>JASUUL010000143.1:18012500-19270714 GCA_030449875.1 Aegle marmelos
TTTCTTTATTTTCCGATCACTTGGAAGGGACAAAAGAAACATCCTCTTCTTTCTTCAACAATTTCTGATCTCTAGTGGAGCTCTCAGTAGGATTCGAACCCAGATGAAGTTCTGACCATCTGTCAGAGAAAAAAGAACGAATGGATCTTGCAGGATTCCCAAGAAATTTTTCGATTTCTTCCAGAAGCAGATGCTTATTCATCTGCCTTTCACGTTCCGTGAATAGCCGGGACATTGAGGAATATCCAAAAAGACATTTAGGGAATCGGTCTGATTCTATCTCTCTTCGTTCCGCTTGAAGAAAAGAAGGATCCCAAAGAATCGATCTTTCTTTTAGTTGTTGAATCTCTCTTTGATTGATCAATGTGTGATATTCTGAATCCTCATTACTAATGGAATCGAAATGATCTTTGGATTGATCAGAAGATCCTTTCAATTGGCTAGAATCCGTTACTTGAACGAAACTAGATCTTGTGGAATCATATTGAATATTTGACGATACATTCCGTACCTTGGTAAAAAATCGATCCTTGTTTACCAACCACACATTGTCTAACCAAATCCAATTCTCTCTCGCTATGTTCCTCAAAAAATCCGATTCGTGCGGATTCTTCCCCCAACTAACGAAGAGATCTTGGCGGAATTGCCACATATGAAATTGAGCACAATTTTGCAAAGAAATAGCCCACTTGTTTCTCAAGAAGAGATGGGAAAAACGCTCAATATCATTTGATTGAATAGTTGACCCAGCCCTTTGTTGTTTGTGGAAACCCCCCACTTCAATTGGTATTTTTTCACGAAAAGCAAACATGAGATAACAAATCCAGTCTTTCACTAAGATTTCGAATAGATGTCCCGAATTCAAGTTGATTATGTTTCGCCTCTTACTCGGAGAAAGACGATCAAACAATTCCCAATCATGGTCCTTGCGGATCGGATCATCCATATAATATACAAAAAGAAACTCCAGATATTTGAGATCTCTTATAAGTTGAATTAATCAAATTGAATTTTTCTCGTTCTATCTCAGAGTATCCATTCACTCGAAACTGATCTGCTTCTATTTCGATTTTTTGTAACCGGGCCCGGGCTTTTTCCAGCCGTTCAATGGCCCCTCTCCTCTTTTAGATAGACTAAAAAAAAAATTGTGAATATCTATGAATGTTTTGAGTTTTTTTCTTTCTCTTGTTTGAGACAAGTATCGAATATTGTATTCCTTTTTTTTATTTATCTTTATAGCTATAGCGAAAGGAGTTGGGAAGAAGTTATTAATAATAGATTACCGAGAGAAATAGGTAAAAGAAATTTCCAGCCAAGATTTAATAGTTGGTCCATTCTTAGTCTCGGTAAAGTCCACCTTGTTGCAATAGGAATGAACAAGAACAAATAAGTTTTAGCTAATGTAATAAAGATACCAATGGTCGTTCCAAAGATTCCATCCGCTTTATTTATTTCAACCAGCCCAGGAACAAATATGTATGGAATGGAAAGATTCGAACCTCCCAAGTAAAGAACTGTTACAAATAATGAGGAAACTAATAGATTTATATAGGAAGCAACGTAAAATAAACCAAATTTGATTCCTGAATATTCGGTTTGATAGCCGGCTACTAATTCTTCTTCCGCTTCTGGTTCAAGTCACAATCTTATTATTATTAACTATTCAAATTAAATCGTGAACCCTTTCTTTTCTCTTTGAAAAGGCCAATAAAAAAAATAAATAAAATAAAAAAAAAGGGGGGTCCGGTTTTCCGCGTTCTTCCCCATTGTCCATAGAGAACTCTGGCAAGGGCCGGTTCAGAAAAACCAAATAGAAAATCTAGGAAGACTTCGGTTGGAATAAAATTTCTCTGATCTATATCCCCCTTCCTTTCAAAATAGAAATAGGGGAATTTTGGAAATATTTCAGATGATGATGTTAAACTTAGATTATTCTCATTTTTATTAAAGGATAGAGCTTGTTCATGGTTCAATACATTATTTGCTAATAGTATTACATCATTGGAACAAATAGTGACAAAATTTTTGAATAAATACTTTCTAGTGTATAAAACCAATGCTATTCGTAAGAAAATTTCAAAGTGTATCCAAAGAGAATATGAGTAGCTTTTCAAAGCATGAGAGCGATTTAATGGGTTATTCTTGAAGTTTTATATCATGGGTATAAGAAAGGACACCAACGCCAATAATTTTTGGAGGGATTATTGCCACATGTGTAAGAATAACTAATGACAATAAGTAAAGGAAAGCTAATATAAAAAAGAATATCAGAGATTTGGGATTTTTTCTAGTGATAAGTGGATAATTCTTAATAACGGAGTCTATCACTTAGGAATATTAAAAGAATTAAGGGAATGAATGATGTTCACATTAGTGATTCAAGTTCAAAAATTAAAAAAAGTCAAAGAGATGGTTGAAGGACTTTCTAGACAAATAGCATGATTAATAGCTGCTAAATCAATAGAGCCATATGACCATGACACATACCCAAATCAAGCCATCAAATTAGACTAACAGCTCAAACTCTACCAATGCAATCAATTCCTCAAGCCTTTCAGCCACTATTTAGACCATATAATCATAACCCAAACTACTCTAAACCTAAACCATGGGAGGATATATTTCAGAATTTGAAGAATCTTACTCACTCTATGATCGAGCAACAGAACAACATCATTGATGAACTATGAAATGAGATGAGAGCAAGTTTTAACTAAGAGACTTAATCAGTTTCAGACCTCGAAATGTTGATGAGACAACTTGCTTCTTCACTTCAAACCCTAACAATGACTGTTGAGAAAGGTAAATTCCCAAGTTAACCAGTATCTAACCCTAAAGGAATGTATAAAGCAAGTATCAATTCACTTTAGCAGCATAGAGAGGTTAAAGCCGTTATAACCCTGTAAAGAGGAAAAGAAACAAAAAATAAAGTACGTCTGTATAAAAAATGACTCAAATTATTCCTGTAAATGTTGAAAACTCATCATTAAAGGAGAAAGAAGAAACTAACCCATGAGAATATGTTTCTAAAGCTCTACTTTTTAGAGATTAGCTAAAGTAAAGAAAGAAAAATCCATGTGTGAGATTTTTAAAATTTTTAAATTGATAAGTGTTAAAATCTTTTTGCTTGACGCTATAAAATAAGTGTCATCTAATGTCAAGTTTCTTAAAGATCTTTGTACTAAAAAGAGAAACATTCATGTTCAAAAGAAAGCATTTTTAATAGAAAATAGTAGTTTTATACTTCAACACAAAATTTCTCTAAAACATAAAGACCCAAGCCTTTTTACCATCTTATATAGTCTAGGAAACCACACAATTGAAAATACTCAACTCTAGTGGTGTTACAACTTGCAGATCGATTCATGAAAATACCTTGTGTATTATGAATGATGTACTTATCCAGGTACATAATTTTTTTTTCTCTTGATTTTATTATAATTGACACTCAACTAATGTAGATTTAAGAAAATACATCCCTATTATCTTAGGTCGACTTTTCTTGGCAACTGTCGATGCCACATTACCATGACTAGAAATATATAATTGTCATTTAGCAATATGACCATAGAACTAAATATGTTTAATATTGCCAAACAACATCACAATGCAGATGATGAAATTATTGATATGAATTTAATAGAAGCATTAATTGATAATACTTTTCTCTCAAAACTTAGTGATGACCCTTCATAAACATATTTAACTCACTTTGGTTTTATTTTTTATATTGATGGATGAGTCGATGAGGTCAATACCTTACTTGACTTAGCACATCCATAAATCCTAATAAATGAAAGTCAAGAGTTGAACAACTAGCACTATCAGAGAAGAAACTTAGCCATCATTGGGATCACCACTAAAACTCGAGCTTAAACCATTATCTAACACTTTAGAATATGCACTCTTGGAAAAAGAAAGTATTCTACCGAAATCATTTCATCATCTCTAAATGACAGTTAGAAAGGTAAGTTGTTGAAAGTTTTAAAAGAACACAAAGGAGAATTGGATGGACTATAGCCAATATAAAAAGTATTAATCCAATAGACTGCATGCATTATATTTACCTTAATGAAAATATTAAACCTATTAGGAAAATACAACTTCAGTTGAATCTTAACATGAAAGAAGTTGTTAGAATTGAAGCCTTTAAACTATCAGACATGGATATTATTTACCCTATTTCTGATAGTTTATGAGTCAGTCCTGTATAAGTTGTCCCTAAAAAGTTAAGAGTTACAGTAATTACCAATGCTGATAATGAATTAATAACTACTATAGTGACTATAAGGTAGCGTGATGCATTGATTAGGGAAAGTTAAATTCTGTCAATGTTAAGGCCATATTCCTTTATCATTTATCAATCAAATGCTTGATAAGAGGATGTCATTTGGATTATGTAATACACTTACTACATTTCAACAATGCATATGTAATACTTTTTTTGATATGGATGAACGATTCCTTATAGTCTTTATTGATGATTTTTCTATCTTTATTGATTCATTCGATCAATATTAAAATCATATAACACTAATTCTGTAAAGATGTATAGAGAAGAATTTAATCTTAAATTGAGAGAAATGTCATTTTATGATAAAATAAGGTAATGTTCTTGGTCACATTATTTAGAGTAAAGATATTGAGGTTGATAAAGTGAAAGTGGAGCTCATTTCTAATCTTCCTTCATCTAAAGTAATCAAAGAAATAAGTTTTTTCTTAGGCACGTTAGTTTTTATAGACGTTTTATTAAAAATTTTAGCAAAATTTTTACACTCTTATGTAATCTACTTGCTAAGGATGTACCTTTTGTCTTTAATAATTCATGTCTTGTGACATTTAAAAAACTAAAGTAGTTATTGACATCATTATCCATCATTTAGCCCTTAAACTGAAACTTATCATTTGAGCTTATATATAATACATCTAATTATATAGTAGGAGTAGTATTATGACAGAGAGTTGATTGAATTTTCCATGTCATTTACTATATTAGTATGACATTGAATGATGCACAATTGAATTATTGAATCATTGAAAAGGAAATGCTAGCAATAGCGTTTGCATTGAAGAAATTTTAATTTTATCTCATTAGTTATAAAATAATTGTATTCACAGACCATGTTGCTTTTAAATATCTTCTCACAAAGAAAGAAACAAAAACTAGATTAATTCTTTGGGTGCTACTTTTGTAGGAATTTGACTTCGAAATTAAAGATAAGGAAGGCATAGAAAATGTTGTGGCAGACAATTTTGATACAATTACAGAATCATTATTATTGAATGAATCATTTTCAGATGAACAATTGATGAATATGGAAGTATTACCATGGTATGCTAATATAGTTAACTATCTTGTTACAGGTCAACTTCCAAAGCATTAGACTAAGCAGGATAAAACTAAATTTTTTACGAAAATAAAGAATTTCTTTTGGTATGACTTTTATCTATTCAAGTATTGTATAGATCAAATTGTTAGATGATATGTCCTAGAAAGTAAATTTCAAAATACTTTTCATTGTGCCATGAACAAGCTTGAAGAGGCCATTTCAATGCTAAAAAAATAGTTGCTAAAATTTTACAATGTAGTTTCTATTGACCAATATATTTCAAGATACTTATAGTTTTTATTCTTCATATGATAAGTGTTAATGAATGGGGAACATTGCTCAGAGGAATATAATGCCATTAAACCCAATTTTAGTAGTTGAGATTTTAATGTATGGGATATCAACTTCATGGAACCCTTTCTTCCTTATTTTGGCCATTAATATATACTAATTATTGTTGATTACGTATCAAAATAGGTAGAAGCAATTCCATGTAGAACCAATGATCATAAAGTGGTGAAAAGCTTTTTGAAAACAACATTATTTCACGCTTTGGATTTCATTGAGTAATAATCAATGATAGTAGTGCCTACTTTTGTAACAAATTATTCAAAGCTCTTTTGACAAAGTATTCCATCACTTATAAAGTGGTGAGCCCATATCATCCGTAGACTAGTAAATCGAGAAATAATGCACATATTAGAAAAGACAGTAAGACTAGATAGAGAAGATTGGTCATTAAAACTTGATGATGCATTATGGGTATATAGAACGAATCTTAAGACCCTAATTAAGATGTTACCATATAGGCTAATGTGTTGAAAAGTTTTCCACTTACCTATGGAACTTGAGCATCATATGTACTGGGCCATTAAGAAATTTAACTTTGACATGCAGCAAGTTAGCTCAAAAAGAAAATTATAGCTGGCAGAACTTGAAGGAATTTGCAATAACGGATATAAAAATGCCAAGATTTTCAAGCAGGGAATGAAAGTCTTTCATGACAAGTAAATTATGAGAGAATCTTTCACCCTAGGTCAAAAAGAACTTTTATTCAGTTCTCGCTTGCACTTATTCTTAGATAAGTTACGTTCTCGATGGTCTAGTCCCTTTATTGTTCACTTTTAAAGTTAATAGTTAAAGATTAAAGCCATATCTAGAGTACCAATCACGTGGAGAGGAAATTGAATAAAATTTAAATGACCTATCAAATTTGAATTGAGATTTTTTTCTTCTTTTTCTTTTCTATTTTTTATTATTCTTGTGATTATTTTGATTATTTTTATATAAGTTTTTTTGTTTAACTATTAAGTTTTCTCTTATCATTTTTAATCATGAGTGCCAAAATTAAACAACTCCCTTTGAATGTTTTTAAACAGTTTCGACATGCATAATCTCGTTTTAGAGGCCAGATACAATTTTGTATAACACATTCTATTTTTGAACTACAATCACCAAATTTAGTATCCCATGTTAAGGATTTATAAAGATAACTTAAAGAAATTAGGGGAAGCATCTACAACACAATTAGAGCTGGAGGTAAATTCAATAAGAGGATGATTCTAAATTAATTTTTTTTGTATACTTTAATTTGTTACCTCGATTAAGTGGCAGATAATGGTACCCCGTGATGATCAACGTCGGTTACTTTGATTTTCGATAATAACTAATATTCTAAACCAAAAGCATAGACAAAGACGTGATTTCCTTTACTTTCTCATAATTCCCTTATTACCATCTATAAAGCTCAATCCAAATGCAAGCAACTACTTATGAGGAATAAAATCCCTACTGGCATTCGATGGTTAATCGAAGCTAAAGTATGATTGACAAGTGAGTTACCTCCCAAATTTATTGCATATATTTCTAGTTGTGGTAAAGGAAATTACTTAAGAAAACAAAGAGCTCAAAAACTCTTTAATGTTTGTTATAAGTGTACCAGAATGAGATACGATAAAAAACCCATGTTCTTTAGGATGCATTTGATAACAAGGAAGATAAGATTTAATTCATTAGGGATGGCTTCAATAAAGAGTCATTGAATGATATTCTTTTATCTCTTGAAACGCATCCTAGTGGATATGTACAAAGAGCAATACTCTAGTTATAATCATCATTCCAGAAAGAACATGCACGATATAGTCTTAGAAATTTGACTATAAATGACCTTATTTGTTAGTTTATAAGAAAATTAAATAAGAATGTATTTTTGACCCATAGAGGGCATTCAAGTTGTTTCTGGATGTAAAAATAGAGAAAAATGTGAGCTATAGTCACAACTACTTGTAAATATCCTTTTGTTTCACTATTGCTTGATCATTTGCATTTTTATCCTTAATAATTTCATGTTATCATTATTTTTTTTTTTAATATTTTTTTTTTTACTCTCGAGCCATGTGCTTTACGTATTAGTTGACACTGACATGCTATTTCATATACAGCTGTGAATCATTGTCACTAAGATCATTAAATATGATTTTTTAAGACACTCATCAATTATTTTTTAATTGTATCCCAATGATAACTACTCCCACTAACCAATTCAAGAATATTTGTGTGCTTTCTGTATTTAACTGTGTCAAATATCAAGATTCATTAAGACAGCCTTAGATCTTGGTCAAAGCATAGCAGTTAGGAAACTACATTTGGTTTATGGAAGAGGTGACAGATGATTATCAAAATTGGTCTCAGAAGCTGTTTATATCAGAGGGAGCCAAATGTTAGGCATCATCCCAAGAACTTTAAAACCTTTAGGCTATTTGTTTGACTCACTAACTTAAGAAAAGTTAGTTGTCTCAAGTATGCAAGAAAGAATAACTGAAATACTAAATCATGCTAATGCCTTTATTTTCTTACTAGGATATCTTACAACTCTATAGGCACTAATGACATTAGTATCTTGTGCCTATCTGAACATTCATAAAAAAACTCATCGATTTATTAAATATCAATAACTTTTGTGATGGCTTTATTTCATTTTTTAACCATGTAATAAAAAATTATTTCATTTTTTTCACAGTGAAAAAAATTTTTATTTGTACTCATACTACTAATGAGTTACTTGATTTGCTACAAGCTTATGGACTAAAGCCACATCTCAGGACTTTAGTATTGGAGTGGCCAACTAATGGTGGTAGCAGTAGCCATAGTAAGAAGTGTAAATTAGATTTAACTCTTTACTTGTAAATATTTTATTCGTGTTGCAGCATTTTGGTGATATCTTTTAATTTCTACTTCTTTTTTTAAAACATTGATAATAATGTTTCGTTCTAGTTGGGGGAGGGAATAGTTGACAATTGTGGAATGTCTCAATCCTGGTAAAGTTTTTATTGATTTTTGTTATAGAAACTAACTGTGGCTAACTTTTTGGTCGAAGATGGCTGAATATAGAGTGTAGTGACTTTCAAAATGCATATTCTTAGTTTGGAAATTAAAAAAATAAAAATAAAAAAATAATTTTTTTATTTTCCAGACATTTTCTTATTCTCTTATTACTAAACTTTAATTTAAGTGTGTTTTTTTAGCTTTTCTTTCTAACTTCTCTTCTATAAATATATATTTTCAAATTTTTTAATATGCAACATAGTAACTCTAAAAACGCATCTTTTTAGTCTTTGATTGTGATCTTTTAATATCAGATGACATGATGACTTTTAAATTTTAATATTTGTATTATTTTTAGTCTTGAGTTATGTTACACAATGTCCACTACTCTACATTTTGATGTCGGAAAAAATATAAGTTGCTCGAATGAATACACATGTCATTATAAATTTCAAGTAATTTTTTGAGCCTGTCATTTTTCTTAGTAGCCATTCTTCATACAGCTTAGTTGTTTATTATCTTATACACTATCTCTAAATTTTTTTTGAGTCAACATTTAGAAAAAAGAAAAAAAAATGTGTGTTACTACATTTAAACGTCCTTCTAACTACTATATATGAAAGATTATTTAGAGCCTTTACAAGATGATGGAAAGGTTATCTTTGACCCATTTGAACCTTTCTAGCTATCTCTTTTGTGAAATATCTATAGTTAACTATTTTGATCTATTAAAAAAACTTTTCTTTGTTAACTTATCATTTTAACCGATATTAAACAAGTTTCATTACCCATTCATGTTTGATAAAAATATAAATAATTATTCTGTTTAATAAAGTTATGCTAAAAAAAGAAAAAAAGAGAGAAAAAATTCAATATATATATATATATATATTTATATTAGTAAAATAAAAGTGAGATGTGTATTTTAATCTTAAAAAAATTCTATTTTTTCTCCAACATATATTTTATTTTTCTTTGTTTTTCCTTTTTTGTTCATTATGTCTCTAGCCTACGTTACGTCTTGATAAAAGTCCTTAATTTTAGAAAACTATTGTCTGAAGTCGAAGCTAGTTATATGAACTAAAAAGATGTAGTGGTGCATAAACAAAGAAATAAATAAATAAAATAAATAAATATTTGTCTGATTCACATATTGACTTAAAATCATATTATTTTTAAGTTGGGGCATATTTATTGTATCTTGCTAAGAGTGTGTGATATTACTTTTGTTAATATGTACATATTCTGTT
Source organism: Aegle marmelos (assembly GCA_030449875.1). Classification (NCBI taxonomy): domain Eukaryota; kingdom Viridiplantae; phylum Streptophyta; class Magnoliopsida; order Sapindales; family Rutaceae; genus Aegle; species Aegle marmelos. The sequence goes on from JASUUL010000143.1 coordinate 18,022,405, forward strand.
TATTAATTTTGATAATAACAAACCATTAATCTCTTTTGATAAGTTTGTTGAAGTTTCACAATTTCAAATATTTTTTAAAAGTCAAAACTCTTTGTGTGTGTTTACAAGCCACAAAGAAACTAGAACATTTCTGTAAAAAATATGGTTTTCTGGGAATAATCGGTGAACTGTTTATTTTTAGCGATTAACTAATAAAATGCAGAGAGAGGTTATTTTCTAAAAGGTTCAACCGATTGTTTTATAACTTAGTAAAAATCAAACATTGAAAGTAAACAGCTAACCGTTATTTTTAAACAGCTAACCGTTATTTTTAAACAGCTAACCGTTTAGGGTAAAAGCTTAATCTTTATACTCAGAAAAAGGTTATTTTGTTAAGCCTTAATCGATAGGCTTCCAAACTTGCTAAAGATAAACTGTGAATTGTTAAATTTTAACGATCAACCGATAACGTTCATACATGCATCATGTGTTAATCCTTTATTGTTTAAAAAAAATCAGTTAAGCATTTTGTTTTATTAGATGCTGGAATTTAACGGCAAACCGTTAACATATAACGGCTAACTGATAATATTTAAATCTTTATATCTTGTTAATCCTTTACCGTTTAAAGGAAACCAGTTAAGCATTTTATTTTATAAGGTTACTGGAATTTAACGGCAAACCGTTAACATATAACGGCCAACTGATAATATCCAGATCTTCATATCTTGTTAATCTTTCACCATTTAAAGGAAACTGGTTAAGCATTTTATTTTATAAGTTTGCTGGAATTTAACGGTGAACCGTTAATATATAACGGCTAACCGATAATATCCAGACTAACATTCTTCGTTAATCTTTAACCGTTTAGCTAAAACAGATAGAAGATTTTTGTTGTGCAGGTCTCTGGATATTAACGGTGAAAGAGCAATTACTAACGGCCAACCGTTAATTTGAAATGAAGCCCAATAGTAACATTGACCAACCTAAACAGTTATCCGTTAATGGCTAACGGTAATCCGTTTTCTGTCAATAAGGATGAATAACTGCTAGTTTTCAGCTCCAACTATAATAAACTCATCCAAATCAAATCAAATAGAGACAACAACACATCTACTGAGTATATACACGAATATACGATCTACATTAAGCTTTAAATAGATTCTTACTTCATCTATTCACGCATTGGGCATTGATTTGTAATCTTGAAAATTTTGTGAGAGAAAAATCAATTTGTAATCTTTGTTTTGAGTGTTTGTAAGTGTTGAGATACACTTAGATTAAGAGATTGGAAAAATCTTTTTTTGTAAAGGTTTATTGACACCTTGGAAGTCAATTGTAAGATTTTGAAGCCTTGAAGGCTTGCTTAGTGGAATCCTCAAGCCCGGTGTTCTTAGAGGCATGGACATAGACGGGGATAGCTGAACCATGTAAAAATCATTGTGTTTGATATCTTTTACTCTATTTCTTTATTCTTCATTGTACATTTATGTATTTATTTCGAATTTGATTTCTTTGTTTATATCACTTTAAGTTTTTGTTTGCTTAATTTTTAAAAACCCAATTCACCCCCTCTTGGGTTGTCTAGTTAGTATTTCATTTGGTATCAGAGTAAGGTTCTCTTATTAGGACTTAACCGTCTAAGAGTAAAAGATCCATGGCAACCCAAAATGAATCCATATTTAGGGAAGGACAATCCACAACTCGTCCGCTATTTTTTTATGGTAATGATTACCGTATTAGAAAACTAGGATGAGAATTTATTTGCAAGCTTTAGATTTTGAAATTTGGGAAGTTGTTTATGATGGATCATTTATGCTTATGACTAAAAATGAATTAGGAGATGACATTCCACTTGGGATGACAGTGAAGAAGAATCGAGTGATGAAGAGAAATCTCATGAAGTGTCAAATTTGCCACTTATGACAATTGGAGATGAGTTGGATGATGAACATGATGAGCTAAGTGACCTTACTTATGATGAGTTATATGATTCATTTAAAGAATTACATGATGAGTGGTTAAGAATTGGTAAAAAGAATGCATGTCTTAAAAAGAAAATGTTAGAACTTTCAAATGGAAAAGATTCATTACAAAAATGTAATGACTCATTAAATGAAAAGATTAAAATGCTAAAATTAAATAATAAAGAATTACATGATAAGATTACTTTAATTAAAGATAAAACAAGTACTTCACATGAGTATAAAGAATTATGTAATAATAAATTATTAAAAGAAAATGAAGTTCTTAAAAAAAAGACAAATGAACTCAATGAAATTGTGTTAAAATTCACAAATAGTCAGAAGAACTTAGAAAAACTTCTAAGCACTCAAAAATGTGTATTTGATAAAGGTGGAATAAGATATAAACCTAACATTAAGCAAAAATATTATAAAAATTATTTTGTTAGAGCCACCTCTACAAACAATCCTAAGATTAGTTGTCATTACTGTAATGGTAATGGCCATATGAGTTATAAATGTCACATTAAGATAAAAGTACATCAAGGAGCTAAATGTGTTTAGATTCCAAAAGGAACCATTGTTAACACTCAAGGACCCAAAAAGATTTGGGTACCTAAAACTTAAAAATTTCTTTTGCAGGGATTTAAGAAAAAGAAGAACAAATGGTACTTGGATAATGGGTGTTTAAGACACATGACAGGGGATTATCTTGGTTCTCAAGCTTTACCAAAATTGAAAATGGTGGAGATATATCTTTTAGAGATAACTCAAAAGAATAGATTATAGGTATCGGTAATGTTGGTAAAGACTCTTCAACTCTTATTGAGAATGTGAGTTTAGTTGAAAATTTGAAACATAATTTGCTTAGTATTAGTCAATTGTGTGATAAAGGTTATAGGGTTATCTTTAATAAATCAAAATGTATTATTAAAAATGCATGTTATGGTAAGATGGTATTTGTTGGTAGTAGGAATATAAATGTGTATACAATTGATATAGACTATGCATCTACTCATGACAAATGTTTTTCTGCATTACATGATGATTGTTGGTTGTGGCATAGATGATTAAGATATACAAGCATGGATTTGATGTAAAAAATTTCAAAAAATGATTTAGTTAAAGGTCTTCCAAAAATTAATTTTCAAAAGGATAAAATTTGTGAAGCTTGTCAATTCGATAAACAAATCAAAGCCTCTTTAAAAAACAAGAATCATGTTTCTACTTCAAAACCTTTACAACTACTTTATATGAATTTATTTGGACCATCTAGATATGCTAGTCTAAGTGAAAAATATTATGCATTTGTAATTATAGATGATTATTTTAGATACACTTGGGTATTGTTTCTTGCTAATAAAGATAATGCCTTCGAGGCATTTAAAGTTTTCTATAAAATGGTTCAAAATTAAAAAGGCTATTCTATTACTTGCATTAGAAGTGATCATGGTAGAGAATTTGAGAATTATGCATTTAAAAATTTTTGTGATGATTTAGGCATTGAGCATTAATTTTCATCACCTAGGACTCTACAACAAAATAAAGTTGTTGAAAGAAAGAATAGGTCTATTCAAGAAATGACTAGAACCATGTTGAATGAAAATGCATTACCTAAGTATTTTTGGGCCGAAGCCTTGAACACCGCTTGTTATGTTTTAAATCGGGTGTTGATTAGATCTCTTCTTAACAAAACTCCTTATGCGCTTTGAAAAGATAGAAAACCCAATATTGGTTATTTCAAAGTCTTTGGTTGTAAATGTTTTATTTTGAGCACAAAAGATAATCATCAAAGAATAATCAAGAGATTGCACCACAAGAAATCAAGAGAATGATTAAGAAGATAAAAGAAATATGGAGCAACAAGAAGGTACGGTGCAAACACTCCCTAAGGAGTGGAGGTATGTTACTTCTCACCCTAAAGATGCCATTTGAGGAGATCCATCACTTAGGAACACACGCAAGTATGTTGCATTTATTTCTCAAATTGAACCAAAATCTTTTGCTAATGCAGAAAACAATGAATCTTGGATTATGGCAATACAAGAGGAATTAAATCAATTTGAAAGAAATAATGTATGGAAATTAGTTCCTAAACCTGAACACCAATCGATCATGGGCACTAAATGGGTATTTAAGAACAAAAAGGATGAATCTGGTGTAATTGTTAGAAATAAAGCTAGATTAATAGCTTAAGGATATAATCAAGAAGAAGGAATTGATTTTGATGAAACATTTGCACCAATAGGTAGATTAGAATACATTCGGATGCTGTTAGCATATGTATGTCATAAGGATTTTATTTTATTTCAAATGGATGTCAAAATATGTAGTCATAAAGATTTTATTTTATTTCAAATGGATGTCAAAAGTACTTTCTTGAATGGTTATATTATGGAGGAAGTTTATATAAAACAATCCACTGGGATTGAAAATGAAAAATTTTCAAATCATATTTTTAAGTTATCAAAAGCTTTATATGGATTAAAACAAGCACCTAGAATATGGTATGATAGGCTTAAGAATGTCCTGCTAGAAAATAGTTTCTTAATGGGAAAAGTAGACACTACTCTTTTTGTTAAACATAAGAACCAGGATATTCTTATAATTCAAATTTATGTAGATGATATTATTTTTGGTTCTACTAATGAGTATTTGTGTAAAGAGTTTTCTACATGTATGAGTAAGGAGTTTGAAATGAGTATGATGAGAGAGTTGAAAAATTTTCTTAGACTATAAATAAAATAAAACAATGAGGGAATATTCATCAATCAAGCTAAGTACATTAAAGATGTGCTTAAACATTTTGGGATTGATAACTCAAAAACCAAAAGTACTCCAATGAGCTCAACAACCAAGGTAGATAAAGGTGAAAAAGGTAAAAAGGTTGATATCAAGATGTATCGAGGTATGATTAGTTTTTTACTCTATTTAACTGCTAGTAGACCTGATATCATGTTTAGTGTATATTTGTGTACAAGATTTCAATCATGTCCTAAGGAATCTCATTTGCTTGCTGTAAAAATAATTTTCTGTTATTTGAATGAAACCATAGATCTTGGCCTTTGGTATCCTAAGGGAACTCATATAGATTTAACTTGTTATTCAGATGCCAATTTTGTTGGTCATAAGGTTGATAGAAAAAGTACCAATGGTACTTGTCATTTCCCAGGTCATGCACTTGTTTCATGGTTTAGTAAGAAATAAAACTCAGTTGCATTTTCAACAACTGAAGCCGAATATATTGTCGTAGGTAGTTGTTGTGCACAAGCTCTTTGGATGAAACAAACTCTGAAAGATTATGAGATTAACCTTGAACAAATCCCTATAAAGTGTGATAATACTAGTAGTATAAACCTATCAAAGAATCTCATTCAACATTTTAGAACCAATCATATAGAGATTAGACATCACTTCTTGAGAGATTATGTTCAAAAGGGTGATATTGCATTGGAGTTTATTTCTACGGAAAAATAACTCGCCGATATTTTTACAAAACATCTTTGCAAAGAACAATTTCCAAAATTAACCATGCACTTGGGATGATGAAATTTTCACATTAACATCTCTAAATATGTTATTGAGTTTATTCAATAACTTGATTTATGATATAATATTTTAATATCCTTGAAATACTTCAGTAAGATGTACTAGTAGTGTGTATGTATGTTTTGTATGGATTAATTATTTTAAAACATATATGTTCATGAACTTTGCATTAAAATGGCCTTAGAACACTTTTAGATCAAAGTCATGATCTTGATTTGTTGTCTTTAATGGCCAGATATTGAATCAAATATGCGAAACAATAAATAAAATAAATAGATAACCGTTTTTCTTATAAACGGTTCACCATTTATTTTCAAAAACTAGGATATTTTTTATTGCTCTCTACCCTTTCACCGTTTGGAGTTAACGATAAACTGACTAAAAACAGTAAGCTGTCTTAAATTGCCCTTTCACCATTTACCCTTACTCATTAACCGATTTCGCTAAGTATATAACTGGTCACGGGTTTCCTCTTTCTCCTCACTTAGCCTCTCACCGTTTTTATCATTTTTGTGAAACCGAAGCTTTTTATCTCATTCTTTCTCAAAGTTTATCTTTTTTCGCAACATATTACACCAATAGAAATTAGAGTGTTCTACCGATTTAGAACACCAAATAGTGCTCAAAATAAAAAAAATCTCAAATCCAAACCCTAAGGGTAGTGGATTGGTGTTTGCCTATTTTGATCCAATTTTTCACAATTTCTTGACATACTGAACCACAATTTCTCTTCCTCTACTCCTTCTCAACTTAATAATCGATTCATTTACTCCCAAATCCATATTTTGGAAGCTTTTCTATTCATCATGGCTGAGTCATCTTGGAGATCTCAGAAGAGGAAACATATGCCCTCTGTCAACCCAACACGACCACGGAAAACTCTTAAATTTGAAAGACTACACTTCTCTACAACCGCATTGTGCAAACGATTTGAGGATCGTTTTATGGGTAGACAGGTACTTGACTCTTATTTTGTAGACATAGATGATTTTCAGGACCTGATTGTATGTAGTAGAAGTGTTAGAAACATGCTTAGACCTTAGGAATCCGCTATTAATGTTGATGATGGATCTTACCCTAATCTAGTTCGGGTTTTCTACTCTAATATGAAATTATCAGCTACCCATTTAGATAAGATAGTTACCCTGGTTAGTGGTATGTCTATTGATTTCGATGTAAAAATTTTGAATATCATTATTCTTGTATTGAAGACAAGGGTCATACATTTTATACCTCTAGAAAAACTCTGTCTTTTGATGATTTTATCCACAATGAGGATGTGAGAAATATATATCGTCGTAGGGAGCTTAGTGATGAGATTTGTGGCCTACATTTCCAGGCTCAATTGCTGCCTCTTCAGGTTCACGTTCTTCATAGTATTTTACAGCATATAATTACACCTAGGAGGGGTCATTCAGATGAGGTTACTTGTATGGATGTTGGGTTACTAGATAGTTTACTTAGTGGTCGACCTATTAATCTTGGTTATATCATTGTGCGTCATATGCTAACTATTCCTGCAGTCACCCACCGCTTGCTTCCCTATGGTAATATTATTACTAAGATATTACGACACTTCCATGCACCAATACGGGAGGCTGTGTATAAAGAATCCAAAAAGATTGGCAGAGATGCTATGAGTAGTATTGGGTTTACTAGGAGGAACAGCCAATGGCACAAGATTACTTACGCCAAGAATCAGGACACTTTTATCGCTCCTGAGGACGATTGGATGCTTAATGATATTTATCCTCCTGATCAACTTCCTAACTTCCGACTTGGAGCTCGTCCTCCACTTTCTTGTCATCATGACATTCCTCAGCCATCAGCTCCTTCTGGTTCTACTGCACCTAAGATGGATTATGATCTTCCCTCAGTTTCTAAGGCACCTTCTGCTTCTGAGCAGCCCTCTAGTCCTCAGCAGCCTCCAGCTCTGGCTCAGCCCCCCGTTTTTGATATTTTATAGTAGTTGGTTGCTGATGTTCACTAGATTTCTGAGTGCTAGCAGCTGATCCTTGATCAAATAGATGCTATCTCTCTTGATTAGCAGCAGCTCCGGTCTCAGGTTCAGACCTTTCAGGAGTAGAGCATTGATCACTAATATGAGATTATTGATGCACAATGCCAGATTATGAGGTATTTTGGGTTTGACCTTGGCAGCACCTCTGCGGGAGCCCCCTTTTCGCAACCCACTTCTATGCGACCTCATACTTTGCGGCGAGCCTCTTAGTTTCTGATTTTATTTTGTTTCGCACATATATTTCATGTTTTGATCGTATTTTTCTTTTATCTTAACTTATCTATGTTTTGTTGATGGATGAGCTTATTCATTAAGTTTCTTTCGTTGAGTATCTATACGTATTTGTCTTTCTTATGACTGATTACATTGTTGTTCTGAATTACATAGCATTGTTGTTGTTGGGATGTGGGTACTTGATTTTGGAAGTGTTTTACTCTTATGTTGGATTTAAGGATTTCTCAAAATTTTAAGGGGAGACTCTGCTGAAAGTTTTATTGCATTTATTCTCATGGGCAAGCTCTAGCTTTTCACTCTTATGTTCCTTTACTTCAATTTTTTTTTAAAGTGGCTAACAATTTTTTTTATGATGAAGGGGGAGATATATAATCATGAACCAAAATTTTGCATTTTTTAAAGAAAATATCTTATATTGGCAAAACTGTTTTCTAGTCATACATGTAGGGGGAGCATATAGTTAAGGGGAGCAAAATATTTTGAATATGTTTGTCATCATCAAAAAAGGGGAGAATGTTAACATATACATATTCTGTTTATTAATTTTGATGATAACAAACCATTAATCTCTTTTGATAAGTTTGTTGAAATTTCACAAATTCAAATATTTTCTTAAAAGTCAAAACTCTCTGTGTGTGTTTACAAGTCTCAAAGAAATTAGAATATTTCTGTAAAAAATATAGTTTTCTGGGAATAATCGGTGAACCGTTTATTTTTAGCGATTAACCGATAAAATATAGAGAGAGGCTATTTTCTAAAAGTTTCAACCGATTGTTTTATAACTTAGTAAAAATCAAACACTGAAAGTAAACAGCTAACCGTTATTTTTAAACAGCTAACTGTTTAGGGTAAAAGCTTGATCTTTATGCTCAGAAAAAGGTTATTTTGTTAAGCCTTAATCGATAGGCTTATAAACTTGCTAAAGATAAATGGTGAACTGTTAAATTTTAACGATTAACCGATAACGTTCATACTTGCATCATGTGAAGGAAACTAGTTAAGCATTTTGTTTTATAAGTTGCTGGAATTTAATGGTAAACCATTAATATATAACGACTAACCAATAATATCTAGATCTTCATATCTTGTTAATCCTTTACCATTTAAAGAAAATTGATTAAGTATTTTGTTTTATAAGGTTGCTGGAATTTAACGGCAAACCGTTAATCTTTTATCGTTTAAAGCAAACTGGTTAAGCATTTTATTTTATAAGGTTGCTGGAATTTAATGGTGAACCGTTAATATATAACGGCTAACTGATAATATCTAGACTAACATTCTTTGTTAATCTTTAACCGTTTAGGTAAAATGGATAGAAGATTTTTGTTGTGTAGGTCTCTGGATGTTAACGGTGAAAGAGCAATTACTAACGGTCAACCGTTAATTTGAAATCAAGTCTAACGGTAAAATTGACCAATGCAAACAGTTATCCGTTAATGGCTAACAGGTTTTCTATCAGTAAGGATGAATAACGACTAGTTTTTTGCCCTAACTATAAATAAACTCATCCAAATCATATCAAAAAGAGACAACAACACAACTACTAAGTATATACACGAATATACGATCTACATTGAGCTTTAAATAGATTCTTACTTCATCTATTCACACATTAGACATTAATTTGTAATGTTGAAAATTGTGTGAGAGAAAAATCAATTTGTAATTTTTGTTTTGAGTGATTGTAAGTGTTGGAGTACACTTAGATTAAGAGATTGAAAAAAAATCTCTTTTTGTAAAGGTTTATTGACACCTTTGAAGTTAATTGTAAGATTTTGAAGCCTTGAAGGCTTGCTTAGTGGAATCCTCAAGCTCGGTGTGCTTGGAGGCGTGGACGTAGGCGGGGATACCCGAACCACGTAAAAATCATTGTGTTTGATCTCTCTTAATCTATCTCTTTATTCTTCATTGTACATTTATTTAATTATTTTGAATTTGATTGCTTTGTTTATATCACTTTAGGTTTTTGTTTGCTTAATTTTTAAAAACCTAATTCACACCCTTCTTGGGTTGTCTAGTTAGTATTTCAACTTCTTTATTACTTTTTCTCAATTTACTATTTATGAGAGTGACAATTGCTATTGGGTTTAATTTCCTTGTGAGAGTGTCACTACTGGTGAGATTTTGGGTTTGACATGTCATTTTTGAAAACAGCTTGATTATTATGACTATAATAAAGTCTACTAGACTAATTCATATGGATAGTTGATGAGGGAGTGATGTATCTCTAGATTAAAAATAATGCTTATACTTTTATTTGATTGTTATTATAAATTTGATTGAATAAACATGATTGTCTAAAAAAAAATTTGGGTTTGAATTTGTTTTTACTTAATTTGCTAGGGACTAACAATAAGCTGGTTGGAGGGTGTGTTGAGTGCTAGAAAGTATACATTTTATAAAGGAGAAAATCATCATTTTACACTTCAAGTTTTACTAACATTCTTACTTTTATGTATTTAAGTTTCTTGTGATTTAATTATCTGTGTTTTATTATAATTAAGTATTTTATGTATTTTAAGGGCATTATGGCCATTTCACATTGAACAAGAGATCAAATAGCAAAATGGACAGTAAATCTAAACTCAAGATAGTTAAAAACCTTAACAAGAGAATAAAATGATAAATTATATTGCTCACATATATGATAGTGTTCGTGGTACTATTCATGAATACTATTCACACATTCGATATAATGACGTGGCATCAACTGATGATGTGACGATATTTGATTGGACGAATGATGTGGCATTGACTCCTTATATGCCATTGACTGATGATATAGTATTGACCGATGTGTTACGATATTATTGGACTAAAATATTTATGAGACGTTGACCGATGATGTGGCAATATGTTAATGAACCATAAAAAGGTATGTACAGTACATACATATACACAGAATGATAGCCCTGATGATGTGTTCAATCCAACTAGAACTTGCCATGTGGCACAATCTTGAGTGTTCAAATTATTTTAATCCAATAGTCATAATGTACTCATTGTATTTATAAAAAGAAGACCTTCCCTTAATTTGAACCCTTGAATTCATTTTTAAGCTTTATTTTTTGTAATTCCTTCTCCATCTTATATTTTTTATGTATTTTAATAAAATTCTCATTTTACCCCTATTTTAAATATGAGTAGCTAATTTTCTTTTAAGTTTAGTTAAAGATGAAGTCTTAATATGTTCCATGGGCTAAATTTGATAAATTTACTTTCTTTTCCCTTCTGATTTCTATAGATGTTTTGACTTTTCGTCAATAGATAATAATAATAATGTTATTACTATTTGACACGATAACCCTTTACCACTATATTAATTAGAGCGTGGTTCATGAAGAGTGAATATCTACCTTATGATTTAATTAGCACTAATAAAGAAAATTAAGTTCATGATGCATGTAGATACAAATCCAAATATCCAAGTACTTTATTTTAAATAGTTATTCCTTTAATTTATTCCCACATTCTAATTTAAAATTTAGAACAATCTAAATCAAATTTACCATAATTTCAACCATGTACTTGAAAAATTAATTTTATATGCAATTAAAATCCACATTCTCATGGGATCGACACTTGTCACCGTTAATTTATTCTACAATAGATTCATACACTTGTGAATTCAATAAAATTTATACAACATTTGTAATACATACACAAACCAAATTTGTAATATGAACATAATTAAATTGAAGTTTTTTTTTTCTTTTTCATTAAAAGATAAAACTAAAATTTGGCTACAAAGCATTAGATCTGGAAAAATAAGAACTTAGAATAACATGTGAAAATAATTTTTGAAAAAAGTTCTTCTCATCTCATAGAGCTAGTTAATTTAAAATGCAAATTACTTTTTTGACTCAGAAAAATAGAGAAACATTATACCAGTGTTGACATATATCTAAAGAATTATTTGATATATGTCTATATCATGGTTTTTAAACTTAGAGCTTGATTACTTATTTCTATAAGGGTTTAACACCTTAAAGTAAAAAAATTATAGAAATGATGTCTAATAGTAAATTCAAAGATAAAAATCCTACATATACACTAAATTACCTTTACCAATTAGCTAAAAATACAAAACATTGCGATACTTTTGGAACTTTTGAATTCACAAATAAACTACAACCATCTCCACTTAATGGTGGGACCCATAACTGTAGGGAAGATCATGATTTATAAGCAAAATTTGTATTTCTAGTTATTGGAGTCTGAAAAGCGTGATCAAGTAAAATCTATTAAGAAAATTGAACGTAATATTTGTAGTCCTAATGATCATTTCATTAAAGATTGTCCCACTTTACCCGTACTTATAAAATGTCTATGTAATCAAGTTAATGCCATTAACGCTTTTAATAAGTCAAACCCATATTTATAAACTTATAATCATAGTTGGAAAAATAATTAAAATTTAGTTACAGGAATAATAATAATGCACAATCTTCAGAAGCACTACCTTATAAAATTTTCAAAATGCTTAGCCTTAGTACTATATATTCCAGCACCATAGAAAAATCTGGAAGATATAATGCATTCATTCATTAGAAAGTTAAATGATATTAACAATTAAAATGTATTAACCTTTTTCATTTGAATTATACCTCTGCTAAAATGCTTGTGCTCTAACAAATCAAGTGAAAGGTAAATTTCTAGCTCAATCACAACTAAATCCCAAGATTCAACAACATCTACCCTAAATCAAGTCAAGTCAGTTATAATTCTTTGTAGTAGTAAGGTTATTGAAAGATCTATTCCATAAATTTGTGAAGATAAAGACAATAAAAATTTAAAGGGTAAGGAAGGACTAAGTAAATTTATAATGAGTTAAGAAATAACTATTATTCCATCTGAACGACCATTTCTCCAAGCATCGAATAAACAAAAGAAATCAAACCATTCCTCAGAAAGTTATGAAATCTCTATGTAAGTGAAAGTTAACATTCCTCTATTAAATGCAATCAAGTAGATATACATTCATATGCCAAATTTTTTAAAGACTTATGCACTATCAAAAAGAAATTAAAGGTACGAAAAAGAGCTTTCATGACTGAATATTATTTAATTTTTTATGTTATTCATTTGTTTGATATATAATCTTTACATCATAATTTCACACACATGCATACCTTATTATCATTACATGAGACGTTGGTCTCAAACTTCAAGTAGTAGGTTAATTCGTAGATCCCAATCACCACTACTAATTATAGACGAGATCTAAGATGAAAATGTTTTGGGTAAACCTAATTCTCAAATTGATTAGGGAGAAAACCATTCTCAACATGGTGCATGAGATCCGAATCAACTGAGGTAACCGTAAATCTTGGTCGAAGCATAGTAGCTAGGAAATTACATTTGGTTTATAGAGGAGGTGATTGAGGGTTATCAAAACTAGTTTCAGAAGCCGCTTGTACTGGAGGGAGCCAAGTGTTAGAAATCATCCCAACAATCTTGAAATCTTTTAATTGTTTGTCTGACTCACCAACTAGAGAAGAGTTAGTCATTTCAGGTATGCAAGAGAGAATAACTTAAATACTGAATCATGCTGATGCCTTTATTTTTTTACCAGGAGATCTTACAACTCTAAAGGTACTATTGACATTAGCATCTTGATCCTATCTGAACATTCATCAGAAAACCATTGGTTTGTTAAATGTCAATAACTTTTATGATGGCTTTCTCGCATTTTGTAACCATGCACTAAAAAACTATTTCATTCCTTCCACAATAAAATAAATCTTTATTTTTGTTCACACTGCTAATGAGCTACTTGATCTGTTACAAGCTTATAGACTAGAGCCACATCTTGAGACCTTAATTTTGAGGTGGCCCACTAATGATGGTAGCAGTAGTCGTAGTAAGAAGTGCAAATTAGATTTAACTCTCTGTTTGTAAATATTTTCTTCTATTGTTGCAGCACCTAGGTGATATCTTCTAATCTCTACTTCTTTCTTTTAAAACGTTGAAGACAATATTTCGTTCTGGTTGGGGGGAGGGAATAGTTGATTGTTGTAGAATATCTTGATCTTTATTAAGTTTTTATTAGTTAATAACTGTGGTTAACTTTTTACGTTGAAGATGAATGAATACGAAGTGCAGTGACTCTAGAAACGCATCTTCTTAGTTTGAAAATAAAAAAAAAGAAATTTATTTTTCAATCATTCTTTTAGCTTCATTTTAAGTGTGATTTTTCTAACTTCCTCTTTCTAATTTTTGCTTTATAAATATACACTTTCAAAATTTTGAGTTGAAGATGGCTGAATATGGGATGTCATAATTCTAGAAACGCATTTTTTTAGTTTTCTTTTTCTTAACAAAAAAATTAAAAATATGTATATTTTGTGATTTTTTTAACATGATGACTTTCAAATTTTAGTATTTGTATTATCTTTGGTCTTGAGTTTTGTTACACCATGTTTGCTACTCTACATGTTGATGTCTGAGATAAAAATATGAGTTGCTTGAAGGAATATACATGTCATAATAAATTCCAAGTAAGTTCTTGAACCTATTATTTTTCTTAGAGAGTAACCCTTTTTGCCCTTACCCATTATTTATACAACTTAACAGTTTATTATTTGATACAGGATCTGTAAATTTCTTTTAAGTCAACCTTCTAAAAAAAAGAGAAAAAAAAGAAAAAAATTTTGTGTGTTACTACATCTAAAAGTTTATCTAACTAGTAGATATGGAATATTAGTTAATACCCTAAAAAACGATGGAAAGGCCATCTTTGATCCGTTTGAGCCTTTCTAGCCATTCCTTTTGTGAAATATTCTTAGTTAACCCTTTTGCGCCTTTAAAAAAAAATTATTATCTCTTTTTTTGTTAACTTATCATCTCGACCCACTCTAATTTGAAATATTACTCAATGGCATATAAATTCCATAACCCATTCATGTTTTAAAAAAATGTAAATAATTAGTTTGTTCAATAAAATTGTGCCTTAGTAAAAAAAAGAAAAAAAGAAAAAAAATTCAAAATTTATATATTAGTTTAAAAAGAAAAGAGAAATGTACTCTGTAATCTTAAAAAAAAAAAAAACTCCTTTTTTTTTCTCAAACATGTATTTTGTTTTTCTTTCCCTATTTTTTCTTCTTTATTCGCCATGTCTCTAGCCTACGTTACGTTTTAATAAAAGTCCTTTTTAATTTTAGGGAACTATAGTCTGAAGTATAAACTAGTTATATGGGCTATAAAGATATACTGATGCATAAAAAAATATAATAATAAAAGAAAAAATATAAATAAATATATTGGTCTGACTCACATTTTTACTTGAGATTATATTATTTCTAAGCTATGAGTACATTTATTTCATTTTGGTGAGAGTGTGTAATATTACTTTAATATTTTCTCTCAATTTACCATTCATGGGAGTGACTATTGTTATTAGGTTTAATTTCTTTGTGAGAGTGTCATTGCCACTGAGATTTTGGGGTATTGACATCTCATTCTTAAAAGTAGCTTGGTTATAATAGCTGTGACAAAGTCTACTGGATTGATTCATGTGGATAGTTGATTTAGAAATAATATTTCTTAAAGACTGGAGATAATGCTTATACTTTTATTTGATTTACATCATAAAGTTTAATCAAATAAACATGATAGTTCAAAAAAAAAGTTTTGGGTTTGAATTTGATTTCGCTTAATTTGCTAGGGACTAGCAATAAGCTGGTTGGGGGGTGTGTTGAATACTAGAAAATGTATATTTATAAAGGATAAAATCATTATTTTTCACTTCAAGTTCTACTAACTTCTTTACTTTTATGTATTTAAGTTTCTTGTGAATTTAATTATGCGTGTTTTATTATAATTAAGTATTTTACATATTTTAGGGGCATCATAGTTATTTCATAATAAATGAGACATTGGATGATAAAACGGACAGTAAATCTGAACTTAGAACGGTCAAAAACCTTAGGAAGAGCATAAAAGTAAAAATATCACTATTCACATAAATGGTACTATTCATGACACTATTCATATGTACTGTATAATGATGTGACATTGACCAATGATGTGACATCGACCAGTGATGTGGCGACATTTGATTGGAGGAATAATATGGCATTGACTGATTATGTGGCGTTGACTAATGACGTGGCTTGACTGATGAGGTGTCACAATCTTATTGGATAAAAATATTTATGCACTGTTGATTGATGATGTGGCAGTATGTTAGTGGATCAGAAAAAATGTGTGTACGGTACATGCATATACATGAGATAATAGCTCTGATGATTTGTTTAAACTAATCAGAACTTGCCACGTGGTACAATCTTATGCATCCAAATTATTTTAATCCGATGGCCATGATTTACTTATTGTATTTATAAAGAGAGGACTCCCCCTCTTAATTTGATACCCCTGACTTTATTTTTGAGCTCCATTTTCTGAAATTCCTTCTCTACTTGTATTTTCTTTGTATTTTATAAAATTTCCTTTTTATTCCTAGTTAAAATATGAGTAGCTAATTTTCTTTCAAGTTTGGGTTGAAGGTGAAGTCTCAATATGTTCCATGGGCTTAATTGGTAAATTTATTTTATTTTCCCCTCTAATTTTTGTAGATGTTTTTACTTTTCGTCGACAGATACTAATAACACAGTTATTACTATTTGACACGATAAGCCCTTAACACCATATTAATTAGAGCGTGGTTCATGAAGAGTGGATTTTTGTTTCATGATTTAATTGGTATTAATAAGGAATATTGAGCCCTGGAGTATGTTGATGCAGATCCAAATATCCAAGTGTTTTATTATAACAGTTGCATTTTTAATTATTCCTTCCATTTTAATTCAAAATTTAGGATAAATTTACCATAATTTAACAACTCACTTAGAAAATTAATTCAAAACACAATTAAAATCCACCTCCTCATGGGATTGACAATCG
The DNA here is from genome assembly GCA_030449875.1 of Aegle marmelos. NCBI lineage: Eukaryota > Viridiplantae > Streptophyta > Magnoliopsida > Sapindales > Rutaceae > Aegle > Aegle marmelos. The sequence continues at coordinate 18,039,055 of JASUUL010000143.1, forward strand.
TCACCATTAATCTATTCTATAATAGATTCGTATACTTGCGAGTTTAATAAAATTTACACAACATGCATGCATAGAGCTTATGGTGAACTATACAATATTGAATTATGAATTTATTTTTCTTCTCAAATTCTATCAATCTCCTTATAATAGTATTTTTCAGGTTATTTTGTATAATTATTTTTATAAATGAATTTAGTTTTATTTTGAATTTAATTTTTTTAATTATGAATAATTTAATTTTAATAATTATTTTTATTTCAATTATGCTTAACTAAATAATAATAGTTAGGAGAAAGTGAAACTCTTAAGAAATAAATATAATTTAATCAAATTTTATTTTTTAATAATATAAATTAAATTATTTTCTATTTAATTTTATACATATTTTATATTTTGAAATTTTGATTTATTGTAGACAAATAAGGAAATTTTGCACAAAAAATTCTTAATATCTTAATATAAAGTATGGTAAAATGATGTTTTGATTTGTTGTAGAGAAATTAATTTTTGGCACAACAAATACTTAATTCATAATAAAATTAATGGAAAAATAATATTGATTTTTATAATTAATATTTTGGGTAATAAATCTAAATAAAAATGGCAAAAAGAATTTATTAAATTTTATTTACTACTAAGATGGGTTCATAACCCTAACTAATTTAATTTCATAATTTCACTTAAATTAAGTTGCATATATTTAAGTTTTATTTTATTTTTAAATAAAATAAAATAAATAACTTAAATCTTTTCCCCGTAAATTAACATTGAACTAACCGAGTTATAATATAATAAAATACTCTTATACTTAGGAGTTAGAATTCATTTTTAAGGTATGTCACTAGCACACAACCAATAAAGTAAGTTACTATATGTTTCTTAAAAAGAATAAAAATGCAATTGGATGGACTTTAAATAATAGTAAAGGTATTAATCTTTTAAGGACAATTATCCACCGACCACTTATTTTTTTATTTTTTTAAAAAATATAAAATTCTTAAATTTTTTGCTAAACTCTACCTGAAATTATATTATTTTGCACTTCTCCACATCCGTATTCAAAATGTTAAGTGAACAAACAAAATATTATTTAAATGACCTTTTTACCCCTAAAATGTAAAAGAGCACTTTTTTGACAACCATTGTTTTTTTGTAATTTTTAAAAAATACACAAATCTTAATTGTAAAATGACTATTTTACCCTTATGACATTAACAATGTTATAGTAGTTCAAAAATGGGGACTCAACAGACTTGACTAAGACTGGTTACACAAATCTTAATTGTAAAATGACTATTTTACCCTTATGACATTAACAATGTTATAGTAGTTCAAAAACGAAAGTGGATAGGTGCAAAACAATATAGGTTTAAGTGAAGTCCATTAAAAAAATTAAAAATTGTGTACTTTTGAAAGTACGAAATAAAGGTGGACGGTGGATAATTTCCCATTTATTAATTTGCACATATAAAATCAATTCAAAAGAAAATGTTAAAACTTGTCAACAACATCAAAGAAGATTAAACCTACACGTGAAAGAAGTAGCAAAATTGAAGTCCTTAAATTTCATATAGTAAGTAGGTAAGCCCTACAAAAGTAGTACCTAAGAAATTTGAAATGCTATTGTTAAAAACGAAAAAAATGAGTTAATCCCAACACGAATTATATCCACTTGGTGCATTTGTATTGATTACAAAAAGTTAAATGAGACCACTAGAAAAGATCGTTTTCTTTTAGCATATCTTGATAAAATCTTTAAAAGAGCAGTTCGATATTCTTACTATTACTTTTTAGATGGATATTTAGGGTATTACTAAATTCCTATAGCTTGAGGATTAAGAAAAAGTCAATATTTACATATTCTTTTAAAATACTTGCATTTAAAAGAATGTCATTTGGACTTTGTTATAATCCCACAACGTTTCAAAGATATATGTTAAGTATTTTCAGTGACATGGTTGAAAATGTTTTGAAGTCTTTTTATAGAAGGTGTGACTGTAGTTGAGAAATCTTTTGATGATTACCTTGATAATTTCGAGAAAGTTTTAAAAAGATATGTTGAAAGAACTCATGTTGAACTGGTAAAAATGTCATTATATGATTAATTTTGGAATTATTTTAGGTTATGTTGTATTTGTTAAAGGAATTAAAGTCGAAAAAGCAAAAATAAAAGTCATAATTAAATTGCCACAACAAAAAACAATTAGAAATATGTGATCCTTTTTAAGACACGCAAGATTTTATAACAGGTTTTTAAAAAACTATAGTGTCATATCTAAACTACTTTATAACCTCTTATTAAAAGATGAATCATTTGAATGGATTGATGATTGCAAAAAAGCTTTTGAGAAAATAATTTGTCTTTTAATATTTGTATCTATTACGCAATGTTCTGATTGGTTTTTGCCTTTTGAATTAATGTGTAATGTAAGTTATTTTATTATTGGCGCTGTTTTGGAATAAAGAAAGCATAATAGCCCTTTGTGATTTATTATGCAAGTAAGACTTTAGATAATCCTCAAATGAATTATTATATAACTAACACAAAGTATTTTCTCAAGAGCTTAGTTTTAAATTTGTTAGTTTAACTAATCACCTTACTATGAGATATTTGATGACTAAATGGATGTCAAGCTAAAACTAATTTGTTGAATTTTATTACTTCAATAATTTGACTTCAGCATCAAAGATAAAAAGGATATTGAAGTGTCATTGCTAATCATTTATCAAGAGTCACATATAAATTTTACACTAACACAACACCCATAAATGATTCTTTTCGAGATGAACTTTTATTTTTTGTTACTTCAATGTCATAGTATGCTAACATTATGAATTTCCTTATTATAGGTAAAATGTCTTTACAATGGAACACTCAAGAGAAGAAGAAATTTTTAGTTGAAATAAAAAAAATTATATTGGGATGATCTTTTTTAAAATATTGCCATGATTAGATTTTTTGGTGATGTATTCCTAAAAATGAGGTGGGAATGTCATTATTTTTTTGTCATTTAAAGAATGTGGTAGACATTTTTCTTCAAGAAAAATTATAGTTAAAATTTTGCAATGAGGATTTTATTAGCCTACCATATTCAAAGACACATATGAATTTTGTAAAACTTATGAAAACTATTAAAATTTAAGATTAATTACTAAAAGAAACATGGTGCCCTTAGATATCTTACTTGAGATCAAAATTTTTTATTGTTAAGGAGTTGATTTCATGGGCCCGTTTTCACCATCTTTTGGATTTGTATACATATTAGTTGCAGTTGATTATGTCTCAAAATGCATTGAAGTAATTTTTTTGTTGAAATAATGATACCAAAACTATGATAAAATTTTTAACAAACAATCTTTTGAGTTAATTTGAAATCTCTTGACCCATTATTTGTGATGGAGATAAATATTTTTACAAGAAGTTATTTAAGTTTTTAATGAAGAATATGAAATTATACATAAAATTGCTACTGCTTATCATCCTCAAACAAATGGTCAAGTTAAATTATCAACTAGGGAGATAAAATAAATTTTATAAAATATGGTTAACCTAAACCACAAACATTCATTTTCTCAACTGATTGATGCACTTTAAGCCTACCATATTACATTTAAGATATCTTTAGAAATGTCACCTATAGGATAGTTTATCGTAAATCTTGCCAATTACATGTTGAACTTGAACATAAATCATTTTGTGCTATTAAAGCTTTTAATTCAAATTTTAATGATGTTGATAAAGTACGTAAATTACAATTAAATGAACTTGAGGAATTAAAGAATGATGCATATAAAAATTTAGAAATTATTAAGGAAAAAACAAAAGCTTTTTACGACAAAAGAATTTTTCAAAAATATTTGGGATTAATAAAAAAGTGTTGCTTTATAATTCTTGTCATCATTTGTTTCTAAGAAAGTTAAAGTCAAAGTAGAGTGATCTATTTGCTGTAAAATATGTACATTCATATGGCACCATAGAAATTAAGAATCCAAAGAATGATGTTGCATTTAAAGTTGATGAACAAATATTAAAAGCATATCTAGAATACTAAACACATTAAGAAAGCATCAAAATAAATTTTAGTGACCCGCTAAATGTTGATTAAGTCTTTTTCATTTTTAATGGATGAATTTACTTTTTTCATGTTATTTTACCTTTTGAATTATTTGACTGTTTCTTTCTATATCTTGAATAATACACATTATTATGTTTCTTGCTTGAACGTGTTTGATCATTGCGTTTCCATTTGTCATTATACATCATGAAAACCTCAGTAAGAAAGATCTTTTTCAAATATCTTGGAGAACTTTTATAATTGAAGTTTCACTTAAAAAACCTATATAATTTTACATCTTGTTTGGAATTTATGACCACCAATGTTAGTATCTTATGTTGAGGATCTAAAAGAAAATCTCAAGGAAATAGAGAATGGTATATATGACTTCCAATTAGAGCTTCAGGTTAACTCAATAAAAGGACAAAAGTGAGTTCAATGTTTGATTATTTTATTTTTCTTTGGTGTCCTATTTTTCCTTCTTTTACATTATGTGTTTTTATTTTGTTATTTTCTTTGTCTTAACGTTTAATTTGATTTTGGATAATTGATATTTTTTTTAATATGTTTTGATTTACTTTCTTATATAAATGACAGATAACAATACTCCATAGCCTTTTAAGTTGGTATCTTTAGTTTTCCATAATAATTGAAACCCCAAAATCAAACATGAAAGAAATATAATATAAATTACATAAACATATTCCTTCTCTCCCTTAAAATACCCTTGAAAAAAATTAAAAAGTTGTTGTAAATGACTATGTTTGTCATTGACTAATGGGATTCCTATGATATTTGTTGGTTAATTAAAGTAAAGTTCTGATGTGTTGATTAGTTTTTTTTTATCCATTTATTTCTTACATGCTTGAAAAAAAGGTAAATGATTTAGCTTAGAATATCTTAACTGTATAAGACTTAATTGCAATTGACCATATTGTAATACTTTAGGAATGATTTATGAAAATTGTGAAGATAAAATTAAATTATCAAAGATAACTTGAGTTAAGAATTGTTTGATAATATCTTACTATATCTTGAGAGGTATCGAAGTAGAAATGTACAACGTGAAATTCATAATTTATCAAAGCTTATGACATAGAGCCTTTTTTTATTAGAGAAAGCCAAGTGTTAGGCATTATTCTAAAAGCTTAAAACCTATGGGATGCTTACTTGGTCCACCAACTGAAAAAGAGTTATTTATCTCAAGTATGCAAGAGAGAATATCTGAATGTTAATCATTCTGACACTTTTATTTTCTTACTAGAAGATCTTGCAACTCTAGAGGTATTGATTATATTTATAACTTGGGCCCATTTGAACATTCATGAAAACCTTCGATTTATTAAATGTTAATAACTTTTAAGATGGCTCGCTAACATTTCTTAACCATGTAATTAAGAATCATTTCATTTTAATCATTATGAAAAAACTCTCTCTTTATGTTTACTAATGAGTTTCTTGATCTTATAAGGTTACGAACTAGAGCTAGATTCCAATACCTTAGTGTTGGATTAATTGACTAATAATGGCGACCATAGCCCTAAAAAGAAGTACAATTTAGATTTAACTCTTTATTTATAATTATTTTTTTGGAGTGGCTAGGTAATGTCTTTTAAATCATACTTTTTTCGTTTAAGATATTGAGGATAATGTCTCATTTTGGTTAGAAGTAGGGAATAGATGAAAGTTATGGAATATCTCAATCCTAGTGATATTTTTGTCGAAGATAACTAAGTATGAAGTGTAGCAACCCTAGAAATATATATTTCATAGCCAATTTGGTTTTGATCTTTCCTATTAACATATATATCCATAATGTTGGTTTTAATGATAACAAACAAGATTAAGAATGTTTAAGCTTTTAAAATCTCAAATTATTTTTCATAGATTTTAAATAAATTACTATTTTAATAAAATAAAGCTTTTATACTTAATGGAAAAATGATTTTATGAATTGGTTATTTTCACATTAATGGTCTAAATAAATTGGTTACTTTCACATTAATGGTTTAAATTGAAAAATTTTTGGGCATTTTGCAATCAATAAGTATTATTTTGAAATTTCAAAAGTAAACTTATTTAAAAAGCATTATAAAGTTTTGAGCCATATCACAATTTCGTAAAGTTTTGGAAATCAACAAGTATTATTTTGAAATTCTAAAAATGGACCAATATATAAAGTTTTATAAAGTCTTAGGCATATTATAGTTATGAAAAATTTTAGGATAAAATTATAAATTTAGAAAATAGTTTCACTGTAGTAAATAACTAACTGTTTACGATAAAACAGCTAACTGATATTGAACAAAATTGAAGTTTCATTTCTGGAAACTAATGGTGATCCAACATCTGAAAAATGATGATTTGACAATTTGAAATTTGGCCTAATGGTAATTTATTCAAGTCAAAATAATGATTCAATAAGACTTAACGGCGACCTGACTTTGTGCATAAATTTGATAATAACTAGTTTTCAGCTCTAATTATAAAAATGCTGCATTATATCCAAATCAAAGTAAATTAAATGAATACCAAAGAGTATATTCTTGATAATATAATTTCTTGAGCTTTAATTTATTCATTCATTCTTTAAAATTACACCTCAGGCACATATTTGTAAACACATAGATTGTGTGAGAGAAAAATCTTGTGTTTAAAAAAGTATGAGTATTAGAAACACTTAGGTTAAGATATTGGAGATAATCTCTTATTGTAAAGGTTTATTGATAACTTGGAAGTCAATTGTAAGAGTTGTTGGAGTCTTGGAGGCTTGATTAGTGGAATCCTTAAGCTTGGAGATCTCGAAGGCATAGACATAGGTATAGTTAGTCGAATTATGTGAAAAATCACGTGTTTATTCTTTTTGTTCTATCTCTTTATTTTTATTGCATATTAATTTATTTATTTCAAATTTAATTACTTTATTTAATTTAAATTTAATTTTAATTGATTTATTTTTTAGAAACCCAATTTCCTCCCTCTTGTCTTGCCCAATTAATATTTTATTTCTTATTTTTCTTTTATTATTTTGTTTTATTTATCTTTTTTACCTTTTTGCATGTATATCTTTAATTTATGAATAATGTTTAAAATAAGTTAGGGGGAGCAAATAATTGATGTAAATTTTATTTGTGTTATTTTTTAAAAGAAAAATGGAAAGACAACAATTTTTTAATCTAAGTGTAAATAATCACCACTTTTGATATGCATCCTAGTAGTGCAGTGAATACTATATTTTGATTTTGAAATTGATCGTAAGTTGTTTTAGTTCACTTTTCTTTGAATTACTCAAATTTGTGAATTCTCCCTTTGGTTATTAAGTTATTTTGTTATTTACTCATTTAATAGGTATTATTAAATCATTCCTCACACATATACACACAATGACACATATTAGTAGGTTGTAAGTTAAAATTTTTATAGCATTTAGTTCTTTTGATTTATTAGAGATAATATTTAAGGTAGTAAAATGTGCATATTGCAAAAAAAAAAAAAAAGAAAATTTGTTTGAGTGTGTTTAATTTTACGATATATAAAACACAAATAATAAAGTCTGAAGGGATGTTTAAACACCTAGTGCCCTAAGGCAAACTAGTCTGGAAGTCACTAGCCCAAAGCTTGCTACATGGATTGTAGATTTATTATTTACTTATTTATCAAAAACTCATGTAATTAAGTTCATAGGAGTGTTTTAACATCTAATATCTAATGCCACTAGATTTGGGAGACATTGACTTAAAGTTTGCTACATGGATTAAAAAATAATATTTTAAAATATATTGTTTTCTTTTAATGAAGCCCTATAAATATTTTGTTTATTACTTGAGCATAATAAAAGGTTTAGTAATATCCTGGATAATAAGTAAATAGCAAAAAGCTAGAGTTTATTTATTTAGTAGTTTAATTGCATGTGAATTTTATAAATCTTAATTTAATATAGTGCTTTAATTACTATGGGCTAGCAATAAGCTAGTTGGGAAGTATAATTAGTTTTAAAAATTGTATGTTCACTAAGGGGTAAATATATTATTTTGTGTAATTGTTAATTATATTATAGTTTACTTTTGTAATTATGCAGCATATTGTTAATTTCTAATTATGTTTCTAAATATTTGATTTTGTGTAATTTTTGAGAGTTTATTATGTACAAATAATAATTTCACTCAATTCCAAGCTCGAAATAAATGAAAAAATGTCAAATTTGGATTATGAAAGTCCAAAAATTTAGATCATTGTCGAGGAGATTCCATGACTTTTGTTGTAATATTATAAAATTTTATCAAATTAAGTGTGGTAATTGTGAAATTATCAGACTTACCACATTCCTTATGATAATTATTAGTTGAATAAGTTGCGTGAGCTTGAGTGGTTGAGTTAGGTTTATACATAGTAGAACAAATTTATAGCCATGTTATAATTGACTTTGTTTATGTGTATGGTGTGATTGATCATCAATAGTATAAATAGAGAGGGGAGAGCACACCTCTCTCTACCTTTTTTCACTTCTTTCTCTCCAAATTCTCCTCTTCTTCTTTCTATGTTAATTATATTTTCATATTTTGTAATATGTTTTTGATAAATAAATTTAGTTTTATTTCTAATTTTTAAATACCATTTTTTCTAATTATGTATAGTTTAATTTTAATAATTATTTTTCAACTATGTTTACCTAAATACTAATAGTTAGGCTAAAGCAAAACTCTTAGTAGAAAAATAAAATTTAATTTAATTTAATTTTTAATTATATAAATTAAATTATTTTCTATTTAGTTTTATTCATATTTTGTATTTTGAAATTTTAATTTATTGTAGACAAATAAATGAGTTAATAAATTCTTAATATCTTAGTATAAAGTATGGTAAAAAGGTATTTTAACTTATTATAGACAAATTGAATTTTGACCCATTAAGTACTTAATCCATAATAAAATTAATAAAAAATAATAACAATTTATAGAATTAATCTCTTGGACATTAAAAAATAAAATGAAAATGAATTTATTAAATTATATTTACTACCAAAATTGGATCCATAGCCTTAACTAATTGATTTTTATCGTTTTACTTAAATTAAATGACATGAATTTAAATTCTATTTTTCTTAGATAAATTAAAAGAAAATAACTAATTAAGTCATTTCTCTATGGATTGATCTTAGACTTATCGAGTTATATTCTAATAAGACATTTTTATACTTTAGAGTCATAAATCACTTCTTAGTCATGTTAATAAAAATATGAGGATTCACTTCTACCAAAACTTACAAATTTCAACAAAATGTCAATGTACATAGGAATGGGCCAGTTTGGCCCATTCCCACGAGTTTTGCTCGCGGCCTGACATGAAAGGCTTGGACAAGTGCTAAGTGATTAATATTAAAAAATGTACATTTAATAAAATTTTAAATTATTATTTTCTCCATTTATATTATTGATTAATGCACTTATAATTTATAATTTATCTTAATATTTTCATAATAAAATTTTATGTTAAATTAAATTTAGTATGCTAATTTTATCTTGATCTTATATTATAGATAAATTTCAAGAATAAAGGGTAATTAGAAAAAATATAGAAGACAAAGAAGCTAAATTGCATTAATATAGAAAAATTAATAATAAAATTAACAAAAGAAAAGTGCAACCACTTTGCTGGGTCAAGCAAATAATAGCCATCTGCTATTTGCTTATGTTTTTCATCACTAAAAATAATAACAAAAAAATAAAAATGAAATAAAGAGAAGGAAGAGCTGCATGTTGGCTGTAAAAAAAGGGAAGGTAAGTAGAAAGAATGACATAGAGAAATAGAGAAATGAGATAAGAAGTCAGGATAATAGAGGAGAATTAAAAGTTGGTGTCGAAGGTAGCATGCATAAGATGTTGGGAAAATATACTCTTTAAAAATATATTGGTTTATTTAATTGTAATAAAATTTTTTCTAATTAATAAAATAATTGAGGTATTTTATTCAAATTCTTATTTGAATTAATTTTTTATTAAAGTCCATTTAATCATATTATATGTATTTATGTGATCACTATGTGGATCCACAGAAGACATAAATAAAAGTTATCTTATAATCTAATAGATTGAGTTCGCAGTTGATAAATAAAATTGGGCACTTTATTTAGGTATAAACTGTAATAAATTCATTGAATGATTTGTCTTAATCATGTACGAATTTATTGATGTAGTATGACTACATTGAAAAGGATCACATATGAGATTTAATTAACTTTATAATAACTGTCAAACTTATTAAATCTCATAGGCATTGATTTTATTGTAATTTTAATCTTGAGTTAGTTATAATTTTATGATTATGGTTGTTATTCCATTTGAGTTACCAATGGGCACGACACATACTTGTAGTCGAGATTACCCAGTATCTTGGTGGGAGCAATCATAAGTATTGAAGTTAGAAATTAACAATATGAAATTTGTACAACACATCTCTTGATGGGTTTTTGCTACTTGATCATAGAATTCTCTGGCCAGAGTGTGTTGACATATTTAATATGTTGAAAATGATCATTAGAGAAAACCAGTAAGTATCAAGGAATAAGATGTTATTAAATTGATTGGACAGTTGAGATATCAATTTAATTAACGATGTGGTACAAAGGATTGTGCAGTAAAGAGATCAATGTGGGTTGGGACGAATTATTATTCGAGCATACAATTATGGAGGTCAGTTCCAATTTTATAGTGGAATAGAATTAGAATTAAATAATTAAGATAGTTTAATTACAATCTTAATTATTGTAACCACTATTGTATGTTCCCAAATGATCCTCGGGTTAGCTCATTTAATTGACTACACCACTACTGGACTAAAAAATAATAAAACTGGCATATTAGGTGATAAACCTAAATATAATATTTGTTAGGGCCCTATGTATTATATTTATGTGTAAATGGGGCCTTGTGATATTTTATAAGGTGGGCCCAAAGTTTTTACACTTTATCTCTACTTTTACGTAAGTGGAGAGGAAAAAGATTAAATATAATATATTTAATATTTTGAATTATTATATAATAAGAATAACACAAATTAGGGTTTTAATTAGGGTAATATTATATATAAGTGTTCTTTTCTCTTAAAAAAGAGAGAGAAACGCCTTTTGAGAAAAACACTAGGAAAAAGAAGCCAGGGATATTTGGGAGTAGTGAAACGAACGCCCACACGTTCAGTGCAGATCAAACTTGAGTCATAGCCTGGAAGATCGTTGGGTGGCAGATTTATTGCCTAGTGTCATTCATCTTCTCAGATTATCAAGGTATGATTTTCTAGATTACGAATTTCTTATATATTATATGAGATCGATCCTAAAAATATTTTTTATGAGAAAAATTTTATGATTTTTCACCAACATAAGAGAGGTGAGAAACACAAGGTTTAGTTTCTAAAATTTATTCTCTTTTCTTTTGTAATTAATTTTGGAAGTTTGAATTTTACTTCATAAATAAATTTAGATCTATTTTTAATTTTAGATATTCTAAATTTAATTACATATAATTGAATTTAACAATTATTTTTATTTCAATTAATTTTAGCTAAATGATAATAGTTTCAATTATTCGTAGCTAAATAATAATAGTTAGAGTAAGGTGAAACTTTAAGTAAAAAAATATGATTTAAACAAAATTTATTTTTTTATTATAAAAATTAAGTTATTTTTTATTTAATTTATTTATATTTTATATTTTAAAATTTTGATTTATTATGGACAAATAAGGAAGTTTGGTACAATCGCTTCTTAATATCTTAGTAAAAGGTATGATAAGATTGTATTTTAACTTTTTGTCGACAAATTAAACTTTTACACATTAAGTACTTAATTTATAATAAAATTATTTGAAGAATAATGATAATTTATACAATTAATCTTTTAGAAAATAAATAAAATATTTATTATTAAGAGTGGATTCATAGCATGACTAATTAATGCTTGTAAATTATTTTTTTCTAGTTCTTAGATAATTTAAAGGAAATTAAAAATTAAATCCTTTTCTTTGGATTGAATCCAAACTCATTAGGTTACATTATACCTAAACAATCTTATACATAGGAGTAATCAACACTTTTGAATTGTATTAAATTTTTAGCACTATTACTTAAAAAAAGTATTTACTATATTATTTTCTTTTCTCATTTATTATTTTTACCTTTTATTTCTCCCTTTGCCATTCCTTTCTTTAGATCTGATTAATTTATTTTATTTTTTAAAATTTTAGTCAAATCGCTTATTTCTTAAAATTTTAGTGTAAATTATAAAACTTGTGAAAAACTTCATTTAGACCAAACTTTTGCACATTAATCCCTAAACTGAATTTGAACTTGGGTATTTAGATAATGACTTATTCTTTGGACTTGAGAACTAAATGGATTTTGACTTTTGAACTTTGTGGACATAATGAATATTGACTTGGACTTAAAAAAAAATTACAACAAGGCCTGATTATTTGAATTAAGGGCAATTATCCTTTGACCACCTATCTTTTACACTTTTTCAAAAATATACAATTCTTAATCCTTTTTATTGAATTTCACCTGAAATTATATTATTTTACACTTGTCTATTTCCATCTTCAAATTATTAAGAGACCTAATGGAATATTGCATAAATGACTTTTTAACCCCTAAATATTATCCACTAACAATATGTTTTTTCACACTTTTTCAAAAATACACAATTCTCAATTCTTAAAATAACCATTTACCCTTATGATATTAGCAACGTTATAATAGTTTATAAACAGAAGTGGATAGGTGCAAAACAGTATAACTTCAGCTAGAGTCTAGTAAAAAATTTTAAGAATTGTTTATTTTTTAAAATGTACAGAAAATAGGTGGTCATGTTTTAAAATGTACAGAAAATAGGTGGTCATGGATAATTTCCCTTGAATCAATTGCTTAACGGGCTAGTAATTTTTAAAATTTTGGAAAAAAAGAGAGAGTCCATATCTTGAGGTAAGCATTCATCTCTTTTATTAAAAAAAATATTTACAATTACTTTCTACATTTTCTATTTTATTTTCTTTACAATTTGTTTTATTGGCATTTTTTTGTTAGTTTATATGGTGATTTCAACTTCTTAAATTGTTCTTAATTTTTGTTAATATATTATTATTTTGTTAATATGTTTAGTTTAATTGATTTGTTTATATGGCTAGTTTAACAACCTATTTAGTTATTTTAATTTTGATTAATTAATTTTTTGTTTTTATTTTATTTCGCATTTTCTTATTCTTGTACATTTATATTACTCATTTATTTAATTTTTAGTTTGTTTTAATTTATTTTATGTAATTTTCAATTATTTTTCATACTTTACTAGTTGTTTGTGTATCATATAATTTCACACACACAATCATCAACATTGCACAAGACATTAGTCCCGAACTTTAAGTAGCAGGTTAATTCATAGATTTGAATTATCACCACTAGTTATTTTAGAGATTCAAGGAGAAAATCTTTTGGACCAATTTAATCTTCAAATTGATAAAAGAGACAATTATTCTCAATGTAATGTATATGATTAAAATTAACCAAGAACTTTAAGAGACAACATAAATTCAACGAGATTTTGAGAAAGTTTGTAATACATACATGGACTAAAATTATAGTATGACATAATTCAGTTAAAGTTTTTTCCTTTTTCATTAAAAGATAAAGGTAAAACTTAGTTACAAGATCTTAAATATGGATCAATAAGAACTTAAAATAATATGCAAGCAAAATTATTGAAAAATGTTTTCCATTGTGTAAAATAAATTCTTTCAAAAGATAAATTTTCACTTTCACTCAAAAGTTAAAAGAGAATTTTTACCAGTGTTGGGATAAATATAAGGAATTATTGAATATCTTCCTGCACCATGGTTTTGAAGCATGGAGATTACTATTATATTCTATGAGAAACTAACATGCCAAAGTAGATAGGTTGTTAAAATGATGTCTAATGGTGAGTCTAAAGACAAAAGTCCAATAGTTGAATTAGATTATCTTGGCAAATTATCTGGAAATGCACAACACTGAGGCATTATCTCTTTTTATAAGTCATTGATTAAAACTTGGTCATCTCCATTGAGTAGAACATATACAACCTTAGGGAAAATCATGACTTTAAAAAGAAATTTACATCTTTAGTTAGAAATGTCAAAGCATTATAGTTGAAAAAGAGTGATCATTGTAAATCTATTCAACATATTTCATATCATATTCGCAGTTTCATTTTACAAGGACTGGCTGACTTTTTTAACTTTAGAAAAAAGTCCGCATGAACAAGCAAATGGTATAGATAATTCCAGAAAACCAAATCCCAATTCATATTCACATACTTATAACTTCAGTTGGAGAAACTACCTAAATTTGAGTTGGAGAAATGACAATCATTCACAACCTTCACAACTACGTCTCTTACATTAAATTTAAAAATTCCTAAAGTTACCCACCTTATGTCCTATCACAAAGAAAAGCTCTTAAAAAGTAAAAAAAAATAAGAGTTTATCAATAACCAAAGCATGCAAACTTGACTAGTTTGATAGATACCATATCTAAACTTACATTAGCCTTTTGCATTCATGAAAAAGGTTAGTTTTTTCCTCAGCTTAAACCAAATCCTAAGAGTAAATAACACTCTCGATAGGGTAGCACTAGATACCAAAACATGAGCCAAATCAAATCGATTATAACTATTTATGGTGGTAAAGTTGTTGATAAAAATATTCCTGATCCATATAAAATTAGTAAAACATCAATTTCAAAATGTAAGAAAGAGTCTAGTGAATCTTTATCTTATAAAGAAATAACTAACTCTCCTTTGAAAAACTTGTACATTGTAAAAAAGAAACATAAAGTGTAATAGAAAGCTTTTTTAGCAGAACATGTAAGTTCCATTCTTTTAACCAATAATGCCATGAAATACAAAGATCTTAGTTTTCTAATTGTTTTTTGTATTATTAAGGACTATCAAATTAAACATATTACACTTGATCTTAGTGCTAGTGTTAATTTACATTCGTACTTAGTATATTGACATCTCAATTTTAGTGAGTTAAAAGCTAACCTTTACCATCTTTTACTTGTTGTTAAGTTGATTAAGATACTGAAAAGGTTAATTGAAAATATATTAGTCTAAGTTGATAAAGTCATATATCCTATGGATTCCATTATTTTTAAAACTAAACTAATTACTAAGGAATATAAGTAAATTCTTGTCATATTAGGTCAATCATTTCTAGCCATCACTAACATTTTGATTAATTGCATGAATGGAGTGATGAAGTTATCTTTAGGCAGTATGACATTAGAACTCTCAAAATGTATAAAAGACCTCTTGAAAATGAGATGATGACAATGAGAATGAGGATATTGAACTCATGGAACTAATTATTAAAGAGTGCATTAACGATTAAAATTTCACTATCTCTATGGAAATTTGTCTTCTGGTCCTTTTGAATTAAACAAGGAATTAGAATGTGATTTTATTAATATATGCTCTATACTTAATTCTAGACAGTTACCTAAAGATGAAAGTGGCTAATTGAACTTTGAAGTATTGATACAACTCCAAGAGACAAAGGAAAAGAACAACTAAAGCTTGAATTCAGGCCTTATATGAAGAATTAAAGTATGTATATCTTAGAGATCAACAAACCTATCTATCGGCAATTTTTTTTTAATTTACAAATAACCAAGAAGAAAGCTATTGGCTATTCTAAATAGGCATAAAACTATAATTTGTTGGACTTTAAAAGACATTAAGGGTACTAATCTTTTAATTTATAACATAGAAAATGCTTAGAGGAAAATTCTAAAATAGCTCATAAATCACAAAGTAAACTAAGCTCTTATATGAAAGAAGTGGTGATGAATGAGGTCTTTAAACTTTCGAAGTAGGAATTATCTATTCTATTTTTAATAGTAAATTAGTAAGTTCAACACAAGTAGTACTAAAGAAATTTGAAATAACTATTATGAAAAATTAAAAAGGTGAATTAATACTAACACAAATTCTATCTAGTTGACGTATATTGACTACAAAAATTAAATGATGTCATTAGAAACGGCCATTTTCTCATTTCATTTTTAGACAAAATTCTTAAGAAAGTAATAGAACACCCTTACTACTACTTTCTTGATGGCTAATGAAGCTATTATCAAATTCTTATAGCCTTAAAAAACTAAGAAAAGGCTATTCGAAACTTGCAGTTAAAATAATGTATTTTGGACTCTGCAATGCTTCTATAACATTTTAAAAGTGTATACTAAGTATTTTTAGTGACATGGTTAAAAATTAATTAGAGATTTTTATGGATGATTTAATTTGAAAATTCTTTTGATAAATGTTTTGATAATTTAGAAAAAGTCTTAGAAAAGTACAACAAAAAATGACTTCTCTTAAATTAGAAAAAATGCCATTTTATGATGTCTAGAATTGTGTTATACCTTATAGTGTCTTTTAATGGAATTGAAGTTGATAAAGCCAAAGTTGAAGTCAATTTAAAATTAACCTCACCGAAAATAACTAAGAAGATCTGTTCTTTTTAGGACATTTTAGGTTTCATAGGAGGTTTATAAAAGATTTTAGTGTCATATCTAATACACTTTGTAATCTCCTTATAAAAGACACACCATTTAAGTGAACTAAAATTGTTAAAAGGCTTTAGAAAGATAAGTAGTCTTTTAACATAAACTCTTATAATGTAACTCTCTAATTAGTCTTTGCCTTTTGTGCTAATGTGTGATGCTAGTGATTATTTAGTTGGAGTTATTTTAGAACAGAGAAAAGAAGGTAAACTTTTTGTCATGTATCGTATAAATAAAACTTTGAATAGCACTCAAATGAATTACACCACCAATAAAAAAGGACTGCTTACCGTAATATTTACATTAGACAAATTATGATTTATATTTAATTGGTTCGTTAATTATTATTTATTTTGATCATGCTATTATTAGATATTTAATGTCAAAAGAGGATGCCAATCCAAGACTAATAGATGAATTTTATTACTCTAAGAATTCAATCTAACAATTGAAGATAAAAGGAGTGTTAAAAATGTAATTGTAGACTATTTTTCAAGACTTACGAATGAGTTTTCATTTGATACAATGCACATTAATGATTCTTTCCCTAATAAATTTTTATTTTCCATGTATAATATACCTTTGTATGCTGACATTGTTCATTATCTTGCAACAACTGAAATGCCATTTGATTAGAATTCTCAAGATAGGAAGAAATTCTTAATAGAAGTGAAAATTTTTTATTAGAACAACAAGGTAAGTAGTGTCATTCAATTTTATCATTCTAAAACACGTGGTGGCCATTTTTCTTCAAAGAAGATAGTTATAAAAATATTGCAGTGTGGGTTTTATTAGCCTACATTATTTAAGGATTCACATTTGTATTGTAAAATGTCACAAAATTGTCAAATGTAAGGGCCTATCTTAAATCAAAACATGATGCATTTAAATCACTTCCTTATCATTGAAATATTTGATTATTGGATAACTATTACAAAATATTTTTTATATATTTTGATTGCTATTGATTATGTTTTAAATTTGATTGAAGTGATTCCTTATAGGTATAACTATTACAAAATTGTAATCCACTTTTTAAAAGAAAGTCTTTTAAGCCGACTTGGATCTCTCAGCCATTTTCAGTGATAAAGGTTAGCATCCTTATAATAAATAATTTGAGTCTTTAATAAAGAAATATGGAATTAAATACAAAATTGTTACCTCTTATGACTCTCAAACAAATGGTCAAGTTGAAGTAGCAAATAGGAAGATAAAAATAAATTTTGAAAAAGATAGTTAAACCCAAGTTGAAAAGATTGGTCTCTTTGATTGATTGATGCACTTTGAGCTTGTCACATTGCATGTAAGATGTCTTTAGGAATGTCAATTTATTAGCTAGTTTATGATAAACCTTGCCACTTACAAGTTAAACTTGAGCATAGGTTACTTTAGGCTATTAAAGCTTTTAATGTAAATCTTGATAATGTGTGTAAATTATAATTAAAGGAACTTGAGGAATTAAGGAATGACATATACGAGTATTCAAGAATTATTAAGACAAGAACCAAAACTTTTCATGATTAAAAAATTTTTCAAAAAGTGTTGCTTTACAATTCTCATATTCATTAATTTTCAAGAAAGTAAAAAATTAAAGTAGAATGGCCCATTTATTGTAAAGAATGTACACCCGTATGGGGCTCTAGAAAATGGTCAAAGATTAAACCATATATGGAATACTAACCATATGAAGAGGACATTAATATAAATTTGAGTGAACCACTAAGTCTTAATTAAGTCTTATTTGTTTCGAATGTGTGGTTTTTTTTTTATGGTTACTTTAGTTGATTGTTTCTTTTATGTCTTGAAATATATATATATTATGATGTTTCTTCCTTAAGCGTGTTTGTTTGACAATTGCATTTTATGTCATTATTTTTAATATATATCATGAGTATCTTAATAAGAAAACTCCTTTTCAGACATTTTAGAGGACTTCTATATGTGAAATTTCATCTAAGAGGCATGAGATAATTTTATAGATTACATGCTATTTGGGATTTACGATAATTGATGTTAGTGTTCCATGTTGAAAATTTAAAAAGACAACTCAAGAAAATAGATAGTGGTTTTATATGACTTCTAATTAGAACTTGAGGTTAACTTAACAAAGCGACGAAGGTGAGTTAAGCATTTGATTATATCTATTTTTTTTTGCACATTGTGTATTTTTATTTTGTTATTTTGTTTACCTTCAAGTTTGACTTCATTTTTTAAAGTTAATTGATTTTTTTAATGTGTTTTAATTCATTGTCATATATAAATGTCAGATAACAATATTTTGTGACTTTTTTAATTGATATCTTCGATCTTCTACAATAACTGAAACCCAAAAATTAAGTATGGAAGAACTACAATGTAAAATTACACAAGCATTCTCATTCTCTTCCTCAAAACGCTTTTTAAGAAGACTTATAAAGTTCATGTGAATGATTACATTTGTTAATGATCAATCCATTTCTATTAGCTTATTTGCTTTAAAATTATTGATTTTGTTGACAACAAACCACATATTTTTGAAATTGCATACACTATGTCTTTGAAGTAAGAAAATGTCTTTATGAAAATGGCTTAAACATTTCTGAATACAATTGGCATACCAGATTAGCCTAAACGGTATATAGGTTATAAAGAAGAAGGTTTTTGAAATCAAATGGCATACAACCATGCCTAAACAGCACACCAGTTATAAAGAAAAAGGATTTTGAAAAAAAAAATGGCATATCGAGTTTACATTAACGGAAGATGGGTTATGAAGAAAAAATGTTTCCAATTACAAATGGCATATCGAATCTATAAAAGGCAGACCAGTTATCGAATAGAATCTCTCTGGATAGAAATGACATACCAGATTTTTGAAACGGCAAACTGATCAAAATTTTGACTATTTATCCATAATGGTAACATAAAACAGTAAACTGGTTACAAGCAAATGGTAAGTCGGTTATTACTAAAAATTCAATAACAGCTAGTTTTTTAACTCTAACTATAAACTGATTCTTTCAAATTCAAGCAATGGTTAGATTTAAAAATTATCATTAAGTTCACTACTGATAATACTTTTATCATTGAGCTTTAAATTTGTGTTTATTTCTTTGATTCACACATCAAGCTTTCATATTTGTAACCAAACACATTGTATAAGAAAATTTTCATTTGTAATATTTATCTTTGAGAACTTATAACTGTTGGGATACACTTGGGATAAGAAATTTAGTATAATCCCTAATTGTAAAAGTTTATTGACACCTTTGGAAGTCAATTGTATGATTTTAAAGCCTTGGAGGCTTGGATAGTAAAATATTTAAGCCTGATGAACTTAAAGGCGTGGACATAGGTAAAATTAGCTGAACCTCATAAAACTCATTGTGTTTGAATCGCTTTTCCCTCGTCTCTTTATTTTTGATTGATTTATTTATATTATCTTTGAATTCTTTTTAAGATTTGCATTAAGTTTAAATTAAGTATTGTATTTTTTAAAAAACTCAATTCACCCTCTTCTTAGGTTGTCTAGATAGTATTTCATTTGGTATCAGAGTGAGATGCTCTTTTTTAGACTTAACCATTTGGAGTTAAAGATCAATGGCAACTCAAAGTGATTCCACATTTAGGGAAAGACAATCCATAACTAGATCACCATTCTTTGATCGAAATGACTATCCATATTGAAAAACTAGGATAAAAATTTATTTACAAGCACTAGATTATAAATTTTAAGAAGTTGTACATGATGGTCCATTCATGCCTGTAACAAAAAATGAATTAAAGGAAGATATTCCAAAACCTTTATAGGAATGGAATATATTGGAAAAGAGAAAAGCTTCTCTAAATTTCAAAGTTACAGATGCTTTATTCTATGCACTTGATAAGAAGAAATTTCATATAGTCTCTAGTTGTGAAAGTGTCCA
The DNA here is from genome assembly GCA_030449875.1 of Aegle marmelos. Taxonomy (NCBI): domain Eukaryota; kingdom Viridiplantae; phylum Streptophyta; class Magnoliopsida; order Sapindales; family Rutaceae; genus Aegle; species Aegle marmelos. The sequence continues at coordinate 18,059,606 of JASUUL010000143.1, forward strand.
TGAAATTTGAAACAAACTTAAAGTTGTTTACAAAGGCACTAATCAAGTAAAAGAGTCTAAAATTTATAGATACACTCGGCGATATGAGTTATTCTAAATAAAATAAAATGAGAGTGTGTACTTTATGTATACTAGATTCACAAACATAGTGAATACTTTATGATCCCTAGGGAAGACCTTTTTCAATAGTAAAAAGTTAAGAAACTTATTAGATCACTCCCAAAGGAATAGAGACCTAAGGGACTATAATTGAGGAAGCCAAAGATTTAAATACATCGCTATTGATGATTTAATTGATTCTTTTATTTCTTATAAGGAAGACTTGGCAACAAAAAAATTTAATGAGAAGAAAAAAATTATTGCTCTCAAAGTCTCAAAATATAAGAGTAATGAGGAAAGTGAGCTGGATGATGAGGAAATGGCTATATTAGCAAGGAGGTTCAAAAAAATATTTTAAGAAACCCGGTGAGTAAAGAAAATTTAGAAACCTCAAGAACCAAAAGGAGAAAAGGGGACAATTATATGTTATTACTGCAAGAAGCCTACACGCATAATATTGGAGTGCCTATTTTTTAACAAACTCAAGAAGAAAGCCATGGTGGCTACTTGAAATGATAGAGATAAAGAATCAAGTAATGAAGGAGATTTGCAAGAAGTATCAAACCTTGCACTTATATCAATAGATGATGATGAATTTAATAAGGTAAATGATCTTTTTACTTATGATGAATTGTAGGATTTATTGAGTACTAGAAAATGTATATTAATAAAGGAGAAAATCATCAATTTTTACTTCAAGTTCTATTAACTTCTTTACTTTTATGCATTTAAGTTTATTGTGAATTTAATTATGCTTGTTTTATTATAATTAAGTATTTTACGTATTTTAGGGACATCAAAGTTATTTCACAATAAACGAGATATCGGATGATAAAATAGACGATAAATCTAAACTCAGAATGGTCAAAATCTTAGGAGGAGCATAAAAGAAAAAATGTCACTGTTCACATATAGATACTATTCATAACACTATTCATATGTACTGTACGATGATGTGGCATTAATCGATGATGTAGCGTTGACCGATGATGTGGCATTGATCAATGACATGGTAGCATTTGATTAGAGGAATGATGTGGCATTGACTGATTATGTGGCGTTAACTGATGACGTGGCTTAACTGATGAGGTGTCACAATCTTATTAGATAAAAATGTTTATGCACTATTGATTGATGACGTGGCAGTATGTTAGTGGATCAAAAAATAACATGCGTACAGTACATATATATATACGGGGTAATACCCCTGATGATGTGTTCAAACCAATCAGAACTTGCCACATGACACAATCCTATGCATCTAAATTCTTTTAATTCGATGGCTATGATTTACTCGTTGTATTTGTAAGAGAAGGGTTCCCCCCTTAATTTGACACCTCTGAGTTCATTTTTTAACTTCATTTTTTGAAATTCCTTCTCTATCTTGTATTTTCTTTGTATTTTAATAAAATTTCCTTTTTATCCCTAGTTCAAATATGAGTAGCTAATTTTCTGTCAATCTTGGGTTGAAGATGAAGTCTCAATATGTTCCATAGGCTTAATTAGTAAATTATTTTATTTTTTCCTCTAATTTCTATGGATGTTTTGACTTTTCGTTGATAAATTGTAATAACAAAGTTATTACTATTTGTCACGATAAGCTCTTAGCACCATATTAATTAATAAGGAATATTGAGCCCTAGAGCATGTTGATGCAGATTAAGATACCCAAGTACTTTATTATAATAGTTGAATTTTTAATTATTCCCGCTATTTTAATTTAAAATTTAGGATAAAATTATCATAATTTGACTACTCACTTAGAAAATTAATTCAACACACAATTAAAAACAACCTCCTCGTAGGATCGACACTCATCACCATTAATCTATTCTATAATAGATTCGTGCACTTGCGAGTTCAATAAAATTTGTACAACAAGTTTTTGGCGCTGTTGCCAAGGAGGTAAGTTATTTTAATTTGTTGAATTAATTTTTTTAATTTTTTTTGTTTTCTTGTATTTTTTCTTATAAAAAAATAATAATTCTATAATTTAATTTTCTTAATTTAAATTTCTGTAATTTAATTTTATTATGTAATTTCTTTAAATTATTGTACTTTAATTTTTGCTATACTTTTCTTTGTAATTTTTTTATTTATCTTGTAATTTATTTTAATTTTAGTTAATCTATTCCTTTTATTTATTTTTAGTGCTTGAGTGTATTTCCTTGGTAATTTTTTTCGTTTATCTTGTTAATTTCTTTTAATTAATTTGTAGAATTAATTCATAGAATTAATTTTTTAAGTAAATTTTTTTGTTACTTCCTTTAAAAATTATAAAAAAATTAAAAAAATTAAAAAAGAATGAATTTTTAATTTAATTTTGGTAATTTAAATTTCTTTAGATTTCAATAATTCAATTTCTTTGTAATTTCTTTAAATTTCTATAATTTAATTTCTAAATTATTTTTTTTTGTAATTTTTGTTTATTTTATTAATTTATTAATTCATAGAATTAATTTTTTTAAGTAATTATTTTTTTAGTTGTTTTCTTTTAAATTTTTTTCTTGTAATTTAATTTCTTTTCTTTTTCTCTTCTTTATATTTCTATAATTTAATTTTTTATTTTTCGTTGTAATTTATCTTATTATTTTATTTCTAGTTAATCTATTTCTTATATTTTCTTTTTAGCACTTGAGTGTATATTCATAGTAAGATTGTAACAATATGATAAGGTTAGTATCGTAATTTCTCCTTTCTCATTATTTTTTTTAAATTTGTTCTCATTTTTTGTTGTATTTTTCATTATTATTTTTTTATGCGTGGTCGAAGGTCACAATTACTTAATCTTAAGCCTATAGACTTAGAATTGGAAAAAACACTTCGCACACACAAATATATCGCATTTAAAAATAAAATTAAAATGGATTTACAACAACAAGAACCACCACAGGAAATGCCATTTAAGGATTATTTCAGTCCCTTATCTAACTTGAGCGCATCATGTATACGATATCCAAATGTAACTGTTAGAAGTTTTGAATTAAAACCTAGTGTGCTAAATTGTCTCCTAACATTTTATGGCCTAGAAAATGAGGGCCTATATAATCATTTGAATGATTTTCATGCTATTTGTCAAATTTTTAGATATGAGAATTTTTCACATGATGATGTTAAACTCAGACTATTCCCATTTTTTATAAAGGACAGAGCTCGTTCATGGTTTAATACATTGTCTTCTAATGGCATTACATCATGGGAACAAATGGCCACAAAATTTTTAAATAAATACTTCCCAATTCATAAAACTAATTCTATTCGCAGGGAAATTTCAGAGTTCATCTAGAGAGAAGATGAACAGTTTTTCGAAGTATGGGAGCGATTCAACGGGCTATTCTTGAAATGTCCACATCATGGATATGAAAAATGACACCAATGCCAATACTTTTTGGAGGGATTATTGCCAAATGTACAAGAATGACTAATGACAACAAGTGGAGGAGAACTAATGTCTAAGAGCGCATAAAAAATTTAGGATTTCTTCCAACGACAAGTGGTTAATTCCCAATAACGGAGTCGATCATTCAAAAATAATAAAAGAATTAAGGGAGTAAATGAGGTCCAAATTGGTGAGTCAAGCTCGGGAATAAAAGAAGTCAAAGAAACGGTTGAAAGAGTTACCCGAAAAATTACATCATTAACAGCTGCTAAATCAATAGAGACACATAACCATGACTCATACCTAGATCAAGCCAACGCCATAGGTGTAATAAAGAAGCCATCAAACTATAACCCTTACTCTAACACATATAACCCTGGATGGAGAGACTACCCCAATTTTTCATGGTCTCAAGGATTCCAACAGAATGGACCAACAACTCCAGCTCCACCAATGCAACAAATTCCTCAAGTTCCACAAGCCTCTCAGCCACCATTCAGACCTTATAATAAAAACTCAAATTATTCTCAACCCAAATAATGGGATGATGCATTCCAGAATTTCAAGAATTCTATCCACTTTATGATCGAGCAATAAAATCGCACCATTGATGGACTACGAAATGAGATGAGAGTAAGCTTTAACTCACAGGCCCAATCAATTTCTAACCTCGAGAAAATGGTGGGCCAACTTACCTCTTCAATTCAAACCCTAACAATGACTGTTGAGAAAGGTAAATTCCCAAGTCAATCAGTGCTAAACCCTAAAGGAGTGCATGAAGCAAATACTAGTTCACCTCAGCAATATGAAGAGGTCAAAGCCATCATGACCTTGTAAAAAGAAAAAGAAGTTGACAACAAAGTAGAGCTACCGGTGACCACAACAAAGTAGAGCTATCGGTGACCAAAACAACTCAAATTGTACCTATAAGTGTTGGGGACTCATCATCAGAGAAGAAAGAAGAAACCAACCCATGAGAGCATATTCCTAAAGCTCCATTTCCTCAGAGGTTAGCTAAAGCAAAAAAGGAAAAATTAACGGGTGTCATTTTTGAAATCTTCAAACAGGTAAGTGTCAACATTCTTTTGCTTGATGCTATAAAATAATTATCATCTTATGCCAAGTTTCTTAAAGATCTTTGTACTAAAAAGAGAAATATTTATGTTCAAAAGAAGGCATTTTTAATAGAAAATGTTAGTTCTCTACTCCAACATAAAATTTCTCTAAAATGCAAAGACCTAAGCTCCCCCACTATCTCATGTGGTATAAGGAATCACACAATTGAAAATGCTTTGTTGGACTTAGTTGCTAGTGTTAATCTGTTGCCTTACTTAGTGTTTGTGAAACTTGGACTAGGGGAATTACACCGAACTTTAATGGTGTTACAGTTTATAGATCGATCCATGAAAATACCTCGTGGTATTATGAAGGATGTCCTTATCTAGGTAGAAAAGTTTTATTTTCCTGTTGATTTCATTGTAATTGACGCTCAACTAGTGCAGGATTCAAGAAAGTACATCCCCATTATCTTGGGTCGTCTATTTTTGGCAATTGCCGATGCTCACATTCAATGCACGACTGGAAACATATTGTTGTCATTTGGCAATATTACCATGGAACTAAATATCTTCAACATTGCCAAACAACCTCACAGTATATATGATGGAATTGTAGATGTGGATTTAATTGATGAATTAGTTCATTACACATTTCCTTTAAACCTTAGTGATGACCCTTTACTAACATGTTTAGCTCACTTTGGTTTGGATTTTAATATCGACAGATCGATTGATGAGGTTAATGCCTTATTGGATTCATCGCCATGCATGGACATTGATAAATGGAAGATAAAGATAGAGCGATTGGCACCATTAAAAGAAAATCTCATCCTATTATCAGAATCACCACCAAAGATTGAGCTTAAACCTTTACTTGACCCTCTGAATTCTATATTCTTGGGAGAAAAAAGAACATTGTCAGAAATCATTTCATCCTCTCCTAATAATAAATAAAAGAATACAGACATCATTGATCCCATTTTTGGTTTAAAAAAGAGGACACAACTGGTAAAATCAGAGGAGATTCGTAACGACCAAAATGCTGTGGACTACAAAAAGTGAATAAAAATCCTTCGTGACAAACGGAGCATTGGAAAATCTTTCACACTAGGTCAGAAAGTATTTTCGTTCAATTCTCAATGGCACGTTTCTCTAAGTAAGTTACGCTCTCGATGGTCTGGTCCATCTACTGATCATACTATTTTTTCACATGAAGCCATTAAATTTAAGAATCCAAAGAATGGTGTAATTTTTAAAATTAATGGTCAGAAAAGTAAAATTATATCACGAATACCAACCATATGGAGAAAATAGCGTAAAACATTTAACTGACCTGACATTTTTTTTCTTTCTGTTTCCTTTCGATGATTTAAAATTTTCTTTTTTTGTTTTCAATTATGTTTGTGTAAGTGTGTTTGTTTAGTTATTAATTTTTTTTATCATTTTTCCTCATGAATGTGTCAACTAAAAAATATCTCTTCAACTTTTTTAGACAGTTTCGATGTATATAATCTCATCTCAGAGGTTAGATACGATTTTGTAAAACACATCGCATCTAGCAACTACAACTACAAGAGTTAGTAGCCTATATTGAGGATTTAGAAGGAGATCTTAAAGAAATTGAGAGAGGTATCTACAGTATCTAATTAGAATGTGTCAACTAAAAAATATCTCTTCAACTTTTTTAGACAGTTTCGATGTATATAATCTCATCTCAGAGGTTAGATACGATTTTGTAAAACACATCGCATCTAGCAACTACAACTACAAGAGTTAGTAGCCTATATTGAGGATTTAGAAGGAGATCTTAAAGAAATTGAGAGAGGTATCTACAGTATCTAATTAGAGCTTGAGGTAAATTCAATAAGAAGACGATGGTAAGTTAATATTTTTTTGTGTTATTTTTTTATTTTCCTTTACGTGTATTGTGTTTTGGCTAAATTTTTTTCTTTCTTTGGTGTGTTATCATTTTTCACCCCGGTTAAGTGGCAAATCCGTGAAAATCAACGACGGTTACTTCAATTTTCTATAATAACTAATATTCTAAGTTGAAGGCATGGATAGAGGCGAGATATTAGCAAAACTTCACAAGCGATTTCCTTCACTTCCTCAAAATGCTCTCCTCACCATTTATAAAGCTCGGTCCGAACGCATGCGATTACTTATGAAAAATCATATCCCTGCTGACATCTAATGGATAATCGAAGCTAAAGTACGATTGGTAGGTGAGTTGCCTCTCAAATTAATTACATACATGCCTGGTTGTGGTAAAGGAAATTATTCAAGAAAATGGAGAGCCCGAAAGCTCTCTAATATTTGTCATAAGTGTGCCAGAATGAGATGCGATAAAAAGTGATGTTCTTTAGGAATGCTGTCTGATAACAGGGAAGATAAGATTCAATTCATTAGGGATGACTTGAATAAAGAGTCATTGGATGATATCTTTTTATCTCTTAAAACGCATCCCAATGAATACGTCCAAAATGCAATACTCCAGTTATGACAATTATTTCAGAAAGAATGTGCAAACTATATTGTTGGGAATCTAACTCTAAAAGACCCTGTTTGCCAGTTTGTAAGAAATTTGGATTGGAAGCCTATCCTCGACCCATAGAAGGCGTTCAAATTGTTTCTAGATGTAAAACCAGAGGAAGATGTGAGCCACAGTCGCAACTACTTGTAAATATCTTTTTATTTCAATGTTATTTTATTTCACTGTTGTTTGATCACTTGCATTTTTGTCTTTACTAATTTTATGCTATCATTATTTGCTTTGCCTTTTCACTATTTTCTTTTTGACTCTCGAGCCATGTTCTTCACGAGTTATTTGATATATACATGCTACCTCATTTACAACTGTGAACCATTATCCCCAAGATCTTTAAATATGACTTTTTTTGTTAAGGCGCTCATAAATTATTTTTAGGAAGTATCCAATGGTAGCTACTCCCAATAACCAAATCAAAAATATTTGTGTACTCTCTAGATTTAACTATGGCAAATATAAAGAATTTATTGAGGCAGCCGTAGATCTTGGTCGAAGTATAACAGCTAGGAAACTACATTTGGTTTATAAAGGAGGTGATCGAGGGTTATTAAAACTAGTTTCAGAAGTCGCTTATACCAGAAGGAGTCAAGTGTTAGGCATCATCCCAACAATCTTGAAATCTTTTGACTGTTTGTCTGACTCACCAATAGGAGAAGAGTTAGTCATTTTAGGTATGCAAGATAGAATAATTGAAATGCTGAATCATACTGATGCCTTTATTTTTTTTACCAGGAGTTATTACAACTCTAGAGGCACTAATGACATTAGCATCATGGTCCCATCTGAACATTCATCAGAAACTCATTAGTTTGTTAAATGTCAATAACTTTTATTATGGCTTTATCGCATTTCTTAACCATTCAATAAAAAACTATTTCATTCCTTCCATAGTGAAACAAATCTTTATTTGTACTCACACTGCTAATGAGCTACTTGATCTGTTACAAGCTTATATACCAAAGCCACATCTTGAAACCTTAATTTTGGGGTGACCCACTAATGATGGTAGCAGTAGCTGCAGTAAGAAGTGCAAATTAGATTTAACTCTCTATTTGTAAATATTTTCTTCTGTGTTGCAGCACCTAGGTGATATTTTTTAACCTCTACTTCTTTCTTTTAAAATATTGATGACAATGTTTTGTTCTAGTTGAGGTGGAGGGAATAATTGATAATTGTGGAATGTCTTAATATTTGTTAAGTTTTTACTAATTTTTTTTATAGGAACTAACTACGGTTAACTTTTTACAACGAAAATGGCTGAATATGGAGTGTAGTGACTTTAGAAATGCATCTTCTTAGTTTAAGAGTTAAAAAAAAGTTTACTTTTCAGTCATTTTTTTAGCTTCATTTTAAGTGTGATTTTTCTAACTTCCTCTTTCAAATTTCTCCTTTATAAATATACACTTTTAAAATTTTAGTTGAAGATGGCTGAATATGAAATGTCATAATTCTAGAAACACATCTTTTTAGTTTTCTTTTTCTTAACAAATTTTTTTTTAAAAATATATATTTTGTGATTTTTTTGACATGATAACTTTCAAATTTTAGTATTTGTATTATCTTTGATCCTGAGTTTTGTTACACCATATTTGCTACTCTACATGTTAATGTCTAAGACAAAAATATGAGTTGCTTGAAGGAATATATATGTCATCATAAATTTCAAGTAAGTTCTTAGACCTATCATTTTTCTTGGAGGGTAACCATTTTTGCCCTTGCTCATTACTTATACAACTTAACAGTTTATTATTTGATACACGATCTATAAATTTCTTTTGAGTCAACTTTCTAAACAAAAGAAAAAAAAGAAAAAAATTTTGTATGTTGCTACATCTGAAAGTTTATCTAGGTAGTAGATATGGAAGATTAGTTAGTGCTTTAAAAAACGATAGAAAGGCCATCTTTGACCCGTTTAAGCTTTTCTAGCCATCCCTTTTGTGAAATATCCTTAGTTAACCCTTTTGACTCTTTAAAAAAAATTAATTATTATCTTTTTTTTGTTAACTTATCATCTCGACTTTACTTCAATTTGAAATATTACTCAATGTCGTATAAATTCCATAACCCATTCATGTTTGAGAAAATGTAAATAATTAGTTTGTTCAATAAAATTATGCCTTAGAAAAAAAAAGAAAAAAAGAAAAAATTCAAAATTTATATATTAGTTTAAAAAAAAAGAAATGTACTCTGTAATATTTAAAAAAAATTCTATTTTTTTCTCAAAAATGTATTTTGTTTTTCTTTCCTTAATTTTTCGTCTTTATTCGCCCTATCTCTAGCCTACGTTACATCCTAATAAAAGTTCTTATTATTTTTAGTAAACTATAGTCTAAAGTAGAAACTAGTTACATGGGCTATAAAGATGTAGTGATGCATAAAATAATAATAATAATAATAATAATATATATATAAATAAATATATTAGTTTGACTCACATTTTTGCTTGAGATCATATTATTTCTAAGCTGTGGGCACATTTATTTCATCTTGGTGAGAGTGTGTAATATTACTTTAATATTTTCTCTCGATTTACCATTCATGGGAGTGACAATTGTTATTGGATTTAATTTCCTTGTGAGAGTATCACTACCAGTGAGATTTTGGAGTATTGACATGTCAATCTTAAAAGCAGCTTGGTTACAATAGCTAGGACAAAATCTTCTAGATTGATTCATGTGGATGGTTCATTTGGAAATAATATTTCTTAAAGACTAGAGATAACGCTTATACTTTTATTTGATTTACATAAAGTTTAATTAAATAAACATGATAGTTCAAAAAAAATTTTAAGTTTGAATTTGATTTCGCTTAATTTGCTAGGGACTAACAATAAATTGGTTGGGGGGTGTGTTGAGTACTAGAAAATATATATTTATAAAGGAGAAAATCATCATTTTTCAGTTCAAGTTCTACTAACTTCTTTACTTTAACGTATTCAAGTTTCTTGTGAATTTAATTATGCGTGTTTTATTATAATTAAGTATTTTACGTATTTTAGGGGCATCATGGTTATTTCACAATAAACGAGACACCGGATGATAAAACGAACGGTAAATATAAACTCAAAACGGTCAAAAACCTTACGAAGAGTATAAAAGTAAAAATGTCACTGTTTACATATATGATACTATTCACATATACGATACTGTTCATGACACTGTTCATATGTATTGTACGATAACGTGGCATTGGCCGATAACGTGGTGTTGACCGATGATGTGGCACTAACTAATAATGTGGCAGCATTTGATTGGAGGAATGATGTGGCATTGACTGATTATGTGGTAGTAACTGATGATGTGGCTTGACTGATGAGGTGTCACAATCTTGTTGGATAAAAATATTTATGCACTGTTGCCTGATGATGTGGCAGTATATTAGTGGATCAAAACAAAAGGGCATACGGTACATGCATATACACGGGATAATAGCCCTGATGATGTGTTCAAACCAATCAAAACTTGCCACGTGGCGCAATTCTGTGCATTCAAATTGTTTTAATCTGATGGCCATGATTTACTCGTTGTATCTATAAAAAGAGGGCTCCCCTTTAATTTGACACCCTGAGTTCATTTTTTAGCCCCATTTTCTAAAATTCCTTATCTATCTTGTATTTTCTTTGTATTTTATTAAAATTTCCTTTTCATCCCTAGTTCAAATATGAGTAGCTAATTTTCTTTCAAGCTTGGGTTAAAAGTGAAGTCTCAACATGTTCCATAGGTTTAATTGGTAAATTTATTTTATTTTTTCCTCTAATTTCTATGGATATTTTGACTTTTCGTTGACAAATAGTAATAATTGTGTTATTACTATTTGGCACGATAAGCCCTTATCACTATATTAATTAGAGCATGGTTCATGAGGAGTGGATTTCCCCCTCATGATTTAGTTGGTATTAATAAGGAATATTGAGCCTTAGAGCATCTTGATGCAGATCTAAATACCAAAGTATTTTATTATAACAGTTGAATTTTTAATTATTCTCATCATTTTAATTCAAAATTTAGGATAAAATTATCATAATTTAACTACTCACTTAAAAAATTAATTCAACACACAATTAAAATTCACCTCCTCGTGGGATCAATACTCGTCATTATTAATCTATTTTACAATAGATTCATGCACTTGCGAATTCAACAAAATTTACACAACATGATCGTTTAAGGATTTGCATGATGATTGGTTAAGAATTGGTAAAAAGAATACATGCCTTAAAAAAATATTAGAACTTTCAAATAAAAAAGATTCACTACAAAAATATATTGATTCATTGAACGAAAAGACCAAAGGGTTAGAATTAGATAATAAAATATTTCATGATAGGATCGTATCATTTAAAGGAAAACAAAGCACTTCATTGAGTATGAAAAATCACTTGTTAATGAATTGATAAAAAAAAATGAAATGCTTAAGAAAAAGAATAATGAACTAAATAAAATTATGTTAAAATTTACAAATAGGGAAAAGATATTGGATAACTTAATTCACAAAAATGTGTATTTGATAAAGGAAGTATTGGTTATAAGCCAAATTTGAAAAAAAAAGATTTATAAAACTTACTTTATAAAGAGTACCTCCATAAATAATCAAATTGTATGTCATTATTGTGATCAGATGGTCACATGAAGAATGAACGTCTAATAATAAGAAATGTATATCATGGAATAAAATATATTTGGATTTCAAAAGGAACTATTGCTAACACTCAACGACCTAGAAGGATTTGGGTACCTAAGACTTGAAATTTCTTTTGCAGGGCTCGAAGAAAATGAAGAACAAATGTTACTTAGACAGTGGGTGTTCAAGACATATCACAGGAAATTATTCTTGGTGTTCAAGTTTTACCAAGATCGAAAATGGTGGAGATGTATCCTTTAAAGATAATTCAAAAGGAAAAAGTATTGATATCGGTAATATTGGTAAAGATTTCTTTACTCTTATTAAAAATGTGTGTTTGGTTTAAAACTTGAAACATAACTTGTTTAGTATTAGTCAATTATCTGATAAAGGTTATATAGTTATCTTTGATAAGTTAAATCATATTATTAAGAATGTATGTGATGGCAAAATTTTATTTATTAGTAGTAAGTGTATATATATGTATACAATTAATTTAGATTGTACATCTACTCATGATAAATGTTTCTCCGTATTATATAATGATGGTTGGTTATGGCATAAAAGACTAAGTCATGCAAGCATGGATTTAATTTCAAAGTTTTCAAAAAAATGATTTAGTTAAGAGTTTTCCAAAAATCAGATTTCAAAAAGATAAAATTTGAGAAGCATGTCAATTCAGTAAACCATTCAAACTTCTTTTAAAAACAAGAATCATGTTTGTACTTTAAAACCTTTTCATTTACTTCGCATAGACTTGTTTGGTCTTTCTAGATATGCTAATTTAAATGGTAAATATTATACATTTGTGATTGTGAATGATTATTCCAGATTCACATAGATATTATTATCAGCTAATAAGGATTGTGCTTTTGAGGTGTTTAAAATTTTCTATAAAAAGGTTCAAAATAGAAAAGGTTATTCTATTACTTGTATTATAAGTGATGTGAGGTACAATTTTCTTACTCTGATATAATATAATTAACCTAACAAGCTCTCTTAAGTATTTATTATAATAATAATAAAGTATAATAATATAATAACATAATAATAAAATAATTAATAATTAAAAAGTAATGATAACATAAGTAATGATGTAACAAGAAATATTGTAGAGATATTAGAAATTCTAAAAATTACTAAGATATTTATGGAGAGATAAATCTCTACCATTAATTAAGTGCTAGGTGGCAAAATCTTAGCATTCTAGAAATTACTAAGATATTTATAGAGAAATAAATCTCCACCATTAATTAAATAATATGATGGCAAAATCCTAGCCACACATGCGTCTTTAGAAATCCTATAAATACCCCTAACCCTTGCATTTTCCCATAAACTCTAGAAATCTCATCTTTTTCCATTCTAAGACAAAGTATCATTAGTGGAGAAATTCTCAAGTTTAGGAAGGAAGGTTTAGAGAAATCAAAGAAAACAGGTAAGTAACACTTTACTTTAACTACAATGTAGGGACAATATGTTAAAATTAGCTTTGAATAATAATTCTCTTATGCTAGGTTTGTTTTAAATAATCTCTTATCTTATAATGATTATGATGGTGTGATTGATTACTATTTAATCCCCATATGGCTGGCTATGCCGCTTATATCATGATATCATCCTCATATGGCTAGCTATGCCGCCTAAGATGCAATGCTTACTACTTACTTGATTGGATAGTCGGCTATGCCGCCTAATATGTGATGCTTTTATTTTATCATGTCATAGTCGGCACTGCCACATAAAATATGATGTTGTTATTACTCCTTACATGGTCGACTCTACTGCTTATATTATAACTCTATTTCTTTAATTTCTGTATAGACGGTGTTGCCACCTATGTTAGATGTTGTCGTCTTAAATTAGTTTCATGTTTTCCTTTATTATATATCTAGAAAATTTACATACTATGACATAAGTTGCATTGGGCTCATGCATTTCATGGGTCATTTAGTAAAGAGGTATTTTGACGAATTTTTTTTTAAAAAAGGTTATGTACTATTAGGTGGCAAGCGTTCACAAAGAGGGCAAGTCTTCTAGGTTAAAAAAAGTGATCCATTGGAGAAGACGATACGTAAAACTTAACGGATCAATTGAATAAGCCAAGGGCACGTTGTGGAATGCTAGCCTTGTAGTACAACAAACCTAAGGTCCTAACATAATTCTTTACATTTTTAAGTTTAATTTAAAAGATTTACTACTTATTTCATAAATTCATTCATGCATGGTAGGTAATACATGCATCAAGTGTTTACTTACTAGGCATTAGCTCATGTAGTCCTTACATTGTAGGAACTGAGTTGGGAAAACTGACGCCAAGTCCCAACCAAGGCAAAGTACATATGGGTATAATAGACCTTGGGTTACACAACAGGCTCAACTATATTCCTATCTAAATATAAATACAACAAGTTTGTTTATAGAGTTGGTTTGTGACATGTTACTAAGAGATCCTTGACTTTTGTAATAAAGTTTTTGGTAACAAACTTTTTTTATATTTTTTGTGTAACAAACTTTTTATGTTCTATATTTATAAAATATTATTTTGAAATTGATTTCTACAAGTGCTTAATGCATCACATGTTTTAACTATTTTAGTTACAACCATAAAGGTGGAATGTTATAAGTGATCATGATGAAAAATATCAAAATCATGCATTTCAGAATTTCTGTAATGATTTTAGTATTGAGAATCAATTTTCATCACCTAAGACTCCACAACAAAATGGGATTATTGAGAGAAATATAGATCTATTTAAGAAATAACTAGAACTATGTTGAATGAAAATGTTTTACAAAAAAATTTTAGGTCGAAACAGTCAACACTTGTTATGTTTTAAATCGTATATTGATTAGATTTTATCTCAATAAAACTCTCTATGAGTTTTGGAAAGATAGAAAGCCCAACTTTAGTTATTTTAAAGTGTTTGGATGCAAATATTTTATTTTGAATATAGAGGAAAATCTTGATGAATTAGATTTAAAATCTAATATTGGTATCTTTTTTAGTTATTTCAACACAAGCAAAGCTTATAAAGTGGATAATAAAAAAACTTTAGTTACAGATGAATCTATGCATGTTACATTTGATGAGTCTTACTATTCCTCTATAGAGAAAGCTATTGATAATGATGTAGATGAAAGGTTACCTTAAGAAGTCTCACAAGATAAATAAAAGAATGCACCACCTGAAATTCAAAAGGATAGACAAGAAAAAAAGACAAGTATGGAGCAATAAGTAGGTACTTCTCAAATGCTCCCTAAAGAGTGGAGGTATGTTTTTTCTCATCCTAAGAATTTAATTTTAGAAGATCCATCACGAGGTGTAACCACTAGATTATCACTTAGAAGTACATATGAGTATAATGCAATTATTTCTCAAATTGAACATAAATCCTCTATAGATGCAAAGAATGATGAATCTTAGATTATGACAATGCAAGAAGAATTAAATCAGTTTGAAAGAAACAATGTATGGAAATTAGTTTTTAAACCAAAACATCAATTTATTATAGGCACGAAATGGGTATTTAGAAATAAAATAGATGAGTCTGTTGGGTTGTAAAAAATAAAGTTAGATTAGTGGCTTAAGGATATAACTAAGAAGAATGAATTGATTTTAATGAAACTTGTGCACCAATAGCTAGATTATAATCAATTAGGATGTTATTAGTATATGTATATCATAAAGATTTCATATTATATCAAATGGACATTAAAAGCGCATTTTTAAAGGGTTATATTATGGAGGAATTTTATGTGAAACAACCTCTTGATTTTGAAAATAAAAAATTTCTAGATCATTTATATAAGTTATCTAAAGCTTTATATAATCTATAATAAGCACCTAGAGTATAGTACGATAGGCTTAAAAATTTCTTGTTGAAAAATAATTTTCAATGGGTAAAGCCGATACAACTCTCTTTATTAAGTATAAAAGTCAAGATATTTTCATTGTACAAATTTATATGGATGATATTATTTTTGGATCTACTAATGAGATGTTGTGTAAGGAATTTTCATCTTGAATGAGCAAAAAATTTGAGATGAGTATTATGGGAGAGCTAAAGTACTTCTTTGGTCAGTAAATAAAATAAAATGAGGAAGGAATCTTTATAAATCAAGCTAAGTACATGAGCGATCTATTCAAAAGGTTTGGTTATGAAAATAGAATGACAAAAAGTACTCTAATGAGTACTACCATTAAGCTAGATAAAGATGAGAAAAGTAAGGAAATTAACATCAAGACATATCAAGATATAATTGGATCCTTACTTTACTTGATTGTTAGGAGGCTTGATATTATGTTTAATATATGCTTATGTACTCGATTCCGATCTTGTCCAAAAGAGTCTTATTTGCTTGTTATTAAATGAATTTTTCGATATTTGATTGACACTATTAATCTTTGTCTTTGGTATCTTAAGGAAACCTATATAGATTTAATATATTTTTCAGATGTTGACTTTGCTGGATATAAAGTTGATAGGAAAAGCAATAGTAGAACATATCATTTTTTATGTCACTATTTAGTCTTTTGATTTAATAAGAAATAAAATTCAATTGCACACTCAACCACTGAAGTAGAATATCTTCCACTAACAATTATTGTGCACAAGCTTTATAGATGAAACAAACTCTTAGAGTGTATCACATGATATTAAATCATATTCTTATTAAGTGCAATAACACAAATGCCATCAATTATCGAAGAATCCCATTCAGCATTATAGAAATAAGCATATAGAGATTAGATATTATTTCTTAAAAGATCATGTTCAAAAGGAGAGATTGTAATTGAACTCATTTCCACTAAAAGTCAACTTGCAGATATCTTCAGAAAACCTCTTAGTGAATAAAATTTTATAAAGAAAAGACATGAGCTTGGAATGATGATTGTTGCTTCTTAATATGTGTTTTGGTCTTTGAATGAAATTATTAATTGATATTCTTAATATGTTTATCCTTATACTCATTCATTTTCATGCATAATATGGTCTGTTGAAGAAGTTTGAAATCGTTAAATGATTTAAAATTTAAAAAGGCCAAATATTAAATTGATGTATTCAATACAAATTCAATAGTTATGAAAAAGAAAAAATTTTCTGAGGATTGTCGGCTTATCAATTAAAGTAATCTGGTAAGCTGCTTGAATGATTTCTATTTACTAGAAGAAACTGGATAGGTGATTATTTCAACCGATACATCATTTGATTTATCCTCACACGTTGTCAACACCGGATAATCGATTAAGGAAATTGGTAAATCAATTAAATAATCCTTACATACTACCAGCAACTAGAGAATTGGTTAGGGAAATCGATAACCCGTTTTCATTTTTCTCACATCCTGGACAACAACTGATAAATCGAATTCACTTTATAAGAGTCTATTCATTATCTTCTTCCCTATTTTGGCAAACTATTTTTCTCTCTCTAAAAATTATTTCATCCCTCTCTCAATCTTACTAAAAAATTTCACCATTTTCATTTAGTTTTCCACCAAATTGACTATGAAAAACATTCCCCATCAATTTTACATTCAAAATCACTTCCAAACACTTTTCAGCACACAAATCACAAATCCTTAATCTTAACTTAGGTTTTTTGCTCGACTTCTATCCCTTAAAATTTCTCACTTCTTAATCCATCATTCTCCAAAATAGTTATCACCCATATCTATTTTGTTTATTTAATCACTCTAATATGTCTAGTTCACTCCTAACTAAAGGAAAAGAAAAGAACCCATTCCTCTGTCAAAGCAACTATTGTGCAAATTTTAATGAACTCGCAAGCGCACGAATTTATTGTAGAATAGATTAATGGTGACGAGTGTCGATCCCACGAGGAGGTTGATTTTAATTATGTGCTGAATTAATTTTCTTTTAATGAGAACAATTAAATTATGGTAACTTTATTCTAAATCGTGAATTAAAATGACGGGAATAATTGAGAATGAAACTTGTTATAATAAAGCACTTGGGTATCCGGATCCACATCAACATGCTCCATGGGCTAAATATTCCATATTAATATCAATTAAATCATAAGGGGGGATTCCACACCTCATGAACCACTCTCCAATAAATATGGTGCCAAGGGCTTATCGTGCCAAATAATAATAACCTTGTACTAGGGTGCCGGTTGAACCAGGGCTGTATCTAGACAAGACTATTATTATTTGTCGACGAAAAGTCAAAACAACCACAAATATTAGAGGGGAAGAGAAAGTAAATTTACCAAATTAAGCCCATGGAACATGTTGAGACTTCACCTTCAACCCAAGCTCAAAAGAAATTAGCTACTCATATTTTAACTAAGGATAAAAAAGGAAATTTTATTAAAATACAAAGAAACTACAAGAAGGAGAAGGAATTTCATAACTCTAAGCTAAAAAATGAATTCAGGGGTATCAAATTAGGGGGGGAGAGCCCCCTTTTTATAGATACATTGAGTGAATCGTGACCATCGGATTAAAAACAATTTGGATGCTCAGGATTGCGCCACATCATCAGTTAACAGTCAACATTTGTATAGTAATGCCGCCTGAATAGTAAATAATCTCATGTAAGCGCATGTACTGTACACACGATTTTTGCTCCACTGAGATGCTGCCACGTCATCGATCTACAGTACATAAGAAATTTAGTCCAATAAGATCGGTCAACGCCACGTCATCGGTCAACGCCACATAAGCAGTCAATCCACATAATTCATCCAATCAGATATTGCCACGTCATAGGTAGTTGCCACATCATCGGTCCGTATACATGAACAGTATCGTGAACAGTTTCGTGAACAATACCATGAACAGTACCGTACGTGTGAACAATGACTTTTTTCCTTTAATGCTCCTCTGAAGGTTTTCGACCGTCCTGAGTCCAAATATGACGTCCGTTTTGCTGTCTGATCACTAGTTCATTGTGAAACGATCGTAATGCCCCTAAAATACATAAAATACATAGTTATAATAAAACACATATAATTAAATAACAAAATACTTAAATAAATAAAAGTAGCAATGTTAGTGAGATTTAAAGTGTAAAATGACGATTTTCTCCTTTATAAATATACACTTTCTAACACTCAACACACCCCCCAACTAGCTTATTGCTAGTCCCTACCAAATAAAGTGAAGATAAAATTCAAAACTTTTTTTTTTGAAAGGAAACACATGTGTTTATTCAATCAGATTAATGATAGCAATCAAATAAAAGTACAAGCATTATCTCCAGTCTAAAGGAATATTACACCCACATCAACCATCCATATGCATCAGTCCAGCAGACTTTGTTGTAGCATTAGTAATGAGGCCACTTTCAAGAATGACATATCCAACCCCAAAATCTCACCGGTTGTAGTGACACTCTCACAAAGAAATTAATCCCAATAAAATTTTGTCACTACAATGAATGGTAAATTGAGAGAAAATAATAAAGAAATATCATACACTTTCATTAAGATGAAAAATATGCCCATAGTTTAGAAATAATACGATCTCAAATAAAGTATTAGTCAACCCAATGTATTCATCATTTTTTTTCTTTTTTTCTTTTTTTTTCATTTTTTTTTGTATATGCATCACTACATCTTAATTACCCATATAATTAGCTTTTATGTTAGACTATAGTTCCCTAAAATCAGGAAGGACTTTTATTAGGACGTAACGTAGGTTAGGGATATGGCTAACAACGAAAGAAAAACAGGGAAACAAAAAATATATATATATATATATATATATATATATATGTTTGAGAAAAAATTCAAGAACTTTTTACAAGATACATTTTTATTGCTATTGTACATCTTTTTTTTCTCTCTTTTTTTTCTTTTTTTTTCTGAAAATTTTTTTTATATGTAGCACAACTTCGCTGAAAAAAATAATTATTTATTATTTTTTTCTCAAACATGAATAGGTGGATGGAACTTATATGATATCGGGTAATACTCCAAATTGAAGTGGGTCAGGATGATAAATTAATAAAGAAAAGAGTTTTTTTTTTAAAATAAAAGGCTCAAAAGGGCTAACTATGGATATTACATAATAGGGATGGCTAGAAAAGCTCAAACGGGTCAAAAATGGCCTTCCATCATCTTTTAGGACTCTAAATAATCTTCCATATCTACTAATTAAGTGGACATTTAGATGCAGTAACACACACTTTTTTTTTTAAAGGGTTGACTCAAAGAAAATCTAGAGATCATGTATGAAATAATAAACTACTAAGCTACATGAAGAATGGGCAAAAAGGGGTACTCTCCAAGAAAAATTAATAGGCTCAAAAACTCACTTAGAATTTATTATGACATGTGCATTCTTTCAAGCAACTCATATTTATCCCCAACATCAACATATAGAATAGTAAACATGGTGTAACATCACTCAAGACCAAAGATAATACAAATACTAAAATTCGAAAGTCATCATATCATCCAATATCAAGAACTCATAATTTTTTTTTTTTACAGAATTCTTTCCCTCCAACCTATTCTAAACATAAAAAGAAAACATACATGCAGAAAAATTAAAGAAAAATGAAATTTTTTTTAAAGAAAATGCGTTTCTAGAATTACTACACTCCATATTCAGCCATTTTCGACTTTAAAAACTTGAAAACATATATTTATAAAGGAGAAATTATCAGCTATTCCCTCCCCCCAACCAGAACGAAACATTGTCCTCAATGTTTTAAAGGAAAGAAGTAGAGATTAGAAAATATCACCTGGATGTTGCAGCACAGAAGAAAATATGTACATGGTTGAAGAAGAGGTATATGGCTCAAGAGTGAAAAAGAAAATAGTGAAAAGACAAAGCAAATAATGATAACATAAAATTATTAAAAATAAAAATATAAGTGATCAAACAATAGTGAAATAAAACAATATTAAAATAAAAAGATATTTAAAAGTAGTTGCGACTATGGCTCACATCTTCCTCTGGTTTTACGTCCAAAAACGGCTTTAACGCCCTCTATGGGTCAAGGATAGGCTTCCCATCCAGTTTTCTTACAAACTGGCAAACAGGATCTTTTATAGTCAGATTCCCGAGACTATAGTTTGCACATTCTTTCTGGAATAATGGCCATAACTGGAGTATTGTATGTTGGACGTATCCACTGGGATGCGTTTCAAGAAACAAAAGGATATCATCTAATGACTCTTTATTCAAGCCATCCCTAATGAATTGAATCTTATCTTCTCTGTTATCAAACACCATTCCTAAAGAACATGATTTTTTATTGCATATCATTCTGGCACATTTATTCAAAAAAAATATTAATAATAATAGTTAAACTTACAAAAACATAATTAAAAAAAAATTTAAATCACCAAAAAGAAACAGAAAAGAAAAAAATTCAGGTCACTTTAATGTTTTGTGCTGTTTTCTCCAAATGGTTGGTATTCGTGATATGACTTTACTTTTTTGACCATTAACTTTAAAAATTACATTGTTCCTTGGATTCTTAAATTTAATGGCTCCATGTGAAAAAACAGTATGATCAGTAGATGGACCAGACCATCGAGAACGTAACTTACTTGGAGAAACGTGCCATTGAGAATTGAAAGAAAATACTTTCTGACCTGGTGTGAAAGATTTTCCAATGCTCCGCTTGTCACGGAGGATTTTCATTCGCTTTCTGTAGTCCTTAGCATTTTTGTTGTTACGAATCTCCTCTGGTTTTCCCAGTTGTATCCTCCTTTTTGAACCAAAAATGGGGTCAATGATGTCTGTGTTCTTTTGTTTGTAATCAGGAGAGGATGGGATGATTTCTGACAATATTTCTTCTTCCTCCAAGAATGTAGAATTCAAAGGGTCGAGTGAAGGTTTGAGCTCAATTTCTAGTGGTGATTCTGATGATGGGATGAGATTTTCTTTTAATGGTGCCAATTGCTCTATCCTTGTCTTCCACTTATCAATGTCCATGCATGGCGATGAATCCAATAAGGCATTAACCTCATCAATCGATCTGTCAATATTAAAATCCAAACCAAAGTGAGTTAAACATGTCAGTAAAGGGTCATTACTAAGGTTTAAAGGAAATGTGTGATCAATTAATTCATTAATTAAATCCATATCTACAATTTCATCATCAATACTGTGAGGTTGTTTGGCAATGTTAAAAATATTTAGTTCTATGGTCATATTGCCAAATGACAACTGCATATTTCCAGTCCTGCATTGAATGTGAGCATCGGCAGTTGCCAAAAATGGACGACCTAAGATAATGAGGATATGCTTCCTTGAATCTTGCACTGGTTGAGTGTCAATTACAATGAAATTAACAGGAAAATAAAACTTATCTACCTGGATAAGCACATCCTCCACAATACCACGTGGTATTTTCATAGATCGATCTGCAAGCTGTAACACCACTGGAGTTGGGTGTAATTCGCCCAGTCCAAGTTTCACAAATACAGAGTAAGGTAACAGATTTACACTAGCTCCTAAATCCAACAAAGCATTCTCAATTGTGTGGTTCCCTATACTACATGAGATAGTGGGGGAGCCTGGATCTTTACATTTTAGAGGCATTTTATGTTGGAGTATAGAACTAATATTTTCTGTTAGAAAGGCCTTTTTCTGAACATGAATGTTTCTCTTTTTAGTACAAAGGTCTTCAAGAAACTTGGCGTATAATGGCACTTGTTTTATAGCTTCAAGTAAAGGGATGTTAACACTTACCTGTTTGAAGATTTCAAGAATCTCACCTGTGGATTTTCCTTTCTTCCCTTTAGCTAATCTCTGAGGAAATGGAGCTTTAGGAACATATTCTCGTGGGTTGGTTTCCTCTTTCTCCTCTGATGATGATTCCTAAGTGTTCACAGGTACAATCTGAGTTGATTTTGGCATCTCTACATTGTTGTCGACTTCTTTTCCTTTTCGCAAGGTCATCACTGCTTTGACCTCTCCATGCTGCTGTGGTGAACTGGTACTTATCTCATGCACTCCTTTAGGGTTTGGCACTGGTTGACTTGGGAATTTGCCTTTCTCAACGGTCATGGCCAAAGTTTGAACTAAAGAGGCAAGTTGTCCTACCATTTTCTCAAGGTTAGAAATTGATTGAGCTTGTGAGTTGAAACCCACTCTCATCTCATTTCGTAATTCATCAATGGTGCGGTTCTGCTGCTCGATCTTGGAGTTAGTAAGATTTCTGAAATTTTGGAATGTCTCCTCCCATGGTTTAGGTTGAGAATGGTTTGGGTTCTGATTGTATGGTCTAAATGGTGGTTGAGAGGCTTGAGACATTTGAGGAACTAGTTGCATTAGTGGAGGTGGAGCTGCTGGTCCATTTTGTTGGAATCCTTGAGACCATGAAAAATTGGGGTGATCTCTCCATCCAGGGTTATATGCGTTGGAGTAAGGGTTGTAGTTTGGTGGTTTTCTCATGGTACCTATGGCATTGGCTTGATCTGAATATGAGTCATGGTCATGTGGCTCTATTGATTTAGCGGTTGTCAAAGATGCTATTTGTCGAGCAAGGCCTTCGACCATCTCTTTGACTTCTTTAATTCATGAGCTTGATTCGCCAATGTTAACCTCATTCACTCCTTTAATTCTTCTGGTATTTCTAAGTGATCGACTCCGTTGTTGAGAATTATCCGATTGCCGTTGAAAAAATTTCCAGATCTCTGATGCACTTTTGGACATTAATTCTCCTCCACTGGTTGCCATTAGCCATTCTTGCATATGTGGCAATAATCCCTCCAAAAAATATTGGCATTGGTGCCATTTCTCGTACCCATGATGTGGACATTTCAAGAGTAGCCCATTAAATCGCTCCCATGCTTTGAAAAACTGTTCGTCATCTCTTTGAGTAAACTCTGAAATTTCCCTATGAATAGCATTGGTTTTATGAACTGAGAAATATTTATTTAAAAATTTAGTTACCATTTGTTCCCATGATGTAATGCTATTAGCAGGCATTGTATTAAACCATGAACGAGCTCTATCTTTTAATGAAAATGGGAATAATCTAAGTTTAACATCATCATCTGAAAAATTCTCGTATTTAAAAGTTTGACAAATAGCATGAAAATCATTCAGATGATTATATGAGTCCTCATTTTCTAGGCTATAGAATGTGGGGAGACAGTTTAGCACACTAGGTTTTAATTCAAAACTCGTAGCAGCTACATTTGGATACCTTATGCATGATGTGCTCAAATTAGCTAAAGGACTAAAATAATCCTTAAATGGCCTCTCTTGTGGTTCTGGTTGCTGATTTTGCAATTCCATTTCAAATTTCTTTTCAAAGGCAGTGTGTTTGTGCGTGCGAAGTGTTTTTTCCAAATCGAGGTCTAAAGGTTCAAGATTAGGTGATAATGACCTTCGACCATGCATGCAAAGAATAAAATAAATGAAAATAAAACAAACAAAAATAAAGAGGAGAGAGAAATTACGATACTAACCTTGTGACGTTGTTATAACCGTACTATAAACATACACTCAAGTGTTAAAAAAAAAATACAAGAAATAGATTAACTAAAAAAATAAAATAAAAAGATAAATTACAACAAAAAATAAAAAATTAAATTACAAAAATATAAAGAAGAGAAAAAGAAACAAAATTAAATTACAGGAAAAAAAATTACTTAAAAAAATTTAATTTTATGGAATAATAAATTAACAGAATAAATAAAAATTACAAAGAAAAATAACTCAAAAATTAAATTATTGAAATTTAAAAAATTAAATTACAGATTCACTTTTTTTAATTTTTTTTATATTTTTTATTTTTTTTATAATTTTTAAGGAAAGCAAAAAAAATTACTTAAAAAAAACTAATTCTTTGAATTAATTCTACGAATAAATTAAAATAAATTACAAGATAAACAAAACAAATTACAAAGAAAAGTAAAGCAAAAATTAAAGTACAGAAATTTAAAGAAATCACACCATAAAATTAAATTACAAAAATTTAAATTATAAAAATTAAATTACAAACATTTAAATTACAAAAATTAAATTATAGCATTATTTTTTTTATAAGAAAAAAATACAAGAAAACAAAAAAAAATTAATTCAACAAATTAAAATAACTTACCTCCCTGGCAACGGCGCCAAAAACTTGTTGTGCAAATTTTATTGAACTCGCAAGCGCACGAATCTATTGTAGAATAGATTAATGGTGACGAGTGTCGATCCCACGAGGAGGTTGATTTTAATTATGTGCTGAATTAATTTTCTTTTAATGAGAATAATTAAATTATAGTAACTTTATTCTAAATCGTGAATTAAAATGACGGGAATAATTGAGAATAAAACTTGTTATAATAAAGCACTTGGGTATCCGGATCCGCATCAACATGCTCCATGGGCTAAATATTCCATATTAATATCAATTAAATCATAAGGAGGGATTCCACACCTCATGAACCACTCTCCAATAAGTATGGTGCCAAGGGCTTATCGTGCCAAATAATAATAACCTTGTACTAGGGTGCCGGTTGAACCAGGGCTATATCTAGACAAGACTATTATTATTTGTCGACGAAAAGTCAAAACAACCACAAATATTAGAGGGGAAGAGAAAGGAAATTTATCAAATTAAGCCCATGGAACATGTTGAGACTTCACCTTCAACCCAAGCTCAAAAGAAATTAGCTACTCATATTTTAACTAAGGATAAAAAAGGAAATTTTATTAAAATACAAAGAAACTACAAGAAGGAGAAGGAATTTCAGAAATCTAAGCTAAAAAATGAATTCAGGGGTATCAAATTAGGGGGGGAGAGCCCCCTTTTTATAGATACATTGAGTGAATCGTGACCATCGGATTAAAAACAATTTGGATGCTCAGGATTGCGCCACGTCATCAGTCAACAGTCAACCGTCAACATTTGTACAGTAATGCCGCCTGAATAGTAAATAATCCCATGTAAGCGCATGTACTGTACACACGATTTTTGCTCCACTCAGATGCTGCCACGTCATCGATCTACAGTACATAAGAAATTTAGTCCAATAAGATCGTGACACATCATCGGTCAACGCCACGTTATCAGTCAACGCCACATAAGCAGTCAATACCACATAATTCGTCCAATCAGATACTGCCACGTCATAGGTAGTTGCCACATTATCTGTCCGTATACATGAACAGTGTCGTGAACAGTACCATAAATAGTATCATGAACAGTACCGTACGTGTGAACATTGATTTTTTTCCTTTAATGCTCCTCTTAAGGTTTTCGACCGTCCTAAGTCCAAATATGACGTCCGTTTTGCTGTCTGATCACTCGTTCATTGTGAAACGATCGTAATGCCTTTAAAATACATAAAATACATAGTTATAATAAAACACATATAATTAAATAACAAAATACTTAAATAAATAAAAATAGTAATGTTAGTGAGATTTAAAGTGTAAAATGACGATTTTCTCCTTTATAAATATACACTTTCTAATACTCAACAGCAACCATGACACAAAGAGGGAAAATCAATCCAAACTGACTTTGAATCCAATCATTTTCTTAACAAGTGGTTAGTTAAACATTTTCACCAATAATTCATGACTTGAGTGGTACTTTCTCCCTTCTTCATCCTTTCTAATTGGCTTCATACTTTAATTATTAGTAATAGAAATTTAGTATTAATGTTAGAGGAAGTTGGTTGGTTGAATGCTTTTGAGATTGATGAATGTATGTATCCCGATTTAGTAAAAGTCATTTACTTGACTATAGATACTTCCCAAAGAAAAAGAATCAAGTAATTACTAGTGTCAGAGGATTTATGATTAAATTTAATGATGTAGACCTCAACAATATCTTTGGTACTCCAGATACTGATATAGAATTCTACACTTCTAAGAAAGCTCCTAAAGTTAATAATTTTATGCATGTTGATGCTGTTTGAAACCTATATAGGCACATTGATTTGTTTGATGATGTCTATAATATCCATTTTCATACTTAATATCTCTATCTTCAATCACGAGTATTGTTGTGCAAATTTTATTGAACTCGCAAGCGCACGAATCTATTGTAGAATAGTTAATGGTGACGAGTGTTGATCCCACGAGAAGGTTGATTTTAATTATGTGCAGAATTAATTTTCTTTAATGAGTGAATGAATTTGTGGTGAAATTGATATAAACTATACTTAAATTTAAATTACAATGGCAGTAATTAAATTAAACTGAAATCTATTGAAATGACGTGCTTGGGTATCCGGATCTGCATCAACATGCTCCATGGGCTAAATATTTCATATTAATACCAATTAAATCATAAGGGGGGATTTTACAACTCATGAACCACGCTCCAATAAATATGGTGCCAAGGGCTTATCGTGCCAAATAATAATAACCTTGTACTAGCATGCCAGTTTAACCAGGGCAGTATCTAGACAAGACTATTATTATTTGTCGACGAAAAGTCAAAACAACCACAAATATTATAGGGGAAGAGAAAGTAAATTTACCAAATTAAACACATGGGACATGTTGAGACTTCACCTTCAACCTAAACTTAAAAGAAAATTAGCTACTCATATTTTAACTAAGGATAAAAAGGAAATTTTATTAAAATACAAAGAAACTACAAGAAGGAGAAGGAATTTCAGAAATCTAAGCTTAAAAATGAATTCAGGGGTGTCAAATTAGGAAGGGAGAGCCCCCTTTTTATAGATACATTGAGTGAATCGTGACCATCGGATTAAAAATAGTTCGGACACTCAGGATTGTGCCACGTCATCAGTCAACAGTCAACAGTCAACGTTTGAATAGTAACGCCGTTTGAATAATAAATAATCTCATGTATGCGCATGTACTGTACACACGATTTTTGCTCCACTAAGATGTTGCCACGTCATCGATTCACAGTACATAAGAAATTTAGTCCAATAAGATCATAACACATCATCGGTCGATGCCACATCATCGGCCAACGCCACATAAGCAATCAATACCACATAATTCGTCCAATTAGATACTGCCACGTCATAGGTAGTTGCCACATCATCGGTTCGTATATATGCACAGTGTCGTGAACAGTACCATGAATAGTATCATAAACAGTACCGTATGTATGAACAATACCGTATATGTGAACAGTGACTTTTTCCTTTAATGCTCCTCTTAAGGTTTTCGATCGTCCTGAGTCCAAATTTGACGTCCGTTTTGTTGTCTGATCACTCGTTCATTATGAAACGATCATGATGCCCCTAAAATGCATAAAATACATAATTATAATAAAACACATATAATTAAATAACAAAATACTTAAATAAATAAAAGTAACAATGTTAGTGAGATTTAAAGTGTAAAATGACAATTTTCTCCTTTATAAATATACACTTTCTAACAGTCAACAAGTATTATTTCAATTTATCTAATCTATTGTTCTTCCTAGTTCAGGTCACTTAGATGAGGTGTCTCACATAGATGTTGCTAGATCATCATCTTGTTAATCTAAGGATATTATTATTCGATCTATGCTTTCCATACCCAATTATGTCACTCGTTCCCTTCTTTATGGTTATTTCATCATCCGCACTCTTAAACATTTTTGGGACCCATAAATGAATAATGTTATACACCTTGTAAAGGTATTAGTGATGATATAGTTACAGCTTTAGGTTTAGAATGGCGTAATAGTGCTTGGGTCAAAGTCACGGATAAAAGGTATATTTTCATTGCTCCGAGTAATGATCACCCCTTGAATAATGTGATTCCAATAGATCAACTTCCTGACTTTTTGTTTTCTTTCTGAGCCTCTTATAAACATCAACCTCTTTTTGCCTCTATTCTTGATTTTACACCTATTTCTGCATCTAGCATTCAACATACAGATCTATATACTTTGATGAGGTTACTTTTATGTAGCTTATTGTTGTGCAAATTTTATTAAATTTGCAAATGCACGAATCTATTATACAATAGATAAATGGTGACGAGTGTCGATCCCACGAGGAGGTGGATTTTAATTGTGTGTTGAATTAATTTTCTAGGTGAATAGTTAAATTATAATAAATTTATCTTAAATTTTGAATTAAAATGGCGGGAATAATTAAAAAAAATACAACTTTAATAATAAAGTACTTGGGTATTTGGACTTGTATCAATATGCTCCAGGGCTCAATATTCCTTATTACTACCAATTAAATCATGAGGGGAAAATCAACTCCTCATGAACCACGCTCTAATTAATATGGTGCTAAGGGTTTATCGTGCCAAACAGTAATAACTGTGTTATTACTATTTGTCAACGAAAAGTCAAAACATCCACAGAAATTAAAAGGGAAAATAAAATAAATTTACCAATTAAGTCCATAGAACATGTTGAGACTTCACTTTCAACCCAAGCTTGAAAAAAAATTAGCTCATATTTGCATTAGGAATAAAAAGGAAATTTTACTAAAATACAAAGAAACTACAAGATAGAGAAAGAATTTCAGAAAATACAGCTAAAAAATAAACTCAGGGGTGTCAAATTAAGGAGCAGAGCGCTACTTTTATAGATACAACGAGTAAATTATGGCCATCGGATTAAAATAATTTGGATGCATAGGATTGCGCCACGTTGTAAATTCTGATTGGTTTGAACACATCATCAGGGCTATTATCCCGTGTATATGTGTTGTGCAAATTTTATTGAACTCGCAAGCGCACGAATCTATTATAGAATAGATTAATGGTGACGAGTGTCGATCCCACGAGGAGGTTGATTTTAATTATGTGCTGAATTAATTTTCTTTTAATGAGAATAATTAAATTATGGTAACTTTATTCTAAATCGTGAATTAAAATGACGGGAATAATTGAGAATAAAACTTGTTATAATAAAGCACTTGGGTATCGGGATCCGCATCAACATGCTCCATGGGCTAAATATTCCATATTAATACCAATTAAATCATAAGGGGGGATTCCACACCTCATGAACCACTCTCCAATAAGTATGGTGCCAAGGGCTTATCGTGCCAAATAATAATAACCTTGTACTAGGGTGCCGGTTTAACCAGAGCTGTATCTAGACAAGACTATTATTATTTGTCGACAAAAAGTCAAAACAACCACAAATATTAGAGGGGAAGAGAAAGTAAATTTACCAAATTAAGCCCATGGAACATGTTGAGACTTCACCTTCAACCCAAGCTCAAAAGAAATTAGCTACTCATATTTTAACTAAGGATAAAAAAGGAAATTTTATTAAAATACAAAGAAACTACAAGAAGGAGAAGGAATTTCATAACTCTAAGCTAAAAAATGAATTCAGGGGTATCAAATTAAGGGGCGAGAGCCCCCTTTTTATAGATACATTGAGTGAATCGTGACCATCGGATTAAAAACAATTTGGATGCTCAGGATTGCGCCACGTCATCAGTTAACAGTCAACATTTGTATAGTAATGCCGCCTGAATAGTAAATAATCTCAAGTAAGCACATGTACTGTACACACGATTTTTGCTCCACTGAGATGCTTCCACGTCATCGATCTACAGTACATAAGAAATTTAGTCCAATAAGATCGTGACACATCATCGGTCAACGCCACGTCATCAGTTAACGCCACATAAGCAGTCAATACCACATAATTCGTCCAATCAGATACTACCACGTCATAGGTAGTTGCCACATCATCTGTCCGTATACATGAACAGTGTCGTGAACAGTATCATGAATAGTATCATGAACAGTATCATGAACAGTACCGTATGATGAACAATAACTTTTTCCTTTAATGCTTTTTTTAAGGTTTTCGACCGTCCTGAGTCCAAATATGACATCCGTTTTGCTGTCTGATCACTCGTTTGTTGTGAAACGATTATGATACCCCTAAAATACATAAAATACACAATTATAATAAAACACATATAATTAAATAACAAAATACTTAAATAAATAAAAGTAGCAATGTTAGTGAGATTTAAAGTGTAAAATGACGATTTTCTCCTTTATAAATATACACTTTCTAACACTCAACACACCCCCCAACCAGCTTATTGCTAGTCCCTACCAAATAAAGCGAAGATAAAATTCAAAACTTTTTTTTTTAAAGGAAACACATGTGTTTATTCAATCAGATTAATGATAGCAATCAAATAAAAGTACAAGCATTATCTCCAGTCTAAAAGAATATTACACCCACATCAACCATCCATATGCATCAGTCCAGCAGACTTTGTTGTAGCATTAGTAATGAGGCCACTTTCAAGAATGACATATCCAACCCCAAAATCTCACCGGTTGTAGTGACACTCTCACAAAGAAATTAATCTCAATAAAATTTTGTCACTACAATGAATGGTAAATTGAGAGAAAATAATAAAGAAATATCATACACTCTCACCAAGATGAAAAATATGCCCATAGCTTAGAAATAATACGATCTCAAATAAAGTATTAGTCAACCCAATGTATTCATCTTTTTTTTTTCATTTTTTTTTTGGTATATGCATCACTACATCTTAATTACCCATATAACTAGCTTTTATGTTAGACTATAGTTCCCTAAAATCAGGAAGGACTTTTATTAGGACGTAACGTAGGCTAGGGACATGGCTAACAACAAAAGAAAAATAGGGAAACAAAAAATATATATAAATATATATGTTTGAGAAAAAATTCAAGAACTTTTTACAAGATACATTTTTATTGCTATTGTACATCTTTTTTTTCTCTTTTTTTCTTTTTTTTGAAATTTTTTTTTTATATATGTATCACAACTTCGCTGAACAAAATAATTATTTATCATTTTTTTCTCAAACATGAATAGGTGGATAGAACTTGTATAATATCGGGTAATACTCCAAATTGGAGTGGGTCAGAATGATAAGTTAATAAAGAAAAGGGTTTTATTTTTTTTTAAATAAAAGGCTCAAAAGGGCTAACTATAATAGGGATGGCTAGAAAAGCTCAAACGGGTCAAAAATGGCCTTCCATCATCTTTTAGGACTCTAAATAATCTTCCATATCTATTAATTAAGTGGACATTTAGATGCAGTAACACACTTTTTTTTTAAAGGGTTGACTCAAAGAAAATCTAGAGATCATGTATGAAATAATAAACTGCTAAGCTACATAAAGAATGGGCAAAAAGGGTTACTCTCCAAGAAAAATTAATAGGCTCAAAAACTCACTTGGAATTTATTATGACATGTGCATTCTTTCAAGCAACTCATATTTGTCCCCAATATCAACATATAGAATAGTAAACATGGTGTAACATCACTGAGGACCAAAGATAATACAAATACTAAAATTCGAAAGTCATCATATCATCCAATATCAAGAACTCATAATTTTTTTTTTTAGAATTCTTTCCCCCCAACCTATTCTAAACATAAAAAGAAAACATACATGCAGAAAAATTAAAAAAAAATAATTTTTTTTATAAAGAAGATGCGTTTCTAGAGTTACTATACTTCATATTCAGCCATCTTCGACTTTAAAAACTTGAAAACATATATTTATAAAGGAGAAAAATGAAAGGTTAGAAAAGAAATACACACAAATATATATATATATATATATATATTTTTTTTGTTATTTTTAACTAAGAAGATGCGTTTCTAGAGTTACTATACTCCATATTCAGCCATCTTCTATTCAAAAAGCTAGTCATGGTTAGTTCAACATTCCACAATTGTCAACTGTTCCCTCCCCCCAACCAAAATGAAACATTGTCCTCAATGTTTGAAAGGAAAGAAGTAGAGTTTAGAAGACATCACCTGGGTGCTGCAACACAGAAGAAAATATTAACAAGCGGAGAGTTAAATCTAATTTGTACTTCTTACTACCGTTACTGTTACCATCATTATTTGAACACTCCAACACAATAGCCTTGGGATCTGGCTCTGTTGATAAGCTTGTAACAGATCAAGTAGCGCATTAGCAGTATGTGCACAAATAAAGATTTTTTTCACTGAGGAAGGAATGAAATAATTTTTTATTGCATGGTTAAGAAATGCGAGAAAGCCATCATAAAAGTTATTGACATTTAACAAACTAATGGGTTTCTGATGAATGTTCAGATAGGACCAAGATGCTAATGTCATTAGTGCCTCAAGAGTTGTAAGATCACCTGGAAGAAAAATAAAAGCATCGGCATGATTGAGCATTTCAGTTATTCGTTCTTGCATACCTGAGACGACTAACTCTTCTCCAGTTGGTGAATGAGACAAACAACCCAAAGGTTTTAGGATTTGAGGGATGATGCCTAACATTTGGCTCCCTCTGACAAAAGCAGCTTCTGATACCATTTTGGATAACCCGCGGTCACCTCCTCCATACACCAAGTGTAATTTTCTCTCTGCTATTCTTAGACCAAGATCTATAGCTGCCTCTATGAACTCTTTATGTTTGCCATAATGAAACCCAGAAAGTACACAAATGTTCTTGAATTGTTTACTAGAAGAAGCTGCCATTAAGATATTGCTCAAAAATAACTTGTGAGTGCTCAGTAAAAACAATTCACATTTAAAGACCTTGGTGATATTTGGTTACAGCTGTGTATGAGATATTATGTCAATTAACGTGTAAGGCACATGGCTCAAAAGTCAAAAAGAAAATAGTAAAAAGAAAAAGTAAATGAAATTATTAAACAACAATAATGTAAATAGTAAAATAACAGTGAAATGAAAGAACAGAGAGGTAAAAGGATATTTACAGATAGTTGTGATTGTGGCTCATATCTTTCTCTGGTTTTACATCTAGAAACGGCTTGAACGCCCTCTATGGGTCGAGGATAGGCTTCCCATCCAGTTTTCTTACAAACTGGCAAACAGGGTCTTTTATAGTCAGATTCCCGAGACTATAGTTTGCACATTCTTTCTGGAATAATGGCCATAACTGGAGTATTGCATGTTGGAGGTATCCACTGGGATGCGTTTCAAGAGACAAAAGGATATCATCCAATGACTCTTTATTCAAGCCATCCCTAATGAATTGAATCTTATCTTCTCTGTTAGCAGACACCATTCCTAAAGAACATGATTTTTTATTGCATATCATTATGGCACATTTATGACAAGCAACAGAAAGTCTTCGAGCTTGTCGTTTTCTCGCATAATTTCCTTTACCACAACCAGGCATGTATGCAATAAATTTGAGAGGTAACTCTGCTAAGCAAACTTTTGCCTCGATTAACCAACGGATGTCAGCAGGGATGTTATTCTTCATAAGCAATCGCATGCGTTCGGATCGGGCTTTATAAATTAAAAGTAGGGCATTCTGAGGAAGCGAAGGGAATCGTTTGTGAAGCTTTTCTAAAATCTCATTTCTGTCCATACCTTCGTCTCAGAATATCAGTTATTGTGGGAAAACTGAAGTAATCGACTTGATTGTCACGGAGTACCGTTATCCGCCACTTGACCGGGGTTACAGACTTTAAACACACAAAGCAAACTAAAACACACAAACAATAAAATAAATTAAAACACACAAAATAAACTAAAATTGTCATCTTATTGAATTTACCTCAAGCTCTAATTGGATGTTGTAGATGCCTCTCTCAATTTCTCAGAGTTGGCTTTTTAAATCCTCAACATGGGCTACTAACTCTGGTGGTTGTAGCTGCCAGATACGATGTGTTTTACAAAATCGTATCTGACCTCTGAGATGAGATTGTATACGTCGAAACTGTCTAAGAATGTTTAAGAGGAACTATCTCATGATTAAATGGATAAGAAAAACTTAACGGTTAAACAAACACACTTAAACAAAAAAATAATTTCAATCAGCAAAAGAATGAATAAAAGAAAGAAAATAAAGAAAATAAATAATCAAAACACCGAAAAGTAAAACCTCAATTTAAAATAGATGGGTCACTCAAATTTATTTCGCTGTCCTCTCCATGTGGTTGGTATTCTAGATATGGCTTTAATCTTTGACCATTAACTTTGAAAGTGACACCATTCATTGGATCCTTAATTTCAATTGCACCATGTGGAAAAACAGTATGAACAATAAATGGGCCAGACCATCGAGAGCGTAACTTACCTGGGAATAAGTGTAAGCGAGAATTGAATAAAAGTACTTTCTGACCTGGAGTGAAAGATTTTCGCATAATTTGCTTGTTGTGAAAGACTTTCATTCGTTGCTTGTAAATTTTGGCATTCTCATATGCATCATTTCGAATTTCTTTAAGTTCTGTCAACTATAATCTTCTTTATGAGCCAACTTGCTGTATATCAAAATTGAATTTCTTGATGGCCCAGTACGCACGATACTCGAGTTCTACAGGTAGGTGGCATGCTTTTCCATACACTAGCCTGTAGGGTGACATCCCAATCGGAGTCTTAAAAGCCGTTCTATATGCCCATAATGCATCATCAAGCCGCAACGACCAATCTTTTCTGTCGGGCCTCACTGTTTTTTCTAAAATGTGCTTTATTTCTCGATTGGAGATCTCAACTTGGCCGCTGGTCTGTGGATGATATGGGGTTGCCACTTTATGAGTGATAGAGTACTTTGTCAAAAGTGCTTTGAAAAATTTATTGCAAAAGTGGGCACCACCATCACTAATTATTACTCGAGGGAATCCAAAGTGGGAAACAATATTGCTTTTAAAAAATCCTATTACCACTTTATGATCATTGTTCCTACATGGAATAGCTTCTACTCATTTCGAAATATAATCAACAGCGACCAATATGTATTGATGGCCAAAAGATATGGGAAAGGGTCCCATGAAATCGATACCCCATACGTCAAAAATTTCAACCACCAGAATTGGGTTTAGTAGCATCATATTCCTTCGTGTAATGCTGCCTATTCTTTGACACCTATTACATGAAGAACAAAAGGTATAAGCATCTCGAAATATAGTTGGCCAATAGAAACCACATTGTAAAATTTTAGTAGCTGTTTTCTTAGCACTGAAGTTGCCTCCACAAGCTTGTTCATGGCAGAAAGAAAGGATATTCTGAAATTCATTCTCTGGGACACATCGTCTAATAATTTGGTCTGCATAGTATTTAAATAGATAAGGATCATCCCAAAAGAAATTCTTTATTTCTGCAAAGAATTTGGCCTTGTCCTGTTTAGTCCAATGCTCTGGAAGTTGACCTGTAACAAGATAATTAACTATATCAGCATACAATGGTACTACTTCCACACTCATTAATTGTTCATCTGGAAATGACTCATTCAAAGGTAAATGTTCTTTTGTTGTGTCAAAATGGAGACGGGAAAGATGATCAGCCACAACATTTTCTGTTCCTTTCTTGTCTTTGAATTCTAAGTCAAATTCTTCTTTGACTGTTTTAGGTGGAGAAAGATTGGAAATGAGATCCACCATGGCTTTATCAACCTCAATACCTTTGCTTAAAATGATGTGACTGAGAACAATACCTTATTTAACCATAAAATGGCATTTCTCCCAATTCAAGACTAAATTCTTCTCGATACATCTCTGCAGAACTAATGTTAGATGATGTAAATATTGATCAAACGAATTTCCAAAAACAGAAAAGTCATCCATAAAAACCTCAAGGAATCGTTCAACCATATCAGAAAAAATGCTCAACATGCATCATTGAAATGTAGCAGGTGCATTACATAATCCAAACGGCATTCTCCTATATGCAAAAGTGCCAAAAGGACAAGTGAAGGTGGTCTTCTCTTGATCTTTTGGTGTTATGGGAATCTGATTGTATCCTAAATAACCATCTAGAAAGTAATAACCCGCTAATCTATCAAGCATTTGATCGATAAATGGTAAAGAAAAATGGTCTTTACGTGTGACAGAATTCAACTTTCTGTAATTAATGCATACACGCCATCCTGTAGTTACTTTAGTGGGCACTAATTCATTATCAGCATTGATGACTACTGTAACTCTTGACTTTTTAGGAACAACTTGCACAGGACTGACCCACGAACTATCAAAAATAGGGTAAATGATACCTGAATCTAATAGCTTAAGGACTTCAATGCGAACAACCTCTTTCATGTTAGGATTTAACCGACGTTGCATTTCCCTAGTAAGTTTAGCATTTTCATCAAGATGAATGTAATGCATGCAATCTACTAGGTTTAAACCTTTTATGTCTGCAATGGTCCATCCTAATGCTCCTTTATGTTCTTTTAAAACATCTAACAACTTACCTTTTTGTTCGTCATTGAGGGAAGAAGAGATGATTACTGGTAAAGTGCTTTCTTCTCCCAAGAATGCGTATTCCAAAGTGTTGGGTAATGGCTTGAGTTCGAGTTTTGGTGGTGATTCTGATGATGGGCTGAGTTTCTTTTCTGACAGCACTAGTTGTTCAACTCTTGACTTCCATTTATTAGTGTCCATGGATGGTGCTGAGTCAAGTAGAGCATTGACTTCATCAACTGAACTGTCAATATCAAAATTTAAACCAAAGTGAGTTAAACAAGTTTGCAAAGGGTCATCACTAAGGTTTGAAAGAAAATTGTTATCAACTAGTGTTTCTATTAAATCCACATCAACAATTCCATCCTCTGCACTGTGAGGTTGTTTAGCAATGTTAAAGATATTGAGTTCCATGGTCATATTGCCAAAAGACAACTGCATATTTCCGGTTCTGCATTGAATATGTGCATCGGCAGTTGCCAAGAAAGGTCGGCCCAGAATAATGGGAATGTGCTTCTTTGAATCCTGCACTGGTTGAGTGTCAATTACAATGAAATCAACAGAAAAATAAAACTTGTCTACCTGGATAAGCACGTCCTCCACAATACCACGAGGTATTTTTGTAGACCGATCTGCAAGCTGTAACACCACTAGAGTTGGATGTAATTCGCCCAGTCCAAGTTTCACAAATACAGAGTAAGGCAACAGATTTACACTAGCTCCTAAATCCAATAAAGCATTCTCAATTGTGTGATTCCCTATACTACATGAGATAGTGGGGGAGCCTGGATCTTTGCATTTTAGAGGCATTTTATGTTGGAGTATAGAACTAATATTTTCTGTTAGAAAGGCCTTTTTCTGAACATGAATATTTCTCTTTTTAGTACAAAGGTCTTTAAGAAACTTGGCGTATGATGGCACTTGTTTTATAGCTTCAAGTAAAGAGATGTTAACGCTTACCTGTTTGAAGATTTCAAGAATCTCACCTGTGGATTTTTCTTTCTTCCCTTTAGCTAACCTCTGAGGAAATGGAGCTTTAGGAACATATTCTCGTGGGTTGGTTTCCTCTTTCTCCTCTGATGATGATTCCTCCGTGTTCACAGGTATAATTTGAGTTGATTTTGGCATCTCCACTTTGTTGTCAACTTCTTTTCCTTTTCGCAAGGTCATCACTGCTTTGACCTCTCCATGCTGCTGTGGTGAACTAGAACTTGCTTCATTTACTGCTTTAGGATTGGGCACTGGTTGACTTGGGAATTTGCCTTTTTCAATGGTCATGGCCAATGTTTGAACTGAAAAGGCAAGTTGTCCTACCATTTTCTCAAGGCTTGAAACAAATTGAGCTTGTGAGTTGAAGCTCGCTCTCATCTCATTTCGTAACTCATCAATGGTGCGGTTCTGCTGCTCGATCTTGGAGTTAGTAAGATTTCTGAAATTTTGGGATGTCTCCTCCCATGGTTTGGGTGTAGAATGGTTTGGATTCTGATTGTATGGTCTAAATGGTGGTTGAGAGGCTTGAGACATTTAAGCAACTGGTTGCATTGGTGGAGGTGGAACTGATGGTCCATTTTGTTGGAATCCTTGAGACCATGAAAAATTGGGGTGATCACTCCATCCAGGGTTATATGTGTTAGAGTAAGGGTTGTAGTTTGATGGTTTTCTCATGACACCTATGGCATTGGCTTGATCTGAATATGAGTCATGGTCATGTGGCTCTGTTGATTTATCGGTTGTCAAAGATGCTATTTGTCGAGCAAGGCCTTCGACCATCTCTTTGACTTCTTTAATTCCTGAGCTTGACTCGCCAATGTTAACCTCATTCACTCCCTTAATTCTTCTGGTATTTCTGAGTGATCGACTCCGTTGTTGAGAATTATCTGATTGCCGTTGGAAAAATTCCCAAATCTCTAATGCGCTTTTGGACATTAACTCTCCTCCACTGGTTGCCCATTAGCCATTCTTGCATATGTGCCAATAATCCTTCCAAAAAGTATTGGCATTGGTGCCATTTTTCGTACCCATGATGTGGACACTTCAAGAGTAGCCCATTAAATCGCTCCCATACTTCGAAAAACTGCTCGTCGTCTCTTTGAGTAAACTCTGAAATTTCCCTGCGAATAACATTGGTTTTATGAACTGGGAAATATTTATTTAAAAATTTAGCTACCATTTGTTCCCATGATGTAATGCTATTAGCAGGCATTGTATTAAACCATGAACGAGCTCTATCTTTTAATGAAAATGGGAATAATCTAAGTTTAACATCATCATCCAAAAAATTCTCATATTTAAAAGTTTGACAAATAGCATGAAAATCATTCAGATGATTATATGGGTCCTCATTTTCTAGGCCATAGAATGTGGGGAGACAGTTTAGCACATTAGATTTTAATTCAAAACTCGTAGCAGCTACATTTGGATACCTTATGCATGATGTGCTCAAATTAGCTAAAGGACTAAAATAATCCTTAAATGGCCTCTCTTGTGGTTCTGGTTGCTGATGTTGCAAATCCATTTCAAATTTCTTTTTAAAGACAGTGTATTTGTGCGTGCGAAGTGTTTTATCCAAATCAAGGTCTAAAGGTTCAAGATTAGGTGATAATGACCTTCGACCATGCATGCAAAGAAGAAAATAAATGAAAATAAAACAGATAAAAATAAAGAAGAGAGAGAAATTACAATACTAACCTTGTGACGTTGTTATAACCGTACTATAAACATACACTCAAGTGCTAAAAAGAAAATATAAGAAATAGATTAACTAAAAATAAAATAAGAAGATAAATTACAACGAAAAATGAAAAATTAAATTACAGAAATATAAAGAAGAGAAAAAGAAACAAAATTAAATTACAGGAAAAAAAATTACTAAAAAAAAATTTCATTCTATGAAATAATAAATTAACAGAATAAATAAAAATTAAAAAGAAAAATAACTCAGAAATTAAATTATTGAAATTTAAAGAAATTTAAATTACTAAAATTAAATTACAGATTCACTTTTTTTTAATTTTTTTTACATTTTTTTAATTTTCTAATTTTTTTATAATTTTTAAGGAAAGCAAAAAAAATTACTTAAAAAAAAACTAATTCTATGAATTAATTTTACGAATAAATTAAAATAAATTACAAGATAAACAAAACAAATTACAAAGAAAAGTAAAGCAAAAATTTAAATTATAGAAATTAAATTAGAAAAATTAAATTACAAAAATTAAATTATAGAATTATTATTTTTTATAAGAAAAAAAGTACAAGAAAACAAAAAAAAAATTAATTCAACAAATTAAAATAACTTACCTCCCCGGCAACGGCGCCAAAAACTTGTTGTGCAAATTTTATTAAACTCGCAAGCGCACGAATCTATTATAGAATAGATTAATAGTGACGAGTGTCGATCCCACGAGGAGGTTGATTTTAATTATATGCCGTATTAATTTTCTTTTAATGGAAACAATTAAATTATGGTAATTTTATCCTAAATTATGAATTAAAATGGCGGGAATAATTAAAAATGTAACTGTTATAATAAAGTATTTGGGTATCGGGATCCGCATCAACATGCTCCATGGGCTAAATATTCCATATTAATACCAATTAAATCATAAGGGGGGATTCCACACCTCATGAACCACTCTCCAATAAGTATGGTGCCAAGGGCTTATCGTGCCAAATAATAATAACCTTGTACTAGGGGTCTTAGGTTTAACCAGAAGTCATGATATCTAGACAAGACTATTATTATTTGTCGATGAAAAGTCAAAACAACCACAAATATTAGAGGGGAAGAGAAAGTAAATTTACCAAATTAAGCCCATAGAACATGTTAAGACTTCACCTTCAACCCAAATTCAAAAGAAATTAGCTACTCATATTTTAACTAAGGATAAAAAAGGAAATTTTATTAAAATACAAAGAAACTACAAGAAGAAGAAGGAATTTCATAAATCTAAGCTTAAAAATGAATTCAGGGGTATCAAATTAGGGGGGAAGAGCCCCCTTTTTATAGATACATTGAGTGAATCGTGACCATCGGATTAAAAATAATTCGGATGCTCAGGATTGCGCCACGTCATCAGTCAACAGTCAACATTTGTACAGTAATGCCGCCTGAATAGTAAATTATCCATGTAAGCACATGTACTGTACACACGATTTTTGCTCCACTGAGATGCTGCCACGTCATCGATCTACAGTACATAAGAAATTTAGTCCAATAAGATCGTGACACATCATCGGTCAACGCCACGTCATCGGTCAACGCCACATAAGCAGTCAACGCCACATAATTCGTCCAATCAAATACTGTCACGTCATAGGTAGTTGCCACATCATCAGTCCGTATATATGAACAGTATCGTGAACATTATCGTGAACAGTACCGTACGTATGAACAGTACTTTTTCCTTTAATGCTCTTTTTAAGGTTTTCGACCGTCCTGAGTCCAAATATGACATCCGTTTTGCTGTCTGATCACTCGTTTATTGTGAAACGATTATGATACCCCTAAAATACATAAAATACACAATTATAATAAAACACATATAATTAAATAATAAAATACTTAAATAAATAAAAGTAGCAATGTTAGTGAGATTTAAAGTGTAAAATGACGATTTTCTCCTTTATAAATATACACTTTCTAACACTCAACAATATGCATGTACCGTACGCACATTTTTCTGATCCACTAACATACTGCCACATCATCGGTCAATAGTGTATAAATATTTTTATCCAATAAGATTGTGACACCTCATCGGTCAAGCCACGTCCTCAATCAACGCCACATAATCAGTCAATGCCACATCATTCCTCCAATTAAATATTGCCATGTCATTAATGATGCAACATCATCAGTTAATGCCACGTCATAGATCAATGCCACGTCATCGTACAGTACATATGAATAGTGTCATGAGCAGTATCGTATATATAAATAGTACTGTATATGTGAACAATATAATTTTACTTTTATGCTCCTCCTAAGGTTTTTTACCATTCTAAGTTCAGATTTGCAGTCTGTTTTGTCATCCGATATCTTGTTTATTGTGAAATAATCATAATGCCCCTAAAATATGAAAATACTTAATTATAATAAAATACTTAATTATAATAAAACACGCAATAAGTAAATTCATAAGAAACTTGAATACATAAAAGTAAAGAAGTTAGTAGAACTTGAAGTGAAAAATGATGATTTTCTCCTTTATAAATATATATTTTCTTGTACTCAATACACCCCCCAACCAGCTTCCTGCTAGTCCCTAGCAAATTAAGCGAAATCAAATTCAAACCCAAAACTTTTTTTTTTGGAAGTATCATGTTTATTTAATTAAACTTTATGATGTAAATCAAATAAGAGTATAAGCATTATCTCCAAACTTTAAGAAATATTATTTGCAAATCAACCATCCACATGAATCAATCTAGTAAACTTTGTCACAACTATTTAACTAAGCTGTTTTCAAAAATGACATGTCAATACCCTAAAATCTCACTGACAGTGACACTCTCATAAAGAAATTAAATCCAATAATAATAGTCACTCTTATGAATGGTAAATTGAGAGAAAATATTAAAGTAATATTACACATTCTCATTAAGATGAAATAAATGTACCTACAGTTTAGAAATAATACGATCTCAAATAAAAATGTGAGTCAGACCAATATATATTTTTTTTCTTTCTTTTTTTCTTTTATTATTTTTATATTTTTTTTATGCATCACTACATCTTCATAGCCCATGTAACTAGTTCTACTTCAGATTATAGTTTCCTAAAATAAAGAAGAACTTTTATTAGGACGTAGCGTAGGCTAGGTACATGGCAAATAAAGACGGTAAAATAGGAAAAGAAAAACAAAATACATGTTTGAGAAAAAAAAGGGAGTTTTTTTTTTAAGATTACAGAGTATATTTCTCTTTTTTTTTAAACTAATATATAAATTTTAAATTTTTTTCTTTTTTTTTTCTTTTTTTTTACACTAAGGCACAATTTTATTGAACAAACTAATTATTTATATTTTTCTCAAACATGAATGGGTGATGGAATTTGTACGACATTGAATAATATTTCAGATTAGAGTTAGGTCGAGATGATAAGTTAACAAAGAAAAAAATAATAATAATTTTTTTAAAAAGCTCAAAAGAATTAACTAAGGATATTTTACAAAAGAGATGGCTAGAAAGACTCAA
This sequence comes from Aegle marmelos, assembly GCA_030449875.1. Lineage (NCBI taxonomy): Eukaryota > Viridiplantae > Streptophyta > Magnoliopsida > Sapindales > Rutaceae > Aegle > Aegle marmelos. The sequence continues at coordinate 18,102,550 of JASUUL010000143.1, forward strand.
ACGGGTCAAAGATGGCCTTTCCATCATCTTTTAGGGCACTAACTAATCTTCTATATTTACTAGTTAGATAAACTTTCAGATATAGCAATACACAATTTTTTTTTTTTTAGAAGGTTGACTCATTAGAAATTTATAGATCGTATATCAAATAATAAACTGTTAAGCTATATAAATAATGGGCAAAAAGGATTACTCTCCAAGAAAAATGATAGGCTCAAGAACTCACTTGGAATTTATTATGACATGTATATTCCTTCAAGTAACTCATATTTTTGTTTCAGACATGAACATGTAGAGTAGTAAACATGGTGTAACAAAATTCAAGACCAAAGATAATACAAATACTAAAATTTGAAAGTTATCATGTCAAAAAAATCACAAAATATATATTTTTTAAAAAACATTTGTTAAGAAAAAGAAAACTAAAAAGATGCATTTCTAGAATTATGACATTTCATATTCAGCCATCTTCAACTCAAAATTTTGAAAGTGTGTATTTATAAAGGAGAAATTAGAAAGAGGAAGTTAGAAAAATTACACTTAAAATGAAACCAAAAAAATGACTAAAAAGTAAATTTTTTTTAACTTTCAAACTAAGAAGATAAGTTTCTAGAGTCACTACACTCCATATTCAGCCATCTTCGACATAAAAAGTTAACCACAGTTAGTTTCTACAACAAAATTAGTAAAAACTTAACAAAGATTAAGACATTCCACAATTATCAACTATTCCCTCCCCCAAATCAGAACGAAATATTGTCCTTAACGTTTTAAAGGAAAGAAGTAGAAATTAGAAGATATCACCTGGGTACTGCAACATAAAAGAAAATATTTACAAACGGAGAGTTAAATTTAATTTGCACTTCTTACTGCGGCTACTACGACCATTATTAGTGGGCCACCCCAAAATTAAGGTCTTAGTATGTGGCTCTGGTATATAAGCTTGTAACAGATCAAGTAGCTCATTAGCAGTGTGAGCACAAATAAAGATTTGTTTCACTGTGGAAGGAATGAAATAGTTTTTTATTGCATGGTTAAGAAATGCGAGAAAGCCATCATAAAAGTTTTTGACATTTAACAAACCAATAGGCTTCTAATGAATGTTCAGATGGGACCAAGATGTTAATGTCATTAGTGCCTCTAAAGTTATAAGATCTCTTGGTAAAAAAATAAAGGCATCAGCATGATTCAGCATTTCAGTTATTCTCTGTTCCATACTTGAAACAATTAACTCTTCTCCAGTTGGTGAGTCAGACAAACAGCTAAAAGGTTTCAGGATTGTTGGGATGGTGCCTAACATTTGGCTCTCTCTGGTATAATCGACTTCTGAAACTATTTTTGATAACTCTCGATCACCTCCTCCATAAACCAAGTGTAGTTTCCTAGCTGTTATGCTTCGACCAAGATCTACGGCTGCCTCAATAAATTCTTTATATTTGCCATAGTTAAATTCAAAAAGTACACAAATGTTCTTGATTTGGTTGTTGGAAGGAGCTGCTATTGGATATTTCTCAAAAATAATTTGTGAGTGTCTTAACAAAAAAGTCATATTTAAGGATCTTAGTGATAATGGTTCACAACTGCAAACGAGGTAGCATGTCTATGTTAAATAACTCTTGAAGCACATGATTCGAGAGTAAAAAAGGAAATAGTGAAAAGACAAAGAAAATAATTATAGTATAAAATTAATAAGGACAAAAATGTAAGTAATCAAACAATAGTGAAATAAAACAACATTGAAATAAAATGATATTTACAAGTAGTTGTGACTGTGGCTCACATCTTTCTCTAGTTTTATGTTCAAAAACGGCTTGAATGCCTTTTATGGGTTGAGGATAGACTTTCCATCTAGTTTTCTTATAAACTGGCTAACAGGGTTTTTATAGTCAGATTCCCGAGACTATAGCTTGCACATTCTTTCTGGAATAATGGCCATAACTGGAGTATTACATTTTAGATGTATCCACTGGGATGCGTTTTAAGAGACAAAAGGATATCATCCAATGACTCTTTATTCAAGCCATCCCTAATAAATTGAATCTTATCTTCTCTGTTATCAGACAACATTCCTAAAGAACATCGCTTTTTATTACATCTCATTCTAGCACACTTATGACAAATATTAGAGAGCTTTCGAGCTCTTCGTTTTCTTGAATAATTTCCTTTACCACAACCATGCATGTATGCAATAAATTTGGGAAGTAACTCACCTGCTAACCGCACTTTAGCTTTGATTATCCATCGGATGTCAGCAGGGATATGATTTTTCATAAGTAATCGCATGCGTTCGAACCGAGCTTTATAAATGGTGAGGAGAGCATTTTGAGTAAGTGAAGGAAATTGCTTGTGAAGTTTTGCTAAGATCTCGTCTTTATCCATGCTTCCAACTCAGAATATTAGTTATTATGAACAAAAAAATTAACTCACCATCATCCTCTTATTGAATTTACCTTAGGCTCTAATTAGATATTGTAGATGCCTCTCTCAATTTCTCTAAGTTGTCCTTCTAAATTATCAACATGGGAAACTAACTTAGGTGGTTGTAACTTCTAGATACGATGTACTTTACAAAATCGTATCTGACCTTCAAGATGAGATTGTATATGTCAAAATTATCTAAGAATATTGAAAAGAAGCCGTTTAATTGAGGTACTCATGATTACAAGTGATAAGAGAAATTTAATGGTTAATAAAAAAAACACTTATATAAAAATAATCAAAAAAATGAAATTAAATCACTGAGAAATCTCAATTCAAATTTGGTGGGTTATGCAAATTTATTTCGGTGTCCTCTCCACGTGATTAGTACTCGAGATATAGTTTTAATCTTTGACCATTAACTTTAAAGGTGACACCATTCTGTGGGTCTTTAATTTCAATTACTCAAAAACAGTATGAATAATAAAAGGGCCAGACCATCGGGAGTGCAACTTACCTGGGAATAGGTGCAAGCGAGAATTGAATAAAAGTACTTTCTGACCTGGGATGAAAGATTTCCTCGTGATTTGCTTGTCATGAAAGACTTTCATTCTCTGCTTGTAAATTTTGGCATTTTCATATGCATTATTGCGAATTTCTTCAAGTTCTGCTAGCTGTAATCTTCTTTCTGAGCTAGTTTGCTACATGTCAAAATTGAATTTCTTGATGGCCCAGTATGCACAATGTTCAAGTTCCACAAGTAGGTGGCAAGCTTTTCCATATACTAGCTTATAGGGTGACATCACAATTGGGGTCTTGAAAGCCGTTCTGTATGCCCATAATGCATCATCAAGTCGCAGTGACTAATCTTTTCTGTCTGGTCTCGTCATTTTTTCTTATATGTGCTTTATTTCTCGATTGGAGATCTCAACTTGACCGTTAGTTTGTGAATAATATGGGGTAACTACTTTGTAAGTAGTGGAATACTTTGTCAAAAGAGCTTTGAATGATTTGTTATAAAAGTGGACACCACCATCATTGATTTTCGCTCGAGGGAATCCAAAGCGTGAAACAATATTGGTTTTCAAAAATCCTATCACCACCTTGTGATCATTGGTTCTACATGGAATTGTTTCTACCCATTTCGATGCATAATCAACAGCAACAGTATGTATTGATTGCCAAAAGAAGGAGGAAAAGGACCCATAAAATTGATAACTCATACATAAAAAATCTCAACCACTAAAATTGGGTTTAGTGGCATCATATTCCTCCGAGTAATACTCCTCATTCGTTGACACCTATCACATGAAGAACAAAATGTGTAAGCATCTCGAAATATAGTTGGCCAATAAAAACCCCATTATAAAATTTTAGTTGCTGTTTTCTTAGTGCTAAAATGGCCTCCACAAACTTGTTCATGGTAGAATGAAAGGATATTTTAAAATTCACTTTCTGGGACACATCGTCTAATAATTTGATCAACACAATACTTGAACAAATAAGGATCATCCTAAAAGAAATTCTTTATTTCTGCAAAAAATTTGGCCTTGTCCTGCTTAGTCTAATACTCTGAAAGTTGACCTATAACAAGATAGTTAACTATATTAGCATACCATGGTAATACTTCCACACTCAGTAATTGTTCATTTAGGCAATGGTAATAGCTCTTTAATTGTGTCAAAATTTAAACGAGAAATATAATCTACCACAACATTTTCTGTGCCTTTATTGTCTTTAATTTCGAAGTCAAATTCCTACAAGAGTAGCACCCAATGAATTAGTCTAACTTTTGTTTCTTTCTTTATGAGAAGATATTTAAGAGCAGTATGATCTGTGAACACAATTATTTTACAACCAATGAGATAAGATCGAAATTTCTCTAATGCAAATTCTACTACTAGCATTTCTTTTTCTGTAGTTGAATAGTTCAATTGGGCATCATTTAATGTCGTACTAGTATAGTAAATAACATAGGGAATTCAATCAACTCTTTGTCCTAATACTGCTTCTACCGCATAATCAGATGTATCACATATAAGCTCAAATGGTAAGTTCTAGTTTGAGGGCTAAATGATGGGTAATGATGTCAACAATTGCTTCAATTTTTCAAATGCCACAAGACATAAATCATTAAAGACGAAAGATACATCCTTAGTAAGTAAATTGTATGAAGGTCCAGAAATTTTACTAAAATCTTTAATGAAATGTCTATAAAAACCAGCGTACCGAAGGAAAGATCTTACTTCTCGGATGTTTTAGATGGAGGGAGATTGAAAATGAGCTCTACCTTAGCTTTATCAACCTCAATACCTTTGCTCGAAATGATATAACCGAGAACAATACCTTGTTATACCATAAAATGGCACTTCTCTCAATTTAAGATCAAATTCTTCTCTATATATCTCTGCAGAACTAGTGTTAGATGATGTAAACATTGATCGAATAAGTCTCCAAAGACAGAAAAATCATCCATAAAGACTTCAAGAAATTGTTTAACCATATCAGAAAAATTGCTCAACATGCATCGTTGAAATATAGCAGGTGCATTACATAATCCAAATGGCATCCTTCTATATGCAAAAGTGCCAAAAGGGCAAGTGAAAGTGGTTTTCTCTTGATCTTTTGGTGTTATGGGAATCTGATAATATCCTGAGTAGCCATCTAGAAAGCAATAAAATTCATGACTGGCTAATTTATCAAGCATTTGATCAATAAATGGCAAAAGAAAATGGTCTTTACGTGTGACAAAATTTAACTTTCTATAATCAATGCATACATGCCACCCTGTAGTCACTCTAGTGGGTATCAATTCATTATCAGCTTTAGTAACTACTGTGACTCCTGACTTCTTGGAAACAACTTGCACAGAACTGACCCATAAACTATGAGAAATGGGGTAAATGATACCAGTATCTAATAGTTTAAGAACTTTGGTTCTAACAACTTCTTTCATGTTAGGGTTCAATCGATGTTGCATTTTCCTAGTAGGTTTAGCATTTTCATCAAGGTGAATGTAATGCATACAGTCTACTAGGTTTATACCTTTTATGTCGGCTATAGTTCATCCTAATACTCCTTTGTGTTCTTTTAAAGCCTCTAACAACTTACCTTTCTGTTTGTCATCTAAGGATGATGAAATAATTACTGGCAAAGTACTTTCTTCTCCCAAGAATGCATATTCTAAAATATTGGGTAATGGCTTGAGCTCGAGTTTTGGTGGTGTTTCTGATGATGGGCTGAGTTTCTTCTCTGATGATGCTGGCTATTCAACTCTTGACTTTCATTTAGTTGTGTCCATGGATGGTGCTGAGTCAAGCAAGGTATTGATCTCATCGACAGATTTGTCAATATCAAAATTCAAACCAAAGTGAGTTAAACATATTTGTAAAGGGTCATCACTAAGATTTGAAAGAAAAGTATCATCCACTAATGCTTCAATTAAATCCACATCAATAATTTCATCATCTATATTGTGAGGTTATTTGGTAATGTTGAAAATGTTTAGCTCCATGGTCATATTCTCGAAAGATAACTGCATGTTTTCAGTCCTATATTGAATGTGAGCATCGGTAGTTGCCAAGAATGGATGACCCAAGATAATAGGGATGTGTTTCCTTGAATCCTACACTGGTTGAGTGTCAATTACAATGAAATCAAGAGGAAAATAAAATTTATCTACTTGGATAAGCACATCCTCCATAATACCACGATGTATTTTCGTGGATCGATCTACAAACTGTAACACCACTAGAGTTGGGTGTAATTCTCCCAGTCCAAGTTTCATAAACACTAAGTAAGGCAATAGATTAACACTAGCACCTAAGTCCAACAAAGCATTTTCAATTGTGTAGCTTCCTATACTACATAAGATAGTGGGAGAGCCTAGGTCTTTGTATTTTAGAGGAATTTTTTGTTGGAGTATAGAACTAACATTTTCTGTTAAAAATGTCTTCTTCTAAACATGAATATTTCTCTTTTTAGTACAAACATCTTTAAGAAACTTGGTATAAAATGGCACTTGTTTTATAGCATCAAGCAAAGGGATATTGACACTTACCTGTTTGAAGATTTCAAAAATCTCACCCGTGAATTTTTCCTTCTTTGCTTTGGCTAACCTCCGGGGAAATGAAGCTTTAGGAATATACTCTTGTGGGTTGGTTTCTTCTTTCTCCTTTAATGATGAGTCCTTAGCACTTACAGGTACAATTTGAGTTGTTTTGGTCATTAATAGCTCTACTTTATTGTCAACTTTTTTGCCTTTTCGCAAGGTCATAATAGCTTTGACTTTTCCATGTTATTTAGGTAAACTGGTACTTACCTCATGCACTCCTTTAGGGTTTGGTATTGGTTAACTTGGGAATTTGCCTTTCTCAACAGTCATTGCTAGGGTTTGAATTGAAGAGGCAAATTGGCCTACCCTTTTCTCGAGGTTAAAAATTGATTGTGCCTGGAGTTGAAGCCTGCTCTCATCTCATTTCGTAGTCCATCAATGGTGCGGTTTTATTGATCGATCGTAGAGTGGATAGAATTTTAAAATTCTAAAATGCGTCCTCCTATGGTCTGGGTTGAAAATAATTTGAGTTTTGGTTATAAGGTCTGAATGGTAGCTGAGAAGCCTGTAGAACTTGAGGAATTGGTTGCATTGGTGGAGCTGGAGTTGTTGGTCCATTCTGTTAGAATCCTTGAGACCATGAAAAATTGGGGTGGTCTCTCCATCCAAAGTTATATGTGTTAGAGTAAGGGTTGTAGTTTGATGTCTTCTTCATTACACCTATGGCATTGGCTTGATCTGGGTATGAGTCATGGCCATGTGGCTCTGTTGATTTAGCAGCTGTTAACAATGCAATTTATCGGGTAAGTCTTTCAACCATCTCTTTTACTTCTTTAATTCCCAAGCTTGACTCGTCAATTTGAACCTCATTTACTCCCTTAATTCTTTTATTGTTTCTGAATGATTGACTCCGTTGTTAGGAATTATCCGCTTGGCATTGGAAGAAATCCCAAATTTCTAATACACTTTTAGACAGTAGTTCTCCTCCACTTATTGCCATTAGCCATTCTTGCACATTTGACAATAATCCCTCTAAAAAGTATTGGCATTGGTGTCATTTTCATATCCATGATGTGGACATTTCAAGAGTAGCCCATTAAATTGCTCCCATACTTCAAAAAACTGCTTGTCTTCTCTCTGAATAAACTTTGGAATTTCCCTACGAATATAATAGTTTTTATGAACTGAGAAGTATTTATTTAAAAATTTTGTGACCATTTGTTCCCATGATATAATACTATTAGCAGGTAATGTATTAAACCATGAACAAGCTCTGTCCTTTAAAGAAAATGGAAATAGTCTGAGTTTAACATCATCATCTGAAAAATTCTCATATCTAAAAGTTTGACAAATAGTATGAAAATCATTCAAATGATTATATGGTCCTCATTTTCTAGGCCATAAAATGTGAGGAGACAATTTAGCACACTAAGTTTTAATTCAAAACTCCTAGCAGCTACATTTAGGTATCGTATACGTTATGTACTCAAGTTAGCTAGGGAATTAAAATAGTCTTTAAATGGCCTCTCTTGTGGTGGTTCTTGTTGTTGTAAATCCATTTCAATTTTATTTTTAAATGTCATGTGTTTATGTGTGCGAAGTGTTTTTTCCAATTCTATTTCTATAGGCTCAAGATTAGGAAATTACAACCTTCGACCATGCATAAAAAAAAATGCAACAAAAAAATGAGAACAAATTTAAAAAAATAACGAGAAATGAGAAATTACGATACTAACCTTATCATGTTGTTACAACCTTACTATGAAGATACACTCAAGTACTAAAAAGAAAATACAAGAAATAAATTAACTAAAAATAAAATAACAAGATAAATTATAACGAAGAATGAAAAATTAAATTACAAAAACATAAAGAACAAAAAAAGGAACGAAATTAAATTATATGAAAAAAATTTTAAAGAAAACAACTAAAAATAATAATTACTTTAAAAAAATTAATTCTATGAATTCATAAATTAACAAAATAAACAAAAATTACAAAGAAAAATAACTTAGAAATTAAATTATAGAAAAAGAAATTACAAAGAAATTGAATTATTGAAATTTAAAGAAATTTAAATTACCAAAATTAAATACAGATTCACTATTTTTTTAATTTTTTTATTTTTTTAATTTTAAAGAAAGCAACAACAAAAAGATTTACTTAAAAAAACTAATTCTATGAATTAGTTCTATGAATTAATTAAAATAAATTAATAAGATAAATGAAAAAAATTACAAAGGAAATACACTCAAGTACTAAAAAGAAAATAAAAGGAATAGATTAACTAAAATTAAAATAAATTAACAAGATAAACAAAAAAAATTGCAAAGAAAAGTAAAGCAAAAATTAAAGTACAGAAATTTAAAGAAATTACAGAATAAAATTAAATTACATAAATTTAAATTACAAAAATTAAATTATAGAATTATTTTTTATAAGGAAAAAAATACAAGAAAACAAAAAAATAAAAAAATTAATTCAACAAATTAAAATAACTTAACTCCTCGGCAACGACGCTAAAAAATTGTTATGCAAATTTTATTGAACTCGTAAGTGCACGAATCTATTGTAAAATAGATTAATGGTGATAAGTGTCGATCCCACAGGAGGTGGATTTTAATTGTGTGTTGAATTAATTTTTTAAGTGAACAGTTAAATTATAATAAATTTATCCTAAATTTTGAATTAAAATGACGGGAATAATTAAAAAATACAACTGTAATAATAAAGCACTTGGGTATCTAGATCTGCATCAACATGCTCCAGGGCTCAATATTCCTTATTAATACTAATTAAATCATAAGGAGAAAATCCACTCCTCATGAATCACACTCTAATAATATGGTGCTAAGAGCTTATCGTGTCAAACAGTAACAACCGTGTTATTACTATCTGTCAACGAAAAGTCAAAATATTCACAGAAATTAGAGGAAAAAATAAAATAAATTTACCAATTAAGCCCATGGAATATGTTGAGACTTCACCTTCAACCCAAGCTTAAAAGAAATTAGCTACTCATATTTGCACTAGAGATAAAAAGGAAATTTTATTAAAATACAAAGAAACTATAAGATAAAAAAGGAATTAATAGAGCTAAAAAATAAACTTAGGGGTGTTAAATTTGGGGGAACCCTCCTTTTATAGATATAACGAGTAAATCATGGCTATCAGATTAAAATAATTTGGATGTACAGGATTGCGCCACGTGGCAAATTCTGATTTGTTTGAACATATCATTAGGGCTATTATCCCGTGTATATGCATGTACCATACGCACGTTTTTCTGATTCACTAACATACTGCCATGTCATCGGTCAATAGTGCATAAATATTTTTATTCAATAAGATTGTGACACCTCATCGATCAAGCTACGTCTTCAGTCAACGCCACATAATCAGTCAATGCCACATCATTCCTCCAATCAAATGCTGTCACGTCATTGGTCGGTGCCACATCATCAGTCAACGCCATATCATTAGTCAATGCCACATCATTGTATAGTACATATGAATAGTGTCATGAACAGTCTCATGAACAGTACCGTATATGTGAACAGTAATATTTTTACTTTTATGCTCCTCCTAAGGTTTTTTACCGTTTTGAGTTCAGATTTGCCATCTGTTTTATCATCCGATGTCTCGTTTATTGTGAAATAATCATGATACCCCTAAAATACGAAAATACTTAATTATAATAAAACAAGCATAATTAAATTCACAAAAAATTTGAATACATAAAAGTAAAGAAGTTAGTAGAACTTAAAGTGAAAAATGATGATTTTCTCCTTCATAAATATACATTTTCTAGTACTCAATACTTATGGACAAGGTGCGGATATTTTCTGTGTAGCAGACTTTATTTTAGCAGCACATTCTTGAAGAGCATCAACGTCTCTCAAAGCAGACTCAGCATAACATACATGAACATCGTCTCCTCTTCAAGTATTTTAGGATTCCATATCCATTTCCACTTTTGTCACTACCTCATTATATCTTTTTTGGATTTTTTTGTATTGGACATACTGACATTTCCTACATTATGTTATTTTCTTTTAAACTGTGATGACATTTTTGGATATTGATCCTATTCTATATTTTATTTATGGTTATTTATTTATGTTTTGGCAATGATGATATTTTATGCGTGTGTTGACTAGTGAAATTATTCTTTTTGATAATGAAATGGGAGGTCAAAGATAATTTGTATGTTATGAAATTTGTCATATACATTCAGTCATATGCATTCATGCAAGGAGAGTCTTTTAAACTTTATACGCATTGATGCAGGAGGAGTCTTTTAAACTTTATATGCATTCATGTAGAATGAGGTTTTTATTAAAAGGAAATCAATCTTTTTAAAAATGTATTTTGTCATCATAAAAAGAGAGAGATTGTTAGCTTATTTTTATAAAATTATTGATTTTGATGATAACAAACCACATATTTTTGAAATTGCATACATTATGTCTTTAAAGCAAGAAAATGTCTTTATAAAAATGGCTTAAACATTTTTGAATACAAATGGAATATTCAATTAGCCTAAATGACAGATTAGTTATGAAAAAGAAGGCTTATAGGATCAAACAGCATACCGGCCAAGCCTAAATAGCACACCGGTTATGAAGAAGAAGGATTCTGGAAAACAAGCGGCATACCAAATTTGCATTAACAGAAGACCAATTATGAAGAAAAGAAAAGTTTGTGATTACAAGTGGCATATCAAATTTATAAAATGGTAAACCAGTTACAAAATATAATCTATAGGATAGAAATGGCACACTGAATTTTTATAACGACAAATCGATTATTTAAAATTTGAATCTTTATCCATAATGGTAACATAAAGAGGCAAACCAGTTACAAGCAAATGGTAAACTAATTATTACCAAAAAATCAATAACGACTACTTTTTTAGCTCCAACTATAAATTGATTCTTTCAAATTCAAACTATGGCTAGATCTAAGAATTATCATTCAGCTTACTACTAAGAATATTTTGATCATTAAGCTTTTTGTCTTTATTTCTTTGATTCACACATCAAGTTTTCATACTTGTTATCAAACACATTATGTGAGAAATTTTTCATTTCTAATTTTATTTTTGAGAAGTAGTAAGTGTTGAGATACACGAAGGATAAGAGATTGGGTGTAATATCTAATTTTTAAGTTTATTTGCACTTTTAAAAGTTAATTGTAGGATCTTGAAGCCTTAGATAGTGGAATCCTCAAGTTTAGTGAACTTAGAGGCGTAAACGTAAGTGGAATTGGTCAAACCACATAAAACTCATTATGTTTGAATCTCTCTTCTCTCATCTCTTTATTTTTGATTGATTTATTTATTGTTGTCTTTGAATTCTTTTAAGATTTACATTAAGTTTAATTTAAGTATTGTATTTTTTAAAAACATTTAATTCACCCCTCTCTTGGGTAGCCTAAATAGTATTTCAATTAAAGCAAAAGTCTAATTAACAAGTGAGTTTTTTAATCTATTTGTTTCTTACACGTCTGATTTTGATAAGAGAATATTTGCTAAAATAAGGAAAGTTAATCTACTTGGCTTTAAATATTCTACTTGTATTAGACTTGATTGCGATCCACCATATTGTAAAACTTTAGGAATAGTTTTTGAAAATCCTAAAGATAGAATTAAATTCATTATAGATGACTTAAGTAAAGAATCGTTAGATGATATTTTACGATCTCTTAAGACGCATCTAAGGGGATATGTGCAGCGTGATATTTATAATTTATGGAAACTATTTCAAGAAGAAAGTGTATAGTTTAATCTTAAGAATCTAACTCTAAAAGACTCAATTTGCCAATTTGAAAAAAATAGATGAAAAGCTTATCCTTAACTTATAGAGAAAGATGGGAATTGCAATCACAATTACTAATAAATATTATTTTTAAATAGTCTTTTACCTTTTCTATTGTTTCTTTTAATGATGTGGCTTTATGTCTAATTGTTGCTTGCTTTTTCTTTTATTATTTGCTTTTAAATTATTGAGCCATAAGTTTCAGATGTCATTTGATAACTACATCACCCTATTTAAAGTTGAGTATTATGTCTATCATGAAGATCTTTAAATATGTGCTTCTTTTTCAAACCCTCACAAATTGTTTTTGAGATTTTCCAATGGCAGCAGCTTCAAGTAAATAGTTTAAGAACGTTTGTGTGCTTTTTAGGTTTTACTGTTAAAAGTATTAGAAGCTCGTACAAACAACCGTAAATATTGGTCATATTTATAGAGAGAAAACTACATCATATATATATAGGAGGTGATAGAGGATTATTAAAGCTTGTCTTAAAAGCTATTTTTATTAGAGGAAGCCAAATATTCGGCATCATCCTAAAAGTTTTAAGACCTTTGGGATGCTTACTTGGTTCACTAACTATAGAAGAGTTAATTATCTCAAATATACAAAAGAGAATATCTGGAATATTAAATAATGCTGACGCTTTATTTTCTTACTAGGAGATCTTACAACTTTAGAGACACTAACTACATTTACATCTTAGGAATATTTGAAACATACAGAAAACCCTAATCGCTTTGCTAATTGTTAATAACTTTTATAATGGCTTGATAAAATTTATTAACCATGCAATTAAGAATTATTAGCCTCTTTATTTGTATTTTCTACTACTAATGAGCTACTTAATCTTTGTAAGTTTACAAACTAGCCTAATACTTTGTAGTTGGATTAGTCATTTAATAATGATAGCAATAGTCATAGTTAAAAGCGTAAATTAACTTTAACTCTATGTTTATAAATATTTATAAGTTGTGATCAAGTAATATCTTCTAACTCTACTTTTTTTCATATAAGACATTGAGGACAATGTTTTATTCAAGTTGGGGGAGGGAATAATTAACATCTATAAAATGTCCTAGTCCTAATTTTTTTTTACTAATTTTATTGTAAATATTGACTTTGAATAAATTTGAGTAAAAAATAACTAAATGTGGACTATAATGAGTCTTAAAATACATTTTCTTAGTTTTAGAGTTTGTTTTACTTTCAAAAAAAAATTCTAACATTTTTCTTGTTTTCTATCATTTGGATTTAAAGACATCTTTGTTTGGTCACTTAATCATGTTTTATACATTATTAAAAAAATATTTTAAGATATTTTGTGTCAGTTTTTAATATTGGATGATATGATAATTTTTAAATTTAGTATTTTATTATCTTTAGCTTTGAATTATATTACATCATATTTGTCACTTTGCATGTTGATGTTGGTGACAAGTGCGAATTAAGAAATTTATTAAGTAAAATTGATTGAACTATTTGAAGGAGAGCACTTGTTCTAATAAGTTATAAGTAAGTTTTTGAGCTTATTATCATTGGAGAGATACCGCATGTGCTTATACAACTTAGGATTTATCATTTTACACAAGATCTCTTAATTTTCTTCACATTTAACTGATAAAATGAAAAGAAATCCATGAAAAAAGAAAAACTAGTAGATATGAAAAACTATTTAGAGCTTTAAAAGATAACAGAAAGGATTTTTCCATTTGCTTAAGCATTTTCTAGCCATTCCCATTGTGAATTATCTATAATTATTCCTTTTAAGCCTATTTATTAAAAAAAAGGATTTTTTTTTTATTTGATAACTTGTCATCCTATCCTATTCCAATGTAGAGTATCACTTTATGCTTTATGTTTTCCACTACCCAATTGTGTTTGGTCAAATAGGAATGATTATGTACTCATGAAAATGGTGCAATTAAAAAAATTAATTTTTTTAAAAAATTATAATAATAAAATAATATTAAAAGATGAAAAAAATGTGGGAAAAGCATGTTGCAATCTCGAAAAAAATTTATTTTTGTATTTATTTTTCCTATTATTCCTTCTTTATTAACAATATCCCTAGCCTACATTATGTTCTATTAAAAGTCCTTAGTTTTAAAGAACTATAGTATAGAATTAAGTTAGTAATATGGACTAAAGTCATTATAATAAATAAAAAAGAATACAAGTAATATTATTGGTTTGACTAGTATTTCATTGGACTTGAAATTGTATTATTTTTAAGTTGTGGATATTCTTTTATCTTTGTGAGAATATTTGATTTTTTTTTCCTTTCAATTTACCATCTCTTGGAGTGTTTTTATTTTTTTTTTTAAGAATTTCATTCTTATTTGTGTGATTTTGGGACTCGACATATCATTCTTGAAAGTGATTTAATCAATGTGGCTTTGATAATTCATCCTTTTGCATGAGTTTACTTAAATAATTCGTGAGAATTGTTGAGTGGGATTAATATTTTTTTGAGATTAGAAATAATGCTTATATTTTGATTTGATTGTTGTTTTTTGAATTTTACTTGATGTTATCACTTTAATTGCTAGGGACTAACAATAAGGTGATTGAGAGGTATGATTAAACAGTAGAAAGTGCACATTAATAAAGTTTAGAATTATTTTTTTCACTTATACTGTTCATTAATGTGCTTATAACTTGAAAATTATCTTAATGCTCCCCTAATATAATTTTATGTGAGTTGTAGTATGATACTTTTATCTTAATTTTATATTGTAAATAAATTTCAAGTATAAAAGAGAATTCGATATTGAAAGTAAGAGATAAAGAAGTTAGATTGCATTAATATAAAAAAATTAATATGAAACATTTTAAAAAGAAAAAGAAAATTGGAGCCACTTTGCCAAAATAAGCAAATAATAGCCACCTGCCACTTTCTGTCTTTTGCAATATTAAAAAATAATAACAAAATAAAGAGAAAGAAGAGTTGCACGGGGCCTGTAAAAGGAGGAAGGTAGGGAGAAAGGACGCAGAGGAACAAAGAAAAAATATCGGGAGAAAAAATATAGGAAGAAAAAAAAAAAGGAAGTCAGGTGAGGAAAGGAGAATAAGAGGAATGTATCGGATGTAACATGTAGAAGAAAGGTAAAAAACAGAAGGCCTAGTTTCCAAAATTTCTTCTCCTTTTTTTATTTAATTTTCTTGTAATTTATTAAGGAAGTTTGAACTTTAATTCATAAATAAATTTAGTTTTATTTTTAATTTTAGTTATTTTAATTTTAATTATATATAATTTAATTTTAACAATTATACTTAACAAAATAGTAATAGTTAGGATAAAGTGAAACTCTTAATAGAAAGGTATGATATAATCAAATTTTGTTTTTAATTATATAAATTAAATTATTTTCTATTTAAATTTATCCATATCTGATTTTTTAAAATTTTGATTTATAGAAGACAAACAAGAGAGTTGACGAAATATATTCTTAATATCTTAGTATCAAGTATAGTTAAATGATATTTTAACTTTTTGTAAACAAATTGAATTTTGTCACCTTAAGTACTTAATTCATAACAAAATTAATAAGAAAATAATGATAATTTATATAGTTAATCTTTTAGGCTATGAATAAAAGAAAATGAAAAAAAAATTATTAAATTATATCTACTACTGAGAGTGATCCATATCCCTAACTCATTTATTGTCATTTACCCACCTAAAGTAAAATAGTGTTCTTTTAAATTATATATTTTTTCTAGCTCTTAGAAAGTTTAAAAAAATTACAAATTAAATATTTTTCGTATGGATCAACTTCAGATTTATTAAATTATATTATAAATAAATATTCTTATATTTGAGAATAATCAATAATTTTGAGTTGTGTCACAAGACTCAAGCCTTATTTTTTTAATTATAAATTAAAATAATAAATTAAGATTTAAAAAATAATAAAAAAGTTTAAATTCTTAATTTATATATCAATAACAAATTAAAAAGTCTAAAATTATAATATTAAATTCTTTTTTAAGTGTTCATCAATGATATGGTATTTAAATTAAAGGGTTCAATATTAAAAAAATTAAAATTTTAAATTTTTATTTACTTCATCTTTTATTTATTAATCTATTTTAAAATATTTATTTTTATTATAATATTAATTATAACAACTTATTAATTATTAATTTATTTTAAATTTATAATAATTTTAAAAAATTAAAAATATAAAATATATATATTATATCACACAGATAAATAATATATAAATCTTATATTATATATTATACGTTATATTATATATGTGACATAATATATAATTAATTGTACGTTAAAAAGACCTAATTCAAAAATATAGTCCAAGTCCAGCCTAAATCGATCTAGGCTTGCAATAGGCCCAGCCTACACCGGATACTTGTACTTTTTCTCTAATAGGCTTTGAAAAACCTGACCCAAATCCGTACTTTTCCATCCGAAAACTTACACCCGTTCATTCATTGATATTTCTAAAAACCTATGGGTACTGAGGGAAATTATCCCTGGCGATAATGAACCACTTGGCAACAGGGTTTTTGTTTTTGCATCGAGGTGAGCATTCATTCATGTAAGGAGGCTATTGCAAGTCACGTTTGACTCGTTTTTATCGTTCAGCCTCTCAATTCGACAGCCACCCTTTCCTAGTTAATAACATAACAAGAGCCGACAAGCGTCTCGGTGTCTCTCAATTACGGTTACCATTATCAATCTCGCAACCCCAACAACACCAACAACAAGTCTGCCGTTTTAAGAGGTAGTTTCTTAGTAATTTCTTTTCTAAATTTCCTATCCCCTTTTACAGTTTTTTTATTCAATCGATTATTTCCAGAGTAGATTACTCACCCACATACACATTTCCTTTGTTTTTCTTTATTTGTGAATATATTTCATTTTTTTTCCTATTAACAATAATAATAATGGGTTTTGTGGTTATATTATTTTAGGCATATGAACTAATGCCATGCGATGATGAGATGATGCTAGACAACAATCTGGCCCATGGGTTTGGGTCACTTTTGTTGGTTGTGTATGAACTTGTTTTGTAGCAGCAGGATTGCCAGCTATTTGTAGGTGATTTTTTCATAGTTGCGCAACAATTATTTGTCACAAATTGGATTGCCATTAGTGTGAAATGGGGCTTTATATTTAGTTTTAGGATTTATTTTATGAAGAATGTTTCGAAACTGACTTAGCTTCTGAAGTAGTTATGATGTCTTGATGAAGTTTGAATTCTTAAAGTGCTAAAAGTTCAGCTATTAGTTATTTATGGTTATCAAAGGACCTATGTAATCATTTTTCTCTTTAAACCTGGAAAACATTATGGTCCTCAGATAGTGTCGGTACCATCAAGGTCATGGCATTGTCCTATAAAAATTTCTGTCCATAGTGAATTGAATTTGAAATGCGCCTATTTGGAAAGAAAAAGGAGTGTGACATATAGTTTTATGAACGTTCTACATGGCTATTTTTAGCGGATTTTTGGATTTTTTACCTGAAGGCAGAAGTATACAATCTAATTTTCATAGTGCTTTGAGTTATAAATGGATCCTTTTTATTTGTACGAGTGGAGGTAGAAAAAGATTGCAAGTATAGTTTTAGAAAAGCCTAAGAATATCTACAATTAAATATATATTTTAATGTGGTCTACAATTGATTTAGTCATTAAGCTTAGTGAATATATGACCTTAACAGCCTACCAGCAATTTTAGAGGACCACTGGCTCCTACGGTAAGGTATTAGTTTATGCTTAGTGTTGAGTCAATGTAGCCATTGCAAATTGATTGACAATTGCTGTATCGTAAAGCACAATTGGTGTCACTATGCTTGACTTCCTACAAATTATGTGTCTCTGCTTGTGTGCTATTCATCATTACTGTGATTCAGAAATTGTAAGGGCAATCACAGCACATTGATTGTTTAGGGGTTGCAAGGGTTATGCGAAGTTTAAATCGTTAATCATGTTGGCAACAAATTTGTTGGCATGCCAAAGTGTTGTCTGGTTAGTTAGATGCTGAGGCAAAGGTTAGTGATTCTCTTTGAGTTTCATATATTGGACTCAATAAACTTAAGATGTATTCAGTGGGCAGAAAACTCTGACTTTTTTGAGAAACCTAAGATGTATTCTGAAGGCAGAAGTTTCTGACTCGTTTTCATTAGTTTTTGTGTGAGGTTTGGGTTTGTACTATTAATTAGAAAGCTCATGGTTGTTCCAAGTAATAAAATTTAATCAAAATATGATTTTTTTTTTAATAATATGGGTATCGCTCCTTTGAGGAATAGAATATTTCAATGTATAGATATAGAGTAACGCTAGACATCTCAAATTGTATCCCAAAATTTCATCCAAAATGATGTGAAATGTGATGTCATTCGTCAAGTCGACAGTGAGATAGTGTAACAAATTTGCTTGAACTTGTGAAATTATATCACCCCATATTTCTCTTTACTGAGAAATCAAAGAAGCTATATAAGGGTTTTCCCAGGCCTGCTCATATGGTTTCTAATCATCTGGTGTCTAAACTAAGTGTCAGAAGATCTATTGAGTTGTGAATGAGGCTGGTTTTAACACTTCAGGACACCAGTTAGGGTTGGCTTCTGCCAGTATCAATTTATTTGTTGTTTTGTAATTCCTATGTTCTCTATCAGTGGGTTTCTCTGTCATCCTTCAGGGAATGCCATCAGGCCGTGGTTATATTGAACCAAACTGAATAATTTGTCCCTATTTCTGTATGTGTAAAATTATTATAATTTCTTGGAACATTTTAGTGAGAGCTGACTACATCAAATATTGAAAGAACATAGTTTTATTATTTTTCCAGATCCTTTTTTATCATAAATTAAATAATGTTATGCCCCTGAAACTTTTTTTGGGGAATTCTTCGTTAGTCACTCAGATACATAAATTCATGTGTGAAGATTAGTTGTCTCAAAGTGTTGAAATACCATTAATCCTAGGGCTTATAGGAAGTGGTCCAGCAAAATATTAAAATGTAATGCACCCTCAATACGCATGTTCAAGTTTAATTCATGGACTTGACACATGAGACCAAATGTATGGACAGTGGCATGGATCAAAACACAGGTCCAACTTAAACTTATTTTATGTCATAATTTAAGAATATCAAGGATTCCTAGACAATATTTCTTGGTCAAATATGGTGGAAAGTCTTGTTGAAACAACGTTAATCCAACAATGGAAACAACTCTTTGAATATTACTGAAATGAAATACTTGCTCTTGTGTTTAGGGCTTTTATCCTTGCTCCTGTATGAAGTTGTCTGAAGAACTGTTTACTAAACAATAAAATTCTGGAAATTAAACCATCCAAATGACCTTTCTGATTGTTTTCCAATCAGGTAGCTGAGACTATTGATTGACCTAATGGTAGTCGACTGGAGGCTACATGCATCAGAAAGTTTGCCTAAATTTGGCAAGAATTCTGAATGCTGTGTCAAAATAGAAATATGCAGATTGTTGCTTAGCTTCCCTCTTTACCTTTATGCAGGTGCTGATCACTCTACAAAATGCCAGGTGATCAGGATATAAATATCTCTGGAAAGCAAAATAGCTGTTAATTCACATGTTGACCATTATATGACATGGAAAACAGGCAAAGTATGAATGCAGCTGGAATACAAGGTAGTTTAATAATGAATACTCTTGATCAAAGAGACCTCAGTAATGATGTTATGGCTCGTCGCCTGAAGAACCGGGAACGGCAACGTAGATATCGGGCTCGGAAACGCCTTGAAGCAGACATGAAGAAATCCAGTGTCCGAAACCATTCAACTGCACAGAAAGGTGATCTGCAGCTGAATGGGAATCTTAGCAATGGTGTGGCCCGTGTTTATTGTAAACGAGATTGGAAAAAAGATGCAAGAAGAGCTACAAAGTCAAGGGATCAAGAATGTGCACTAAATGGTTTTGTGAAGCCTTTTACTTTAACAACTGAGGGCCAGTCAGTTTTTCCCTCTGAAACCAAGGCTGTTGCGCAAGGACCAATAGAATGGGAATCCCGGCCTTCCCTTAGCCTGGTTAATTTTGAAACAAATGAAACTAAGGTGGGTCGAAGAGATTGGAAAGCAGATGCTAGAAAAATGAAAAGCTAATGTGGCTATTACCAAAATGATTGGTAATCAACTAGTTGTATATACAGATGTAGTACCTGCCGATACCACATCCAGTAGTTATGTTACTGGATATTGTAGGGTTTACAAAAACTTATGACAGCTGCTGTTAGTTGTAATGGAATTCAGTGAAAAATTCTGTTGTCATATTTCTTGCAATGTTTTTCAGCTTCCAATCAAGATTGATCAATGCAGATGTTGATTTAGGCTAAAGTTTCACCTGAAGGTAGAATTAGAAGGGCAAGTCGCTGGTGAAGGATGATTATGATGTGTGTAATGTTAGTGTTACAACATTGGATTTATTTGGTGTAAGAATTGCTATGTTTGGGGTTCATTGACGATTAGTAGCATCTAGACTGAGCTTATTCAAAAGTATAAGTCCACGGAGATAACAGTCCTTTAGATTTTGCCGAATTCTTCGTATCCCAACAGAGACCACGCAGCAATTCATCATTTTTAATTATCCAATAATATAACGTCAAGTATTTGAACAATGCAAACTATACTTCGGCTAGTTGCTCAAGCAACCTGTACAGATTGTATGGGTTTTTTGCCTTGTTTTTAACTTTTTTCTTTGAACTTTACAATTCTACAAGTATTATATCTCTAAAATCTATTTCAATTCGAAGCACATGTTTATGGGGTACAACCGCTAATACGAGTTTGGAATTTTATTTTCACAAGTAATAGGGGAGGTATATATTCTGGATAGAAAATTGAAATGGGCCCTTTTAAAGCTCAAACTTACCCCTCAAATATACTGAAATTTACTAGAAGTTATGAAAATTACCAAAAATTACCCAAAATGCCCATTGACTTCTTTTCAAAGAAGGTTAAAATATAAACAACGCCCTAACTTGGAAGCAAACAGAAGTAGGTAGCTCAGGTTATCAAAGAGAAGGGAAGTAAAAGAGCTATTTAAAAATGGTCGACTACCTGAGTAGAACTCATTATTACACACACACACACACACACACACACACACACACACAGAGTTTAATTTTTATATTGCGTATTATTCAAATCAAGGTGAAGAATATTGACCATATATAAAACCATAAGTCACATAAATCATTAGTTTTATGTATGAAATTTATATTTTTATCCATTATTTCTATTTTAATTAACATCCAACTGTAATAATATTAATTTAATTTTATAATTTTAATAAAATTAACTAAATATTTTGATTATTCGTAATAAATTTATATAAATAAATAAAAAATTATATTATTATTTAATACTTATATAAGTTTAAAAGGGTTATTATCATTTTAATGTTTTAAGAATTCTAAAATATCAAATAAATATAAGAAGTATTGTTTCTTATCATTTTACTAATATAACTTAGAAAAGTCTTTTGTTTTACTACTTTCTCATTAAAACCATTAGTTGACTAGAGAGTTGACTAGTGAAATACTAATTTTACTTTTTATGATAAAATATAGAAATAGAGGTATCAAATAGAAATAAAAAAAATTATGTTATGCACTTAAATTGTTAAATAATAATTTCAAACATGAATTTATGAATAAATTTGAATTTATTATGATTATAAAGTAGCAAATTGATACAAATACCCTTGGATATTTTTGTAAAAAAACACAATCTATTCTCAAAAGAGAAAAAGAAAAACACTTAAAACTTATTTACATAATCAATATTTTCATATTTAAGTGTTTTTGAAGAGTAGATTGTGGATATTTTGTCAAATTGTTGCTAGTGTAGATATAATAAATTCAAGTTTATTCATATATTCATATTTAACACTATTATTAACAATCTAAGGGTATAGGGATAATTTTGTCAATTATCTAGTTCGCTTTTTGTATATTTTACTATAAAGGGTAAAACTTATATTTTACTAGTTAACTAACGGTCCCAACAAAAAAGTAGTAAAATGAAAGATAAAAAATGATACAAAACAATACTTCTTATAGACATTTGATATTTTTCAATTCTTAAAATAGTGAAATAATAATAACCAATAATCATAAATTATAATATTATTGTGTAGAAATAAATTATAATATTTACAATATTATTTGAATAAAATAAATCATAATATTGATAATATTATTTGAATAAAATAAATAATTTATTCAAATTAATAAATATTCAATTAATTATTATTCTCTTAGAAATAGTTAGGATTATGTTTTTACTTTTAGAAAATTAATCCTGAGGGTACCCCTAAAATACAGGTTATATACTATTTGGGACAGCATGAGAGGCCGTTCATTATTTGTCCTAACCATTTAATCCAATTTTATGAATTTAACCTCTAAACAGGTCCTTTAATTATAACAATGCAAAAATTGACTTTAAAAAAGATTCTAAAATAAATATAAATATAATATTACAATATTCTAAAATTAAAAATTATTTTGAATATCAAATAAAATTATTAATCTATAATATATGTTTTAAAATTAATAAAAGCCCATTTCACATATTAATAATATCAAAATAATTTTATTTAGCATTCAAAATAACTTACAAAATATATAATTATGTATTTTATTTGTAAATTTGTATATTATGCCCGTATTAGCATAAATTTCAAAGTTAATTTTTACATTAATGGATTTAAGTAATAATAAAATATTTTAGGACATAGTTTCTTTTATTATTAGTTGACATACCCATTGTAGCTCGATCCCTGAACTTGAATTCTTGAAAGGTCATTTCTTACTATTAAAGTTAGACTTTGGCTTCAAAATAAACATTTAGTCCTAGCTAGACACCAAAATGAACATTTAGTCCTAGCTAGACACCAAAATGAACATTTAAAGTTGGTCCCAGGTACCTGTCTTGACACACTATTATAGCTTAATATTAAAAAAAATGTATAATTAGTTTATTATATTATTTATATTTTTTTAGTAGTTTGTATACATTTATATTATATTATATTTATTATTTTTATCTTGATATTGTTTTTGTATTTATTGTAAAAGTTTTGACTATAATTAAAGGATTGCACTGACCATTTAACAAGTCACATAGTTTATGTAACTACTCAAACAAACCACGTGGGTCGATGTGAGTGGCTTTTAGCAGTGTTTTGACGCGAAATTTTAACAGAAGCAAATTTTGTAGAAACCTAAGACTTTATTTTAATTACTGGGGGTAAAGATGTAAAAAAAGCCGACGAGAAAGTTGTTAACCGAATCTAATGTTTAGAAAAATTTTTGCAGTATTTTGAAATTATGGGTGTTGTGTTCGAATCTCCTTAAAAAAAAATGTACAAACAACACTCAATAATCAATATTATCCTCTTCAATCTGTTATAATACGATCTATAAAGTGTGATTGTCTTGAAAATTAAGATCAGGAAACTAGATATCAAACAAATTTAATTTCTTTTTAATTCCTTTTCAGTAAGGCATAAATTTATAACATTCAAAACAGGAGGAACGGATACATAGATCATGTTATGCACACAATATTTGATGTAGCTTCATTATATACGTATGTACATCATACGAAAGAACACACACCCCACCCAATCCATCAATCAAACTTCAACCAAACAATCAATAACAGATGGGAAAAAAAAAACAGATTAAAATTAACCAATGAATTAAAAAAAAAACCTATAAAGAATGTGAAAATGTTTGGTATGTTTTAATTTAAGTTAATCTTGCTCCTTTTCTAGTCTCATTATTCCTTTGTCTCAAATCCTCAAAGCTCCAGTCCCTTCTCATTCCAACGCTTCTCACCAACTTAGGTTCTGTGTCTATTGTAAAAGCCACAGCACCCGTACTATTAAGGCGTCGATGACTCGTCTTGACCTTATTCTTAGCAGCAACGGCCATTGATCCATGGGCGCCATTTCTTATTTGCTCATAACGTGGCGGTGTTAAACTTCCAGACCAGCTCCTTTCAACCTTTATACAACATAATTTTTTAATAGGTCCACCATTACCGTAGTCTTTATCGGAGTTTGTTCTTTGAAGACTTTGACATGTTAAGCAATTTAGAGTCATGGCTGCAATTAAATTGTGAAATTTTGAATCTGATGGATGAAGTATGAATGAAGAATGGAGGGGTGGGGGCGTGGGATTACGTAACAAGTTTACAATTTCCGGATTAAAATGAGAAGAGATGGTGGGTATGGTTTACATATCACTAGTTAAATGAATTCTAAACTTCCTTTTGTTGAAGCATATAACCAACCTTCGTTATTTTGTCAAGTTGGGTTGGCTAAATTCATCATTTACCACAAACACAGCTTAACCTTTTCTAAATATAAGCAAGCTTTTTCCGTGCTGAGTTAGGTAATTTGCTATGATTTGGATAGTTTTCCTTTTTTAGTCCTTTTTTATTTCTTTTTTTAAACTTTTGTGAAATGGACAGGTCAAAATTATCTTTAAATGCCTTCATGAAATCATTACTGGCGATATTATAGTTTTAGAATAATATTACAGTTGCTTATCCACGACTTTTGTTATTTATTGATAAAGTAATATTTTACTAATAAGAAAATCCTTATCCTTCACTCAGATAAGCTAGAATAGTTTTTTCTTTTTTGAGAATGAGAGTCAGAAAATATAAATTACTAATTTAGTTATTCGTTAATTTTTTTTTGGAGAGTATGTTTGAAGTTCACTGTCTATCTTAAATACTATGGAGACATTTAGTTGTTGGATCCTATTGGAGAGGATTAGATTGTTTAAAATTACATTATATTAGTACTGTATAGTGTTTTGTGACAAACAACCATGCACTGTATTGTAAACATATTTTTAACGTTCAATAAATTAAAAAAATTAAATAATGATTAAATGCTTCGATATTAACTTAAATTTAATAAAAAAATATATGAACATTTTAATTTATTATAATAATTTTATACATATTAATTTAATTTATTGTAATTTTCGTGGAAGACAAATTAATTATAAAATTTTTAACATTAGTTAAATGATGGGAAATTAATAATTTTCAACCGAAGTTCGGTAAAAATTTAAAAATTTCTAAAAGGTTTAAAAATCTAAACGATATCAAAAAGACAAATTAGGCATTTAACAAGCTTACATCATATCCATTGTGAAAACGTTTCAGTTTCTAATCAGCGATTGCAAAAGTATCAATTTTCAGCCAATAAATATAAAGACCATTAATTTTCTACTCTTTTTGGTATAAGTGCTTAAAAGCAAATGATATAACTACTATGTAACGCCAAGTTATTTTTACATAAATGCATTTATGCATAATTGGTTCTTTATTTAACACAATTCACGAAAACAGATTTGTCTTTTTTGTTACTTTCTTGATGGGATTTAGCCCTAAACCAACGAGAGGACACTGTAATCAAACTAAACATATTTTAATTTTTTTTATGGAACAAATTAATTGAAATAACCCACCCAAATTCTAAGGGTGATTCTAACCAATTCCATCTAAGGTGACTAACTAAAATCATCAACAACACTTTTTCTAGACATTCAGGAAAGTCTTCTTTTGACTTTTCCAACCAACAATATTAAATGTGGGCTACCATAATGAGTTACAGATGAGATCTTATCACATTGCAAAAAAGTACAAATTTATTAGTTGCAAATTAATATTTAAGATTAAAAAGGATTCAAAAGTAAATGTGGATAGGTACAAGGCGCGTCTTGTCACAAAAATTTTTATATAGAAAGAAGGCATTAACTTTAAAGATACTTTCTTTCTAAATTATTTGAAAGACTTTTTTAAGATTAATAACATTAGTGGTGCATTTTGATCTTGAATTATATCAGATGAATGTGAAGGCAACATTTCTCAACGGCGACATTGATGAGACGATTTGTATGATATAGTAAGGAAACTTTATGCCTAGAGATTTAAAGAATATGGTTTACAAACTTAAGAAATCCATCTATGGGCTCAAGTAAGTATCTCAATAATAGTATTTCAAGTTTTATCAAGTAATCTTCTCATTTAGTTTCTAGATGAACTTGTTTGATGATTGTATATACCATAAGTTTTGTGGGAGTAAGTATATTTTTCTGATTTATATGTCGATGACATTTTACTTGCTAGTAGCGACATAGGCTTATTGCATGAAACTAAAAGATTTCTAGCTAAGAACTTTAAAATGAAAGATTTTGGTAACGCTTCTTTTGTATGAAGGATACAGATATACTAAAATCGCTCCCAAAGTATTCTTGAACTATCACAAAAAAGCTATATCAAAACAGTTCTTAAGAGATATGAAATAGTTCTTAACGAAGCTAAGTGATATCCCTGTGGTTAAGGGAGACAAATTTAGACTCAATCAGTGCTCTAAAAATGATTTTGAGAAAAAAAGTATAGAAGATTCCTTATGCGTCAATAGTAGGAAGTCTGATATATATTTAGATTTGTACATGACTGAATATAGAGTATGTTATTGTGATATTGGACAGATATTTAAGTGATCTCAAGTTAGATTATTAGAGAGCAACCAAACAAGTCTTACAGTACACATAAAGAGTAAAAGATTACATACTTATATATCAGAGCTCGGATAAGCTTGAGATTATTGGGTATACTGACTTAATTTTGCTGGATACCAAGATAGTATGAAATCTATTTTGGTTTACATCTATTTACTAGTTGAGGGTGCTAAGAGTGCTAAACAATTCTTATAACTTCTCTACAGTGGCAACAGAGTTTATAGCTTATTATGAGGCATCCAATCATGGAATATGACTACGAAATTTTGTCACCAGGCTGTATATAGTAGATGGTATTGAGAAACCACTCAAGTTATTTTGTGATAATAAATTAGTAGTGCTATATTCCAATAACAACAAGAGCTTGATGAAGTCAAAGTATATAGATATTAAATTCCTAGTTGTTAAAGAAAGATTTTAAAATGGACAATTGTCTATTAAGTACATTAATATAGACTCTATGATTGCGGATCTGCTTACTAAAGGATTGCCACTTAAAATGTTTAATCACACTACTTGTATGATGTCATATCATTTACAGATATTCAGTTATAGTAAGAGTTTGTGATTTTTAGATATTCTTATAATATAGATATTTTTAGTTATTTTGATTTATGGATATTATGGGTTATTTTCTACATAAATAAAGTTTTTTAGTTTATTTACACTTTGATCTTTTAGTATAATTTGATCTTACTAAAGTTTAAAGTAGACTAGTTGGAAACAAGTATGTTAAGATCATATTGCATGAAATTTTCATGCTACAAATCCATATCATGATTATGTCATTCAGTTGTATTGGCTTAATGACTATTGATAGATCGAGTTATGAAAGATCGAGTTATGAAAGATCGAGTTATGATAGATATAATAAAGGTCACTTTGATTCTATGTTAATATGATTGATAGAATGAATTGTTTAACATAGAATGAATTCTATGTTAATATGATAGATGTAATAAAGGTCACTTTCGATAATGATAGTAAGGTTGAACTCATACGGTTACTTTTGTAAAACATAATTAAAAGGTTATACATATAGCCTAGGTGGGAGATTGTTAAATTTTTTTAATTCTATACTGTTGGATTCTTAATTCAACATTAGACTTATATGTAAATAATTATGTTTGCAGACTGTCATATAAGGTTAAGCTGAATTAAAATGATCTATTAAGGCTTTCGGTATTATGAGCTTTAATGTATTTAATAGGGTATAAGCCTTTAATCTGTAGAGGCCCATTAGTATTCTAATTCTATAATGGACAGAATTAGGAATACCTAGTAACAATAGGAAAATATTGTCTATATAAGTAGTTATAGTCTTCAGGTCACATGTATTTTTTCAATTCTTTCTGATATCCTATCAATAAAGTGAGAGCATAGAGAGAATTAAAGGACTCTATAGGAGAACGTGTAGATCTGAAAGGTCAATCACATAATCCTAGAGAATAGTTTAGCATTATCAATTTAGGTACGCTTGTGTGTAATTTATTATTGATTCTTAATGATACAACATGATATTTCTAAATTATAGGTGATGGTTTTAACCAAAAATTTTATTTATCCCAACTAGAACAGCCTCCAATTCTTTTTTAAGCATGGACTCTAAAACGATAATATTTTTTGAACTATATAACATGATATTTCTAAATTATAGGTAATTTATTATTGATTCTTAATAATACAATATGATATTTCTAAATTATAGGTGATGGTTTTAACCAAAAATTTATTTATCCCAACTAGAACAACCTCAAATTCTTTTTTAAGCGTGGACTCCAAAATGATAATATTTTTTGAACTATACCACTCAAGAGCTTTTTAGATATAGCCAAGATGAGCAAGAGGCCTCCTTTTCTGTCAAAAAATGTTCCGTCCCAACCCTTTATGTCCCGAATAAATTTTTTGCCACTTGAAAATAATTACTATTAAGAGGCCATTGGCTAGCAGCAAAATTTATGGAAGTCTGATCCTTTAACGTGCTACAAGGAAACGACACAATATAGCTCCTCCTTTCTTATTCTCGATCCTCCTAAATCGCACCAGGACTGGACAATGATCCCAATGGATTTTTGGTAAGTGAAAATATGAAGTTTCCTCGAACATCTCCATTCATGCACCATTGCAGATAGCCATGTCAAATCTTTTGGAGAGTGCTCCTCTAGACCAAGTGAACCTAGGTCCCTTAAACTTTAGGTCATTCAACTTCATATTGTGAAACTAGTTGCTAAATTATCTATAAACACCCATGCTTTTAGGAAACCCCTTTTTTTTATATTCAGCATAAAGAATAGTATTGAAATCCCCTCTAAAAAGCCATTGCCCTTTAATATATTTACCTATCTTCTCTAAAATACTCCAAAGTTGCGTTCTAACTACATTAATAGGGCTAGCATAGACAGCCGTTACCTAAGACCATACTTAATTCGTATTTGTACCTTAAAGTAGACAAATTGTTTATAATTTATTACAATATCCACATTAAAAACATCCTTCCACAAAATCCAAATACCATAAGAGAACCCATCAACCTCTACTCTATGCAAACTATCAAAACCATTTGTCTTAATTAAATGGTTGGCCTTTAAACCATTGACTTTAGGCTCCAAAATAGCAACAATTACAGCCAACTAGAAATAATTGAATTGAAAGCTCTTCTAAAATCTAGTGAAGAGACTTCCTGAGAGTTCCAAATAAGAATAGATAACTTCAAAGTTAAAAATATGAGTTTGAAGAGACAATCTTCTTATTGTGCTGTCCCTCTCATCTCAGTTTCAAGATCCATGTCATCCTCATCCATTAAAGAGACCATACTATTTGAGGAATCGATAAGATCTTTTCCACTCGCCTATAAATCCCAATCCTCTAAGTCATCTTCATATTCACTCCATAGTTGTTAGCCTTATCAAGAAGATTATCAATATTGCCCAAAGCATTGTCATCATTCTTATCATGTAGGGAATCAGAGCAAATTGTACTATTATGGGATACTGTTATGTAAATTTTTTTGAACTCGTAAGCGCACGAATCTATTGTAGAATAGATTAATGGTGACGAGTGTCGATCCCACGAGAATGTTGATTTTAATTATGTACAGAATTAATTTTCTTTAATGGGTGAATGAATTTGTGGTGAAATTGATATAAACTATTTTTAAATTTAAATTACAATGGCAGTAATTAAATTAAACTGAAATCTATTGAAATGACATGCTTGGGTATCCGGATCTGCATCAACATGCTCAATGGGCTAAATATTCCATATTAATATCAATTAAATCATAAGGGGGGATTCCATACCTCATGAACGACGCTCCAATAAATATGGTGCCAAGGGCTTATCGTGCCAAATAATAATAACCTTGTACTAGGGTGCCTATTTAACCAGGGCGGTATCTAGACAAGACTACTATTATTTGTCGACAAAAAGTCGAAACAACCACAAATATTAGAGGGGAAGAGAAAGTAAATTTATGAAATTAAGCCCATGGGACATGTTGAGACTTTACCTTCAACTTAAACTTAAAAGGAAATTAGCTACTCATATTTTAACTAGGGATAAAAAAGAAATTTTATTAAAATACAAAGAAACTACAAGAAGGAGAAGGAATTTCAGAAATCTAAGCTTAAAAATGAATTCAGGGGTCTCAAATTAGGGGGGGAGAGCCCCCTTTTTATAGATACATTGAGTGAATCGTGACCATCGAATTAAAAACAGTTCAGACACTCAGGATTACGCCACGTCATCAGTCAACAGTCAATAGTCAACAATCAACAGTCAACGTTTAAACAGTAACGCTGTTTAAATAGTAAATAATCCCATGATGCGCATGTACTGTACACACGATTTTTGCTCCACTGAGATGCTGCCACGTCATTGATCTACAGTACATAAGAAATTTAGCCTAATAAGATTGTAACACATCATCGGTCGATGCCACGTCATCGATTAACGCCACATAAGCAGTTAATACCACATAATTCGTCCAATCAGATACTGCCACGTCATAGGTAATTGTCATATCATTAGTCCATATATATGAACAGTGTTGTGAACAATACCATAAACAGTATCGTATATGTGCACAGTGACTTTTTCCTTTAATGCTCCTCTTAAGGTTTTCGACCGTCCTGAGTCTAAATATGACGTCCGTTTTGCTGTCTGATCACTCGTTCATTGTGAAACGATCGTGATTCCCCTAAAATACATAAAATACATAATTATAATAAAACACATATAATTAAATAACAAAATACTTAAATAAATAAAAGTAGCAATGTTAGTGAGGTTTAAAGTGTAAAATGACGATTTTCTCCTTTATAAGTATACACTTTCTAACACTCAACACACCCCCCAACCAGCTTATTGCTAGTCCCTAGTAAATAAAGTGAAGATAAAATTCAAAACCTTTTTTTTTTAAAAAGGAAACACACGTGTTTATTCAATCAGATTAATGATAACAATCAAATAAAAGTATAAGCATTATCTGTACTCTAAAGGAATATCACACCCACATCAACCATCCATATGCATTAGTCTAGCAGACTTTATTGTAGCAATAGTAATCAGGCCACTTTCAAGAATGACATATCAAATCCCAAAATCTCACCGGTTGTAGTGACACTCTCATAAAGAAATTAATTCCAATAAAAATTGTCACTATAATGAATGGTAAATTGATAGAAAGTAATAAAGAAATATCATACACTCTCACCAAGATGAAAAAATATGCCCATAACTTAGAAATAATACGATCTCAAACAAAGTTTTAATCAACCCAATATATTCATTTTTTTTATGTATATGCATCACTACATCTTAATTGCCCATATAACTAGCTTTTATTTCAGACTATAGTGCCCTAAAATCAAGAAAGACTTTTATTAGGACGTAACGTAGGCTAGGGACATAGCTAATCAAAGAAAGAAAAATAGGGAACAAAATATATATGTTTGAGAGAAAGTTCAAGAACTTTTAAAAATTACAAGATGCATTTTGCTATTTATTACTATTGTATATCTTTTTTCTTTTTTTTCTTCTTTTTTTAATATAGCACAACTTCACTGAACAAAATAATTATTTATTCTTTTTCTCAAACATGAATAGGTAGATGGAACTTGTATGATATCGGGTAATACTCCAAATTAGAGTGGGTCAGGATGATAAGTTAATAAAAAAAAGGTTTTTTTTAATAAAAGATTCAAATGGGCTAACTATGGATATTACATAATAGGGATGACTAGAAAGGCCCAAACGGGTCAAAAATGGCCTTCCATCATCTTTTAGGACTCTAAATAATCTTCCATATCTAATAATTAGGTAGACATTTAGATGCAGTAACACATACTTTTTTTTCTTTTTTTTAAAGGGTTGACTTAAAGAAAATCTAGAAATCATGTATGAAATAATAAACTGCTAAGCTATATGAAGAATGGGCAAAAAGGGTTACTCTCCAAGAAAAATTAATAGGCTCAAAAACTCACTTGAAATTTATTATGACATGTGCATTCCTTCAAGTAACTCATATTTGTCCCCAACATCAACATGTAGAATAGCAAATATGGTGTAACATCACTCAAGACCAAAGATAATACAAATATTAAAATTCAAAAGTCATCATATCATCCAATGCAAAAAATACTCTTCTAAACATAAAAAGAAAACATACATGTAGAAAAATTAAAGAAAACTGATTTTTTTAAAAAAGATGCGTTTCTAGAGTCACTACACTCCATATTCAGCCATCTTCGACTTTAAAAACTTGAAAACATATATTTATAAAGGAGAAAAATGAAAGGTTAAGAAAAACACACAAAATTTTTTTAATTAATTTTAATTTTTTTACTAAGAAGATGCATTTCTAGAGTCACTACACTCTATATTCAACCATCTTCTACTCAAAATGTTAGTCATGGTTAGTTCAACATTCCACAATTGTTAACTATTCCCTCCCCCCAATCAGAACGAAACATTGTCCTCAATATTTGAAAAGAAAGAAGTAGAGTTTAGAAGACATCACCTGGGTGCTGCAACACAGAAGAAAATATTTACAAGCGGAGAGTTAAATCTAATTTGTACTTCTTACTGCCGCTATTGTTACCATCATTATTTGAACAGTCCAACACAATGGCCTTGGGATCTGGCTCTGGTTGATAAGCTTCTAACAGATCAAGTAGCGCATTAGCAGTGTGTGCACAAATAAAGATTTTTTTCATTACGGAAGGAATGAAATAATTTTTTATTGCATGATTAAGAAATGTGAGAAAATCATCATAAAAGTTATTGACATTTAACAAACCAATGGGTTTCTAATGAATGTTTAGATGGGACCAAGATGCTAATGTCATTAGTGCCTCAAGAGTTGTAAGATCGCTTGGAAGGAAAATAAAAGCATCGGCATAATTGAGCATTTCAGTTATTCGTTCTTGCATACCTGAGGCGACTAACTCTTCTTCAGTTGGTGAATGAGACAAACAACCCAAAGGTTTTAGGATTTGAGGGATGATGCCTAACACTTGGCTCCCTCTGACAAAAGTAGCTTCTGATACTATTTTGGATAACCCTCGGTCACCTCCTCCATACACCAAGTGCAATTTTATCTCTGCTATTCTTAGACCAAGATCTATGGCTGCCTCCATGAACTCTTTATGTTTGCCATAATGAAACCCAGAAAGTACACAAATGTTCTTGAATTATTTACTAGAAGTAGCTGCCATTAAGATACTGCCAAAAAATAACTTGTGAGTGCTCAGTAAAAAAAATCGTATTTAAAGACCTTGGTGACAGTTGATTACAGCTGTGTATGAGGCATCATGTCAGCATTAATTAACGTGTAAGGCACATGGCTCAAAAGTAAAAAAGAAAACAGTAAAAAAAGAAAAAAAGAGCAAATGAAATTATTAAAAACAATAATAAAAATAGTAGAATAATAGTGAAATAAAAGAATAAAAAGGTAAAAGGATATTTACAGATAGTTGTGATTGTGGCTCACATCTTCCCCTGGTTTTACATCTAGAAACAGCTTGAACTCCCTCTATGGGTCGAGGATAGGCTTTCCATCCAGTTTTCTTACAAACTGGCAAACAGGGTCTTTTATAGTCGTATTCCCGAGACTATAGTTTGCACATTCTTTCTGGAATAATGGCCATAACTGGAGTATTGCATTTTGGACGTATCCATTGGGAAGCGTTTCAAGAGACAAAAGGATATCATCTAATGACTCCTTATTTAAGCCATCCCTAATGAATTGAATCTTATTTACTCTGTTATAAGACACCATTCCTCAAGAACATGATTTTTTATTACATATCATTCTGGCACATTTATGAAAAGCAACAAAAAGTCTTCGAGCTCGTCGTTTTCACGCATAATTTCCTTTACCACAACCAAGCATGTATGTAATAAATTTAGGAGGTAACTCACCTGCTAAGTGAACTTTTAGCTCGATTAACCAATGGATGTCAATAGGGATGTTATTCTTCATAAGCAATCGCATGCGTTCAGACCGAGTTTTATAAATGGTGAGGAGAGCATTCTGAGGAAGTGAAGGAAATTGCTTGTAAAGTTTTGCTAAGATCTCGTCTCTTTCCATGCCTTCGTCTCAGAATATCAATTATTATGGGAAACTGAAGTAACCGACTTAATTGTCACGGAGTACCGTTATCCGCCACTTGACCGGGGTTACAAACTTTAAACAAACAAAGCAAACTAAAACACACAAATAGGAAAATAAATTAAAACACACAAAACAAACTAAAATCGTCCTCTTATTGAATTTACCTCAAGCTCTAATTGGATGTTGTAGATGCCTCTCTCAATTTCTCTGAGATCTCTTTCTAAATCCTCAACATGAGCTACTAACTTTGGTGGTTGTAGCTGCTAGATGCGATGTATTTTACAAAATCGTATTTGACCTCTGAGATGAGATTGTATACGTCGAAACTGTCTAAGAATGTTTAAGAGGAACTGTCTCATGATTAAAATGATAAGAAAAATCTTAACGATTAAATAAACACGCTTAAACAAAAATAATTTCAATCAGCAAAAGAATGATAAAAACTAAAAAATAAAGAAAATAAACAATCAAATCAGTGAAAAGAAAAGTCTCAATTTAAATAGGTGGGTCACTCAAATTTATTTTGCTGTCCTCTCCATGTGGTTGGTTTTCTAGATATGGCTTTAATCTTTGACCATTAACTTTGAAAGTGATACAATTTGTTGGATCCTCAATTTCAATTGTCCCATGTGAAAAAATAGTGTGAACAATAAATGGGCCAGACCATCGAGAGCATAACTTACTTGGGAATAAGTGCAAGCGAGAATTGAATAAAAGTACTTTATGACCTGGAGTGAAAGATTTTCGCATAATTTACTTATCGTGAAAGACTTTCATTCATTGCTTGTAAATTTTGGCATTCTCGTACGCGTCATTTCGAATTTCTTCAAGTTCTGCCAACTGTAATCTTCTTTCTGAGCCAGCTTACTGTATTTCAAAATTAAATTTCTTGATAGCCCAGTACGCATGATGCTCGAGTTCCACAGGTAGGTGGCATGCTTTTCCATACACTAGCCTGTAGGGTGACATCCCAATCGGAGTCTTAAAAGCTATTCTATATGCTTATAATGCATCATCGAGCCGCAACGACCAATCTTTTCTGTCGGGCCTCACAATTTTTTCTAAAATGTGTTTTATTTCTCGATTAGAGATCTCAACTTGGCAGCTAGTCTGTGGGTGATATGGGGTCGCCACTTTATGAGTGATGGAGTACTTTGTCAAAAGTGCTTTGAAAGATTTATTGCAAAAGTGGGTACCACCATCACTAATTATTGCTCGAAGGAATCCAAAGCGGGAAATAATATTGCTTTTCAAAAACCCTATTACCACTTTATGATCGTTGGTCCTACACGGAATTGCATTTACCCATTTTGAAACGTAGTCAACAGCAACTAATATGTATTGATGGCCGTAAGATGGGAGAAAAGGTCCCATGAAATCAATACCCCATACGTGAAAAATTTCAACCACTACAATTGGGTTTAGTGGCATCATATTTCTTCGTGTAATGCTCTTCATTTGTTGACACCTATCACATGAAGATCTATCACATGAAGAACAAAAGGTATAAGCATCTCGAAATATAGTTAGCCAATCGAAACCACAATGTAAAATTTTAGTAGCTGTTTTCTTAGCACCGAAGTGGCCTCCACAAGCTTGTTCATGGCAGAAAGAAAACATATTCTGAAATTCATTCTCTGGGACACATTGTTTAATAATTTGGTCTGCACAGTACTTAAATAGATAAGGATCATCCTAAAAGAAATTCTTTATTTCTGCAAAGAATTTAGCCTTGTCCTGTTTAGTCCAATGCTCTGGAAGTTGACCTGTAATAAGATAATTAACTATATCAGCATACCGTGGTACTACTTCCACACTCATTGATTGTTCATCTGGAAATGACTCATTCAAAGGTAAATGTTCTATTATTGTGTCAAAATAGAGATAGGAAAGATAATCAGCCACAACATTTTCTGTTCCTTTCTTGTCTTTGAATTCTAAGGTAAATTTCTGCAAAAGTAGCACCCAACGAATTAGTCTAGCTTCTGCATCTTTCTTTGTGAAAAGATATTTAAGAGCAACATGATCTGTAAATATAATTATTTTACAACCAATGAGATAAGATCGAAATTTTTCTAATGCAAACACAATTGCTAGCATTTCTTTTTCAGTGGTTGAATAATTCAACTGTGCATCATTCAATGTCGTACTACCATAGTAAATCACATGGGGAATTCGATCAACTCTTTGTCATAATACTGCTCCTACTGCATAGTCAGATGCATCACACATAAGCTCAAATGGTAAGTTCTAATTTGGGGGCTGAATGATGGGTGATGATGTCAACAACTGCTTTAGTTTTTCAAATGCCACAAGACATGAATCATCAAAAGCAAAAGGTATATCCTTAGCAAGTAGATTGCATAAGGATCTAGAAACTTTGCTAAAATCTTTAATGAAACGTCTATTAAAACCATGCCCAAGGAAAGATCTTACTTCTCTGACTGTTTTAGGTGGAGGAAGATTAGAAATGAGATCCACCTTGGCTTTATCAACCTCAATACCTTTACTTGAAATCATGTGATCGAGAACGATACCTTATTTAACCATGAAATGGCATTTCTCCCAATTCAAGACTAATTCTTCTCGATACAATTGTGCTTTGGAAGATTTATTGCAAAAGTGGGTACCACCATCACTAATTATTGCTCGAAGGAATCCAAAGCGGGAAATAATATTGCTTTTCAAAAACCCTATTACCACTTTATGATCGTTGGTCCTACACGGAATTGCATTTACCCCTTTTGAAACATAGTCAACAGCAACTAATATGTATTGATGGCCGTAAGATGGGAGAAAAGGTCCTATGAAATCAATACCCCATACGTGAAAAATTTCAACCACTACAATTGGGTTTAGTGGCATCATATTTCTTCGTGTAAGGCTCTTCATTTGTTGACACCTATCACATGAAGACCTATCACATGAAGAACAAAAGGTATAAGCATCTCGAAATATAGTTAGCCAATCGAAACCACAATGTAAAATTTTAGTAGCTGTTTTCTTAGACCAAGTGGCCTCCACAAGCTTGTTCATGCGAGAAAGAAAACATATTCTGAAATTCATTCTCTAGGACACATTGTTTAATAATTTGGTCTGCACAGTACTTAAATAGATAAGGATCATCCTAAAAGAAATTCTTTATTTCTGCAAAGAATTTAGCCTTGTCCTGTTTAGTCCAATGCTCTGGAAGTTGACCTGTAATAAGATAATTAACTATATCAGCATACCGTGGTACTACTTCCACACTCATTGATTGTTCATCTGGAAATGACTCATTCAGAGGTAAATGTTCTATTATTGTGTCAAAATGGAGATAGGAAAGATAATCAGCCACAACATTTTCTGTTCCTTTCTTGTCTTTGAATTCTAAGGTAAATTTCTGCAAAAGTAAAGACCCAACGAATTAGTCTAACTTCTTGTGAAAAGATATTTAAGAGCAACATGATCTGTAAATATAATTATTTTACAACCAATGAGATAAGATCGAAATTTTTCTAATGCAAACACAATTGCTAGCATTTCTTTTTCAGTGGTTGAATAATTCAACTGTGCATCATTCAATGTCGTACTACCATAGTAAATCACATGGGGAATTCGATCAACTCTTTGTCATAATACTGCTCCTACTGCATAGTCAGATGCATCACACATAAGCTCAAATGGTAAGTTCTAATTTGGGGGCTGAATGATGGGTGATGATGTCAACAACTGCTTTAGTTTTTCAAATGCCACAAGACATGAATCATCAAAAGCAAAAGGTATATCCTTAGCAAGTAGATTGCATAAGGATCTAGAAACTTTGCTAAAATCTTTAATGAAACGTCTATTAAAACCATGCCCAAGGAAAGATCTTACTTCTCTGACTGTTTTAGGTGGAGGAAGATTAGAAATGAGATCCACCTTGGCTTTATCAACCTCAATACCTTTACTTGAAATCATGTGATCGAGAACGATACCTTATTTAACCATGAAATGGCATTTCTCCCAATTCAAGACTAATTCTTCTCGATACAATTGTGCTTTGGAAGATTTATTGCAAAAGTGGGTACCACCATCACTAATTATTGCTCGAAGGAATCCAAAGCGGGAAATAATATTGCTTTTCAAAAACCCTATTACCACTTTATGATCGTTGGTCCTACACGGAATTGCATTTACCCCTTTTGAAACATAGTCAACAGCAACTAATATGTATTGATGGCCGTAAGATGGGAGAAAAGGTCCTATGAAATCAATACCCCATACGTGAAAAATTTCAACCACTACAATTGAGTTTAGTGGCATCATATTTCTTCGTGTAAGGCTCTTCATTTGTTGACACCTATCACATGAAGACCTATCACATGAAGAACAAAAGGTATAAGCATCTCGAAATATAGTTAGCCAATCGAAACCACAATGTAAAATTTTAGTAGCTGTTTTCTTAGCACCGAAGTGGCCTCCACAAGCTTGTTCATGGCAGAAAGAAAACATATTCTGAAATTCATTCTCTAGGACACATTGTTTAATAATTTGGTCTGCACAGTACTTAAATAGATAAGGATCATCCTAAAAGAAATTCTTTATTTCTGCAAAGAATTTAGCCTTGTCCTGTTTAGTCCAATGCTCTGGAAGTTGACCTGTAATAAGATAATTAACTATATCAGCATACCGTGGTACTACTTCCACACTCATTGATTGTTCATCTGGAAATGACTCATTCAGAGGTAAATGTTCTATTATTG
Organism: Aegle marmelos; assembly: GCA_030449875.1. Lineage (NCBI taxonomy): Eukaryota > Viridiplantae > Streptophyta > Magnoliopsida > Sapindales > Rutaceae > Aegle > Aegle marmelos. The sequence continues at coordinate 18,141,736 of JASUUL010000143.1, forward strand.
TGTCAAAATGGAGATAGGAAAGATAATCAGCCACAACATTTTCTGTTCCTTTCTTGTCTTTGAATTCTAAGGTAAATTTCTGCAAAAGTAGCACCCAACGAATTAGTCTAACTTCTTGTGAAAAGATATTTAAGAGCAACATGATCTGTAAATATAATTATTTTACAACCAATGAGATAAGATCGAAATTTTTCTAATGCAAACACAATTGCTAGCATTTCTTTTTCAGTGGTTGAATAATTCAACTGTGCATCATTCAATGTCGTACTACCATAGTAAATCACATGGGGAATTCGATCAACTCTTTGTCATAATACTGCTCCTACTGCATAGTCAGATGCATCACACATAAGCTCAAATGGTAAGTTCTAATTTGGGGGCTGAATGATGGGTGATGATGTCAACAACTGCTTTAGTTTTTCAAATGCCACAAGACATGAATCATCAAAAGCAAAAGGTATATCCTTAGCAAGTAGATTGCATAAGGATCTAGAAACTTTGCTAAAATCTTTAATGAAACGTCTATTAAACCATGCCCAAGGAAAGATCTTACTTCTCGATATTTTGTTTTAGGTGGAGGAAGATTAGAAATGAGATCCACCTTGGCTTTATCAACCTCAATACCTTTACTTGAAATCATGTGATCGAGAACGATACCTTATTTAACCATGAAATGGCATTTCTCCCAATTCAAGACTAATTCTTCTCGATACAATTGTGCTTTGGAAGATTTATTGCAAAAGTGGGTACCACCATCACTAATTATTGCTCGAAGGAATCCAAAGCGGGAAATAATATTGCTTTTCAAAACCCTATTACCACTTTATGATCGTTGGTCCTACACGGAATTGCATTTACCCCTTTTGAAACATAGTCAACAGCAACTAATATGTATTGATGGCCGTAAGATGGGAGAAAAGGTCCTATGAAATCAATACCCCATACGTGAAAAATTTCAACCACTACAATTGGGTTTAGTGGCATCATATTTCTTCGTGTAAGGCTCTTCATTTGTTGACACCTATCACATGAAGACCTATCACATGAAGAACAAAAGGTATAAGCATCTCGAAATATAGTTAGCCAATCGAAACCACAATGTAAAATTTTAGTAGCTGTTTTCTTAGCACCGAAGTGGCCTCCACAAGCTTGTTCATGGCAGAAAGAAAACATATTCTGAAATTCATTCTCTAGGACACATTGTTTAATAATTTGGTCTGCACAGTACTTAAATAGATAAGGATCATCCTAAAAGAAATTCTTTATTTCTGCAAAGAATTTAGCCTTGTCCTGTTTAGTCCAATGCTCTGGAAGTTGACCTGTAATAAGATAATTAACTATATCAGCATACCGTGGTACTACTTCCACACTCATTGATTGTTCATCTGGAAATGACTCATTCAGAGGTAAATGTTCTATTATTGTGTCAAAATGGAGATAGGAAAGATAATCAGCCACAACATTTTCTGTTCCTTTCTTGTCTTTGAATTCTAAGGTAAATTTCTGCAAAAGTAGCACCCAACGAATTAGTCTAACTTCTTGTGAAAAGATATTTAAGAGCAACATTATCTGTAAATATAATTATTTTACAACCAATGAGATAAGATCGAAATTTTTCTAATGCAAACACAATTGCTAGCATTTCTTTTTCAGTGGTTGAATAATTCAACTGTGCATCATTCAATGTCGTACTACCATAGTAAATCACATGGGGAATTCGATCAACTCTTTGTCATAATACTGCTCCTACTGCATAGTCAGATGCATCACACATAAGCTCAAATGGTAAGTTCTAATTTGGGGGCTGAATGATGGGTGATGATGTCAACAACTGCTTTAGTTTTTCAAATACCACAAGACATGAATCATCAAAAGCAAAAGGTATATCCTTAGCAAGTAGATTGCATAAGGGTCTAGAAACTTTGCTAAAATCTTTAATGAAACGTCTATTAAAACCATGCCCAAGGAAAGATCTTACTTCTCTGACTGTTTTAGGTAGAGGAAGATTAGAAATGAGATCCACCTTGGCTTTATCAACCTCAATACCTTTACTTGAAATCATGTGATCGAGAACGATACCTTATTTAACCATGAAATGGCATTTCTCCCAATTCAAGACTAATTCTTCTCGATACATCTCTGCAGAACTAGTGTTAGATGATGTAAACATTGATCAAACAAATTTTCAAAAACAGAAAAGTCATCCATAAAAACCTCAAGGAATCGTTCAACCATATCAGAAAAAATGCTCAACATGCATCGTTGAAATGTAGCAGGTGCATTACATAATCCAAATGGCATTCTCTTATATGCAAAAGTACTAAAAGGACAAGTGAAGGTAGTCTTCTCTTGATCTTTTGGTGCTATAAGAATCTGATTGTATCTTGGATAGCCATCTAGAAAGCAATAAAACTCATAACCTGCTAATCTATCAAGCATTTGATCGATAAATGATAAAGGAAAATGGTCTTTACGTGTGACATAATTCAACTTTCTGTAATCAATGCATACACGCCATCCTATAGTTACTATAGTGGGTATTAATTCATTATCAGCATTGATAACTATTGTAACTCTTGACTTTTTAGGAACAACTTGCACAGGACTGACCTATGAACCATCAGAAATGGGGTAAATGATACTTGCGTCTAATAGCTTAAGGACTTCAGTGCGAACAACCTCTTTCATGTTAGGATTTAACTGACGTTGCATTTCCCTAGTAGGTTTAGCATTTTCATCAAGGTGAATGTAATGCATGTAATCCACTGGGTTTATACCTTTTATGTCTGTTATGGTCCATCATAATGCTCCTTTATGCTCTTTTAAAACATTCAACAACTTACCTTTTTGTTCGTCATTGAGAGATGAAGAGATGATTATTGGCAAAGTGCTTTCTTCTCCCAGGAATGCGTATTCCAAAGTGTTCTGTGATCGCTTGAGCTCGAGTTTTGGTGATGATTCTGATGATGGGCTGAGTTTCTTTTCTGATGGCACTAGTTGTTCAACTCCTGACTTCTATTTATTAGTGTCCATGGATGGTGCTGAGTCAAGTAGGGCGTTGACTTCATTGATTGATCTGTCAATATCAAAATTTAAACCAAAGTGAGTTAAATAAGTTTGCAAATGGTTATCTAGGCTTAGCAATTTAACCCGACCGAATTTTAGCCCGATTAACCCGGCCCGAATTTGTTAAATTTTAGCCCGAATATTCGGGTTTCAAATCAGGCTCGGGTCTAAAAATTAAAGCCAGATCAAAATTCGGGTCAGAGTCGGGTCACATATCAACCCGACTCGACCCAACCCGATGTTAAAAAAAAAAAAACACAAGCACACTGCCATTTGCCAAGCCAGGCGCCAGCCCACACAACACACGCACAGGAAAAAAACACACGCACGCTGATTCAGAACCACACACGCACACGGGAAAATGAAAATCACATTCAGTCATTCACAAATCACAATTTCACAGTCAATACTCAACAAAACCTAACCCTAAGTCTGCCGCCACCCACCACCGGACAACCAACAAAACCCAGCAACCTGTAGCCAGCAACAATCATCTAGCCGCACTCCATCTTTTAACAAGTCATGCTTTTGTTAGAGTCTTGACCAAATATCTTCGAGGTATCAAATAGCACTAGGGCCCGGACTGCAGGAAATAAATATCAGGAAACATCAGACAGACTAGGACCAGATCTTTTTTCTTTTTCTGTGTGGGAATGAGCCAGGTATCCCATGTGTCAATCCTCACTTGAAATTTTGTTATTACTAAGCTGCATTATTGGTTCGGTTGTGCATAGTTTTTTAATGATTCTTTGACTTCAAGATGGAGGAATTAATGTGGAAATGCTTAATAATGCGTTACTATGACTGAAATGTTAATAGCTTGGATACTAGTGCTTAGGTGGTTCACTGGAATTTCCTTGATCTTTGGCATGCATTGCCTTGCACTTCTAAATTGTTGATTTAGCTTTTAATTATCCAATTCTTGGTGTTTGTCACACAACTTCGAAGAGAGTGAAACTCACTTGTTAAGATAACTAGCAATTTTATCCTTCAATTTAATTTTGAGCTTGTATGCATTTGGTTAGTTGTCATGATAATTAATTAATTGTGTAGTTATTTAATTGAGTAATTATCATATTCATGATAATTAATTGATTATGCAATTAATTAATTGATTAATTTTATGATGAATTTTGTTCCATTTGGGTCAATTAATTATGTATTTAATTAATTGATTATGTTATCATATTCATGATAATTAATTGATTATGTAGTTAATTAATTGATTATATAATTACTATAAATATTATGATAATTATTAATTAATTGATTATGTAGTTACTGTAAATATTATATTTTAGATAAACATATTCTCGTATAAGGTCATAAATATTAATTATTATATTTGTAAATTATATTTAATCATATTTTGAATTTGTAAATTAATTTAAACTTGTTACACATTTAATTTAGGTCGCAATGTCAAATTCGGATATACGGAAATCAAATTCACTCAATGATTTTCATATTGGTGAAGAGAATATAAATGATATCATTCAAGAGGTCGAAGGGATCCAAAAAGTCGAAGAAGTTGAAGAGGCATCTCGTGATGATGATGGAGCGCAATAAAGTAGTAACAAAAAAAAGCGATGTGTGCGAGAACCTTCTCATGTTTGGGGACACTTCACCAAGGTAACCATTGATGGTGAATTAAAGGCAAAATGTAATTATTGTCGAGCTAAGTTGGTAGCATCTAGTAGTAATGGAACTTCACATTTGGATAGACACTTGAAAAGATGTAAGGGAAAGGGTGTTCCTTCAGTTTCTGATAGCCTGCAAAAAACTCTAAGTGTGACAAGAAAAGATGATGGAACAAGTTGTGTTGAGGCAAAAGAATTTGATCCTATTATTGCTCGACAAAAGATAGCAACATTGGTTGTGAAGCATGAACTCCCACTTAATTTTGTGGAATATGATGCATTTAGGGATTTGATGTCTTATGTTAATCCTTTGGTGAAGAATTTGAGTCGGAACACTTTAAAGAGTGAGATCCTTAAATTGTATCAAGTTGAAAAAGCAAAAGCAATGGCTTTGTTGGAGAATAATAATAGTAGAGTGACAATTACTACCGACATGTGGACTGCAAGTAATCAAAAGAAAGGGTACTTGGTTGTTACAGGACATTTTGTGGACAAATCTTGGAGGTTACAAAGTCAAATTTTAAGGTACTTTTCTTATTAATTGATACTTATTTTTAATTCAATTTAATTAATTTAGAATTTTAATTTTTTGGTAATGAATATACTAATATATTTGTAAAGTCAATGTTATTCTTATTTATTTTTAATATATTTGCAAAGGTGATAACTTGATATTGTATTTACAATTTTATAATTTAAGTTAATTAATTCTAAAATTCAATTTTTTTGTAATGAATAGGTTCATGTATTTACCGGCTCCACATACAGCAGAATTTCTTTCTGAAGCACTTTTTAAATGTATGTTGGATTGGAATGTGGATAGAAAGATATCAGTTGTAACTTTAGATAATTGTTCCACCAATGATGCTATAGTTGATAGGTTAATGGGATTGATTCCGGATGATTCTATGTTAATAGGTGGGGATTTTTTTCATATGAGGTGTGTAGCTCATATTTTAAATCTAATTGTGAAAGATGGGATGAAAGTAATTGAAGAGTAGATTAAGAAGATTAGGGAGAGTGTGGCTTATTGGACGAACACACCAAAGAGGGTAGAAACTTTTGAAATGACTGCACGACAATTACAAGTTAAGTGTGAGAAAAAATTGGTGCTTGATTGTATAACAAGATGGAATTCTACATATCTTATGCTTGATGTTGCCGTGAAATATAAAAATGTCTTTTCTAGACTGCAGCAGCGTGATAAGCACTACACCTCTTTGCCAACAGATGGGGAATGGGAGATGGCTAAAAAGATGTTAGAATATTTGCTACCGTTTTACTCTATGACAGAGTTATTTTCAGGTACACAATATCCCACATCTAACCTTTTCTTTCCAATGATATGTGAAATGAGAATTAATTTGGATGAATGGGAACTTTCCGATGTGCCTGTGGTTAGAGAAATGGCTAGTTTTATGATTATGAAATTTGATAAATATTGGGCTCAAATTCATGGGATTTTAGTGATGGCAGTTATTCTTGATCCAAGGTTTAAGATGCAATTAGTTAACTATTATTTTCCACAACTTTATGGTGAAGGTGCTGCAAATGAGATTCAAAGGGTGCGTAATTTAAGTAATACTTTGATTAAGTTTTATGAAAGTAAAAATGGGAATGTGAGTGATGCGGTTATTGGTGAATCTTTTTCAGTTGATGTTCGCTTTAATTTCAATGTAGGAGTTGGCCGTAAATTTTTTGATATAAGGAAGTTTGAGGCATTTGCAAACCAAAATAGTGAGACCATGGTATCGAAGTCCGATCTTGAGAGATACTTGGAAGAGCCTTTAGTCAAATCCACTTCGGACTTTGATATTTTGAATTGGTGGAAAGTGAATCAAGCCAAATACCCTATCTTGGCTCAAATAGCCAAGGATATCTTAGCCATTCCCGTGACAACCGTTGCTTCTGAATCCGCATTTAGCACTGGAGGTAGAGTCTTGACTCCGCATCGGAGTCGACTTCATCCTATAACGTTGGAAGCACTTATGTGCACTCAACATTGGCTATGGGCAAACTCCAAAGGTATGAATGCAAATAATGTATAAAATATGCATAAAATTAGTTTAATAATAATTACAAAAACTTAAATTATTTTCTCACTTTTGTTCTTGAAAGTGAAATTTTTACTGGAGAAGAATATGTAGATGAAGATGAAAGTGACCCACAAGTATTGGAGTAGTCTCTTTTTTTTTTTTTATAAATGTTTGGTTGTGGAATTGAATTATAAATCTTTATTTGGATAAGGTTTTTTTTTTTTTTTATGTTGGATTGTAAAATTGAATTGTGTGTTTTTATTTGTATAAGACATGAGCCTTTTTTTTTTAACTTGGGTTGTTGAATTGAATTGTGTGTTTTTATTTGTATTGCATTGTATATTTTTAATTTAATTGCATTGTGTGTTTTTAATGTTGAATTTTATAACTAAATTGTGTGAGGTTGAAATAGTTATAGAATTATATTGTATTTTTTAATTTAATTATATGTTTTTACTTCTTAATGTTGATTGTGGAATTGAATTGTAAAATATTATTATTATCAATCAATTGTTTTAAAAATTATTTTATGATTAATTGTATTATATATTTTACTTGTATGTTGTTAATTATTTTAAATCAAAAATTATTTTTTGTTTTATATTCATAAAATTGTAATTAGAAGAGAATAAAAATAAAAAATAATATGAATGAATTTAGTATGTAGTTATAAAATTATAAGGTATTAATAAATTTAAATTTTGAGTCCAAATTATTAATTTTTATTACAATAATTCTTAGAGGGTCGGGTTGGGCCCGACCCGAATCGGGTCAATTTCGGGTCGGGTCTAACCCGGCCCGAATTATAAATATTCAGGTTTTAATCGGGTCGAATCTTAGAAAATATTTTTCGGGTCGGGTTCGGGCTTGACCAAACCTGGGCCCGACCCGACAAATTGCCAAGCCTATGGTTATCACTAAGGTTTGAAAGAAAATTGTTATCAACTAGTGTTTCTATTAAATCCACATCAACAATTCCAGCATCTACATTGTGAGGTTGTGTGGCAATGTTAAAGATGTTGAGTTCCATGGTCATATTGCCAAAAGAAAACTGTATATTTCTGGTTCTGCATTGTATATGTGCATCGGCAGTTGCCAAGAAAGGTCGGCCCAGAATAATGGGAATGTGATTTTTTGAATCCTGCACTAGTTGAGTGTCAAATACAATGAAATCAATAGGAAAATAAAACTTGTCTACCTAGATAAGTACGTCCTCCATAATACTACGAGGTATTTTTGTGAATCGATCTGTAAGCTGTAACACCACTGGAGTTGGATGTAATTCGCCCAGTCCAAGTTTCACAAATACAGAGTAAGACAACAGATTTACACTATGTCTTAAATCCAACAAAACATTCTCAATTGTGTGGTTCCCTATACTACATGAGATAATGGGGGAGTTTGGATCTTTGCATTTTAGAGGCATTTTATGTTGGAGTATAGAACTAATATTTTCTATTAAAAAAACTTGGCATATGATGGCACTTATTTTATAGCTTCAAGTAAAGGGATGTTAACACTTACCTGTTTGAAGATTTCAAGAATCTCACCTGTGGATTTTCCTTTCTTCCCTTTAGCTAACCTCTGAGGAAATGGAGCTTTAGAAACATATTCTCGTGAGTTGGTTTCCTCTTTGTCTTCTGATAATGAGTCTTCAGCATTCACAGGTACAATTTGAGTTGATTTTGGCATCTCCACTTTGTTGTCGACTTCTTTTCCTTTTCGCAAGGTCATCACTGCTTTGACCTTTCCATGCTGCTGAGGTGAACTGGTACTCGCTTCATTCACTGCTTTAGGGTTGGGCACTGGTTGACTTAGAAATTTGCTTTTTTCAACGGTCATGGCCAAAGTTTGAACTGAAGAGGCAAGTTGTCCTACCATTTTCTTAAGGCTCGAAACAAATTGAGCTTGTGAGTTGAAGCTCGCTCTCATCACATTTCGTAATTCATTAATGGTGAGGTTCTGCTGCTCGATTTTGGAGTTAGTAAGATTTTTGACATTTTGGAATGTCTCATCCCATGGTTTGGGTTAAGAATGGTTTGGATTTTGATTGTATGGTCTAAATGGTAGTTGAGAGGCTTGAGATATTTGAGGAACTGGTTGCATTGGTGGAGGTGGAATTGATGATTCATTTTGTTGGAATCCTTGAGACCATGAAAAATTGGGGTGATCTCTCCATCCAGGGTTATATGTGTTGGAGTAAGGGTTGTAGTTTGGTGGTTTTCTCATGACACCTATGGCATTGGCTTGATCTGAATATGAGTCATGGTCATGTGGCTCTGTTGATTTAGCAGTCGTCAAAGATGTTATTTATCGAGTAAGGCCTTCGACCATTCCTTTGGCTTCTTTAATTCCTGAGCTTGACTCGCCAATGCTAACCTCATTCAGTCCCTTAATTCTCCTGGTATTTCTGAGTGATCGACTCCGTTGTTGAGAATTATTCGATTGCCGTTGAAAAAATTCCCAAATCTCTGATGCGCTTTTAGACATTAACACTCCTCCACTAGTTGCCATTAGCCATTCTTGCATATGCGGCAATAATCCCTCCAAAAAGTATTGGCATTGGTGTCATTTCTCATACCCATGATGTGGACACTTTAGGAGTAGCCCATTAAATCACTCCCATGCTTCGAAAAATTGCTCGTCGTCACTTTGAGTAAATTCTGAAATTTTCCTACGAATAGCATTGGGTTTATGAATTAAAAAATATTTATTTAAAAATTTAGTTACCATTTGTTCCCATGATGTAATGCTATTAGTAGGCAATGTATTAAACTATGAACGAGCTCTATTATTTAATGAAAATAGGAATAATCTAAGTTTAACATCATCATCTGAAAAATTCTCATATTTAAAAGTTTGATAAATAGCATGAAAATCATTCAGATGATTTTATAGGTCCTCATTTTCTAGGCCATAGAATGTGGGGAGATAGTTTAGCACACTAGATTTTAATTCAAAACTCCTAGTAGCTACAGTTGGGTACCTTATGCATGATGTGCTCAAATTAGCTAAAAGACTAAAATAATCCTTAAATGGCCTCTCTTGTGGTTCTGGTTGTTGATTTTATAAATCCATTTCAAATTTCTTTTGAAAAACAGTGTGTTTGTGTGTGCGAAGTATTTTTTTCAATTCAAGGTCTAAAGGTTCAAGATTAGGTGATAATGACCTTCGACCATGCATGCAAATAACAAAATAAATGAAAATAAAATAAATAAAAATAAAGAGGAGAGAGAAATTACGATACTAACCTTGTGACGTTGTTATAATGAAAATACTCTCAATAGCTATAATAAAAAAAATTACGTGAAATAAATATTAACTAAAATTAAAATAAATAATAAGAAAGATAACAAGATAAATTAGAAAAATTACAAAGAAAAATAACATGGAAATTAAATTATACAAATTTAAAGAAGAGAGAAAGAAATAAAAATCTAATCTAATTTCTTTTTTTTTTAGAAGAAAAAAATAAATTACAAAAAAATTACAAAAATAAATATTAAGGAAAAAAACTAATTCTATGAATTAAAATACTTACCTCCCCGGCAGCAGCGCCAAAAATTTATTGTGTAAATTTTATTAAACTAACAAACGCACGAATCTATTGTAGAATATATTAATGGTGACGAGTGTCGATCCCACGAGAATATTGATTTTAATTATGTGTAGAATTAATTTTCTTTAATAGGTGAATGAATTTGTGGTAAAATTGATATAAACTATGCTTAAATTTAAATTACAATAGCAGGAATTAAATTAAACTAAAATCTATTGAAATGACGTGCTTGGGTATCCAGATCCGCATCAACATGCTCCATGGGCTACATATTCCATATTAATACCAATAAAATCATAAGGGGGTATTCCACACCTCATGAACTACGCTCCAATAAATATGGTGCTAAGGGTTTATCGTGCCAAATAACAATAACCTTGTACTAGGGTGCCGGTTTAACCGGGGAGGTATCTAGACAAGACTATTATTATTTGTCGACGAAAAGTCAAAACAACCACAAATATTAGAATGGAAGAGAAAGTAAATTTACGAACAGTACTATAAACAGTACCATACGTATGAACAGTATCGTATATGTGCACAGTGACTTTTTCCTTTAATACTCCTCTTAAAGTTTTCGACCGTCCTGAGTCCAAATATGACGTCCGTTTTACTGTCTGATCACTCATTTATTGTGAAACGATTGTGATGCCCTTAAAATACATAAAATACATAATTATAATAAAACACATATAATTAAATAATAAAATACTAAATAAATAAAACTAGCAATGTTAGTAAAACTTAAAGTGTAAAATGACGATTTTCTCCTTTATAAATATACACTTTCTAACACTCAACGATACAAACTAGTTGGTATCTGTGCTAAAGATTACTGCAGTGTGTTTCTTAAGATTAAGGCTTGTTGTTATGTTGTTAAGGATAGTTGGTGAGTTGGTAGGTTTACGTGATTTGGCCTTTGCATGCATGGCTTTTGAGTGGGAAGGCTTGGCGAGATTTTTGGTACGTGGGTTGGGTGCGTGAGTTGTTTGCATGGGTAAGGCTAGTATTGGACGCTTTGGCATTCATGGTAGGTTTAGATTAGTACTTAAGGGTGTCAGCTAGTTGATTTGTTTTAAAAAGGTGGTTTGGCTATCAGTTGAAACCACAATGTCCCCTCCTATAATACCCCAATTATTAAGAAGATCAAATCTTGATCCTTCTAGAAAATTGCTATTAGAAGAACGATTTGATCCCCGTATAACCTCACTTTCCCTGCAGATTTTCCTTTTCCCTCTATGGTTCACCACCATCCAAGGCCCAAATTTTTGGCTCATCTGGCTTCCCGTCACCAAATCCTTTTCTGGCCATTTGCCACACGGATTACTATCTACTTCATTCAATCTGTTTCCTTCCTCTAATTCTCTCCAATAGACTTCACTCTTCTAGCCATACCTCCATAATGAAAACAAATAGTTGGGAGGCTTTTATATTCAATTTTTCAGATTTTGCCATGTAAAAGAAACTGAGAGCATAAGGGCTTAGTTTTGAGGATATTTCAACTAAAATCAAAGCAGATTTACCTCTGATGGCCGACTCCGTGTTGTAATTAATCTTAACCACCTTTCCAATGACTTGACCCAACCTTTTATGATAATAATGCAATGGCATCCCAGCAACTGTATCCAAGCCAGAATAGATTCAATCTTCTCTATTGTGCTATCAAAATGAGGGCTCCACAGTTGGAGAGTGAGGTAGCAGCCAAGGATGGTCCACGACCCTTGCGCTAGTGCGTGTTGTGCATATCTTTCATTTTTAAAATGGACAAGGAAAAAATTATTTTCCAAATCAATGACCGAGAAGCCCTGTGACATGCCCTAAAGAGTTTCCAATCTACTGCATAGTGAGTGCTCTGTAGCCTATTGATCTGCCTGGTAATTTAACCACAACCGTATTTAGCCACGGCTTGATCAATTGAGCATGGATCCCTTGTGAAAAGGAGATCGTCTCCTTCAATCACGGCATCCTCCTGATCAAACTCTAACTATTCTTCACATCCTGCCAGTTCTTCTTCCAACTCCTTTTGGTCTTCCATAGCATATCCTTGAAGGATAAGGAGTTAGGGTTATCTTCACCCCCCATGCATGCAGAACTTAGCTTTCTTTGTTGAACAATCCTCCACTAGTGGTGGCGGATGCATTTTCTTAAGGATTTCGTTGGACATGTTTTCTTACACATTTGTTTCGTTCGATTTCGTTGAAATCATAATCTGATTACCAAAGCTTGTAATTGAATTGATCGGATGAATACTGGTCTCTTCACTCTTCTAATTAAACATTAACATTCAAGATCAGTAAAACAATTATGAGTAAAACAAATCTAACAAATTAACTTATTATATTAATTGTTGCACTGCAATTGAAAATCAATTAATTAAAAAGATTTTAATGATATGGAAGTGACCCAACAAGTTACTTGAGCCGTAAGAGAAATTAAACAATCAGTCCTCGTGTTCACAAATCACGAATTTAATCTTAATTTTAATTTTCTTACGACCCATTATGGCTTCACAGGTCAAAACAGCAAAAAAAAAAAAAAAATGATTCCCTGATTGAGCCTTGAGCGTTGTCATCTGCATTACAAGAAAGATACCTTCTGAAACTTTTACTATATCGAGCAAGTTGAAAAGCGAGAATACAAGCCAATGGAGGGGGAAGAAAAAAAAACAAGAACATACTGCAAGTGCTTTTGTATGTCCAGTCAAGATCAAGCTACAGTAAAATTATTAGTCTACAGTAAAATATTTTCAACTTACTGAACTTTATTGAAAATTCTTGAAGAATGAGTGTTGGATTTGTTTGAAGGGAACGGCAACTCAAGAGGGAAAAGAAAACATGTTTTAGGGATAAGTAAGAATTGTATTTTGTGTGTGTGTGTTTTTTTTTAATTATAACGTATTTATTAATTTATATTAGGTAAAAATGACAAACATTTGCTAATTAATATTTTAATTGATGAAACAAAAATTAAAAAATATTTACATATAATGGGAATTAAGGTAGGAGTTGGTTTGGGTGAAGACTACAGAAGGAAACCTCAACCTACTAAGAATTTAAGAATATTTTTTCTCCATTCCCTATTTTGTTCCTTAAAATTTATTTAAAATTCACTTCATATGATGTGATAACCCATGAAACTTTAATTCCATAAGAAATTTTGTTATCTCTAAGTAAAATTGTAACTTTACCTCAAAAACGATCGGGCTCACATGTTTTAGTCTAAGCCAATTCTTAACTATAAAATTTGGGTGACCCCATCGAGCTTAGGTACTTTTTTGTTATCCTTATTTAGGCCTCAGATACCATGCAGGCATAAAATCCCTTGTATGGTTTAAGGTCAGTTTCAATCGTTAAATTTAGCTTGTGTGAATCCAACGACTGTAGTTTTAAATTAAAAAAAAGGGTGAGTAAAAATAAGAAAAAAATAAAGGAAAAATGTTTACTATGTGAAATTCTAAAAGAAGCAAGCTGTGCTTTTGCTTCCTCTCTCTTTTCCTCGCTTTCTCGTACCCAAAAGTAAACAAGAAACCCTCATCTCTCTTCCTTTCAATCTAGGGACAATAATGTTGAGTGTTAGAAAATGTATATTTATAAAGGAAAAAAAATCATTTTACACTTTAAGTTCTTCTAACATTTCTGATTTTATGTATTTAACTTTGTTGTAATTTTAATTGTGTATTTTATTATAATTAATTATTTTATTTATTTTAGGGACATCATAATCAATTCACAATAAACGAGATATTGAATAACAAAACAGATAGTAAATTTGAACTCAGAACAATCGAAAATCTTAGTAGAAGCATAAAAATATAAATATCACTGTTCACATGAACGACATTATTCATATATATGATACTATTCATGATACTGTTAATGATGCTGTTCATATATACCGTATGATGATGTGGCATTGACCGATGATGTGGCACCAACTAATGATGTGGCATAATTTAATTGGGAGAATGATGTGGCATTGATTAATTATGTGGCATTGACTAGTGACGTGGCACCGACCAATGACGTAGCAACATTAATTGGAAGAATGATGTGGCATTAACCGATGACATGACTTGACTGATGAGGTGTCACAATCTTATTGGATTAAAATGTTTATATACTATTGATCGATGATGTAGCAATATGTTAATGGATCAGAAAAATATACGTATGGTACATGCATATACACGGGATGATAGCCTTGATGATGTGCTCAACCCAATTAGAATTTGTCACGTGGTGCAATCCTAAGCATCCAAATTGTTTTTATCTGATAGCTATGATTTACTTGTTGTATCTATAAAAGAAGGGCTCCCCCTAATTTGACACTGCTAAATCTATTTTTAAGCTCTATTTTTTGCAATTTCTTCTCTATCTTGTATTTTTTTATGTATTTTAATAAAATTTTTATTTTATCCCTAACTCAAATATGAATAGCTAATTTTCTTTTAAGCTTGGGTTGAAGGTGAAGTTTTAACATATTTCATGGGCTAAATTTGGTAAATTTATTTTCACTTCCCCTCTAATTTCAATAGATGTTTTGACTTTTCGTTGGCAAGTAGTAATAACAATACTATTTAGCACAATAAGTCCTTAACACTATATTAATTAGAACGTGATTCATGAGGAGTGAATATCCTCCTCATGATTAAATTGGTACTAATAAGAAAAATTAAGGCCATGGTGTATGTTGATTCAGATTCTGATACTTGAGTGCTTCAATTTAACAGTTATCACTTTAATTTATTTCCCACTACTCTAATTTAAATTTGAGGATAATATAAATTGCTTTCACCATAATTCTGACCACCCACTTAGAAAATTAATTTAATACATAATTAAAATCTATCTTCTCGTGGGATTGACGCTCGTCACCATTAATCAATTCTATAACAGATTCGTATACTTGTGAGTTTAAAAAAATTTACATAACAAGTTTTGGTGCCGTTGTTTGGGAGGTAAGTAAATTTTTTCATTTTATCTTGTTAATTTATTTCAATTAATTCTTAGAATTAATTTTTTTAAGTAATTATTTTTAGTTGTTTTCTCTTAAAATTATTATTAAAAAACTAAAAATTTTTTTAAAAAGTGAATCTGCAATTCTTGTAATTTAATTTTTTCTTCTTTTTCTCTTATCATTTTCAATCATGAGCGCCTTAACTAAACAGCTCTTCTTCAACATTCTTAGACAGTTTTGACGTATACAATCTCATTTTAGAGGTCAGATATGATTTTGTAAAATACATCCAATTTAGGATTTGCAACCACCAAATTTAGTATCCCATATTGAAGATCTAAAAAAACAATTCTGAGAAATAGAAAGTGGAATCTATGAAACTCAATTAGAACTTGAGGTAAACTCATTAAGAGGACAATGGTAAGTTTATTTTTTTTATTATGTGTTATTTTTTATTTGCCTTTACGTGTGCTGTGTTTTTGCTAGATTTTTTTTCTTTGGTATGTTATCATTTTTCACCCTGATTAAGCGATGGATAACAATACTCTGTGACAATCAATGTCAGTTACTTCAGTTTTCCATAATAACTGATATTCTGAGTTGAAGGCATGGACAAAGACACAATTGTAGCAATCTCCATGAGCAATTTCCTTCACTTCCTCAAAATGCACTCTTCACCATCTATAAAGCCAGTCTGAACGTATGCGATTATTTATAAAAAATAACATCCTTGCTGACATCCGATAAATAATCAAAGCTAAATTACAATTGGTAGGTGAGTAACCTCCCAAATTTATTGCATACATGCCTGATTGTGAAAATAAAATTACTCAAGAAAATGAAGAGCTTGAAAGCTCTCTAATTTTTGTCATAAGTGTGTCAGAATGAGATTTGATAGAAACCCATGTTTTTTAGGAATGGTGTCTGATAACAGAAAAAATAAGATTCAATTCATTAGGGATGGATTGAATAAAGAGTCATTAGATGACATTCTTTTGTTTCTTGAAACGCATCTCAGTGGATACGTACAAAATGTAATACTCCAATTATAGTCATTATTCCAGAAAGAATGTGCACGATATAGTCTTAGAAATCTGACTATAAATTATGTTGTTTGCCAATTTATAAGAAAATTGGATGGGAAAACTATTCTCGATCCATAGAAGGTGTTCAAGCTGTTTCTGACTGTCAAACTAGAGGAAGATATAAACCACAATTACAACTATTTATAAATATCATTTTAGTTTAAAGATTATTTTATTTCACTACTATTTGATCATTTGTATTTTTAACTTTAATTATTTCATGATATCATTATTTGTTTCTCTTTTTCCTATTTTCTTTTTGACTTTTGAATCATGTGCTTCATGCGTTATTTGACATAGACATGCTACCTTATTTACAACTATGAACTATTGTCACCAAGATCATTAAATATGACCTTTTTTAAGGCACTCACAAATTATTTTTTAGAAGTATCCAATGAGAGCTACTCCCAATAACTAAATTAAGAGTATTTGTGTATTCTTTAGATTTAACTATAGAAAATATAAATAATTTATTGAGACAACCTCAGATCTTAGTCGAAGAATAATAGCAAGAAAACTACACTTAATTTATGAAAAATTTGACTAAGGGTTATCAAAATCGGTATCAAAGCTGCTTATGTCAGAAGAAGCCAAGTGCGAAGCATCATCTCAATAACCTTGTAACCTTTGAGTTGTTTGTTTGACTCACTAATTGAAAAAGAGTTAGTTGTCTCAAGTATGCAAGAGAAAATAACTGGAATGCTGTCATGCTAATGCTTTTATTTACCTACTAGGAGATCTTACAACTCTAGAGGCACTAATTACACTAGCATCTTGGGTCCATCTGAACATTCATAAAAAAACTCATTAGTTTTATAAGTGTCAATAACTTTATGATGACTTTATCCCATTTCTTAATCATGCAATAAAAAATTATTTCATTACTTCCACAATGAAACAAATTTTTAATTGTGCTTACTCTACTAATAAGCTACTTGAGCTGTTACAAGCTTATAGACCAAAGCCATATCCTATGACCTTAATATTGGAGTGGCCAACTTATGATGATAGTAGCAGCTGTAGTAAGAAGTGCAAATTAGATTTAACCCTCTACTTGCAAATATTTTCTTCTGTGTTGCAGCACCCAAGTGAAATCTTTTTAATTTCTACTTATTTTCTTTAAAACATTGAGAACAATGTTTCATTCTGATTGGGGGAAGGGAATAGTTGATCATTGTGGTATGTCTCAATCTTGGTGAAGTTTTTACTAATTTTTATTGTAGAAACTAATTGTGATTAACTTTTTACATCGAAGATGGCTGAATGTAGGGTGTAGTAACTTTATAAACGCATCTTCTTCATTTAAAAGTTAAAAACAAATTTTACTTTCCATTTTCTTATTCTCTTAGTATTAAGCTTTATTCTAAGTATGATTTTTCTAACTTCCTCTTTCTAACTTCTCTTTTATAAATATACATTTTTAAATTTTTGGGTTGAAGATCACTAAATATGGAGTGTAATGATTCTAGAAACGTATTTTCTTAGTTTTTTTATATTTTGCGATCTTTTTAACATGATGACTTTTAAATTTTAGTATTTGTATTATCTTTGATCTTGAGTTATGTTATATGATGTTTGATACTCTATATATTACATGATGTTTGCTACTCTATAAGTTGCTTGAAGAAATATACTTTCATAATAAATTCCAAATAAGTTCTTGAGCTTGTCATTTTTCTTGAAGAATAACCTGTTTTACCCATTCTTTACAAAACTTAGTAGTTTATTATTTTATACACAATCTCTAAATTTCTTTTTGAGTCAACCTACTAAAAAAAAAGATGTTGCACATCTAAAATTTTGTCTAACTAGTAGATAAGAAAGATTATTTAGAGCCCTAAAAGATGATGGAAATGCTATCTTTGACCCGTTTGAGCCTTTTCAACCATCTCTTTTGTCAATATCCATAGTTAAGCCTTTTGAGCCTTAAAAAAAAAAGTCTTTTCCTTGTTAACTTATCATCTTGATCCAACTCTAATCTGAAATATTACTCGATGTCATACAAGTTTCATCACCTATTTATATTTGAAAAAAATATAAATAATTATTTTGTTCAATAATGTTACGGTATAAAAAAATTCAAAAAATAGAAATATTTTAGTTTAAAACAAAATAAAAGTGAGATGTATTTTGCAATCTCCAAAAAAGTAAAAATCTATTTTCTCAAATATATATTTTGTTTTTCCGTATTTTTCCTCCTTTCTTCACCATATATCTATCCTACGCTACGTCCTAATGAAAGTCTTTTTTAATTTTAGAAAATTATGGTTTGAAGTAGAAACTAATTATATAGGCTGTAAAGATATAGTAATGCATATATATATATATATAAAGAATATATAAAAAAAGAAAGAGAAAAAATAAATAAATACATTAGTCTAACTCATATTTTGATTTGAGATCGTATTATTTCTGATTTGTGGGTATATTTATTTCATCTTGGTGAGAGTGTGTGATATTGCTTTATTATTTTCTCTCAATTTACTATTCATAGGAGTGACTATTGTTATTGAGTTTAATTTCTTTATGAGAGTGTCACTACCAGTGAGATTTTGGGGTATTAATATGTCATTCTTGAAACCAACTTGATTATAATAGTTGTGACAAAGTTTACTGAATTAACTCATGTGGATGGTTGATTTGGGAGTGATATTTCTTAAAGCTTGGAGATAACACTTTTACTTTTCTTTGATTGTTATCATAAGTTTGATTAAAGAAACATGATTGCTTATAAAAAAAAAAAAGAGTTTTAGGTTTGAATTTGTTTTCGTTTAATTTGTTAGGGACTAGCAATAAATTAGTTGGGAGGTGTATTGAGTGTTAGAAAATATATATTTATGAAGGAGAAAATTATCATTTTACACTCTAAGTTCCACTAACATTCCTACTTTTATATATTTAAATTTCTTGTGATTTTAATTATATATCTTTTATTATAATTAAGTATTTTATGTAATTTAAAGGCATCATGGTCATTTCACAATAAAGGAGACATTAAATGACAAAACAGACAGCAAATCTGAACTCAAAATGGTCAAAAATCTTAGTAGAAGCATAAAAGTATAAATGTCACTACTCATATGTACGGCATTGTTTACATATACGGTACTGTTTATGGTATTTTTCATACATACTATACGATGATGTGGTATTAACCGATGATGTGATAATATTTAATTAAAAGAATGATGTGACATTGATTGATTATGTGACATTGACCGTTGACATGGCACCGTCCAATGACGTGGTAGCATTTAATTGGAAGAATGATGTGACATTGACCAATGACGTGACTTGACTGATGAGGTGTTACAATCTTATTGTATTAAAATGTTTATGCGCTGTTGATCAATGACGTGGCAGTATATTAATAGATCAGAAAAAACATGCGTATGGTACATGCACATACATAGGATGATAGCCTTGATGATGTGTTCACCCAATTAAAATTTGCCACATGGCAGAATCCTATGCATCCAAATTATTTTAATCCGATAGTCATAATTTACTTGTTGTATCTATAAAAAGGGTTCTTCCCTTATAACTTGACACCCATGAATCCATTTTTAGTCCCATTTTTTGTAATTCCTTCTCTATCTCGTATTTTCTATGTATTTCAATAAAATTTTCATTTTACCCCTAGTTTAAATATGAGTAGCTAATTTTCTTGCAAGCTTGGGTTAAGGTGAAGTTTCAACATATTCTATGGGCTAAATTTGGTAAATTTATTTTCATTTTCCCTTTAATTTCTGTGGATGGTTTGAGTTTTAATTAACAAATAGTAATAACAATTTTGTACGATAAGTCCTTAGCACTATATTAATTAGAATGTGGTTCATGAGGAGTGGATATCTCTCTCATGATTAAATTGGTACTAATAAGAAAAATTAAAGTCCTGGTGCATATTGATGCAAATCTAAATACTCGAGTGTTTCAATTTAACAATTATTATTTTAATTTATTTCCCATCATTCTAATTTAAATTTGAGGATAATATAAATCTCTTTCACCATAATTCTGACCACCCACTTAGAAAATTAATTTAACAAATAATTAAAATTCATCTCCTCATGAAATTGACGCTTGTCACCATTAATCAATTCTACTATAGATTCGTGTATTTCCAAGTTCAATAAAATTTATACAACAAGCTACTTGTGCTCACTGTTGCCAACTCTCTTATACTCTAGCTCGTGCTCTCACTCCTACTCACACTCACAGTCTCACTCCCATTCTTACTGTTGCAAAATTCCTAAGCCCTTTGTTTCCAACCCATACGAATGCTCTATCTTGCTCTTGCTCTAGACTGTCACTCTCACTTCTCTCATCAAGGTAACTCAACTTTAATTTTAGCCTTATAATTATGAAAGTTATTAGATTTGTAATTTGTTGTATTTGGAGAAAATGATTTGTTCATGATATAGTGTAGAAATATAATGCAGACACAATGTTTGACAAAGTGTTAGAAAGTGTATATTTATAAAAGAGAAAAATCATCATTTTATACTCTAAGTTCCATTAATGTTCTTGTTTTTATAGATTTAAGTTTTTTATAATTTTAATTATGTGTATTTTATATAATTAAGTATTTTATGTATTTTGAAGGCATTATGATATTACATAATAAATGAGATATCAGATGATAAAATAAACAGTAAATCCAAACTAAGAACAATAAAAAACCTTAGGACGAGTATAAAAGTATAAACGATATTGTTTATATATACGATACTATTCATGTACATAGTACTATTTATGGTACTATTTGCGATACTATTCAATGACATGGTAGCATTTGATTGGGCAAATGATATGATATTGACTGCTTATATGGCATTGACTGATGATGTAACATTGACTGATGATTTATCATGATCCTATTAGACTAAAATGTTTATAAGGTTTTGACTGTCGACATGGCAGTACACTAGTGGAGTAGAGAAACATGCATACAGTATATGTATATACACAGAATGATAGCCTTAATGATATGTTCAATCTAATCAGAACTTGCCATGTGGTGTAATCCTGAGTATCCAAATTATTTCAATTCGATGTCTATGATTTACTTATTATATCTATAAAGGGGAGTTCTCCCCTTATTTGATATCACTGAATTCATTTTTACTTTTATTTTCTGTAGTTCCTTCTCTATCTTGTATTTTCGATGTATTTTAATAAAATTTTTAATTTACCCTTAGTTCAAATATGAGTAACTAATTTATTTTAATTTATTTTAATTTATTTTAATTTATTTTAATTTTACTTAATTTATTTCTTTCTATTTCTTTTAGTACTTAAGTGTATTTTAATAGAAAGATTGTAACAGCGTAATAAGATTAGTATCGTAATTTCTCCTTCTTCTTTATTTTACTAATTTTGTTCTCATTTTTTTCTTTCTTTGTATTTTTTTATTTTCATGCATAGTCGAAGATCACAGTTACTTAATCTTAAACCTATACATCTAGAACTGGAAAAAACACTTCGCACACATAAGCACATTGCAATTAAAGATAAAATTGAAATGGATTTGTAACAACAAGAATATCGCAAAAGAGGCCATTGAAGGACTACTTCGGTCCCTTAGTTAATTTAAGCACATTATACATAAGATACCTAAATATAACTACTAGGAGTTTTGAATTAAAATCTAGTGTGCTAAATTATCTCTTAACATTCTATGGCCTAGAAAATGAGGATCTATATAATTTTCTAAATACTTTTCGTATTGTTCGTCAAACTTTTAAATGTGAGAATTTTTTAAATGATGATGTTAAACTTAGATTATTCCATTTTTATTAAAAGATAGAGTTCGTTCATAATTCAATACATTACTTATTAATAACATTGTATCATGGGAACAAATGACAACAAAATTTTTGAATAAATACTTTCTAGTGAATAAATTAATTTTATTCGTAGAAAAGTTTTAGAGTTCACCTAGAGCGAAGAAGAGTAGTTTTTGAAGTATGGGGGCGATTCAATAGGCTACTCTTGAAGTGTCCACATCACAGGTATGAAAAATGACATCAATGCTAATACATTTTAAAGAGATTATTGCCAAATGTGCAAGACTGGCTAATGGCAATAAGTAGAGGAGAGCTAATGTCAAAAAACATATAAGAGATTTGGGATTTTTTTCAGCAATAAGCAGATAATTCTGAGCAACGAAATCAATCACTCAGGAACAGTAAAAAAATTAAAGGAGTCATGAGTTTCACATTAGCGAGTCAACCTCGAGAATCAAAGAAGTCAAAAAGATGGTTGAAGGACTTTCTTAAAAAATCATATCTTTAACAGCTGCTAAATCAACAGAGCTAGATAACCATAACTCATACCCTAATCAAGCCAATGCTATAGGTGTAATAAGAAAGCCATCAAACTACAATCCTTATTCCAACACATATAATACTAGATAGAGAGACCACCCCAATATTTTATGGTCTTATAGATTCCGATAGAATGGACTAGCAACTCAAGCTTTACCAACGCAACAAATTCCTTAAATTTCTCAAGCCTCTCAACCACCATTTAGACCCCATAATTAAAACCCTAACTTTTTTTAACCCAAACTACGAGAGGATGCATTCTAGAATATCAAGAATCCTACTCACTCTACGATTGAGCAGCAAAACCTCACCATTAATGAAATACAAAATGAGATGAAAGTAAGCTTCAACTTATAGAACCAATCAATTTCAAACCTCGACAAGATACTAGGCCAGCTTGTCTCTTCAGTTCAAACCTTGGCAATAACTATTGGGAAGAGTAAATTTTCAAGTCAACTAGTGCTAAATCGTAAAAGAGTACATGAAACATAGAGAGATCAAAGCCGTCATGACTCTGTGAAAAGAAAAAGAAGTCGATGATAAAGTAGAAATGCCAGTGACAAAAATAACTCAAATTGTACTTGTAAATGTTAAGGACTCATCATTAGAGGAGAAATAAGAGACCAACCTGTTGTGCAAATTTTATTGAACTCGCAAGCGCACGAATTTATTGTAGAATAGATTAATGGTGACGAGTGTCGATCCCACGAGGAGGTTGATTTTAATTATATGTCGAATTAATTTTCTTTTAATGGAAACAATTAAATTATGATAATTTTATTCTAAATTGTGAATTAAAATGGCGGGAATAATTGAAAATGTAACTGTTATAATAAGGCACTTGGGTATCCGGATCCGCATCAACATGCTCCATGGGCTAAATATTTCATATTAATACCAATTAAATCATAAGGGCGGATTCCACACCTCATGAACCACTCTCTAATAAGTATTGTGCCAAGGGCTTATCGTGCCAAATAATAATAACCTTGTATTAGGGTGCCGGTTTAACCAGGGCTATAACTAGACAAGACTATTATTATTTGTTGACGAAAAGTCAAAACAACCATAAATATTAGAGGGGAAGAGAAAGTAAATTTACCAAATTAAGCCCATGGAACATGTTGAGACTTCACCTTCAACCCAAGCTCAAAAGAAATTAGCCACTCATATTTTAACTAAGGATAAAAAAGGAAATTTTATTAAAATACAAAGAAACTACAAGAAAGAGAAGGAATTTCAGAAATCTAAGCTTAAAAATGAATTCAGGAGTATCAAATTAGGAGGGGAGAACCCCCTTTTTATAGATACATTGAGTGAATCGTGACCATCGGATTAAAAACAATTCGGATGCTCAGGATTGCGCCACGTCATCAGTCAACAGTCAACAGTCAACATTTGTATAGTAATGCCGCCTGAATAGTAAATAATCTCATGTAAACGCATGTACTGTACACATGATTTTTGCTTCATTGAGATGCTGCCACGTCATCGATCTACAGTACATAAGAAATTTAGTCCAATAAGATCGTGACACATCATCGGTCAACGCCACGTCATCGGTCAACGCCACATAAGCAGTCAATCCACATAATTCGTCCAATCAGATACTGCCACGTCATAGGTAGTCGCCACACCATCGGTCCGTATACATGAACAGTGTCATAAACAGTATCGTGAACAGTACCGTATGTATGAACAGTACCGTATTTGTGAACAGTGGCTTTTTTCCTTTAATGCTCCTCTTAAGGTTTTCGACCGTCCTGAGTCCAAATATGACGCCCGTTTTGCTGTCTGATCACTCGTTCATTGTGAAACGATCGTAATGTCCCTAAAATACATAAAATACATAGTTATAATAAAATACATATAATTAAATAACCAAATACTTAAATAAATAAAAGTAGCAATGTTAGTGAGATTTAAAGTGTAAAATGACGATTTTCTCCTTTATAAATATACACTTTCTAACACTCAACACACCCCCCAACCAGCTTATTGCTAGTCCCTAGCAAATAAAGCGGAGATAAAATTCAAAACTTTTTTTTTTGAAAAGAAACATATGTATTTATTCAATTAGATTAATGATAGCAATCAAATAAAAGTACAAGCATTATTTCCAGTCTAAAGGAATATCACACCCACATCAACCATTCATATGCATCAGTCCAGCAGACTTTATTGTAATAATAGTAATGAGGTCACTTTCAAGAATGATATATCCAATCCCAAAATCTCACCGGTTGTAGTGACACTCTCACAAAGAAATTAATCCCAATAAAATTTTGTCACTACAATGAATGGTAAATTGAGAGAAAATAAAGAAATATCATACACTCTCACCAAGATGAAAAAAAATATGCCCATAACTTAGAAATAATATGATCTCAAATAAAGTATTAGTCAACCCAATGCATTCTTTTTTTTTTTTATATGCATCACTACATCTTAATTACCCATATAGCTAGCTTTTATGTTAGACTATAGTTCCCTAAAATCAGGAAGGACTTTTATTAGGATGTAACGTAGGTTAGGGATATGGCTAACAAAGAAAGGAAAATAGGGAAACAAAATATATATGTTTGAGAAAAAATTCAAAACTTTTTACAAGATGCATTTTGCTTATTTATTGCTATTGTACATCTTTTTTTTCTCTTTTTTTCTCTCTTTTTTTTCTTTTTTTTTTATGTAGCACAACTTCGCTGAACAAAATAATTATTTATCATTTTTTTCCCAAACATGAATAGGTGGATGGAACTTATATGATATCGAGTAATACTCCAAATTGGAGTGGGTCAAGATG
Organism: Aegle marmelos; assembly: GCA_030449875.1. NCBI lineage: Eukaryota > Viridiplantae > Streptophyta > Magnoliopsida > Sapindales > Rutaceae > Aegle > Aegle marmelos. The sequence continues at coordinate 18,167,213 of JASUUL010000143.1, forward strand.
ATAAGTTAATAAAGAAAATAATTTTTTTTTAAATAAAAGGCTCAAAAGGGCTAACTATGGATATTAAATAATAGGGATGGCTAGAAAGGCTCAAACGGGTCAAAAATGGCCTTCCATCATCTTTTAGAACTCTAAATAATCTTCCATATCTACTAATTAAATGGACATTTAGATGCAGTAACACACTTTTTTTTTTTTTTAGGGTTGACTCAAAGAAAATCTAGAGATCATGTATGAAATAATAAACTGCTAAGGTACATGAAGAATGGGCAAAACGGGTTACTCTCCAAGAAAAATTAATAGGCTCAAAAACTCACTTGGAATTTATTATGACATGTGCATTCTTTCAAGCAACTCATATTTGTCTCCAACATCAACATGTAGAATAGTAAACATGGTGTAACATTACTCAAGACCAAAGATAATACAAATACTAAAATTCGAAAGTCATCATATCATCCAATATCAAGAATTCACAAAATTTTTTTTTAAACAGAATTATTTCCCCCCAACCTATTCTAAACATAAAAAGAAAACATACATGCAGAAAAATTAAAGAAAATAATTTTTTTTTTATAAAGAAGATGCGTTTCTAGAGTTACTACACTCCATATTCAGCCATCTTCGACTTTAAAAACTTGAAAACATATATTTATAAAGGAGAAAAATGAAAGGTTAGAAAAGAAACACACACAATACATATATATATATATATATTTGTTTTTTGTTTTTTTTGTTTTTGTTTTTGTTTTTAACTAAGAAGATGCGTTTCTAAAGTCACTATACTCTATATTCAGCCATCTTCTATTAAAAAAGTTAATCATTGTTAGTTCAACATTCCACAATTGTCAACTGTTCCCTCCCCCTAACTAGAACGAAACATTGTCCTCAATGTTTGAAAGGAAAGAAGTAGAGTTTAGAAGACATCACCTGGGTGCTGCAACATAGAAGAAAATATTTACAAGTGAAGAGTTAAATCTAATTTGTACTTCTTACTGTAGCTACTGTTACCATCATTATTTGAACAGTCCAACACAATAGCCTTGGGATTTGGCTCTGGTTGATAAGCTTGTAACAGATCAAGTAGCGCATTAGCAGTGTGTGCACAAATAAAGATTTGTTTCACTGAGGAAGGAATGAAATAATTTTTTATTGCATGGTTAAAAAATGCGAGAAAGCCATCATAAAAGTTATTGACATTTAACAAACCAATGGGTTTTTGATGAATGTTCAGATGGGACCAAGATGCTAATGTCATTAGTGCCTCAAGAGTTGTAAGATCGCCTGGAAGGAAAATAAAAGCATCAGCATGATTGAGCATTTCAGTTATTCGTTCTTGCATACCTAAGACGACTAACTCTTCTCCAGTTGGTGAATGAGACAAACAACCCAAAGGTTTTAGGATTTGAGGGATGATGCCTAACACTTGGCTCCCTCTGACAAAAGCAGCTTCTGATACCATTTTGGATAACCCTCAGTCAACTCCTCTATACACCAAGTGCAATTTTCTCTCTGCTATTCTTAGACCAAGATCTATGGCTGCCTCCATGAACTCTTTATGTTTGCCATAATGAAACCCAGAAAGCACACAAATGTTCTTGAATTGTTTACTAGAAGAAGCTGCCATTAAGATATTGCTAAAAAACAACTTGTGAGTGCTCAGTAAAAATAATTCGCATTTAAAGACCTTGGTGACAGTTGGTTACAGTTGTGTATGGGACACTATGTCAATTAACGTGTAAGGCACATGGCTCAAAAGTCAAAAAGAAAATAGTAAAAAGAAAAAGTACATGAAATTATTAAACAACAATAATGCAAATAGTAAAATAACAGTGAAATAAAAGAACAGAGAGGTAAAAGGATATTTACAGATAGTTGTGATTGTGGCTCACATCTTCCTCTGGTTTTACGTCCAGAAACGGCTTGAACACCCTCTATGGGTCGAGGATAGGCTTCCCATTCAGTTTTCTTACAAACTGACAAACAAGGTCTTTTATAGTCAGATTCCCGAGACTATAGTTTGCACATTCTTTCTGAAATAATGGCCATAACTAGAGTATTGCATGTTGGACGTATCCACTGGGATGCGTTTCAAGAGACAAAAGGATATCATCCAATGACTCCTTATTCAAGCCATCCCTAATGAATTGAATCTTATCTTCTCTGTTATCAGACACCATTCCTAAAGAACATGATTTTTTATTGCATATCATTCTGGCACATTTATGACAAGCAACAGAAAGTCTTCTAGCTCGTCGTTTTCTCGCATAATTTCCTTTACCACAACCAGGCATGTATGCAATAAATTTGGGAGGTAACTCACCTGCTAAGCGAACTTTTGCCTTGATTAACCAACGGATGTCAGCAGGGATGTTATTCTTCATAAGCAATCGCATGAGTTTGGACCGGGCTTTATAAATTAAAAGTAGGGCATTCTGAGGAAGCGAAGGGAATCGTTTGTGAAGCTTTTCTAAAATCTCATTTCTGTCCATACCTTCGTCTCAAAATATCAGTTATTGTGGGAAAACTGAAGTAACCGACTTGATTTTCACGGAGTACCGTTATCCGCCACTTGACCGGGGTTACAAACTTTAAACACACAAAGCAAACTAAAACACACAAACAAGAAATAAATTAAAACACACAAAACAAACTAAAATCGTCCTCTTATTGAATTTACCTCAAGCTCCAATTGGATGTTGTAGATGCCTCTCTCAATTTCTCAGAGCTGGCTTTCTAAATCCTCAACATGGGCTACTAACTCTGGTGGTTGTAGCTGCCAGATACGATGTGTTTTACAAAATCGTATCTGACCTCTGAGATGAGATTGTATACGTCGAAACTGTCTAAGAATGTTTAAGAAGAACTGTCTCATGATTAAATGGATAAGAAAAACTTAACGGTTAAACAAACACACTTAAACAAAAATAATTTCAATCAGCAAAAGAATGAATAAAAGAAAGAAAATAAAGAAAATAAATAATCAAATCACCGAAAAGCAAAACCTCAATTTAAAATAGGTGGGTCACTCAAATTTATTTCGCTGTCCTCTCCATGTGGTTGGTATTCTAGATATGGCTTTAATCTTTGACCATTAACTTTGAAAGTGACACCATTCATTGGATCCTTAATTTCAATTGCACCATGTGAAAAAATAGTATGAACAATAAATGGGCCATACCATCGAGAGCGTAACTTACCTGGGAATAAGTGTAAGCGAGAATTGAATAAAAGTACTTTCTGACCTGGAGTGAAAGATTTTCGCATAATTTGCTTGTCGTGAAAGACTTTCATTTGTTGCTTGTAAATTTTGGCATTCTCATATGCATCATTTCGAATTTCTTCAAGTTCTGTCAATTGTAATCTTCTTTCTGAGCTAGCTTGCTGTATATCAAAATTGAATTTCTTGATGGCCCAGTACGCACGATGCTCGAGTTCCACAGGTAGGTGGCATGCTTTTCCATACACTAGCCTATAGGGTGACATCCCAATCGGAGTCTTAAAAGCCGTTCTATATGCCCATAATGCATCATCAAGCCGCAATGACCAATCTTTTCTGTTGGGCCTCACTGTTTTTTCTAAAATGTGCTTTATTTCTCGATTGGAGATCTCAACTTGGCCGCTGGTTTGTGGATGATATGTGGTCGCCACTTTATGAGTGATGGAGTACTTTGTCAAAAGTGCTTTGAAAAATTTATTGCAAAAGTGGGCACCACCATCACTAATTATTACTCGAGGGAATCCAAAGCGGGAAACAATATTGCTTTTCAAAAATCCTATTACCACTTTATGATCATTGTTCCTACATGGAATAGCTTCTACCCATTTCGAAACATAATCAACAGCGACCAATATTATTGATGGCCAAAAGATGTGGGAAAGGGTCCCATGAAATCGATACCCCATACGTCAAAAATTTCAACCACCAGAATTGGGTTTAGTGGCATCATATTCCTTCGTGTAATGCTGCCCATTCTTTGACACCTATCACATGAAGAACAAAAGGTGTAAGCATCTCGAAATATAGTTGGCCAATAGAAACCACATTGTAAAATTTTAGTAGCTGTTTTTTTAAGAGTGGCCTCACAAGCTTGTTCATGGCGAGAAAGAAAGGATATTTCAAATTCATTCTCTCGGGACACATCGTCTAATAATTTAGTGCACAAAGTATTTAAATAGATAAGGATCATCCTAAAAGAAATTCTTTATTTCTGTAAAGAATTTGGCCTTGTCCTGTTTAGTCCAATGCTTTGGAAGTTGACCTGTAACAAGATAATTAACTATATCAGCATACCATGGTACTACTTCCACACTCATTAATTGTTCATCTGGAAATGACTCATTCAAAGGTAAATGTTCTTTTGTTGCGTCAAAATAGAGACGGGAAAGATGATCAGCCACAACATTTTCTGTTCCTTTCTTGTCTTTGAATTCTAAGTCAAATTCCTGCAAGAGTAGCACCCAACGAATTAGTCTAGCTTTTGCATCCTTCTTTGTGAGAAGATATTTAAGAGCAGCATGATCTGTAAATATAATTATTTTACAACCAATGAGATAAGATCGAAATTTTTCTAATGCAAACACAACTGCTAGCAATTCTTTTTCAGTGGTTGAATAATTCAACTGTGCATCATTCAATGTCATACTAGCATAGTAAATCACATGGGGAATTCGATCAACTTTTTGTCCTAATACTGCTCCTACTGCATAGTCAGATGCATCACACATAAGCTCAAATGGTAAGTTCCAATTTGGGGGCTGAATGATAGGTAATGATGTCAACAACTGCTTTAGTTTTTCAAATGCCACAAGACATGAATCATCAAAGACAAAAGGTACATCCTTAGCAAGTAAATTGCATAAAGATCTAGAAACTTTGCTAAAATCTTTAATGAAACGTCTATAAAAACCAGCATGCCCAAGGAAAGATCTTACTTCTTTGACTGTTTTAGGTAGAGGAAGATTGCAAATGAGATCCACCTCGGCTTTATCAACCTCTATACCTTTGCTTGAAATGATGTGACCGAGAACAATACCTTGTTTAACCATAAAATGGCATTTCTCCCAATTCAAGACTAAATTCTTCTCGATACATCTCTGCAGAACTAATGTTAGATGATGTAAACATTGATCAAACGAATCTCCAAAAACAGAAAAGTCATCCATAAAAACCTCAAGGAATCGTTCAACCATATCAGAAAAAATGCTCAACATGCATCGTTGAAATGTAGCAGGTGCATTACATAATCCAAACGGCATTCTCCTATATGCAAAAGTGCCAAAAGGACAAGTGAAGGTGGTCTTCTCTTGATCTTTTGGTGCTATGGGAATCTGATTGTATCCTAAATAACCATCTAGAAAGCAATAAAACTCATGACCCGTTAATCTATCAAGCATTTGATCGATAAATGGTAAAGGAAAATGGTCTTTACGTGTGACAGAATTCAACTTTCTGTAATCAATGCATACACGCCATCCTGTAGTTACTCTAGTGGGTACTAATTCATTATCAGTATTGATGACTACTATAACTCCTGACTTTTTAGGAACAACTTGCACATGACTGACCCACGAACTATCAGAAATAGGGTAAATGATACCTGCATCTAATAGCTTAAGGACTTCAGTGCGAACAACCTCTTTCATGTTAGGATTTAACTGACGTTGCATTTCCCTAGTAGGTTTAGCATTTTCATCAAGATGAATGTAATGCATGCAATCCACTGGGTTTATACCTTTTATGTCTACTATGGTCCATCCTAATGCTCCTTTATGTTCTTTTAAAACATCCAACAACTTACCTTTTTATTCGTTATTGAGGGAAGAAGAGATGATTACTGGTAAAGTGCTTTCTTCTCCCAAGAATGCGTATTCCAAAGTGTTGGGTAATGGCTTGAGTTCGAGTTTGGGTGGTGATTCCGATGATGGGCTGAGTTTCTTTTCTGACAGTACTAGTTGTTCAACTCTTGACTTCCATTTATTAGTGTCCATGGATGGTGCTGAGTCAAGTAGAGCATTGACTTCATCAACTGATCTATCAATATCAAAATTCAAACCAAAGTGAGTTAAACAAGTTTGCAAAGGGTCATCACTAAGGTTTGAAAGAAAATTGTTATCAATTAGTGTTTCTATTAAATCCACATCAACAATTCCATCATCAGTACTGTGAGGTTGTTTAGCAATGTTAAAAATATTTAGTTCTATGGTCATATTGCCAAATGACAACTGCATATTTCCGGTTCTGTATTGAATATGTGCATCGGCAGTTGCCAAGAAAGGTCGGCCCAGAATAATGGGAATATGCTTCTTTGAATCCTGCACTGGTTGAGTGTCAATTACAATGAAATCAATAGGAAAATAAAACTTGTCTACCTGGATAAGCACGTCCTCTACAATACCACGAGGTATTTTTGTAGACCGATCTGTAAGCTGTAACACCACTGGAGTTGGATGTAATTCGCCCAGTCCAAGTTTCACAAATACAGAGTAAGGCAACAGATTTACACTAGCTCCTAAATCCAACAAAGCATTCTCAATTGTGTGGTTCCCTATACTACATGAGATAGTGGGGGAGCCTGGATCTTTGCATTTTAGAGGCATTTTATGTTGGAGTATAGAACTAATATTTTCTGTTAGAAAGGCCTTTTTCTGAATATGAATATTTCTCTTTTTAGTACAAAGGTCTTTAAGAAACTTGGCGTATGATGGCACTTGTTTTATAGCTTCAAGTGAAGGGATGTTAACACTTACCTGTTTGAAGATTTCAAGAATCTCACCTGTGGATTTTCCTTTCTTCCCTTTAGCTAACCTCTGAGGAAATGGAGCTTTAGGAACATATTCTCGTGAGTTGGTTTCCTCTTTCTCCTCTGATGATGATTCCTCCGTGTTCACAGGTACAATTTGAGTTGATTTTGGCATCTCCACTTTGTTGTCAACTTCTTTTTCTTTTCGCAAGGTCATCACTGCTTTAACCTCTCCATGCTGCTGTCGTGAACTAGAACTTGCTTCATTTACTGCTTTAGGATTGGGCACTAGTTGACTTGGGAATTTGCCTTTTTCAACGGTCATGGCCAATGTTTGAACTGAAGAGGCAAGTTGTCCTACCATTTTCTCAAGGCTTGAAACAGATTGAGCTTGTGAGTTGAAGCTCGCTCTCATCTCATTTCGTAATTCATCAATGGTGCGGTTCTGCTGCTCGATCTTGGAGTTAGTAAGATTTCTGAAATTTTGGGATGTCTCCTCCCATGGTTTGGGTTGAGAATGGTTGGGATTCTGATTGTATGGTCTAAATGGTGGTTGAGAGGCTTGAGACATTTGAGGAATTGGTTGCATTGGTGGAGGTGGAGCTGATGGTCCATTTTGTTAGAATCCTTGAGACCATGAAAAATTGGGGTGATCTCTCCATCCAGGGTTATATGTGTTGGAGTAAGGGTTGTAGTTTGGTGGTTTTCTCATGATACCTATGCCATTGGCTTGATCTGAATATGAGTCATGGTCATGTGGCTCTGTTGATTTAGCGGTTGTCAAAGATGCTATTTGTCGAGCAAGGCCTTCGACCATCTCTTTGACTTCTTTAATTCCTGAGCTTGACTCGCCAATATTAACCTTATTCACTCCCTTAATTCTCCTGGTATTTCTGAGTGATCGACTCCGTTGTTGAGAATTATCCGATTGCCGTTGAAAAAATTCCTAAATCTCTAATGCGCTTTTGGACATTAACTCTCCTCCACTGGTTGCCATTAGTCATTCTTGCATATGTGGCAATAATCCCTCCAAAAAAGTATTGGTATTGGTGCCATTTTTCGTACCCATGATGTGGACACTTCAAGAGTAGCCCATTAAATCGCTCCCATGCTTCGGAAAACTGCTCGTCATCTCTTTGAGTAAACTCTGAAATTTCCCTGCGAATAGCATTGATTTTATGAACTGGGAAATACTTATTTAAAAATTTAGTTACCATTTGTTCCCATGATGTAATGCTATTAGCAGGCATTGTATTAAACCATGAACGAGCTCTATCTTTTAATAAAAATGGGAATAATCTAAGTTTAACATCATCATCTGAAAATTCTCATATTTAAAAGTTTGACAAATAGCATGAAAATCATTCAGATGATTATATGAGTCCTCATTTTCTAGGCTATAGAATGTGGGGAGACAGTTTAGCACACTAGGTTTTAATTCAAAACTCCTAGCAGCTACATTTGGGTACCTTATGCATGATGTGCTCAAATTAGCTAAAGTACTAAAATAATCCTTAAATGGCCTCTCTTATGGTTCTGGTTGCTGATTTTGCAATTCCATTTCAAGTTTCTTTTGAAAAACAGTTTGTTTGTGTGTGCGAAGTGTTTTTTCCAAATCAAGGTCTAAAGGTTCAAGATTAGGTGATAATGACCTTCGACCATGCATGCAAATAATAAAATAAATGAAAATAAAACAAATAAAAATAAAGAAGAGAGAGAAATTACGATACTAACCCTGTGACGTTGTTATAACCTTACTATGAACATACACTCAAGTGCTAAAAAGAAAATACAAGAAATAGATTAACTAAAAATAAAATAAGAAGATAAATTACAACGAAAAATGAAAAATTAAATTACAGAAATATAAAGAAGAGAAAAAGAAACAAAATTAAATTACAGGAAAAAAAATACTTAAAAAAAATTTAATTCTATGGAATAATAAATTAACAGAATAAATAAAAATTACAAAGAAAAATAACTCAGAAATTAAATTATAGAAATTTAAAGAAATTACAAAGAAATTAAATTATTGAAATTTAAAGAAATTTAAATTACCAAAATTAAATTACAGATTCACTTTTTTTTAATTTTTTTTAATTTTTTAATTTTTTTTAATTTTTTAATTTTTTTATAATTTTTAAGGAAAGCAAAAAAATTACTTAAAAAAACTAATTCAATGAATAAATTAAAATAAATTACAAGATAAACAAAACAAATTACAAAGAAAAGTAAAGCAAAAATTAAAGTACAGAAATTTAAATAAATCACACAATAAAATTAAATTACAAAAATTTAAATTACAGAAATTAAATTACAAAAATTAAATTGTAAAAATTTAAATTACAAAGATTAAATTATAGAATTATTATTTTTTTATAGGAAAAAAATACAAGAAAACAAAAAAAAATTAATTCAACAAATTAAAATAACTTACCTCCCCGGCAACGGCGCTAAAAACTTGTTGTGTAAATTTTAATGAACTCGCAAACCCACGAATCTATTTTAGAATAGATTAATGGTGACGAGTGTCGATCCCACGAGCAGGTTGATTTTAATTATATGTCGAATTAATTTTCTTTTAATGGAAACAATTAAATTATGATAATTTTATTCTAAATTGTGAATTAAAATGGCGGGAATAATTGAAAATGTAACTGTTATAATAAGGCACTTGGGTATCCGGATCCGCATCAACATGCTCCATGAGCTAAATATTCCATATTAATACCAATTAAATCATAAGGGGGGATTCCACACCTCATGAACCACTCTCCAATAAGTATGGTGCCAAGGGCTTATCGTGCCAAATAATAATAACCAGATCTTAGGGTCTTAGGTTTAACAGGTAGAATAACTAGACAAGACTATTATTATTTGTCGAACTAGGGTGCCGGTTTAACTAGGGGTATAACTAGACAAGACTATTATTATTTGTCGACGAAAAGTCAAAATAACCATAAATATTAGAGGGGAAGAGAAAGTAAATTTATCAAATTAAGCCCATGGAACATGTTGAGACTTCACATTCAACCCAAGCTCAAAAGAAATTAGCCACTCATATTTTAACTAAGGATAAAAAAGGAAATTTTATTAAAATACCAAGAAACTATAAGAAAGAGAAGGAATTTCAGAAATCTAAGCTTAGAAATGAATTCAGGGGTATCAAATTAGGGGGGGAGAGCCCCCTTTTTATAGATACATTGAGTGAATCGTGACCATCGGATTAAAAACAATTCGGATGCTTAGGATTGCGCCACGTCATCAGTCAACAGTTAACAGTCAACATTTATACATTAATGCAGCCTGAATAGTAAATAATCTCATGTAAGCGCATGTACTGTACACATGATTTTTGCTCCACTGAGATGCTGCCACATCATCGATCTACAGTACATAAGAAATTTAGTCCAATAAGATCGTGACACGTCATCGGTCAACGCCACATAAGCAATCAATCCACATAATTCGTCCAATCAGATACTGCCACGTCATAGGTAGTCGCCATACCATTGGTCCGTATACATGAACAGTGTCGTAAACAGTATCGTGAACAGTACCGTAAGTATGAACAGTGCCGTATGTGTGAACAGTGCTTTTTTCCTTTAATGCTCCTCTTAAGGTTTTTTACCGTCCTGAGTCCAAATATGACGTCCATTTTGCTGTCTGATCACTCGTTCATTGTGAAACGATCGTAATGCCCCTAAAATACATAAAATACATAGTTATAATAAAACACATATAATTAAATAACAAAATACTTAAATAAATAAAAGTAGCAATGTTAGTGAGATTTAAAGTGTAAAATGACGATTTTCTCCTTTATAAATATACACTTTCTAACACTCAACACAACCCACAAGAGTATGTTCTTAAAGCTTTATTTCCTTAAAGGTTAGCTGAAGCAAAAAAGAAAAAAAATATATAGGTGAGATTTTTGAAATCTTCAAATAGGTAAGTGTTAACATTCCTTTAGTTGATGCTGTAAAACAAGTGTCATCTTATATTAAATTTCTTAAAGATCTTTGTACCAAAAGGAGAAATATTCATGTTTAAAAAAGATTTTTTTAATAGAAAATGTTAGCTCTATACTCCAACATAAAATTTCTCTAAAATATAAAGACTCAGGCTCTCCCACTATCTTATGTAGTATAGGGAACCACACAATTAAGAATATTTTATTAGACTTAAAAGCTAGTATAAATCTATTGCCTTATTCAATAGTTATAAAATTTAGATTTGGAGAATTACACCCAGCTCTACTAGTGTTACAGCTTGTAGATCGATCTATGAAAATCTCATGGTATTGTAGAGGACATGTTTATCCAAGTAGACAAGTTCGATTTTCTTATTGACTTCATTGTAATTGACACTTAACCAGTATAAGATTTAAAAAAACACATACCCATTATCCTAAGTCGACTTTTATTGGCAACTGTTGATGCTCACATTCAATATATGACTGAAAATATGTAGTTGTCTTTTGGCAACATGACTATAGAGCTAAATATTTTTAACATTGCTAAATAACCTAATAATGTAGATGATGGAATTGTTGATGTGAATTTAATAAAAGCATTAGTTGATAATATTTTTTTTCAAATCTTAATGATGACCCTTTACAAACATGTTTAACTCACTTTGATTTAGATTTTGATATTGACAGATCAGTCAATGAGGTCAATGCCTCACTTAACTCAGCATTATCTACAGACATAAAGAAATAGAACCAAAAGTTGAACATTTAGCACCATTAGAGAAGAAACTCAGACCATTATCAGAATCACTATCAAAACTCAAGCTCAAACCATTATCTAACACTTTAGAATATGCATTTTTGGGAGAAGAAACTACTCTACTAGTAATTATTTCATCATCCCGAGATAACAAACAGAAAGATAAGTTGTTGAAAGTTTTGAAAGAGCATGAAGTGCATTAGGATAAACCATAGCTGACATGAAAGGTATAAGCCCAGTAGACTGCATGCATTTATTCATCTTGATGAAAATGCTAAAGCTACTAAAGAAATGCAACATTGGTTAAACTCTAACATGAAGAAAGTTATTAGAACCAAAATCCTTAAACTAGTAGATCCAGGTATCACTTACCCTATTTCTAATAGTTCATGGGTCATTCCTGTATAAGTTATCCCTAAGAAGTCAAGAGTCACAGTAGTTACCAATGCTGATAATGTATTGATACCTAATAGAGTAACTACAATGTGGCATGTATGCATTGATTATAGGAAGTTGAATTCTGTCATACGTAAAGACTACTTTCCTTAACCATTTATCGATCAAATGCTTGATAGATTAGTATGTCATGAATTTTATTACTTTTTAAATGGCTACTTAGGATATAATTAGATTCCCATAACACCAAAAGATCAAGAAAAAAATCACTTTTTCTTGCCCTTTTAGCACTTTTACATAAAGAAGGATGTCATTTAGATTATGTAATACATCTATTATATTTCTACGATGCATGTTAAGTATTTTTTTTAATATGGTTAAATGATTCCTTGAAGTCCTTATGGACGATTTTTATCTTTAATGATTCATTTTATCAATGTTTACACATCGAACACTAGTTCTATAGAGATATTACAGAAGAATTTTGTCTTAAATTGGGAGAAATGCCATTTTATGGCAAAATAAGGTATTGTTCTCGATCATATCATTTTGAACAAAGGTATTGAGATTGATAAAGTTAAGGTGGAGCTCATTTTCAATCTTCTTCCATCTAAAATAGTAAGAAAAATAAGATCTTACCTTGAGCATACTGGTTTTTATAGACATTTCATTAAGATTTTAGTAAAATTTCTAGACCCTTATACAATCCACTTGCTAAAGATGTACCTTTTGTTTTTAATGATTTATATCTTATAGCATTTGAAAAACTAAGTAGTTGTTGACATTATCACCCATCATTCAGCCTCCAAACTGAAACTTACCATTTGAACTTGTGTGTAATGTATTTGATTATACAGTAAGAACAATATTAGGACAGAGATTGATCGAATCCCTTATGTCATTTACTATGTTGGCATGACATTGAATGAAACACAGTTGAGCTACTTTACCACTTAAAAAGAAATGCTACTAGTTGTTGAGTGATAGAAAATGTATATTTAAAAAGGAGAAAATCACCATTTTACACTTTAAGTTTTACTAACTTTCTTGTTTTTATGTATTCAAGTCTCTTGTGATTTTAATTATGTATGTTTTATTATAATTAAGTATTTTATATATTTTAGGGATATAATGATTATTTCACAATAAACAAGACATCGAATGACAAAACGAACAGTAAATTTGAACTCAAAACTGTCGAAAACCTTAGGAGCATAAAAGTACAAATGTCACTGTTTATATATATGGTACTGTTTATGATACTATTTGTGACACTGTTCATATATATTATACGATGACGTGGCATCTACCAATAACATGGAAACATTTGATTAGAGGAATAATGTAGTATTGATTGATTATGTGGCGTTGACTAATGAGGTGTCACAATCTTAAGAATATTCATCAAGATTTTCTATCTTTGAAGCAAGATATTTTGTGCAAGATTTAGGAAGAAAAGGAGTAGAAGAAAGAGATATAGGAGATTTAGTAGATTGAGAATTTGAAAAGGAAGCCATGAGATTTAGATTTCTATCCTTCTATTTCAAGAATCACAAACCTTCTACAATATACCACCCTTTGCAAGAAGAATATAAGCTCTGATACCACTCGGATAGCGGAGTATGTGTCGTTGTTATACCAAAGCAATGATGAACTAAAAAGAAAGAAATTATAACTCCAAATTTAGAAAACTCCCTAGTAGTAGCACAAAGGCAAGTGTCTAGTTATTATATAACTTAGTGAGTTTAGGGTTGAACCATATGTAATTTAAAAAATTTGATAATTAAATTGATTATAGAAAAATAAGTTAAGAAAAAAAATTCAAAACAAGTTACCCACATTCTTTGGTTTCAGGCAAAGTCCTTATTATATGAAAATTTCCGTTTAGTGGCCTGACCACAAAATGTTTGATGTCATGTGCTTAAAATAGTATTTCTAAAATTTTAAAAGCTGATATGCAAGGAATATATGGATGAAAATAAATTTTTTTAATGTCCTTGTAGTCAAAAGTGAAAATGAAATTTTACATCCAAAGGGGGGAACATGAATGATAGAAAAAGATTGAAAATGTGAAAATAAAAATTAAAAATAAAGAAAAACCTAAATCGACACCAAATTTAAAAAACTTTCCTATAACAACTCTAAAGATTTGTCCTCCTAAGCATAGTGCATAGTTATAATACAACCCCGTGAGTTGGAGTCAAAATATAAGAAATTTAAAAATTCAAAAGCCAATAATTAAATTTAACTAATTATAGAAAAATAAGTTAAACAAATATAATCCATATAAAAAATGTACTAAGGTTACTATATGTAGTCTTAGTCCTCTAATCATGGACATAATTCACTTTAATATTTATAATTTATACTTTTTGTTAAGTACTAGAAAATGTATATTTATAAAGGAGAAAATCATTATTTTTCACTTCAAGTTCTACTAACTTCTTTACCTTTATGTATTCAAGTTTCTTATGAATTTAATTATGCATGTTTCATTATAATTAAGTATTTTATGTATTTTAAGGGCATCATGGTCATTTCATAATAAACGAGACATCGGATGATAAAACAGACCGCAAATCTAAACTCAAAAAGGTCAAAAACCTTAAGAAGAGTATAAAAGTAAAAATGTCACTGTTTACATGTACGGTATTGTTCATGTGACTGTTCATGACACTGTTTATATGTATTGTATGATGACGTGGCATTGAATGATGATGTGCCGTTGACTGATGATGTGGCACCGACCAATGACATGGCAGCATTTGATTGGAGGAATGATGTGGCATTGACTGATTATGTGTTGTTGACTGATGACATGGCTTGACTGATGACGTGTCACAATCTTATTGGATAAAAATATTTATGCACTGTTGACCGATGATGTGACAGTATATTAATGGATCAGAAAAAATGTGTGTACGGTACATACATATACACGAGATAATAGTCCTGATGATGTGTTCAAACCAATTAGAATTTGCCACGTGGCGCAATCCTGTGCATCCAAATTATTTTAATCCGATGGCTATGATTTACTCGCTGTATTTATAAAAAGAGGGTTTCTCCCCTAATTTGACACTTCTGAGTTCATTTTTTAGCCCCATTTTATGAAATTCCTTCTCTATCTTGTAGTTTCTTTGTATTTTAATAAAATTTCATTTTCATCCCTAGTTAAAATATGAGTAGCTAATTTTCTTTCAAGCTTAAGTTAAAGGTGAAGTCTCAACATGTTCCATGGGCTTAATTGGTAAATTTATTTTATTTTTCCCTCTAATTTTTATGGATGTTTTGACTTTTCGTTGATAAATAGTAATAATACAGTTATTACAGTTATTATTGTTTGACACGATAAGCCCTTAGTACTATATTAATTAGAATATGGTTCATGAAGAGTGAATTTTCCCCTCATAATTTAATTAGTATTAATAAGAAATATTGAGGCCTGGAGTATGTTGATGCAGATCCAGATACCCAAGTGCTTTATTATAACAGTTGTATTTTTAATTATTCCTGCCATTTTAATTAAAAATTTAGGATAAAATCTACTATAATTTAACTGTTCACTTAGAAAATTAATTCAACACACAATTAAAATCTACCTCATCGTGGGATTGACACTTGTTACCATTAATTTATTTTACAATAGATTCGTGCACTTACTAGTTCAATAAAATTTGCACAACAAGTTTTTGGTGCCGTTGCTGGAGAGGTAAGTTATTTTAATTTGTTGAATTAATTTTTTTAGTTTTTTTTGTTTTCTTGTATTTTTTTCCTTATAAAAAAATAATTCTACAATTTAATTTTATAATTGAAATTTCTGTAATTTAATTTTATTCTATAATTTTTTTAAATTCCTGTACTTTAATTTTTACTTTATTTTTTTGGTAATTTCTTTTTATTTATCTTGTAATTTATTTTAATTTTAGTTAATCTATTTCTTTTATTATCATTTTAGTGTTTAAGTGTGTTTCCTTGGTAATTTTTTTCTCATTCCATCTTGTTAATTTATTTTAATTAATTCATAGAATTAATTTTTTAAGTAATTTTTTTTGTGTTTTCGTTTAAAATTGTTATAAAAAATTAAAAAAAGTGAATCTGTAATTTAATTTTGGTAATTTAAATTCCTTTAAATTTCAATAATTCAATTTCTTTGTAATTTCTTTAAATTTCTAAGTTATTTTTCTTTGTATTTTTGTTTATTTTGTTAATATATTAATTCATGAAATTAATTTTTTAGGTAAGTATTTTTTTATTTGTTTTCTTTTAAATTTTTTCCTGTAATTTAATTTGTTTTCCTTTTCTCTTCTTTATATTTCTGTAATTTAATTTTTCATTCTTCGTTGTAAGTTATCTTGTTATTTTATTTTTAGTTAATTTATTTCTTGTATTTTTTTTAACACTTGAGTGTATGTTCATAATAAAGTTGTAACAACGTGATAAGGTTAGTATCGTAATTTCTCCTTCTTTGTTATTTTTTTAAAATTTGTTCTCATTTTTTTGCATTTTTCATTATTTTTTTATGCATAGTTGAAGGTCGCAATTACCTAATCTTGATCCTATAGATTTAGAATTAGAAAAAACACTTCGCACACACAAATACATCGCATTTAAAAATAAAATTAAAATAGATTTGCAACAACAAGAACCACCATAGGAGAGGCCATTTAAGGACTATTTTAGTCCCTTAGCTAACTTAAGTACATCATGTATACAATACCCAAATGTAGCTACTAGGAGTTTTGAATTAAAACCTAGTGTGCTAAATTGTCTCCCAACATTTTATGGCCTAGAAAATGAGGACCTATATAATCATTTGAATGATTTTCATGCTGTTTGTCAAACTTTTAGATATGAAATTTTTCAGATGATGATGTTAAACTCAGACTATTCCCATTTTCTTTAAAGGACAGAGCTCGTTCATGGTTTAACACATTACCTGCTAATAGCATTACATCATGGGAACAAATGGTCACAAAATTTTTAAATAAATACTTTCTAGTTCATAAAACCAATTCTATTCGCAGGGAAATTTCAGAGTTCATTCAGAGAGAAGACGAGTAGTTTTTTGAAGCATGAGAGCGATTCAACGGGCTACTCTTAAAATGTCCATATCATGGATATGAAAAATAGCACCAATGCCAATACTTTTTGGAGGGATTTTTGCCAAATGTGCAAGAATAGCTAATGGCAACAAGTGAAGGAGAACTAATGTCCAAAAATGCATCAGAAATTTGGGATTTCTTCCGGCGACAAGTAGATAATTCCCAACAACGGAGTCAATCATTCAGAAACAATAAAAGAATTAAGGGAGTGAATGAGGTCCAAATTGATGAGTCAAGCTCGGGAATCAAAGAAGTAAAGGAAATGGTTGAAGGACTTACCCCATAAATTGCATCGTTAACAGCTGCTAAATCAACAGAGCCACATGACCATGACTCATACCCAGATCAAGCCAACGCTATAGGTATAATGAGGAAGCCATCAAATTACAACCCTTACTCTAGCATATATAACCCTGGATGAAGAGACCACTCCAATTTTTCATAGTCTCAAGGATTTCAATAGAATGGACCAACAACTCCAGCTCTACCAATGCAACTAATTCCTTAAGTTTCATAAGCCTCTCAGCCACCATTTGTACGTTATAACCAAAACTCAAATTATTCTCAACCCAGACTATGGGAGGATGCATTCTAGAATTTCAAGAATTTTATCCACTCTATGATCGATTAATAAAATCACACCATTGATGGACTATGAAATGAGATGAGAGCAGACTTCAACTTATAGGCTCAATCAATTTCTAATCTTAAGAAAATGGTAGGCCAACTTACCTCTTCAGTTCAAACCTTAGCAATGACTATTGAGAAAGGTAAATTCCCAAGTCAACTAGTGCCAAACCCTATAGGAGTGCATGAGGCAAGTACTAGTTCACCTCAGCAATATGGAGAGGTCAAAGTTATCATGACCTTGCGAAAAGGAAAAGAAGTTGATAACAAAGTGGAGCTACTAGTGACCAAAACAACTCAAATTGTACCTGTAAGTACTGAGAACTCATCATCAGATGAGAAAGAAGAAACCAACCCACGAGAGTACATTCCTGAAGCTCCATTTCCCCAGAGGTTAGCCAAAGCAAAGAAGGAAAAATTCACAGGTGAGAGTTTTGAAATCTTCAAATAGGTAAGTGTCAACATCCCTTTACTTGATGCTATAAAACAAATGTCATCTTATGCCAAGTTTCTTAAAGATCTTTATACTAAAAAGAGAAATATTCATGTTCAAAAAAAGGCATTTTTAACAGAAAATGTTAGTTCTATACTCCAACACAAAATTTCTCTAAAATACAAAGACCCAGGCTCCCCTACTATCTCATGTAGTATAGAAAACCGCACAATTGAGAATGCTTTGTTGGACTTAGGTGCTAGTATTAATCTGTTGGTTTACTCAATGTTTGTAAAACTTGGACTGGGAGAATTACACTCAACACCAGTGATGTTACAGCTTGCAGATCGATTTACAAAAGTACCTCATGGTATTGTGGAGGATGTGCTTATTCGGGTAGATAAGTTTTATTTTCCTGTTAATTTCATTGTAATTGACACTCAACCAGTGCAAGATTCAAGGAAGTATATCCTCATTATCTTGGGTCGTCCATTCTTGGCAACTGCCGATGCTCACATTCAATGTAGGATTGGAAACATGTAGTTGTCTTTTGACAATATGACTATGGAGCTAAACATCTTTAACATTACCAAACAACCTCACAATACAGATGATGGAATTGTTGATGTGGATTTAATTGAAGCAATAGTGGATGATACTTTTCTTTCAAACCTTAGTGATGACTTTTTACAAATATATTTAACTCACTTTGGTTTGAATTTTGATATTGACAGATCAGTCAATGAGGTCAATACCTTACTTGACTCAGCACCATCCACAGACACAAATAAATGAAAGTCAAGAGTTGAACAGGTAGCACCATCAGAAAAAAAACTCAGCCCATCATCAGAATCACCACCAAAACTCGAGCTCAAGCCATTACCCAATACTTTAGAATATGCATTCTTCAGAGAAGAAAGTACTTTACCAGTAATTATTTCATCATCCTTAGATGACAAACAGAAAGGTAAGTTGTTAGAGGTTTTAAAAAAACACAAAGGAACATTAGAATGGACTATAGCCGACATAAAAGTTATAAACCCAGTAGACTGCATGCATTACATTCACCTTGATGAAAATGCTAAGCTTACTAAGGAAATGCAACGTCGATTGAACCCTAACATAAAAGAAGTTGTTAGAACCAAAGTCCTTAAACTATTAGATGCTGGTATCATTTATCCCATTTTTGATAGTTCATGGATCAGTCTATACAAGTTGTTCCCAAGAAGTCATGAGTCACAGTAGTTACTAATGCTGATAATGAATTGATACCCACTAGAGTGACTACAGGGTGGTGTGTATGCATTGATTATAGAAAGTTAAATTTTGTCACACGTGAAGACCATTTTCCTTTGCCATTTATTGATCAAATGCTTAATAGATTAGTAGGTCATGAATTTTATTACTTTTTAGATGGCTACTCAGGATATAATCAGATTCTCATAGTACTAAAAGATCAAGAGAAAACCACTTTCACTTGGCCTTTTGGCACTTTTGCATATAGAAGGATGCCATTTGGATTATGTAATGCACCTGCTACATTTCAACGATGCATGTTGAGCATTTTTTATGATATGATTGAACGATTTCTTAAAGTCTTTATAGATGATTTTTCTGTCTTTAGAAACTCATTCGATCAATGTTTACATCATCTAACACTAGTTCTGCAGAGATGTATAGAGAAGAGTTTGGTCTTAAATTGGGAGAAGTGTCATTTTATGGTACAACAAGGTATTATTCTCCGTCACATCATTTGGAGCAAAGCTATTGAGGTTGATAAAGCCAAGGTAGAGCTCATTTCCAATCTCCCTTCACCTAAAACAGTATGAGAAGTAAGATCTTTCCTTGGACACGCTAGTTTTTATAGACGTTTCATTAAAGATTTTAGTAAAATTTATATACCCTTATGTAATCTACTTACTAAGGATGTATCTTTTGTCTTTAATGATTCATGTCTTATGGCATTTGAGAAACTAAAGCAATTGTTGACATCATTACCTATCATTCAGCCCCCAAACTGGAACTTACCATTTGAGCTTATTTGTGATGCATCTAATTATGCGGTATGAGCAGTATTAGGATAAAGAGTTGATCAAATTCCCTATGTCATTTATTATGCTAGTATGACATTGAATGATGCCCAGTTGAACTATTCAACTACAAAAAAAGAAATGCTAGCAGTAGTATTTACATTAGAGAAATTTCAATTTTATCTCATTGGTTGTAAAATAATTGTATTCAGAGATCATGCTGCTTTTAAATATCTTTTCACAAAAAAAGAAACAAAAGTCAGACTAATTTGTTGGGTGCTACTCTTATAGGAATTTGACTTCGAAAATAAAGACAAGAAAGGTACGGAAAATGTTGTGGCAGATCATATTTCTCGTCTAAATTTTGACACAATTAAAGAGCCATTACCATTGAATGAATCATTCCCAGATGAACAATTGATGAATGTGGAAGTATTACTATGGTATGCTGACATAGTTAACTATTTTGTTACAGGTCAACTTCCAGAGCATTGAACTAAGCAGGACAAGGGTAAATTCTTTGCAGAAATAAAGAATTTCTTTTGGGATGATTCTTATTTTTTCAAATATTTTGCTGATCAAATTATTAGACGATGTGTCCTAGAAAGTGAATTTCAAAATATCCTTTTATTCTACCATGAACAAGCCTGTGGAGGCTATTTTAGCGCTAAGAAAACAGCAACTAAAATTTTACAATGTGATTTTTATTGGCCATATATATTTCGAGATGCTTACACATTTTTTTCTTCACGTGATAGGTGTCAACAAATAGGGAGTATTACTCGGAGGAATATGATGCCACTAAACCCAATTTTAGTGGTTGAGATTTTTTATATATGGGGTATTTATTTCATTAGACCCTTTCCTCCTTCCTTTGGCCATCAATACATACTGGTTGTTGTTGATTATGTATCAAAATAGGTAGAAGCAATTCCATGTAGAACCAATGATCACAACGTAATGATAGGATTTTTAAAAAGCAACATTGTTTCGCGCTTTGGATTCCCTCGAGCGATAATCAGTGATGGTGCCCACTTTTGTAACAAATCATTCAAAACTCTTTTGATAAAGTATTTCATTACTCACAAAGTGGCTACCCCATATCATCCACAAACCAGTGATCAAGTTGAGATCTCCAATCGAGAAATAAAGCATATATTAGAAAAAATAGTGAGACCAGAGAAAAAAGATTGGTCACTGTGACTTGATGATGCATTATGGGCATACAGAACGACTTTTAAAACCCCAATTGGGATGTCACCCTATAGACTAGTGTATGGAAAAGCTTGCCACCTACCTATAGAACTCGAACATCGTGCATACTGGGCCATCAAGAAATTCAATTTTCACATGCAACAAGCTAGCTTAAAAAGAAGATTACAGCTAGCAGAACTTGATGAAATTCACAATGATGCATATGAAAATGCCAAAATTTACAAGCAGTGATTGAAAGTCTTTCATGACAAGCAAATCACGAGGAAATCTTTCATCCCAGGTCAGAAAGCACTTTTATTCAATTCTCACTTGCACCTATTCTCAGGTAAGTTGCCCTCCCAATAGTTTATCCCTTTTATTGTTCATATTGTTTTTCCATATGGAGCAATTGAAATTAAATACCCACAGAATGGTGTCACCTTTAAAGTTAATGGTCAAAGATTAAAACCTTATCACGAGTACCAATCACGTAGAGATGACACCGAAATAAATTTGCATGACCCACCATATTTGAATTGAGATTTCTCAGTGATTTAATTTCATTTTTTTATTATTTTTATATAAATTTTTTTAACCATTAAATTTTCTCTTACCACTTGTAATCATGAGTACCTCAACTAAAAAGCATCTTTTTAACATTCTTCGATAATTTTGTAAAGCACGTCGTATTTGAAAGTTACAACCACTTGAGTTAGTTACCCATGTTGAGAATTTAGAAGGACAATTAATAGAAATTGAGAGAGGCATTTACAACATTCAATTAGAGTTTGAGGTAAATTCAATAAGAGGACAATGGTAAGTTAATTTTTTTGTATTATTTTTTTATTTTTACGTGTGTTGTGTTTTTACTAGATTTTTTTCTTTGTTGTGTTATCATTTTTCACTCCAGTTAAGTGGTGGATAATAGTACTCTGTGACAATCAACGTTGGTTACATTAGTTTCCTATAATAACTAATATTTTGAGTTAAAGGCATAAATAGAGACGAGATCTTAGTAAAACTTCATAAGCGATTTCCTTCACTTTTTCAGAATGCTCTCCTTACCATTTATAAAGCTTAGTCCGAACGCGTGCGATTACTTATGAAAAATCATATCCCTACTGACAGTTAAGGTACTCACAAATTGTTTTTGAGAAGTATCCAATGGCAGTTACTCCCAACAACCAAATCAAGAACATTTGTGTCCTCTCTAGATTTAACTATGGCAAATATAAAGAATTTATTAAGGCTGCCGGAGATCTTGGTCGAAATATAGCAGCTAGGAAACTACACTTGGTTTATGGAGGAGGTGATCAATGGTAATCAAAACTAGTTTTAGAAGCCGCTTATACCAGAGGGTGCCAAGTGTTAGGCATCGTGCCAATAGTTCTGAAACCTTTTAGCTCTTTGTCTAACTCACCAATTAAAGAAGAGTTAGTCATTTCAGGTATGCAAGAGAGAATAACTGAAATGCTGAATCTGTCTTTATTTTTTTACCAAGAGATCTTACAACTCTAGAGGCACTAATGACATTAGCATCTTGGTCTCATCTGAACATTCATCAGAAACCCATTGGTTTGTTAAATGTCAATAACTTTTATGATGGCTTTCTTGCATTTCTTAACCATGCAATAAAAAATTATTTCATTCCTTCCATAGTGAAATAAATCTTTATTTGTGCTCACACTGTTAATGAACTACTTGATCTGTTACAAGCTTATAGACTAGAGCCACTTCCTGAGACCTTAATTTTGGGGTAGCCCACTAATAATGGTAGCAGTAGCCGTAGTAAGAAGTACAAATTAGATTTAACTCTCTGTTTATAAATATTTTCTTCTGTGTTGTAGCACCTAGGTGATATCTTCTAATCTCTACTTCTTTCCTTTAAAACATTGAGGATAATGTTTCATTTTAGTTGGGGGGAGAGAGTAGTTGATAATTGTGGAATGTCTTAATCTTTGTTAAGTTTTTACTAATTTTGTTATAAGAACTAACTGTGGTTAACTTTTTATGTTAAAGATGGCTGAATATGGAGTGTAGTGACTCTAGAAATGCATCTTCTTAGTTTGAAAGTTAAAAAAAAATTTACTTTTCAGTCATTTTTTTGTTTCATTTTAAGTGTGATTTTTCTAACTTCCTCTTTCTAATTTCTCCTTTATAAATATACACTTTCAAAATTTTAAGTTGAAGATGGCTGAATATGGAATGTCATAATTCTAGAAACGCATCTTTTTAGTTTTCTTTTTCTTAAAAAAATTATATATATATATATATATATATTTTTTGATTTTTTTGGCATGATGACTTTCAAATTTTAGTATTTGTATTATCTTTAGTCTTGAGTTTTGTTACACCATGTTTGCTACTCTAAATGTTGATGTCTGAGATAAAAATATGAGTTGCTTGAAAGAATATATATGTCATAATAAATTCCAAGTGAGTTCTTGGAGAGTAACCCTTTTTGCCCATTATTTATACAGCTTAATAGTTTATTATTTGATATACGATCTATAAATTTCTAATGAGTCAACCTTCTAAAAAAAGAAAGAAAATTTTTTTTTGTGTATTGCTACATTTGAAAGTTTATCTAACTAGTAGATATGGAAGATTAGTTAGTGTCCTAAAAGATGATGGAAAGGCCATCTTTGACCCGTTTGAGTCTTTCTAGCCATCCATTTTGTGAAATATCCTTAGGTAACCCTTTTGAGTCTTTAAAAAAAATTATTATTATCTTTTTCTTTATTAACTTATCATCTTGACCCAACTACAATATGAAATACTACTCAGTGTCATACAAATTTCATCACCCATTCATGTTTGAGAAAAATGTAAATAATTAGTTTGTTCAATAAAATTGAGCCTTAGAGAAAAAAAGAGAAAAAAAAGAAGAAAAAAAAGAAAAAAATTCAAAATTTATATATTAGTTTTAAAAAAAGAGAAATGTACTCTGTAATCTTTAAAAAAAAACTCTTTTTTTTTTCTTAAACATGTATTTTGTTTTTCTTTCCCTATTTTTCCGTCTTTATTCGCCATGTCCTTACCTTACATTACGTCTTAGTAAATGTCTTTCTTGATTTTAGAGAACTATAGTCTGAAGTAGAAACTAGTTACATGGGCTATAAAGATGTAGTGATGCATAATAATAATAATAATAATAATAAAAGAAAAAAAGAAAAAATATATATATTGATCTGACTTATATTTTTACTTGAAATCGTATTATTTCTAAACTTTGGGCATATTTATTTCATCTTGGTGAGAGTGCGTAATATTACTTTAATATTTTCTCTTAATTTACCATTTATGGGAGTGACTATTGTTATTGGGTTTAATTTCTTTGTGAGACTGCTAATGAGATTTTGGGGTATTGACATGTCATTCTTAAAAGCAGCTTGGTTAAAATAGCTGTGACAATGTCTCTTGGATTGATTCATGTGGATGGTTGATTTAGAAATAATATTTCTTAAAGACTGGAGATAATGTTTATACTCTTATTTGATTTACATCATAAAGTTTAATTAAATAAACATGATAGTTCAAAAAAAAAATTTTGGGCTTGAATTTGATTTCGCTTAATTTGCTAGGAACTAGCAATAAGCTAGTTGGGGGATGTGTTGAGTACTAGAAAATGTATATTTATAAAGGAGAAAATCATCATTTTTCACTTCAAGTTCTACTAACTTCTTTACTTTTATGTATTCAAGTTTCTTGTGAATTTAATTATGCGTGTTTCATTATAATTAAGTATTTTACATATTTTAGGGGCATCATGGTTATTTTACAATAAACGAGACATCAGATGATAAATGAATGGCAAATCTAAATTCAGAAAGGTCAAAAACCTTAGGAGAAGTATAAAAGTAAAAATTTCACTGTTCACATATACGGTATTGTTCATGGTACTGTTCATGACACTGTTCATATGTACTGTACGATGACGTGGCATTGAATGATGATGTGGTGTTGACTGATGATGTGGCTTGACTGATGACGTGTTACAATCTTATTGGATAAAAATATTTATGCACTGTTGACCGATGACGTGGCAGAATGTTAGTGGATTAGAAAAATGTGCTTACGGTACATGTATATACACGGGATAATAGCCCTGATGATATGTTCAAACCAATCAGAATTTGTCATGTGGCACAATCCCGTACATCTAAATTGTTTTAATCCGATGGCTATGATTTACTCGCTGTATCTATAAAAAGAGGGTTTCTCCCCCTAATTTGACACTTCTGAGTTCATTTTTGAGCCCCATTTTATGAAATTCCTTCTCTATCTTGTAGTTTCTTTGTATTTTATTAAAATTTCCTTTTTATCCCTAGTTAAAATATGAGTAGCTAATTTTCTTTCAAGCTTGGGTTAAAGGTGAAGTCTCAACATGTTCCATGGGCTTAATTAGTAAATTTATTTTATTTTTTCCTCTAATTTTTGTGGATGTTTTGACTTTTCGTTGATAAATACTAATAACACAGTTATTACTATTTGGCACTATAAGCCCTTAGCACCATATTAATTAGGACATGGTTCATGAAGAGTGGATTTTCCCCTCATAATTTAATTAGTATTAATAAGAAATATTGACGCCTGGAGCATGTTGATGCAGATTCGGATACCCAAGTGCTTTATTATAATAGTTTATTTTTAATTATTCCTGTTATTTTAATTAAAAATTTAGGATAAAATCTACTATAATTTAACTGTTCACTTAGAAAATTAATTCAACACACAATTAAAATCTACCTTCTCGTGGGATCGACACTTGTCACATTAATTTATTCTACAATAGATTCGTGTACTTGCGAGTTCAATAAAATTTGCTCAACACTTTTTTTTTTTACTATAGGACCTAGTTGGAGACAACAAAAAGGCCTAACTTGACCCTTAACCCCATTGCCTCAGTTTAAAATTTTTGAGCTTTAATCAAAATTTAAGGGCAAGGTTGGGCTAAGGGACTACTAAAAAAATAAAAGTACAATTCACATTTCACAAAGACAAACACCAACATTTAATTTCAGGGGCAAATTGAACTATGTCTTTTGTATTTGTACAAGACATGGATTTTGTTTATGTTTTATTTATATAATTATATATTTGAAACATTTTTGTAGACTGATTTCTATGTTTATATTACTTTAAATAGGTTCTTAAACTTTTAAATTTTAATATATGCTAGAGGTTAGGTATAATTCTTTTTAAAAAATTAAACTATTTAAATATGAAAATATTAAAATAAAAAATCTAAAAAACAGGCTAGTCTCAGAGAATGCCCTAGCCCACATTTGACATGATAAGTGTCGGGCTAGTTTTTGAAGGCCATGCCTTTTAATGGCCAGGGCAAGGTTTGGCTAGGACTTGGCCTAGACCAATTGCCAAGCATAGACCTAGTTTTTGATTAATCACTACATTGGAGTGTTCTCACTATCATGTTGGCATGTTGATATTACCTTAAATTACCATACATATATGCAAGGAAATCTAAATCTACAAATAAATATGGAACAAAAATAATGGGCAAAAAATACAACTTATAAACTTGCAATAAAAATAATAAATTTTAATCTCACTTAAAATAGTAATTGAATCCACAATTCAATATGTGAGTTTAATCTTTCACCTTAATTTAGAAAATTAACTACTCATATTAATAAGCAAAATGCTCATTTTTTTAATAAATTAAATTGCAAAAGTACAACAAAATGAATTGAAAGCAAAAGAGAGATGAGAAAAATCTCTTTTTATTAACTACATTTTTTCCCTAAAACAAAATGAAATTGAAAGCAAAAGAGAGATGAGAAAAATCTCTTTTTATTAACTACATTTTTTCCCTAAAAATCACCATAAATTTCACATAAGAACTATCTATAAAACTCATACTTAAACTACACACTAAAACTAGTGAGCTATCTTGCTTTTATATAGGTAAATTTTAGTCTTGATTAAGTGTTAACTTCTACATGGTAATTCTATGAATTTACAACCACAGCCTTTAGATGAGCTTTAATGAGCAACCACAACCTTTAAATGAGCTCACATTAGACTCAACTTAAATGGGTACCAATAAGGTCATTAAAATTGAAAGGCTAATCTGATATGATAAATTCTAGCAACTATTCAAAAGGTTTTTTAATCTCTAGAATCTAAATTTCACAAGATTTTCCAATTTGAGAGCCAAAAATTCATGAATTTAGGGATTTTCTTGCAAAACATAAAAATCATTTATAAAAATAAATAAAAACCGATAGTTCCTAAAATAGACCAGGGATTTGCAAATGTGACAAAGTTGTTAGCATTATTAACACTTTAAATATGAATGACAATTCTAACTTACTTTCTAGTGTTAATCATCATAATTTTTAAAATATTCCCAAAAACCATTCACCACCCACCCATTATTATTATTTTTTTTTACTGATCGCATGAAGACAAATAGGGGTAAGCTAAACTTTACAATTGTTTAGAGAGTATCACTAGGCCATAATTTCCTAGAGCAAACTATAATAAGCACAATTGTAAGGTGAGATATTTAATTAAAATTTCATTGCATATTAAACCAAATTGTTTGAAATAATAATAAAAAAGATGTTTTCCATTTTTCTTATTAAATTTTTATTGTTTATAGGAATTGACATTTTTGTTATCTAAAAATAGAAAATTTTTAATCATAATAAAAAAAATCAAGTAAAATGACCAAGTTAGCCATTTTTTCCTTAAAGTTTTGGCGTCAAAGGATAATTGGGATATCTATAATAGAAAATAATAGATTGAGATCTTTTCTTAATAAGAAAAGGAAAAAGTGCCCACTCCCCTAAGGTTTACGTAAAGAGTCAAATAAATCACTTTGATTTTACAAATGGTCACACAAATCCTTTTTTAACTTTATATCTTTTTATTATGATCAAAATAAATGCAAATATATATGATAATAACATAAAAATAGTAAACAACATATCATACAACACAAAAAGTTTCAATAACTGTAATGAATAAAAATAACATATATATAATGAAAATTAATTTTAATATTATGAAATTATTAGTTTATCACAATTAATTCAATTAATGCTAAAATCTATTAATCTAAAAACTGAATATAAGATTTATACTAGTGCATATGTATTTAAAATGATATTGTTAATACAAATTTTATAAACTAATTTGAATGTTAAATAATTAATTTAAAGTTTTTATTCTATCAAAGAGATTTGATTTATTGAAAAATATATGAATCTAAACTTGGAATTGAATTGAACCATAATCTAATGTTCAATGAAAGCACGAACCTTGTATGTGAGGATGCTACAATCAATTGTTGATGATTTCATTAATAGGTTAAGAGTTTGAACGCCATATAAATTTGATAAGTTCAAAGAGTTAGTTTAAGAATTAAAGAGAATTAACTCTTTCGCTAATTGTATCAAAATTTATCTATCTTTCTTTTTGGATGTGAGTACATTATATAGGTTGGTTACAAGAAATTTCACCCCATAATTGCCCTTGGTAGTTTCTGAAATAAATCCTAAACCAAAATCAAATAGAGTTTTAATCTAAAGCAAATTAGGAAAGAATATAAATGAAATTAGAATCTAACAAGCAAATAAGGAAATAATCTAAATTAAATTAGAGTCCTAGTCGGCTTAAATGCCTTTCATCAATTAAAATGGAATCTAGGCAATTAAAAAAGAAATAATTTATTTGTTTAGCCCTTTACCTCCTTAAGAAATGGGAAAGTATTTGAAATGGAAACTAGTATATTTTTCAAGGGGGAAAGTATCCAAAATGGAAAGTAATATATTTTCCAGCCATAATGTGCAATCCAACTTGTTGATTTCATGGAATTGATTATTTGGACATTTCAAGAGCCTGAATCACGCAATTAGTGGTTTGAATATCATGTGCGATTCCTTCAATAGCCCTCTACAAATTTGATTAAGCCCAAGTTGCTTGAATCAATCAACCTATTAAGTGCTTCTTTGAATTTCTTTACATAAGCTTTCGTAATGGGTTAGATAAGAACATGAGTAGGATCTGAATATGCATTATCCCATGTGATTATGACAGTTTTGTCTTTAAAAATAATTTATGTTATTTTTCTATTATATTATTTTAATTTTTTACTCTTATTTATTATTGAAAAAAAGGTCTTTGTGACAATTTTATAAAATCAAAGGCATTTATGTGGGAAAAAAACAATAAGCCGAGCCCAAGTTCCTAATTTTAATATCAAGCTCCTAACTCATCTCAGAGAAAGACTCGCTCAATAGCCAAAATTTCAACCAAGGGCAAGAAACCAATCTCTCCACATCACCCTTCAATTCCAAATTAAGCAACCCCTTTTGATTATGGATAAGCTCTATATTCAACATTTCTGACACACATCCTTGTTTTTCTCTTAAGTTAATACTTAAAATCTACACACAATTAATCAAATAAAAATCAAAAGTAGTCATATCAGCCACATTTTCTTTCATTTATCATTTTTCCTCTTAGTTAGTATTTTCTCATCCATGCTAAGAAACGAGGCCGGAACATTTTCAATATCCGGCCCCCTAATCACAATATATTTTTCAATGTCGTCAATGACGTATTCATCGTCTCCTTATCCTCCACATACAGAAAACTACGCTTCTCCTCCTATTACCATTATTTTAACAGTAACTCTTCTTGTTTTCTTCTTTGTTGGCTTTTTCTCTGTATATTTCTGTAGGTGTTTCATGGAAAATGTTGTCAATACATGGCAACTTCGACAAAGCCCTTCAGGAAATGCTGCTGACGCATCTAATTCACTTGCCAACCCTGGACTTGATCCTTCACTGATACAAGCCTTTCCAGCATTTGCATACTCAACCATTAAAGATTTTCAACGTCAAAACTACGATCTTGAATGTGCCATCTGCTTGGTCGAATTTGAAGATGACAATATTCTACGCCTTTTAACAGTTTGTCACCATGTTTTCCATCAAGAATGCATTGACCTTTGGTTGGAATCTCACAAAACCTGCCCCATTTGTCGTAGTGATCTTGATTTGCCTAAATATTCTTTGGAAAAATCTCCACTACTTTTTCGCAGTAATTCCATGAATAATATTATTGGAAGTAATGTGTCAACTTTAGAAGATGCCATAAGCATTTTTATTAAGGAAGACGGAGAAGCTAGAGAGGATAGCGGTAATCACGTAATGAATCCAAATAGCATAAAACAAAGTGAAAGATATGAGAGAATAGAGAAATTTTCAAGGTCACATTCAACCGGACATTCAATACATGCAACAAAAAATGAATTAGACGATAGACATACATTGAGACTCCCAGAAAATATAAAGTTAAGAATCCTAGGAGGACATAATTGGACACGAAGTTGTATTACATTTGGGGAATTTGGAAGCCCTATTGTCACCAGTAATAATCTTGGTTTTGGTGATGTACCAAGGTGTTCAGCTAGAGTCATTAATTGACATTTCCTTTGAATTTTTTTATTTTACTTTTCTTGGTTTACTCACGAAAGACAGACATATAGACTATGTTAAGCTTTTATTTATCAACTCTAAGTTGGAGATGAATAGAAACTACTTAAATGTAAATCTTTATCATTTTTTTACCACTAATATTATATCGTGCATGATTTAATATCCTCAAACATTCTTTTTAATCATATTTTGCATCATATACAAACTTTGCATCAGTTTGCCCTTTTCCTTAATTCATGTAATGTAAGGATTACATGAGCTAATGTTGATTAAATAAACATTTGATGCACGTATTAGCTATTATGCGCGTAAATGACTAAATGAAATGAGTGCAATTTTTTTTCATAAAACTTAAGAATATGAAAGAACGTGGTTAAGACCCTTGGTTTGTTATACTACAAGTCAAGCACTAAACAACATGTCGTTGGACCTAATTAATTAATCTCTTAGGTGTTATATATCCCCATGCCTATAAGATCTCATTTTACTTAATTTATAGGGCTTGCCCTCTTCATAAATTTTGTCACCTAGTAGTATAACAACCCATATGAAAAAAATTCTTAGAATATATTCTGTATGAGATACTCTATGAAATGCATATGCTCAATGTAGGTAAATTATCTAGATATATAATAAAGGTAAAATATAAAACTATTTTAAGATAACAATCTTTAACATAGGTGGTAGCGCCATTCATATAGAAATTCAACAATTAGAATTATAATATAGGCAGCAGGGTCGACCATATAAGGAGTGAATAACAAACATCATATTTTAGGCGATAGAGTCAACCATAGCATATTAAAATAAAAGTATCACATATTAAGCGGCATAGCTGATCATACAATCAAGTAAGTAGCAAAGTATCACATTATAGGCAGCATAGGCGGCATAGCGGACTATACAATCAAATAGTTATGAGATACAATTTTTTTTATTCAAATATAGCATAATTAATCTTAAACTAATAAGCTCTCTTAAGCATCAACAACAATAATAAAGTATTATAATATAATAACATAATAATAATAAATAAATATAATAACTAATTCAATAAGCAATTACATATGTGACGATGTAATAAGAAATGTTAGTGAGATATTAGAAATTCTAGAAATTACTAAAATATTTATGAAAAGATAAATCTCTACCATTAATCAAGTGCTATGGTCGCAAAATCCTAGCCATCCATAAACCCTAGAAATTCATTTTCTATAAACCTTAAAAATTCAAATATCTTTCCATTCTAAGCCAAAGCATCATTAATAGAGAAATTCTCAAGTTGGGAAGGAAGGTTTAAAAGAATCAAGGAAAAAACATAAGTAATACTTCATTTTAATTGTAATGTAAGGACAATATGCTTAAAATTAGCTTTAAATAATAATTCTTTTATGTTAAGTTTAGTTTTAAATAATCTTTTATATTATAATTACTATTATAGTGTGATTAGTTACTATCTAATCTCTATATGGCTGGCTATGCCACCTATAATTTGATGTTTTGCTATTTACTTAATTGTATGGTCAGCTATACCACCTATAATGTGATGCTTTGCTACTAATATGATTGTATGGTCAGCTATGCTTCCTAATAGGTGATACTTTTATTATGCCATGGCCGGCTTTATCACCTATAATATGATGTTTGTTATTTATTCCTCACATGATCGGCGTTGCAACCTATATTATAATTCTATTTCTTCAATTTCTATATGGACAGTGCTGCTGTCTATGTTAAATGTTGTTGTCTTAAAATAATGCATCTAGAAAATTTAGGCACATACATTTCATTGATTATTTCATAGAGAATATGTTTTAAAATTTTTTTTCAAATAAGTTGTTGTACTTACTAGGTGGCCAAGTTTACAAAGAGGATAAGCTCTTTAAGCTTTACAAAGAGGATAAGCTCTTTAAGCTAAGTAAAAGGAGATCTTTTAGGGACCTCAATACGTAACGCCTAAGAGATCAATTAATTAGGCCTAAAGGCATGTTATTTAGTGCTCACCTTATAGTACAACAAATCAAGGGCCCTAACAAAGTTTTTTTTATATTCCTAAGTTTTATAAAAAGAATTTGCACTCATTTAATTCAGTCATTCATGTGCATAGTAGCTAATATATGCATTAAATGTTTACTTACTGAGCATTAGCTCATGCAGTCCTTGCATTACAAGAATTGAGGAGTAGGGCAAGCTGACGCTAAGTTCCAACCAAGGTGAAGTGCATATTGACATAACAAGACCTTGGGTTATGAAATTGGCTCAATTGTATTTCTATCCAAGCATCAATATTATAAGTTTATTTAGCTACAAATTTGGTTTTGAGATATGCTACTAAGAAATTTTTATATTTTGTACCAAAGTTTTTGTGTAACAAGCGTTTTATGTTCTATATTTATAAATGCTTATTTTGAAACTATTTATACACTGCAAGTGCTAAAGGTTTTACATGTTTTTATTCACTCTTGTTACAATTATACATTATAGGCGGCATAGCCGAGTATATGAGGATAATCAAGATGATATCATAATATAAGCAGCATAGTTACCCATGTAGAGATTTAATACAACCAATTGCACTAAAAAAATTATTGTCTTTACATTACAGTTAAAGTGAAATATTACTTACCTCTTTTCCTTAATTCCTCTAAACCTCTCTATTAGTGATGCTTTAGCTTATAATAGAAAGAGATTGGATTTTTAAGGTTTATGGAAAATGAAAGGGTTAGGGGTATTTATAGGATTTTCTAAGGCCCATGGATGGTTAGGATTTTGCCCCCCTAACACTTGATTAATGATGGAGATTTATCTTTCTATAAATATCTTAGTAATTTCTAGAATCCTAATAGTTCTACACATCTATTATTACATCATCACTTATGTCATTGCTTATATTTTATCATATTATCATTATGTTATTATATTTTATACTTTATTATTATTATTATTATTAATGCTTAAGAGAGCTTATTATGTTATATTTGAGTGGTAAAT
Source organism: Aegle marmelos (assembly GCA_030449875.1). Classification (NCBI taxonomy): domain Eukaryota; kingdom Viridiplantae; phylum Streptophyta; class Magnoliopsida; order Sapindales; family Rutaceae; genus Aegle; species Aegle marmelos. Next base: position 18,200,941 of record JASUUL010000143.1, read on the forward strand.
CTAGTTTGGAATGCCACAAGAATGTAAATTCTTGATAAGTTCACTACTTCTCAAAAGAATGAACAAAAGAATAATCTTTGAAATTCAAATAACATTAAACTATAATTGTTTGAAACATTGGAACAACCCTCCAAGCATAGGTTTGTCAAAGGGTACTTTAAAAGTCTTTGCCAACCCATCACTATTAATGCAAGTCATTGAAAAACTTAATGCTAGCCTACTATAATTAATGCTGGACTTACTTAATGGATTCACAAACTTGAAACACAACAAACTGAATAAACAAAATAGTAGTTGGAATTCTCAAACTGAGCAAGTTGTAATAAATTAGTCATAACTCCTTCGAGAGAACTCAAAATCTAGCTCTATAAATTGCATTAGAAATCTAACTTAAATACCTTTCCTATGGTATATAGCTTGCATATTTGTTATAGTTCAATCAATACCAGTTTTATTTTGAATTCACCTTTCTGCATTTTGAATAGTGCCCATAATGTCTTGTCTTTTCTCCAAGCCCAATTCATGATGTCTTGTATCTTGAATTGCATTTTTAGTCTACATTTTCTCAATTGATCTATTCAAAGCGACTTACATATTTTTCACTCTATCTCTTGTAATTGGGCCTCTATAAATATATAAAGGATCACTTGAATCTTTAATGATTTTCCCTTGATTGTTCTCATCATTTACCCTCTCCTCGAAAGGATTCGTCCTCGATTCTTCACCTATATCAAAAGGAGAAAAATTAGAAACATTAAAAGTATCACTCATATTATATTTGCCATGAAGATCTAATGCGTAGCCATTATTATTGATCCATGCAACCACTTGAAATGGACCATCTTCCCTTGGAAGTAACTCACAATGCCTTTCTATTAGGAACCCCTCCGTTCTCACATACCCCTAAACCCAATGTCCAAGCTTGTTTATGTCCTTTGTTGGCTTAAGTAGCATATTCCTCAATATAAGGTATAACTTTCTTACTTGAATATATCATAATTAACCTTAAGCTAACAAGCTCTTGTAAGCATTATAATAATAATAATGATATAATAGTATCATAATAAAAATATAATAATATAGTAATATAAAATATTTAATTCTAAATTAAGAATGATATAAGCAATACATAAGTGATGATACAATAAGAGATGTTGTAGAGATATATTAGAATTTTAGAAATTCCTAAGATATTTATGAAAAGATAAATCTCCACCATTAATCAAAAGCTATGGTGGCAACATATTAGCCATCTATTAGCTTTAAGAAACCCTATAAATACTTCCTAGCCCTTTTATTTTTCACCTAGAAATTAAATTCTCTTCTATTCTAAGTCAAAACATCAATAGTAGAGAAATTTCAAGTTAAGGAGGTTTAGAGAAGTCAAGAAAAAATGATAAGTAGCACTTCACTTCAACTACAATGATAAGAGTTTTTTAATGCTTAAATTTATCTTTAAATAATAGTTCTTTTATGTTAAATATAATTTTAAATAATTATTTATCTTGTGAAAATTATTACGATGTAATCGGTTATTGTCTAACCTCTACATGGTTGATTATGCCGTTTATATTATGATGTCTTTTTAATTACCCTTATATGATTGACTATGCCACCTATAATGTGATATTTTGTTACTTACTCTTTGCATATTTGGCAATGCCACCTAATATGTGATACTTTTATTTAAATATGCCATAAATGGTTCTGCTGCCTATACTATGATATTTTCTTATTTACTCTTTGTTTAATTTCTTTATGAACAGTATTGCCGCCTATGTTAAAAATTATTGTCTTAAAATAGTTTTCCGTTTTGGCTTTATTATATATCTAAAAACTTCACATACTATGACATAAGTTACATTCAATACATGCATTTCATGGATCTTTTCATAAAGAAGATGTTTTAAAAGAATTTTTAATAAATAGGTTGTTGAACTATTAAGTGGCAAAGTTCACGAAGAGGGCAAGCCTCTAAGTTAAGTAAAAAGAGATCTTTTAGGAATGCCAATGCGTTACGCCCAAAAGATCAATTCATTAGACCTAAGGACATGTTGTTTTAAAGAATAAAAATACTAGCCTCGTAGTACAACAAACCCAGGGCTCTAATAAAGTTGTTTAATATTTTTAAGACTTAGCATTCATTTATTCATTCATGTACCTGGTAGTTAATACGTGCAATCTTTACATCCAGGAATTGATGGTAGGGCAAGCTAACGCCAAGTCCTAACTGAAGTAAAGTGCATATGGGCATAATAAACCTTGGATTTTAAGATGGGTTCAATTATATTTCTATTTATAAGTTTATTTAACTACAAAATTAGTTTTGAGATATGTTACTAAAGAAGTCCTATATTTTGTAACGAAGTTTTTGTGTAATAAACCTTTTATATTCTATCTTTATAAAAAGCTTTTTGTAAAATCTATATCTATACTAGAATTGTTGATGTTCCATTATTTTTTTTATAAATCATCTTAGTTATAATTATAAATATGGGGTGTTACACTTGGTCCTCTTTTCTATGTGTTGCTACACTTTCTCATGTAATTGGTTAACAAATTCACCTTTCTTTTTACTATCCAAACTATCATGCTTATCAATATGTAATGGTAATAAATCCAAAGGAGTCAATAGATTAAAACCATATTCAATTTGAAATGGGACATTCTATTATAAGTAAATTTAAGATGCGACAAACATTCTTCTCAAGTTTTCAAGTTCTTTTGAATAATGGCATGCATTAAAGCAGACAAGGTTTGATTTACAACTTCAGTTTATCTATCAGTTTGTGTATGACAAGTGGTAGAAAATTTATCTACCAGTTTATCTATCTACTTCTGTAAAACTGTATGTACTCTTGAAATTTCTCTTGAGTTGATTACTTACTGGAAACAGTCCAGATACACTCACATTCATCTTGGTGGTGTTCGTCTTATCCTTACTCTTCATGGAAGAAAAGGCCTTCTTGTTACAGCTAGAGTTGCTTTACTGGATACAAGATTCAAAGAATACCAACAAGCTACTATTGGCACTGTCCTTACTACCCTCCATGTTGGTAGTGTTGTCCTCACTATTTACCCAAAATTCAATCTTTCACTGGATGATCCAAATCTTTCTAGTTTTCAGATTGCTACCATCCATCACTAGTTGGTCTATAGACTTCAAAATCATCCACTTGATCTTCTTTCATTTAATGAAGCCAATTTAGACACCTTTATAATTCTTGCTAAATCTTCAAATATCCTTACTATCATTCAGTTCCCTAGACAAATCCCAAGAGTCGATCTTCTCAAGCTCATGTCGCTTGAGTTGATAATAAATTATGAACACTTCACTAAAATACCACTCCCATCTAGACTTTTGAACCTATGTATGAGAAAAGACCTAATAGTACTATTCACATTCAGTTCAAACCTCCTCCATTAGTCCCCACAGAGCCAACCAGACTATCTTTTACCTGTTCTATGATTCAACCTGCTCATCACCACCCTAAAATTCTTCCTAATGGTGACCCTTTACCTATCTTGTATTTCTCCTCCCAAGGTCTTTTTGTTTATCCAGACAAACTTCATGGCCATTTTATGTGGGATGTTCCTGGCTCAGGCATGTGCGATCCAGGCTGTCTATGTGAAAATGATAATGATGAGTTTGATGACTATTCTTCTAGAAAAAAAAGAAGAAGGTTATCTTTACTGGTTGTAAATATCATCATCCTTATCTCCTTGAGGATGATGATGAACCAGATTATCTACCTCCTTTGCCCCTCTAACACAAAGGACTCAAGTGGATCCAAAAACTTCAACCCACTCTTTGTAAGCTACCACCATCAAACCTTATTAATTTGTTGCCAACACTTGTACTGGTGTCTTGTATGATGTTTTCATCTATCTCTCCATTAGATTACAATGATAATTTTCTTTCTCTTGAAAAGAGATAAGATCTGGCACATCAAGTATGCTCTAGACCATTTGTCAACTCTCCAATCACCTCTAGTGGGCATTTAGAAGAATCAAAACCTTTTGAGACTGTTCTTAATTGGCAGACTCAAAATGTTAGAGTATAAAATGCTTCTCTGACTTCTCTACATATAAAGGTTGATCAGATTGCTCACAGATCTACTGTGGTTGAGAACAAAGTCACATCTATCTCAGATCAGCTGACAAATCTCTACAATGGTCTTCATGCAAAAGTCGCTCAACTTGATAATGATCTTCGAGAAATGATTGCTCAAGGTTAAATGTCTTCTGACTTTGATCAAAAGGAAAAAAAGATTAATCATTTAAAGGCTAAGATGGCTAGAATTGATGCTGAAAATCTCTAAAAATAATAGTTTACTTCTACTCTCTTTCCAACTATGTCTTTCTTCCCTACAGAACCATATCATCCTCTCAGTTTTATATATCCTCAACCTCCCAGATCATATGAACCTGAAAAGGTTTTCCTAATGACTCATACCCTGTTTCCTCTTATTATAAAACCTAAACCTATCCTCTCAGATGACCTTTACCTCCTCTTGTTACTTTTATCTATCTTGAACCTAGATAAAATTCTATTAAGATTCATGAATCAATTAACCCATAAATTTCTTTTACTTCAGCCTTACCCCATTTTACAGAATCACCTTCTAAAGCTAATCAAAAGAAATCTACTAAAAGTTACTTGCTGTCAGACCTACCATATCTCAATAATGATCCTTCAGCAGATGAGTCTCTTTTAATAGATTCTTTAATCTCTCCCATTAAGACTTCTGAGTTTAGTTACAGTTTAGATGATTCAAAAAAGAATTTAGCAGATATTACTCACCTTTTTATGGCTGATCATCTTGCTGAGTCTGAAACTATAGACAGAACCTCTAGACATCCACCTAGGGAACCTTATGTTGATATTTCTTCAAATATTGAAGAAGAATTTGAAGGAAAAAACTCTCACCCCCTCCTAGGATTCGAGCTAAGGTTGCTTCTAGAAATGGACCATGGTTTACATTTGATGATGTCTCGCCAACTAAATAGAGAAAGACTTCAAGAACTTTCTATCTGGCTAGATTTACAAATGGTTAAGCCTGGTGCAGAAATCATTACAATCTTGAAGGAATTCGTCTTTCGTTTTACTAGGTCTCTCTAAGATTGGTTTGACAGTCTTGGGGAATATAGACAATTGCAGTTCATTCAAATGCCAAGTGTCTCTGCGGCTTTAATGGATATTCATATGCAATTCCTTGGTGAAACTGTAACTCTCTTTGCCTATGCTCTCAAAGATTACCTCTCAATGAAGTGATATTCTCTTCAATGAATAGATTTAAATTACCACTTCAAAAGAATGTCAACTTTTTTCCATAAGTTTGGTGGAACTAATGATAAAATTATGAAGCATGTTTTTATTTCCTCTCTCCCTGAGGAACTTCAACCATAACTCCACAGGCAGAGTATAACTGCTCAGCTTGATATCAATACCATGAGCATTGGTAGAATCTTTTAGCTTACTCCAGCTTCACTTGACTATTTGTGTGAATAAAAGAAGTTTTTAGAAATATAATAAAAGAGAAACCTTCATGCAAAGCTACTTGTGGAAAGCCTTATCTGAAAATGATATGCAAAGTAAGAAGTAGTGTGATTGTCCTTCCAAAAAGAAGCACCATAGATCTCACTTCTATAGGAAATCTCAATTTCCATCTTCTTCTCGACATTGTTTCCCTAGACATTTCAAAAAAATTTGTTACTTCATACGAAAGAATCCCTCTGAACTTCTTGACAAAAATAGAAAAAGAGTAGATGTTTTATTTGTAATAATTCCATGAGTTTAGTTCAATAACTTCATTCTCTTCATCAGTTTTCTATTGAAATAGATCAGATTGAACAACTTTACACTGAACACGAGTCTCTTGACCAAGATATAGTTTTTGCTCTTGGTTCCTCTGATTCTAAGTTTGAGTCTAGTGAATCTTATGATTCTTCTCTAGAATATTCCTCTATGTTTCAAGTACAGTCTCATCCTTAGTCCCTTTTAGTTCAACCTGTTCCCTCGATGAAAATCTAAATTCTCATGTCAAAATACAGTTGGCCTATATCCCTTATTGCTTTTGTTGATACTAGCTCCCAGCTTAGTATTTTGAATCTAGCTATTCTCCTTCCAGAAGCTTAGATTGTCTTTGAAACTCATTTTTGTGTAGCTAGTGGAAAAGTCTTTTCTACCCAGCTTCTTACGAAAAAATAGATTGGAATTCAGTTGTTCCCAAAACTTACTGTTTGGACTCTTATTATTGGATCTAGTCATCCAGACAAAGATCTACTTTTGGGCTTTGATATCTGTTGAGTGTTAGAAAGTGTATATTTATAAAGGAAAAAATCGTTATTTTACACTTTAAATCTCATTAACATTGTTATTTTTATTTATTTAAGTATTTTGTTATTTAATTATATGTATTTTATTATAATTATGTATTTTATGTATTTTAGGGGCATTATGATCATTTCACAATGAACAAGTGATCAGACAGCAAAACGAACGTCATATTTGGACTCAGGACGGTTGAAAACCTTAAGAGGAGCATTAAAGGAAAAAAGTCACTATTCACATATACGGTACTATTCATATGTACGGTACTGTTCACGGTACTGTTCACGTATACGGACCAATGATGTGGCAACTACCTATGACGTGACAGTATCTGATTGGACGAATTATGTGGATTGACTGCTTATGTGGCGTTGACTAATGACGTGGCGTTGACCGATGATGTGTCACGATCTTATTGGACTAAATTTCTTATGTACTGTAGATCGATGACGTGGCAGCATCTCAGTGGAGCAAAAATCGTGTGTACAGTACATGCGCTTACATGGGATTATTTACTATTCAGGCGGCATTACTGTACAAATGTTGACTGTTGACTGATGACGTGTTCAACCAGGAACGAAAGAAGACAAGAGGTTGTTTACATCGCTCGTGCCTCACCTCAAGAAGGGCAGCAACTAAAATCGCTGGCGCAATCCTGAGCATCCGAATTGTTTTTAATCCGATGGTCACGATTCACTCAATGTATCTATAAAAAGGGGGTTCTCCCCCCCTAATTTGATACCCCTGAATTCATTTCTAAGCTTAGATTTCTAAAATTCCTTCTCCTTCTTGTAGTTTCTTTGTATTTTAATAAAATTTCCTTTTTTATCCTTAGTTAAAATATGAGTAGCTAATTTCTTTTTGAGCTTGGGTTGAAGGTGAAGTCTCAACATGTTCCATGGGCTTAATTTGGTAAATTTACTTTCTCTTCCCCTCTAATATTTGTGGTTGTTTTAACTTTTCGTCGACATATAATAATAGTCCAGCTCACTTCATAAAGCTTCCTTTCAAGCTCAATGAAGATGTGAATCGTACTAAAGCCACCCATCCGGGTATGCCACCCTCAGAACTTCTTCTGGCCCAAAGAGAATGTGTTAAACTTTTGGCCTAAGACCTAATGGAACCTACCTCTTCCCAATAGGCTTGTCAAGCTTTTTATGTCAATAAAAGATCTGAAACTTTACTAAAAAAAAAATGTTTAGTGATTGATTATAAACCCTTAAATCAATTCTTGCAAGATGACAAGTTCCCTCTTCCTCATAGAAACTCTTTGTTTATATATCTCTAAAATGCCTCTATCTTTTCTAAGTTTGATTTAAAGTCTGGATTTTGATAGTTGGGTATTGACCCTTCTGAAAGATATAAAACAGCTTTCTGTATTCCAAATGCTCATTACCAATGGAAATTCCTTCAAAGAACCATAACCCAGATTGTCAAACCCATCCTACACCATACCCTTGTTTATATTGACGATATTCTATTGTTTTTAGGTATAGCAGAAGAACACCATGCATTACTCCAACAATTTCAAGATGCATTACTCCATGCATTACGATTGAGTATCTCGATATAAACATCAAAGATGGGTATTATCAACTTGGTCCCCTTATTGTATAAGAATTACTGCATTTCTCTAATAAAGACTTTAACAAAAAGCAAGTTCAACAATTTTTAGGTATAGTCAACTATATAAGAGATTTTCTTCTATATGTAGACCAACACACTAGTGTTTTATCTACTTTGTTAAAGAAACGTCCCTCTCCATAGGATAAGCATCACATGCATGCAGTTCAACAATTGAAGCAGATTGCTCAGAATCCTCCACCGTTGAAAATTATTTCTGATGGTCTTCATCATGAAATAATTATGGTTCCTAACCCTTCGGGTTCCAGCAAAGGTATCATAATTAAAGAAGAGTGTCTTGACACTCCTCTTCACTTATATTATTAAGATGCCTAGGATCCAAATGAAGAGTTTTTACCTCTCAGTTAGTATCTCAAACAACTGGAAACACCTCTTTCCAATGTTCACGTTCAAGTCACTATACTAGAACAAGGCCAGTCTTCTACTCCTAGAATTATCTCTCCTTTTGAACTGGTTATTACTCTCTCCTCTTGTGAAAGGAATTGTATCCCTGGTATTGTGTATGCCCGGGGTTGTCCTCTTTACCATGACTCCACATACCTGGATTACTGCAATATGTTCTGCAGTCCATCTGGCACTATATATGTAAAGACGTGTTCAAATTACATACGTAACCGACAAGAAGAAATAGACTCCAGCTCAAATAATCCAGAACAGATGAACCTATCTCTTCTTAATAATGTTATTTTGTCTTATTATGTGGTTGTAATAGTATAAAGTAAGGGAAATAATTAACCTATTTTATGCTTTTGTATTATTAGCTTGCTTTATGCTTTTGTCGTTTTTGCTTTTAGAAAAGTATAGGGGTCCTGTCCCAGCTTTTTCAAAAGTGTGTTTTGCTTTAATAATTATGTTTGCTTTTAGAAAAGTGATGGGTCCTATCTCACTTTTTTAGTTTTTCTTATATGACCCTTATCTCTATATAAGAGCGTCTCTCCTCTTTGTAAAATAACTTGGAAAAACTTGAAAAACTCATAATATATTCAGTATTTTTTATCTATGGCTTTCTAATTCTCTCTCTTCTTAAGGTCGATGAAGCTCTGAAATAAATAAAGAAAAGATATAAGTAAGAAAAAGAAAATTTATTCAAATTAAAACCAAGTCGTATGCTCTACACTTGTCTTCTTTAAAGGATCCTGTGTATCAAAAAGCTTGAGACTTTTTTATTGTTTTCTTATTTGGTTTGGCACCCATTTTAAGCTAAGGAAAAACTATTTTAGGGTTTATAAACCTAGAAAAAGAAAAGATTATGGCTTCTATTTTTCTAGTTAAGGTATTTCAGCGGAAATCCAATGACATAAGTTCCAGAGGTGAACCCGAATGGGCACTAGTCTGGTCCCCATTGTTAGTAACAAGCCACGTACTTAATCGGTCGGTCTCCCGATTGGTATCTATATAATGTACTTTATAAATAGAAGAGGATATTTTTGGATTAAGATTCTGATTTGATTTTGATGTAGAATTTATATCCTAAAATTCTTGTAAACTAGCTCTATATAATGTACTCAACAAACAAAAAAGAAGAGGTTTTTGGATGCAATTTAGTGAGAGCTAATTCTCTTTACTATTTAAACTTATCGATTTTCCATGGCATTCAAATTCTTAACTTATCAATCAGATCATCCATAACTGATTGTGGCATCTTCATAAACCAAAGTTCATGCTTGCAGAAGCATTGGTCGCGACTCCATTTAACTCAAGAAATTAGACTCGATCTTTGGAATCAAATTAATTAGGGTCACGCCAGTTCTTGATGGGGTTTGTATCATGTGTTGTGAGTGCTCTCTGTGTATGGTGTGATTACTTTTTGCGTAAGTTGATTAGGTTTAGTTTACTTTTAAATTTAAGTTTTCTTTTCTAATTTATGTCAATCTAACCTAATGAAATTTTTGGATACCCAAGTACGTGGTGTTATTATACCAGAATAGTGACAATTAAAAATTGTCATGCCTAATACCAGAGAAGAAAACCATAGCACATACCACCCTAAGACTGAAGCCTTAACCTAGGCACTGATGGAGGATGAATAGTAGTTTTTGTGACTAAGATTGGCATTTGATACAAAGGAACAAGTCTTTCTAATACACAGGATCCTTAAGCTATAAAAAACGGTGAACAACTAAGAAGTCTGTAACCTTATAGAAGAATAGAGAGAAAGGGATTTAGCCAATCATTTTAAGAAGAATACTTCTTAAGATTTTCATAAAAGCTTCTTATTTTATAAAAGGAGAAGACCTCTTTATATAGGAGAAGTATATCTTTAAAATAGGACAGGACCCCTGCTATGATTATAAATATCATGATTGCATTAAAGAAAGCAAAAGCAAAAGCAAACATGATTACAAGTTGACAAAAATAAAAAGTAAAAGTATCTACTTTTTCAAAAGCAGATTCCTTTTGAAAAGATAAAGATAGGATAGGACAACACTCCAACTTTTATTAAAGCTTTGATTCCCGGATCACTATTATTATGAAGTGGATGGGAATCTTGTGGAGACATGGACTTTGTCTCGTTTTCATACTATCGACGTGTCTTTTGGATTATCTTGTCAAGATATTGATCTTTAAAATCTGTGAGGTCTTCATCACTTTTATCAGTAGTGTCTCTTATATGATTCATCTAAATGCGAATTTTTTTCAATTTTCCATAAATTATGGATTGTTGGTTTTTTTGAGATTTTATTTTTAGAGACTTCGATGAGAAATCTAGAATTGTTGGTGTAGGGATCATGTAACTTGAGTAGGGATTGGCCAATTGATCAACCGAGGACATGAATTCTTCTTAAGGGTATTGGAAATCTTAGAACAGGACATTGGTATAGTCAGGTCTTTCTTCTTTGACTAATATTCCTATGACTGTAGGATCAGGATACAATGTTCTAAGAAAATGGTGAATAAATAGTTACAAGGTATGTTGAAGACCTATAGATGTATTAGAGAAGGTTGAACATTATTTAGTTCAAATAGATAGGCTTCTAAAGTTGAGGTGATGGAAGGGTCATAAAGAATTATATATTGATGTGGGAAAGTTTGCCATTCAAAAGCTTGATTTTGTGTCCAAAAATCTCTAGATTGCATCCTATGAAACTGAAGTAAACTTCTCTGGTTCTTGTCCTGGTAGTGCAAAACATTGATGAGAACCTGAAATGTTCTGTAATTGTTTATGCCACTAAGTAAGTGGGCTGTACCATTCAAGAAGTGTCCATAAAAGAGATGAAGCATTTTCAGGATGCAGAAGATGACAAAGTGTTGCTTAGACTAAATTGAGTGATTGGTGTTTCGATTTAGGAACTAATTTTCACACATTATTTCTCTCAAATTGATTTAACTCAAGATTTATCATTTTCTGCATCCGCAAAGGATTTTGATTCAATTTGAGAAATAAAAACAGTATGCTAGGGTCTCTTAAAATTAAACCATTAGGATGAGAAGAAACATACCTCTATTTTTTAGAAAATATTTGTGAAGTACCTTCTTACTGCTCTATGCTTGTTTCTTCTTCTTGTTTATTCTCTTATTTATCTTGTGTGAATCCTTGTAGTAATTCTCCATCTGCATCATCATTAACAACTACTTTCTTCATAGAAGAAGGATTAGACTCATCAAATGCAACATGCATAGACTCTTCTACAACTAAAGTTTTTGTTATTATAAACTCTATAAGTTTTTCTTGTGTTAGAATAACCAAGAAAGATGTCAATATCAGATTTTGGATCAAATTTATCAAAATTTTCTTTTGCATTCAAAATAAAACATTTGCATTAAAAAATTTTAAAATAACCAATAATGGGTTTTCTATCTTTCCAAAGTTCATAACAAGTTTTATTGAGATAAGGTCTAATCGGCATATGATTTAAAACATAACATGCGATGAAAATTCTACAAATGGATTACTTATAGAAGAAAAAGTGTTTGAGACTATTATAGCTATTTTATACCAAATGAATATGTTTGATTAGGATCTAAAATTATTATCTGATCTAGTAAACCATAGTCTAGAAGCAAGGTTGGTGTTAGATATTTTTTTTTGTTTGTATTCTATCTCTAGAGGCTCATATTTGGGTAAATATATATAAGCTAATGGCATATTATTAACAAGGTGGCATTTACAAGCAAATCTTTCTAAGAGAACTAATCATAGTAGACCATCTCTTGGATAATTAACATTTTCAGTTTTATATTGAGTATCCCATATAATATTTAATCTATGAATTTTACTTTTGATATAGCTAAATCATTTAAATATTTTATAATATATATTTGTTTGCCTAATGCTATTTTTCACTTCTTGTCTAATGTTTAGAATTAAAGTTGTTGTAAGTGGACATTCACACTTTGAAAAAAGAGAAAAATTCTATTTTTCAAGCTCATCCCATTCTCTTCTTATTATTGTTTCTTTATTTTGGCTACTATAATAATTACGGTCAAGTGTATGATGTTTATCTTGAAATCTGATATGTCTATACAACTCTACAATAGCACTTTCTAATGTAATTTTTCTATCTACATTCATTTACTTCATTGTCAAAAAGAAATCTGGTATCATTAAGCTTTATAATCTTGCTTGTCACAAAACTGAAGACTTGATGATGATGATGATGATGATGCATTGTTTAAAGGTTGTTTAATTGTCTAGCTGATGATGTTGATGTATGGTTTAAAAGGTTAATTAAATGGCTAGCACAATAAGTTGGTATTATTTTTAATAGCAAATTTTATTGCTTCATGAAATGTGTAAAATCCTCTATAATATTCATCAACGTAATTGACTATTAAATTCATAATTGACAATAAGATTAACTACCATCTCCATTGGGAATAAATACTTGGTTGTCTACCTCTAACTAATATAGAAAATGCAAAATGATCACTTCCTAAATGATCAATAATGCAAGAGTGCATTGGCTACTTTTAATTTATCTTGTGGGTTATTACAACTCCGCAATTTATCTAAGATGTATTGCTAATTGTCTAATAATTGAGATTTACTTTTAAGTGTTCCTGGAGCAAAATTCATATATCGCTTCATTCCTGTAAAATAATAATTGAATAATTAGTCCTGAAATAATAACAATTAAAGTATTATCTTTTCTTATTATATGTTCAAATTTTGCCTTACATCCTCTTCCTGTTATTACTTCTAAAAGATTATTCATCTTTTACTAATAAAAGGATTTTTCTTCTCAAAATTTTTCTTGTGAATATTATTGCAATTTGTTCTTATTGTAAATGATATTATTCCTAAAATTTCTAATTCTGTACTAGGCTTTCTGCTTTCTATTTGTGTAAATTCTCTACTATACATTATTGTTTCTGCCATCTTTATTAGGCTTTTGTACTAATGTTCTTGCCATCCTAAACTACTTCCATCAGTTTGTATAATTTTATAATAACTACCTATAGTTAATGCTAATGACTTAACATTTTTAACTATTTCTTTAAGTTTTTATATTAATTTTATATCTTCAATTAAAATATTTTTTCTATTTTTTATTTAAATTATTATATAAAGGTCTTAATAATATAATAAGTTTGGTATAAACTTTATACTATAATTTAATAATCCATAGAATTTTGTAATTCTTTTATATCTTATATATGCTTGTAATTCTATAGCTCCATTATTTATTGTTAGTCCTAAAAAATCAATTTTTTGTTTTAATAATTTTCTTTTTAGAAATTAATATATTATTATTTTTAAGACGCTCTAAAATTTTGTGAGTTATATGCATAAATTTATTATCACTAAAAACAAGAATATCATCTATATAAAACTGTACAAAATTTTAAAAATAGTTTTAATATTTTATCGATTCTAGCTTAAAAAAATTATGAATATATATTTTTAATTCAAATGGCATTACTAACCATTCAAAAATGTCTATGAAACAAATTCTTCATGGAATCATATGTACCAAAGTGCACTTTTAACAATCAAATTTAGAAAATATCTAGCATTTTTTTATACAATTTACTAATTCATCTTTATTTATAATAGTCATCATTTAATTTTTTATAATTAATTGCCATCCTACTCTTACCTTGTTTTTGTTCAATATGGTTATTTACCATAAATACTAGCCTTTTATGTTTACATATACTTTTTCTTATTACTTTTAATTCTAATAATTCATTTATATGCATTTTGAATTCATTTTTATCTTCTAAACTATATGTTAAATCTTGTGTTTTTATTGTTATATCTGTATTTGTAACATCTCACGTTTATAATTGTAATTAGAGTGAATAAAAACAAGTGGAACATTCAACACTTGTAGTGTTGATAAAAATTTTCAAATAAGCATTTATAAACATTAAACATAAAAGATTTATTACACAAAATCTTTGTTACAAAATGTAAAGATTCCTCAGTAACATTCCACCTTTATGATTGTAACTAAAATAATTAAGTATTTATAAAAATAATTTTAAAATAAGCATTTTATAAATGTAGAACATAAGAAGTTTGTTACACACAAAAAAAAGAACTATATAAAAGGTCTGTTAAAAAAAAACTTAGTTACAAAGTTTACGTTTCTCTTAGTAACATGTCACCAACCAATTCTATAAACAAGCTTGTTGGATTTGGCATCAGCTTTTTCCTACTCAGTTCTTACAATGTAAGGATTACGTGAACTAATATCTAGTAAGTAAACACTTGATGCATATATTACATATCATGCACATGAATGACATTATGAAATAAGTGCTAAATCTTTTACATGAAACTTCAAAATGTAAAGAACAGTGTTAGGGCCCTAGGTTATACAAGGCTAGCTTTCTATAATATACCCTTGGGTATTAATTGATCTATTGGGCATTACATATCGCCGTCCCCAAAGGATCTCTTTTCTTAGCTTAGAGGGCTTGCCCTCTTTATGAATGCTTGCCACCTAGTAGTACAACAATCCTTTCTTTCTTCAAATTCATTAAAATACCTCTTTATCAAATCACTCATGAAATGCATGAGACCAATGCAACTTATGCCACAGCATGTATGTGAGGTTCAATCTTCTTACTTGGATATAATATAATTAAGCTAACAAGCTCTCTTAAGCATTTGTTATAATAACAATAATAATAAAATATAATAATAAAATGACATAAGTAATAATATAACAAAAATTGCAGAGATATTATGAATTCTAGAAATTACTAAGATATTTATGAAAAAATAAATTAATAATGACATAAGTAATGACATACGTGATGATGTAATAAGAACTATTGTAGAGATATTAGGAATTCTAGAAATTACTAAGATATTTATGGAAAGATAAATTGATAATTAAAAGTAATGATGACATAAGCAATGACATAAGTGATGATGTAATAAGAAATATTTTAGAGATTTAGAAATTCTAGAAATTACTAAGATGTTTATAAAGAGATAAATCTTCACCATTAATTAAGTGCTAAATGGAAAAATCTTAGCATTCTAGAAATCACTAAGATATTTATGGAGAAATAAATCTCCACTATTAATCGAATAATATAGTGGCAAAATCCTAACCACTCATGGGTCTTAGAAAATCCTATAAATACCCCTTAACCCTTGCATTTTCCATAAACCATAAAAATCTCATCTTTTTCCATTCTGAGCTAAAGCATCACTAGTGAAGAATTTCTCAAGTTTAGGAAAGAAGGTTTAGGGGAATAAAAGAAAACAGGTAAGTAACACTTCATTTCAACTGCAATGTAAGGACAATATGTTAAAATTAGGTTTAAGTAATAATTCTCTTATGCTAGGTTTAGTTTTAAATAATCTCTTATCTTATAATGATTATTATTGTGGTGTGATTGGCGATTATTAAATCCCACATAACTGGTTATGCCGCCTACATTATGATATCGTCCTCATATGACCGGCTATACCACCTAGGATGTTATGCTTACTTACTTGATTGGATGGTCTACTATGCCGCCTAATATGTGATGCTCTTATTTTATCATGCCATGGTCAGCACTGCCACTTAAAATATGATGTTGCTATTACTCTTTATATAGTAGGCCCTGTCGCCTATATTATAATTCTATTTCTTTAATTTCTATATAGACGGCATTGCCGCCTATGTTAGATGTTGTTATCTAAATTAGTTTCATGTTTTGCTTTATTATATGTTTGAAAAATTGACATGTTGTGACATAAGTTGCATTGATCTCATGCATTTCATAAGTGATTTCATAAAGAGATATTTTAAGGAATTTGAAGAAAGAAAGGATTGCTGTACTACTAGGTGGCAAGCATTCATAAAGTGGGCAAGCCCTCTCAGTTAAGAAAGGAGATCTTTTAGGGACGATGATACGTAACACCCAACGAATCAAATAATTTAAGTTCAAAGGCATGGTATGAATGCTAGCCTTGTAGTACAACAAACCTAGGGCCCTAACATCGTTCTTTACACTTTGAAGTTTCATGTAAAAGATTTAGCACTTATTTCATAAAGTCATTTATGTGCATGGTAGGTAATACATGCATCAAGTGTTTACTTACTGAGCATTAACTCACATAGTCCTTACATTGCAGGAACCGAGTAGGAAAAGCGGACGTCAAGTTCCAACCAAGGCAAAGTGCATATGGACATAATAGACCTTGAGATACACAACGGGCTCAACTGTGTTCTTATTTAAGCATAAATCCAATAAGCTTGATTATGGAATTGGCTGGTGACATGTTATTAAGAGAATCATTAACTTTGTAACTAAGTTTTTTTTTTAACAGACCTTTTATATAATCTTTTTTGTGTAACAAACTTCTTATGTTTTATATTTATAAAATGCTTATTTTAAAATTATTTCTATAAATTCTTAATGTTACACCTGGTTTAACCACTTTAGTTACAATCATAAGGGTGGGGTGTTACAATTTGGTATCAGAACCCAAGGTTTAAAACGATTCTGTAGACCGTCCATATGTACTAGCCGAGGGAAGGACACAACTTAGCTCTTAGTAAGAATTAGGAACTAAGATAATAAAATATCTTACATTTACTTGTTTGACCCATAGAAGCTTGTTCTAAGATAGTAAGGATGTCAAGTGCTAGGGATAATAGAGGCAGAAGAGTGGGAGGAACTTCAAGAGAGCAATCCTCTACAATTGATCGACTTACAGACATTGTCACACGACTTTTAAAAAGAGAAGTCAGAAGAGATGAATGTGCTCAAGCAACAAATAATATCGGGGCTGAATTTAGAAGATTAAACCCATTTATATTTAAAGAAAGCGCAAATCCTATGGCAGTAGACCAATGGTTACGAACTATGAAAAGAATGACTAAAATAGGCAACGGAGTTCGTGGTGTTGTTAAACCAGAGCAATGATGAAATAAGTTCATCCTTTGGAACAATAGCCCGCGTGCTCGGGTTTCCAGCCTATATACCCAGATGCATCAAAACTCAAAATAGTTTTTCATAAGGTTATATAACCTAAAACTTGACAACTTTTGTCATTAAATAGGGTACCAAACCTAGAAGAAACACTATCAAGAGTTTTTTTATGCACAGGATCCTTGTTCAAGGTAAGCACAGAGCATATTTTCCTGAGTTTAAAATGAACGGATAAAATTTCTTTTCAGATTTTTAGAACACTAGGATTTCATTAACAGAGAAAAGATAGTGAGTTTGGAGAGTCATGGTTTTCAAAGCACACTTTTATTTCTTCAAACTCTTTTGATTACAAAGTGAGGAGTGAAGCCCTTATATAAGAGAAATCCTCGAGACTAGATAAGCAAGGACCCATTTAAAGTAAAAGACATAATAATTAAAGGATAAGACAGGACCTTTATCCTTTCATTACACCTTTTACAAAAGTAAAAGAAACGACAACTTTGACCTTAATTATTACACTCATAATGCAAAAGCAAAATAAAGACAAGACATTCATAAAACACACTAATTATTATGGAGACATGCCATAAAGTTATGGGGACGACAGATTCATGTAATCTTCATTTGATGAGCTGTCAGTATCTTCTTTTGAGAAGATTTTTGCTAAAGACAAAGGCTTTAGATGATCACAGTGTGGTCCACATGTTGGATTTGGACAATATTCATTTTTGGGCCATTGCTGAAGTGGATCTTTTTGGTTGTTTGGCTGACTGGCTGGGATTGCTTGGCTGGCTAGTTGGTGGTGTTGAGGTGGATTGGTACTAATGCTGGCCTCATTTGGTAAAGATTCTATTGGAGGTGTATGAAGTTGATCAAGGTGTTGGGATATTGACATGAAATCTTCCTAAGGGTCTTGAGCATCTTGAAACAAAAAGTCAGTGTAATCTAGCTTTTCTTCTTTGATAATGATTCCTGAGGACCTTGGTGTGCAAATGGTTGAAGGAGTTGGAACCATTAGAATGTCATGACGAGGACCTAAAAAGGTATAGTAGATGTTCTTGTGTGGTTTGGTTTATGATTGAGCTGGCAAAGAAAATTATGCAAATTTTTTTGAACATCCTGGTCTTGAGATGCTTTTGCAGTAGTCTTACTGGGAAAACCAGTTTTGTGACATAGAGAGCGGTTAGGCACAAGATGTACCATAACTTGTCTTCTGTTATTCCTTTGACTGGATGGAGGGATAATAAACGTCTTCTGTTTATATATGGCTAACTAAACTAGTAATGATAATGTATATATATATACGTTCAGTCGCATATAATGTTCAGATTGGAGAAAATGAAATATTCATTACATACCATTTTGTCCACCTTTTCAACCCCTAATAGTCTTAGTCGTTTTGCTTCTACTATACTTTTATTCAACTCTTCCTTTTCTTGCGATATTGATTTGTCTTTCCTTTTTTCCATGTTATCCTTTTGCAAAATAATAACAAAGCAGTTAATAAACAACAATTATTACTTACTATTGAGTACTAAAAAATATATATTTATAAAGGAGAAAATCATCATTTTACACTTTAAGTTTCACTAACTTCCTTACTTTTATGTATTCAAGTCTCTTGAAATTATTAATTATGTGTGTTTTATTATAATTAAGTATTTTATGTATTTTAGGGGTCAATAAGCGAAACATCAGATGACAAAACAAACAGTAAATCTGAACTCAGAATGATAAAAAACCTTAGGAAGAGTATAAAAGTACAAATGTGAATATTCACATGTATGTCACTGTTCACATGAACGGTACTGTTTATGGTACTATTTATGACACTATTTAAATATACTGTACGATGATATAGCATTGACCGATGATGTCCATCGACCAATGACGTGGCACATTTGGAGGAATGATGTGGCATTAATTGATTATGTGATGTTAATTGATGACGCGTCACAATCTTATTGGATTAAAATATTTATGTATTATTTACTGATGACATGGCAGTATATTAGTGGATCAGAAAAAACATACATACGGTACATGTATATACACAGGATGATAGCCTTGATGATGTGTTCAATCCAATCAGGGCTTGTTACGTAGTACAATCCTATGCACCTAAATTGTTTTAATTTGATGGCCATGATTTACTCATTGTATCTATAAAAAGAGGGTTTCTCCCCCCTACTTTAACATCATTGACTTCATCTTTTAGCTCTATTTTTTGTAATTCTTTCTCCATCTTGTATTTTTTACACATTTTAATAAAATTTATATTTTATCCTAAGTTTAAATATGAGTACCTAATTTTCTTTCAACCTTGGGTTAAAGGTGAAGTCTCAACATATTCCATGGGCTTAATTGGTAAATTTATTTTCTCTTCCCTTCTAATTTCTATGGATGTTTTGATTTTTTATAGACAGATAATAATAACATAGTTATTATTATTTGGCATAATAAGCCCTTAACACCATATTAATTAAAGCGTGGTTTATGAAGAGTGAATTTTTCCTTCATGATTTAATTGATACTAATAAGGAATATTGAGTCTTTGTGCATATTGATGCGGATCCAGATACCTAATTACTTTATTATAATAGTTGTCATTTTTAATTATTCCTACTATTCTAATTCAAAATTTATGATAATTTCACCATTATTTCAACGACCCACTTAGCAAATTAATTCGACATATAATTAAAATCCACTTTCTCGTGGGATCGACACTCATCATATTAATCTATTCTATAATAAATTTGTATACTTGTGAGTTCAATAAAATTTGGACAATAAGTTTTTGGCACCGTTGCCGAGGAGTAATTTATTTTAATTTGTTGAATTAATTTTTTTATTTTTTTATTTTCTTGTATTTTTTCCTTATTAAAAAATAATAATTTTTAATTTAATTTTTGTAATTTAAATGTTTTAAATTTCTGTAATTTAATTCTCATGTTATTTTTCTTGTTAATTTTTTTATTTTATCTTATTAATTTATTTTAATTAATTTATGGAATTAATTCATAGAATTAATTTTTAAAGTATTTTTTTGTTGTTTTCTTATAAAACTGTTATTAAAAAAATAAAAATTAAAAAATTAAAAAATTAAAAATAAAAAAATAAATATGCAATTCTTGTAATTTAAAATCTTTTCTTTTTCTCCTCTTAATATTTCTGTAATTTAATTTTTACGTCACTTTTCATTGTAATTTTTTGTTTATCTAGTTATTTTATTTTTATTTAATTTATTTTTTTAGCACTTGAGTTTATTTTTATAATAAAGTGGTAACAGCATGATAAGGTTAGTATCGTAAATTCTCCATCTTCTTTATTTTTATTAATTTTGTTCTCATTTCTTTATTACATTTTTATTATTTTTTTAATGCATGGTCGAAGGTCGCAATTACCTAATCTTGAGTCTATAGACTTAGAATTAGAAAAAACACTTCGCACACACAAACACATTACTTTTCAAAATAAAATTGAAATGGATTTGCAATAACAAGAACCACCACAAGAGAGGTCATTTAAGGATTATTTCAGTTCCTTAGTTAATTTAAGTACATCATATATACGATACCAAAATGTAGCTGCTAGGAGTTTTGAATTAAAACCTAGTGTGCTACATTATCTCCTAATATTTTATAACCTAGAAAATGAGGACTCATATAATCATTTGAATGATTTTCATGCTGTTTGTCAAACTTTTAGATATGAAAATTTTTCAAATGATGATGTTAAACTTAGACTATTCTCATTTTCTTTAAAGGATAGAGCTTGTTCATATTTTAGTACATTGCTTGTTAATAATAGCATTACATAATGGGAACAAATGGTCACAAAATTTTTAAATAAATATTTCCTAGTTCATAAAATTAATTCTATTCGCAGGAAATTTTAGAGTTCATCTAGAGAGAGAACAAGTAGTTTTTCGAAGTATGGGAGCGATTTAACCGGTTATTCTTAAAATGTCAATATCATGGATATAAAAAATGACACTAATGTTAATACTTTTTAGAGGGATTATTGCCAAATGTGTAAGGATGGCTAATGGCAACAAGTATAGGAGAACTAATATCCAAAAATGTATTAGAAATTTGGGATTTCTTTCAGCAATAAACGAATAATTTCCAACAACAGATTTGATCATTTAGGAACAATAAAAGAATTAAAGGAGTGAATGAGGTCTAAGTTGGCAAGTCAAACTCGATAATCAAAGAAGTTAAAGAAATGGTTGAAGGACTTCCAGACAAAGATCTACTTTTGGGCTTTGATATCCTGTTCAATGCAGAAAAGGTCTTAGTCCTTCCTATTAAGCTTAGGTTCTAGTCCATGTTTTAACCTTATATAGATAAGCTTAAACTATATCATTTGGCCCATTCTCCTCCTGATTACCAAGATATTATGGCCCAATTACTTCGATTTTGTCCAACCGATTAAATCATTTGACTTTTAACCATCCCAGTCCATTATGGAAAAATCCAGCTCACTTCATAAAGCTTCCTTTCAAGCTCAATGAAGATGTGAATCCTACTAAAGACACCCATCCGGGTATGCCACCTTCAAAACTTCTTTTGGCCTAAACAGAATGTGCTAAACTTTTGGCCCAAGACCTAATTGAACCTACCTCTTCCTAATGGGCTTGTCAAGATTTTTATGTTAATAAAATATCTGAAACTTTACACGGGAAAAAGCGTTTAATGATTGATTACCAACTCCTGAATCAATTCTTGCAAGATGACAAGTTTCCTTTTCCTCGCAGAAACTTTTTGTTTACATATCGCTAAAATGCCTCCATCTTTTCTAAGTTTGATTTAAAGTTTGGATTTTGGCAGTTGGGTATTGACCCTTTCGAAATATATAAAACAGCTTTCTGCATTTCAAATGCTCATTACCAGTGGAAAATCCTTCTATTTAGTTTGAAAACCGCTCCCTCTATCTTTTAAAAAACCATAACCCAGATTTTCCAACCCATCCTACACCATACCCTTGTTTACATTAACGATATTTTGTTATTTTCAAGAACAGCAGAAGAACACCATGCATTATTCCAACAATTTCATGATATCGTATAAAAATATGGTATTATGCTTTTAGATAGAAAAAATACCACTGCTACAGATACGATTCAGTATCTCAGTATGAACATCAAAGATGGGCATTATCAACCTAGTCCCTATATTGCCCAGGAATTGCTACATTTCCCTAATAAAGACTTTACCAAAAAGCAAGTTTAACAGTTTTTGGGAATAGTCAACTATATCAGAGATTTTCTTCCACATGTGGGCCAACACACTAGTGTTTTGTCTACTTTGTTAAAGAAAAGTCCCTCTCTGTGGGACAAGCATCACACGCATGCAGTTCAACAGTTGAAGCAGATTACTTAGAATCCTCCACCGTTGAAAATTATTTCTGGTGGTCTTCGCATCCTGCAAACTAATGCTTCTGACATATCATAGGGTGTTGTTCCCCTTGAAAAGACAAATCATAAAGAACACCTGATTGGATATGCTAGTGGACAGTTCAGTCCAGCTCAACAACATTACCATACAGTGTTCAAAGAAATCCTTGCTGTTAAATGTGGGATAAAAAAGTTTGAATATTATCTACTTGGCCACAGATTCCTCATCAGATTAGATAATTCAGCTTTTCCTAAAGTCCTACAGTTTAAAGGCAAAACGATCCCTAATAATCAGTTGCTTCGTCTTTAAGAATGGTTTTCTCGATATGAGTTTAAAGTTTAGCATATAAAAGGATATGCAAACCTGATTCCTGATTTTCTATCCAGAGCTTATAAACCTCCTCAACCTATTTCATACCTCTCATGTTTTCCCTGTCATATTAATGGTTTCTCATTCTCACAGAGATGTTCATTCTACAACTTCTTCTCTTCTTTTTTAAGCTCTCACCCAAAAAACTTTTCCTCTTGAAAAATCTTTCTCTACTCTCTACCAGCTCCAACAGTGTGTAAAACAATATCTTTCTAAGTATTATATGAGAATTTACCTCCTTGAAGGTCCTACTATTTTCACCACTTTTGATCCAGAATATCTATTTTTCACTGGGTTGTATGTTTCTCCTGCCAGAGATGTTACTAATGTCGAATTATGAACTCTTCTTGAATGGTTCTCCCTTCTTCTTTGGTGGAGACATAGATTAGGACAATTTGCTTATGACTGTAATCTTAATTCCATTCCTCCTCATTAAGTGGATCTGTTTACATCTATTTTTACAGTTCATCGACCTTACTTCTAGCATCCAGAAACCCTTGCTTTCTTTACCCAACCTAGTGTTCCCATTATCACACTACACCATATCCTTCAACCCTTAAAGAAGATTCAAACTTTAAGAAAACCCTTATCAATTTCCTGTTACAACTTAACCATGTTAAACCACCTGTCACTAATATTGTCTCCAGTTCTCTTAGTTCTCATCATGAAATAATTATGGCCTCTAACCCTTGGGCTCCAGTAAAGGAGTCATAATTAAAGAAGAGCGTCCTGACACTCCTCCTTAGTTATATTATCAAGATTCTCAGGATCCAGATGATGAGTTTCTACCTCTCAGCCAGCATCTCAGACAGTTAGAAACACCTCTTTCTAATGTTCACGTCACTACACTAGAACAAAGCTAGTCTTTTACTCCCAGAGTTATCTCTATAGTTGAACCAATCATTACTCATTCTTCTTGTGTAAAGAATTATATCCCTGGTATTGTGCATGCTCGGGGTTGTCCTCTTTACCATGGCCCCACATACTTGGATTACTGCACTATGTTCTGCGGTCCATCTGGCACCGTGTGTGTCAAAATGTATCCAAATTACAGGTGTGACCAACAAAAAGAAACAAACTCCATCTTAGATAATCCAGAATGGATGAACCCATCCTATCTTTAATAATGTTATTTTGTCTTATTATGTGGTTATGATAGTATAAAGTAAGGGAAATAATTAACCTACTTTATGCTTTTGTTTTATTAGCTTGCTTTATGCTTTTGTCGTTTTTACTTTTAGAAAAGCATAGGGGTCCTATCCCAGCTTTATGATAAGTGCTTATTTGCTTTGATAATTATGTTTGCTTTTAGAAAAGTGATAGGTCCTATCTCACTTTTCTAGTTTACCTTTTATGACCCTTATCTTTATATAAGGACGTCTCTCCTCTTTGTAAAATAAGTTAGTTTTCACTCAGAATATAATCAGTATTTTCTATTCATGGCTTTCTAATTCTCTCTCTTCTTAAGTTCGATGAAGCTCTGAAATAAATAAAGAAAAGATATAAGGGAAAGGAAATCTATTCAAATTAAAACAAAGTCCTATACTCTACACTTGCCTTCTGTGAAGAATCCTATGTATCAAAAAGCTTGAGACCTTTTGATTGTTTTCTTATCTAGTTTAGCACCAGTTTTAAGCTAAAAAAAAGCTGTCTTAGGGTTTATAAACCTAGAAAAAGAAAGGATTCTGGTTTTTTTAGTTTTCTGGTCAAGGTATATCAGTGGGAATCCAATGATGTAAGTTCTAGAGGTGAACTCGAATGGGCACTAGTCTGGTCCGCACGTTGGTAATCAAGCCACATACCTAACCGGTTTTTTACCAACTGTGGGTAATCGAGTCGACTCGAATACCGAGATTTAGATCCTACAGCTTTCTTCACCAACCATTACCATGTGGCACGATCATAGCCTTTGAATTATGATCGATTCAAATTTAGTTAAAGTTGATAGTTGATCCAATGCACTAATGTTTATTATAAGCTCATTTTATTATTCAATTAGTGCTCAGTCAAAAGCAAAAGTCAATTTTTTTATATAAGCTCAATTTTAAGTCGATCTTGACTCATCTTAAAAACTAAATTCAATGTCTATTTATCTGTTTGGAGCATCCAACTACTTGAAATTAATATTTTACCTAATAAACATACAAAAATACACAAATTGAATATAGTTAAGACATAATTAATAATTTTCAATATATTGCACAAACATAAATATAATTTACAATAAAAGAACAAAATTATATTTATATTTTTATATTAATCACACCCCTTAGCCAGCTTATTACTAGTCTCTAGCAATTTAAACATTATATTAAATTAAGTGAAATACTAACTAGACAGCCTAAGAAGGGGGTGAATTGGGTTTTTAAAAACTAAGCAAACAAAAACTTAAAGTGATATAAACAAAGTAATCAAATTCGAAATAAATAAATAAATGTACAATGAAGAATAAAGAGATAGAGTAAGAGAGATCAAACACAATGATTTTTACGTGGTTCGGCTATCCCCACCTACGTCCACACCTCTAAGCACACCGAACTTGAGGATTCCACTAAGCAAGCCTTTAAGGCTTTAAAATCTTACAATTGACTTCTAAGGTGTCAATAAACCTTTACAAAAAGAGATTTTTCACAATCTCTTAATCTAAGTGTATTCCAACACTTACAATCACTCAAAACAAAGATTACAAATTGATTTTTCTCTCACACAATTTTCAAAATTACAAATCAATGCCTAATGTATGAATAGATGAAGTAAGAATCTATTTAAAACTTAATGTAGATCGTATATTCGTGTATATGCTCAGTAGTTGTGTTGTCGTCTCTGTTTGATTTGATTTGGATGAGTTTATTTATGGTTGGAGCTAAAATCTAGCTGTTATTCATCCTTGTTGATAGAAAATAGATTACCGTTAGCTATTAACGGATAACCGTTTACGTTGGTCAATGTTACTATTGGGCTTGATTTCAAATTAACAATTGATCGTTAGTAATTGCTCTTTCACCTTAACATTTAGAGACCTGCGCAACAAAAATCTTTTATCCGTTTTAACTAAACTGTTAAAGATTAACAAAGAGTGTTAGTCTGGATATTATCAGTTAATTGTTACATATTAGCGTTCGCTGTTAAATTCCAGCAACCTTATACAACAAAATGCTTAACTGATTTCCTTTAAATGGTAAAGGATTAACAAGATATGAAGATCTGGATATTATCGGTTAGCCGTGATATATTAACGGTTTCTTGTTAAATTCCAGAAACTTATAACACAAAATGCTTAACCGGTTTCCTTTAAATGGTAAAGGATTAACAAGATATGAAGATCTTGATATTATCGGTTAGCCGTTATATGTTAACGACTTGCTGTTAAATTTCAGTAGCTTATAAAATAAAATGATTAACTGGTTTCCTTTAAATGATAAGTGATTAACACATGATGCACGTATGAATGTTATCGGTTAACCGTTAAAATTTAACAGTTCACCGTTTATCTTTAGCAAGTTTAGATGCCTATCGGTTAAGGCTTAATAAAATAACCCTTTTTTTTAGCATGAAGATTAAGCTATTACCCTAAACGGTTAGCTGTTTACTTCCAGTATTTAATTTTTACTAAGTTATAAAACAATTAATTGAACCTTTTAGAAAATAGCCTCTCTCTGCATTTTATCGGTTAACCGTTAAAAATAAACGGTTCACTGATTATTCCTAAAAAATTATATTTTTTATAGAAATGTTCAAGTTTCTCTAAGACTTGTAAACACACACAGAGAGTTTTGACTTTTAAGAAAATATTTGAATTTGTAAAACTTCAACAAACTTATCAAAAGAGATTAATGGTTTATTATCATCAAATTAATAAACAGAATATGTACATGTTAACATTCTCTCCCTTTTTGATGATGACAAATATATTTAAAATATTTTACTCCCTTTAACTATATGCTCCCCCTACATGTATATGACTAGAAAACAATTTTGCCAATAGAAGATATTTTCTTTAAAAAAATGTAAAATTTTGGTTCGTGATTATATATCTCCTCCATTCATTGTAAAAAAAAAAATTGTTAGCCACTTAAAAAAAATTAAAGTAAAGGAACATAAGAGTGAAAAGTAAGAGGTTACCTATGAGAACAAATGCGGTAAAACTTTCGGCAGAGTCTCCCCTTAAAATTTTAAGAAATCCTTAAATACAACATAAGAGTAAAACACTTCCAAAATCAAGTATCCACATCCCAACAACAACAATGCCATGTAATTTAGAACAATAATGTAATTAGTCATAAGAAAGATAAATACGTATAGATACTCAATGAAAGAAACTCAATGAATAAGTTCATCCATCAACAAAATATAGATAAGTTAAGATAAAAGAAAAATATGATCAAAACATGAAATGTATGTGCGAAACAAAGTAAAATCAGAAACTAAAAGGCTCGCTGTGAAGTACGAGGTTGCATAGAAGTGGGTCGCGAAGTAGAGGGTCGTGAAGAAATTGGTCGCGAAAAGGGGCTCCTGCAGAGGTGCTGCCAGGGTCAAACCCAAAATACCCTAGAATCTGGCGCTGTGCAGCAATGATCTCATACTGGTGATCAATGCTCTGCTGCTGAAAGGTCTAAACCTGAGACCGGAGGTGCTGTTGATCAAGAGAGATAGCATCCATTCGATCAAGGATCAACTGCTGGCGCTCAGAAATTGGGCAAACATCAGTAACCAACTGTTGTAAAATATAAAAAATAAGGGGTTGAGTAGGAGCTGGAGGCTGTTGAGGAGTAGAGGGCTGCTCAGGAGCAAGAGGTGCCTCAGAAACTGAGAAAAGATCAGAATCCATCTCAGGCGTAGTAGAACTAGAAGGAGTCGAGGGCTTAGGAATGTCATAACGATGAGAAGGAGGAGGACGAGCTCCAAGTCAGAAGTCAGGAAGTTGATCGGGAGGAGAAATATCATTAAGCATCCAATCATCCTCAGGAGTGATCAAAGTGTCTTGATTCTTGGCGTTGGCAATTTTGTGCCATTGGCCATTCCTTGTAGTAAACCCAATACTACTCATAGCATTTCGGCCAATCTTTTTGGGCTCTTTATACAAAGCCTCCCATATTTGTACATGGAAGTGCCGCAGTATCTTAGTAATGATACTACCATAGGGAAGCAAGCGGTGGGTGACTGCAGGAGTAGTCAGCATGTGACACACAATGATATAACCAAGATTAACTGGTCGCCCACTAAATATACTATCCAGTAACTCAACATCCATATGAGTAACCTCATCTAAATAACCCCTCCTAGGTGTAATTATATGATGTAAAATACTATGAAGAATGCGAACCTGAAGAGGCAACAACTAAGTCCAAAAAAGTAGGCCATAAATCTCATCACTAAGCTCCCTAGAACAGTATATATTTCTCACACCCTCATTGTGGATAAAATCATCAAAAGACAGAGTTTTTTGAGAAGTGTAAAAAGTATGACCCTCATCCTCAATCCCAAGAATAACGATATTAAAAAATTCTACATCAAAATCAATACATATACCATCAACCAAGGTAACTATTATATCTAAACGGGTAGCTGATAATTCTATATTGGAGTAGAAAACCCGAACTAGATTAGGATAAGATCTATCATCAACATTAATAGCGGATTCCCAAGATCTAAGGATATTACTAACACTTCTACTACATACAATTAGGTCCTAAAAATCATCTATGTCCACAAAATAAGAGTCAAGTACCTATCTACCCATAAAACGATCCTCAAATCGTTTGCGTAATGCGACTGTAGGGAAGTGTAGTCTTTCAAATTTACAAGTTTCCTGTGGTCGTATTTGGTTGATAGAGGGCGTATGTTTCCTTCTCTGAGGTCTCCGAGATGACTCAGCCATGATGAATAGAAAAGCTTTCAGAATATGGATTTGGGAGTAAATAAACTGACTACTATGTTGAGAAGGAGTAAAAGAAGCCGAATTATGGTTCAGTATGTCAAGAAATTATAAAAAATTAGATCAAAAAGGGCAAACACCAGTCCACTACCTTTAGGGTTTGAATTTGGGATTTTCTGATTTTGAGCACGATTTGGTGTTCTAAATCGATAGAATCACTCTAAAAGTGATTAGAAAGATTTCTATTAGTGTAATATGTTGCAAAAATGGATAAACTTTGAGAAAGAATGAGATGAAAAGCTTTGGTTTTACAAAAATGGCAGAAACGGTGAGAGGCTAAGTGAGGAGAAAGAGGAAACCCGTGACCAGATATATACTTAGCGAAAAGGGCGAGCCATTTTCTATAAACAATAAAGGGCTAATTTCCTGAGAGTATGTAACGAGAAAACAGTTAATGATTAAGGGTAAACAGTGAAGGGGCAATTTAAACCAGCTCTCTATTTTTAGTTGGTTTATCATTAATCATAAACGGTGAGGGGGTGACATTTAAGATATTTTCAGTTTTTAAACAGCTTACCGTTAACTTCAAATGGTGAAAGGGTAGAGAGCAATAAAAAATATCCTAGTTTATGGAAATAAAGGTGAACCATTTATGAGAAAAACGATTATCTGTTTATTTTATTTGTTGTTTCGCAAATTATATTCAATATCTGGCCATCAAAGATAACATATTAAGATCATGACTTTGATCTAAAAGTATTCTAAGGCCATTTTAATGCCAAATTCATGAACATATATGTTTTAAAACAATTAATTCATACATAACGTACATACATACTACTAGGATATCAAAACATCATATCATAAGTCAAGTTATTGAATAAACTCAATAGCATATTTAGAAATGTCAATGTGAAAATTTCATCATCCCAAGTTCAAGCCGAATTTTTGAAAATTATTCTTCGCAAAAAGGTTTTGTAAAAATATCGGTGAGTTATTTTTCTGTAGAAATAAACTCCAATGCAATATCATCCTTTTGAACAAGATCTCTCAAAAAGTGATGTCTAATCTCAATATGCTTAGTTCTAAAATATTGAATGAGATTCATTGAAAGATTTATAGCACTTGTATTGTCACACTTAATAGGAATTTTTTTTAAGTTTAATGCCATAATCTCTAAGTCTTTGTTTCATCTAAAGAGCTTGTGCACAATAAATCCCTGCAGCTATATATTTAGCCTCGGTAGTTGAAAGTACCATAGAATTTTGTTTCTTACTAAGCCATGAAACAAGTAAATGTCCCTAGTATATGGCAAGTTCCACTAGTGCTTTTCCTATCAACTTTATAACCAGCAAAATCCACATCTGAATAGCATGTTAAATCTATATGAGTTCCTCTAGGATACCAAAGGTCGAGATCTATGGTTCCATGAAAAATTCTTTTAACAACAAGCAAATGAGATTCCTTGGGACATGATTGAAATCTTGCACACAAACATACACTAAACATGATATTGGGTCTACTTGTGATTAAGTAAAGTAAGGAACCGATCATACCTCGATACTTTTTAATATCAATTTCTTTACCTTTTTCATCTTTGTTAAGCTTGATTGATGTACTCATTGGCGTGCTCTTAGTATTTGACTAATCAATCCCAAACCTCTTGAGCAAGTCTTTGACATACTTAGCTTGATTGATGAAAATTCCCTCATTATTTTGCTTGATTTGAAGTCTAAGGAAATACTTCAATTCCCCCATCATGCTCATTTTAAGTTCCTTACTTATATCAATTCCTTGCACAAGGACTCATTAGTAGAACAAAAAATAGTATCACCAACATAAATTTAAACAACAAGTATGTCTTGATTTTTATATTTAACAAAAAGAGTTGTATCCACTTTACCCATTGAGAAACCATTATCTAACAAGAAATTTTTAAGCCTATGATACCAAGCTCTAGGTGCTTGTTTCAATCCATACAATGCTTTAGATAACTTATATACATGATTTAGAAATTTTCATTTTCAAAACTAGGGGGTTGTTTCACGTAAACTTCCTCTATAATATAACTATTTAGAAAAGCACGTTTGACATCCATTTGAAATAAAATGAAATCTTTGTAACATGCATATGCAAGCAATATTCTAATGGATTCTAATCTAGCTACCGGTGTAAATGTTTCATCAAAATCAATTCCTTTTTCTTAGTTGTATCCTTGGACTATTAATCTAGCTTTATTCCTTACAACTACACTAAATTCATCCATCTTATTTCTAAATACCCATTTAGTACCTATGATGAATTAATGTTCCGGTTTAGGAACTAATTCCCACACATTATTTCGCTCAAATTGATTTAATTCCTCTTGCATTGCCATTATCCAAGATTCATTATTTTCTGCATCTGCAAAGGACTTTGGTTCAATTTGAGAAATAAATGCAGCATGCTCGCATGTGTTCCTAAGTGATGATCTAGTTGTAACACCTCTAGATGGATCTCCTAAAATGGCATCTTCAGGGTGAGAAGAAACATACCTCCATTCTTTGGGAAATGTTTGCATCGTACCTTCTTCTTGCTCCATATTTCTTTGCTCTTCTTGATCATCCTCTTAATTTTCTTGTGATGCATTCTCTTGATTATCCTTTGATGATCCTTCTTGTATCTCTCCATCTGCATCATCATAAACAACTCTTTTCTCCACAGAAGAGGGGTTAGACTTATTAAAAGAAACATGCATTGACTCTTCCACAACTAAGGTTCTTTTATTATAAACTCTATAAGCATTGCTTGAGGTTGAATATCCAAGAAAAATACCAATATCAGATTTTGAATCAAATTTACCAAGATTGTCTTTTGTGTTCAAAATAAAACATTTACAACCAAAGACTTTAGAATAACTAATATTGAGTTTTCTATTTTTCCAAAGCTCATAAGGAGTTTTGTTAAGAAGAGATCTAATCAACACCTGATTTAAAATATAACAAGCGGTGTTGACGGCTTCGGCTTAAAAATACTTAGGTAATGTATTTTCATTCAATATGGTCCTAACCATTTCTTGAATAGATCTATTCTTTCTCTCAACAACTCCATTTTTTTATAGAGTTCTATGTGATGAAAATTGATGCTCGATGCCAAAGTCATTACAAAAAGATTCAAATGCATAGTTTTTAAATTCTCTACCATGATCACTTCTAATACAAGAAATAGAATAACCTTTTTCATTTTGAACCTTTTTACAGAAAACTTTAAATACCTCAAAGGCATCATCTTTATTAGCTAGAAATAATACCCAAGTGTATCTAGAATAACCATCTACAATTACAAATGCATAATATTTTCCACTTAAACTAGCATATCTGGATGGTCTAAATAAATCCATATATAGTTGTAAATGTTTTGAAGTAGAACCATGATTCTTGTTTTTTAACGATGTTTTGATTTGTTTACCCAATTGACAAGCTTCACAAATTTTATCCTTTTAAAAACTAATTTTTGGAAGACCTTTAATTAATTGATTTTTCAAAATTTTTGATATCAAATCCATGCTTGCGTGTCCTAACCTTCTATGCCATAACCAACAATCATCGTGTAATGCAGAAAAACATTTGTCATGAGTAGACATTTATATTCATACTACTAACAAATACTATCTTACCGTCATATGCATTTTCAATAATACATTTTGATTTATCAAAGATAACCCTATAACCTTTATCACACAATTGACTAATACTAAGCAAAGTATGTTTCAAATTTTCAACTAAACTCACATTCTCAATAAGAGTTGAAAAGTCTTTACCAACATTACCGATACCTATAATCTTTCCTTTTGGGTTATCTCCAGAAGATACATCTCTACCATTTTCAATTTTGGTAAAGCTTGAGAACCAAGAATAATCCTCTGTTATGTGACTTGAACACCCATTATCTAAGTACCATTTGTTCTTCTTTTCTTAAATCCCTGCAAAAGAAATTTTCAAGTTTTAGGTACCTAAATCTTTTTGGGTCCTTGAGTGTTAGCAATGGTTCTTTTCGGAACCCAAACAGATTTAGCTCCTCGATGTACTTTTATCTTAATGTGACATTTATAACTCATATGGCCATTACCATTACAGTAATGACAAACAATCTTAGGATTGTTTGTAGAGATGGCTCTAACAAAATAATTTTTATAATATTTTTGCTTAATGTTAAGTTTATATCCTATTCTACCCTTATCTCAGTAGCTTTTCTAAGTTCTTTTGACCATTTGTGAATTTTAACATAATTTCATTGAGTTCATTTGTCTTTTTCTTAAAAACTTCATTTTCTTTCAATATTTTATTATTACATAATTCTTTATACTCATGTGAAGTACTTAGTTTATCTTTAATTAAAATAATCTTATCATACAATTCTTTATTATTTAATTCTAGTATTTTAATTTTTTCATTTAATGAGGCATTACATTTTTGTAATGCATCTTTTTCATTTGAAAGTTCTAACATTTTCTTTTTAAGGCATGTATTCTTTTTACCAATTATTAACCAATCATCATGTAATTCCTTAAATGAATCATATAACTCATTATAAGTAAGGTCACTTACCTCATCATGTTCATCATCCGACTCATCTCCAATTACCGTAAGTGCCAAACTTGACACTTCATGAGATTCCTCTTCATCACTCGATTCTTCTTCACTGTCATCCCAAGTGGCTATCATGGCTTTCTTTTTAAGCTTGCTGAGAAGTGGGCACTCCGATCTTATATGGCCAGGCTTCTTGCATTCATAACATATAATTGCCTCTTTCTTCTCCTTTTGATTCTTGAGGTTTCTAAATTTTCTTTGCTCAATAGGTTTATTGAATAATTTTCTAAATCTGTTTGTCAGCATAGCTATCTCCTTATCATCCAGCTCACTATCCTCATCACTCTCATGTTTTGATGCTTTGAGAGCAATACTTTTCTTTTTCTCCTCATTTCCTCTTTCAGCTACTAAATCATCCTTATAAGAAATAAGAGAACCAATTAGATCATCAATAGGCAATGTATTTAAATCTTTAGCTTCCTCAATGGCAATCCTCTTAGGCCTCTATTCTTTTGGTAGTGATCTAATAATTTTCTTAACTTTCTCGCTGTTAGAGAAGGTTTTTCCTAGAGCTCCTAGAGTGTTTACTATATCCGTAAATCTAGTATACATAGAGTGAATACTTTCATTTTGTTCCATTTGAAATAGTTCATATTATCGAATATATCTGCTAATTTTAGACTTCTTCACTTGATTAGTCCTTTCATAAATAACTTTAAGTTTGTGCCAAATTTCATAGGCACTTTCACAACCAGAGACTATGAAATTCTTTTTTATCAAGAGCATAGAATAATGCATTCATAGACTTGGAATTTAGAGAAGCTTTTCTCTTTTCTAGTTCATTCCATGCCCGTGAAAGTTTTGGAATGTCATGTCCTAATTCATTTTTAGTTATAGGCATAAATGGTCCATCACAAACAACTTCCCAAATTTCATAATCTAAAGCTTGTAAATAAATTCTCATCTTAGTTTTCCAATACGGGTAGTCATTACAAAAAAAAATGGTGGACGAGTTGTGGATTGTCTTTCCCTAAATGTGGATTCATTTTGGGTTGTCATGGATCTTTTACTCTTAGACAGTTAGGTCCTAATAAGAGAACCTTGCTCTGATACCAAATGAAATACTAACTAGACAACCCAAGAGTGGGGGTGAATTGGGTTTTTAAAACTTAGGCAAACAAAAACTTAAGTGATATAAACAAAGCAATCAAATTCGAAATAAATAAATAAATATATAATGAAGAATAAAGAGATAGAGTAAGAGAGATCAAACACAATGATTTTTACGTGGTTCGGCTATCCCTGCCTACGTCCAAGCCTCCAAGCACATCAGGCTTGAGGATTCCACTAAACAAGCCTTCAAGGCTTCAAAATCTTACAATTAACTTCCAAGGTGTCAATAAACCTTTACAAAAAAAGATTTTTCCCAATCTCTTAATCTAAGTGTATCCCAAAACTCACAATCACTCAAAACAAAGATTACAAATTGATTTTTTCTCTCACACAATTTTTAAGATTACAAATCAATGCCCAATGCGTGAATAAATGAAGTAAGAATCTATTTAAAACTCAATATAGATCGTATATTCGTGTATATGCTCAGTAGTTGTGTTTTCGTCTTTGTTTAATTTGATTTGGATGAGTTTATTTATAGTTGGAGATGAAAACTAGTCGTTATTCATCCTTGTTGACAGAAAACGGATTACCATTAGTCATTAATGGATAACTGTTTGCGTTGGTCAATGTTACCGTTGGGCTTGATTTCTGATAGTAATAAATGGCAACGGAGTACGTGGCGTTGTTACACCAGAGCAATGATGCCTCAAAGTACATCTTTTGGACTAGTAGCTCGCATGCTCGAGTTTTCAGCCTATATACCCAGATGCATCAAAACTCAAAACAGTTTTTCATAAGTTTATAAACACACAAACTTGACACTGTTTGTCATTAAACAGGGTATCAAACCCGGTAGAAACACTATCAAGAGTTTTCTGATGCACAGGATCTTTGTTCAAGGCAAGTACGGAGCATATTTCCTCAAGTTTAAAAATGAACTGATAAAATTCTTTTCAGATTCTAAGAACACTAAGATCTCATTGACAGAGAAAAGAGAGAGAATTTAAAGAGTCATGGTTTTAAGACACATGTTTATTTTCTTCGATATTCTAGGCTGATTACAAAGTGAGGAGTGTTTTTCTTAAATAAAAGATTTCCTCGATGAAAAGATAAGAACAGACCCACTGATGGTCCTACTCATAATAATTAAAGATGGATAAGACAGGACCCTTATCCTTTTATCACACTTTTACAAAAGTAAAGAAACGATAATACTTTTTATAAAGCAAAAGCACACTAAAAACAAGCACTCATAAAATACACTTATTATAGTGGGGACATA
Organism: Aegle marmelos; assembly: GCA_030449875.1. Lineage (NCBI taxonomy): Eukaryota > Viridiplantae > Streptophyta > Magnoliopsida > Sapindales > Rutaceae > Aegle > Aegle marmelos. The sequence continues at coordinate 18,236,858 of JASUUL010000143.1, forward strand.
CCATAAAGCTTATTGAGATGTGGACAAGTTCATGTAATCCTCATCTGATGAGCTGTCTGTGTCATCTTTTAACCATATCTTTGCCAGAGGTATTGGCTCTGGATGATCACAATGGGGACCACATGTTTGATATCGGCATCCTTCCTTCTTAGGCCATTGTAGAGGAGGACTTTTCTGTCTTTTTGGCTGGTTGGCTAGCTGGTTGTGCTGACTGGCTGATTGGTTGGCTGGATGATCACTAGTGCTAGCTTCATTGAATGAGGGGTCTATTGGCGGTGTCTGGAGCTGATCAAGATGTTGGGATAGTAACATGAAGTCTTCCTAGTATAATTTGCCTTTTCTTCTTTGAGAACAGATTCAACTGTTGCTCCTACTCTGATCTTCTGGAGATCTACCCAGGCTGAGATTTCAGATAGTTTCTCTCGCCATTTGTTGGTGGGTATGTCATCAAAGGTAAACCAGGGGCCATTCGATGGTTTTGGAGCATGTGGTTGAGTTAGAGGTGGAGCATATGTGGATTCAGGAGAGTCATCCACATCAGAAGGTATCTCAAAGTAGGACTCTGGTTGAGATGTCTGAGTGTGTTCTATTTTTTCTGGCTGTGCCATCAAGAGTTTGGTAATGTCTGTATATGACCTTTCAGAATCAGTCATAGAGGCTGAAGAAACTAAAGATTCTGAGCTAGATTTAGAAATAGATTTTGATGAGTTTGAGAACTGTTTAGTAGATTTGTTATCAGTCTCAGATCCTGAAGCAGATGTATCTTCTTCCGATGAATCAGAAGTTTCAACATAATGAGAATGAGAGGCATACTGATGCATTGGTTCTTTATCTTTTGATTGAGATACGTGTGGCAGAGGAACAAAGGTATATTCTAGAGATTGTTATTCTTGGGTCTCAGTCTGAGATGGTTGGTGGATTTTAAGAGGCTTGGACTAAGGTTTAGACTTGGATTTGGGCTTTGGTTGTTGAGATGGTTAAGGTGTATTTTGGAATAGTGTGTAAGTCATTCCAAATACTTTTGATGGGTCATAGGGCCTGGCTGGAGTTAACAATGGTGTAAATAGATGGTATGTTAGGCTAATTGTTAGAATTGGTGGAGTTTCGGTAAAGAGTGTAGGTTTTTGTTTCTCTAATTCAATTCGATCTAGCTCTACTTTCAAATGTCTGATTTCTCTTTCTTTTTTATCAAACTCTGGGCTATAATACATTTGCTGAAGCATAGTACATAATTTAATATCCATTTAAGCAACTCTAGACTGTGAATTCTGATAGATTTACTACATTTGTAAGGTTATTGAATCAACCTTAGTTTCAATCCTGTCAGTTCATAAACTGATCTTGTCAACTTATTGATAGATGTGTTGTAAAACATCATTCTGAGCTTTGGCAGTTTGAGTTTGCCAATTTAGGACTGATTCAAATGGTTTTGGCTCTTCAAAGTGACCGGTAGGAGTAATAGATAAAGGGACAAAGGGTTTTGACACAATTTTCTTTTGGGTGTCTGTTTGAGTTTCTAATGGTGGGAAATTTGAGATATAATCCTTGGATGACGAGGAGAACATCATACAAGAAACTGGTTGTTGTGTGGTATTCGGTTTAAGACTGGCGAAGGGACTTTAGTTTTGCAATGTTTTGCAATTCATTTGAGCTCTTTTTGGTAAAGGGGTAATGGTGCTGGTGGAGGTGAAGAAAGGTTTGGTGGTTTTTTGTAATGATGGTTACAAGAAGAAAGGAACTTCTTTTTTGGTCTCTTTTTTCTTTTTGAATTAGAATCTTCATCTTCTCCGTCTTCCCAATAAAGACAATCTAGATCACACATTTCAGATCCAGGGGCATCCCATAAGAAATGTCTGTTAAGCTTTATAGGGTATATAGGGTAACTTGCAAAAGTGAAACTAGTGATTGGCAGCTTTTCTTGACCGGTTTACACAGCAGTGATCATGGAAGAGTATGTGAATGATAGTCTTAGAGACTTTGGTGGAGCTGTTGGTAATACAGCTAGAGGTTGGGAAGCTTATTGAAGAGGCTTGAATGTTATTTTGACAGATCTATCCTGTCTTCTTTCAAACAAGCTTTCAGATGATTGAATTAGAGTGTCATTCTGATCGAATTTCTCATAATTAGAAATCCATTCTAAAGGCATAAGCTTTACTAGTTCTTGTTGAAGGATTTGCCTTAGGATCTGAATGATGGTTGGAATTGAATTTGACTCGGCTAACACCATTAGGGCATCAGAGTGGTTTTCTGGTGTAGGAAGATCTAAAGCATAATTCTGAAGCATATAGACCAATTGATGGGGAAGGGTGGCTATTTTGGTTGAAGAGATCTGTTCAGCTTCTTGGATTTGAACTTGAACTTTTAAGGTTGTGGAAAGGTTGGCATCTTGTAGAGATAGGTTGAAATTTGGATAGAAAGTGGGAGAACACTTCCTGCTTGTAAAGTAGTCAAAACAGTACTGATGACAGAGTATTGATACTGTTTGAATCTGGTGTCCAGCATGGCAATTCTCGTTGTGACAGGTAAGCCTTTTCGTCTATGTAGGGTCAGGATTAATCTCACTCCTCCTAAACGGAGGTGAGTATAGCCTTCTCTTTTCTAGTTGGCAATTAATTCTAGAGGAATCTCTAGAGTGACATATTGTTCAGCTGTAGTAGCTTGGAGAGTACACTGATCCAACCTAAAAGATTGGATGTATTCTTTGGGAAGTGGTCTTTTGGTATGATCAGGGATTTGATACTTCTGGTTAAAGAAGTGGATCTTTTATACAAATGATAAGGACTGATGAGAGGAAAGGAAGATTTAGTGATTTGGGCGGATTCAGGGATATTGGAATATTTTACGAGGTTTTCTATTTTGCTAGCTGTATGTTTAGTATAGGACTTAGGTAAAAACAATGTTAAAGAAAGAGAAACAGTATTTGGAAGTTCTGAGGAAGATGAGGTTGAAGCCATGATTTGAAAAATCTCTCTGTCTCTGAAATCTAGTGTTTTTTCAAAACTTAAAGACCTTTTATCTTACCACTTTTAAAGATTTTAATTCAAATTTTTCAGTGAACAACATTTTAATGGCTCTGATACTAATAAAGGACAATAGAGTACGTGCCATTGTTATACTAGAGCAATGATACCTGAAGACTTTATTGTGGAAATGGCTGAAGGTGTTAGAACCATGAGAATGTCGTGTTGAGGGCCTAAAGAGGTGTGGAAGATGTTCTTGTGTGGTTCTGGCTTGTGATTGAGTTGGCAAAGGAGATTGTCCAAGTTTCTTTGAATATCCTGATCTTGTTCTACAAGGGTTGGATGTGGCATGGTGTACCACTCACGTACCTGGTCAACAGTCCAAAAGTTATCAATGTGGGGATGTTGAAAGTATGGCCTGTGAATTGTGAAGACAGATTTGAACATATCTGCTTTTATTTCTAGTATCCTCTCAAGATTGTAAAGGGAGGATAGCTATTGTAACTTTATTCCCCACCAAGGAATTGATGAATACCATTCAAGCACCGTCCAAATTAGGGAAGTTGATTACTCTGGATCCATAAGATGTTTGTACAGAGGTCTGACTTGAAAAACCAATTTTGTAACATAAAGGACAGTTAGGCACTAGATGTACCATAACTCATCTTCAGTTATTCTTTTGACTGGGTGGAGATACAGACCTATGAGCAATAGTTCTTCTAGATGGAAATCCAAGACGGGGATGGTGTCTGTGAGTAGGTAGGCTTTGATGAAAAACCTGAAAACATATTTTCTAGCATAGTGTTGGATGGCAAAGGCTGAGTTGAACGTTTTTCCAGAATGAAAATATCTTTTGGTTAAGGTTTGCTTTGGTAGGGAGGTAGTCATGGCAATGATAGGAAAATGGTATTGGGACGAGATGTAGTGTATAGGCTATGGTGATTTGGTAAGTCTGGATAGTAAGTCTGGGATAAGGTTCTGAGTTCTTTTATATGCTTCACTGAGAAGTCATATTTCGAGAACCAATCTTTTAACCTCAAGAGCATCTTCTCTGGAATATTCTTCCTTTTTGAATTCATAATGGCTGGGAACGATGAGCTGTCCATCCTGATAAGAAAGTGATAATCGATTAAATGATATTCAAACTTTTTGATACCATTTTCACGGTTAGGATTTCTTTGTAGATACTGTGGTAGTGGCACTGTGAATCAGAAAAGTGTCCACTAGCATATCCAATAAAGTTCTCTTTTTCATCAATTTCTTCAAGGAGTACAGCACTCTATGAGGTGTCACTTGCGTCGGTCTGCAATATCCGATTGCCATCTATGATGATCTTTAATGGTGGAGGATCTTGTACAATCTTCTTTAATGTGGTGACAGCTGAAGTATGATGATTATTCCATTCTAGTGGTTTCTTTTTCAATAAAGTTGGAAGCTGTCTAGTGTGTTGGTCCACATGAGGGATAAAATCACGGATGTAATTAAAATTCTGAGAAATTACTGGATCTGCTTTTTAGTCAGATTTTGATCTGGAAAATGAAGCAGTTCTTTAATGACCATTCTAAGAAACTCAATGTTGTCTGTAGCAATAGTGCTTTTCTTTGCCAATAGCATTATCCCATGAGATTGAACAATATCAAGAAATTGATTTAACAACTGGCAATGTTCTTCATGTGTGCTTGAAAATAACAAGATATCGTCAATGTAAATCAATGCGTGATGGAGTATGGGCTGAAAGATTTTAACCATTGCTTTTTGGAAAATGGAAGGGGCAATTTTTAATCCAAATGGTAAAACTGTCCATTGACAATGGGCGTTAGGGATGCAAAAAGTTGTTTTATATCTCTCAGATGGTTCGATGTCAAGTTGCCAAAAACCTAATTTTAAATCAAATTTTAAAAAAAAGCGGGCATTTTTCAAATATGTGAAAATGTTTGTCTTTTAGGAAGTGAAAATTTGTCATCTTGTAAAAACATATTTAACGGTTGATAATCAATGACTAATCCCTTTTTTCCTTGGATAAGTTCAGAGAGCTTTCCCACATAAAAGGCTTGACAAGCCCATTGAGAATCTATGGACTCAATAAGGCCTTGGGCCAAGAGTTGGGAACACTCATTTTGGGCTAGGATTAAGTCAGATGGACTCACTCCTGGATGGGTTGCCTTAGTAGGATTTGTGTCTTCATTAGCTTGAAAGACAGTTTGATAAAAAAAGACTTATTTTTCCACAATGGGTTTGGATGGGTGAACTCAGCATGGGACTCTGGACAATAATGAAGGAATTTGGTTGAAATGTCTTAGTAAGACTGTAGAGAATCTGTAAGACTATAAAGTCTGAGAATATTGATGAAGGGTTTAAACATGTGTTTGACTCAAATTCCAATGGGAATGATTTAGAGGTGTTTGATTTGGGTGATGATATCAAAATGTAATAAGATATCCTTATCAGGCAGTTTTGATTGAATGATTTTGGTCCAAATGATAGAATTAGGGAAAATTTGAATACCAATAGGATTTTTGGTAATCAAATCTGTAGTGAAGATTTTTCCATCTACTACTTTGAAATGTTCTATGTGAGGCTTCCAGTGTTGAGGTGGAAGAATGTCTAGGTTCAATATTGTTTTTTGAGCACCTGTATCAAGAAAACCAATGGCAGAATTGGTCTTTGGAATTTTAAGGGTAAAATCTGAATTTTGACTGATGGAATTGGAATTGAGGAATTTAAGGACAAAGACTATTGATTGTAGATTGTGTGAAACTCATCTGTATCAGATTTATCAGACGAGTTTTCTAGTGCGAACACTGTTTCTTCATTTGGTTCATCCTGTTCATAGAAATAGAACTCGACTTCTTCTTTGTCAGAAAAATGATTCGTGACAGACTGTAAATGCTTGATCAATCTGATCACCTTATCTCTTTTGTTAAGACAATCTTTAGCATAATGTCCTTTTTTCTCTACCAGTTGGTCCATGGTTTATGTCATCCGAATGGGCAAAAAGTGTGCAGACTTTGTGAGTCGATCAGCTATCACCCAGATGGCATCATGCATTTTTCTTGTCCTTGGAAGGCCAACGACGAAGTCCATTGTGATTTCCTCCCACTTCCATTGAGGGATTTGATTGGGTTCCAAAAGTCTTACAGGTCTCTGATGCTCCGTCTTGATTTGTTGATAGGTGAGACATTGAGCCACGAACTTAAGTATATCCTTCTTTATCCCAGGCCACCAATGATGCCTCTTTAAATCTTTATACATTTTTTTTGTGCCAGGATGTAGCGAATATGGGGCTGCATAATCTTCAAGTAGAATTTTCTTCTTTAGATCTTTATTATCTAGTACGCATATCTTATCTCTAAATAAAATGATTCATTTCTCTGACTTTTTAAATAGCATCTATTTCTCTGAATTGGTCTTCATCTTTAAATTCTTTAAGTACAAATTGGCTTCCTGCCCTTCCTTAACCTTTCCAACAAAGTTGAGTAAAGTCTCATGTGAGCGAGTTTTTCTGTCATGAACTCGATCTCCGCCTTACATATCTCATCTTGTAATGGCTTAGGTAGTATATTTAAAACTAACAAACTTGACTTTCGACTTAGTGCATCTGCTACCATATTTACTTTTTCAAGATGATAGTTTATTTTACAATCGTAGTCCTTGACGAGTTCTAGCCAATGTCGTTGTCGCATGTTCAGCTCTTTTTGTGTAAAAAAGTATTTAAGGCTCTTGTGATCTATATAAATCTTACAATGCGCTCCTATCAAATAGTGACGCCATATTTTTAATGCATGCACCACCGTGGCCAACTCTAAGTCATGTGTGGGATAGTTCTTATCGTATTTCTTTAATTGTCTAGAGGCATATATAATGACCTTTCCATTTTGCATGAGAACACATCCTATGCCATTTTTAGAGGCATCGCTGTATATAATGAATTCCTCAGAGCTATTAGGAATGGCTAAGATCAGGGCAGTGACCAACTATTGTTTTAGCTCTTCGAAGCTTTTCTCACATTCTAAGGTCCATAAAAACTTGGTGTTTTTCTTTGTTAATTGGATTAATGGCATTGCCATCTTGGAGAAGCCTTTCACGAATCTTTGGTAATAGCCTGCTAATCCCAATAAGCTTCTAACTTCTTTAGTATTAGTTAGCCTAGTCCATTAGCTCATTGCTTCTACCTTTGAGGGATCGACTGATATTTCATCCTTAGACACAACGTGCCCCAGGAATATAATGTTTTTCAGCCAAAATTTACACCTCTTCAATTTTGCATAAAATTGCTTCTCCTTCAAAGTATGAAAAGTGATTCTCAGATGTTCGGCATGTTCTTTCTTTGTTCATGAGTAGATCAAGATGTCGTCAATGAACACCACTATGAATTTGTCCAAATAGTCTTTAAATCCTCTATTCATGAGATCTATAAAAGCCGCTGAGACATTAGTTAGACCAAATGGCATGACAACAAATTCATAGTATCTATAACGTGTTCTGAATGCAATCTTTAGGATATCCTCATCTCTGACTTTTAGCTGGTGATATCCTGACTGTAGATCAATCTTTGAAAATATTACTGCTCCTTGTAGTTGATCAAACAAATCCTCGATATGTGGAAGTGGGTACTTATTCTTGATGGTGACGTTATTTAGTTCTCAATAGTCTATACACATCCACATGGATCCATCATTTTTCTTTACGAACAACACTGGTGCTCCAAAGGTGAATGGCTTAAATTTGATGATGCTTACCAAGTATCCTTCACATCCTCTCTGTAATAGTCTAATTACTTTTAAGGTGGAGATGACAGGTATTCTATTCTCCTTACATCCCCTTTTAAATATAAATGATTTCTTTTATGGTGGTTGGAATGTTACGTCTTTTTTCTCACAATCTATCTTGGCATGGTACTTTTATAACTAATCCATACCAAGAATCACATCATAGTCATGCATCTCAAGGATTATTAAGTCAACACATAGTGTATGACCACTAATGTTGACTTTACATGCTCTTACGAGTTGTCCTAAGTTTAATAATTCACCAGATAAAAGCATGACATTATAAGGTCTACTTATTAGTTAAGGGCCCTTTTGATTTTCCTAATAAATGCTGGTGAGATATGCAGGAGTTTAAGAGATATATAGTTCACTTGATATTATCGAAGGGTTTGCCTCTGCATTCGCCTTGGTAAGTGTAAATGCTCATGTGTTAGTCCTTTCTCACTGCGTACGATTCTCTGGGGAATCTTTGATGAAGTGTCTTTCTTTCGCATATTTGAAACATGTTCCAGTGTTGGCTCGGCATTCCCTAAGGTGAGTTCTGCCACATTGATTGCATTTATGCCTTGATAGGACCTCTTTTTGGTGATTATTTATATGCTTATTCTTATCTTACTCCTAGGTAGTCGGTGCTCTCTTCCTCTTATTATTTAAGAGTTGTCTTCTGTGATTAGCTACAAAACTCCCTTGATCTATGCTCCCTTTATTCCTTCATTTTTCTTTCTTCTTTTCTTCATCTACTTATTCAATTACTATAGCTCGATCCATGAGCTCATAAAAGGAAGCATCCCAAATTCTAGCCACCTTTAAGTCTTTTGCTAAATCTTTATGCAATCCTTGTATAAAATGATCTTTTTTCAAGTCTTTTGTGGTAACCATGTGTGGGGCATAATGAGAGAGCTCATCAAATTTTTGAATATACTATAATACTGTCATTTTACCTTGTTGCAAATAAATAAATTCCTTCTTTTGGTAGACCTTACCGTCTCTAAAAAATACTTATTGTAAAAGTGTTCTTTAAATTCCTTCCATTGCATTGTTGCTTCGTTATAGCATCGTTTGATGGAATTCCACCAATATTCAGCTGCCCCCAGTAGCATAAAAGAAACACAAGTGATCTTTTTCTTTTCTAGCACCTTGGCTACTTCAGTCATTATTTCCATGGTTTGCAACCATTGGTCTGTTGCCATAGGATCCACGCCTTCTTCAAATATAGGTGGGTTTAATCTTCTAAATTCAGCCCCGGCATTATTCCTTGCTTGAACACATTCATCTCTTCTGACTTCTCTTTCTAAGAGTCGTGTGATAATATCTGTAAGTGGATCAATTGTAGAGGATTGCTCTCTTGAAGTTCTTCCCACTCTTCTGCCTCTATTACCCCTAGTACTTGACATCTCTACAATCTTTGAACAAGCTTCTATGGGTCAAACAAATTAAATGTAAGATATTTAATTATCTTAGTTCCTAATTCTTACTAAGAGCTGAGCTGTGTCCTCTCCTTTGGCTAGTGCATATAGACAGTTTACAGAATTGCTTTAAACTTTAGGCTCTGATACCGAATTGTAACATTCCACCTTTATGATTGTAACTAAAATAGTTAAACTAAGTGTAACATTAAGTATTTGTAGAAACAAATTTCAAAATAAGCATTTTATAAATATAGAACATAAGAAGTTAGTTACACAAAAAAAAACTATATAAAAGGTCTGTTAAAAAAAAACTTAGTTACAAAGTTAATGATTCTCTTAGTAACATGTCACCAACCAATTCCATAAACAAGCTTGTTGGATTTATGCTTAGATAAGAACATAGTTGAGTCCGTTGTGTAACCCAAGATCTGTTATGTCCATATTCACTTTGCCTTGGTTGAGGCTTGGCGTCAGCTTTTCTTTTTTTTTGCCCTACTTAGCTTTTCACTAAAATATGTAATTAGTTTGGAATATTGCATCAAAATAGCCCCTAGTCCAATCTCAGATGCATCACATTCTATCTTAAAAGCTTTATCAAAATTAGGCAAACACAACAAGATGCATTAGTTAGCTTATCTTTCAAAGTTTGGAAAGCATGGTCATCCAAATCAGTCCACTTAAAAACAATATTATTTTTTAACAAGTTCATTTAAAGGTGCAGCAATAGAGATAAAATCTTTAACAAACCTTTGATAAAAATTTGCAAAATTGTGAAAACTTTTCACCTCGTTCGCATGCTTGGGTGTAGTAAATTTAGTGGCGCCTAACTTTACTGCAAGGTATAATTTCCTTAGTTAAATATAACATAATTAATCTTGAGCTAGCAAACTCTCTTAAGTATTAAAATAGTAGTAATATTAATAATATAATATATAATATAATAATAAAATAATTAATAAAGCATTGATGACATAAGCTACGATTGCAAAATCCTATCTATCCATTAGCCTTAGAAAATCTTGTGAATCCCCCCAAGCCATTTCATTTTCCATAAACCATAGAAGTCCAATCCACTTTTATTCTAAGTCAAAGCATCAATAATAGAAAAATTCTCAAGTTAGGGAGGTTTAGAGGAATCAAGAAAAATAAGGTAAATAACACTTTACTTCAACTGTAATGTAAGGATAAATTTTTTTTTATTTATACTTAAGCTAAATTTAGCTTTAAATAATAGTTCTTTTTATGTTAAATTTAGTTTTAAATAATCCTTTATATTGCAATGGTTATTGTGATGTGATTGGTTATTATCTAATCTCTACACAACTAGCTATGCCGTCTGTAATATGATATTTTGTTACTTACTCTTTGCATGTTCATCTATATTGCCTAATATATTATACTTTTATTTAATTATACCATGGTCGGCTCTGCCATCTATATTATGATATTGTCTTATTTTTCTTTTTGCATGGTCGAGTCTGCTGCCTAATATGTGATTTTTTATTTAATTATACCATGGTGGGCTTTGCCGCCTATATGATAATATTTTCTTATTTTCTCTTTGTATAGTCGGCCCTGCCGCCTATATTAAATTCTATTTACTGTCTTAGAATAGTTCTTTGTTTTGGCTTTATTACATATATAGAAATTTCACATGCTATGACATAAGTTACATTAAAACACATGGATTTCTTCATAAAGAAAATATTTTAAATGAATGGGTTGTTACAAGAGGGGCAAGCTCTCTATGTTAAGTAAAAAGAGATCTTTTGGGGATGGCGACACATAACACCCAAAAGATCAATTAAATTAGGCCCAAGGGTATGTTGTTTAGTGCAAGCCTTGTAGTATAATAAACCTAGGGTCCTAAAATGGTCTTTTATATTTAGGTTTCATTTAAAAGACTTAGCATTCATTTTATTTAGTCATTCATATGTATAGTAGCTAATACATGGATCAAATGTTAACTTATTGGACATTAGGCTCATGTGGTTCTTACATTATAAGAATTGAGGAGTAGGACAAGTTAACGCCACATTCCAACCAAGGCAAAGTGCACATGGACATTGTTGTGCAAATTTTATTAAACTCGCAAGTACATGAATCTATTGTAGAATAGATTAATTGTGACGAGTGTGGATCCCATGAGGAGGTAGATTTTAATTATGCGTCAAATTAATTTTTTAAGTAGGTAGTTGAAATTATGGTGAAATTATCTTAAATTTTGAATTAGAATGGCGAGAATAATTAAAAATGACAACTATTATAATAAAGCACTTAGGTATCTGGATCTGCATCAACATGCACCAGGGCTTAATAATCTTTATTAGTACCAATTAAATCATGAAAGAGAAATTCACTCTTCATGAACCATGCTCTAATTAAGATCGTGCTAAGGGCTTATCGTGCCAACTAGTAATAACATCTGTCGACAAAAACTCAAAATATTCACAGAAATTAGAGGGAAAGAGAAAATAAATTTATCAATGAAGCCTATGGAATATATTGAAACTTCACCTTCAACCCAAGTTTGAAAGAAAATTAGTTATTCATATTTGAACTAGGGGTAAAATGAAAATTTTATTAAAATATGTAGAAAATACAAGATGGAAAAGGAATTACAAAAAATAGAGCTAAAAAATAAACTCAAGGGTATCAATTAGGGTAGAAGAGCCCTCCTTTTATAGATACAACGAGTAAATCATGACCATCGTATTAAAACAATTTAGACACACAAGATTGCGTCACGTGGTAAGTTCTAATTGGATTGAACACATCATCAAGGCTATCATCCCATGTATATGCATGTACCGTATGCATATTTTTTCTGATCCACTACTTTAGACATACAAGATTGTGCCACGTGGCAAGTTCTGATTGGATTGAATAAATCATCAAGGCTATCATCCCGTGTATATGCATGTATCGTACGCATATTTTTTCTGATCCACTAACATACTACCACGTCATCAATCAGCAGTGCATAAATATTTTAATCCAATAAGATTATAACACCTTATCAGTCAAGTGACGTCATTAATTAAAGGCACATCATTAGTTAATGCCACATCATTCCTTCGATCAAATATTGCCATGTTATTAGTTGGTGCCACATCATCGGTTAATGCCATGTCATCGATCAATGCCACATCATCTATAGTTTATATGAACAGTGTCATGAATAGTATCATACATGTAAATAATTAATTTATACTTTTATGCTCCTCTTAAGATTTTCGACCATTCTAAGTTAAAATTTACTATCTATTTTATCATCTGATATCTCGTTTATTATGAAATAACCATAATGTCTCTAAAATGCATAAAATAATTAAGTATAATAAAACACATATAATTAAAATTACAAGAGTAAGGAAGTTAGTAGAACTTAAAGTGTAAAATGATAATTTTCTCCTTTATAAATATACATTTTCTAGCACTTAATACACCCCCCAACTAGCTTATTATTACTCCTTAGTAAATTAAATGAAATCAAATTCAAACCCAAAATTTTTTTTGAACTATCGTGTTTATTTAATCAAACTTATGATAATAATCAAATAAAAATATAAGCATTATCTCCAGTCTTTAAGAAATATCACTTCCAAATCAACCATCTATATGAATCAATTTAGTAAACTTTATCACAATGATTGTAATCTAGCTGCTTTCAAGAATGACATGTTAATACCCTAAAATCTCATCAATAGTGACACTCTCACAAAGAAATTAAACCCAATAATAATAGTCACTCCCATGAATGGTAAATTGAGTGAAAATATTAAAGTAATATCGCACATTCTCACCAAGATGAAATAAATGTGCCCACAACTTAGAAATAATACGATTTCAAGACAAAATGTGAGTCAAATCAATGTATTTATTTTATATATCATTACATCTTTACAGTCCATGTAATCAGTTTCTACTTCAAACTATAGTTTCCTAAAATCAAGGACTTTTATGAAGACGTAACATAAGATAGAGACATGACGAATAAAGAAGGGAAAATAGAGAAAGAAAAAAAATATATGTTTAAGAAAAAATAGTTTTTTTTAAGATTAAGATATCTATATATATATATATATATATATATATATACACTTTTTTAATAAGGCACAATTGTATTGAATAAAATAATTATTTATATTTTTTTCAAACACGAATGAATAATGAAACTTGTACAACATCAAGTAATATTTTAGATCGAAATTGTGTCGAGATGATAAGTTAATAAAGAAAAGGATAATAATTTTTTTGAAAGGCTCAAAAGGGTAACTAAGGATATTTCACAAAAGAGATGGTTAGAAAGGTTCAAATGGCTCAAAGACGGCCTTTCCATTGTCTTTTAGAGCTCTAAATAATATTTCATATCCATTAGTTTGATAAACTTTCAGACATAGCAACACACAATTTTTTTCTTTTTTGTAGAAGGTTGACTTAAAAGAAATTTAGAGATCGTGTATAAAATAATAAAGTGCTAAGCTGTATAAAGAGTGGGCAAAAAAGGTTACTCTCTAAGAAAAATAGTAAATTCAAAAACTCATTTAGAATTTATTATCACATGTATATTCCTTCAAGCAACTCATATTTTATCTCCGATATCAACATATAGAATAGCAAACATGGTGTAATAAAACTCAAGACCAAAGATAATACAAATACTAAAATTTGAAAGTCATCATGTCAAAAGATCGTAACAAATTTTTTTTATTTAAAAAAAACTAAGAAGATGAGTTTCTAGAATCACTACATTCCATATTTAGCAATCTTAACTCAAAATTTTGAAAGTTCATATTTGTAACGCCAAAAAAAAACAAGGAATTCCTTATGGAATTTGGGCTTTCACTAGGATTTATGGAGGCCTTTTTATTAAAAAAGGGTAGAAAAGAGTATTAAGTTATTAATAAGGGTTATTTAGAAGATAGTTTTAGAATAAAAGGTTATTTTTCTAAGATTCCATTCCCTATAAATTCATCTTTCATCACCTTTTTTCATAACCCTAAAAACTTATGATATTCTTATTTCCTCTCGTATCAATTGTTCATAATTTTTCTTCACTCAAATCCTAAGATTCAATCAAAGCAAACGGTATGTATATCCTCTTTATTCCCTTCAAGAATTTCTTGTAAATCATTCTATTTAGGTTTTATGTTTAGCATGATTTTAGATTTTTTTTATAGATCTTCATGCATGACATATGATGTGTTTAGGTTTTATTTAGGGTTTTGATTAATTAGGAGTTTGGTTAATCAACCCTTGGCATAATATAGGATGATTCTAGACAGCATGATATCTTGATTTCTAAACTGATGTTTTGTGAACGAATTTTTATTAGAAATTCATATTCTGGAAAATAGACATATAGAGCCTCCTTAATAAATTTTATTTAATCAAATTTGATTTCATTTTCAATTTAATATGTATTTTCGAATTAGAAACCACTGCACTGGAAAACTACGATTCCAGCAGTGTGATCGGGTTTACAGAATTATTTTCACTATTAAATGAACTCGAAAAATTATGAAATTTTATATGGATGTTAAGATACGTGTATCGTATCTCCAGTTTTAATTTCATAAATTTCTAATGAGTATTTCATTTTATAAAATTCTCAGAAACGGTTCTGTTCGGTTAAGGTTATGAGAAAACAGTTTTGAAATTGTTGAGAAATAAATTGTTTTAAAAATTTTTTTGATCTCGGATCCTCTTCACAATTTTATATGAGATACTCATGGATGTCCAGAATAGTTTTGTAGAATATTATGTCATTCTAAAGTTTAGATTAAGAGTTAAAATTCTGAGATCAGACCTGTACAGGAATGAATTAGAAAGGCAGATTCTTAGAATGAGTTATTAATAATTATGTTTTGTATTTGTTAAGGTGTTGAGGACTCTTAGGGATTTACAGGTGTGTAGTTAAAGATTCTCATATCGAGGTAAGTAACTTCATTCCTAGTAAACTTAATAGGTATAAGTATTTTGATATTATTATAAGAATTTTATACTATTTAGAAATTAAAGGATTTTCGTAGCAAAATCGGTTTATGAGAATGTTTTCAAATATGAATTCTTTTAATAAAATATTTTATAAATGTCTTTCAATATGTAAATTATTTTAGTGACATGACTTCTCAGTATGATTTTATTTGTAAATCAGTTTGCAAGCCTAAATTATTTTTATGGAACTTTTCTAAATCTGATACGAATATTTGGTACTCATGTGTGATTTCAGTTATTGAAGATTATAAGATTCTTAATGTTTTGGCTCATTGTCCATAGTTATTCTGATTCTGATTCTGATTCTGATCGTAATATATGATATATCTGTCTGGACCAGTACTGGGTATAAGTTCTGAATGTGCACACAATATTCTGATTCTGATTCTGTCTGGGCCGGGTCACCGGGACTATAGGTGACATGAGCTAACGTTTCATTTTCTATACATGTGAATATGATTTGCCTTAATAAGTAACTTTGTTTTTAATATTCTGAATTCTTATGGATTTATGTTATCTAATTGAAATATGTTACTTCATCATGGAATATAGTTTTTGTAAAACTTATGGATTTATGAAATATATTTTGCTCAAAGAAGGCTTGCAATATATTTTTTTGGGTATCGATAGGCCTAGTGTTTTAGTTTACTTACCGAGTTGACGGCTCACCCCTCATCATTATTTTTTTATAGATTACGTTGCTTTGAGAGGTGTGCCTAGCCATAAAGTTAGAGATTTTTGTTTTTGTTCCCTATTTGAATAAGAAGAAGAAGAATAGACTTATGTTTTTTTTTAATTTATTTCGATCATGAATTTGTAATTTGGGTTTTGAGACTTTGTTATTTTATGTGACTTGTGACTTGCGGATAATTCTTATAAGAATTTGAGGTATACCAGTTTGGTATTTATGACTAGAGATTATGTTTTACGAGTAACCTCCTTCTCTCATGTGCTCTGCACGTGTTAGATTTAAGGTGTTACAATTGTGGTATTAGAGCCTCGGTTAGGATTCTGTAGACTTTCTTTTAAGGTTTAATCAGATCGTCTAATAGAATTGATCACTTTTATTTTGTAGACATGATGAGGAACATTATAGGTATGAAAAGTGCTAAGAATAAGAGATGGACAAAAATTGACAGGACCGAACAATTTATCTTAGGTGGAGTTTTTGTTAAAGACCTTAGAAGACTTCATAAGAAGCGAATGGATGATAGACTGAAAAAAAGAAAAGAGGTCTATGTTGATACTCCTCAAAGACCTGGAGCTTCAAGAAAGAGGCTCAATGAGGCTATACGGGGACTACGTGATTATGGCAAGGGAGCTAACAAAAATAGGCTTGTAATACATCGTCTATATTGGACAGTGTCTCGATTTAAGCCTTGCTATAGCAAAAGATGGGTATCTTCAGGTCTAGATAAACTACCTAATGGAACTCCTAAGGAAATGGAGACAGCTAGAGTCACAAGTAAGGAAAGAAAAGTAGAGTTAGATCCTTTCCCCACCGGTTGAGTGAGGCTATGAACCTTGGGGCCGTAGAAGGAAAGCATGAGACTTTATAGATTTTGTTGCATTTAATAAAGAGAAATGATCTCTAAGGCGATGAGTAATCAGTTATAATTAGTGATTCTATATTGGTCATTTCTTTTATTTATTTCTTTTCTGGAGGTTTATGACTTTGTAATGACTCTTGATATAGAATTTTTGGTATTGTCGTGGAGTG
Organism: Aegle marmelos; assembly: GCA_030449875.1. Lineage (NCBI taxonomy): Eukaryota > Viridiplantae > Streptophyta > Magnoliopsida > Sapindales > Rutaceae > Aegle > Aegle marmelos. The sequence continues at coordinate 18,253,716 of JASUUL010000143.1, forward strand.
AAATATTTGTTTGTTTTTGTTGTCGATCAATAATTATTTTTTATTATACCACTTAGATAGTACTTTGCACGCCAGTACGACCCTTAGCTATAAATTATTTACCGTTTTAGTTATTGATTCATTTTCATTCTTTGCATTATTGTCAAGAGATGTCACGTAGGGGAACTGCTAGGAATGCCTCTAACTTGAGGAATTTATTAAGCGTCGCTGATGACATTGACCCAAGCTTGCGCGAGATGGCTAATGAAGGACATCCTATGATGTGCACTATTATTAGATTGATGGAACAACAGAGTAGGCTAATACAAGATATGGCTAGAGGTAGAGTTGGAGCATAGGAGAATGGGCCAGTTAAAAGGCAAGGTGGCCCAAAAGATTAAGAAATTATGAACTTAGAATGATTTAAGAAGTTGGGACCACCTACCTTTCAGGGAAGTGCTGATCTCATGATTGCAGAGGCATGGCTAAAGCAGATGGAGAAGATATTTGTAGTTATGGGTTGTAACGATGATCAGAGGGTGATATTGGCCTCATTTGTCCTTCAAGGTGAGGCAGACCACTGGTGGGATGCCAAGTCCCGTCTCTTGAGGGCTGGGTTGCAAAATGCACCCATTACTTGGGAGTTATTTCTAGAGGCCTTCCATGAAAAGTATTTTCCTGAACAAGTTCAACATCAGTTGGAGGCTGACTTCTTAAAACTAACTCAAGGAACAAAGTCTGTTGCGGAGTATGAGGAACAATTTACTGCCCTCTCTTGTTTTGCTCCCACCTTGGTTGCTAATGAGGGTAATAAGTGTAGGAAGTTTTTGGAAGGGTTACGTCCTAACATTAAAGGGTGATTAACCATACTTAAGATTAAGTGGACTGAGCAATTCTTGCGGAGAAGGATATTCTTGAGGCACAAGTTTCAAGGGATCAAAGAAATAAAAAGGATCGACAAAGTGGACCACGAAATGGAAATTCTTATGGGCAAGGCACTCAGTCCCAGAAATATATTAGTGGAGGAAACAAATGGAATAATAAGGGTGTTCATAATGACACCACTTGGAAGAACTACCCCATTTGTCGACATTGTAAAAGGAAGCATCCTCGTGAATGCCATTAGAAAATTGGAGCCTTTTTAGCTTGTGGAGAAACTGGGCATAGGATTATAGATTGCCCAAAGAGACGAAGCGAGACTACGATTGCCCCTCTAATGAAGGGCAGAGCAAGAAACCAAAGGTGCAAGGGCGTGTCTTTGCACTGACGGAGAAAGATGCTGAAGTGTCCAATGATGTAGTATCAGGTACATTGTCTTTATTATCTAAAGAAGCCAAAGTTCTTTTTTATCCTGGTGCTACACATTCTTTTGTGTCTTGTGTGTTTGCTCGTTATGCTGATGTGCCTAGTACACAACTAGATGTTCACGTGACAATTAGTACCCCTATAGGAGATTGTCAGTTAATAGATCATGTCTATAAGTCATGTGTAATCAGATTGTGTGATAAGGAATTTCTTGTGGATCTCCTACCCCTAGCGATGCATGATTTTGATTTGATCTTGGGAATGGAGTGGTTAGGGCCCTACCATGTCTCAATAGATTATTTTGCTAAGGAAATTATTTTTTGCCTACCTGGCAAAGAAGAATTTCATTTTCAAGGGGAATTATAGAAATTATAAGGTTGATTTCTATGGTTAAGGCAACAAAAATGCTAAAGAAGGGGTGTGAAAGATTTTTAACATTTGTAATTATTGATCATTCTGAAGGGGCATGCATTGAGGACATACCTGTTGTAAGGGAATTTATTGATATTTTTCCTAAAGATCTTCCTGGATTACCCCCAGATCGAGAGGTTGAGTTTACTATGGAACTAGTTCCTAGTATTACCCCTATTTCTAAGGCACCATATCGGATGGCACCTATTGGTTGAAAGAACTTAAGGTCTAGCTACAAGAGTTACACGATAAGGGTTTTATCCGTCCTAGTGTGTCACCTTAGGGTGCTACCATTTTGTTTGTAAAGAAGAAAGATGGTTCAATGAGATTGTGTATCGATTATTGACAACTAAATATGGTTACTGTCAAGCATAAATACCCCATTCCTTGAATTGATGATCTTTTTGATCAATTAAAGGGTGCAGCTGTGTTTTCAAAAATTGATTTACGATCTAGTTATCATCAATTGAAAATCAGAAGTGAGGATGTATCGAAGACAGTTTTTTGAACTCGTTATGGACACTACGAGTTCTTAGTTATACCTTTTGGGTTAACTAATGCTCCCGCAGCATTCATGGACTTAATGAATAGGATCTTCCAATTGTATCTTGACCAATTTATTATTGTCTTTATTGATGACATATTGGTTTACTCTAGGAGTAAAGAGGGGCACGAGACACACCTGAGGATTATGTTGGATATATTACGAGAAAAGAAGTTGTTTGCAAAGTTTAAGAAATGTGAGTTTTGGCTTGATCGTGTGACGTTTTTAGGGTATATAATGACAAAAGATGGTATTTCGGTAGATCCAGCGAAAGTGTAGGTAATTGTGAATTGGGAAAGACCTTCTATTGTGACTGAAGTAAGAAGTTTCTTAGGATTAGCAGGTTATTATAGGTGCTTTATGAAAGGATTTTCTAGTATAGCAGCACTATTGACTAATTTGACTAATAAGGATGTGAATTTCACTTGGGATGAGGCATGTGAAAAGAGCTTTCAAGAGCTCAAGAGTCTTTTGGTATCTGCCCCTATTTTAACTCTCCCATCTGAAGGTGGAGGTTTTGTGATTTATAGTGATGCTTCTAGAAAGTGCTTGGGTTGCATTCTAATGCACCATGGTCAGGTTATAACATATGCCTCTAGGCAGTTAAAGAGTCACGAACAAAATTATCCAACTCACGATTTTGAGCTGGCTGCTATAGTGTTTGCCTTAAAGATCTAAAGACACTACTTGTATAGGGAGACTTGTGAGATCTTTACTGATCATAAGAGTTTGAAGTACTTATTTACTCAAAAGGAATTGAATTTGAGGCAGAGAAGATGGTTAGAGTTGGTGAAAGATTTTGACTGCTCTATTAATTACCATCCAGGTAAGGCAAACGTGGTAGCAGATGCCTTGAGTAGGAAATCGTCTTAGTGCATGGCTCATATTATCACCATAGAAACTCATTTGGTAGAGGACTTGAGGAGATGTGGGATTGAGGTTGTTAATCATAGGCAAACAAACTTGTTAGCTCAGTTAATAGTCCAACCCACTTTAATTGATAAAATTAAGGTACCCAAAGGAACGACATAGAACTCAATAAAATCCGTGAAGATGTAAACAAAGAATATAAACCCAGATTCAGACTTGACAATAGAAATGTATTATGGTTAGGGCAAAGGTTATGTGTGCTAGCAAATGAAGAGTTGAGAGTAGAAATCTTAAGAGAAGCATATAAAGCATCTTATAGTATACGTCCTGGTAGTACTAAGATGTATCATAATCTAAAGTAGAGTTTTTGGTGGAGGAATATGATGGGAGACATTGCTGATTTTGTGTCTCGATGTTTAGTTTGTCAATAAGTGAAGATCGAGCATCAAAGACCAGCAGGAACTTTACAAACGCTACCAATTCCTTAATGGAAATGGGAACACATTACTATGGATTTCGTCTCTAGATTACCTCATTCTAGGAGGGGATGTGATTGCATTTGGGTAGTCATTGATCGACTGACGAAATCAGCTTATTTCTTGGTGAAGAAGAGTACAGACAATGTAGGGAAGCTAGCTAAATTATTTATTAAGGAGATAGTAAGGTTTCATGGAATTCCAGTGTCAATAGTGTCTGATAGAGATCCACTGTTCACTCCTAGATTTTGGGCTAACTTACATAAAGAATTAGGTTAAAATTGAGATTTAGCACTGTTTTCCATCCAAAGACAGATGGACAATCAGAAAGGACTATCCAAACCCTTGAGGATATGCTTCAGGCTTGTGTGCTAGATTTAAGTGGTAGTTAGGAAGAACACTTAATGTTGATCGAATTTGCTTGTAACAATAGCTTCTTTTCGAGTATTGGCATGGTAGAAAGTGTAGGTTCCCAATCTGTTGGGATGAGGTTGGTAAAAGAAAACTTTTGGGTCCAGAATTGGTACAGATTACCGTTGACAAGATCAAGTTGATTGGATAACGTCTTCGAACAGCTCAGAGCAGACAAAAGAGTTATGCAGATCGTCGTAGACTAGACTTAGAATTTGAAGAAGGAGACTATGTTTTCTTGAAGGTATCGCCATGGAAAGGGGTGTTTTGATTTGGGAAGAAAGGGAAGCTTAGTCCAAGATTTATTGGACCATTTGAGATTCTAGAGAGAATTGGTCAAGTGGCCTATCGCATAGCTTTACCACCAAGTCTGTCTAGACTTCACAGTGTATTCCATGTGTCTGTGTTAAGAATGTATATCACAAACCCTTCACATGTGCTAGACTATCAACTGATTCAGATATCTGAAGACATGTCATATGAGGAGCAGCCTATTGAGATTGTTGATCGAAAAGAACAAGTATTAAGGAGTAAAGTTGTTCCCCTAGTGAAGGTACGATGGATGAACCATTCCATTGAAGAAGCCACATGGGAGCGAGAAGCAGAAATGTTAGAAAAGTATCCTCAACTCATCTTTGCATAAGGTGATCTTCTAATTTCGAGGACGAAATTTTCGTTAGGAGGGGAGGATTTGTAACGCCAAAAAAAAAGAAGAAGAATTCCTTATGGAATTTGGGCTTTCACTAGGATTTATGGAGGCCTTTTTATTAGAAAATGGTAGCAAAGAGTATTAAGTTATTAATAAGGGTTATTTGGAAGATAGTTTTGGAATAAAATGTTATTTTTCCAAGATTCCATTCCCTATAAATTCATCTTTTATCTCCCTTTTTCATAACCCTAAAAACTTATGATATTCTTGTTTCCTCTCTTATCAATTGTTCATAATTTTTCTTCACTCAAATCCTAGGATTCAATCAAAGCAAACGGTATGTATACCTCCTTATTCCCTTCAAGAATTTCTTGTAAATCATTCTATTTAGGTTTGGCATGATTTTATATTTATTTTTATAGATCTTGATGCATGGCATATGACGTGTTTAGGTTTTATTTAGGGTTTTGATTAATTAGGAGTTTGGTTAATCAACCTTTGGCATAATATAGGATGATTCTAGATAGCATGATATCTTAATTTTTAAACTGATGCTTTGTGAACGAATTTTTATTAGAAATTCATATTCTGGAAAATAGACATATAGAGCCTCCTTAATAAATTTTATTTAATCAAATTTGATTTTATTTTCAATTTAATATGTATTTTCGAATTAGAAACCACTGCACTGGAAAACTACAATTCCAGCAGTGTGATCGGGTTTATAGGATTAGTATGACAATCAAATGAACTCAGAAAATTATGACATTTTATATGGATGTTAAGACACGTGTATAGTATCGCCACTTCTAATGTCATAATTTTCTGATAAGTATTTCATTTTATAAAATTCTCAGAAACGGTTCTGTTCGGTTAAGGTTATGAGAAAACCATTTTGAAATTGTTGAGAAATAAATTGTTTTAAAAATATTTTTGATCTCGGATCCTCTTCAAAATTTTATATGTGATACTCATGGATGTCTAGAATAGTTTTGTAGAATATTATGGCATTCTGAAGTTTAGATTAAGAGTTAAAATTCTGAGATTAGATCTGTACAGGAATGAATTAGAAAGGCAGATTCTTAGAGTGAGTTATTAATAATTATGTTTTGTATTTGTTAAGATGTTGAGGACTCTTAGGGACTTAGAGGTGTGTAGTTCAAGATTCTCATATCGAGGTAAGTAACTTCATTCCTATTATACTTGATAGGTATAAGTATTTTGATATTATTATAAGAATTTTATACTATTTAGAAATTAAAGGATTTTCGTAGCAAAATCAATTTATGAGAATGTTTTCAAATATGAATTCTTTTAATAAAATATTTTATAAATGTCTTTCAATATGTAAATTATTTTAGTGACATGACTTCTCATTATGATTTTATTTGTAAATCAATTTGCAAGCCTAAATTATTTTTATGGACTTTTCTGAATCTGATACGAATGTTTAGTACTCATGTGTGATTTCAGTTATTGAAGATTATAAGATTCTTAATTTTTTGGCTCATTGTCCATAGTTATTCTAATTATGATTCTATTTTGATCGTAATATATGATATATCTATCTGGACCAGTACTGGGTATAAGTTCTGAATGTGCACACAATATTCTGATTCTGATTCTGTCTGGGCCGAGTTACCGGGACTATAGGTGACACTATGTGACATGAGCTAACGTTTCATTTTTTGTAGATGTGAATATGATTTGCCTTAATAAGTAACTTTATTTTTGATATTCTGAATTCTTATGGATTTACGTTATCTAATTGAAATACGTTACTTCATCATGGAATATAGTTTTTGTGAAACTTATGGATTTATAAAATATATTTTGCTCAAAAAAGGCTTGCAATATATTTTTTTGGGTATCGATAGGCCTAGTGTTTTAGGAATAGTTTTACTTACCGAGTTTATGGCTCACCCCTCGTCATTATTTTTTTGCAGATTAAGTTCCTTTAAGAGGTGTGCCTAACCATAAAGTTAGAGATTTTTGTTTTTGTTCCTTATTTGAATAAGAAGAAGAAGAATAGACTTATGTTTTTTTTTTTAGTTTATTTCGATCATGAATTTGTAATTTGGGTTTTGAGACTTTGTTATTTTATGTGACTTGTGACTTATGGATAATTCTTATAAGAATTTGAGATATACCAGTTTGGTATTTATAAGTAGAGATTATGTTTTGCGAGTAACCTCCTTCTCTCACCTGCTCTGCATGTGTTAGATTTAGGGTGTTACAATATTTATAAAAGAGAAGTTAAAAAGAGGAAGTTAGAAAAATCACATTTAAAATGAAGCTTAACAATTACAAAAATTACTAAAAAGTAAATTTTTTTTTAACTTTCAAACTAAGAAGATGCGTTTCTAGAGTGACTATACTCCATATTCAATCATTGTCGATATAAAAAGTTAACCACAGTTAGTTTCTACTTATCAACTATTCCCTCCCCTCAACTAGTCCTCAATGTTTTCAAACGGAGAGTTAAATTTAATTTACACTTCTTATTATGGTTACTGCTACCATCATTAGTTGGTCATTCCAACGCTAAGTTTTGGAATGTGGCTCTAGTCTATAAGCTTGTAACATATCAAGTAGCTCATTAGTAGTGTGAGTACAAATAAAGATTTTTCCCATCACAAAAGTCATTGACATTTAGCAAATCAATGCATTTTAGTTATTCTTTCTTGTATACCTGAGACAACTAACTCTTCTCCAGTTGGTGAGTCAGACAAACAACTAAAAAGTTTTAGGGTTGTTAAAATGATGCTAACGCTTGGCTCTCTCTAGTATAAGTGGCTTCTGAAACGCGTTTTGATAACCCTCGGTCACCTTCTCCATAAACCAAGTATAGTTTTCTAGTTGTTATACATCTACCAAGATCTAAAGCTGCCTCAATAAATTCTTTATATTTACTATAGTTAAATCCAGAGAATACGCAAATGTTCTTGATTTGGTTGTTGGGAGTAGCTGTCATTGGATACTTCTAAAACATAATTTGTGAATGCCTTAAAAAAATCATATTTAATGATCTTACTGATAATGGTTTACAACTGTAAATGAGGTAGCATGTCTATGTTAAATAACTCGTGAAGCACAGGCTCGAGAGTAAAAAAGAAAATAGTAAAAAGAGAAAGCAATAATGATAGCATTAAATTATTAAATACAAAAATGTAAGTGATCAAACAACGTTATGGTATCAGAGCCATCGTTCTTCCTGCAAAGGGTGGTATATTGTAGGTCTGTGATTCCTAAAATAAAAGAATAAAAATCTAAATCTCATGGCTTCCTCTTCAAACTCTCAATCCACTAAGTCTCCTGTATCTCTTTCTTCTACTCTCTCTCTTCCTAAATCTTGCACAAAACATCTTGCTTCAAAAATAGAAAACCTTGTTGTATACTCTTACGTTTCAGATTTTGCTTAGATCTTTGAATCTTCCTTACCTCTGATCAGCCCATATAAACTCTACCAACGACCCAACTCTTTTACCAAAACTATTCATACCCTTATTTCCATAAAAAGGCAACTCTAAAAGATTATATCCAGTCCTCTCATCTAGATTAGTGTGCTTTGTAAGCAACTCAAGTAGAGCAATATGTCACTTTGGAGATCCCAACAGAGCTTGTAACTCAATGAAAAAAAGAAGGTTATACGCACCTCTATCTTGGGGGAGTCCATATTATCCTCACTTTACATGGTAAAAAAGGTTTGCCGGTGATGGCCAGAATAGCTCTGATGGACACAAGATTTAAGGAATATCAACATGCTGTTATTGGTACAGTCCTAATAATACTTCATGCTAGGAGCATCCTTCTCACCTGTTATCCAAACTTTAACCTTTCTCTAGAAGACCCTAACTTACCCACAACCTTAAAGGTTCAGATATAACTCTAGGGAGCTGAACAAGTAGTCACTGCAAAAATGGCTACTTTACAGCTGTAAAAATAGGACAAGAAAAACAGCCTATTGAAGGTCTTGCCTCTGATGGATACCCAATTTATCCTAAAAAAATCTGAGGACATTTCCTTTGGGATGCACCAGGCTCTCACATGTGTGATCCAAACTGTCCTTGCCTTGAAAATGGGGAATTAGATGACAACTAGTATGTTAATAGACAGCCAAAAAGAAGAAACAACCAGATGTTTGTAAAACTCCATCAATCTGGATGCCTGAAGATGATGATGATCTAAATTATATTCCTTGGCCAGTTGAGGTAACAACTAAAGCAACTATTATTCCTCAACAGCCAATAACATGCAGACAAGTAGTAAAAGATCCATTGCTGACTTCACCCTATCCACAGCCTTGCCTGATGTTTTCATCCAAATCATTCCATGAGCATTTTCCTCATTTGGAAAAATAGACAGACTCACAAACCAAAATAGTCTCTAAACTATTCGTCCAGTCTCATGTTACTCCTACTGGACAACTTGAGGAACCCAAGCAATATGAAGTAGTACTCAATTGGCAAACTCAGAATGCCAGGGTTCAAAATACAGTTCTAGAATCTCTTGATACCAGACTCAACAATGTTCAGGCTCAAGTTCAAAGTACAAACAAAAAGGTTAACAAAATAACAATTTAACTAGAATAGCTGTATCTTAATCTACATAATCAGATTGTCAAGCTGGATATCGAACTCAGAACAATGATTCAGAATAGATATTGGGGTCCAGAGTTCAACCAAAAAGAAGTTAAAATCAGATAGCTTAAAAATGAGCTAGCAAGAATTAATGCTGAAAAACAACAACCATCTCTCTTTGAAAAAACCCAAACTGTACCTACATACATTCCCTCCTTTACCACTTACCAACCTTTTTACAAACCCACTAGTTATGAATAGCCCGTGGATTATGTAAAATTCTTTGGGTTATCACATCTCAACCAGTACCAAAACCAAAACCATCTATCAAGCCTACAACTTCTAAGCCCTCTACTTTAAAACAGCAACCTACTTCTCCTCAGTCCACACTAGAACCCAGTCACACTCTAGCAAAAGATAAAAGACCCATGCATAAACTCTTTTCCCAAGAACTTCACACTGGTTTTCCCTCTCCAGTACTCTTGTAGCAACCTCAAAGTCCTCAGAGTCTTCTTCTGAGGAATCTTATTCTTCAACAGAGTCAGTCTCTGTTCCATACTCAAAAGAACATTATGTTGATATGCCAGATTTATTTATGGTTCAACCATCAATAGGATCTAATAAAGCTCCTTCTCTTAGAAAAGATGATCCCTCTACCTCACAGGGACCTCCTATAGTTGAAGATCCTAAAGATGTTCCTACACATCAACATAATTTAACTCCCAAATCATCATGTGGGCCTTGGTTCACATTTGACAATGTACCAAAAGTCAAATGGTTCCAAAGATTCTAAGAAGATTTACCTAGGTCAAGAAAGGAAAAGGATTATATTTTTATTGCATGTCTATGTCATAGAACTGATGATGCAACAAATATAGCTATTTTATTTTTCAAGGAGATTGTAAGATTGCAGGAAATGCCAAGAAGTGTAGTTTCAGATCGAGATGCTTAGTTCTCGAGAAACTTTTATAGACCTTTGTTGGGTAAAGAGATGAAGACTGTATATATTCTTTTAGAGCAGAATGATTTGTAAAGATGGGAGAACGAATAAAACGAGTAAAAGAAGATAGACGTTTATATAACTGGTAAAGATTTGCAAGAGGAAGAAAAGATTCATTTACTTGAGCAGAATCAGGGATATAGGAATATTCCATAAGACTCTCAATCTTAGAAGTAGTATGCTTAGTGACATTTTTAGGAAGTGACATAGACGAAGTAAGTTGAACTGGAGAAACTGGATTTTATGATGAAGATACCATGAGATTGAAGCTCTTAAGTTCTTTAAAGTTGAAATAAACTTAAATAAGATATAAGTAAATAAAAGAAATCATCCCAAAATTACTTGGAAAAATTTTGTCAGGCTCTAATACCAATTGGAATATATTCAATATTTTCTATCTATGACTTTCTAATTTTCTCTCTTCTTAAGTTCAATGAAGCTCTAAAATAAACAAAGAAAAGATATAAGTAAGGAAAAGAAAATCTGTTCAAATTAAAATCAAGTCGTATGCTCTACACTTGCCTTCTCTGAAGGATCCTGTGTATCAGAAAGCTTGAGATTTTTGGTTTTTTTTATCTGGTTTGGTACCCGTTTTAAGCTAAAAAAAAAGCTATTTTAGGGTTTATAACCTAAAAAAAGAAAAGATTCTGGTTTCTAGTTTTCTAGTTAAGGTATATCGATAGGAATCCAACGACATAAGTTCCAGAGGTAAACCCAAATCGGCACTAGTCTGGTCCGTACTATTGGTTACAAGAATTTTATGAAGTAAATCCTAAACCAAAATTAAATTAGAATCTCGATTTAAGGAAAATAAGAAAGAATCTAAACCAAATTAGAATTAGAATTTGAGAAAATAAGAAAAAAATCTAAACCAAATCAGTTTTAATCTAACAAAAGAGGAAAGAATCTAAGAAAAGATAACTAGTAATTTTCCAGCCAAAATGTTCAAGCTAACTTCTTATTAGATGGAAGTAATTATTTGAAAATATCAAAAGTCTAGATCATGCATTTATCATGTGCAATTCTTTCAATAGCCTTTTATGAATTGATTGAGTTAAGTACTTCTTTGAATTTCTTTGCTCGAGCTCTTGTGATAGGTTAAATAGGAACTTGAATAGGATCTAAATATATCTCATCCATGTGCTCGTGATAAATTTGTTCTCAATCTCATCATTCCCTTTGTTTTAAAGAGGATTTATCCTCAAATCATCATTTGGATAGAAAAGACTCAAATAAGATACATTAAAAGTAGCACTTATGTTATATTCACTAGGAAAATCCAACTTGTATGCATTATTATTGATTCGTCTCAAAACTTGGAATAATCTATGCCTTTAGGGTAATAACTTGGATTTCCTTCATTCTAGAAATCTTTCTTTATACATGTGTAACCACACTCAATTTTCGGGTTCAAGGACTAGCTTATGTTGCGCCTTTTTAGCTTGTTTAACATATTGTTCAGTTCTTCATTCAATGTTGAATTTGCCATCTCGTGTATCTGTTTTACAATTATAGCTTTTTTTTTTACTATTTAAGTTAACACTCTTAAACATAAGTAATGGAGTTAAATCTAATAGAGCTAATGGATTAAAACCATAAACTATTTCAAACGGAGAATACTTAGTAGTAGAATGAACAAAACAATTATAAGAAAACTCAACATGTGGTAAACAATCCTCTTAAGTTTTGATGTTTTTTTTTAATGATGGCCTGTAACTGAATAAATAAAGTTCTATTCACAACTTCTGTTTGACCATCAGTTTGAGGGTGACAAGTAGTTGAAAACAACAACTTAGTTCCTAGCTTAGCCTATAATGTCTTCCAAAAGTAACCTAAAAACTTAGCATCCCTATCAGAAATAATTGTCCACGCAACCTCACAATCTCCTTAAAGAATAAGTTAGTAATATTAGAAGCATCACTAGTTTTGTGGCATAGAATAAAATGTGCCATCTTTAAAAATCTATCCATAAACCACAAAGATTGAGTCTTTCCCATGTTTAGATCCAAGTAAACCTAACACAAAATCCATGGAAACATCAATCCAAGATGTACTAGGTATTGGCAAAGGGGTGTATAAGCCATAAAGTTGTACTTTTGAGTTGGCTAGCCTACAGGTGATATATTTACCACAAAGTCTCTTAACATCTCATTTCTTATTTGGTGAATAGAAGTGTTCCTATAAAATTACTAAAGTCTTTACAACTCTAAAATGCTCTATCAACCCTCCTCCATGGAATTCTATCACTAACAAATCTCTCTAAGAACAATTAGCTACACAAATTATTTTTCCAAACAAGTAACCATCATGCCTAAAGTATTTACCAACAGCGGTATTTTCACAAGCTTGATATTCAACACTGAAATCATGGTCATCAGTATATAATTCCTTAATATGTTCAAAACCAAGTAGTTTAGCATTAAGTGTCGAGATTAAGACATACCTATGGGAATGTACATCTGCAACAATCTTTTCTATACCTTCCTTGTAATGAATGACATATAGAAATGTCTCTATAAGTTCTACCCACCATTCATGCCTCTTGTTCAACTTGTGATGGCCTTTATGGTGTTTTAAAGACTCATGATTGATGTGAATTAGAAACTCCTTAGGCTATAGGTAGTGCTGTCATATTTCTAATACTCAAACCAATGTATATAACTCCTTATCATAAGTAGGATAGTTTAAAGTTACCCCATTTAGTTTCTCACTAAAGTAAGCAATTGGTTGTCCCTCCTACATTAGGACTATACCAATACCAATAACTTTAACTTTTTATTAAAGTTAGGTAAGGACAATAAGGGAGCGTTGGTTAGCTTTTGCTTGATCATTTAAAACACCTTTTCTTGTTCTTCTCCCCACTTGAATCCAACATCTTTTTTTATTGCTTTGGTAAGCAGTGCTGATAATGTGCTAAAGTCTTTCATAAATTGTTGGTAGAAACTAGTGAGATCGTGAAAGCTTCTTACGTTACTTTTACTTGTAAGGTTCGATCACTATTGGATTGCAAGTACCTTTCCTTATCAGCCTGTATACCCTGTGCACTCATAATAAATCCTAGAAAGACAAGTTTATCGGTGTAAAAGGTACATTTGTTCATATTAGTAAACAATTTTTCCTTCTTAAGCACACATAAAACAGATTTCAAATATACTACATGATAGTCGATGTTTTTGCTATAAATAAGGATATCATCAAAATAAACAATAATAAACTTACCAATAAAAGCTAGCAAAACATGATTCATAAGTCTCATGAATATGCTTAGGGCATTAGTTATACGTACCATTTATACAAACCATATTTTGTTTTAAAGGCAGTTTTTCATTCATCTTATGTAACACTCTATATTTATAAATTTAACTAAGGTGATTTTTAATAATGTTGAACATTCAACACTTTCTAAAAATTATGTTACATATCTCAAAACCAATACTGTAACTAAATAAACTTTTACTATTTATGTTTAGATGAAAATACAAGTTGAGCCCATTAAATCAAGGTGCTAAAGGTGCTGACCAAATAATTTAAGTGAATGTTCCCAAATATTCTCAAGATCCATTGCAAGGAATTGGTGATCCATTAACTAGGACAAGGACAAAGAGGATGAAGGAAGCTTTGCAAAGATTGATTGTGAAAGTGCATTACAAATAGGCTGAGCTAGAAGAGTATTCCAAAGCTTCATCATGGATAGTAAATTATCTTGTTGCGCAAGGCATAGATTTGCATGAGCATGATAGGTGCATGGGTTAATTAAAAATATAATTTCTATGGGATTTTATGTCTTAATTGTCATTGTTAAGTCAATTAAGCTCAATTCATTTTTTTATTAGATAGGATTTTCTTTTAGGGTTTTGTTATATAAAGACAACAGCTTGTTATGTTAGAGGAAGAAATTTTTTTATTATTCAGAGAAGCTTTGTTTGCCTTCTTGTGTTCTTGATTGAATGCATGAATTTAACTTATCAAGGGAGTGATCAACCTTTGTGGTGTCTCAAGATTAAGGTTTTAAGGACTTAGTTTCCTTTATGTTCTAATTTAATTACCTATAATTTGTTCCTAATGATCTGGAGTGTTTCTAATCAATTGATTCAAGGATTCCTAGGGTTGGTTGCCTATATGGTCCATATCAAATTGGTATCAAAGCAGTGGTCTCTAGAAACAGGTTATTTATCATTATCTCTCTTTGTTTTCTTTTTGTTCTTGATATTTTGCCTTTCTTCTATTTCCTTTGTTTTTGTTTCTTGATCTTAATAGATTTAATTTAGTTCTATTTTGTGTGTTTGGTAGATATATTTAAAAAAAAAATTAGAGCTGCTAACTTAAGAATCTAGAGGCATATAAGATTTTTGTGCCTTTTTCTTGGTTTCTTGAGTTGCTTGACTAAAGAAAATTTCTGATTTATGTTTCTTTGTAATATTAGCAACTAGGCTATTCAGGTGTCTTTTTCTTGTCTATCTATTAGTTGCATTCTAGTGATTTCTTTCATATGTCTTTTGCTTCCTTTCTAAATTTTTTATAAATTTGTTGGTTCTTTGAAGTTATCTTCCATTTGCCTCAATTAAGTTTTAAAGTTTTAATTCTTGATATTGTCATTATCTGACTAATTGTTCCTTGAGATTTATTAAATTTTTTTAGTTCTGTTAAGAACATAAAAAAGGGCTGGCTTGAGTAGTAAAAGGTAAGAGAGATCATCATAAAAAAAAAGCCAAAATAGTGTGAAACATGAGTGATAACACTCTAATTTAAGTGTAAACATGTGAGGGAGTGCAAGTTGGAAAAAAAAACATGAGTATTAAAGAAAAAGAATCACAAGAGGTCAACATGAGATTGTCCATCAACGTTGTTAATGACCAATTTAAATTACTTGAATGCGACATTAAATGAATTGGAATCCAATTCTGGATCTAAATCTTAAAGAAGATGTGAGTTTGATAAAGAAGAAATGAATTCTGAATTAAAGAGAATAAGTTTTAAATGAGACAAGATGGTTGAATCCAAAGGAAATAACAATTTAGGCAGCATCAAGATGAAGATTCTGACCTTTCAAGGAAAGAATGATCCTGAGCTATATTTGGAGTGGAAAAGAAAAGTTGAGCATGTATTTGATTGTCATAATTACTTTGAGGAGAAGAAATTGAAGCTAGTAGCCGTGGAGTTCACAGATTATGCAAGCATATGGTGGGATCAATTAGTGATCAATAAGCATAGGAATGAAGAGAGGCTTATTCGATCATGGAAGGAGATGAAGTTAGTGATGCACAAGAGATTTATACCTAGCCATTTCTATAGAGATTTGTATAGGAAGTTGCAATAGCTTGTTTAAGGTTCCATGAGTGTAGAAGAATATTATAAAGAGATGGAGATTGCCATGATTAGGGCAAACATAGAGGAAAAATGAGAAGCAACAATGTCTAGATTCATTAGTGGATTAAGGAAGGAAATTACTGACATGATTGACTTACAACATTATGTAGAAATGGAGGAGCTTTTGATCAAAGACATTAAAGTGAAAAAATATATAAAATCAGAGGGGTTCAAATCTAGTTCGTTTTCTAGATCTTCATGGAAATCAAATTAGAAGGACGACCAACCTGCCTTAAGAACAAAAGAAGAAACAAAGTCAAAGAATTTAGTTGTTGTTCCTAAAGGTAAAATTGACACTAAAAATCCTTCAAAGTCACTTGATATTAAGTGTTTTAGGTGAATGGTTGTATGGGTGAATGGAGAAATCAAAAGTGCTAGTTCAAGTGATGAGAAGATGCCATCACTAGAGGATTGTTCTGATGTTGAAGTGGTGATTTACTTGTTATAAGGAGAGCCCTAAGTATACAACCTAAAAATGATGGAGATGAAGAGCAACGTGAGCACATCTTTCAAGATAAGGTATGTACATTGATTATTGATAGTGGGAGTTGTACTAATATTACTAGTACTTTGTTAGTAGAAAAATTAAATTTATATACCATGAAGGATCCTAAACCGTACAAGCTACAATGGCTGAATAAATGTGAAAAAGTACAGGTAAACAACAAGTTCAAGTTTCTTTTTCAATTGGCAAGTATGAGGATAAGGTTCTTTGTGATGTGGCACTGATGCATGCTAGTCATATATTACTTGGCCGACCATGGCAATTTGATAGGAGGGTTTTTCATGATGAGTATAAGAATCATTACTCTTTTGTAATTAACAATCAAAAAGTTTTATTAATCCCTCTCAAACCTTTGCAAGCCTATAAAGACTAGATTACAATAGCAAGAGAATGCAAGTTGAGAGAAAAATAAAAGTGTGAGGAATGAAGTTGAGGTTGTATGGGTGTTAACCTCTTCGCTTGATGGCTTTGTAGACCATCTCCTTAATCTTTATATAATGTTACAACTCAACCTTGTCTACAATCTCTTGATTAAGACCACTTAAGAATCATGCCATGGTAGCTTTTCTATCTTTCTTCACATTTGCTCTAATCATGATGATCTTAATTTCTTTATAATAATCTTCCATGCTTTTGCTACCTTGTGTAAGACTTTGTAATTTTTGGTACAAGCCTCGATATTGATAGTTAGGTACAAAATGTTTTCTCATCAATAATTTCATTTTGTAACTGGGTAATAGCGTAGTTAAAAAACTCAATCATAGCTATTTTTACCTTTTTTGCCTCTGAATAATTATGGCAATCAAATATAAATCTCCTATTCAAGGTATACATTTGAGTCAGATTTACCTTTAAAAGATGGAGTCTTCATCTTTATGCCATTCAATCTTTCATCCCTATTCCTAACTCTCATACCCTGTCTATCTCTACTATAGCTAGCCACTGAGTCCTTTGCTTCATTATACTCATCCCCATAATAGTTATCAATTTCTTCTCTAGCTGGAGCTCTATCCTTCCAATATGCTTAGGGAACGAGTTATGGCTACCCTGCATGTGTGCTCTTAACTTGTCCAAACACTCGTGTATATGCTCTAATTCAGCCCTCATCATCTGTTGTGCAAATTTTATTGAACTCACAAGCGCACGAATCTATTGTAGAATAGATTAATGATGACGAGTGTCGATCCCACGAGAAGGTTGATTTTAAGTATGTGCAGAATTAATTTTCTTTTAATGGGAACAATTAAATTATGGTAACTTTATCCTAAATTGTGAATGAAAATGGCGGGAATAATTAAGAATGAAACTGTTATAATAAAGCACTTGAGTATCCGAATCTGCATCAACATGCTCCATGGGCTAAATATTCCATATTAATGTCAATTAAATCATAAGGGGGGATTCCACACCTCATGAACCACGCTCAAATAAATATAGTGCCAAGGGCTTATCGTGCCAAATAATAATAACTTTGTACTAGGGTGCCGGTTTAACCAGGGGGTATCTAGACAAGACTATTATTTTTTGTCGACAAAAAATCAAAACAAACACAAATATTAGAGGGGAAGAGAAAGTAAATTTACCAAATTAAGCCCATGAAACATGTTGAGATTCACCTTCAACCCAAGCTTAAAAGAAAATTAGCCACTTATATTTTAACTAAGGATAAAAAAGGAAATTTTATTAAAATACAAAAAAACTACAAGAAGGAGAAGGAATTTCAAAAATTTAAGTTTAAAAATGAATTCAGGGGTATCAAATTAAAGGGGGAGAGTCCCCTTTTTATAGATACATTGAGAGAATCATGACCATCGGATTAAAAACAGTTTGGATGCTCAGGATTGCGTTACGTCATCAGTCAACAGTCAACAATCAACAGTCAACATTTGCACAGTAATACCGTCTGAATAGTAAATAATCTCATGTATGCGCATGTACTGTATACATGATTTTTGCTCTACTGAGATGCTGCCACGTCATCGATTTACAGTACATAAGAAATTTAGTCTAATAAGATCGTGACACATCATCGGTCGATGCCACGTCATCGGTCAACGCCAAATAAGTAGTCAATACCACATAATTCGTCTAATCAGATACTGCAACGTCATAGGTAGTTGCCACATCATCGATCCGTATATATGAACAGTGTCGTGAACAGTACCATACGTATGAACAGTACCGTATATGTGAACAATGACTTTTTCCTTTAATGCTCCTCTTAAGGTTTTCGACTGTCCTGAGTTCAAATATGACGTCTGTTTTGCTGTCTGATCACTCATTCATTGTGAAACGATCGTAATGCCCCTAAAATACATAAAATACATAATTATAATAAAACACATATAATTAAATAACAAAATACTTAAATAAATAAAAGTAGCAATGTTAGTGAGACTTAAACTGTAAAATGACGATTTTCTCCTTTATAAATATACACTTTCTAACATTCAACATCATCCTTCTCATTTCTCCTATCAATGCTTGAATTTACAAATTTTGAGTAGTTAGAAATAATGTGGAAAGGGTTTCACTCAAATTTATTGGCTTTTACCCTTTAATATGCTCACACTCTCTTGCTTTTTCTACTTATAGTAATTTTCACTTGGTTCTTATCAAACTAATCAAACCAATATCAAGATTCAATACCAATTCACAAAGATTACACCAAGGAGACTCAAATTTCAAGAGTAAGAATACAATACGTATGTAAGATTAGGTTTTGATTTTAGGCAAAAATTTTCACCTATAGAGTAAAACCAAATTTTGGACTTTCCCTCAAACACTAATAATTGAAAAAAAAACCAATGATTTTAACTAGAAGTTGGAGACTTTCTTTCTCTCTCTCTCTCTCTCTCTCTCTCTCTCTCTCTTAGGGAAAAGAATGAGTAAAAGTTATAGATTTAGGGAGAATTATATCATAAGAATAAAAAAATTAAAAAAAAGAAAAAACCCTAAAATATTATTTATGATAAAGTGTTCATGTTGCACTGTTCACGTAATTACTGCTCTCCCAGCATTGTTCACGTAATTACTGCTCTCCCAGCACTGTTCATGCAATAATGTTCGTGTTTTTTTTCTAGGAATACTAGAGCAAGAATGAAAAATCTCAAACAAGAATGAAAAGCAATAATGGTAAATGAATCTGACCTTAGTGCCTAAGCTCTGATACCAAAATGATATGAACCTTGTCAAGAACTGATGCGATCCTAATCAATTTAGTTCCTAAGATTTAGTCTAGTTTCTTGAGTTTAATGGAACAACAACCTTAATCAATTTAGTTCCTAAGATTGTGCCTAATTTCCTAAATCTTTGTATGTGAAGACGTCACAATCAGTTATGGATGATCTGATTGATAAGTTTAAGAGTTTAAATGCCACGGAAAAGTAATAAGTTAAAAAAGTTTTTTTAAGAACCAAAGAGAATTAACTCTTACTAAATTGCATTAGACACCTCATGTTTTCTATTTATTGAGTACATTATATAGAGCTGGTTTGCAAGAAATTTAACCACAATCAAATCAGAATCTTAATCTAAAGAAAATAGGAAAGAATTTAAACCAAATAAGAATCCTAATCTAAGAAAAGAAGAAAGAATCTAAAAAAAGATAACTAGCATATTTTACTGCTAAAATGTTCGAACTAACTTCCTATTTCATAGAAGTAATTATTTGGAAATATCAAGAGCCTGGATAATGCATTGTTCATTTATGATTCCTTCAATGGGCTTCCATGAATTTAATTGAGCCCAAGTTGCTTGAATCAAACCATTAAGTGCTTTTTTGGATTTTTTTGCTCGAGCTCTTGTGATGGGTCTGGTTTAATAAGAACTTAAATAAGATTTGAATATATCTCATCTCATGTGCTTGTGATAGATTTGTTCCCAATCTCATCAGTACACACATACACAAAGCACCTACAAACACATACATATAAAGCAGAGATAACACCACAACAGTTGGCAATACACGCAGCAAACTACCATGTGGCACATATAATAGTAATCACTAACTCACCATGCACATAAGTAGTCACTAACTTACTGATGTAACCACAAAAAGCCAAGCCTATGATGCATCACATGATGTGCCATACCTCAAAGGAATCCAATCGTCTACCTAAGCTGCTTCTAGATCCTTATTTGATTCGCGAGAACTTGCTCAGGTAGAACAGAGAGGTTATATTCGTACTGGTTTCTCATGTGGAACCAAATAAGGAATTCAATCACCACTAATTGGTATCTTTATTTATGCATTAATGACGATAGATGCATTCGCCATAGTTTTAGCATTACGGCAAACCCGTGTCAAATATATAGCAAATTTGAGCAGGGGTGTAACACCCCAAATTCTACAGAGCACGTGAGAGAAGGAGGTTACTCGCAAAACATAATCTCTACTCATAAATACCAAACTGGTATACCTCAAATTCTTATAAGAATAATCCACAAGTCATAAGTCATATAAAATAACAAAGTCTCAAAACCCAAATTACAAGTTCATGATCGAAATAAACTAAAAAAAACATAAGTCTATTCTTCTTCTTCTTATTCAAATAGGGAACAAAAATGAAAATCTCTAACTTCATGGCTAGGCACACTTCGCAAAGGAATTTAATCTACAAAAAAATAATGACGAGGGATGAGCTGTCAACTCGGTAAGTAAAACCATCCCTAACACACTAGGCCTATCGATACCCAAAAAAATATATTGTAAGCCTTCTTTAAGCAAAGTATATTTCATAAATCCATAAGTTTCACAAAAACTATATTCTATGATGAAGTAACGATTTCAATTAGATAACGTAAATCCATAAGAATTCAGAATATCAAAAATAAAGTTACATATTAAGGCAAATCATATTCACATGTACAGAAAATAAAACGTTAGCTTATGTCACACAGTGTCACCTATAGTCCCGGTGACTCAGCCCAAACAGAATCAAAATCAGAATATTGTGTGCCCATTCAGAACTTATACCCAGTACTGGTCGAGATAGATATATTGTGTTTTACGATCAGAATCAGAATCAGAATCAGAATAACTATGGACAGTGAGCCAAAACATTAAGAATCTTATAATCATCAATAACTGAATCACACATGAGTACCAAACATTTGTATCACACATGAGTACCAAACATTTGTATCACACATGAGTACCAAACATTCAGAAAAGTCCATAAAAATAATTTAGGCATGCAAACTGATTTATAGATAAAATCATAATAAGAAGTCATGTCACCAAAATAATTTATATATTAAAAGACATTTATAAAATATTTTATTAAAAGAATTCATATTTGAAAACATTCTCATAAACTGATTTTGCTACGAAAATCCTTTAATTTCTAAATAGTATAAAATTCATATAATAATATCAAAATACTTATACCTATCCAGTATACTAGGAATGAAGTTACTTACCTCGATACGAGAATCTTAAACTACACACTTCTAAGTCCCCAAGAGTCCTCAACACCTTAACAAATACAAAACATAATTATTAATAACTCACTCTAAGAATCTGCCTTTCTAATTCATTCCTGTACAGGTCTGATCTCAGAATTTTCACTCTTAATCTAAACTTCAGAATGACATAATATTCTAAAAAACTATTTTGGACATCCATGAGTATCTCATATAAAATTTTGAAGAGGATCCGAGATCAAAAACATTTTTAAAACTATTTATTTCTCAACAATTTCAAAACTATTTTAATAATTTTCTAAGTTCATTTGATAGTGAAAATAATTCTGTAAACCTGATTGCACTGCTGGAATCGCAGTTTTCCAATGCAGTGGTTTCTAATTCGAAAATACATATTAAATTGAAAATAAAATCAAATTTGATTAAATAAAATTTATTAAGGAGGCTCTATATGTCTATTTTCCAGAATATGAATTTATAATAAAAATTCATTCACAAAACATCAGTTTAAAAATCAAGATATCATGCTGTCCAGAATCATCCTATATTATGTCAAGGGTTGATTAACCAAACTCCTAATTAATCAAAACCCTAAATAAAACCTAAACACGTAATATGTCATGCATCAAGATCTATAAAAATAAATATAAAATCATGCCAAATATAAACCCTAAATAGAATAATTTACAAGAAATTCTTGAAGGGAATAAGGAGGGTATACACACCGTTTTCTTTGGTTGAATCCTAGGATTTGAGTGAAGAAAAATTATGAACAATTGATAAGAGAGGAAACAAGAATATCATAAGTTTTTAAGGTTATGAAAAAGGAAGATAAAAGATGAATTTATAAGGAATGGAATCTTGGAAAAATAACCTTTTATTCCAAAACTATCTTCTAAATAACCCTTATTAATAACTTAATACTCTTTTCTACCCTTTTCTAATAAAAAGGCCTCTATAAATCCTAGTAAAAGCCCAAATTCCATAAGGAGTTTTTTTTTTTTGACATTACCAATCCTCCCCTTCTAATAAAAATTTCATCCTCGAAATTAGAAGATTACCATATGCAAAGATGAGTTGAGGATACTTTTCTAACATTTCTGCTTCTCGCTCTCATGTGGCTTCTTCAATGGAATGGTTCATCCATCGTACCTTCACTAGAATAATAACTCTACTCCTTAATACTTGTTCTTTTCGATCAACAATCTTAATAGGCTGCTCCTCATATGACATGTCTTCATATATCTGAATTGGTTGATAGTGTAGCACATGTGAAGGGTCTGCGATGTACTTTCTTAACACAGACACATGGAATACATTGTGAAGTCTAGACAGACTTGGTGGTAAAGCTATGCAATAGGCCACTGGACCAATTCTCTTTAGAATCTCAAATGGTCCAATAAATCTTGGACTAAGCTTCCCTTTCTTCCCAAATCGAAACACCCCTTTCCATGGCGATACCTTTAAGAAAACAAAGTCTCCTTCTTCAAATTCTAACTCTCATCTACGACGATCTGCATAACTCTTTTGTCTGTTCTGACCTGTTCGAAGACGTTCTCTAATCAACTTGACCTTGTCAATGGTAATCTGTACCAATTCTAGACCCAAAAGTTTTCTTTCACTAACCTCATTCCAACAGATTTGGGACCTACACTTTCTTCCGTATAATGCCTCAAATAGTGCCATGCCAATACTCGAATGGAAGCTATTGTTATAAGAAAATTCGATCAACATTAAGTGTTCTTCCTAACTACCACTTAAGTCTAGCATACAAGCCCGAAGCATATCCTCAAGGGTCTGGATAGTCCTTTTAGATTGTCCATCTGTCTGTGGATGGAAAGCAGTACTAAATCTCAATTTCGTCCCCAACTCTTTATGTAAACTAGCCCAAAATCTTTAAGTGAACAGTGGATCTCTATCATATACACTGGAATTCGATGAAGCCTTACTATCTCCTTAATAAATAATTTACCTAGCTACCCTACATTGTCTGTACTCTTCTTCGCCAAGAAATGAGCCGATTTCGTCAGTCGATCAACGACTACCCAAATGCAATCACATCCCCTCCTAGAATGAGGTAATCCAGAGACGAAATCCATGGTAATGTGTTCCCATTTTCATTGAGAAATTGGTAGCGTTTGTAAAGTTCCTGCTGGTCTTTGATGCTCGATCTTCACTTGTTGGCAAACTAAACATCGAGACACAAAATCAGCAATGTCTCCTTTCATATTCGTCCACCAAAAACTCTGCTTTAAATCATGATACATCTTAGTACTATCAGGATGTATACTATAAGATGCTTTATATGCTTCTCTTAAGATTTCTACCCTCAACTCTTCATTTGCTGGCACACATAACCTTTGCCCTAACCATAATACATCTCTATTGTCAAGTCTGAATCTGGGTTTATATCCTTTGTTTACATCTTCACGGATTTTATTGAGTTCTATGTCGTTCCTTTGGGTACCTTAATTTTATCAATTAAAGTGGGCTGGACTATTAACTGAGCTAACAAGTTTGTTTGCCCATGGGTAACAACCTTAATCCTACATCTCCTCAAGTCCTCTACCAAATGAGTTTGTATAGTGATAAGATGAGCCATGCACCAAGACGATTTCCTACTCAAGGCATCTGCTACCACGTTTGCCTTACCTGGATGGTAATTAATAGAGCAGTCAAAATCCTTCACCAACTCTAACCATCTTCTCTGCCTCAAATTCAATTCCTTTTGAGTAAATAAGTACTTCAAACTCTTATGATCAGTAATAATCTCACAAGTCTCCCCATACAAGTAGTGTCTCCAGATCTTTAAAGCAAACGCTATAACAGCCAGCTCCAAATCGTGAGTTGGATAATTTCGTTTGTGACCCTTTAACTGCCTAAAGGCATATGTGTTGAGTATTAGAAAGTGTATATTTATAAAGGAGAAAATCGTCATTTTACACTTTAAATCTCACTAACATTACTACTTTTATTTATTTAAGTATTTTGTTATTTAATTATATGTGTTTTATTATAACTATGTATTTTATGTATTTTAGGGGCATTACGATCATTTCACAATGAACGAGTGATCAGACAGCAAAACGGACGTCATATTTGGACTCAGGACAGTCGAAAACCTTAAGAGGAGCATTAAAGGAAAAAGTCACTGTTCACACATACAGATCGTTCATACGTGCAGTGATCGTTTCATAGTAGATCTTCATTCGATTTTGTTCATGTATACGGACCGATGATGTGGCAACTACCTATGATGTGGCAGTATCTGATTAGATGAATTATATGGATTGACTGCTTATGTGGCGTTGACCGATGACGTGGCGTTGACCAATGATGTGTCACGATCTTATTGGACTAAATTTCTTATGTACTGTAGATCGATGACGTGGCAGCATCTCAGTGGAGCAAAAATCGTGTGTACAGTACATGCGCTTACATGGGATTATTTACTCTTCAGGCGGCATTACTATACAAATGTTGACTGTTGACTATTGACTGTTGACTGTTGACTGATGACGTGGCGCAATCCTGAGCATCCGAATTGTTTTTAATCCGATGGTCATGATTCACTCAATGTATCTATAAAAAGGGGGCTCTCCCCCCCTAATTT
Source organism: Aegle marmelos (assembly GCA_030449875.1). Classification (NCBI taxonomy): domain Eukaryota; kingdom Viridiplantae; phylum Streptophyta; class Magnoliopsida; order Sapindales; family Rutaceae; genus Aegle; species Aegle marmelos. Next base: position 18,278,853 of record JASUUL010000143.1, read on the forward strand.
GATACTCTTGAATTCATTTCTAAGCTTAGATTTCTGAAATTTCTTCTCCTTCTTGTAGTTTCTTTGTATTTTAATAAAATTTCCTTTTTTATCCTTAGGTAAAATATGAGTAGCTAATTTCTTTTGAGCTTGGGTTGAAGGTGAAGTCTCAACATATTCCATGGGCTTAATTTGATAAATTTACTTTCTCTTCCCCTCTAATATTTGTGGTTGTTTTGACTTTTCGTCGACAAATAATAATAGTCTTGTCTAGTTACAGCCCTGGTTAAACTGGCACCCTAGTATAAGGTTATTATTATTTGGCACGATAAGCACTTAGCACCATACTTATTAGAGAGTGGTTCATGAGGTGTGGAATCCCCCCTTATGATTTAATTGGTATTAATATGGAATATTTAGCCCATGGAGCATGTTGATGCGGATCCGGATACCCGAGTGCTTTATTATAACAGTTACAGTTTTAATTATTCCCGCTATTTTAATTCACAATTTAGGATAAAATTACCATAATTTAATTGCTCCCATTAAAAAGAAAATTAATTCAACATATAATTAAAATCAACCTCCACGTGGGATCGACACTCGTCACCATTAATCTATTCTACAATAGATTCGTGCGCTTGCGAGTTCATTAAAATTTGCACAACAAGTTTTTGGCGCCATTGCCGGGGAGGTAAGTTATTTTAATTTGTTGAATTAATTTTTTTTTGTTTTCTTGTATTTTTCCTTATAACAAAATAATTCTATAATTTAATTTTTGTAATTTAAATTTTTGTAATTTAATTTTTGTAATTTAATTTCTGTAATTTAAATTTTTACAATTTAATTTTATTGTGTGATTTCTTTAACTTTCTGTACTTTAATTTTTGCTTTACTTTTCTTTGTAATTTGTTTTGTTTATCTTGTAATTTATTTTAATTTATTCGTAGAATTAATTCATAGAATTATTTTTTTAAGTAATTTTTTTTTTGCTTTCCTTAAAAATTATAAAAAGTTAAAAAATTACAAAATATAAAAAAAAAGTGAATCTGTAATTTAATTTTGGTAATTTAAATTTCAATAATTTAATTTCTTTGTAATTTCTTTAAATTTCTATAATTTAATTTTTGAGTTATTTTTCTTTGTAATTTTTATTTATTCTGTTAATTTATTATTCTATAGAATTAAATTGTTTAAGTAATTTTTTTTCCTTTAATTTAATTTTGTTTCTTTTTCTCTTCTTTATATTTCTGTAATTTAATTTTTTATTTTTCGTTGTAATTTATCTTCTTATTTTATTTTTAGTTAATCTATTTCTTATATTTTCTTTTTAGCACTTGAGTGTATGTTTATAGTACGGTTATAACAACGTCACAAGGTTAGTATTGTAATTTCTCTCTCCTCTTTATTTTTATTTGTTTTATCTTCATTTATTTTATTCTTTGCATGCATGGTCGAAGGTCATTATCACGTAATCTTGAACCTTTAGACCTTGATTTGGAAAAAACACTTTGCACACACAAACAAACTGTTTTTCAAAAGAAACTTGAAATGGAATTGCAAAATCAGCAACCAGAACCACAAGAGAGGCCATTTAAGGATTATTTTAGTCCTTTAGCTAATTTGAGCACATCATGCATAAGGTACCCAAATGTAGCTGTTAGGAGTTTTGAATTAAAACCTAGTGTGCTAAACTGTCTCCCCACATTCTATGGCCTAGAAAATGAGGACCCATATAATCATCTGAATGATTTTCATGCTATTTGTCAAACTTTTAAATATGAGAATTTTTCAGATGATGATGTTAAACTTAGATTATTCCCATTTTCATTAAAAGATAGAGCTCGTTCATGGTTTAATACAATGCCTGCTAATAGCATTACATCATAGGAACAAATGGTAACTAAATTTTTAAATAAGTATTTCCCAGTTCATAAAACCAATGATATTCGCAGGGAAATTTCAGAGTTTACTCAAAGAGATGAGATGACGCGAGTTTTCGAAGCATGGGAGCGATTTAATGGGCTACTCTTGAAGTGTCCACATCATGGGTACGAAAAATGGCACCAATGCCAATACTTTTTGGAGGGATTATTGCCACATATGCAAGAATGGCTAATGGCAACCAGTGGAGGAGAGTTAATGTCCAAAAGCGCATCAGAGATTTAGGAATTTTTCCAACGGCAATCGGATAATTCTCAACAATGGAGTCGATCACTCAGAAATACCAGGAGAATTAAGGGAGTTAATGAGGTTAACATTGGCGAGTCAAGCTCAGGAATTAAAGAAGTCAAAGAGATGGTCGAAGGCCTTGCTCGACAAATAGCATCTTTGACAACCGCTAAATCAACAGAGCCACATGACCATGACTCATATTCAGATCAAGCCAATGCCATAGATATCATGAGAAAACCACCAAACTACAACCCTTACTCCAACACATATAACCCTGGATGGAGAGACCACCCCAACTTCTCATGGTCTCAAGGATTCCAACAAAATGGACCATCAGTTCCACCTCCACCAATGCAACCAGTTCCTCAAATGTTTCAAGCCTCTCAACCACCATTTAGACCATACAATCAGAATCCAAACCATTCTCAACCCAAACCATGGGAGGAGACATCCCAAAATTTCAGAAATCTTACTAACTCCAAGATCGAGCAGCAGAACCTCACCATTGATGAGTTACGAAATGAGATGAGAGCGGGCTTCAACTCACAGGCCCAATCAATTTCTAACCTTGAGAAAATGGTGGGACAACTTGCCTCTTTAGTTCAAACTTTGGCCATGACCGTTGAAAAAGGCAAATTCCCAAGTCAACCAGTGCCAAACCCTGAAGCAGTGCATGAAATAAGTACCAGTTCGCCACATCAGCATGGAGAGGTCAAAGTAGTGATGACCTTACGAAAAGGAAAAGAAGTCGACAACAAAGTGGAGATGCTAAAATCAACTCAGATTGTACCTGTGAACACTGAGGAATCATCATCAGAGGAGAAAGAGGAAACTAACCCACGAGAATATGTTCCTAAAGCTCCATTTCCTCAGAGGTTAGCTAAAGGGAAGAAAGGAAAATCCACAGGTGAGATTCTTGAAATCTTCAAACAGGTAAGTGTTAACATCCCTTTACTTGAAGCTATAAAACAAGTGACATCATATGCCAAGTTTCTTAAAGACCTTTGTACTAAAAAGAGAAATATTCATGTTCAGAAAAAGGCCTTTCTAACAGAAAATATTAGTTCTATACTCCAACATAAAATGCCTCTAAAATGCAAAAATCCAGGCTCCCCCACTATCTCATGTAGTATAGGGAACCACACAATTGAGAATGCTTTGTTGGATTTAGGAGCTAGTGTAAATCTGTTGCCTTACTCTGTATTTGTGAAACTTGGACTGGGCGAATTACACCCAACTCCAGTGGTGTTACAGCTTGCAGATCGATCCATGAAAATACCACGTGGTATTGTGGAGGACGTGCTTATCCAGGTAGACAAGTTTTATTTTCCTGTTGATTTCATTGTAATTGACACTCAACCAGTACAGGATTCAAGGAAGCATATCCCCATTATCTTGGGTCGTCCATTTTTGGCAACTGCCGATGCTCACATTCAATGCAGGACTGGAAATATGCAGTTGTCATTTGGCAATATGACCATGGAACTAAATATTTTTAACATTGCCAAACAACCTCACAGTACTGATGATGAAATTGTAGATGTGGATTTAATTGATGAATTGGTTTATCATACATCTCCTTTAAACCTTAGTGATGACCCTTTACTGACATGTTTAACTCACTTTGGTTTGGATTTTAATATTGACAGGTTGATTGATAAGGTTAATGCCTTATTAAATTCATCGCCATGCATGGACATTGATAAGTGGAAGACAAGGATAGAGCAATTGGTACCGTTGACAGAAAATCTCATCTTATCATCAGAATCACTACCAGAAATTGAGCTCAAACCTTCACTCAGCCCTTTGATTTCTACATTCTTGGAAGAAGAAAAAATATTGTCAGAAATCATCTCATCCTCTCCTGATTACAAACAAAAGAACACAGACATCATTGACCCCATTTTTGGTTCAAAAAGGAGGATACAACTGGTAAAACCAGAGGAGATTCATAACGACAAAAATGCTAAGGACTACAGAAAACGAATGAAAATCCTCCGTGACAAGCGGAGCATTAGAAAATCTTTCACACCAGGTCAGAAAGTATTTTTGTTCAATTCTCAAGGGCACGTTTCTCCAAGTAAGTTACGCTCTCGATGGTCTGGTCTATTTACGAATCATACTATTTTTCCACATGGAGCCATTAAATTTAAGAATCCAAGAAACGGTGTAATTTTTAAAGTTAATGGTCAAAAAAGTAAAGTCATATCATGAATACCAACTATGTGGAGAAAATAGCACAAAACATTAAAGTGACCTGACCTTTTTTCTTTTCGTTTCCTTTCGGTGATTTAAAGTTTTCTTTTCTATTTTTAATTATGTTTGTGAAAGAGTGTCTGTTTAACTTTAAAGCTTTTAATTTTTATCATTTTCCTCACGAATATGTCAACTAAAAAATATCTCTTCAGCATTCTTAGACAGTTTCGACATATTCAATCTCATCTCAGAGGTCAGATACAATTTTGTAAAACACATCGTATCTGGCAGCTACAACCACCAGAGTTAGTAGCCCATGTTGAGGATTTAGAAAGCCAGCTCCGAGAAATTGAGAGAGGCATCTACAACATCCAATTAGAGCTTGAGGTAAATTCAATAAGAGGACGATTTTAGTTTGTTTTATGTGTTTTAATTTATTTTCTTGTTTGTGTGTTTTAGTTTGCTTTGTGTGTTTAAAGTTTGTAACCCCGGTAAAGTGGCGGATAACAGTACTCCGTGACAATCAAGTCGGTTACTTCAGTTTTCCCATAATAACTAATATTCTGAGACGAAGGTATGGACAGAAATGAGATTTTAGAAAAGCTTCACAAACGATTCCCTTCGCTTCCTCAGAATGCCCTACTTTTAATTTATAAAGCCCGATCCGAACGCATGCGATTGGTTATGAAGAATAACACCCCTGCTGACATCCGTTGGTTAATTGAGGCAAAAGTTCGCTTAGCAGGTGAGTTACCTCCCAAATTTATTGCATACATGCCTGGTTGTGGTAAAGGAAATTATGCGAGAAAATGACGAGCTCGAAGACTTTCTGTTGCTTGTCATAAATGTGCCAGAATGATATGCAATAAAAAATCATGTTCTTTAGGAATAGTGTCTGATAACAGAGAAAATAAGATTCAATTCATTAGGGATGGCTTGAATAAGGAGTCATTGGATGATATCTTTTTGTCTCTTAAAACGCATCCCAGTAGATACGTCCAACATGCAATACTCCAGTTATGGCCATTATTCTAGAAAGAATATGCAAACTATAGTCTCGGGAATCTGACTATAAAAGACCCTGTTTGCCAGTTTGAAAGAAAACTGGATGGGAAGCCTATCCTCGACCAATAGAGGGCGTTCAAGCCGTTTCTGGATGTAAAACCAGAGGAAGATGTGAGCCACAATCACAACTATCTGTAAATATCCTTTTACCTCTCTGTTCTTTTATTTCACTGTTATTTTACTATTTGCATTATTGTTGTTTAATAATTTCATTTACTTTTTCTTTTTACTATTTTCTTTTTGACTTTTGAGCCATGTGCCTTACACGTTAATTGACATAATGTCCCATACACAGCTGTAACCAACTGTCACCAAGGTCTTTAAATGCGAATTATTTTTACTGAGCACTCACAAGTTGTTTTTGAGCAATCTCTTAATGGCAGCTTCTTCTAGTAAACAATTCAAGAACATTTGTGTGCTTTCTGGGTTTCATTATGGCAAACATAAAGAGTTCATGGAGGCAGCCATAGATCTTGGTCTAAGAATAGCAGAGAGAAAATTGCACTTGGTGTATGGAGGAGGTGACCGAGGGTTATCCAAAATGGTATCAGAAGCTACTTTTGTCAGAGGGAGCCAAGTGTTAGGCATCATCCCTCAAATCCTAAAACCTTTGGGTTGTTTGTCTTATTCACCAACTGGAGAAGAGTTAGTCGTCTCAGGTATGCAAGAACGAATAACTGAAATGCTCAATCATGCCGATGCTTTTATTTTCCTTCCAAGCGATCTTACAACTCTTGAGGCACTAATGACATTAGCATCTTGGTCCCATCTGAACATTCATCAGAAACCCATTGGTTTGTTAAATGTCAATAACTTTTATGATGGCTTTCTCGCATTTCTTAACCATGCAATACAAAATTATTTCATTCCTTCCTCAGTGAAACAAATCTTTATTTGTGCACACACTGCTAATGCGCTACTTGATCTGTTACAAGCTTATCAACCAGAGCCAGATCCCAAGGCTATTGTGTTGGACTGTTCAAATAATGATGGTAACAGTAACGGCAGTAAGAAGTACAAATTAGATTTAACTCTCCGCTTGTAAATATTTTCTTCTATGTTGCAGCACCCAGGTGATGTCTTCTAAACTCTACTTCTTTCCTTTCAAACATTGAGGACAATGTTTCGTTCTGGTTGGGGGGAGGGAATAGTTGACAATTGTGGAATGTTGAACTAACCATGATTAACTTTTTGAATAAAAGATGGCTGAATATGGAGTATAGTGACTTTAGAAACGCATCTTCTTAGTTAAAAAAAACAAAAAAAACAAACAAAAAAAATAAAAATATATATATATATATATATTTGTGTGTGTTTCTTTTCTAACCTTTCATTTTTCTCCTTTATAAATATATGTTTTCAAGTTTTTAAAGTCGAAAATGGCTGAATATAGAGTGTAGTAACTCTAGAAACGCATCTTCTTTATAAAAAAAAATCATTTTTCTTTATTTTTTTGTATGTATGTTTTCTTTTTATGTTTAGAATAGGTTGAGGGGAAAGAATTCTGTAAAAAAAAAAAAATTTATGAGTTCTTGATATTGGATGATATGATGACTTTCGAATTTTAGTATTTGTATTATCTTTGATCTTGAGTAATGTTACACCATGTTTACTATTCTACATGTTGATGTTGGAGACAAATATGAGTTGCTTGAAAGAATGCACATGTCATAATAAATTCCAAGTGAGTTTTTGAGCCTATTAATTTTTCTTAGAGAGTAACTCTTTTTGCCCATTCTTCATGTAGCTTAGCAGTTTATTATTTCATACATGATCTCTAGATTTTCTTTGAGTCAACCCTAAAAAAAAAAAAAGTGTGTTACTGTATCTAAATGCCCACTTAATTAGTAGATATGGAAGATTATTTAGAGTCCTAAAAGATGATGGAAGGCCAATTTTGACCCGTTTGAGCCTTTCTAGCCATCCCTATTATTTAATATCCATACTTATCCCTTTTGAGCCTTTTATTTAAAGAAAAAACCTTTTCTTTATTAACTTATCATCCTGACCCACTCGAATTTAAAGTATTACCCGATATCATACAAGTTCCATCCACCTATTCATGTTTGAGAAAAAAAATACAAATAATTATTTTGTTCAGTGAAGTTGTGCCATATAAAAAAAAGAGAAAAAAAAGAGAAAAAAAAGAAAAAAAAGGAAAAAAAAGAAAGATGTACAATAGTAATAAATAAGCAAAATGTATCCTGTAAAAAGTTCTTGAATTTTTTTCTCAAACATATATATTTTGTTTCCCTATTTTCCTTTCTTTCTTAGCCATGTCCCTAGCCTACGTTACGTCCTAATAAAAGTCCTTCCTGATTTTAGGGAACTATAGTCTAACATAAAAGCTAGTTATATGGGTAATTAAGATGTAGTGATGCATATAAAATAAAAATAAAATAAAAAAAATGATGAATACATTGGGTTGACTAATACTTTATTTGAGATCGTATTATTTCTAAGCTATGGTCATATTTTTCATCTTGGTGAGAGTGTGTGATATTTCTTTATTATTTTCTCTCAATTTACCATTCATTGTAGTGACAAAATTTTATTGGGATTAATTTCTTTGCGAGAGTGTCACTACAACCGGTGAGATTTTGGGGTTGTATATGTCATTCTTGAAAATGGCTTGATTACTATTGCTACAACAAAATCTGCTGGACTGATACATATGGATGGTTGATGTGGGTGTGATATTCCTTTAGACTAGAGATAATGCTTAAACTTTTATTTGATTGTTATCATTAATCTGATTGAATAAAATCGTGTGTTAAAAAAAAAAAGATTTTGAATTTTATCTTCGCTTTATTTGCTAGGGACTAGCAATAAGCTGGTTGGAGGGTGTGTTGAGTATTAGAAAGTATATATTTATAAAGGAGAAAACCGTCATTTTACATTTTAAATCAAACTAACATTACTACTTTTATTTATTTAAGTATTTTGTTATTTAATTATATGTGTTTTATTATAACTATGCATTTTATGTATTTTAGGGGCATTACTATCGTTTCACAATGAACGAGTGATCAGACAGCAAAACGGACATCATATTTGGACTCAGGACGGTCAAAAACCTTAAGAGGAGCATTAAAGGAAAAAGTCACTGTTCACACATACGGTACTGTTCATACGTATGGTATTGTTCATAGTACTGTTCACGATACTGTTCATGACGCTGTTCATGTATACGGACCGATGATGTGGCAACTACCTATGACGTGGCAGTATCTGATTGGATGAATTATGTGGTATTGACTGCTTATTTGGCGTTGACCGATGACGTGGCGCAATCCTGAGCATCCGAATTGTTTTTAATCCGATGGTCACGATTCACTCAATGTATCTATAAAAAGGGGGCTCTCCCCCCCTAATTTGATACCCCTGAATTCATTTCTAAGTTTAGATTTCTGAAATTCTTTCTCCTTCTTGTAGTTTCTTTGTATTTTAATAAAATTTCCTTTTTTATCCTTAGTTAAAATATGAGTAGCTAATTTTTTTTGAGCTTGGGTTGAAGGTGAAGTCTCAACATATTCCATGGGCTTAATTTGGTAAATTTACTTTCTCTTCCCCTCTAATATTTGTGGTTGTTTTGACTTTTCGTCGACAAATAATAATAGTCTTGTCTAGTTACAGCCCTGGTTAAACCGACACCCTAGTACAAGGTTATTATTATTTGGCACGATAAGCCCTTGGCACCATACTTATTAGAGAGTGGTTCATAAGGTGTGGAATCCTCCCTTATGATTTAATTGGTATTAATATGGAATATTTAGCCCATGGAGCATGTTGATGCGGATCCGGATACCCGAGTGCTTTATTATAACAATTACAGTTTTAATTATTCCCGCTATTTTAATTCTCAATTTAGGATAAAATTACCATAATTTAATTGCTCCCATTAAAAAGAAAATTAATTCAACATATAATTAAAATCAACCTACTCGTGGGATCGACACTCGTCACCATTAATCTATTCTACAATAGATTCGTGCGCTTGCGAGTTCATTAAATTTTGCACAACAATATGCTATAACCTGACCATGCTGCATTAGAATGCAACCCAAGCCCTTTCTAGAAGCCTCACTAGAAGCCCTTTACAGAAGCCCTTTACAGTTATTGAGACATGGTAGGGCCCTAACCAATCCATTCCCAAGATCAAATCAAAATCATGCATCGCTAGGGGTAGGAGATCCATAAGAAATTCCTTATCACACAATCTGATTACACATAATTTATAGACATGATCTATTAACTGACAATCTCCCATAGGGGTACTAATTGTCACGTGAACATCTAGTGGTGTACTTGGCACATCAGCATAACGAGTAAACACACAAGACACAAAAGAATGTGTAGTACCAGGATAAAAAAGAACTTTGGCTTCTTTAGAGAATAAAGGCAATATACCTGATACTACATCATTGGACACCTTAGCATCTTTCTCCGTCAGCTTAAAGACATGCCCTTGCACCTTTGGTTTCTTCCTCTGCCCTTCATTAAAGGGGCCATTCGCAGTCTCGCTTCGTCTCTTTGGGCAACAATCCATAATCCTATGCCCAATTTCTCCACAAGCAAAACAGGCTCTAGTTTTCCAATGGCATTCACCAGGATGCCTCCTTTCACAATGTCGACAAATGGGGTAGTTCTTCCAAGTGGTGTCATTATGAACACCCTTATTATTCCATTTGTTTCCTCCACTAATATGTTTCTGGGACTAAGTGCCTTGCCTATAAGAATTTCCATTTCATGGTTCACCTTGTCGGTCCTTTTTATTTCTTTAGTCTCTTGAAACTTGTGCCTTAAGAATATCCTTCTCCGCAAGAATTGCTCGGTCCACTAAATCAGCATAGTTGTTAATCTTAAGTATGGTTAATCACCCTTTAATGTTAGGACGTAACCCTTCCAAAATCTTCCTACACTTACTACCCTCATTAGCAACCAAGGTGGGAGCAAAACGAGAGAGGGCAGTAAATTGTTCCTTATACTCCACAACAGACTTTATTCATTAAGTCAGTTTTAGGAAGTCAGCCTCTATCTGATGTCGAACTCGTTCAGAAAAATACTTTTTATGGAAGGCCTCTAGAAATAACTCCCAAGTAATGGGTGCATCTTGCAACCCAGCCCTCAAGAGACGGGACTTGGCATCCCACCAGTGGTCTGCCTAACCTTCAAGGACAAATGAGGCCAATATCACCCTCTGATCATCATTACAACCCATAGCCACAAATATCTTCTCCATCTCCTTTAGCCATACCTCTGCAATCATGGGATCAGCACTTCCTTGAAAGGTAGGTGGTCCTAACTTCTTAAATTGTTCTAAGTTCATAACTCTTTGATCTTTTGGGCCACCTTACCTTTCAACTAGCTTATTCTCCTGTGCTCCAACTCTACCTCTAGCCATATCTTGTATCAGTCTACTTTACTATTCCATCAACCTAATCATAGTGCGCATCATAGGATTTCCTTTATTAGCCATCTTGCGCAAGCTTGCGTCAACATCATCAGCGACGCCTAACACATTCCTCGAGCTAGAGGCATTTATAGCACTTTCCCTACGTGACATCTCTTGACTATAATGCAAAGAATGAAAATGAATGAATAATTAAAACGGTAAATAATTTATAGCTAAGGGTCGTGCTGGCGCATAAAGTACTATCTAAATGGTATAACAAAAAAAAAAATTAGTGATCGACAACAAAAACAAACAAATATTTCATTCCATGACAATACCAAAAATTCTATATCAAGAGTCATTACAAAGTCATAAACCACCAGAAAGGAAATAAATAAAAGAAATGACCAATATAGAATCACTAATTATAACCGATTACTCATCGCCTTAGAGGTCATTTCTCTTTATTAAATGCAACAAAATCTATAAAGTCTCATGCTTTCCTTCTACAGGTAGTTTATCTAGACCTGGAGATACCTATCTTTTGCTATAGCAAGGCTTAAATCGAGACCCTGTCCAATATAGACGACGTGTTACAAGCCTATTTTTGTTAGCTCCCTTGCCATAAACACGTAGTCCCCGTATAGCCTCATTGAGCCTTTTTCTTGAAGCTCCAGGTCCTAAAGGATTATCGACATAGACCACTTTTCTCTTTTTCAGTCTATCATCCATTCGCTCCTTATGAAGTCTTCTAAGGTCTTTAATAAAAACTCCACCTAAGATAAATTGTTTGGTCCTGTCAATTTCTATCCATCTTTTATTCTTAGCACTTTTCATACTCATAACGTTCCTCTTCGTGTCTACAAAATAAAAGTGATCAATTCTGTTAGACGATCTGATTAAACCTTAAAAGGATGTCTACAAAATCCTAACCTAGGCTTTGATACCACAATTGTAATACCCCAAATCTAACACGTGTAGAGCACATGAGAGAAGGAGGTTACTCGAAAAACATAATCTCTACTCATAAATACCAAACTGGTATACCTCAAATTCTTATAAGAATAATCCACAAGTCACAAGTCACATAAAATAACAAAGTCTCAAAACCCAAATTACGAGTGCATGATCGAAATAAACTAAAAAAAACATAAGTCTATTCTTCTTCTTCTTATTCAAATAGGGAGCAAAAATGAAAATCTCTAACTTCATGGCTAGGCATACCTCTCAAAGGAACTTAATCTATAAAAAAATAATGACGAGGGATGAGTTGTCAACTCGGTAAGTAAAACCATTCCTAACACATTAGGCCTATCGATACCCAAAAAAATATATTGTAAGCCTTCTTTAAGCAAAGTATATTTCATAAATCCATAAGTTTCATAAAAACTATATTCTATGATGAAGTAACGATTTCAATTAGATAACATAAATCCATAAGAATTCAGAATATCAAAAATAAAGTTACTTATTAAGGCAAATCATATTCACATGTATAGAAAATGAAACGTTAGCTCATGTTACACAGTGTCACCTATAGTCCCAGTGACCCGACCCAGACAGAATCTAAATCAGAATATTGTATGCGCATTCAGAACTTATACCCAATACTAGTCCAGACAGATATATCGTGTATTACGGTCAGAATCAGAATCAGAATCAGAATAACTATGGACAATGAGCCAAAACATTAAGAATCTTAAAATCATCAATAACTGAAATCACACATGAGTACCAAACATTCGTATCAGATTCAGAAAAGTCCATAAAAATAATTTAGGTATGCAAAATGATTTACAGATAAAATCATAATAAGAAGTCATGTCACCAAAATAATTTACATATTGAAAGACATTTATAAAATATTTTATTAAAAGAATTCATATTTGAAAACATTCTCATAAACTAATTTTGCTACGAAAATCTTTTAATTTCTAAATAGTATAAAATTCTTATAATAATATCAAAATACTTATACCTATCCAGTATACTAGAAATGAAGTTACTTACCTCGATATGAGAATCTTGAACTACACCTCTAAGTCCCTAAGAGTCCTCAATACCTTAACAAATATAAAACATAATTATTAATAACTCACTCTAAATAAAACCTAAACACATCATATGTCATGCATCAAGATCTATAAAAAAAAATATAAAATCATGCCAAACATAAACCTTAAATAAAATGATTTACAAGAAATTCTTGAAGGGAATAAGGAGGGTATACACACCGTTTGCTTTGATTAAATCCTAGGATTTGAGTGAAGAAAAATTATGAACAATTGATAAGAGAGGAACAAGAATATTATAAGTTTTTAGGGTTATGAAAGAGGGAGATAAAAGATGAATTTATAGGGAATGGAATCTTGGAAAAATAACCTTTTATTCCAAAACTATCTTCTAAATAACCCTTATTAATAACTTAATACTCTTTTCTACCATTTTCTAATAAAAAGGCCTCCATAAATCCTAGTGAAAGCCCAAATTTCATAAGGAGTTCTTTTTTATTTTTTTTGGCGTTACAAGGGGTTTTGGGGTTTACTATTGCTTGCTCTACCTCAACAATAACTGTAAAGTTCTTCCATCTAACTTTTCTTTTTATGGCTTGTTACTATGTTATAGTACATGCTTAAATTTGAATTTTTGTGAACAATAATAAGTCAGAATTTATCCATTTTATTTAGAATTAGTAATATAGTAGGCACGAGCATAGAGTTCATGAAATGAAATCTCAAAATAGATAAAAAAAGGCTAAAAAATTACACTTGACACAATTGACTTGAATTTAATTTCAACCCAAGCTCGATCCTACTTGAACTAATTCTAAATTTTTGACCTGATTTGGTTGGATTCTGTTAAGATTAGATTAGATCGAATCACAAGTTTAGATTAAGGTTGGATGACTTTTTTCCTAATTTGATTAACTTATAACCTAATTAGGTCGATTTACACAATAGTACCAAATATTCTAGTTATCCAAAACATCGAACACTCTCGTTATAAGGAATAAAAAGATTATCAAAAGGGAAAAAAGGTTATACGAAGGGATAACGATCTAAAGATTAACACTACTCAATGTATGTTAATTCTAAAAATTATAGAATTGTAACACCCTACTCTCTTAAGCATTTATTATAATAATAAAAAAATAATAAAGTATAATAATATAATGACATAAGTAATATTGTAGAGATATTAGAAATTTTAGAAATTACTAAGATATTTATGGGGGATAAAGTAATAATTAAAAACTAATGATGACATAAGTAATGATGTTGCAAGAAATGCTATAGAGATATTAAGAATTATAGAAATTACTAAGGTATTTATTGAGAGATAAATTAATAATTAAAAGTAATGATGACATAAGTAATGACATAAGTGATGATATAATAAGAAATGTTGTAGCGATTTAGAAATTCTAGAAATTACTAAGATATTTATGAAGAGATAAATCTCTATCATTAATTAAGTGCTAGGTGAGAAAATCTTAGCATTCTAAAAATTACTAAGATATTTATGGAGAAATAAATCTTTACTATTAATCAAAAGATATGGTGGTAAAATCCTAACCACTCATGGGCCTTAGGAAATCCTATAAATACCCCTTAGCCCTTGCATTTTCCATAAACCTTAGAAATCACATCTTTTTCCATTCTAAGCCAAAAGCATCACTAGTGAAGAAATTCTCAAGTTTAGGAAGAAAGATTTAAGGAAATCAAAGAAAACAGGTAAGTAACACTTCACTTCAACTGTAATGTAAGGACAATATGTTAAAATTGACTTTAATTAATAATTCTCTTATGCTAGATTTAGTTTTAAACAATCTCTTATCTTATAATGATTATTTTTTTGGTGAGATTGGTGATTATTAAATCCCCATATGGCTGGCTATGCCCTCTATATCATGATATCATCCTCATTTAGCCGACTATGCCACCTAGGATGTTATGCTTATTACTTATTTCATTAGATGATCGGTTATACCGCCTAATATATGATGCTCTTATTTTATTATGCCATGGTTAGCACTGCCACCTAAAATATAATGTTGTTATTACTCCTTACATGGTCGGCCTTTTCGCCTATATTATAATTCTATTTCTATAATTTCTATGGACGGCATTGCCGCTTATGTTAGATGTTGTTGTCTTAAAAAGTAATTAGACTATTAAAAAGAGGATGTGAGAGATACTTGGCAAGCGTCATCAAAGTTGAAGAGCAAAAGCCAAAGGTGGAAGAAAAACCAATGGTGAATGAATTTCCTGAGGTCTTTCCTGAAGAGCTCTTTAGACTACTACCAGATCAAGAAGTTGAGTTCAAGATTGACTTATTACCAAAGCAATGGTGCCACAAAGTGCATCCTTTGGACCAGTAGCTTGCATGCTCGGGTTTCCTATATACCAAATACCAAAGAAGAAACCATAGCACATACCACCCAAAATTGAAGCCACACTCTGGGCATAAACGAGGATGAATAATGTTTTTAAAAACTGACTCTGGAATTTGATACACGGCAAGAAACTGAGATCTAGATCTGGTGTGATGAAGACTTTCTGATACACAGGATCCTCTTCAAGAGGCAAGTATAGAGCATACTCGTCATTAGGCCAAAAGAAAGATGAACAACCTAAGATAACTTGTGACCCTTAATAGAAGAATAGAGAGAGAGAGTTTAGCTAGCCATGTATATATTAAAAATACTTCTTTATTTCTCAAAACCAGCTTATCTTACAAAGAGAGGAGGTAAGCCTTATATAGGCGAGAACCTCATTCAAAAGCAGGATAAGACCCCTACTTTTTTCAACACCATAATTAAAGGTGGGACAAGACCCCTCCCTTTCTCAACATGATTAAAGTCTCTACTTTTGAAAAGTAGAACAACAAAGAAAAAGATAAAGATAAAATAGAATAGGACATGTCCCTATCTCTTTTTTAAAGTAAAGCACTCGATGTTGACACAAGTAAAGCACACCAAAAGTAAAGCACACTTAACAAACATACTTATTACAACATGACAAATAACTTTTTTAAAGTGAGATGGTCCCCGCTGATGAAGATTCGATCTCATCTGCATCTTGATCAGGATCTCTATCTTTTTTAAAGAATTTTTCTAGATGAGTACAGCCTAGAACATAGGGCCAAGGGCATTGTCGTGCTCTCAACTCTTCTGTCGGATCTGGTAGAGGTTGAGTTCGAACTTGTGATGAGTATTTTGGAAATAATTCTGGTGACTCATCAAGAATAGTCGGTAGGATTGAATTAGAAGAAGATCCTCCTATGCCTGATGGAACTGAAGTGGAGGACGAACCTATCTCATATGGAGTAAGAGGTGGAATAGAGGTAAAGTCTTTATAAGAATCCTGTGAGTCTTGGAATAGGTAGTCTGTGTAGTTGGCCTTTCTTCTTTGATCATGATTCCTCTATTGGCTGGTTGAGAATGGAAGGAACGCTATAACTATATCATACTTAGGTCCAAGTGATGTATGGAGAATGGATAGTGGATATGGAGGAATATGATTATATTCCATGAGAAAGTTTGTAAGAGGTTCTTTGATCGTGTTGTCTTGCTCAAGTTAGGCTACATGTGGAACCGTGATCCATTCGTAGGCAATGTCTTGTGTCAAAAAATCATTGGTTTGTGGATGTTAGAAATATGGTCGATGGACAATAAAGACAGTAGTGAATTATCGGCCTTCTTAATCAGGAAGCTCTCTGAGATTATAGAAATCTGTAAGTTGTTTCAACTTTCTGCACCACTATGGCAATGGTGAGAACCATTCGAACAATGTCCATGTCAAGGTTGTTGCACAGTCTGGATTATTTAACCTGTGAAGAATAAGCAAAACAGGGAAAATTATCTTGGTGGCATACAGAATTGTAAGACACCAGAGATACCAGAGCTCATCTTCAATGACATCTTTGTTGGGCAGAATCTGTAATCCTGTGGGAAACAAGTGTTCAGAATGAAAGCTTAGAAAGACCATAGTTTCATAGCGTGAACGCTGCAGATATATATTATGAAAAAATTAAAAAGAAACTTTCTGGCAAAATCCTGAATTTGGTCACGAGAAGTGAAAAACATTCTCAGAGGAAAATATTTTTTGGTAATAGCTTGGTTAGGTAGAGAGGACACCATGGTTATGACTGGAATTAGACTAAAGGAGTTTATGAGTAAAATATGTTTAGAGAGTCTAGAGAGAAAGTCAGAGATGAGATTTTTATCTCTCTTGATGTGTTGGACTGTGAAATCATAACAAGAGAACTAATTTTTAAGGCAAAAAAGGTGCTTGTCTGGTAGCACTTTATTTTTAAATTCCATGATCCTTGGGAAAGATAAGTTGTCCAATCTGACAACAAAATTGTGGCCGATGAGGTGGAATTCAAATTTTTGGATATTGTATTTAAGTGCTAGGATCTCCTTGTAGATCACATGGTAGTGTTTTTCAAATTCTTTGAACTGTCCACTGGTGTGATCACAGTAGAAGTCTTTTCCATCAATTCTTTCTAAAAGAACTACTCTCCAGTATTCATCACTAGCATCTGTTTGTAATATGTATTGTTCAACTGATGGGATCCTCAGGGATAAAGGATACTGAGTTATCTGTTTCAGCTATTGGTCAGCTATGGTCTGTTCTAGTCTCTAAGGTGGGACATTCTTCTTTAGCATTTTTGATAACTAAGAAGTGTGGACCACTATATGACAGAAAAAATCTCTGAGATAGTTAACTATCCCTAGAAATTGCTAAATCTACTTTCTGGATAAGTGTCGATGTGGAAAATGTATGAGTTCTTGAGCAATATGGGACCCTGAATGGTAATGACCATCTTTAATTATCATACCCAAGAATTCAATGGATTCTTGGCCCATCTGACTTTTTTTTTTCGAAAAGCATGATGTCATGTGACTCAATAATGGACAAGAATTGACTCAAAAGTTGTTGGTGGGATTCATGGTCTTTTGAAAAAAGTAGGATATCATGAATATATATGAGAGCATTATTGATGACGGCTCAAAGATTTTACTAAGGTTTTCTGAAATAGGGATGGTGCAACTTTCAGACCGAATGGCATAACGGTCCATTGATACTGGACATTAGGGATACAAAATGCCATTTTAGACCGATCATCAGGATGAATGCCAATCTGCAAAAATCCTGATTTTAGATCAAACTTAGAAAAAACTTTTGCATCTTGGAGATGAATGAATTGGGATTGGATCTTGGGTAAAGGAAATTTGTTATCCTTGAGAAAATAGTTGAGAAGTTGATAATCAATCATCAATCTTTTCTTACCTCGAACAATTTCTGATCTTTTCTTAACATAAAAGGCTTGACAAGCCCAATCAGAATGAGTGGGCTCAATGAGACCTTGGGCCATAAGCTGCTGGCATTTAGCTTGTGCTAGTTTTAGATCTAAAGGAGTCATTCCAAGATGAGTGGCTTTGGTTGGGTTAATGTCTTGATTAAGCTTGAATGGTAACTTAACAAAGAACTTGGAATTTTTCCACAGAGGAAATGAATGAGAAAACTAGAGGTGACTTTCTAGACAAAAAGAAAGGAATTATTGTTTAAGGTTTTCATAGAAATGAGGAGCATTAGAAATTGAGTATAATTTTAAGCTATCAGTATAAGGTAAAAATATGGATTCGACATCTTCACTGTTTGAGAGAGGAGAGACCTTTTGAAGGTACTCAAGCAGTCTGGTTGATTTGGCTGGATTGCATGGACAAGATTTTGTAAAATGACCCTTCTTTTTGTAAATGAAGCATTGAGCATTCTTTTGACTTTTGGACTCAAAAGGTTTTCTCTGAAAAAACCTATAGGGCTTTTTAGGCTTTCTGAAACTATGTTTCTTTAAATGCTTGGATGGAGAGTATTTTTGGAAATGGGATTTTTTCTTAGTTGGGCAGTAACAGGTTTTTTCATCCTTGCATTTGATAGAAAGGTCATGGTTTTTGCAGGCACTCTTGAAGGGCTCTTTGTGCTCCATGAGATTCTTGAAAAACTCTTTTTGTTCATAGAGCTTTCTAGGCAAGACACAACCAATTAATATATTTTCCCGAGTGAGAAGGTATCAATATTGAGCTGATGAAGATGTAGTTGCCTTTGTAATTCTGGAAAAATCTCTTTAAGAAGAGATGCAACAAAGACATGCTTAAGAGAAGTATTGTTGAAGCTATTGAGTTTGTAATACAAACCTATCATTCTTTTGTAATGGAGTCTAGATCCTTGATTTTTAGAGAGTAGCATTTCATTTGGTGAAATTATTATCTGGCTGCTTCTTAAGTTACCGTTGGTTCTCTTAGGAATTATTTATAAATGAGTACTAGGACTTGAGGGATAGTAGCTTGATAGAGCTAGAGTTGTCTGTACTGGCCAAGACTTTCAAACTAGTCTCGTAGAGAACCAAGGAATCTTGAACAAAATTCTCGAAGAACAGATTCTAAAGTGGCATCAGGTTTAAGCATCTGAACATCTGTCCATGTAGAGAATTCTTGAAATCTTTGGAACCATTTGACTTTTGGCACATCGTCAAATGTGAACCAAGGCCCATGGATTGACTTGGGAGTTGAATTATGTTGATGTATAAGAACATCTTTAGGATTTTTAACTATAGGGTGTCCCTGTGAGGTAGAGGGATCATCTTCTTCAGGAGAAAGAGGTTCATTGGAACTTGTTGATGGTTGAACCATGAATAGATCTGGGATATCAATATAGTGATCTTCTGAGTCTGGAACAGAGACTGACTCTGTTGAAGAATAAGATTCATCAGAAGAAGACTTTGACGTTGCTACAAGAGTATTGGCTTCAGAGGAAGGAAAACCAGTGTAAAGCTCTTGGGAAAAGAGCAGATGCATAGGTCCTTTGTCTTTTGTTGGTGTATGAGTGGGTTCTGGTGTGGCCTGAGGAGAAGTGGGTTGTTGTTTTTAAGTAGAGGGTTTAGAAGCTATAGGCTTGGTAGATGGTTTTGGTTTTGGTAGTGGTTGAGATGTGGAGAGGTGTGATAATCTGAAGAATTTTACATAATCCACGGGTTGTTCATAACTGGTGGGTTTATAAAAAGGTTAGTACGTAGTAAAGGAGGGAGTGTATGTAGGTATAGTCTGGGTTTTTTCAAAAAGAGATGGTTGTTATTTTTCAGCATCAATTCTTACGAGCTCATTTTTAAGTTGTCAGATTTCAGCTTTTTTTTTGTTGAACTCTAGACCCTAATATCTATTTTGAATCATCATTCTGAGTTTGATGTCCAACTTGGCAATCTGATTGTGCAGATTTAGATACAACTGTTCTAATTGAGCTGTTATCTTAGCAACTTTTTTATCTGTACTTTGAACTTGAGCCTGAACATTATTGAGCCTGGTATCAAGAGATTCCAAGACTGAATTCTAAACTCTGGCATTCTGAGTTTGCCAATTAAGTACTGCTTCATACTACTTTGGTTTAGGGACCACTTTGGTTTGTGAGTCCATCTGTCTTTTCAAATGAGGAAAATGCTCATGCTATGAACTAGATGAAAACATCATGCAAGGCTGTGAAGAGGGTGCAGTCAGCAATGGATCTTTTGCTATTTGTCTACATGTTATTGTTTGTTGAGGGATAGTAGTTGCTTCAGTTGTTGTTTCAACTGGCCAAGAAGTATAATCTGGATCATCATCATCTTCAGGCATCCAAATTGATGGAGTTTTACAAACATCTGGTTGTTTCTTCTTTTTGGGCCTTCTATTAGCATACCAGTTGTCATCTAATTCCCTATCTTTAAGGCAATGATAGTTTGGATCACACATGTGAGAACCTGGTGCATCCCAAAGGAAATGTCCTCGGATTTTTGCAGGATTAATTAGGTATCCGTCAAAGGCAAATCCTTCAATGGCCAATTTTTCTTGTCTTGTTTTTACTACTGTAATTATAGTAGTGTATGATAGTCTAGGAGGCTGTGTTATTTGTTGGACTCTGGAGGTTGAAAAGTTAGCCTAACAGTGCCATCTAGTCTTTTCTCAAGCTGGGCCTCAAAAGTTTGGATAGGTTGGGAGTTTTGGTGAAACTTTTCGTAATTTGATAATCACTCTAGTGGCATCAACTTAAGAAGCTCTTGTTTTTGGATTTCTTTAGGGATTTGAACAATTGTAGGCACAAAGTCATTGTCAGCAAAGATCATGAGTGTATCTGAAGTTGTCTGAGGTGAAGCTGGTCAAGGGTATGGTTTTGAAGGTGATACACCAACTGATAGTGTAAAGTAGCCATTTTTACAGTGACTACTTATTCAGCTCTCTAGAGTTCAATCTGAACCTTTAAGGTTGTGGGTAGGTTAGGATCTTCAAGAGAAAGGTTAAAGTTTGGATAACAGGTGAAGAGAACGCTCCCAACATGAAGTGTTGTCAGGACTGTACCAATAACAGCATGTTGGTACTCTTTAAACCTTGTGTCCATTAGAGCTATTCTAGCCGTCACCAGCAAACCTTTTCTGCCATGTAAAGTAAGGATAATATGGATCCCCCCAAGATGGAGGTGTGTATAGCCTTCTCTTTTCCATTGGGTTACAAGCTCTGTTGCGATCTCTAAAGTGACATATTGCTCTGCTTGGGTTGTTTGCAAAGCACACTGATCGAGATGAGAGGATTAGATATATTCCTTCGGAGCTGGCCTTTTTGTAGAAATAAGGGTACGGATAGTTCTAGTGAAAGACTTGGGTCTTTGATAGAGTTTATATAGGCTGATCAGAGGCAAAGAAGATTCAGAGATTGACCAGAATATGGAACATAAGAGTATGAAATAAGATTTTTGATTTTTGAAGTAAGATGTTTTATGCAAGATTTAGGAGGAGAAAAAGTTGAAGAAAGAGATACAAGAGACTCAGTAGATTGAGAATTTGAAGAGGAAGCCATGAGATTTAGATTATATTCTTTTATTTGAAGAATCACAGATCTTCTATAATAAACCACCCTTCATAGGAAGAACGATGGCCCCATCGAAAATAAAGGAGTTAAAGAATCAACTGCAAGAACTATTAGACAAAGGCTACATACGTCTAAGCCATTCACCTTGGGGAGCATCATGTTGTTCGTAAAGAAAAAGGATGGATCCATGCGAATATGCATAGACTATTGAGAATCAAATAAGGTCACCATAAAAATAAGTACCCACTTCCACGTATCGAGGATCTATTTGATCAACTACAAGGAGCAGTAATATTTTCAAAGATTGATGTACGACCAGGATATCACCAGCTAAAAGTCAAAGAGGAGGATATTCCAAAGACCACATTTAGAACACGTTATGGACACTATGAATCTTTTGTCATGCCATTTGGTCTAACTAATGCCCTAGCAGCTTTCATGGATCTCATGAATAGAGTATTTAAAGAGTATTTAGACAAATTCATAGTTGTGTTTATTGACGACATCTTGATCTACTCACAAACGAAGAAAGAACATGCCGAGCATCTGAGGATCACTCTTCAGACTTTAAAGGAAAAGGAACTTTATGCAAAATTCAAGAAGTGTGAATTTTGGCTGGAAAGTATTATATTCCTAAGCCACATTATGTCTAAGGATAGAATCTCAGTTGATCCCTCAAAGGTGGAAGTAGTGAGCTAATGGACTAGGCCAACTAATACTAAAGAAGTTAGAAGCTTCTGGGAATTAACAGGCTATTATCGAAGATTTGTGGAAGGCTTCTCCAAGATCGCAATGCCATTAACCCAATTAACAAAGAAAAACACCAAGTTTGTGTAGATGCCAGAATGTGAGAAAAGCTTCGAAGAGCTAAAACGATAGCTGGTCATTGCCCCAATCTTAGCCATTCCTAATAGCTCTGAGGAGTTCATTATATACAGCAATGCCTCCAAAAATGGCATAGGATGCGTCCTTATGCAGAATGGAAAGGTCTTGCATATGCTTCCAGATAATTAAAGGAATACAAGAAGAACTATCCTACACACGACTTAGAATTGGCCGTGGTGGTACATATATTAAAAATATAGCGTCACTATTTAATGGGAGCGCATTATAAGATTTATACGGATCAAAAGATCTTTAAATACTTTTTTACACAAAAGGAGCTGAACATGAGATAATGAGTTGAGAACTACGATTGTGAAATAAACTATCATCTTGGAAAAGCAAATGTGGTAGCAAATGCACTAAGTCGAAAGTCAAGTTTGTCAGCTTTAAAGATGCTACTAAGCCATTACAGGATGAGATATGCAAGGCGGAGATCGAGATCATGAAAGGAAACCTCGCTCCCATGACACTTTGCTCAACTTTGTTGGAAATGATTAAATCTTTATAGAAAGTGATCCTTTTTCAAGTCTTCTATGGCAACCATGTGTAGAGCATAATGAGAGAGTTCATTGAATTTTCAGATATACTCTAGCACCATCATTTTTCCTTGTTGTAAATAAACGAATTCTCTTCTTTTGGTAGAGTAGACTGTCTTTGAAAAATACTTATTATAAAAGAGTTCTTTAAATTCATTCCATCACATTGTTGCTTCGTTATGGCATCGTCTGATGGAATCCCACTAATATTCAATTGCTCCTCGTAGTATAAAGGAAACACAAGTGACCTTTTCTTCTTCTGGCACCTTGGCTACTTTGGTCATTCTTTTCATGCTTCGGAACCATTGGTCTACTGTAATAAGATCCATGCCTTCTTCAAATATAGGCGAATTTAATCTTCTAAATTCAGCCCTGGCATTATTTGTTACTTGAGCACATTTGTTTCTTCTAACTTCTCTTTCTAAGAGTCATGTAACAATGTCTGCAAGTCTATCAATTGCAGAGGATTGCTCCCTTGAAGTTCCTCCCACTCTTTTACTTCATTACCCTTGGCACTTGACATCTCTATAATTTTTTGACCAAGCTTCTATGGTTAAACAAATTAAATGTAAGATATTTAATTATCTTAATTTCTAATTCTTACTAAGAGTTGAGCTGTGTCATTCCCCTTGGATAGTGCATATAGATGGTCTACAGAATCACTTTAAACCCTAGGCTCTGCTACCAATTTGTAACACTCCATCTTTATGGTTGTAATTAAAGTGGTTAAAATAGGTGAAACATTAAGCACTTATAGAAATAAATTTTAAATTAAATATTTTATCAATATAGAAAATAAAAAGTTTGTCACACAAAAACTATATAAAAGGTTTGTTACACCAAAAACTTTGTTACAAAATCAAGGATCTTTTCTTAATAACATGTCACAAACTAACTCCATAAGTAAAGTCATTGGTTTTATGCTTGGATAGGAACACAGTTGAGCCCGTTGTGTAACCCAAGGTCTATTATGTCTATATGCACTTTGCCTTGGTTGGGACTTGGCGTTAGCTTTCCCTACTTCTCAGTTCCTGCAATATAAGGACTACATGAGCTGATGTCCAGTAAGTAAACACTTGATGTATGTTTTACGTACCATTTACATGAATGACTTCATGAAATGAGCGCTAAATCTTTTAAATAAAACTTAGAAATATAAAGAACTATGTGAGGGCCCTAAGTTTGTTGTACTACAAAGCTACCATTTCACAACATACCCTTGGGCTTAATTAATTGATCCACTAGGTGTTATGTATCGCCATCCCCAAAGGATCATTTTTCCTAATCTAGAGGGCTTACCCTCTTTATGAATGTTTGCCACCTAGTAGTACAGCAATCTTTTTTTTTAAATTCATTAAAATACGTCTTTATCAAATCACCGATTAAATGCATGAGCCCAATATAACTTATGTCATAGTATATAAATTTTCTAGATATATCATAAAGCAAAACATGAAACTAATTTAAGACAACAACATCTAACATAGACGGCAACGCCGTCCATATAGAAATTAAAGAAATAGAATTATAATATAGGTGACAGAGCCGACCATGGCATGATAAAATAAAAGCATTACATATTAGATGGCATAGCCGACCATTCAATCAAATAAGTAGTAAGCATCACATCCTAGGCGACATAGCCGGCCATATGAGGATGATATTATGATAGAGGTGACATAGCCAGTCACGTGGGGATTAAATAATAATCAATCGCACCATAATAGTCATTATAAGATAAGAGATTATTTAAAACAAAACCTAGTATAAGAGACTTATTATTTAAAACTAATTTTAACATATTGTCCTTACATTACAGTTGAAGTGAAATGTTACTTACCTGCTTTCCTTGATTTCCTTTAAACTTTTTTTCCTAACTTGAGAATTTATCTACTAATGATGCTTTGCCTTAGAATGGAAAAAGATGAAATTTCTAGGGTTTATGAAAAATGAAAGAGTTAGATGGTATTTATAAGATTTCCTAAGGCCCATGAGTAGATAAGATTTTGCCACCATATCATTTGATTAATGGTGGAGATTTATCTCTCCATAAATATCTTAGTAATTTCTAAACTTTCTTACTTTTTAATTTTTAATTATTTATTATTATGTTATTATATTATTATATTATTATACTTTATTATTATTATTATTATTATTATTATCCTATCTCTTTCTATTCTAAGCCAAAGCATCATTAGTGGAGAAATTCTCAAATTTAGGAAAGAAGATTTAGGAGAATTAAAGAAAACAGGTAAATAACAGTTTACTTCAACTGCAAGGTAATGACAATATGTTAAAATGAGCTTTCAATAATAATTCTCTTATATTATGTTTAGTTTTAAATAATCTTTTATCTTATAATAATTATTATGGTGTGATTGGTTATTATTTAATCCCCACATGGCTGGCTATGTCACTTACATCATGATATCATTCTCATATGGCCGGCTATACAGCTTAATATGTGATGCTTTTATTTTATGATACCATGGTCAGTACTACCGCCTAAAATTTGATGTTGTTATTACTCCTTACATGGTCGGCCCTGCCGCCTATATTATAATTCTATTTCTTTAATTTCTATATGGACGGCATTGTTGCCTATGCTAGATCTTGTTGTCTTAAATTAGTTTCATGTTTTGCTTTATTCTATATCTAGAAAATTTACATACTATGACATAAGTTGCATTGGGCTTATGCATTTCATGAGTGATTTGATAAAGAGGTATTTTAATGAATTTTAAAAAAGGGTTTGTTGCACTACTAGGTGACAAGCGTTCATAAAGAGGGTAAGCCCTCTAAGTTAAGAAAAGAGATCCTTTTGGGACGGCAATACGTAATGCCCAACAGATTAATTAATTAAGCCCAAGAGTATGTTATGGAATGCTAGCCTTGTAGTATAACAAATCTAGGGCCCTAACACTGTTCTTTACATTTATAAGTTTCATTTAAAAGATTTAACACTCTTTCGATGAAGTAATTCATGTGCATAGTAGGTAATACATGCATCAAGTGTTTACTTAGTGGGTATCAGCTCATGTAATCCTTACATTACAAGAACTGGGGAGAAGGGAAAGTTGACACCAGGTCCCAACCAAGGCAAAAGTGCATATGGATATAATAGACCTTGGGTTACACAACAGGCTCAACTATGTTCCTATCCAAGCATAAAACCAACAAGTTTGTTTATGGAGTTAGTTTGTGACATGTTACTAAAAGATCCTTAACTTTTGTAATAAAGTTTTTTGTGTAATAAACCTTTTATATAGTTTTTATGTAACAAATATTTTATGTTCTATATTTATAAAATATTTATTTTGAAATTCATTTCAACAAGTGCTTAATATTTCACCTATTTTAACCACTTTAGTTACAACCATAAAGATAGAGTGTTATAACTTCTTCCTTAAGTGGTCTGCTATTTGTACACATTTGGTATAGACAGCGGAGTACGTGGCGTTGTTACACCAGAGCACTGCAAGAACTTAACCTGCCACTTTGGGATCTGATCTGACTTAGAACAGATCGAGATCTTGCATATAAACAAGGATGAACAGTGTCTTTTGGAGACTGACTCTGGAATCTGATACACGGGTAGGAAACTAAGATCTACGATCTAAACCTGGTGTATTTGACTTTCTGATACACAGGATCCTCTATACGAAGCAAGTGTAGAGCATTCTCGTCATATGGCTAAAGGATGGGTGAACAACTTAAGATGAACTGTGACCCTTAATAGAAGAATAGAGAAAGAGATTTAGCTAGCCATGGATATTCTGAAAATATTCTTTTATTTCTGAAATCTAAAGATATCTTACAAAGAAGTGAGAGTGGCCTTATATAGGTATGAGTTCTCTCAAAAGTAACTTTTAAAAAGTAGAAAAGGACCCTTGCGTTTTTAACACGATTCAAACCACATGATTAAAGTAAAGCATCTACTTTTGAAAAGTAGAACGACAAGATAAAAGATAAAGATAAAGGATAGGACACATCCCTATCTCTTTTTTAAAACACACTAACTAAAGTAAAGCACGTAAAAAGTAAAGCACACTCAATAGACACAATTATTACATAAGGACAAATAACTTTTCTGAAGTAAAAAGTGTTGACAAGCTGGTTGATCTTATCCAAGTGAGATCGTGTCAGCATCTGAATCGGTCTCATCCTCATCATCTCTTTTGATGATCTTTTCTGGATGAGTACAGCCTGGAACACAGGGCCAAGGGTAATTTCAGGCTTTTTCTTCTTCTTCCGAATCTGGTGGAGGCTTAGTCCAAACTTGTGAACAATATGGTGGAAAAATTTCTGACGGTTATGCTGAATGCTGTTGGATTAAGTGTGACTGGTCTGGAATAGTAGGTAGGATAGAAGTTGACGATGATCCCCTGATGTCTGGTGGAACTGATGTGGAAGACGAACCTAATTCATATGGAGTGGGAGGTGGAATGAAAGAGAATTCCTCGTATGAGTCTTATGAGTCTTGGAACAGGAACTCAGTATAGTCTGGCCTTTCTTCCTTAATCATAATCCCCCTGTTGTTTGCTTGAGAATGGGATAACAGTGTAGGGATCATAACAATGTCATACTTAGGTCCATGTGACGTATGGAGGATGGATGGTAGATTTGGAGGGACATGATTATATTCCATGAGGAAATTATTGAGAGGTTCTTTGATGGTTCTTTCTTCAAGTTGAGTCGGATGTGGAACCATGATCCATTCATAGGCTATGTCTTATGTCCAAAAATCACCGGTTTGTGGATGCTGGAAGTATGGACGGTGGACAATAAAGACTATAGTGAATTATTTACCTTCTAGATTAGGAAGCCTTCTGAGGTTGTAGAAGTCCATAAGCTGTTTCAACATTCTACACCACCATGGCAGTGGCGAGAACCATTCTAGTAACGTCCATGTCAAGGTAGAGGCACAGTCTAGATCGTTTAACCTGTCAAGAATGGAGAAAATCGAAAAAACTATTTTTATAGCTTACAAGACTGTAAGACACTATAGATACCATAGTTCATCTTTTATGATTTCCCTGTGGGGCAGAAATTGTAAACCTGTGAGAAATAGGTGATTAGGATGAAAAGTAGGAAAAAACATAAGCTCATAACGGGAACGATATAGATACATATTATGGAAAAACCTAAAAAGAAATGTTCTGGCAAAATCTTAGATTTTGTGGAGAGAGGTAAAAGACATCTTAAAAGGAAAATATTTTTTAGTGAGAGCCTGGTTGGGTAAGGAAGACACCATATTTATGACTGAAATTTGGCCGAAAAAGTTTATAAGTGAGATGTGTCTAGAAAGCCTGGAGAGGAGGTCAGGGATAAGGTTTTAATCTCCCTTGATATGCTAGACTGTGAAATCATAACAGGAGAACCAGGTTTTATGGCGGAGAAGGTGTTTGTCTGGCAGCAATTTATTTTTTAAATCCATTATCCTCGGAAAGGATGAATTGTCCAATCTGACAATAAAGTTGTGGCCGATGAGGTGGAATTCAAATTTCTGGATCCTATATTTGACTACTAAGATCTCTTTATAAATCATATGATAATACTTTTCAGTATCTTTGAACTTTCCACTGGCATGTGCATAGTAAAAATCTTTTTCGTCAATATTTTTCAAAGGTATTGCACCCTAGAATTTATCACTAGCATCTATCTATAATATGCGTTGGCTGAGAGTTGGAATCCTCAAAGGAAGTGGATGCTGTGTCATCTGCTTTAACTCCTTGACGGCTGTGGTTTGCTCTGGTCCCCAAGGTGGGACATTCTTCTTTAACGTCTTTGACAGCTGTGAAGTTTGCACTGCAATGTGAGGGAAAAAGTCTCTAAGATAATTGACTATCCCGAGAAATTGTTGAATCTACTTTCTGGATAAGTGCTGGTCCGGAAAGTGCATGAGTTCTTGTGCAATATGTGGCCCCGGATGGTAATGACCAACTTTAATGATCATGCCTAAGAATTCAATGGAATCTTAGCCCATCTGACTTTTCTTTTCAGAAAGCATAATGCCATGTGACTCAATGATGGATAAGAACTGACTCAAAAGTTGCTGGTGGGACTCATGGTCTTTCAAGAAAAGCAAGATATCATCAATATAGATAAAGGCATTATTGATGATAGGTTCAAAGATTTTTACCATGGTTTTTTGGAATAGTGATGGAGCAACTTTTAGTCTAAATGGCATAATGGTCCATTAGTAATGGGCATTTGGCATACAAAATGCTGTTTTGGGCTGATAATCTGGATGGATGTCAATCTGTCAAAATCCTAATTTGAGATCAAACTTAGAAAAAAGGATAAACAGGGACTGAATTTTGGGCAAAGGAAGTTTATCATTTTTTAAAAAACAGTTGAGGGGCTAATAGTCAAATCACTAATCTTTTCTTACCCCAGACAATTTCTAATCTTTTCTCAACATAAAAAGCTTGGCAAGCCCATTCAGAATGAGTGGGCTCGATAAGACCTTGGGCCATAAGCTGTTGACACTCAGCTTGGGCTAACTTTAGGTTCGAAGGGGTCATTCCAGGATAAGTGGCTTTGGTTGGGTTTATGTCTTCATTAAATTTAAATGGTAACTTAACAAAGAACTTGGAATTTTTCCATAGAGGATATGGATGAGAAAAGTGGATATGACTTTCTAGACAAAAAGGAAGAAACTATTTTTTAAGGTTTTCATAGGGAGGAGGAGCATAAAAAATTGAGTATAATTTTAAGGTATCCGTAAAAGGTAGAAAC
This sequence comes from Aegle marmelos, assembly GCA_030449875.1. Taxonomy (NCBI): domain Eukaryota; kingdom Viridiplantae; phylum Streptophyta; class Magnoliopsida; order Sapindales; family Rutaceae; genus Aegle; species Aegle marmelos. The sequence continues at coordinate 18,308,728 of JASUUL010000143.1, forward strand.
CTCTGTTTGTATCGAATACCATTAAAAGATATATTCAATTTCTTAACTAATTGGAGAACATCGAACCCCATTAGTAGGTCCTTGTCAGGAAGGGAAGAACGTACTATTTTTACCCAGAGAATACAATCTAGAAAGAACTTAATACCTATGGGTTTTTAAGTGATCAGATCAGTTTGAAAAAGTTCCCCTTTGGCAGCTTTGAAGTATACAGTGTGAGGTTCCCAATACTCAAGAGGAAAAATAGAAGGATTTAACATACTCTTTTGTGCTCCTGTGTCAATGAAAGCAATGAAAGAAATAGGTTTAGAGAATTTAGAAGGAAGAACATTGATTTTGACTGAGGGTCTGGTTTCCTGGACATGGTTGATGGAATCGACATTGTGAATAGCAGGAATGTCCTCAGAATCTAAATCAGAACTTTGTTCAACAAGGATAAAGACTGTATCATCATCATATTTTTATTGTTCTAAGAATACTGACTCGACATCTTCACTGTCTGAGAGTGGAGAGACATTTTGAAGATGTTCCAGCAATCTGGCTAATTTGGTTGGGTTGTTCGGATAGGATTTTGCAAAGTGACCTTTCTTTTTACAGATAAAACATCTGGCATTCTTTTGACCTTTGGATTAGAAAGGTTTTTTACGGAAATACCTATAGGGTTGTTTAGGCTTTCTGAAACTGTGTTTCTTGGAAAGCTTTGAAGGTGGGTATTTTTAGAAATAAGATTTTTTCTTGGTTGGACAGTGACAAGATTTCTCATCCTTGCATTTGATAGCAAGGTGAAGTTTCTTGCAGGCACTCTTGAAAGGCTCTTTGTGCTTTATCAAATCCTTGAAAAACTCTTTTTGTTCACAGAGCTTTTCAAGATAGGAGACAGCTAATTGATAAATCTTCCCTAACGACAGGGTATCAATGTTGAGTTGATGAACATGGAGCTGTCTTTGTAATTCTAGCAAGATCTCTTTAGGTAGAAATGCAAAGAAGACATGCTTAAGAGAAGCATCGTTGAAGCCATTGAGCTTGTAGTAGAGAACTGTCATTCTCTTGTAATGAAAATCTAGATCTTTGATTTTCAGAGAACAACATTTCATCTGGTGAAATTCCTTTCTTGCTGCTTCTTGAGCCACCGTTGGTTCCCTTAGGAACTCTTCATAAATGAGTCCTAGGACTTGAGGAATAGTGGCCTGATATAGTTGGAGTTGTCTGTACTGGCCAAGACTTTCAAACCAGTCTTTTAGTGAACTAAGGAATCTGGAACAGAATTCTCTCAAAACCGATTCTGGAGTAATATCCGGTTTAAGCATCTGCACGTTTGTCAATGCAGAAAATTCTTGAAATCTCTGGAACCACTTATATTTTGGTATATCATCGAAGGTGAACCAAGGTCCATGAGATGATTTCAAAACAGAGTTGTTTTGATACGGAGGAGTATCTTCTGGATCCTCGACTATTGGAGGTCTCTGTGAGGTGAAAGGCTTATCCTCAGCAGGAGACTAAGGTTCATTGGAGCCTGTTGATGGCTGAACCATGAATAGATCAGGGATATCAACATAATGTTCTTCTTAATTTGGAGCAGAAACTAATTCTATTGAAGAATAAGATTCTTTAGAAGAAGATTCATAACTTGCTACAGGAGTACTGGCTTCAGAGTGTGGAAAACCAGTCTCAATTTCTTGGGAAAAGAGTTGATGTATGGGTCCCTTGTCCTTTGCTGGAGTTTGAGTAGGTTCTGTTGTAGCATGTGGAGATGTAGGTTACTGTGTTGAGGTTAAAGGTTGAGTTGATGTTGAAGGTTTAGAGAGGCTTAGCAGGAGGTTTTGGTTTCGGTACTGGTTTAGGTATGGAAAGATATGATAACCCAAAGAATTTTGCATAATCCGCGGGTTGTTTATAGCTGGTAGGTTTGTAAAAAGGTTGATATGTAGTGAAAGAAGGTGTGTATGCGGGTAGTGTTTGAGTTTGTCCAAAGAGTGAGGTTGATGTTTCTCAGCATCAATTCTCGCGAGTTCACTTTTGAGCTGTCTGATCTTAACTTCTTTTTTATTGAACTCTGGACCCCAATACTTGTTCTGGATCATCGTTCTGAGTTCTATTTCCAATTTGGCAATTTGGTGATGTAAATTAAGATATAGCTATTCTAGCTGAGCTGTAATCTTGTCAGCTTTTTTGTTTGTACTCTGGACTTGGGTTTGAACATTGTTGAGCCTGGTATTAAGAGATTCCAGGATTGTATTTTGAACCCTGGCATTCTGAGTTTGCCAATTAAGAACTGCTTCATATTGCTTAGGTTTTTCAAGTTATCCTATAGGAGTAACAAGAGACTGGATGAATGGTTTTGAAACCACCTTTATTTGTGAATCCGTTTGTTTCTCCAGAGGAGGAAATTGCTCATGGTAAGAGCTGGAGGAAAACATCATGCAAGGCTATGGGCATGATGAGGTCAGCAACGGATCTTTTGCTTCTTGTCTACATGTTGTTGGTTGTTGAAGAATAAACACCTCAGTTTCTACTGGCCATGAGGTATAATATGGATCATCATCATCTTCAGGCATCCAGATTGTTGGAGCCTTACAGACTTCTGGTTCTTTTTTCTTTTTTGGTTGTCTGTTGACATACCAATCATCATCCAACTCACCATCTTTAAGACAAAGATAGTTGGGATCACACATATGAGACCCCGGTGCATCCCAAAGGAAGTGTCCTCGGATCTTTGCTGGATAGATAGGGTATCCATCAGAATCAAATCCTTCAATCGATAAATTTTCTTGTCCTATTTTTACTGCTGTGATCATAGCAGTATATGAGGTTATGTACTGGACTTTAGAGACTGAAAAGTCAGCCTGACAGTGCCATCAGGTCTTTTTTCAAACTGGGCCTCAGAGGTTTGGATAGGTTGGAAATTTTAGTGGAATTTTTCATAGTTGGATAACCATTCCAGTGGCATGAGCTTGAGAATCTCTTGTTTTTGGATCAGTTTAGGGATTTGGACTATTGTAGGAATAGACTCATTATCCGTAAAGATCATAAGTGTATCTGAAGTTGTTTGTGGTGAAGTTAGGTCAAGGGCATGGTTTTAGAGGCGGTACATCAACTAATGGTGTAAAGTAGCCATCCTTGCCGTGACTACTTGCTCAGCTCCTTGAAGTTGGATCTGAAAATTTAAGGTTGTAGGTAGGTTCGGATATTCAAGGGAAAGGTTGAAATTTGGGTAACAGGTGAGAAGAACGCTCCCAGCATGTAAGATTGTTAGGACAATACCAATCACAGCATGTTGGTACTCTTTAAACCTTGTATCCATTAAAGCAATTCTTGCCGTTATTGGCAATCTTTTTCTGCCATGTAGAGTAAGAATGATACATATTCCCCCAAGATGGAGATGCGTATAACCTTCTCGTTTCCATTGGGTAACCAATTCTGTTGGAATCTCTAAGGTATATATTGCTCCGCCTATGTTGCTTGTAAAGCACACTGATCTAGTCTAGAAGACTGAATATATTCTTTTGGTGTTGGTCTTTTTATGGAGATAAGAGTACGGATGGTTCTGGTAAAGGAATTAAGTCTTTGGTAGAGTTTGTAAGGACTGATCAGAGGTAAGGAAGACTCAGAGATCTGGGTAGAATCTGGGACATAAGAATATTCTACAAGATTCTCAATTTTTGACGTAAGGTGTTTTGTACAAGATTTAGGAAGGGAAAGAGTAGAAGAAAGAGATACAAGAGACTTAGTAGATTGGGAAGTTGAAGTGGAAGCCATAAGATTTAGGTTTCTATTCTTCTATTTCAGGAATCACAGATCTACTTCATAAACTGTATACTGTTTTGATTTTACAAGCCTCTTCTTAACCATTTTGCCACTTAAACAAATTTGGTATGCCAGTTTGTTCTAGAACCCTTCTATTTCTTAGTCGATTTACAGTTTAGGCAAATCCAGTATGCTAGTTTGATCCAACTATGTTTAAGTCAATTTATAAAGCTATTTTCGTGCTTAAAAAACATAGTATTTATAATGGTTAAAAATATGAGGTTAAAAATATAATGCTTAAAACTAATTAGTTAACACTTTAGTTACAATTATAAATGTGGAGTGTTACACTTTATTGTACTATAAGGCTAGCACTCAACAACATGCCCTTGGGCCTAATTAATTGATCTCTTAGGCATTACATATCATTATCCCTAAAAGATCTCTTTTTTTAGCCTAGAGGGCTTTCCCTCTTTGTAAACTTTTGCCACCTATTAGTACAATAACCTTTTTTATCAAAATTCATTAAACATTTTCTTTATGAAATCATCCATGAAATGCATGCGCCTAATACAACTTATGTCATAGTATGTAAATTTTTTAAATACATTATAAAGGCAAAATATAAAATTATTTTAAGACAACAATTATTCACATAGGCGATAACACCGTCCATATAGAAATTAAATAAATGTTATAAGGTGTAAATAACGAACATCCATGGCATAATGAAATAAAAGCATCATATATTAGGTGGCATAGTCGACCATACAATCAAGTAAGTAGCAATGCATCATATTATAGGCAACAAACAGTTTTTCTTACTAGCCCGATTCAAGACTTTGCTCAGAAATACCTTTTTCGTTTCTTCATGAAACTCTATCTCCTTCACCCAGATCTAACACTTTTCCCGAGCTTTCATCTAGAAAATCTATTCCTTACAGGCCTCCAGATTAATCCCTCTAGAGATATCTCTGAAGATGAGATATGGTACATGTGGTGTTTGACTGTTTTGTACGCCACACAACTCATTGTCCCTATTACCCGGGTTCACAAGATTCTCATGGATCCTGATCAATCTACTTCTTTGATATGGACATTCTTTGAATGGATCTCTCCCTTTCCTTGGTGGAGAAAGAAATTGGCCCAATTGATGTAGTATTACAATGTTAATGATATGCCGGCCCACGAAGGAATCCAGTTTACTTCCGTCTTCATTGTTCACAGGCCCTATTTCCAACATCCAGACACTAACTTATTCTGGACACAAAATCAAGCTTATGAGTAGATGACGATACCATACCCAGCCGTCCTTGAAAATGACATAGATCTTAAAAACAGTCTCAGACAATTCCTCTTTGAACTGAACCATATTCCAATAACATCACCAGACATTCACGATACCTCTTTAGGTCTACAACATGATATGATCAAATTCCCAGTTCCCTCATCCAGGTCCAAACCTAAGTTTAGAGGAATTATCATTAAGGAAGAATGCCCTGATTACACTAATGTTTTATTCCAGGATTCACAAGATCCAGAGGAAGAATTTGCTCCCTTAAATGATATTATTGATTTGATCGAAGGCCATCCATAACTCAACCATGACAACCTAGTACTTGTGCTTGAGTTTAGAACTCGAGAAAATAATAACAGAATTACCACAGTGCATTTTTTCAAGAGACCTCCTAGAGTCCTCTAGCAAACATCCAGACCTACCAACCTCTTTTACTTTATAGAAACCTGAAGCCTATACTCCTCCAGTCTTGGTTCCTACCCCAAAGGTTCCAGAGCCTCCAAACCCTCCAAGAACCAAGCCTTCCAGAACTTCCTCAGCCAGGTTCAGAGGACAAATGAAAGAGATCTATTTTGCTGACATCCATGGTGATGATTGCTTCATCTAGAATGGAAAATGTCTCTATTCTCCAGAAGACTCCACTTACTCCACTGAAAGTGACTCCTCGTGAATGATGATCACGTGTTTAATAATATCCAGTGTACTTTAATAATTAAAGGCATGCATGATTGCTTTGCTTTTGCTTTACTTTTGTAAAAGGCGTGAATGATTACTTTCATTTTATCACTTTGTAATAATGCTTGCTTTAGCTTTTGTCAAAAGCTATTTTAAGAAAGTCATGTAATTATTATGTTTTCCATTGATTAAAGTAGCCTACTTTCACTATTCTTGATAAAGGTCTTATCTTATCAAGATCTCTTCCTCCCCACTATATAAAGGGATGGCATTCTCCTTGTAAATCAATCGGGCTTTCACAATCAATAAGCTTTTTCGGAATTCAATGTCTCAATTCTAAAACTTCTTTGTTTCTCTAAATCTAAGAATACTAGAGTCTCTTCAGTCTTAGAAATCGTGGTTTTTTCATCTTCTTCTCTAAGCAAATATGCTCTACACTAGCCTCTTTTGAGGATCTTATGTATCAAAAGCTATTAGCCATTTTATTATAGAACCTTTAGCAATTATAGGAACCTGCTTTGGATAAGAGACTAGAGAGAGTCTAGAGATCCCTTAGGGTTTATAGTTGAGAGTATCTAAACCTAGATAACCACTTCTAAGCACCATTATGGTAGAAAAATTCTAGTCATCCATCGGCTTTAGGAAATCCTATAAATATCCCCTAACCCTTTTAATTTTCATAAACCCTAGAAGTCCAATCCAATTCTGTTCTAAGTCAAAGCATCAATAATAGAGAAATTCTCAAGTTAGGAAGATTTAGAGGAATTAAAGAAAAGTGGTAAGTAACACTTCTCTTTGACTGTAAGTTCTTTTTTATACTTAATTTAGCTTTAAATAATAGTTCTTTTTATGCTAAGTTTAGTTTAAATAATCCTTTATCTTGTAATGGTTATTGTGATCTGATTGGTTATTATCGAAACTTTATATAATAGGCTACGCTGCTTATAATATGATATTTTGTTACTTATTCTTTGCATGGTCAGCTAAGCCGTCTAATATATGATACTTTTATTTAATTATACCATGGTCAGTTTTACCACCTATATTATGATATTTTCTTATTTTCTCCTTTATGTCATAGTTGGCTCTACTACCTATATTATGATATTTTCTTATTTTCTCTTTACATGGTCGGCTTTGTCACCTATATTATAATTCCATTTCTTTAATTTCTATATGGATAATGCTGCTACCTATATTAAAGATTTGTTATCTTAGAATAGTTCTGTGCTTTAGCTCTATTACATATATGGAAATTTCATATGCTATGACATAAGTTTGCGTAAAACACATATATTTCACAAATCTCTTCATAAAGAAAATGTTTTAAATGAATAGGTAGTTACACTACTAGGTGGTAGAGTTTACAAAGAGGGCAAGCCCTCTAACTTAAGTAAAAAGAAATCTTTTAGGGATGCCCAAAAGATCAATTAATTTAAGCACAAGGTTATGTTGTTCAGTGCTAGCCTTATAGTACAATAAACATAGAGCCTTAAGAAAGTTCTCTTATATTTTTTAGTTTCATTTAAAAGACTTAGCACTTATGCATAGTAGTTAATACATGCATCAAGTATTAACTTACTAGGTAGGAGACTCATGTGGTCCTTATATTGTAGGAATTAAGAAGTAGGGCAAGCTTACACTAAGTCTCAACTAAGGCGAAGTGCATATAGACATAACAAGACCTTAGGTGTTGTGAATGATAAACACCCATCCCACATCAGGTAGCTATTGGTGCCTGTTGTTGCTTATAATTACTGGGTAGTCCTTACCTCTTGAGAGCTTTTTTAAGGCTAAGTTGGGTAGTCCTAATTTGATTTAGATTATTTCTATTTGCTTAGATTGAGATTCTTATTTAGTTTTAATTCTTTCCTAGTTACTTAGATTGGGATTCTTATTTGATTTAGATTCTTTCTTATTTATTTAGATTCAGATTCAGATTTGATTTTGGTATAGGATTGGTTTCCAAAAATCCTTGTAACCAACCCTATATAATGTACTCGCATCTAATAAATAAAGATAGATCAGTTTTGATGCTATTGGTGGATTTATTTCTCTTTGGTCCTTAAAAAAAATTCTTGGTTTGAACTTATTGATTGCTATAGTGTTCAAACCCTTGACTTATCAATCAGATCATCCATAACTAATCGTGGCATCTTCACATACCAAGGTTCATATTTTCAAAAGCATTAGGTCATAGTTCCATTCAATTCTAGGTTTAGATTTAACCTTGGGAATTAAATTGATTAAGCTTTCGTTAGTTCTTGACGGGGTTTATACCATATATGTTGGTGTTCAAGTATGGAATCCAATTAATTTTCTTTAACCATTTGAATTAACCAAATCCTAAGAATAATTTGTATCAATAACTTACAAGAAAATAGTTTCTTGCCTAAATTTAAATTGATCAATGCTTACACTTCCTTTACCTAAATAGCTTATTCATCATAAGTTGGTGCCTCGTGCCTTCAATATCAGGACTAGTTCCTTTAGTGTTTCCTCTACTTTAGTTATTTTTGAGAAAGAACTAGTTGAATAACATGATAAAGTCCTTTATTTCAATTATGAATGAGTAATTTAAGCTGGGGTAACCTCAAATTTTGCTTTTAGAAGAGATATACTTAACGATGAAGAATTGAGTGATAAGGTAGAGAAAAAGAGTGACTATAGGTAGAAATATCAATTAATGCTCTCACTAGATTTTCTTCATATAGTATGAGCACCTTGCTAAATATTTAAAAATTGATGTTTCGTATTAAACTTTGTAAAATTATTGGTTAATACTCAAGAAAATCAAAGAAAAAAAATGGAATTTTCTTGATTGAATTAGAAGAATCTTGAATACAATTTCTTACAATGCATTAAGTTGCCATAACAGCTTTGTTTAGCTATAACTAACTTGACTTAGAGTATCCTATTACAATGTGACATAGGCAATTAGTTATACCAAATACACAAAGGTTAATATTCTATTTGACACATTAGCTTAGCTCACGACACATTATTTAATGCATCAGCAAGCATCTATCAGTAATATCCTTAACATCCTTTCTCAAGTTAAACTTGGGAAAGTAATTTTGAGCTTGTTGCACAAGTAACAGAATGGATGGTATGATAATGCCTTTTAAAAAGTCTATAGTTTGATATGAGCTTAGAACATGATAAACTTAAAGATTATATACAATAATTTTTTCTTTAAGAAAATGAACATCCAGCTCTATATGTTTTTTTCTTAAATGAAATTTAGGATTATAGGCCAAAGCTACTGCACTACGATTATCGCACTAAAATGTTGGAATAGGAAAGAGTGAGAGAGCTAATTTATAAACTAATGACTTAGTCCAAAGCTATTTTATGACTACTATATGTTATACTAGAAAATGTATATTTATAAAGGAGAAAATTGTCATTTTATACTTTAAGTTCTACTAACTTCCTTACTTTTATATATTCAAATACCAATATAATTAGAAACGCTCAACTATAAACTCTAGAGGATCTCTGAACACTCTGGTCTCTTATCCAAGGCAGTTCTACAATATTAAAAGACTGATAGCTTTTTGATACACAGGATCCTCAGAAGAGGCAAGTGTAGAGCATACTTGCTTGAAGAAGAAGATGAATAGACCACTTAAGACTCAAGAAACTCTCGTATTTCTAAATTTAGAAAAAAAGAGAGTTTTAAAAAAACTTATTGATTCATTCCTTGATATTTTACAATGAGACAACCATCTCTTTTTATAGTAAGGATGAAGAGTTCTTGTTAAGACAGGACCCTTATAGGCCACTTTTATAAATGGAAAACATCATAATTACATAGCTTTTCATAAAGTAAATTTTGACAAAAGCTAAAGCAAACATTATTACAAGATAATAAAATAAAAGCAATCATACATGCCTTTAATTATTAAAGCACACTTGAGTGAGAGTGGTCCTTGATCACGTGATCTTTGTTTACGAGTTGTCACTATTAGTGGAATTTTCTGTGGAGCAAACACACTTTTCATTATAGATGAAGCAATTATCACTGTGGATATTAGCAAAACGAACCATTTTCATCGTTCTTTTGAACCTTGCTGGATAAGTTCAAGAAGGCTGTCTATGGAGGGTTAGAGGATGTTAGGGTAGGGATAAGAACTGGAGGAGTGTATTTTTCAACAAGTTTCCATGAAATTAGTGGGTCTAGACATGCCTAAGAGGATTCTAGAAGGTCATTTGGAAAAATGGGTTGTGGTAATTCTATAATGATATTTTCGAGTTCTAAATCCAAGCACATATACTGGGTTGAGTTATGGATGGGTTAATCGTAGGAGGAGAAAGATCAATAATATCATTTAAAGGAAAAAATTCTTCCCAAGGATCTTGTAAATCTTGGAATAGAACATCAATGTAATCAGGGCATTCTTCCTTAATGATAATTCCTCTAGATTTAAGTTTTGACTTGGCTGAGGGAATTGGGAATTTGATCATGTCATGTTTTAGACTTAGAGAGGTATAGTGAATGTCTAGTAATGGAGTTGGGATATGGCTAAGTTCAAAAAGGAACTGTCTGAGATTATTTTTGATATCCATGTCTTGCTCGAAGAAAGTCGGGTGAGGAACTATCATCCATTCATAGGCTTGATTTTCTATCCAGAACAAATTAGTGTCTGGATATTGGAAATAAGGCCTATGAATAATGAAGACGGATGTGAACTAGATTCCTTCGTAGGTTGGCATATCGTGCACATTGTAGTGTTGTATCATTTTAAGTTGTGGCAGATTTTACGCAATCTGTTTGAGTTGCTTTATAGCGGTAGTATATGCTGTGTTCCACTCAAGAGGTTTCCTTTTTAAAAAGGAGGATAAGACAGAGGTATAGTCTTTCACTCATAGTAAAAAGTCACTGATATAATTGACTATTCTAAAAAACTGTTGGACTTGACATTTTGTCAGGTTGCTATCTGGAAAATGAAAAAGTTCCTATACAATATGGCCACTTGGTTGATAATGACTATTGTTGATAATCATGCCAAGGAATTTAATGTTAGTTATTCCGATAGTACTTTTCTTTTCTTAGAGCATGATGCCATATTCTTGTACAATTTGAAAAAACTAGTTAAGCAATGCAAGATGTTATATCTGGTTTCAGAGAAGAGGAGGAGATCATCAATATAAATAGAGTATGATAGAGGATAGGTTGAAAAATAGTGACCATGGATTTTTGAAACAAAGAGAGAGTGGTTTTGAGACCAAATGGAAGAACAATCTATTAGAAACGAGCATTTGAGATACAAAAAGTAGTTTTTGTACTGTTCTTTTGGTTTGATACCAAGTTGTCAAAAACCAAATTTTAGATCAAACTTTGAAAAGATTCTAGCATTTTTTTAATTGGACAAATATTGAGTGTCGTTTAGGCAAAGGGAACTTAATATCCTGTAGAAAGATATTGAGAGATTGATAGTTAATGACAAGTCATTTTTTTCCACGAAGAGTCTATAGACTCTTGAGAAGACTTGGCAAGCCTATTGAGAGGTTGTGGGCTTTATAAGACCTTGGGCTAGTAACTGGGAACATTCTGCTTGGGCCAAGGAAAGATCTGAAAGTGTCATGCCTCGATGGGCTGCTTTGGTATATTGGAATCCTCATTTAGTTTAAAGGGTAAACAAATTAAAAATTTAGGGTTTTTCCATAAAAGAGATGAGTGAAGAAACTTATCATGAGACTCTAGGCAAAATTCTAGGAATTTAGTTGTGATTTGAGCATAAGGTTCAGCAAAATTTGCTAGACTGTAGAGCTTGAGAGTATCAGTGAAGGCTTTGAGCATGGTTTTAAAATTAAAGCCAGAAGGAGTGATATGAATTTGGCTAGCTTGGCTTAAGATATTTAAACCAATAAGGAGATCTTTATCTGGAAGATCTGAACCAATTAACTTAGTCCAAATGACACAATTTCGAAATAGCTGAATAATAACAGGATGTTTGGTAGTGAGACTAGTAGAAAAACATTTTCCATCAGTGGCTCTAAAATATTCATCATTATTTTTCCAACAGTCAGGAGGGAGAATAGCTAGATTAATCATTCTTTTTTGTACACTAGTGTTGATAAAAGCTATAACTGGAACAGGCTTGTGATATTTAAATAGGTACTTAGTAAATCTCCTCAACTAAATTTGCTACCTTACACCATCAACTTGTGTATAGTTTACAAAACCATGCTCTTGACCTTTCAAGCCCTCAAACCTCTTCTGAAGCTTTGATGATTCTTGCTGAATCACAATAAATTCCTACCATCATCCAGATTCCTAGATAAATTCCCATAAATGAGTTAATACAACTCATGCCTCTTAAATAGATCTCAAACTATGAGCTTTTTCATCTAAACACTAAAACCATCTAAACTTCAGAATCTATGATTCACAAAATGCCCAGATGGTTTTGTTCGTTTGACCTTTAAGCCAGCTCCTTTTACTCTTGAGTCTCCACCCATTCTTCTATGATCACTCCTATTAAGACTCTCTAAGAAAAATGTATTCCTATTATTGCCTTCAGCAGTAGTGGATATATAATTTATCTAGATAAAATTGACGGACATTTTCTATGGGATGTCCTTGGATTTGAAAACTGTGATCCAAACTGTCCTTGTTGGGATGACGAGAAAGATGATGAACTTAACTTGTGTCCTAAAAGGAAACCAAAAAGAGACCCTTGTCCCCTATCATCATGACAAGCCCTCTTATCTTCCTTCACCTCCAAGTCCTTAAGCTCCTCTTCTCATTTATGCTAAATCCCTTCAATGGATTAAGAAACATGACTCAACCTCCGTTTCCAAGCCTTGCCATACTGAAATTATTCAACCTCTATGCCCAACTCCTATTCCTCAACCCTACATGATGTTTTCATTAGCCTCTCAAAATTACTTACAACAATTCCCAATCTTAGAAAAACAGATAGATCTTTAAAGAACTTTTATTTCACAACCAGGTATTCGATCTCTTGTTACCTCTACAAGTCAACTTGAAGAGCCAAAACAATTTGAGGCAGTTCTGAACAAGTAAACTCAGAATGCCAGAGTATAAAACCAAAGTCTTTCATCGCTGCATACTAAAGTGGATCAAGTTCACCAACGAACCTTTCAACTTGAGAAAAAAATTGATGATATCTCTGTCCAACTTCAACAGATTTATCAGAATATGCAAAAAAGAATCACACAGCTTGACATTGAGGTCAAACAAATGATTGCACAACATTGTTGGGGTCCTAAATTTGACCAAAAGGAATGAGAAATCTGAAATCTGAAAGCTGAGATCTCTAAAATTAATTCTAAAAAAAACAAACCTAGCCTCTTTACTCCATCACCTCTTTTACCAAACCTCACTCCTTCTTATCATCTATTTTCTTTTAGATGTGGACGCTTGGTAGAGATAAGAGATTGGATACTATGGGTAATAGTATTTTCTCTTTTATACAACTAGTAAGGATTGACAAGGGGAAAAGATGACTCATTTATCTGGGTAGACTCAGGAACATAGGAATATTCAACAAGGTTTTCTATCTTACTAACTGTACGAGAGGAACAGTTCTTAGGTAGGGATAAAGTAAAAGAAAGAGAAACAGGAGTAGTAGGTGATGAAGATGCAACTAAAGAAGAGGTTGTTGACATGATGACAAGGTTTTCTCTAAATCATTCAGAGTAGATATTCAGAGGAAGAATATCTAGTTGATTTTTCAGATTCAAGAATAGCTAGTGTTGTGCAAATTTTATTGAACTCGCAAGCGCACGAATCTATTGTAGAATAGATTAACGGTGACGAGTGTCGATCCCACGAGGAGGTTGATTTTAATTATATACCGAATTAATTTTCTTTTAATGGAAACAATTAAATTATGGTGATTTTATCCTAAATTGTGAATTAAAATAGCGGGAATAATTAAAACTGTAACTGTTATAATAAAGTACTTGGGTATCCGGATCCGCATCAACATGCTCCATGGGCTAAATATTCCATATTAATATCAATTAAATCATAAGGGGGGATTCCACACCTCATGAACCACTCTCCAATAAGTATGGTGTCAAGGGCTTATCGTGCCAAATAATAATAACCTTGTACTAGGGTACCGATTTAACCAGAGCTGTATCTAGACAAGACTATTATTATTTGTCGACGAAAAGTCAAAACAACAAAAAATTTTAGAGGGGAAGAGAAAGTAAATTTACCAAATTAAGCCCATGGAATATGTTGAGACTTCACCTTCAACCCAAGCTCAAAAAGAAATTAGCTACTCATATTTTAACTAAGGATAAAAAAGGAAATTTTATTAAAATACAAAGAAACTACAAGAAGGAGAAGGAATTTCAGAAATCTAAGCTTAAAAATGAATTCAGGGGTATCAAATTAAGGGGAGAGAGCCCCCTTTTTATAGATACATTGAGTGAATCGTGACCATCGGATTAAAAACAATTCGGATGCTCAGGATTGCGCCACGTCATCAGTCAACAGTCAACAGTCAACAGTCAACATTTGTACAGTAATGCCGCCTGAATAGTAAATAATCTCATGTAAGCGCATGTACTGTACACACGATTTTTGCTCCACTGAGATGCTGCCACGTCATCGATCTACAGTACATAAGAAATTTAGTCCAATAAGATCGTGACACATCATCGGTCAACGCCACATAAGCAGTCAATACACATAATTTGTCCAATCAGATACTATCACGTCATAGGTAGTTGCCACATCATCGGTCCGTATATATGAACAGTATCGTGAACAGTATCATGAACAGTACCATACGTATGAACAGTCCCGTACGTGTGAACAGTGATTTTTTTCCTTTAATGCTCCTCTTAAGGTTTTCGACCGTCCTGAGTCCAAATATGACGTCCGTTTTGCCGTCTGATCACTCGTTCATTGTGAAACGATCGTAATGCCTCTAAAATACATAAAATACATAGTTATAATAAAACACATATAATTAAATAACAAATACTTAAATAAATAAAAGTAGTAATGTTGGTGAGATTTAAAGTGTAAAATGACGATTTTCTCCTTTATAAATATACACTTTCTAATACTCAACACACCTCCCAACCAGCTTATTGCTAGTCCCTAGCAAATAAAGCGAAGATAAAATTCAAAACTTTTTTTTTGAAAGGAAACACATGTGTTTATTCAATCAAATTAATGATAGCAATAAAATAAAAGTACAAGCATTATCTCCAGTCTAAAGGAATATCACACCCACATCAACCATCCATATGTATCAGTCCAGCAGACTTTGTTGTAGCATTAGTAATGAGGCTACTTTCAAGAATGACATATCCAACCCCAAAATCTCACCGGTTGTAGTGACACTCTCACAAAGAAATTAATCCCAATAAAATTTTGTCACTACAATGAATGATAAATTGAGAGAAAATAATAAAGAAATATCATACACTCTCACCAAGATGAAAAATATGCCCATAGCTTAGAAATAATACGATCTGAAATAAAGTATTAGTCAACCCAATGTATTCATCATTTTTTTTCTTTTTTTTTCTTTTTTTTTATTTTATTTTTGGTATATGCATCACTACATCTTAATTACCCATATAACTAGCTTTTATGTTAGACTATAGTTCTCTAAAATCAGGAAGGACTTTTATTAGGACGTAACGTAGGTTAGGGACATGGCTAACGACGAAAGAAAAATAGGGAAACAAAAAAAAAAATATATATATATATATATATGTTTGAGAAAAAATTCAAGAACTTTTTACAAGATACATTTTTATTGCTATTGTACATCTTTTTTTTCTCTCTTTTTTTTTGAAATTTTTTTTTATATGTAGCACAACTTCGCTGAACAAAATAATTATTTATCATTTTTTTCCTCAAACATGAATAGGTGGATGGAACTTGTATGATATCGGGTAATACTCCAAATTGGAGTGGGTCAGGATGATAAGTTAATAAAGAAAAGGATTTTTTTTTTTAAATAAAAGGCTCAAAAGGGCTAACTATGGATATTACATAATAGGGATGGCTAGAAAGGCTCAAACGGGTCAAAAATGGCCTTCCTTCATCTTTTAGGACTCTAAATAATCTTCCATATCTACTAATTAAGTGGACATTTAGATGCAGTAACACACACTTTTTTTTTAAAGGGTTGACTCAAAGAAAATCTAGAGATCATGTATGAAATAATAAACTGCTAAGCTACATGAAGAATGGGCAAAAAGGGGTACTCTCCAAGAAAAATTAATAGGCTCAAAAACTCACTTGGAATTTATTATGACATGTGCATTCTTTCAAGCAACTCATATTTGTCCCCAATATCAACATATAGAATAGTAAACATGGTGTAACATCACTGAGGACCAAAGATAATACAAATACTAAAATTCGAAAGTCATCATATCATCCAATATCAAGAACTCATAAATTTTTTTTTTTTACAGAATTCTTTCCCCCTAACCTATTCTAAACATAAAAAGAAAACATACATGCAGAAAAATTAAAGAAAAATGATTTTTTTTTTATAAAGAAGATGCGTTTCTAGAGTTATTACACTCCATATTCAGCCATCTTCGACTTTAAAAACTTGAAAACATATATTTATAAAGGAGAAAAACGAAAGGTTATAAAAGAAACACACACAAATATATATATATATATATTTTTTTTTTTTGTTTTTTTTAACTAAGAAGATGCGTTTCTAGAGTCACTATACTCCATATTCAGCCATCTTCTATTCAAAAAGTTAGTCATGGTTAGTTCAACATTCCACAATTGTCAACTGTTCTCTCCCCCCAACCAGAACGAAACATTGTCCTCAATGTTTGAAAGGAAAGAAGTAGAGTTTAAAAGACATCACCTGGGTGCTACAACACAGAAGAAAATATTCACAAGCGGAGAGTTAAATCTAATTTGTACTTCTTACTGTCGTTACTGTTACCATCATTATTTGAACTCTCTAACACAATAGCCTTGGGATCTGGCTCTCGTTGATAAGCTTGTAACAGATCAAGTAGCGCATTAGCAGTGTGTGCACAAAATAAAGATTTTTTCACTGAGGAAGGAATGAAATAATTTTTTATTGCATGGTTAAGAAATGTGAGAAAGCCATCATAAAAGTTATTGACATTTAACAAACCAATGAGTTTCTGATGAATGTTCAGATGGGACCAAGATGCTAATGTCATTAGTGCCTCAAGAGTTGTAAGATCGCCTGGAAGGAAAATAAAAGCATCGGCATGATTTAACATTTCAGTTATTCGTTCTTGCATACCTGAGACGACTAACTCTTCTCCAGTTAGTAAATGAGACAAACAACCCAAAGGTTTTAGGATTTGAGGGATGATGCCTAACACTTGGCTCCTTCTGACAAAAGCAGCTTCTGATACCATTTTGGATAACCCTCGGTCACCTCCTCCATACACCAAGTGCAATTTTCTCTCTGCTATTCTTAGACCAAGATCTATGGCTGCCTCCATGAACTCTTTATGTTTGCCATAATGGAACCCAGAAAGCACACAAATGTTCTTGAATTGTTTACTAGAAGAAGTTGCCATTAAGATATTGCTCAAAAATAACTTGTGAGTGCTCAGTAAAAACAATTCACATTTAAAGACCTTGGTGACAGTTGGTTACAGCTGTGTATGGGACATTATGTCAATTAACGTGTAAGGCACATGGCTCAAAAGTCAAAAAGAAAATAGTAAAAAGAAAAAGAAAAAGTAAATGAAACTATTAAACAACAATAATGCAAATAGTAAAATAACAGTGAAATAAAAGAACAGAGAGGTAAAAGGATATTTACAGATAGTTGTAATTGTAGCTCACATCTTCCTCTGGTTTTACGTCCAGAAATGGCTTGAACGCCCTCTATGGGTCGAGGATAGGCTTCCCATCCAGTTTTCTTACAAACTGGCAAACAGGGTCTTTTATAGTCAGATTCTCGAGACTATAGTTTGCACATTCTTTCTGGAATAATGGCCATAACTGGAGTATTGCATGTTGGATGTATCCACTAGGATGCGTTTCAAGAGACAAAAGGATATCATCCAATGACTCCTTATTCAAGCCATCCCTAATGAATTGAGTCTTATCTTCTCTGTTATCAGACACCATTCCTAAAGAACATGATTTTTTATTGCATATCATTCTGGCACATTTATAACAGGCAACAGAAAGTCTTCGAGCTTGTCATTTTCTCGCATAATTTCCTTTACCACAACCAGGCATGTATGCAATAAATTTGAGAGGTAACTCACCTGCTAAGCGAACTTTTGCCTCGATTAACCAACGGATGTCAGCAGGGATGTTATTCTTCATAAGCAATCGCATGCGTTCGGACCGGACTTTATAAATTAAAAGTAGGGCATTCTGAGGAAGCGAAGGGAATCGTTTATGAAGCTTTTCTAAAATCTCATTTCTATCCATACCTTCGTCTCAGAATATCAGTTATTATGGGAAAACTAAAGTAACTGACTTGATTGTCACGGAGTACCGTTATCCGCCACTTGACCAGGGTTACAGACTTTAAACACACAAAGCAAACTAAAACACACAAACAAGAAAATAAATTAAAACACACAAAATAAACTAAAATCGTCCTCTTATTGAATTTACCTCAAGCTCTAATTGGATGTTGTAGATGCCTCTCTCAATTTCTTAGAGTTGGCTTTCTAAATCCTCAACATGGGCTACTAACTCTTGTGGTTGTAGCTGCCAGATACGATGTATTTTACAAAATCGTATCTGACCTTTGAGCTGAGATTATATACGTCGAAACTGTCTAACAATGTTTAAGAGGAACTGTCTCATGATTAAATTGATAAGAAAAACTTAACGGTTAAACAAACACACTTAAACAAAAAAATAATTTCAATCAGTAAAAATATGAATAAAAGAAAGAAAATAAAGAAAATAAATAATCAAATCACCGAAAAGCAAAACCTCAATTTAAAATAGGTGGGTCACTCAAATTTATTTCGCTGTCCTCTCCATGTGGTTGGTATTCTAGATATGGCTTTAATCTTTGACCATTAACTTTGAAAGTGACACCATTCATTGGATCCTTAATTTTAATTGCACCATGTGGAAAAACAGTATGAACAATAAATGGGCCAGACCATCGAGAGCGTAACTTACCTGGGAATAAGTGTAAGCGAGAATTGAATAAAAGTACTTTCTGACTTGGAGTGAAAGATTTTCGCATAATTTGCTTGTCGTGAAAGACTTTCATTCGTTGCTTGTAAATTTTGGCATTCTCATATGCATCATTTCGAATTTCTTCAAGTTCTGTCAACTGTAATCTTCTTTCTGAGCCAGCTTGCTGTATATCAAAATTGAATTCTTGATGGCCCAGTACGCACGATGCTCGAGTTCCACAAGTAGGTGGCATGCTTTTCCATACACTAGCCTGTAGGGTGACATCCCAATCGGAGTCTTAAAAGCCGTTCTATATGCCCATAATGCATCATCAAGCCGCAACGACCAATCTTTTCTGTCGAGCCTCACTATTTTTTCTAAAATGTGCTTTATTTCTCGATTGGAGATCTCAACTTGGCCGCTGGTCTGTGGATGATATGGGGTCGCCACTTTATGAGTGATGGAGTACTTTGTCAAAAGTGCTTTGAAAAATTTATTGCAAAAGTGGGCACCACCATCACTAATTATTACTCGAGGGAATCCAAAGCGGGAAACAATATTGCTTTTCAAAAATCCTATTACTACTTGATGATCATTGTTCCTACATGGAATAGCTTATACCCATTTCGAAACATAATCAACAACGACCAATATGTATTGATGGCCAAAAGATGTAGGAAAGGGTCCCATGAAATTGATACCCCATACGTTAAAAATTTCAACCACCAGAATTGGGTTTAGTGGCATCATATTCCTTCGTGTAATGCTGCCCATTCTTTGACACCTATCACATGAAGAACAAAAGGTGTAAGCATCTCGAAATATAGTTGGCCAATAGAAACCACATTGTAAAATTTTAGTAGCTGTTTTCTTAGCACTGAAGTGGCCTCCACAAGCTTGTTCATGGCAGAAAGAAAGGATATTCTGAAATTCATTCTCTGGGACACATCGTCTAATAATTTGGTCTGCACAGTATTTAAATAGATAAGGATCATCCCAAAAGAAATTCTTTATTTCTGCAAAGAATTTGGCCTTGTCCTGTTTAGTCCAATGCTCTGGAAGTTGACCTGTAACAAGATAATTAACTATATCAGCATACCATGGTACTACTTCCACACTCATTAATTGTTCATCTGGAAATGACTCATTCAAAGGTAAATGTTCTTTTGTTGTGTCAAAATGGAGACGGGAAAGATGATCAGCCACAACATTTTCTGTTCCTTTCTTGTCTTTGAATTTTAAGTCATATTCCTGCAAGAGTAGCACCCAACGAATTAGTCTAGCTTTTGCATCCTTCTTTGTGAGAAGATATTTAAGAGTAGCATGATCTGTAAATATAATTATTTTACAACCAATGAGATAAGATTGAAATTTTTCTAATGCAAACACAACTGCTAGCATTTCTTTTTCAGTGGTTAAATAATTCAACTGTGCATCATTCAATGTCATACTAGCATAGTAAATCACATGGGGAATTCGATCAACTCTTTGTCCTAATACTGCTCCCACTGCATAGTCAGATGCATCACACATAAGCTCAAATTGTAAGTTCCAATTTGGGGGCTGAATGATGGGTGATGATGTCAACAACTGCTTTAGTTTTTCAAATGCCACAAGACATGAATCATCAAAGACAAAAGGTACATCCTTAGCAAGTAAATTGCATAAGGATCTAGAAACTTTGCTAAAATCTTTAATGAAACGTCTATAAAAACCAGCATGCCCAAGGAAAGATCTTACTTCTCTGACTGTTTTAGGTAGAGGAAGATTGGAAATGAGATCCACCTTGGCTTTATCAACCTCAATACCTTTACTTGAAATGATGTGACCGAGGACAATACCTTGTTTAACCATAAAATGGCATTTCTCCTAATTCAAGACTAAATTCTTCTCGATACATCTCTGCAGAACTAATGTTAGATGATGTAAACATTGATCAAATGAATCTCCAAAAACAGAAAAGTCATCCATAAAAACCTCAAGGAATCGTTCAACCATATCAAAAAAATGCTCAACATGCATCGTTGAAATGTAGCAAGTGCATTACATAATCCAAACGGCATCTCCTATATGCAAAAGTGCCAAAAGGACAAGTGAATGTGGTCTTCTCTTGATCTTTTGGTGTTGTGGGAATCTGATTGTATCTTGAATAACCATCTAGAAAGCAATAAAACTCATGACCCGCTAATCTATCAAGCATTTGTTCGATAAATGGTAAAGGAAAATAGTCTTTACGTGTGACAGAATTCAACTTTCTGTAATCAATGCATACACGCCATCCTGTAGTTACTCTAGTGGGTACTAATTCATGATCAGCATTGATGACTACTGTAACTCCTAACTTTTTAGGAACAACTTGCACAGGACTAACCCACGAACTATCAGAAATAGGGTAAATGATACCTGCATCTAATAGCTTAAGGACTTCAGTGCGAACAACCTCTTTCATGTTTGGATTTAACCGACGTTGCATTTCGCTAGTAGGTTTAGCATTTTCATCAAGATGAATGTAATGCATGCAATCCACTGGGTTTATACCTTTTATGTCTGCTATGGTCCATCCTAATGCTCTTTTATGTTCTTTTAAAACATCCAATAACTTACCTTTTTGTTCGTCATTGAGGGAAGAAGAGATGATTACTGGTAAAGTGCTTTCTTTTCCCAAGAATGCGTATTCCAAAGTGTTGGGTAATGGCTTGAGTTCGAGTTTTGGTGGTGATTCTGATGATGGGCTAAGCTTCTTTTCTGACAGCACTAGTTGTTCAACTCTTGACTTCTATTTATTAGTGTCCATGGATAGTGTTGAGTCAAGTAGAGCATTGACTTCACCAACTGATCTATCAATATCAAAATTGAAACCAAAGTGAGTTAAACAAGTTTACAAAGGGTCATCACTAAGGTTTGAAAGAAAATTGTTATCAACTAGTGTTTCTATTAAATCCACATCAACAATTCCATCATCTGCACTGTGAGGTTGTTTAGCAATGTTAAAGATATTGAGTTCCATGGTCATATTGCCAAAAGACAACTGCATATTTTCGGTTCTACATTGAATATGTGCATTGGCAGTTGCCAAGAAAGGTCAGCCCAGAATAATGGGAATGTGCTTCTTTGAATCCTGCACTGGTTGAGTGTCAATTACAATGAAATCAATAGGAAAATAAAACTTGTCTACCTAGATAAGCACGTCCTCCACAATACCACGAGGTATTTTTGTGGACCGATCTGCAAGCTGTAACACCACTGGAGTTGGATGTAATTCGCCCAGTCCAAGTTTCACAAATACAGAGTAAGGCAACAGATTTACACTAGCTCCTAAATCCAACAAAGCATTCTCAATTGTGTGGTTCCCTATACTACATGAGATAGTGGGGGAGCCTGGATCTTTGCATTTTAAAGGCATTTTATGTTGGAGTATAGAACTAATATTTTCTGTTAGAAAGGCCTTTTTATGAACATGAATATTTCTCTTTTTAGTACAAAAGGTCTTTAAGAAACTTGGCGTATGATGGCACTTGTTTTATAGCTTCAAGTAAAGGGATGTTAACACTTACCTGTTTGAAGATTTCAAGAATCTCACCTGTGGATTTTCCTTTCTTCCCTTTAGCTAACCTCTGAAGAAATGGAGCTTTAGGAACATATTCTCGTGGGTTGGTTTCCTCTTTCTCCTCTGATGATGATTCCTCAATGTTCATAGGTACAATCTGAGTTGATTTTGGCATCTCCACTTTGTTGTCGACTTCTTTTTCTTTTCGCAAGGTCATTACTGCTTTGACCTCTCCATGCTGCTGTGGTGAACTAGAACTTACTTCATTCACTGCTTTAGGGTTGGGCACTGGTTGACTTGGGAATTTACCTTTTTCAACGGTCATGGCCAAAGTTTGAACTGAAGAAGTAAGTTGTCCCACCATTTTCTCAAGACTCGAAATTAATTGAGCTTGTGAGTTGAAGCCCGCTCTCATTTCATTTCGTAATTCATCAATGGTGCGATTCTGCTGCTCGATCTTGAAGTTAGTAAGATTTTTGACATTTTGGAATGTATCCTCCCATGGTTTAGGTTGAGAATGGTTTGGGTTCTGATTGTATGGTCTAAACGGTGGTTGAGAGGCTTGAGACATTTGAAGAACTGGTTGCATTGGTGGAGGTGGAACTGATGGTCCGTTTTGTTGGAATCCTTGAGACCATGAAAAATTGAGGTGGTCTCTCCATCCAGGGTTATATGTGTTGGAGTAAGGGTTGTAGTTTGATGGTTTTCTCATGACACCTTTGGCATTGGCTTGATCAGAATATAAGTCATGGTCATGTGGCTCTGTTGATTTAGCAGTTGTCAAAGATGCTATTTGTCGAGCAAGACCTTCAACCATCTCTTTGACTTTTTTAATTCCTGAGCTTGACTCGCCAATATTAACCTCATTCACTCCCTTAATTCTCCTGGTATTTCTGAGTGATCGACTCCGTTGTTGAGAATTATCCGATTGCCATTGGAAAAATTCCCAAATCTCTGATGCGCTTTTGGACATTAACTCTCCTCCACTGGTTGCCATTAGCCACTCTTGCATATGTGGCAATAATCCCTCTAAAAAATATTAGCATTGGTGTCATTTCTCGTACCCATGATGTGGACACTTCAAGAGTAGCCCATTAAATCGCTCCCATGCTTCGAAAAACTGGTCGTCATCTCTTTGAGTAAACTCTGAAATTTTCCTGCGAATAGCATTGGTTTTATGAACTGGGAAATATTTATTTAAAAATTTAGTTACTATTTATTCCCATGATGTAATGCTATTGGAAGGCATTGTATTAAACCATGAACGAGCTCTATCTTTTAATGAAAATGGGAATAATCTAAGTTTAACATCATCATCTGAAAAATTCTCGTATTTAAAAGTTTGACAAATAGCATGAAAATCATTCAGATGATTATATGGGTCCTCATTTTCTAGGCCATAGAATGTGGGGAGACAATTTAGCACACTAGGTTTTAATTCAAAACTCCTAGCAGCTACATTTGGGTACCTTATGCATGATGTGCTCAAATTAGCTAAAGGACTAAAATAATCCTTAAATGGCCTCTCTTGTGGTTCTGGTTGCTGATGTTGCAAATCCATTTCAAATTTCTTTTGAAAAACAGTGTGTTTGTGAGTGCGAAGTGTTTTTTCCAAATCAAGGTCTAAAGGTTCAAGATTAGGTGATAATGACCTTCGACCATGCATGCAAATAATAAAATAAATGAAAATTAAACAAATAAAAATAAAGAGGAGAGAGAAATTACGATACTAACCTTGTGACGTTGTTATAACCTTACTATGAACATACACTCAAGTGCTAAAAAGAAAATACAATAAATAGATTAACTAAAAATAAAATTAGAAGATAAATTACAACGAAAAATGAAAAATTTAAATTACAGAAATATAAAGAAGAGAAAAAGAAATAAAATTAAATTACAGGAAAAAAATTACTTAAAAAAATTTAATTCTATGGAATAATAAATTAACAGAATAAATAAAAATTACAAAGAAAAATAACTCAGAAATTAAATTAAAGAAATTTAAAGAAATTACAAAAAAATTAAATTATTGAAATTTAAAGAAATTTAAATTACCAAAATTAAATTACAGATTCACTTTTTTTTAATTTTTTTATAATTTTTAATGAAAGCAAAAAAAAATTATTTAAAAAAACTAATTCTATGAATTAATTTTACGAATAAATTAAAATAAATTGCAAGATAAACAAAACAAATTACAAAGAAAAGTAAAGCAAAAATTTAAATTACAGAAATTAAATTACAAAAATTTAAATTACAAAAATGAAATTACAAAAATTTAAATTACAAAAATTAAATTACAAAAATTTAAATTACAAAAATTAAATTATAGAATTATTATTTTTTTATAAGAAAAAAATTGTGAATTAAAATGGCCGGAATAATTAAAACTGTAACTGTTATAATAAAGTACTTGGGTATCTGGATCCGCATCAACATGCTCCATGGGCTAAATATTCCATATTAATACCAATTAAATCATAAGGGGGGATTCCACACCATCAACCACTCTCCAATAAGTATGGTGCCAAGGGCTTATCGTGCCAAATAATAATAACCTGACTTAGGGTCTTAGGTTTAACAGGAGAAATGTATCTAGACAAGACTATTATTATTTTATTTGTAATAAAAAGTCAAAACAACCACAAATATTAGAGGGGAAGAGAAAGTAAATTTACCAAATTAAGCCCATGGAATATGTTGAGACTTCACCTTCAACCCAAGCTCAAAAAGAAATTAGCTACTCATATTTTAACTAAGGATAAAAAAGGAAATTTTATTAAAATACAAAGAAACTACAAGAAGGAGAAGGAATTTCAGAAATCTAAGCTTAAAAATGAATTCAGGGATATCAAATTAGGGGGGGAGAGCCCCTTTTTTGTAGATACATTGAGTGAATCGTGACCATCGGATTAAAAATAATTCGGATGCGCAGGATTGCGCCACGTCATCAGTCAACAGTCAACAGTCAACATTTGTACAATAATGCCGCCTGAATAGTAAATAATCTCATGTAAGCGCATGTACTGTACACAAGATTTTTGCTCCACTAAGATGCTGCTACGTCATCAATCTACAGTACATAAGAAATTTAGTCCAATAAGATCGTGACACATCATCGGTGAACGCCACGTCATCGGTGAACGCCATATAAGCAGTCAATCCACATAATTCATCCAATCAGATACTGCCACGTCATAGGTAGTTGCCATATCATCGGTCCGTATACATGAACAGTATCATGAACAGTATCGTATGTATGAACAGTACCGTACGTGTGAAGAGTGATTTTTTCCTTTAATGCTCTTCTTAAGGTTTTCGACCGTCCTGAGTCCAAATATGACGTCCGTTTTACTGTCTGATCACTCGTTCATTGTGAAACGATCGTAATGCCCCTAAAATACATAAAATACATAATTATAATAAAACATATATAATTAAATAAAAAAATACTTAAATAAATAAAAGTAGTAATGTTAGTGAGATTTAAAGTGTAAAATGACGATTTTCTCCTTTATAAATATACACTTTCTAATACTCAACAGCCAGGTCATGTAATGATGAAGTTTCAATAGGGAGATTCTGTGTAATAAAAGAAAAGGCATATTGGTGCATTGGTTGTTTTGAAGTGCTAGTTGGATAAAGCTGAGGAGCAGAGATAGTTGGAATTGGTTCATAAATAGTTAAAGGCAGTTGAGATGGGAAAGGTGTAGCCATGGGAGAAGATGGTGGAGATAAGGGTTGGCATTAAGGCATGGGTGCATGTTGAGGCATGGTTGCAAGCTTAGTAGGTTTTATAGGTCTCTTGGGAACTGGAGGTTGTTTAGAAAAAGTATGAATCATTCTAAAACCATAACGTTTTGAAGCATCATTGGAGGATGCTGAACTTTAACAAAGAAAATGGATGATAAGAAGGAGAGAGGTTTGTTAAAGGAGGCGATGGAGTAAAGAGGCCGGGTTTGTGCTTCTTAGTATCAATTTTAGAGATCTTAGCTTTCAGATTTCAGATTTCTCATTCCTTTTGGTCAAATTAAAGACCCCAATAATGTTGTACAATCATTTGTCCTACCGACTCTAGAAAGGTGGTATGATTTATGATTTTTTAGAACTCTCTACTCCGAATGATTTAGAGAAAGCCTTGTCATCATGTTAGCAACCTCTTCTATAGTTGTGTATTCATCACTTACTACTCCTGTTTCTCTTTCTTCCACTTTATCCCTACCTAAGAACTGTTCCTCTCGTACAGCCAGTAAGATAAAAAACCTTGTTGAATATTCATATGTTCCTGAGTCTACCCAGATAAATGAGTCATCTTTTCCCCTTGTCAGTCCTTACCAGTTGTATAAAAGAGAAAATACTATTACTTGTAGTATCCAATCCCTTATCTCTACCAAGCGTTCACATCCAAAAATATACATCTAGTCCTCTATGTTAGACCAGTGTGCACTTCAGTCTTGCAATGCTGAACAATATGTCACCTTAGAAATTCCAACTGAACTTATTACTAGTTGGAAGAAAGAAGGTTATACCCATCTTCACCTCGGTGGTGTCTCGTTGATTTGAACCCTTCATGGTAGAAAACGACTTCCAGTTACAGCCCGGATAGCTTTATTGGATACCAAATTCAAACTATACCAGCATGCCATTATTAGTACTATCTTGACCATTCTCTATGCTAGTAATGTTTTACTTACCTTTTACCCCAATTTTAACTTTTCTCTTCAAGATCCAAATCTCTCAACTACCCTCAAAGTACAAATCCAACTCCAGGGTGCTGAGCAAATCACCTCTGCCAAAATTGCTACCTTACACCATCAACTTGTGTATAGGATGCAAAACCATGCTCTTGACATTCCAAGCCCTCAAACCTCTTCTGAAGCTTTGATGATTCTTATTGAATCACAAGAAATTCCTACCATCATCTAATATAATTAGAAACTCTCGACTATAAACCTTATGGGATCTCTAGACACTCTGGTCTCTTATCTAAGGCGAGTTCTTATAATCGTTAAAGGTTCTACAATATTAAAAGATTGAAAGCTTTTTGATACACATGATTCTCAGAAGAGGCAAGTGTAGAGCATACTTACTTGAAGAAGAAGAAGTTTTAGAATTTCTAGATTTAGAGATAAAGAGAGGTTTTAGAATTGAGACATTGAATTCTAAAAAAACTTACTGATTCACTCCCCAATATCTTACAATGAGGCAACCATCCCCTTTTATAGTAGAAGGAAGAGTTCTTGATAAGATAGGACCTCTATAAAAAATAGTGAAAAAACAACATAATTATATAGCTTTTGTAAAACAATTAAGTATTTTATGTATTTTAGGAGCATTATTATCATTTTATAATAAATGAGATATCGGATGATAAAATGAACAACAAATCTGAACTCAGAATGGTCGAAAACCTTAGAAGGAGTATAAAAGTACAAATGTCACTGTTCACATGTACGGTACTATTCACGATACTATTTATGACACTAATCATATATACTATGCGATAACGTTACATTGACCGATGATGTGGCAGCATTTGATTGGAGAAATAATGTGGCATTGACTAATTATGTGGCGTGACTTGACTGATGAGGTGTCACAATCTTATTAGATTAAAATATTTATACATTGTTGATTGATGACGTGGCAGTATGTTAGTGGATTAGAAAAATTTGCGTACGGTATATGCATATACACGGGCGATAACCTTAATTATGTGTTCAATCCAATCAGAACTTGTCACGTAGTGCAATCCTATGCATCCAAATTGTCATAATTTACTCGTTGTATCTATAAAAAAAGGGCTTCCCTCTCTAATTTTACACCCTTAAATTCATTTTTGAGCTCCATTTTTTGTAATTCCTTTTCCATCTTTTATTTTCTATGTAGCTATTTTTCTTTCATGTTTGGGTTGAAGGTGAAGTCTCAACATATTCCATGGGCTTAATTGGTAGATTTATTTTCTCTTCCCCTCTAATTCTGTGGATGTATTGACTTTTCGTTGACAAATAGGAATAATATAGTTATTACTGTTTGACACAGTAAGCCCTTAGCACCATATTAATTAGAATGTAGTTTATGAGGAGTGGATTTTCTCTTCATGATTTAATTGGTACTAATAAGGAATATTGATCCTTGGTGCATGTTGATGCAGATCTAGATACCCAAGTGTTTTATTATAATAGTTGTTATTTTAATTATTCATGTCATTCCAATTTAAAATTTAGGATAATTTTACCATAATTTTAACCACCCATTTAAAAAAATTAATTCAACATATAATTAAAATCCACTTTCTCGTGGGATCGACACTCGTCATTATTAATCTATTCTATAATAAATTTGTATACTTGCAAGTTCAATAAAATTTACATAATAAATTTTTGGCACTGTTGCTAGAGAGGTAAGTTATTTTAATTTGTTGAATTAATTTTTTAAGTAATTTTTTTTGTTTTCTTGTATTTTTTCTTATTAAAAAAAATAATTTCGTAATTTAATTTTTGTAATTTAAATTTTTGTAATATAAATTTTTGTAATTCAATTTTTAAGTTATTTTTCTTGGTACTTTTTTCGTTTTATCTTGTTAATTTATTTTAACTAATTTGTGAAATTAATTTTTAAGTAATTTTTTTGTTGTTTTCTTTCAAAATTGTTATTAAAAATTAAAATAAAATTAAAAAATTAAAAAAAGTGAATATGCAATTCTTGTAATTTAAATTCTTTTCTTTTTCTCCTCTTGATATTTCCATAATTTAATTTTTACATCATTTTTCATTGTAATTTTTCATTTATCTTATTATTTTATTTTTAATTCATCTATTTCTTTCTTTTTAGCACTTGAGTTTATTTTTATAGTAAAGTAGTAACAGCATGATAAGGTTGTATCGTAAATTTTTTATCTTCTTTATTTTCATTAATTTTATTCTTATCTTTTTGTTATTTTTTTTTATGCATGGTCAAAGGTCACAATTACCTTATCTTGAGCCTATAGACATAGAATTAAAAAAAATACTTTGAACACACAAATACATTACATTTAAAGATAAAATTAAAATGGATTTGCAACAACAAAAATCACCACAGGAAATGACATGTATACGATACTCAAATGTAACTATTAGAAGTTTTGAATTAAAACCTAGTGTGCTAAATTGTTTCCCAATATTTTATGGCCGAGAAAATGACAATCCATATAATCATTTGAATGATTTTCATACTGGTTGTCAAACATTTAAATATGAAAATTTTTCAGATTATGATGTTAAACTCAGACTATTCTCATTTTCTTTAAACGATAGTATAAGGTACAATCTTCTTACTCAGATATAATATAATTAATCTAACAAACTCTCTTAAGCATTTATTATTATAATAATAATAATAAAATATAATAATATAATAACATAATAATAAAATAATTAATAATTAATAATTAATAATTAAAAAGTAATGATGACATAAGTAATGATATAACAAGAAATATTGTAGAGATATTAGAAATTCTAAAAATTACTAAGATATTTATGGAAAAACAAATCTCCACCATTAATCAAATGATATGGTGGCAAAATCATAATCATTTATGGGCCTTAGTAAATTTAATAAATACCCTCTAGCCCTTTCATTTTCTAGAAATCCTAAAAATTCCATCTTTTTCTATTCTAAGCCAAAGCATCATTAGTAGAATAATTCTCAAGTTTAGGAAGGAAGGTTTAGGAGAATCAAAGAAAATAGGTAAGTAACACTTCACTTCAACTGCAAAGTAAAGACAATATGTTAAAAATAACATCGAATAATAATT
Organism: Aegle marmelos; assembly: GCA_030449875.1. Classification (NCBI taxonomy): domain Eukaryota; kingdom Viridiplantae; phylum Streptophyta; class Magnoliopsida; order Sapindales; family Rutaceae; genus Aegle; species Aegle marmelos. The sequence continues at coordinate 18,338,915 of JASUUL010000143.1, forward strand.
CTCTTATACTAGGTTTAGTTTTAAATAATCTCTTATCTTATAATGATTATTATGGTGCGATTGATTATTATTTAATCCCCACATGACTGACTATGCCCTTTATATCATGATATCATGCTCATATGGCCAGCTATGCCACCTAGGATGTGATGCTTACTACTTACTTGATTGGATGGTCGGCTATGTCACTTAATATGTGATGCTTTTACTTTATTATGTCATAATCGGCATTGCCGCCTAAAATATGATATTGTTATTACTTCTTACATGGTCGCCTTTGCCGCTTATATTGTTAGATGTTGTTGTCTTAAATTAGTTTCATGTTTTGCTTTATTATATATCTATAAAGTTTAGATACCATGACATAAGTTGCATTGGGCTTATGCATTTTATGGGTGATTTGCTAAAAAGGTATTTTAACAAATTTAAAAAAAAAAGGGTTGTTGTACTACTAGGTGGCAAGCGTTCATAAAGTGGGCAAGCCCTCTAAGCTAAGAAAAGAGATCCTTTAAGGATGGCGATACATAATGCCCAACAGATCAATTAATTAAGTCTAAGGGCATGTTGTGGAATGCTAGCCTTGTAGTACAACAAACTAGGGCCCTAACATAGTTCTTTACATTTCTAAGTTTCATTTAAAAAATTTAACACTTATTTCATGAAGTCATTCATGTGTATGGTAGGTAATACATGCAACAAGTGTTTACTTACTGAGCATTAGCTGAGGCAATCCTTACATTACAGGAATTGAGGGGTAGGGAAAGCTGACGCTGATTCCCAACCAAGGCAAATTGTATATGGATATAATAGACCTTGGGTTACACAACGAACTTAATTGTGTTTCTATCGAAGCATAAATACAACAAGTTTATTTATGGAGTTGGTTTATGACATGTTACTAAGAGATCCTTAACTTTTGTAACCAAGTTTTTCTATAATAAACCTTTTATATAGTGTTTGTGTAACAAGCTTTTTATATTCTATATTTATAAAATGTTTATTTTTAAATTCATTTCTACAATGCTTAATGTTTAAACTGTTTTAACAACCTTAGTTACAACCATAAAAGTGAAGTGTTACAAATTGGTATCAGAGCCTAAGGTTTAGGGGGAGGACACAGTTATCTCTTAGTAAGAATTAGGAATTAAGATAATTAAATATCTTACATTTAATTTATTTGACCCTTAAAAAGTTGGTTAAAAAATTATAGAGATGTCAAGTGCCAGGGGTAACAGAGGCAAAAGAGTGGGAAGAACTTCAAGGGAGTAATCCTTTGTAATTGATCGACTTACAGATGTCGCACGACTCTTAGAATCAGAAGTCAGAAGAGACGAATGTGCTCAAGCAACAAATAATGCCGGGATTGAATTTAAAAGATTAAATCCACCTATATTTGAAGAAGGTGTGGATCCTATTACAACAGACCAATGGTTGCGAACCATGGAAAGAATGACTGAAGTAGCCAGAAGAAGAAAAAGTCACTTATGTTTCCTTGATGCTACGAGGAGCAATTAAATATTGGTGGGATTCCATCAGATGATGCGATGCAACAATGCGATTGAAGGAATTTAAAGAACACTTTTATAATAAGTATTTTTCAGAGATGGTCCGGTCGACCAAAAGAAAAGAATTATGTTATTTACAATAAGGAAAAATAACAATGCTAGAATATATCCAAAAATTTGATGAGCTCTCTTATTATGCTCTACACATAATTGCCACAGAAGACTTGAAAAAAGATCGTTTTATGCAAGGATTGCGTAAAGATTTAGCAAAAGACTTAAAATTATGTAATTCGGGATGCTTTCCTCAATAAGCTCCTGGATAGAGCCTTAATAATTGAGCAAGCAGATGAAGAAAAGAATGAAGAAAAACAAAAGAATAAAAGGAGAATATATCAAGGGAGTTATGTAGCTAATCATGGAAGATAGCTCTCAAACAACAAGAGGAAGTGAGTGCCAACTACCTAAGAGCAAGATAAGAACAAGCGTCTAAAGAATCACCAAAAAGAGGCCCTACAAAAGCCTAAATGCAATCAATGTGGTAAAACTCACCTTAGAGAATGCTGAGCCAACACTAGAACATGTTTCAAATGTGGAAAAGAAGGACACTTCATCAAAGATTGCCTAGAGAATGGTACGCAGTGAGAAAAGACTAACGCTCACCAAGGCCGATGTAGAGGTAAACCCTTCAGTAATATCAGGTTAACTATCTATCACTCAAACTCCTGCATATGTGTTGATAGACTCAAGAACTACACATTCATTTGCCTCACCAATATTTATTAGGAAAATCAAAGGGGCCCTTGACATAATAAGTAAACCTTTTAGTGTCATGCTTCCTGTTAGCCTAAAAGGCTATAAATATTATAATTTTGATTATAACAAACATATGCATTAAAGTGTTTTATTTTATATTTCACAAGTTCACTAGTTTTAAAGGATAATGAATAAAGTGAAATCAAGCTCAAGACACTTAACAGACAATGGCGAAATCAAGAATAGAATTTCGAGCTCAACGGATAACTTATTGCGACAATTTCTTGTAAAGCCGGTATGATTTAATTTATGCTTGGATTAGCATTTGTAAAGCTCAATTTTCTGTTAATAAAATAATTATTTTTCAAACTAAATTAATTTTATGTATATGAGATAAAATATTTTGTAGATTTGAGTAATTTTGGTTAAAATGAAAAAGTTTTAAATTTCAGAGTTGGACTTATTTGCTAAGTTTTGAAACTTTTGGGCTATATTGTAACTTATAAAAGATTGGGGGTCTAAGTGAAAAATTTTAAGAACTTTAAAGATTATGGTGACTTATTTGAAAAGATTTTCTTTAGTTTGGCTATACTATAATTTCAAAAAGTTTTAGGAATTAAATAGTATTTAAATTTTTAGAATTGGACCTTTTTGTAAAGTTTTATATGTTTTGGGCCATAATATAATTTAAAAAAATTTTAAGGTAAAACTGTAATTTTATTAACAGTATTACTATAGCAAAATTCAAATTTAATGGTAACTTCACTGTTACGAGTGGTGATCCGGTTAAATTAAGCGGCTAGCTGCTTGAGCACTGAAATTTGTAAATAATGGCTAGTTTTCGAGCTTTAACTATAAAAATTCAACTCCAACTTCATTTTCAACTCTTTAACAAGCAAAAACAAGTTGATAAAATATATATTGAACTTCCATATTGCAAATCATCATAGATTAAATTATTTTTGTGCCATTATTTGTGAATCCACTCTTATAGAGAGTTTCTTGTTGCAATTTTCATTACATATCATATTGAGAGTGTTCAAGTGAGGGAAACACTTGGGGTAAAGGGATTAGGGTGATAATCTCTTAATTGTAAAGGTCTATTGACACCTTGAAAGTCAATTGTAAACATTTGAAGCCTAAGAAGGCTTGGATAGTGAAATCCTCAAGCTCAGTTGGCTTGGAGGCGTGGACGTAGGAGGGGACTGCAGAACCACGTAAAAATCGCTGTACTTGCATTTTTTTTTCCCTTACTCATTTATTTTGCAAGCATTGTCTAATTTATTATATTTAATTTAATTATTGTAAGACTTATTATCTTTGTTTGCATTAAGGCGTTAGATTGAACCGTTTAAAATTTTATTTAAAATAATTTTTAAAAACCCAATTCACCCTCCTTCTTGGGTTGCACATTTGCATTTCACTTCCATCTAATGAAGTATTAAACCTAGGACAACTAGTTAGAGTATGTGAAGTCAACATTAGTGATTGTGCACTATGTGTTGACCTAATAATCCTTGAGATGCATGACTATGATGTGATTCTTGATATGAATTGGTTATCAAAGTACTATGCCAAGATAGATTATGAGAAAAAAGAGGTAATGTTCCAACCACCACAAAAGGCATCATTTATATTTAAGGGCAAATGCAAAGAGAATAGAATATTTGTCATCTCTACTTTAAAAGCAATTAGACTATTAAAGGGAGGATGTGAGGGATACTTGGCAAGCGTTATCAAAATTAGAGAGCAAAAGCAAACGCTGAAAGAAATCCCAGTGGTAAACGAATTTCCTAAGGTCTTTCCTGAAGAACTCCTCGGACTACCACCAGATTAAGAAGTCGAGTTCAAAATTAACTTGTTACCAGAAATTAGCCCAATCTCAAAAACGCCCTACAGGATGGCCTCATTGGAATTAAAAGAGTTAAAGAATCAAATATAAGAACTATTAAACAAAGGCTGCATATGTCCAAGCCATTTCCCTTGAGGAGCACCAGTGTCATTCGTAAAGAAAAAGGATAGATTAATGTGGATGTGAATAGACTATCGAGAATTAAATAAGGTCACCATCAAGAATAAGTACCCACTTCCATATATCAAAGATCTGTTTGATCAACTACAAGGAGTAGCAATATCCTCGAAGATTGATCTACGGTCAGGATATTACCAACTAAAAGTCAGAGAAGAGGATATTCTCAAAACTGCATTTAGAACATGTTATGGACACTATGATTTTGTCGTTATGCCATTTAGTCTAACTAATGCCCCAGCAGCTTTCATAGATCTCATGAATAGAGTATTTAAAGATTATTTGGATAAATTCATAGTGGTGTTCATTGATGACATCTTGATCTACTCACAAATGAAGAAAGAATGTGCCGAACATCTGAGGATCACTTTTCAGACTTTAAAGAAGAAGCAAATTATATGTAAGATTCAAGAAGTGCGAATTTTGGTAGGAAAGCATTATATTCCTGAAGCATGTTGTGTCTAAGGATTGAATTTCAGTTGATCCCTCTAAGGTGGAAGCGGTGAGTTAATGAGCTAGACCAACTAATATTAAAGAAGTCAAAAGCTTCTTAGGATTAGCAGGCTATTATCAAAGATTCGTGGAAGGCTTCTCCAAGTTTGCAATGCCATTAACCCAATTAAAAAGAAGAACACCAAGTTTGTGTTGACACCAGAATATGAGAAAAGCTTTGACGAGCTAAAATGACGATTGGTCACTGCCCCGATCTTAGCCATTCGTAATAGCTCTAAAGAATTCATTATATACAGCGATGTCTCCAAAAATGGCATAAGATGCGTCATCATGTAAAATGGAAAGGTCATTATGTATGCCTCCAGACAATTAAAGGAATATGGCAAAAACTATCCCACACACGACTTAGAGTTGGTTGCGGTAAAAAATATGGCATCACTATTTAATGGGAGTGCATTGTAAGATTTATATAGATCACAAGAGCCTTATATATTTTTCTACATAAAAGGAGTTAAACATGCGATAATGATATTGACTGGAACTCGTCAAGGACTACGATTGTGAAATGAACTATCATCTTAGAAAAGTAAACGTAGTAGTAGATGCATTAAGCCAAAGTCAAGTTTGTCAGCTTTAAGGATTCTACCTAAGCTATTACAAAACGAGATACGTAAGGCGGAGATCGAGCTCATGACAGGAGAACTCACTCACATGATAGTTTGCTCAACTTTATTAGAAAGGATTAGGGAAGGGCAGGAAGCTGATTCGTACTTAAAGAATTTAAAAATGGAGACCAATTCAGAGAAAGAGATGCCACTCAAGAAGTCAGAGAAAGGAATCATTTTATTTAGAGATAGGATATGCATACCAGATAATAAAGATCTAAAGAAAAAAATTCTACTTGAAGCTCATACAGCTCCATATTCACTATATCCTGACACAACAAAAATGTATAAAGATTTAAAGAGGCATTATTGGTGGCTTGGAATGAGGAAAGATATAGTTAAGTCGTGGCTTAATGCCTCACCTATCAATAAATCAAGGTAAACCATCAGAAATTGGTAAGACTTTTGGAACCCAATCAAATCTCTAAATGGAAGTGGGAGGAAATCACAATGGACTTCGTCATTGGCCTCCCAAGGACTACAAAATGCATGATACCATCTGGGTGATAGTTGATCGACTCACAAAGTCTACCCGCTTCGTGCTTATTCGAATGACGTACACCATGGACTAACTTGCAGAAATATACATAAACGAGATAGTTAGACTACATGGTGTACTTGTCTCTATTATTTCTGACTGAGATACGAGATTCACCTCGACATTCTAGGAGAAGCAACACAAGGCTAGAGGGATAAGATTAAAATTTAGCATAACATTTCACCCTTAAACAAATGGCCAATCAGAGAAGACGATTCAAATACTCGAAGATATGTTGCGAGGAGGTTTCATCAAGTTTTAAGGATCGTGAAGCAAATATTTAGCATTGGCTAAATTTGCCTACAATAATAGTTACCAAGCAACAATCGGCATGGCACCATACGAAACTTTATATGGTAGAAAATGTTAATCACCTATTCATTGGGATGAGATAAGTGAGCAAAGATACCTTGGACCAGACATAGTTGCGGCCTCATTTGAAGTAATCAAGAAAATAAGACAGAATGTAAGCAGCCCAAAGTCGACAAAAAAGTTATGCAGATAAAAGATGAAGACCATTGGAATTTCAAGTTGGTGAGAAAGTATTCCTAAAAGTTGCCCCAATGAAAGGATCATGAGATTTGGAAATAAGGGAAAATTAAGCCCAAGATTCATTGGGCCATTTGAAATACTCGAACGTATTAGGAGTGTCTCCTATCGACTTGTACTTCCACCATCATTATCAAGAACACACAATGTCTTTCATATCTCTATGCTAAAGAAATATATTCCATACCTCTCTCACGTGCTAGATTGTAAGCCTCTTCAACTCGAGGAAGACATAACCTATGAGGAACGTCCAGTTCAAGTACTCAATAAAAGAATAAAAGAGTTAAGGAAAAAGAAAATTTCTCTAGTTAAGATACTATAGCGGAATAGCTCAGTGGAGGCGGTAGCATAGGAGCACAAGGAAGAAATAAAAAACAAGTACCCCTAGCTATTCAGTAAATAAATTTCGAGGATGAAATTTTTTTAAAGGGGGAGGAGATTGTGAGGTACAATCTTCTTACTCGGATATAATATAATTAACCTAACAAGCTCTCCTAAGCATTTATTATTATTATTATTATTATTATTGTTATTATTATTATCATTATTATTATATAATAAAGTATAATAATATAATAACATAATAATAAAATAATTAATAATTAAAAAATAATGATGACATAAGCAATGACATAAGTAATGATGTAATAAGAAATGTTGTAGAGATATTAGAAATTCTAAAAATTACTAAGATATTTATGGAGAGATAAATCTCACCATTAATTAAGTGCCAGGTGGCAAAATCTTCGCATTCTAGAAATTACTAAGATATTATTGGAGAAATAAATCTCCACCATTAATCAAATAATATAGTGGCAAAATCCTAGCCACTCATGGGCCTTAGAAAATCCTATAAATACTCTCTAGCCCTTTCATTTTCATAAACCCTAGAAATTCCATCGTTTTCCATTGTAAGCCAAATTATCGTTAGTGGAGAAATTTTCAAGTTTGGGAAGGAAGGTTTAAGGAAATCAAAGAAAGTAGGTAAGTAACATTTCACTTCAACTGCAATGTAAGGACAATATGTTAAAAATAGCTTTGAATAATAATTCTCTTATGTTAGGTTTAGTTATAAATAATCTCTTATCTTATAACGATTATTAAAGTGCGATTTATTATTATTTAATCCCTACATAGCTGACTATGCAGCCTATATCATGATATCATCCTCATATGGCTGGCTATGCTGCCTAGGATGTGATACTTACTATTCACTTGATTAGATGGTCAGTTATGCCGCCTAATATGTGATGCTTTTATTTTATAATGCTATAGTCGGCACTGCCGCCTAAAATATGATATTGTTATTACTCCTTATATGGTCGTCCCTATCGCCTATATTATAATTCTATTTCTTTAATTTCTATATGGACGGCGCTGCCGTTTATGCTAGATATTGTTGTCTCTTGAAACGCATCCCAGTGGATACGTCCAAAGTGCAATACTCTAGTTAGACCATTATTCCAGAAAGAATGTACAAACTATAGTCTCGGTAATCTGACTATAAATGACCTTATTTGCCAGTTTGTAAGAAAATTGGATTGAAAGCCTATCTTCAACCCATAGAGGGCGTTCAAGCCATTTCTAGATGTAAAACCAGAGGAAGATGTGAGCCACAGTCGCAACTACTTGTAAATATCTTGTTATTTCAATGTTGTTTTATTTCACTGTTGTTTGATTACTTACATTTTTTTCTTTAATAATTTCATGCTATAATTATTTGCTTTGTCTTTTTACTATTTCTTTTTTTACTCTCGAGTTATGTGCTTCACGAGTTATTTGACATAGACATGTTACCTCGTTTACAGTTGTGAAACATTATTACCAAGAACCTTAAATATGACTTTTTTGTTAAGGCACCCGCAAATTGTTTTTGAGAAGTATCTAATGGTAGCTACTCCCAACAACCAAATCAAGAACATTTGTGTACTCTCTGGATTTAACTATGACAAATATAAAAAATTTATTGAGGCAGCCGTAAATCTTGGTCGAAGCATAATAGCTAGGAAACTACACTTGGTTTATAGAGGAGGTGATCGAGGGTTATCAAAATTGGTTTCAGAAGCCGTTTATACTAGAGGGAGCCAAATGTTAAGCATCATCCCAACAATCCTAAAACCTTTATTTGTGTTCACATTGCTAATGAGCTACTTGATCTGTTACAAGCTTATAAACTAGAGCCACATCCTAAGACTTTAGTTTTGGGGTGGCCAACTAATGATGGTAGCAGTAGTCGTAGTAAGAAGTGCAAATTAGATTTAACTCTCTGTTGTAAATATTTTCTTCTATGTTGCAGCACCCAGGTGATATCTTCTAATATCTACTTCTTTCCTTTAAAACATTGAGGATAATGTTTCATTCTGGTTGGGGAAGGGAATAGTTGATAATTGTGCAATGTTTTGATCTTTGTGAAGTTTTTATAAATTTTTGTTGTAAAAACTAACTATGATTAACTTTTTACGTCGAAGATGGCTGAATATGGAGTGTAGTAACTCTACAAACGCATCCTCTTAATTTTAAAGTTAAAAAAAATTTACTTTTCATTCATTTTTTTAGCTTCATTTTAAGTATGATTTTTCTAACTTCCTCTTTCTAATTTTTCCTTTATAAATATACACTTTCAAAATTTTGAGTTGAAGATGGCTGAATATGAAATGTCATAATTCTAGAAATGCATCTTCTTAGTTTTCTTTTTTGTAACCAAAAAAATAAAAAAATATATATTTTGTGATTTTTTGACATGATGACTTTCAAATTTTAGTATTTCTATTATCTTTGGTCTTGCATTTTGTTACACTATGTTTGCTACTCTACATTTGATGTCAGAGACAAAAATATGAGTTGCTTGAAGGAATATACATGTCATAATAAATTCCAAGTGAGTCCTTGAACCTATTATTTTTCTTGGAGAGCAACCCTTTTTACCCATTGTTTATACAACTTAATAGTTTATTATTTGATACACGATCTATAAATTTCTTTTGAGTCAACCTTCTAAAAAAAGAGAAAAAAATTTTATGTGTTGCTACATCCGAAAGTTTATCTAATTAGTAGATATGGAAGATTAGTTAGTACCCTAAAAGATAATGGAAAGGCCATCTTTGACCCGTTTGAGCTTTCTAGTCATCCCTTTTATGAAATATCCTTAGTTACCCCTTTTAAGCGTTTAAAAAAAATTATTATACTTTTCTTTATTAACTTATCATCTTGACCCAACTCCGATTTTGAAATATTACACAATGTCGTACAAGTTCTATCATCCATTTATGTTTGAGAAAAATGTAAATAACTATTTTGTTCAATAAAATTGTGCCTTAGTTAAAAAAAAAGAGAAGAAAAAAAGAAAAGAAAAAAAGAAAAGAAAAAAATCAACATTTATGTATTAGTTTAAAAAAAAGGAGAAATGTACTCATTTTGTTTTTCTTTCTCTATTTTTCCGTATTTGCTCACCATGTCCCTAGCTTACGTTACGTACTAATAAAAGTCCTTGATTTTAGAGAACTATAGTCTGAAGTAGAAACTAGTTACATGGGCTATAAAGTGTAGAGATGCATAAAAAAATAATAATAATAAAGAAAAAAGAAAAAAATATAAATAAATATATTGGTCCGACTCACATTTTGGTTTGAGATCGTATTATTTCTAAGCTGTGGACACATTTATTTCATCTTGGTGAGAGTGTGTGATATTACTTTAATATTTTCTCTCAATTTTCCATTAATGGGAGTGAGTATTGTTATTGGGTTTAATTTCTTTGTGAGAGTGTCACTACCAATGAGATTTTGGGGTATTAACATATCAATCTTGAAAGCAGCTTGATTACAACAGTTGTGACAAAGTCTACTGGATTGATTCATGCAGATGGTTGATTTGAGAGTAATATTTCTTAAAAACTGGAGATAATACTTATAATTTTATTTGATTTACATCATCAAGTTTAATTAAATAAACATGACAGTTAAAAAAAAGTTTTGGGTTTGAATTTGATTTCGCTAAATTTGCTAGGGACTAGCAATAAGCTGGTTGGTGGGTGTGTTGAGTGCTAGAAATGTATATTTATAAAGGAGAAAATCGTCATTTTACACTTCAAGGTCTACTAACTTCTTTACTTTTATGTATTCAAGTTTCTTGTGAATTTAATTATGTGTTTTATTATGATTAAGTATTTTACGCATTTTAAAGGCATCATGGTCATTTTACGATAAACGAGACATCGGATGACAAAACAGACAGCAAATCTGAACTCAAAACGGTCGAAAACCTTAAGAGAAACATAAAAATAAAAATGTCACTGTTCATATATACGGTACTGTTTATGGTACTATTTCTGACACTGTTTATATATACTGTACGATGACGTGACATTGATTGATGACATGGCTTGATTAATGAGGTGTCACAATCTTATTAGATAAAAATATTTATGCACAATTGACCAATGACGTGGTAGTATATTAGTGGATCAGAAAAAAGTGCATATAGTACATGCATATACATGAAATAATAGCCCTGATGATATATTCAAACCAATCAGAACTTGCTATGTGGCACAATCCTGTGCATTCAAATTGTTTTAATCCGATGACTATGATTTACTTGTTGTATCTATAAAAGGAGGCACCCCTTAGTTCATTTTTTAGATCCATTTTCTGAGATTCCTTCTTTATCTTGTATTTTCTTTGTATTTTAATAAAATTTTCATTTTATCCCTAGTTCAAATATGAGTAGCTAATTTGCTTTTAAGCTTAGGTTGAAGGTGAAGTCTCAACATATTCCATAGGCTTAAGTGATAATTTATTTTATTTTTCCTCTAATTTTTGTGGATGTTTTGTCTTTTCGTTGACAGATAGTAATAACACAGTTATCACTATTTAGAATGATAAGCCCTTAGCACCATATTAATTAGAGCGTGGTTCATGAGGAGTGGATTTCTCTCTCATGATTTAATTGGTATTAATAAGGAATATTAAGCCCTAGAGCATGTTGATGCAGATCTAGATACGCAAGTGCTTTATTATAATAGTTGCATTCTTAATTATTCTTGCTATTTTAATTCAAAATTTAGGATAAATTTATCATAATTTAACTACTCACCTAGAAAATTAAATTCAACACAGAATTAAAATTCACCTCCTCGTGGGATCGACACTTGTCACCATTAATCTATTCTATAATAGATTTGGGTACTTGCGAGTTCAATAAAATTTACATAACACCAAAGAACCTCACAATGTAGATGATGGAATTGTTGATGTAGATTTAATTGAAGCAATAGTTGATGATTGTTTTTCAAGCCTTAGTGATGATCCTTTACAAACATGTTTAACTCACTGTGGTTTAGATTTTGATATTGACAAATCAGTTGATGAGGTCAATGCCTTGACTAAGCACCATTCATAGACATAAATAAATAGAAGTCAAAAGTTGAACAACTAGCACCATTAGAAAAGAAACTCAGCCTATCATCAGAATCACCACTAAAATTGAGATCAAGCTATTACCAACACTTTGGAATATGCATTCTTAGGAGAAGAAAGTACTTTGCCAGTAATTATTTCATCATCCTTAGATGAAAAATAGAAAAGTAAGTTGTTGGAAGTTTTAAAAGAGCATAAAGGAGCATTAGGATGGACCATAGCCGACATCAAAGGTATAAACCCAGAAGATTACATGCTTTACACTCATGTTGATAAAAATGCTAAACTATTAGATGTAGGTATCATTTACCCCATTTTTGATAGTTCATGGCAGTCTTGTACAAGTTGTCCCCAAGAAGTCAAGAATCACAGTAGTTACTAATGTTGATAATAAATTGATACCTACTAGAGTGACTACAGGATGACATGTATGTATTGATTATATAAAGTTAAATTCTAGCACAAATAAAGGCCACTTTCTTTTACCATTTATTGATCAAATGCTTGATAGATTAGCAAGTCATGAATTTTATTACTTTCTAGATGGCTACTTAGGATATAATCAGATTCTTGTAGCACCAAAAGATCAAGAGAAAACCACTTTCACTTGCCCTTTTGACACTTTTACACATAGAAGAATGCCATTTGGATTATGTAATGCAGTTGCTACATTTCAACAATCCATGTTAAGTACTTTTTTCTGATATGGTTGAACGATTTCTTGAAGTCTTTATGGATGATTTTTCTATCTTTAGAGACTCATTCGATCAATGTTTACATTATCTATCACTAGTTTTGTAGAAATGTATAGAGAAGAATTTGGTCTTAAATTGGGAGAAGTGTCATTTTATGGTATAACAAGGTATTGTTCTCAATCACATCATTTCGAGCAAAGGTATTGAGGTTGATAACCTAAGGTGGAGCTCATTTCTAATCTCCCTCCACCTCAAATAGTTCGAGAAGTAAGATCTTTCCTTGGGCACGCTAATTTTTATAGACGTTTCATTAACAATTTTAGTAAAATTTCTAGACCTTTATGCAATCTACTTGCTAAGGATGTATCTTTTATCTTTAATGATTCATGTCTTGTGGCATTGGAAAAACTAAAGTAGTTGTTAACATTATCACCAATTATTCAGCCTCCAAATTGGAACTTACCATTTGAGCTTATGTGTGATGCATTTGATTATGCAGTAAGAGCAGTATTAGGAGAAAAGTTGATCAAATTTCCCATGTCATTTACTATGCTAGTATGACATTGAATGATGCACAATTGAACTATTCGACCACATAAGAAGAAATGCTAGTAGTAGTATTTGCATTATAGAAATTTTGTTTTTATCTCATTAGTTGTAAATAATTGTGTTCATAGATCATGCTGCTCTTAAATATCTTCTCACAAAGAAAAACAAAAAGCTAGACTAATTTGTTGGGTACTACTCTTGTAGGAATTGGACTTCAAAATTAAAGATAAGAAAGGCATAAAAAATGTTTTGCCAGACCATATTTCTCATCTTAATTTTGACATAATTAAAGAGTCATTACCATTGAATGAATCATTCCTAGATGGATAATTGATGAGAGTAGAAGTATTGCCATGGTCTGCTGACATTGTTAACTTTTTTGTTACAAGTCAACTTCCAGAGCATTAGGCTAAGTAGGACAAAGCTAAATTCTTTGCGGAAATAAAGAATTTCTTTTAGGATGATTGTTGAGTGTTAGAAAGTGTATATTTATAAAGGAGAAAAATCGTCATTTTATACTTTAAATCTCACTAACATTGCTATTTTTATTTATTTAAGTATTTTGTTATTTAATTATATGAGTATTTTATTATTATAATTATGTATTTTATATATTTTAAGGGCATTACGATTGTTTCACAATGAACGAGTGATCAGACAGCAAAACGGATGTCATATTTGGATTCAGGACGGTCGAAAACCTTAAGAGGAGCATTAAAGGAAAAAAGTCACTGTTCACATATATGGTACTGTTCATACGTACGATACTGTTCATAGTACTATTTATGGTACTGTTAACAACACTGTTTATGTATACGGACCGATGATGTAGCAACTACCTATGACGTGGCAGTATCTGATTGGACGAATTATGTGGTATTGACTACTTATGTGGCGTTGACCGATGACGTGGCATCGACTAATGATGTGTCACGATTTTATTGAACTAAATTTCTTATGTACTATAGATCGATGACGTGACAGCATGTCAGTTGAGCAAAAATTGTATGTACAGTACATGCGCATACATGGGATTAGTTACTATTCAGACGGCGTTACTGTGCAAATATTGACTGTTGACTATTGACTGTTGACTGATGACGTGGCGCAATTCTGAGCATCCGAACTGTTTTTAATCCGATGGTCACGATTCACTCAATATATCTATAAAAAAGGGGCTCTCCCCCCCTAATTTGATACCCTTGAATTCATTTTTAAGCTTAGATTTCTGAAATTCCTTCTCCTTCTTGTAGTTTCTTTGTATTTTAATAAAATTTCTTTTTTTATCCTTAGTTAAAATATGAGTGGCTAATTTTCTTTTAAGCTTGGGTTGAAGGTGAAGTCTCAACATGTTTCATGGGCTTAATTTGGTAAATTTACTTTCTCTTCTCCTCTAATATTTGTGGTTGTTTTGACTTTTCATCGACAAATAATAATAGTCTTGTCTAGATACTGTTGCCAGTTAAACCAAGCACCCTAGTACAAGATTATTATTATTTGGCACGATAAGCCCTTGACACCATATTTATTGGAGAGTGGTTCATGAGGTGTGGAATCCCCCCTTATAATTTAATTGGTATTAATATGGAATATTTATCCCATGAAGCATGTTGATGCGGATCCAGATACCCAAGTGCTTTATTATAACAGTTTCATTCTTAATTATTCCCGCCATTTTAATTCACAATTTAGGATAAAGTTACCATAATTTAATTGTTCCCATTAAAAGAAAATTAATTCTGCACATAATTAAAATTAACCTTCTCGTGGGATCGACACTCGTCACCATTAATCTATTCTACAATAGATTCGTGCGCTTGCGAGTTCAATAAAATTTGCACAACAAGTTTTTTGCGCCATTGCCGGGGAAGGTAAGTATTTTAATTCGTAGAATTATTTTTTTTAGTTTTTTTTGTTTTCTTGTATTTTTTTCCTTATAAAATTAATTATTCTATAATTTAATTTTTGTAATTTAAATTTTTGTAATGCAATTTTATTCTGTGATTTCTTTAATTTTCTGTACTTTAATTTTTGCTTTACTTTTCTTTGCAAATTTTTTATGTTGTTAATTTATTTTAATTATATCGTATAATTAATTCATAGAATTAATTTTTTTTACGCAATTTTTTGTTGTTGCTTCCTTTAAAAAAATTAAAAAAATTAAAAAAATTAAAAAAATTAAAAAAAATTAAAAAAATTAAAAAACAAGTGAATCTGTAATTTAATTTTTGTAATTTAAATTTCATTAAATTTCAATAATTCCATTTTTTTGTAATTTCTTTTTTTCCTATAATTTAATTTCTAAGTTATTTTTCTTTGTAATTTTTGTTTATTTTGTTAATTTATTAATTCGTAGAATTAATTTTTATTTTTAGTTGTTTTCTTTTAAAATTTTTGTTTCCTTATAATTTAATTTCGTTTTCTTTTTCTCTTCTTTATATTTCTTTAATTTAATTTCTCATTCTTCATTGTAATTTATCTTATTATTTTATTTCTAGTTAATTTATTTCTTGTATTTTTTTAAGTACTTGAGTGTATGTTCATAGTAAAGTTGTAATAACGTCACAAGGTGAGTATCGTAATTTCTCTCTTCTCTTTATTTTTATTTATTTTATTTTCATTTATTTTGTTCTTTGCATGCATGGTCGAAAGTCATTATCACCTAAACTTGAACCTTTAGACCTTGAATTAGAAAAAACACTTCGCACGCACAAACACACTGTTTTTCAAAAGAAACTTGAAATGGAATTGCAAAATCAGCAACCAGAACCACAAGAGAGGCCGTTTAAGGATTATTTTAGTCCTTTAGCTAATTTGAGCACATCATGCATAAGGTACCCAAATGTAGCTGCTAGGAGTTTTGAATTAAAACCTAGTGTGCTAAACTGTCTCCCCACATTCTATGGCCTAGAAAATGAGGACCCAAATAATCATCTGAATGATTTTCATGCTATTTATCAAACTTTTAAATACGAGAAATTTTCAAATGATGATGTTAAACTTAGATTATTCTCATTTTCTTTAAAAGATAGAGTTCGTTCATGGTTTAATACAATGTCTGCTAATAGCATTATATCATGGGAAGAAATGGTAACTAAATTTTTAAATAAATATTTCCTAGTTCATAAAACCAATGCTATTCGCAGGGAAATTTCAGAGTTTACCCAAATAGACGACGAACAGTTTTTTGAAGCATGGGAGCGATTTAATGGGCTACTCTTGAAGTGTCCACATCATGGGTACGAGAAATGGCACCAATGCCTATATTTTTTGGAGGGATTATTACCTCATATGCAATAATGGATAATGGCAACCAGTGGAGGAGAGTTAATGTCCAAAAGTGCATAAGAGATTTGGGAATTTTTCCAACGGTAATCAGATAATTCTCAACAATGGAGTCGATCACTCAGAAATACCAGGAGAATTAAGGGAGTGAATGAGGTTAACATTGGCGAGTCAAGCTCAGGAATTAAAGAAGTCAAAGAGATGGTTGAAGGTCTTGCTCAACAAATAGCATCTTTGACAACTGCTAAATCAACAGAGCCACATGACCATGACTCATATTCAGATCAAGCCAATGCTATAGGTATCATGAAAAAACTACCAAACTACAACCCTTACTCCAACACATATAACCCTGGATGGAGAGACCACCCCAACTTTTCATGGTCTCAAGGATTCCAACAAAATGGACCATCAGTTCCACCTTCACTGATGCAACCAGTTCCTTAAATGTCTCAAGCCTCTCAACCACCATTTAGACCATACAATCAGAATCCAAACCATTCTCAACCCAAACCATGGGAGGAGACATTCAAAAATGTTAGAAATCTTACTAACTTTAAGATCGAGCAGCAAAACCGCACAATTGATGAATTACGAAATAAGATGAGAGCGGGCTTCAACTCACAAGCCCAATCTTCAGTTCAAACCTTAGCAATGACTATTGAGAAAGGCAAATTCCCAAGTCAACCAGTGTCAAACCCTAAAGGAGTGCATGAAATAAGTACCAGTTCGCCACAGCAGCATGGAGAGGTCAAAGTAGTGATGACCTTGCGAAAAGGAAAAGAAGTCGACAACAAAGTGGAGATGCCAAAATCAACTCAAATTGTACCTGTGAATGCTGAGGACTCATCATCAGAGGAGAAAGAGGAAACCAACCCACAAGAATATGTTCTTAGCTCCATTTCCTCAGAGGTTAGCTAAAGGGAAGAAAGGGAAATCCACAGGTTAGATTCTTGAAATCTTCAAACAGGTAAGTGTTAACATCCCTTTACTTGAAGCTATAAAACAAGTGTCATCATATGCCAAGTTTCTTAAAGACCTTTGTACTAAAAAGAGAAATATTTATGTTTAGAAAAAGGCCTTTCTAATAGAAAATATTAGTTCTATACTCCAATATAAAATGCCTCTAAAATATAAAGACTCAGGCTCCCCCACTATCTCATGTAGTATAGGGAACCACACAATTGAGAATGATTTGTTGGATTTAGGAGCTAGTGTAAATCTGTTGCCTTACTCACTGTTTATAAAACTTAGACTAGGAGAATTACACCCAACTCCAATGGTGTTACAGCTTGCAGATCGATCCATAAAAATACCACGTGGTATTGTGTAGGACGTGTTTATCCAAGTAGATAAGTTTTATTTTTTTGTTGATTTCATTGTAATTGACACTCAACTAGTGCAGGATTCAAGGAAGCATATCCCCATTATCTTGGGTCATCCATTTTTGGCAACTGCCGATGCTCACATTTAATGCAGGACTGAAAATACGCAGTTGTCATTTGGCAATATGACAATGGAATTAAACATTTTCAACATTGCCAAACAACCTCACAGTACTGATGATGAAATTATAGATGTGGATTTAATTGATGAATTGGTTGATCATACATCTCCTTTAAACCTTAGTGATGACCCTTTATTAACATGTTTAACTCACTTTGATTTGGATTTTAATATTAATAGGTCGATTGATGAGGTTAATGCCTTATTGGATTCATTGCCAAGCATGGACATTGATAAGTGGAAGACAAGGATAGAGCAATTGGCACCATTAAAAGAAAATCTCATCCCATCATTAGAATCACCACTAGGAATTGAGCTCAAACCTTCACTCGACCCTTTGAATTCAACATTCTCGGAAGAAAAAGAAATATTGTCAGAAATCATCTCATCCTCTCCTGAATACAAACAAAAGAACATAGACATCATTAACCCCATTTTTGGTTCAAAAAGGAGGATACAACTGACAAAACCAGAGGAGATTCGTAACAACAAAAATGCTAAGGACTACAAAAAGCGAATGAAAATCCTCCATGGCATGCAGAGCATTAGAAAATCTTTCACACCAGGTCAAAAAGTATTTTTGTTTAATTCTCAAGGGCACGTTTCTCCAAGTAAGTTACGCTCTCGATGGTCTGGTCTATTTACTAATCATACTGTTTTTCCATATAGAGCCATTAAATTTAAGAATCCAAGAAACGGTGGAATTTTTAAAGTTAATGGTCAGAAAAGTAAAGTCATATCACGAATACCAACCATGTGGAGAAAACAGTAAAAACATTGAAGTGACTTGACATTTTTTCTTTTCATTTTCTTTCGGTGATTTAAATTTTTTTTTAATTATGTTTATGAAAGTGTGTCTGTTTAACTTTTAAGCTTTTATTTTTTATCATTTTCCTCGCCAATATGTCAACTAAAAAGTATCTCTTCAGCATTCTTAGACAGTTTCGATGTATTCAATCTCATCTCAGAGGTCAGATATGATTTTGTAAAACACATCGTATTTAGCAGTTACTGTTGTGCAAATTTTAATGAACTCGCAAGCGCACGAATCTATTGTAGAATAGATTAATGGTGACGAGTGTCGATCCCACGAGGAGGTTGATTTTAATTATATGCCGAATTAATTTTTCTTTTAATGGAAATAATTAAATTATGATGATTTTATTCTAAATTGTGAATTAAAATGGCGGGAATAATTAAAACTGTAACTGTTATAATAAAACACTTGGGTATCCGGATCCGCATCAACATACTCCATGGGCTAAATATTCCATATTAATATTAATTAAATCATAAGGGGGGATTCCACACCTCATGAACCACTCTCCAATAAGTATGGTGCCAAGGGCTTATCGTCCCAAATAATAATAACCTTGTACCAGGGTCTTTGGTTTAACAGGGTCAGAACTAGACAAGACTATTATTATTTGTCGACGAAAAGTCAAAACAACCACAAATATTAGAGGGGAAGAGAAAGTAAATTTACCAAATTAAGCCAATGGAACATGTTGAGACTTCACCTTCAACCCAAGCTCAAAAGGAATTAGCCACTCATATTTTAACTAAGGATAAAAAAGGAAATTTTATTAAAATACAAATAAACTACAAGAAGGAGAAGGAATTTCAGAAATCTAAACTTAAAAATGAATTTAGGGGTATTAAATTAGGGGGGAGAGCCCCCTTTTTATAGATACATTGAGTGAATCGTGACCATCGAATTAAAAATAATTCGGATGCTCAGGATTGCGCCACGTCATCAGTCAACAGTCAACAGTCAACAGTCAATAGTCAACATTTATACAGTAATGCCGCCTGAATAGTAAATAATCCCATGTAAGTGCATGTATTGTACACATGATTTTTGCTCTACTGAGATGTTGCCACGTCATCGATCTACAGTACATAAGAAATTTAGTCCAATAAGATCGTGACACATCATCGGTCAACGCCACATAAGCAGTCAATCCACATAATTCGTCCAATCAGATACTGCCACGTGATAAGGGGTTGCGACATCATCGGTCCGTATACATGAACAGTGTCGTGAATAGTACCATACACATGAACAGTACCATATGTGTGAACAGTAACTTTTTCCTTTAATGCTCTTCTTAAGGTTTTTGACCGTCTTGAGTCCAAATATGACGTCCGTTTTGCTGTCTGATCACTCGTTTATTGTGAAACGATTATGATACCCCTAAAATACATAAAATACACAATTATAATAAAACACATATAATTAAATAACAACATACTTAAATAAATAAAAGTAGCAATGTTAGTGAGATTTAAAGTGTAAAATGACGATTTTCTCCTTTATAAATATACACTTTCTAACACTCAACACACCCCCCAACCAGCTTATTGCTAGTCCCTAGCAAATAAAGTGAAGATAAAATTCAAAACTTTTTTTTTCTTTTTCTTTTTTTTTGGAAAGGAAACACATGTGTTTATTCAATCAGATTAATGATAGCAATCAAATAAAAGTACAAGCATTATCTCCAGTCTAAAGGAATATTACACCCACATCAACCATCCATATGCATCAGTCCAGCAGACTTTGTTGTAGCATTAGTAATGAGGTCACTTTCAAGAATGACATATCCAACCCCAAAATCTCACCAGTTGTAGTGACACTCACACAAAGAAATTAATCCTAATAAAATTTTGTCACTACAATAAATGGTAATTGAGAGAAAATAATAAAGAAATATCATACACTCTCACCAAGATGAAAAATATGCCCATAGCTTAGAAATAATACGATCTCAAATAAAGTATTAGTCAACCCAATGTATTCATCTTTTTTTTTCATTTTTCTTTTGGTATGTGCATCACTACATCTTAATTACCCATATAACTAACTTTTATGTTAGACTATAGTTCCCTAAAATTAGGAAGGACTTTTATTAGGACGTAACGTAGGCTAGGGACATGGCTAACAACGAAAGAAAAATAAGGAAACAAAAATATATATATATATATATATGTTTGAGAAAAAATTCAAGAACTTTTTACAAGATATATTTTTATTGCTATTGTACATCTTTTTTTTTCTCTTTTTTTTTTAAATTTTTTTTATATATGTAGCATAACTTCGCTGAACAAAATAATTATTTATTATTTTTTTCTCAAACATGAATAGGTGGATGGAACTTGTATGATATCGGGTAATACTCCAAATTGGAGTGGGTCAGAATGATAAGTTAATAAAGAAAAGGGTTTTTTTTTTAATAAAAGGCTCAAAAGGGCTAACTATGGATATTACATAATAGGGATGGCTAGAAAGGCTCAAACGGGTCAAAAATGGCCTTCCATCATCTTTTAGGACTCTAAATAATCTTTCATATCTACTAATTAAATGGACATTTAGATGCAGTGACACACACTTTTTTTTTTATTTAAGGGTTGACTCAAAGAAAATCTAGAGATCATGTATGAAATAATAAACTGCTAAGCTACATGAAGAATGGGCAAAAAGGGTTACTCTTCAAGAAAAAGTAATAGGCTCAAAAACTCACTTGGAATTTATTATGACATGTGCATTCTTTCAAGCAACTCATATTTGTCCCCAACATCAACATGTAGAATAGTAAACATGGTGTAACATCACTCAGGACCAAAGATAATACAAATACTAAAATTTAAAAGTCATCATATCATCCAATATCAAGAACTCAAAAATTTTTTTTTTTTACAGAATTTTTTCCCCCCAACCTATTCTAAACATAAAAAGAAAACATACATGTAGAAAAATTAAAGAAAAATGATTTTTTTTAAAGAAGATGCGTTTCTAGAGTTACTACACTCCATATTCAGCCATCTTCGACTTTAAAAACTTGAAAACATATATTTATAAAGGAGAAAAACGAAAGGTTAGAAAAGAAACACACACAAATATATATATATATATATATATATATATATAAGTTTTTTTTGTTTTTTTGTTTTTTTTTTAACTAAGAAGATGCGTTTCTAGAGTTATTACACTCTATATTCAGCCATCTTCGACTTAAAAACTTAAAAACATATATTTATAAAGGAGAAATTATCAACTATTCCCTCCCCCCAACCAGAACGAAACATTGTCCTCAATGTTTTAAAGGAAAAAAGTAGAGATTAAAAGATATCACCTGGGCGTAGCAATACAGAAGAAAATATTAACAAGTAGTTGCGACTGTGGCTCACATCTTCCTCTGGTTTTACGTCCAGAAACAGCTTGAACGCCCTCTATGGGTCGAGGATAGGCTTCCCATCCAGTTTTCTTACAAACTGGCAAACAGGGTCTTTTATAGTCAGATTCCCGAGACTATAGTTTGTACATTCTTTCTGAAATAATGGCCATAACTGGAGTATTACATGTTGGACGTATCCACTGGGATGCGTTTCAAGAGACAAAAGGATATCATCCAATGACTTCTTATTCAAGCCATCCCTAATGAATTGAATCTTATCTTCTCTGTTATCAGACACTATTCTTAAAGAACATGATTTTTTATTGCATATCATTCTGGCACACTTATTCAAAAAAAAATTAATAATAATAGTTAAACTTGTAAAAACATAATTAAAAAAAAATTTAAATCACCAAAAAGAAACAGAAAAGAAAAAAATTCAGGTCACTTCAATGTTTTGTGCTGTTTTCTCCACATGGTTGGTATTCTTGATATGACTTTACTTTTATGACCATTAACTTTAAAAATTACACTGTTCTTTGGATTCTTAAATTTAATGGCTCCATGTGAAAAAACAGTATGATCAGTAGATGGACCAGACCATTGAGAACGTAACTTACTTGGAGAAATGTGCCCTTGAGAATTGAACAAAAATACTTTCTGACCTGGTGTGAAAGATTTTCTAATGCTCCGCTTGTCACGGAGGATTTTCATTCGCTTTCTGTAGTCCTTAGCATTTTTGTCGTTACGAAGCTCCTCTGGTTTTGCCAGTTGTATCCTCTTTTTTGAACAAAAAATGGGTTCAATGATGTCTACATTCTTTTGTTTGTCATTAGGAGAGGATGAGATGATTTCTGACAATATTTTTTCTTCTTCCAAGAATGTAGAATTCAAAGGGTCGAGTGAAGGTTTGAGCTCAAGTCCTGGTGGTGATTCTGATGATGAGATGAGATTTTCTTTCAATGGTGCCAATTGTTCTATCCTTGTCTTCCACTTATTAATGTCCATGCATGGTGATGAATCTAATAAGGCATTAACCTCATCAATCAATCTATCAATATTAAAATCCAAACCAAAGTGAGTTAAACATGTCAGTAAAGGGTCATCACTAAGGTTTAAAGGAGATGTATGATCAACTAATTCATCAATTAAATCCACATCTACAATTTCATCATCTATACTGTGAGGTTGTTTGACAATGTTGAAGATATTTAGTTCCATAGTCATATTGCCAAATGACAACTGCATATTTCCAGTCCTGCATTGAATGTGAGCATCAGCAGTTGCCAAAAATGGACGACCCAAGATAATAGGAATGTGCTTCCTGGAATCCTGCACTGGTTGAGTGTCAATTACAATGAAATCAACAGGAAAATAAAACTTATCTACCTGGATAAGCACGTCCTCCACAATACCACGTGGTATTTTCATGGATCGATCTGCAAGCTGTAACACCACTGGAGTTGGGTGTAATTCTCCCAGTCCAAGTTTCACAAATATAGAGTAAGGCAATAGATTTACACTAGCTCCTAAATCCAACAAAGCATTCTCAATTGTGTGGTTCCCTATACTACATGAGATAGTGGGGGAGCCTGGGTCTTTACATTTTAGAGGCATTTTATGTTGGAGTATAGAACTAATATTTTCTGTTAGAAAGGCTTTTTTCTGAACATGAATATTTCTCTTTTTGGTACAAAGGTCTTTAAGAAACTTGGCATATGATGGTACTTGTTTTATAGCTTCAAGTAAAGGGATGTTAACACTTACTTGTTTGAAGATTTCAAGAATCTCACATGTGGATTTTCCTTTCTTCCCTTTAGCTAACCTCTGAGGAAATGGAGCTTTAGGAACAAATTCTCATGGGTTAGTTTCCTCTTTCTCCTCTGATGATGATTCCTCCATGTTCACAGGTACAATTTGAGTTGATTTTGGCATCTCCACTTTGTTGTCGACTTCTTTTCCTTTTCGTAAGGTCATCACTGCTTTGACCTCTCCATGCTGCTGTGGTGAACTAGAACTTACTTCATTCACTGCTTTAGGATTGGGCACTGGTTGACTTGGGAATTTGCCTTTTTCAACGTTCATGGCCAAAGTTTAAACTGAAGAGGCAAGTTGTCCCACCATTTTCTCAAGGTTAGAAATTGATTGGGCCTGTAAGTTGAAGCCTGCTCTCATCTCATTTCGTAACTCATCAATGGTGCAGTTCTGCTGCTCGATCTTGGAGTTAGTAAGATTTCTGAAATTTTGGGATGTCTCCTCCCATGGTTTGGGTTGAGAATGGTTTGGATTCTGATTGTATGGTCTGAATGGTGGTTGAGAGGCTTGAGACATTTGAGGAACTGGTTGCAGTGGTGGAGGTAGAGCTGATGGTCCATTTTGTTGGAATCCTTGAGACCATGAAAAATTGGGGTGGTCTCTCCATCCAGGGTTATATGTGTTGGAGTAAGGGTTTTAGTTTGGTAGTTTTCTCATGATACCTATGGCATTGGCTTGATCTGAGTATGAGTCATGGTCATGTGGCTCTGTTGATTTAGCGGTTGTCAAAGATGCTATTTGTCGAGCAAGGCCTTCGACCATCTCTTTGACTTCTTCAATTCCTGAGCTTGATTCGCCAATGTTAACCTCATTCACTCCCTTAATTCTTCTGGTATTTCTGAGTGATCGACTCCGTTGTTGAGAATTATCCGATTGCCGTTGGAAAAATTCCCAAATCTCTTATGCGCTTTTGGACATTAACTCTCCTCCACTGGTTGCCATTAGCCATTCTTGCATATGTGGCAATAATCGTTCTAAAAAGTATTGGCATTGGTGCCATTTTTCGCACCCATGATGTGGACACTTCAAGAGTAGCCCATTAAATCGCTCCCATGCTTCGAAAAACTACTCGTCATCTCTTTGAGTAAACTCTGAAATTTCCCTTGTAACGTTGTTATAACCTTACTATGAACATACACTCAAGTGCTTCCCGGCAACGGCGCCACAAACTTGTTGTGCAAATTTTAATGAACTCGCAAGCACACGAATCTATTGTAGAATAGATTAATGGTGACGAGTGTCGATCCCACGAGGAGGTTGATTTTAATTATATGCCAAACTAATTTTTCTTTTAATGGAAACAATTAAATTATGATGATTTTATTCTAAATTGTGAATTAAAATGGCGGGAATAATTAAAACTGTAACTGTTATAATAAAACACTTGGATATCCGGATCCGCATCAACATGCTCCATGGGCTAAATATTCCATATTAATATCAATTAAATCATAAGGGGGGATTCCGCACCTCATGAACCACTCTCCAATAAGTATGGTGCCAAGGGCTTATCGTGCCAAATAATAATAACCTTGTACTAGGGTGCCGATTTAGCCAGGGCTGTAACTAGACAAGACTATTATTATTTGACCACGAAAAGTCAAAACAACCACAAATATTAGAGGAGAAGAGAAAGTAAATTTACCAAATTAAGCCCATGGAACATGTTGAGACTTCACCTTCAACCCAAGCTCAAAAGGAATTAGCCACTCATATTTTAACTAAGGATAAAAAAGGAAATTTTATTAAAATACAAAGAAACTACAAGAAGGAGAAGGAATTTCAGAAATCTAAGCTTAGAAATGAATTCAGGGGTATTAAATTAGGGGGGGAGAGCCCCCTTTTTATAGATACATTGAGTGAATCGTGACCATCGGATTAAAAACAATTCGGATGCTCAGGATTGCGCCACGTCATCAGTCAACAGTCAACAGTCAACAGTCAACAGTCAACATTTGTACAGTAATGTCGCCTGAATAGTAAATAATCCCATGTAAGCGCATGTATTGTACACACGATTTTTGCTCTACTGAGATGCTGCCACGTCATCGATCAACAGTACATAAGAAATTTAGTCCAATAAGATCGTGATACATCATCGGTCAACGCCACATAAGCAGTCAATCCACATAATTCGTCCAATCAGATACTGCCACGTGATAAGGGGTTGCGACATCATCGGTCCGTATACATGAACAGTGTCGTGAACAGTACCGTACGCATGAACAGTACCATATGTGTGAACAGTAACTTTTTCCTTTAATGCTCCTCTTAAGGTTTACGACCGTCCTCAGTCCAAATATGATGTCCGTTTTGCTGTCTGATCACTCGTTTATTGTGAAACGATTATGATACCGTTAAAATACATAAAATACACAATTATAATAAAACACATATAATTAAATAACAACATACTTAAATAAATAAAAGTAGCAATGTTAGTGAGATTTAAAGTGTAAAATGACAATTTTCTCCTTTATAAATATACACTTTCTAACACTCAACAGTTACAACCACCAGAGTTAGTAGCCCATGTTGAGGATTTGGAAAGCCAACTCCGAGAAATTGAGAGAGGCATCTACAACATCCAATTGGAGCTTGAGGTAAATTCAATAAGAGGACAATTTTAGTTTGTTTTGTGTATTTTAATTTATTTTCTTGTTTGTGTGTTTTAGTTTGCTTTGTGTGTTTAAAGTTTGTAACCCCGGTCAAGTGGCGAATAATGGTACTCCGTGACAATCAAGTCGGTCACTTCAGTTTCCCATAATAACTGATATTCTGAGACGAAGGCATGGAAAGAGATGAGATCTTAGCAAAACTTCACAAGGGATTTCCTTCACTTCCTCAGAATGCTCTCCTCACCATTTATAAAGCTCGGTCTGAACGCATGCGATTGCTTATGAAGAATAACATCCCTGCTGACATCCGTTGGTTAATTGAGGCAAAAGTTCGCTTAACAGGTGAATTACCTCCTAAATTTATTGCATACATGCCTAGTTATGGTAAAGGAAATTATGCGAGAAAACGACGAGCTCAAAGACTTTCTGTTGCTTGTCATAAATGTACCAAAATGATATGCAATAAAAAATCATGTTCTTTAGGAATGTTGTCTGATAACAGAGAAGATAAGATTCAATTCATTAGGGATGATTTGAATAAGGAGTCATTGGATGATATCATTTTGTCTCTTGAAACGCATCCCAGTGGATACGTCCAAAATGCAATACTCCAATTATGGCCATTATTCCAGAAAGAATGTGCAAACTATAGTCTCGGGAATCTAACTATAAAAGACCCTATTTGCCAGTTTGTAAGAAAACTGGATAGGAAGCCTATCCTCGACCCATAGAGGGCGTTCAAGCCGTTTCTGGACGTAAAACCAGAGAAAGATGTGAGCCACAATCACAACTATCTGTAAATATCCTTTTACCTATCTGTTCTTTTATTTCACTGTTATTTTACTATTTATATTATTGTTTTTAATAATTTCATTTAATTTTTCTTTTTACTATTTTTTTTTTGACTTTTGAGCCATGTGCCTTACACGTTAATTGACATAATGTCCCATACACAACTATAACCAACAGTCACCAAGGTCTTTAAATACGATTTTCTTGTTACTAAGCACTCACAAGTTGTTTTTGAGCAGTATCTTAATGGCAGCTACTTCTAGTAAACAATTCAAGAACATTTGTGTGCTTTCTGGGTTTCATTATGGCAAACATAAAGAGTTCATAGAGGCAGCCATAGATCTTGGTCTAAGAATAGCAGAGAGAAAACTGCTCTTGGTGTATGGAGAAGGTGACCGAGGGTTATCTAAAATGGTATCAGAAGCTGCTTTTGTCAGAGGGAGCCAAGTGTTAGGCATCATCCCTTAAATCCTAAAACCTTTTGGTTGTTTATCTCATTCATCAACTGGAGAAGAGTTAATCGTCTCAGGTATGCAAGAACGAATAACTGAAATGCTCAATCATGCCGATGCTTTTATTTTCCTTCCAGGCGATCTTACAACTCTTGAGGCACTAATGACATTAGCATCTTAGTCCCATCTGAACATTCATCAGAAACCCATTGGTTTGTTAAATGTCAATAACTTTTATGATGGCTTTCTCGCATTTCTTAACCATGCAATAAAAAATTATTTCATTCCCTCCTTAGTGAAAAAAATCTTTATTTGTGCACACACTGCTAATGCGCTACTTGATCTGTTACAAGCTTATCAATCAGAGCCATATCTCAAGGCTATTGTGTTGGAGTGTTCAAATAATGATGGTAACAGTAGCGGCAGTAAGAAGTATAAATTAGATTTAACTTTCTGCTTGTAAATATTTTCTTCCGTGTTGCAGCACCCAGGTGATGTCTTCTAAACTCTACTTCTTTGCTTTCAAACATTGAAGACAATGTTTCGTTCTGGTTGAGGGGAGGGAATAGTTAACAATTGTGAAATGTTGAACTAACCATGATTAACTTTTTGAATAGAAGATGGCTGAATATGGAGTATAGTGACTCTAGAAATGCATCTTCTTAGTTAAAAAAAAAAAAAAACAAAATAAATATATATATATATATATTTGTGTGTGTTTCTTTTCTAACCTTTCATTTTTCTCCTTTATAAATATATGTTTTCAAGTTTTTAAAGTCGAAGATGGCTGAATATAGAGTGTAGTAACTTTAGAAATGCATCTTCTTTAAAAAAAAAGAAAAAAGAAAAAAATTTCATTTTTCTTTAATTTTTCTGCATGTATGTTTTCTTTTTATGTTTAGAATAGGTTAGGGGGAAAGAATTTTGTTAAAAAAAATTGTGAGTTCTTCATATTGGACGATATGATGACTTTCGAATTTTAGTATTTGTATTATCTTTGGTCTTGAGTGATGTTACACTATATTTACTATTCTATATGTTGATGTTGGGGACAAATATGAGTTGCTTGAAAGAATGCACATGTCATAATAAATTCCAAGTGAGTTTTTGAGCCTATTAAATTTTCTTGGAGAGTAATCCTTTTTGTCCATTCTTCATGTAGCTTAGCAGTTTATTATTTCATACTTGATCTCTAGATTTTCTTTGAGTCAACCCTTAAAAAAAAAAAGTATGTGTTACTGCATCTAAATGCCCACTTAATTAGTAGATATGGAAGATTATTTAGAGTCCTGAAAGATGATGGAAGGCCATTTTTGACCTGTTTGAGCATTTCTAGCCATCCCTATTATGTAATATCCATAGTTAGCCCTTTTGAGCCTTTTATTTAAAAAAAAAACCTTTTCTTTATTAACTTATCAACCTGACCCACTCTAATTTGGAGTATTACCCGATATCATACAAGTTCCATCCACCTATTCATGTTTGAGAAAAAAATAAATAATTATTTTGTTCAGCGAAGTTATGCTACA
This sequence comes from Aegle marmelos, assembly GCA_030449875.1. Taxonomy (NCBI): domain Eukaryota; kingdom Viridiplantae; phylum Streptophyta; class Magnoliopsida; order Sapindales; family Rutaceae; genus Aegle; species Aegle marmelos. Next base: position 18,368,240 of record JASUUL010000143.1, read on the forward strand.
TAAAAATAAATTCAAAAAAAGAAAGAGGAAAAAAAGAAAAAAAAGGAAGAAAAAAGATATACAATAGCAATAAATAAGCAAAATGCATCTTGTAATTTTCAAAAGTTCTTAAACTTTCTCTCAAACATATATATTTTGTTCCCTATTTTTTTTCTTTATTAGCCATGTCCCCAGCCTACGTTACGTCCTAATAAAAGTCCTTCTTGATTTTAGGGCACTATAGTCTGAAATAAAAGCTAGTTATATGGGCAAGTAAGATGTAGTGATGCATATAAAAAAAAAATGAATACATTTGGTTGACTAATACTTTATTTGAGATCGTATTATTTCTAAGCTATGGGTATATTTTTTCATCTTGGTGAGAGTGTATGATATTTCTTTATTATTTTCTCTCAATTTACCATTCATTGTAATGACAAAATTTTATTGGGACTAATTTCTTTATGAAAGTGTTACTACAACCGGTGAGATTTTGGGGTTGGATATGTCATTCTTGAAAGTGGCCTGATTACTATTGCTACAACAAAGTCTGCTGGACTGATGCATATGGATGGTTGATGTGGGTGTGATATTCCTTTAGACTGGAGATAATGCTTGTAATTTTATTTGATTGCTATCATTAATCTGATTGAATAAACACATGTGTTTCCTTTAAAAAAAATTAAATTTTATCTTCGCTTTATTTGCTAGGGACTAGCAATAAGCTGGTTGAAGGGTGTGTTGAGTGTTAGAAAGTGTATATTTATAAAGGAGAAAATTATCATTTTATACTTTAAATCTCACTAACATTGCTATTTTTATTTATTTAAGTATTTTGTTATTTAATTATATGAGTATTTTATTATTATAATTATGTATTTTATATATTTTAAGGGCATTACGATTGTTTCACAATGAACGAGTGATCAGACAGCAAAACGGATGTCATATTTGGACTCAGGACGGTCGAAAACCTTAAGAAGAGCATTAAAGGAAAAAAGTCACTGTTCACATATATGGTACTGTTCATACGTACGGTACTGTTCATACAAGTTTATTATTATTTGGCACGATAAGCCGTTGGCACCATACTTATTGGAGAGTGGTTCATGAGGTGTGGATCCCCCCTTATGATTTAATTGATATTAATATGAAATATTTTGCCGATGGAGCATGTTGATGCGGATCCGGATACCCAAGTGCTTTATTATAACAATTTCATTCTTAATTATTCCTACCATTTTAATTTAAAATTTAGGATAAAGTTACCATAATTTAATTGTTCCCATTAAAAGAAAATTAATTCTGCACATAATTAAAATCAACCTCCTCGTGGGATCGACACTCGTCACCATTAATCTATTCTACAATAGATTCGTGCACTTGCGAGTTCAATAAAATTTGCACAACAATGATCCTTATTCAAATATTGTGCTGATGAAATTATCAGACGATATATCCCAGAAAGTAAATTTTAAGATATCTTTGCATTCTACATGAATAAGCTTGTGGAGGCTATTTTTGCGCTAAGAAAATAGTAATTGAAATTTTACAATGTGGTTTCTATTGACCAACTATATTTCAAGATGCTTACACATTTTGTTCTTTATGTGATAGGTGTCAACGAATGGGGAGCATTACTCGGAGGAATATGATGCCACTAAACCCAATTTCAGTGGTTGAGATTTTTGATGTATAGAGTATCAATTTCATGGGACCCTTTCCCCCTTCCTTTGGCCATCAATATATACTGGTTGTTGTTAATTAAGTATCAAAATAGGTAGAAGCAATTCCCTGTAGAACCAATGATCACAAAGCGGTGATAGGATTTTTGAAAAGCAACACCATTTCATGCTTTGGATTCCTTAGAGCGATAATTAATAATGGTGGTGCCCACTTTTGTAACAAATCATTCAAAGCTCTTTTGACAAAATATTCCATCACTCATAAAGTGGCAACCCCATATCATCCGTAAACCAGTAGCCAAGTTGAGATCTCCAATCGAGAAATAAAGCACATATTAGAAAAGATAATGAGACAAAATAGAAAAGATTGCTTTTTGCAACTTGATGATGCATTATGAGTATATAAAACAACTTTCAAGACCTCAATTGGGAGGTCATCCTATAGGCTAGTGTATGGAAAAGCTTGCCACTTATTTGTGGAACTTGAACATAATGTGTACTACGCTATCAAGAAATTCAATTTTGATATGCAGCAAGCTAGCTTAGAACGAAGATTACAGCTAATAGAACTTGAAAAAATTCTCAATGATGGATATGAAAATACCAAGATTTACAAGCAGAGAATGAAAATCTTTTACGATAAGTAAATCACAAGAAAATCTTTCATCCCAAGTCAGAAAGTGCCTTTATTCAATTCTTGCCCCCGATGGTCTGGCCCCTTTATTGTTCACACTATTTTTTCACATGCAGTAATTGAAATTAAGGATCCACAGAATGGTCTCACCTTTAAAGTTAATGGTCAAATAATAAAGTCGTATCTCGAGTACTAATCACGTAGAGAGGACACAGAAATAAATTTGCATAACCTACAAAATTTGAATTAAAATTTTTCAGTGATTTAATTTTTCTTTTTTGTTTTTCTTGTGATTATGCTGCTTATTTTTATATAAGTATTTTTTTTAACCATTAAATTTTCTCTTATCAATTATAATTATGAGTGCCTCAACTAAAAAACTCCTCTTGAACATTCTTAAACAATTTAGACGTATACAATCTCATCTTATAGGTCGGATACGATTTTGTAAAACACATCTTATTTGGGAGCTACGACCATTAGAGTTAGTTTGCCATGTTAAGGATTTAGAAAGACAACTCAAAGAAATTGAGAAAGGCATCTACGAAATCTAATTAGAGCTTGAGGTAAATTCAATAAGAGCATGATTCTCACATTAATTTTTCTTTGTGTATTTTAGTTTGTTACCCTAGTTAAGTGGTGAATAACGATACTCCGTGATAACTAACGTCAGTTAATTCAGTTTCCTATAATAATTGATATTATGAGTTGAAGGCATGGATAGAGATGCAAACTTAGCAAAGCTTCACAAGCGATTTCCTTCATTTCCTCAGAATGCTCTCCTCACCATCTATAAAGCTCAATCTAAACGCATATGATTGTTTATGAAGAGTCACATTCCTTATTGACATCCAATGGATAATCGAAGTCAAAGTGCGGTTGGTAGGTGAGTTGCCTTTCAAATTTATTGCATATATGCCTAGTTGTGGTAAAGCAAATTATTCAAGAAAACAAAGAGCTCGAAAACTCTTTAATGTTTATCATAAGTGTACCAGAATAAGATGAGATAAAAAGCCATGTTCTTTAGGAATGAAGTCTAATAACAGGGAAGATAAGATTCAATTCACTAGGGATGGCTTGATTGAAAAGCCATTGGATGATATCCTTTGTTTCTTCAAACGTATCCTAGTTACAAAATGCAATACTCTAGTTATGGTCATTATTCCAGAAAGAATGTACAAAATATAGTCTCAGAAATTGATTATAAACAACCCTATTTGCCAGTTTATAAGAAAACTGGATGGGAAGCCTATCCTCAACCCATAAAAGGCATTCAAGCCGTTTCTAAAAGTAAAACTAAAGGAAAATGTGAGCCACAGTTGCAACTACTTGCAATATCATTTTATTTCAATGTTGTTTTATTTCACTGTTGTTTGATTACTTACATTTTTATCTTTAATAATTTTATGCTATCATTATTTGCTTTCTTTTTTTACTATTTTCTTTTTTACTCTCGAGCCATATGCTTCACGAGTTATTTGACATAGACATGCTAACTCATTTATAGCTATAAATCATTGTCATTAAGATCATTAAATATGATTTTTTTAAGGCACTCAAAAATTATTTTTAAGAAGTATCTAATTCCAATCCTTGATAGCGAAGTCATTCCCACGGATGAAGCAGTAATTCCAAAGATTTTGTCAACTATAGTAGGTTAAGTCTCCATTTATGCTTTGTGGCATTTGCGTACTCTTTGAATTTAACTATGGCAAATATAAAGAAGTTATTGAGGTAGCTTTAGATCTTGGTCAAAGCATAGCATCTAGAAAACTACACTTGGTTTATGGAGGAGGTGATCGAGGGTTATCAAAACTTGTTTCAAAAGCCGTTTATACTAGAGGGAGCTAAGTGTTAGGCATCATCCCAATAACCTTGAAACCTTTCGGCTGTTTGTCGACTCACTAACTGGAGAAGAGTTAGTTGTCTCAGGTATACAACAGAGAATAATTGAAATGCTGAATCATGTCGATGCCTTTATTTTCTTACTAGGAGATCTTACAACTCTAGAGGCATTAATAATATTAGTATCTTGGTCCCATATGAATATTCATAAAAAATCCATTGGTTTGTTAAATGTCAATAACTTTTATGAATTTCTTAACCATGCAATAAAAAACTATTTCATTCTTGCCACAGTTAAAAAAATCTTTATTTGTGCTCACACTGCTATTGAGCTCCTTGATCTGTTACAAGCTTATAGATTAGAGCCACTTCCCAAGACTTTAGTATTGGAGTGGCCAATTAATGATAGTAGCAGTAGCCGCAGTAAGAAGTACAAATTAGAAATGCATTGTAAAGTCCACTTCTCTCAACACCCAATGATTTATAGTTGTCGAATTTAAAATCACTCTAATAGTAGAAGATTTAATAATTGGATTAAAATTTTCATTATACTCTAGTCCTTGAGATTGAAGAAAGCCTTTAGCTATAAATCTTGCCTTAGACTTTGATAAATTCCCAATTATATTTAATCCTCAAATACCTATTTATTCATAGTGACTCTAACAGGCTTGCTTGGCTTAACAAGAACCCAAATTTAATTATTCATTAGTGCTTCATACTTTCCCAATCATGGGTTGAAGCCATTGTGAGGCATAATTTTCTTACTCAAATATAACATAATTAACTTTAAGCCAATAAGCTCTCTTAAGCATTAATAATAGTAATAATAATAATAAAGTATAATAATATAATAACATAATAATAATATAGTAAAATATAATAATTAATTTTAAAGTAATTATGACATAAGCAATGACATAAGTGATGATGTAATAAGAGATTTTGTAAAGATATTAGGAATTCTAAAACTTTTTAAGATATTTATAGATAAATAAATCTCTACCATTAATCAAGTGCTATGGTAGCAAAATCTTAGCATTTTAGAAATTATTAAGATATTTATGGAGAGATAAATCTCTACCATTAATTAAGTGCTATGGTGGCAAAATCCTAACCATTTATGGATTAGGAAATCTTATAAATACTCTCATAGTCCTTTCATTTTCCATAAACCCTAGAAATCTAGTCTTTTTCTATTTTAAGCCAAAGCATCATTAATAGAGAAATTCTCAAGTTAGGAAAGAAGGTTTATAGGAATCAAAGAAAAAAAAGTAACACTTCACTTCAATTGCAATGTGAGGATAATATACTTAAATTAGCTTTGAATAATAATTCTTTTATGTTAAGTTTAGTTTTAAATAATTTTTATCTCATGATTATTATTAAGGTACAATTGGTTATTATCTAATCTCTACATGATTAGTTATGTCGTCTATATTATGATATCATCTTAATCATCCTCATATGGTCGGCTATGCCACCTATAATGTGATGTTTTGCTATTTACTTGATTGTATGGTCGGTTAAGCTGCCTATAACGTGATGCTTTGCTACTGACTTGATTGTATGGTCGGTTGTGCTGCCTAATAGATGATGCTTGTATTTTATAATGATATAACCAGCTCTACCACCTAAAATATAATGTTTGTTATATACTCTTTATATGGTCGGCCTGTCACTTATATTATAATTTTATTTCTTTAATTTCTATATAAATGGCGCTATAGCCTATATTACATGTTATTGTCTTGAAATAATTTTATATTTTGCCTTTATTAAACATCTAGAAAATTTACTTGCTATGACATAAGTTGTATTAGACACATATATTTCATGGATTATTTCCTCAAAATTTATTTTTTAGAATTTTTTTTCAAATGGGTTGTTGTACTACTAGGTGGCAAAATTTACAAAGAGGGCAAGCCCTCTAAACTACGTCAAAAAGAGATCTCGTGGGGACAGCAATGTTTAACGCCTAAGAGATCAATTAATTAGGCCCAAGGGCATGTTGTTTAGTGCTAGCCATATAGTACAACCAAACCAAGGGCCTTAACTAAGTTCTTTCATGTTCCTAAGTTTCATGAAAAGAATTTGCTCTCATTTCATTTAGTCATTCACATGTATAGTAACTAATACATGCATCAAATATTTACTTACTAAGAGCCATATACCACCCAAAACTGAAGCCACACTCTAGGCATAAACGAGGATAAATAGTGTTTTTAGAAACTGACTCTGGAATTTGATACACGAAAAAGAAAATTGAGATCTAGATCTGGTGTAATGAAGACCTTCTGATACATAGGATCCTCTATAAAAGGCAAGCATAGATCATACTCGTCGTTAGGCCAAAAAAAGGATGAACAACCTAAGATGACCTGTGACCCTTGATAGAAGAATAGAGAAAGAGTTTAGCTAGCTATGTATAAATGGAAAATACTTCTTTATTTCCCCAAAAACTAGCTTATCTTATAAAGTGAGGAGGTATGCCTTATATAAGCGAGAACCTCATTCAAAAGTAGGACAGGACCTCTGCTTTTTTCAGCACCATAATTAAAGGTGGGACAGGACCTTGCTTTTTTCAACATGATTAAAGTCTCTACTTTTGGAAAGTACGATGACAAAAATAAAAAGATAAAAACAGGATAGGACATGTCCTTATCCCTTTTTTAAAGCAAAGCACTCGATTATAACATAAGTAAAGTAAAGCACACTAAAGTTAATAAAGTAAAGCACACCACTTATAACAAATAACTTTAGCTTAAAGAGTGTCGGCAGATGAATCGGTCTCATCCTCATTATCTCTTTTAAAAATCTTTTCTGGATGAGTATAGCCTGGAACACAGGGCCAAGGGCATTGTTGGGCTATTAATTCTTCTATTGGATTTGGTGGTGGTTGAGTTCAAACTTGTAATGAATATGCTGGAAATGGTTCTGGTGGTTCATCTAGAATAGCTACCATGATTGAGTTGGAAGAAGATCCTCCTATGTTTGGTGGAACTATGGTGGAACATGAACCCATTTCATATGGAGTTGAAGGTGGTATAGAGGTGAAATCTTCATAAGGATCCTGTGAGTCTTAGAACAGTTAGTCTTTATAGTCTAGCCTTTCTTTTTTTATCATGATTCCCCTATTGGTTGGTTGAGAACGAGAGGAAGGTGTTGGAATCATAACTATGTCATGCTTTGGTCCAAGAGATGTATGGAAGATGGATAATGGATCTGGAGGAATGTGCTTATATTCTATGAGGAAGTTTCTGAGAGGTTCCTTGATGCTGTTGTCTTGCTCTAGTTAGGCGATATATGAAACCATAATCCATTTGTAGGCAATGTCTTGTGTCTAGAAGTCATTGGTTTGTGGATGTTGGAAATATAGACGGTGAACAATAAAGACAGCAGTGAATTATCAGCCTTCTAGCTCAGGAAGCTCTCTGAGATTGTGGAAACTATAAGTTGTTTCAGCTTTTTGCGCCATCATGGTAATAGTGAAAACCATTCGAACAATGTCTATGTTAATGTGGTTGCACAATCTGGATTATTTAACCTATCAAGAATAGGTAAAACAGGAAAAATTATCTTGGTAGCATACAAAATTATAAGACACCAGAGATACCAGAGCTCATCTTTAATGACATTTTTGTTGGGCAGAATCTGTAAGTCTGTGAGAAACAATTGGTCAGGATGAAAACTTGGAAAGACCATAGGTTCATGGCATGAAAGCTGCAAATACATATTATGAAAAAATCTAAAAAGAAACTTTCTGACAAAATCCTGAATTTGGTGAAGGGAAGTGAAAGACATTCTTAGAGGAAAATATTTTTTTTGTAAGAGTTTGGTTAGGTAAGGAGGACACCATATTTATGACTGGAATTAGACCAAAGGAGTTTATGAGTGAGATTTATTTGGAGGGTCTAGAGAGAAGGTCAAGGATGAGATTTTTATCTCCCTTGATGTGTTGGACTGTGAAATCATAACGGGAGAACTAGTTTTTAAGGCAGAGAAAGTGCTTGTCTGGTAGCACTTTATTTTTAAATTCCATGATCCTCGGGAAAGATGAGTTATCTAATCTCACAACAAAGTTATGGCCGATTAGGTGAAATTTAAATTTTTAGATCCTGTATTTGACTGTTAGGATCTCCTTGTAGATCACATGGTAGTGCTTTTCAGACTCTTTGAACTGTCCACTGGCATGAGCATAGAAAAAGTCTTTTTCATCAATTCTTTCTAAAAGAACTACTCTCCAGTATTCATCACTGGCATCTGTCTGTAATATGCGTTGTCCAACTGATGGGATCCTCAGGGATAGAGGATGCTAAGTTCTATTTCAGCTTTTGGACAGCTGTGGTCTGTTCTGGCCCCTAAAGTGGGCATTCTTCTTTAGCATCTTTGACAACTGAGAAGTATGGACCACTATATGAGGGAAAAAATCTCTGAGATAGTTGACTATCCCGAGAAATTACTGAATCTACTTTCTGGATAAGTGTTGATCTGGAAAGTGCATAATTCTTGTGCAATTAGGACCTTAGATGGTAATGACCATCTTTAATTATCATACCTTGGAATCCAATGGATTCTTAGCCCATTTGACTTTTCTTTTCAAAAAGCATGATGCCATGTGACTCAATAATGGATAGGAATTGACTCAAAATTTACTGGTGGGATTCATGATCTTTTGAGAAAAGTATGATGTCATCAATATAGATGAAAGCATTATTGATGATGGGCTCAAAGATTTTTACTATGGTTTTTTGAAACAGGGATGGTGCAACTTTTAGACCAAAAGTTATAATGGTCCATTAATAATTGGCATTAAGGATACAGAATGCCATTTTGGGCCAATCATTAGGATGGATGCCAATTTGCCAAAATCTTGATTTAAGATCGAACTTAGGAAAAACTTTTGCACCCTGAAGATGAATGAACAAAGATTGGATCTTGGGTAAAGGAAATTTGTCATCTTTGAGAAAACAATTGAAAGGTTGATAATCAATCACCAATCTTTTCTTACCTCGAATAATTTTTGATGTTCTCAATATAAAAGGCTTGACAAGCCCAATTAGAATAAGTGGGCTTAATGAGACCTTGGCCATAGGCTGTTGACATTCAGCTTGGGCTAGTTTTAGATCTGAATAAGTCATTCCAGGATGAGTGGCTTTCGTTGGGTTAATGTCTTCATTAAGCTTGAATGGTAACTTAACAAAGAACTTTGAATTTTTCCACAGAGGAAATGGATGAGAAAACTGGAGGTGACTTTCTGGACAGAAAGGAAGGAATTGTTGTTTAAGGTTTTCATAGTAAGGAGGAGCTTAGAAATTGAGTATAATTTTAAGGTATCAGTATAAGGTAGGAACCTTTGCTTGTACTGGATACCATTAAAGGATATATTCAACTTCTTGACTAATTGGAGAATATCAAAACTTAGTAGTAGGTCTTTATCAGGAAAGGAAGATCCTACTATTTTGACCCAAAGAATGCAATCTAAAAAGAATTGAATACTTATGACTTTTTGGTGATAAGATCTATTTGGAATAATTCTCCATTGGTGGCTTTAGAGTACTCAGTATGATGCTCCCAATACTCTGGTAGAAGAATGAAAGGATTGATTATGCTCCTTTGTGCCCTTGTGTCAATAAAAGCAATGACACAAATTAGTTTAGAAAACTTTGAAGGAAGAAGGCTAATTTTTGTAAAAGGTCTGGCTTCTTGGACTAGGTTGATGGAGTCAACATTGTAAATTACAGGGATACTCTCAGAGTCAGAATCAGAACTTTGTTTAGCAAGAATAAACATTGTATCATTATCATAGTCATGTTGTTCTGAAAATATAGATTCAACATCTTCACTGTCTAAGAGAGGAGAGACCTTTTGAAGGTACTTGGTAGTCTTGCTGATTTGGCCTGATAAAGCTGAAGCTGTTTCTATTGATCAAGACTTTTAAACTAGTCTCGTAGAGAACCAAAGAATCTTGAACAGAATTCTCTAAGAACAGATTCTGAAGTAGCATCAGGTTTAAACATCTGAACATCTGTCCATGCAGAGAACTGTTGGAAACTTTGAAACCATTTGGCTTTTGGTATGCCATCAAATGTGAACCAAAGCCCATGGGTTGACTTAGGAATAGAATTATATTGATGTGTAGGATGTGTAGGAACATCTTTAGGATTTTCAACTATAGGAGGTCCCTATGAGGTAGAGGGATCATCTTCTCCAGGAGAAGTAGGTTCACTGGATCCTGTTGATGGTTGAACCATTAATAGATCTGGTATATCAACATAATGTTCTTTTGAATCTGTAACAGAGACTGACTCTGTTGAAGAGAATGATTCATCAAAAGAAGACTCTGAGGTTGCTATAGGAGTACTGACTTCAGAGGAAGGAAAACCAGTGTGAAGCTCTTGGGAAAAGAGCTGATGCATGGGTCCTTTGTCTTTTCCTAGTGTGTGAGTGGGTTCTGGTTTGGCCTGAGAATAAATGGATTGCTGTTTGGAAGAAGAGGGTTTAGAAGCTGTATGCTTGGTGGATGGTTTTGGTTTTGGTACTAGTTGAGATGTTGAGAGGTGTGATAATCCAAAGAATTTTGCATAATCCACGGGTTATTCATAACTGGTGGGTTTGTAAAAAGGTTGGTATATGGTGAAAGAGGGAGTATATGCTGGAATAGTTAGAGTTTTTTAAAAAGAGATGGCTGTTATTTTTCAGCATCAATTCTGGTAAGCTCATTCTTAAGCTGTCTGATTTCAGCTTCTTTTTAGTTAAACTCTAGACCCCAGTACCTATTCTGGATCATCTTTTTGAGTTCGATGTCCAGCTTGGCAATCTGATTGTGCAGATTAAGATACAGCTATTCTAGTTGAGCTATTATCTTATCAACCTTTTTGTTTGTACTTTGGACTTAAGCCTGAACATTGTTAAGCTTGGTATCAAGAGATTCCAGGACTGAATTTTGAACCCTGGCATTCTGAGTTTGCCAATTAAGTACTGCTTCATACTGCTTGGGTTCCTCAGGTTGTCTCGTAAGGGTAACAGGAGACTATATATATTCTTTTGAAGCTGGTCTTTTTGTAGAAATAAGGGTACAGATAGTTCTGGTAAAAGTGTTGGGTCGTTGGTAGAGTTTATATGGGCTAATCAGAGGTAAAGAAGATTCAGAGATCTGAGCAGAATCTGAAACATAAGAGTATTTAACAAGGTTTTCAATTTTTAAAGCAAGATGTTTTGTACAAGATTTAGGAAGAGAGATAATAGAAGAAAGAGATACAGGAGACTCAGTAGATTGGGAATTTGAAGAGGAAGCCATAAGATTTAGATTTATATTCTTCTATTTCAAGAATTACAGATCTTCTACAATATACCACCCTTCACAAGAAGAACGATGGCTCTGATACCAAGTCGGGCTAGATCCTCGCTCAGCCCCAAAAGAGCTCTCAAAAGAAAGGTTAAAGTTTAGGTAGCAGGTGAAGAGGACGCTCCCAGCATGAAGTGTTGTCAAGGCTGTACTAATAACAGCATGTTGGTACTCCTTGAATCTTGTGTCCATTAGAGCTATTATGGCCATCACCGGCAAACCTTTTCTGCCATGTAAGGTAAGGATAATATGGATTCCCCCAAGATGGAGGTGTGTATAGCCTTCTCTTTTCTATTGGGTTACAAGCTCTGTTGGGATCTCTAAAGTGATATGTTGCTCTACTTGGGTTGCTTGCAAAGCATACTGATCCAGACGAGAAAGAGGGATATTACATTAAAATTTGTTTCAATAAAAAAAAAACTTGCAAATATCTTCACAAAACCCTTTAGCCAAAAACAATTTGCAAATATCTTCACAAGTAATCACATAATGAATATTGCACATTAGCATAGCTTTATATGATATCAAGACTATCTTATTTTTCATGATGTGATTACTTGCTTGAATTGAGTGAATTCATGAATTATGCATTAAAACAACATTTTTAAAACATTTTAGATTAATGAAATGGTCTTGAAATTGAATAATTATTGGCCAAAGATTAAAATAGATATGCAAAGTCATAGTTAAGGAAAACAAATAGTCGTTTACTTAATAAATAGATAACTATTTTTAGACATAAACTTAAGAAATACATTTTGGAAATACATTGATGTGTAGGAACATCTTTAAAATCTTCAACTATAGGAGGTCCCTATGAGTTAGAGGGATCATCTTCTCCAGGAGAAAGAGGTTTATTAGAACCTGTTGATGGTTAGACCATGAATAAATATGGGATATGAACATAATGTTCTTCTTACCTGTTATCTAAATTTTAATCTTTCTCTTGAAGACCCTAAACTACCCACAATATTAAAGGTTCAAATCTAACTCTAGGGAGCTGAACAAGTAGTCACTGCAAAAATGGCTACTTTATATCATCAATTGGTGTATCATCTTTAAAACCATGCCCTTGACTTACCTTCACCTCAAACAACCTCAGACACACTCATGATCCTTGCTGACAATGAGTCTGTTCCTACAATTGTCCAAATCCCTAAATAAATCCAAAAACAAGAGCTTCTCAAGCTGTTGCCACTAGAGTGGTTATCAAACTACGAAACATTTCACAAAAATTCCCAACCTATTCAAACTTCTGAGGCCTAGTTTGAAAAAAGGCCAGATGGCACTGTTAGGCTAACTTTTCAGCCTCTAGACTCTCATGCACTGCTATGATAACAACAGTAAAAATAGGACAATAAAAACTGTCTATTGAATGATTTGCCTCTGATGGATACCTAATTTTTCCTGTAAAAATCTGAGGACATTTCCTTTGGGATGCTCTAGGATCCTATATGTGTAATTCCAAATTGTCCTTGCCTCGAAGATGGGGAATTAAATGACAACTGGTATGTTAATAGACGGCCCAAAAAAAAGAAACAACCAGATGTTTGTAAAACTCTATCAATCTGGATGCCTGAAGATGATGATGATCCAAATTATACTCCTTGGCCAGTTGAGGTAACAACTGAAGCAACTGCTATCCCTCAACAGCCAACAACATGTAGACAAGTAGCAAAAGATCCATTGCTGACTTCACCCACAGCCTTGCATGATGTTTTCATCCAGTTCACACCATGAGCATTTATCTCCTTTGGAAAAACAGACAGACTCGCCAACCAAAGTGGTCTCTAAACCATTCGTCTAGTCTCCTGTTACTCCTACTGGACAACTTGAGGATCTCAAGCAGTATAAAGCAGTACTTAATTGGCAAACTCAGAACCCCAGGGTTCAGAATACAATCCTGGAATCTCTTGATACCAGGCTCAATAATGTTTAGACTCAAGTTCAAAGTATAGGCATAAAGGTTGACAAAATAATAGCTCATTTAGAATAGTTGTATCTTAATTTTCACAATCAGATTGCCAAGTTGGATATCAAACTCAGAACGATGATTCAGAATAAGTATTGGGGTCCAGAGTTCAATCAAAAGGAAGCTGAAATCAGACAGCTTAAAAGTGAACTCATAAGAATTGATGCTGAAAAACAACAACCGTCCCTCTTTGAGAAAACCTAAACTCTACCTGCATACACTCCTTCTTTTACCACGTACCAACCTTTTTACAAACCCACCAGTCATGAACAACCCGTGGATTATGCAAAATTCTTTGAATTATCACACCTCTCCACATCTCAACCAGTACTAAAACCAAAACCATCTATCAAGCCTACAGCTTCTAAACGCTCTACTTCCAAACAACAATCTACTTCTCTTCAGGACACACAAGAACCCACTCACACACTAGTAAAAGACAAAGGACCCATGCATCAGCTCTTTTCCCAAGAGCTTCACATTGGTTTTCCCTCTTCTCAAGCAACCTGAAAATTCTCAGAGTCTTCTTCTGATGAATCTTTCTCTTCAACAGAGTTAGTCTTTGTTCCAGATTCAAAAGATCATTATATTGATATACCAGATTTATTCATGGTTCAACCATCAACAGGATCCAATGAACCTACTTCTTTTGAAGAAGATGATTCCTCTACTTCACAGGGACCTCCTTTAGTTGAAAATCCTGAAGATATTCCTACACATCAATATAATTCAACTCCCAAATCATCACATGCGCCTTGGTTTATATTTGACGACGTACCAAAAGTCAAATAGTTCTAAAGATTTCAAGAGTTCTCTGCATGGACAGATGTTCAGATGCTTAAACCTGATGCTACTTCAAAATCTGTTCTTCGAGAATTCTACTCAAGATTCTTTGGTTCTCTACGAGACTAGTTTGAAAGTCGGCCAGTATAGACAACTCCAGCTCTATCATGATACTATCCCTTAAGTCTTAGGACTCATTTATGAACAATTCCTAGGAGAATCAATGGTAGCTCAAGAAGCAGCCAGACGTGAATTTGACCAAATGAAATGCTGCTCTCTAAAAATCAAAGATCTAGATTTCCACTATAAGAGAATGATAGTCTTGTATTACAAACTCAATGGCTTCAGCAATGCTTCTCTTAAGCATGTCTTCGATGTATCTCTTCCCAAGGAGATCCTTTTAGAATTATAAAGGCAACTACATTTTCATCAGCTCAATATTGATACCCTCTTACTTGAGAAAATTTATTAATTGGCTGTCTCTTGCCTAGAAAAGCTCTGTGAGCAAAAAGAGTTTTTCAAGAATCTTATAGAGCATAAAGAACCTTTTAAGAGTGCCTGCAAAAAGTCTCACCTTGCTATCAAATGCAAGGATAAAAAAACCTGTTACTGTCCGACCAAGAAAAAGTCCTATTTTCAGAAATACTCTCTATCTAAGTAGTCAAAGAATAGCTTCAAAAAACCTAAAAAGCCCTATAGGTTTTTCCGGAAGAAACCTTTCCAGTCCAAAAGTCAAAAGAATGCTCGATGCTTCATTTGTAAAAAGAAGGGTCATTTTGCAAAATCTTGTCCCAATAATCCAACCAAATCGGTCAGACTGCTTGAGCACCTTCAAAAGGTCTCTCCTCTCTCAGACAGTAAAGATGTTGAATCCATATTTTTAGAACAACAGAACTATGATGATGATACAGTGCTCATTCTTGCTTAACAAAGTTCTAATCTGATTCTGACTTTGAGAGTATCCCTGCAATTCACAATGTTGACTCCATCAACCTAGTCAAAGAAACTAGACCCCCTGTAAAAATCAGCCTTCTTCTTCAAAGTTTTCTAAACTAATTTCTGTCATTGCTTTCATTGACACAAGGCCACAAAGGAGCATGATCAAGCTTAATGAAGACATTAACCAAACCAAAGCTACTCATCTTAGAATGACTCTTTCAGATCTGAAATTAGCCTAAGCTGAATGCCAACAGCTTATGGCCCAAGGTCTCATCGAGCCTATTCATTCTGATTGGGCTTGTCAAGCCTTTTATGTTGAGAAAAGATTAGAAATTATTCGAGGTAAGAAAAGATTAGTGATTGATTATCAACCTCTCAACTATTTTCTCAAGGATGACAAATTTCCTTTGCCCAAGATCCAATCCCTATTCATTCACCTTCAGGGTGCAAAGGTTTTTCTAAGTTAGATCTTAAATCACGATGATCGGCCCAAAACGGTAGTCTGTATTCCTAACGTCCATTATCAATGGACCATTATGCCTTTTGGTCTAAAAGTTGCACCATCCTTGTTTCAGAAAACCATGGTAAAATTCTTTGAGCCCGTCATCAATAATGCTCTCATCTATATTAATGACATCCTACATTTCTCAAAAGACCATGAGTCTCACCAGCAGCTTTTGAGTCAGTTTCTGTCCATTATTGAGTCACATGGCATCATGCTTTCTGAAAAGAAAAGTCAAATGGGCCAGGAATCTATTGAATTTTTAGACATGATCGTAAAAGATGGCCACTACCAGCCAGGGTCCCACATTGCATAAGAAATCATGCATTTTTTAGATCAACACTTATCCAGAAAGCAGATTCAACACTTTCTCAGGATAGTCAACTATCTCAAAGATTTTTTCCTCATATAATGGTCCATATTTCTCAGTTATCAAAAATGATAAAGAAGAATGCCCCACCTTGGGGGCCAAAACAGACCACAGCTGTCCAAAAGCTGAAATAGATAACTCAGCGTCCTCTATCCCTGAGGATTCCATCAGTTGGACAACGCATATTACAGACAGATGCCAGTAATGAATATTGGGGAGTAGTTCTTTTAGAAAGAATTAATGGAAAAGACTTCTACTGTGCTCATGCCAGTGGACAGTTCAAAGAATAAAAAAAGCACTACCATGTGATCTACAAGGAGATCCTAGCAATCAAATACGGGATCTAAAAATTTGAATTCCATCTCATCGGTCACAATTTTGTTATCAAATTGGACAACTCATCTTTCCCGAAAATCATGGAATTTAAAAATAAAGTGCTACTAGACAAGCACCTTCTCCGCCTTAAAAATTGGTCTCCCGTTATGATTTCACAATCTAACACATCAAGGGAGACAAAAATCTCATCCCTGAACTTCTCTCCAGACCCTCTAAACACATATCACTCATAAACTCCTTTGGACTAATTCCAGTCATAACTATGATGTCCTCCCTACCTAACTAAGCTCTTACCTTTAAGAATGTCTTTCACTTCCCTTCACCAAATTCAGGATTTTGCTAGGAAGTTTCTTTTTAGATTTTTTCATAATATGTATTTACAGAGTTCATGTCATGAACCTATGATTTTTTCAAGCTTTCATCCTGATCACTTATTTCTCACAAGATTACAGATTCTGCCCAATAAAGATGTCATTGAGGATGAACTCTGGTATCTCTAGTGTCTTACAGTCTTGTATGCCACCAAGATAATTTTACCCATTTTGCCTGTTCTTAACAGGTTAAATAATCCAGATTGTGCAATCACCTTAACATGGACATTGTTCGAATAGTTCTCACTATTGCCATTGTGGCACAGAAAGCTGAAATAACTTGCAGATTTCTACAATCTCAAAGAGCTTCCTAACCAAGAAGGCTGACAATTCACTACTCTCTTTATTGTCTATCGACCATATTTCCAATATCCATAAACCAATGACTTCTGGACACAAGACATTGCCTATGAATGGATTATGGTTCTACATATCGCCCAATTGGAACAAGACAACAGCATCAAAGAATCGCTTAGAAACTTCCTCATGGAATATAATCACATTCCTCCAGATCCACCGTCTATCCTCCAGATCCACCGTCTATCCTCCATACATCTCTTGGACCAAAGCATGACATAGTTATGATTCTAACACCTTCCTCTCGTTCTCAACCAACCGACAGGGGAATCATGATTAAAGAAAAAAGGCCAGACAATACAGATTACCTATTCCAAGACTCACAGGATCCTTATGAAGATTTCACCTCTATACCACCTTTAACTCTATATGAAATGGGTTTATGTTCCACCTCAGTTCCATCAGACATAGGAGGATCTTTTTCCAACTCAGTCCTGTCAGCTATTCCAGATGAACCACCAGAACCATTTTCAGTATATTCATCACAAGTTCGAACTCAACCACCACCAGATCCAACAGAAGAATTAAAAGCCCAACAATGCCCTTGGCCTTGTGTTCTAGGCTATACTCCTCCAGAAAAGATTTTCAAAAGAGATGATGAGGATGAGACCGATTCGTCTGCTGACACTATTTCACTTGGATAAAGTCAATTCGTCTGTCGACACTCTTTAAACTAAAGTTATTTGTCATAAGCGGTGTGCTTTACTTTATTGACTTTAGTGTGTTTTACTTTACTTATGTCATAATTGAGTGCTTTACTTTAAAAAAGAGATAGGGACATGTCCTATCCTGTTTTTATTTTTGTCGTCTTACTTTGTATTCACCAATTCCTTGATGGAGAATGAAGTTACAACAGCTATCCTCTCTTTACAATCTTGAGAGGATGCCAGAAATAGAAGTAAATAAGTTCACATCTGTCTTCACAATTCACAAGCCATACTTTTAACATCCCCACATTGATAACTTTTGGACTGTTGACAAGGCACGTGAGTGGTACACCATGCCACATCCAGTCTTTTTGGAACAAGATCAGGATATTCAAAGGAACTTGTACAATTTCCTTTGTTAACTCAATCACAAGCTAAAATCACACAAGAACATCTTCATATGCAGACATTACCAAACTCCTGATAGCACAACTAGAAGAAATAGAACACACTCAGACATCTCAACCAAAGTCCTACTTTGAGATACCTTTTGATGTGGATAACCCTGCTGAATCTACATACGCTCTACCTCCACCTCAACCATATGCACAAGATCCTCCACCATTAAAGATCATCACAGATGGCAATCGGATATTGCAGACCGACGCAAATGACACCTCATGGGGTGCTCTACTCTTCAAAGAAATTGATGGAAAAGAGAACTTTATTGGATATGTTAGTAGACACTTTTCTGATTCACAGTACCACTATCACAGTATCTACAAAAGAATCCTAGCCGTGAAAAATGGCATCAAAATGTTTGAATATCATTTAATCAATTATCACTTTCTTATTAGAATGGATAGCTCATTGTTCCCAGCCATTATGAATTCAAAAGGGAAAAATATTCTAGAGAAGATGCTCTTAAGGTTAAAGGATTGGTTCTCGAAATATGACTTCTCAGTGAAGCATATAAAAGGAACCCAGAACCTCATCCCAGACTTACTATCCAGACTTGCTAAATCACCACAGCCTATACACTGCATCTCATCCTAATACCATTTTCCTATCATTGCCATGGCTACTTCCCTACCAAAGCAAGCTTGAACCAAAAGATATTTTCCTCCTGGAAAAACATTCAACTCAGCCTTTGCCATCTAAGACTATGCCTAAAAATATGTTTTCAGGTTTTTCATCAAAGCCTACCTACTCACAGACACCAGCCCTGTCCTGGATTTCCATCCAAAATAACTGTTCCTCACAAGTCTGTATCTCTACCCAGTTAAAGAAATCACTGAAGATGAGTTATGGTACATCTGGTGCCTAACTGTCCTTTATGTCACAAAATTAGTTTTCCCAGTCAGACCCTTATACAAACATCTTATGGATCTAGAGAAATCAACTTTCCTTATCTAGACCGTGCTTGAATGGTATTCATCAATTCCTTGGTGGAGAATGAAGTTACAACAGCTATCCTCCCTCTACAATCTTGAGAGGATGCCAGAAACAGAAACAGATATGTTCACATCTGTCTTCACAATTCATAGGCTATACTTTCAACATCCCCACATTGATACTTTTGGAGTGTTGACTAGGCACGTGAGTGGTACACCATGCCACATCCAGTCCTTTTGGAACAAGATCAGGATATTCAAAGGAACTTGAACAATTTCCTTTGCCAACTCAATCACAAGCCAGAACCACACAAGAACATCTTCCACATCTCTTTAGGCCTTCAACATGACATTCTTATGGTTCCAACACCTTCAGCCATTTCCACACCAAAGTCCTTAGGTATCATTCTCAAAGAAAAAAAGTCAGATTATACTGACTTTTTATTTCAGGATGCCCAAGACCCTTGGGAAGACTTCATGTCACTATCCCAACACCTTGAATAACTCCAGACACTACCCTCACTCAACGAAGCCAGCACTAGTAACCAGCCAGCCAGTCAGAAAGACAAAAAAGTCTACTTCTACAGTGGCCCAGGAAAGAAGAATACCGATATCCAACATATGATCCCTACTGTGATCATCCAGAGCCAATACCTCTAGTAAAGATATGGTCAAAAGATGACACAGACAGCTCATCAGATGAGGATTACATGAACCTGTGTGCTGAGTTGGAATCCTATTCTAACTAAGGATTCTTGTGGTTCCGGAGGATCTAGCTATAGGAGAACCAGGAACGGAGAGCTTTCCCCCTTTTTCCGCCCCCACTCTTTGGTCTTAAGAATGCTGGTCTTAAGAATGCTGGTTTTAAGAATGAGTAATTTTATGGCATGTCCCCACTATAATAAGTGTATTTTATGAGTGCTTGTTTTTAGTGTGCTTTTGCTTTATAAAAAGTATTATCGTTTTTTTACTTTTTTAAAAAGTATGACAAAAGGATAAAGGTTCTGTCTTATCTTTTTTTATTATTAAGTTTGTAGGCCCTTTATTGGGACCGTTCTTATCTTCTCATCGAGGAATTTTCTTATTTAAGAGATACTCTCCTTACTTTGTAAAAAAATAAAAAACCAAGAAGAAATAAACAGTGTGTTTTAAAACCATAACTCTCTAAACTCTCTCTCTTCTCTCTATCAATGAAATCTTAGTGTTCTTAGAATTAAAAAATAATTTTATCAATTCATTTTTAAACCTGAGAAAGTATGCTCTATACTTGCCTTGAACAAGGATCCTATGCATCAGAAAATTCTTGATAGTATTTCTTTCGGGTTTGGTACCCTATTTAATGACAAACAACCTTATGAAAAACTATTTTGAGTTTTGATACATCTGGGTATATAGGCTGGAAACCCAAGTATGCGGGCTACTGGTCCAAAGAATGCACTTTGAGGCATCATTGCTTCGGTGTAACAACGCCACGTACTCCGTTGCCCTTTATTAGTATCAGAGCCATTAAAACATTGTTCACTGGAAAATTTGAATTAAAATCTTTAAAAGTGGTAAGATAAAAGGTCTTATAAGTTTTGAAAAACACTAGACTTCAGAGAAAGAGAGAGTTTTCATATCATGGCTTCAACTTCATCTTTCTTCGAACCTTCAAATACTGTTTCCCTTTCTACAACCTTGTGTTTACCCAAGTCCTTCACTTAACATACAGCAAGCAAGATAGAAAACCTCACAGAATATTCCTATATTCCTGAATCTGCTCAAATCACTGAATCTTCCTTTCCCACTGATCAGTCCTCACCATTTATACAAAAGATCCACTTCTTTAATCGGAAGTATCAAATCCCTGATCAGTACCAAAAGACCGCTTCCCAAAGAATACATCTAATCTTCTCAGTTACATCAGTGTACCCTCCAAGCAACCATAGCTGAACAATATGTCACTCTAGAGATCCCTCTAGAATTAGTTACCAACTGGAAAAGAGAAGGTTACACTCACCTCTACTTGGCAAGAGTGAGATTAATCTTGACCCTTCATGGAAGGAAAGGCTTAACTGTCACCGCAAGAATTGCCATGCTGGATACCAGATTCCAACAGTATCAACACTGTAATGCCAAAAAAAAAAAGAATTCCTTATGGAATTTGGGCTTTCACTAGGATTTATGGAGGCCTTTTTATTAGAAAATGGTAGAAAAGAGTATTAAGTTATTAATAAGGGTTATTTAGAAGATAGTTTTGGAATAAAAGACTATTTTTCCAAGATTCCATTCCCTATAAATTCGTCTTTTGTCTCCCTTTTTCATAACCCTAAAAAACTTATGATATTCTTGTTTCTTCTCTTATCAATTGTTCATAATTTTTCTTCACTCAAATCCTAGGATTCAATCAAAGCAAATGGTACGTATACTCTCCTTATTCCCTTCAAAAATTTCTTGCAAATCACTCTATTTAGGGTTTATGCTTGGCATGATTTTAGATTTGTTTTTATAGATCTTGATGCATGACATATGATGTGTTTAGGTTTTATTTAGGGTTTTGATTAATTAGGAGTTTGGTTAATCAACCCTTGGCATAATACAGGATGATTCTAGATAGCATGATATCTTGATTTTTAAACTGATGCTTTGTGAACGAATTTTTAATAGAAATTCCTATTCTGGAAAATAGACATATAGAGCCTCCTTAATAAATTTTATTTAATCAAATTTGATTTCATTTTCAATTTAATATGTATTTTCGAATTAGGAACCACTGCACTGGAAAACTGCGATTCCAGCAGTGCGATCGGGTTTAAAGAATTATTTTCACTACCAATGAACTCGGAAAATTATGAACTTTTATATGGATGTTAAGATACGTGTATAGTATCTCCAGTTTTAATTTCATAAGTTTCGGATAAGTATTTCATTTTATAAAATTCTCAGAAACGGTTCTGTTCGGTTAAGGTTATGATAAAACAGTTTTGAAATTGTTGAAAAATAAATAGTTTTAAAAATGTTTTGATCTCGGATCCTCTTCAAAATTTTATATGAGATACTCATGGATGTCCAGAATAGTTTTGTAGAATATTATGTCATTCTGAAGTTTAGATTAAGAGTTAAAATTCTGAGATCAGACCTGTACAGGAATAAATTAGAAAGGCAGATTCTGAGAGTGAGTTATTAATAATTATGTTTTGTATTTATTAAGGTGTTGAGGACTCTTAGGGACTTAGAGGTGTGTAGTTCAAGATTCTCATATCGAGGTAAGTAACTTCATTTCTAGTATACTAGATAGTTATAAGTATTTTGATATTATTTTAAGAATTTTATACTATTTAGAAATTAAAGGATTTTCGTAACAAAATCAGTTTATGAGAATGTTTTCAAATATGAATTCTTTTAATAAAACATTTTATAAATGTCTTTCAATATGTAAATTATTTTGGGGACATGACTTCTCATTATTATTTTATTTATAAATCAGTTTGCAAGCCTAAATTATTTTTATGGACTTTTCTGAATTTGATACGAATGTTTGGTACTCGTGTATGATTTCAGTTATTGATGATTATAAGATTCTTAATGTTTTGGCTCATTGTCCATAGTTATTATGATTCTGATTCTGATCGTAATACATGATATATCTGTGTAGACCAGTACTGGGTATAAGTTCTGAATGTGCACACAATATTCTAATTCTGATTCTGTCTGGGCCGGGTCACCGGGACTGTAGGTGACACTATGTGACATGAGCTAACGTTTCATTTTCTGTAGATGTGAATATGATTTGCCTTAATAAGTAACTTTGTTTTTGATATTCTGAATTCTTATGGATTTACGTTATCTAATTGAAATACGTTACTTCATCATGGAATATAGTTTTTGTGAAACTTATGGATTTATGAAATATATTTTGCTCAAAGAAGGCTTGCAATATATTTTTGGGTATCGATAGGCCTAGTGTGTTAGGAATGGTTTTACTTACGGAGTTGACGGCTCACCCCTCGTTATTATTTTTTTGTAGATTAAGTTCCTTTGAGAGGTGTGCCTAGCCATGAAGTTAAAGATTTTTGTTTTTGTTCCCTATTTAAATAAGAAGAAGAAGAATAGACTTATGTTTTTTTTTAGTTTACTTCGATCATGAACTTGTAATTTGGGTTTTGAGACTTTGTTATTTTATGTGACTTGTGACTTGTGGATTATTCTTATAAGAATTTGAGGTATACCAGTTTGGTATTTATGAGTAGAGATTATGTTTTGTGAGTAACCTTTTTCTCTCACGTGCTCTGACAATTGTGGTATTAGAGCCTAGGTGAGGATTCTGTAGACTTCCTTTTAAGGTTTAATCAGATCGTCTAATAGAATTGATCGCTTTTATTTTGTAGACACGATGAGGAACATTATGGGTATAAAAAGTGCTAAGAATAAGAGATAGACAGAAATTAACAGGACCGAACAATTTATCTTAGGTGGAGTTTTTGTTAAAGACCTTAGAAGACTTCATAAGGAGCGAATGGATGATAGACTGAAAAAGAGAAAAGAGGTCTATGTCGATACTCTTCCAGGACCTGGAGCTTCAAGAAAGAGGCTCAATGAGGCTATACAGGGACTACATGTTTATGGTAAGGGAGCTAACAAAAATAGGCTTGTAATACGTCGTCTATATTGGATAGGGTCTCGATTTAAGCCTTGCTATAGCAAAAGATGGGTATCTTCAGGTCTAGATAAACTACCTGATAGAACTCTTAAGGAAATGGAGACAGTTAGAGTCACGACTAAGGAAAGAAAAGTAGAGTTAGATCCTTTCCCCACCCGGTTGAGTGAGCCTATGAACCTTGGGGCTGTAGAAGGAAAGCATGAGACTTTATAGATTTTGTTGCATTTAATAAAGAGAAATAACCTCTAAGGCGATGAGTAATCGGTTATAATTAGTGATTCTATATTGGTCATTTCTTTTATTTATTTCCTTTCTTGTGGTTTATGACTTTGTAATGACTCTTGATATAGAATTTTTGGTATTGTCGTGGAATGAAATATTTGTTTGTTTTTGTTGTCGATCACTAATTGTTTTTTTTTTTGTTTATACCGCTTAGATAGTGCTTTGGGCGCTAGCACGACCCTTAACTATAAATTATTTACCATTTTAGTTATTGATTTATTTCATTCTTTGCATTATAGTCAAGAGATGTCATGTAGTGCTAGGAATGCCTCTAGCTCGAGGAATGTGTTAGGCATCGCTGATGACGTTGACCCAAGCTTGTGCGAGATGGCTAATGAAGAAAATCCTATAATGCGCACTATGATTAGGTTGATGGAACAGTAGAGTAGACTGATACAAGATATGGCTAGAGGTAAAGTTGGAGCACAGGAGAATGGGCCAGTTGAAAGGCAAGGTGGCCCAAAAAATCAAGGAGTTATGAACTTAGAATGATTTAAGAAGTTGGGACTATCTACCTTTTAGGGAAGTGCTGATCCTATGATTGTAGAGGCATGGCTAAAGTAGATGGAGAAGATATTTATGGCTATGGGTTGTAATGATGATCAGAGGGTGATATTGGCCTCATTTGTCCTTCAAGGTGAGGCAGACCACTGGTGGGATGCCAAGTCTCGTTTCTTGAGGGCTGGGTTGCAAGATGCACCCATTACTTAGGAGTTATTTCTGGAGGCCTTCCATGAAAAGTATTTTCCTGAACAAGTTCGACATCAGATGGAGGTTGACTTCCTAAAACTGACTCAAGGAACAAAGTCTGTTGCGAAGTATGAGGAATAATTTACTGCCCTCTCTCGTTTTGCTCCCACCTTAATTGCTAATGAGGGTAGTAAGTGTAGGAAGTTTTTGAAAGGGTTACGTCTTAACATTAAAGGGTGATTAACTATACTTAAGATTAACAACTATGCTAATTTAGTGGACCGAGCAATTCTTGCGGAGAAGGATATTCTTGAGGCACAAGTTTTAAGGGACTAAAGAAATAAAAAGGATCGACAAGGTGGACCACGAAATGGAAATTCTTATAGGCAAGGCACTCAGTCCCAGAAACATATTAATGGAGGAAACAAATGGAATAATAAGTGTGTTCATGATGACACCACTTGGAAGAACTACCCCATTTGTCGATATTGTGAAAGGAGGTATTCTGGTGAATGCCATTGAAAAACTGGAGCCTGTTTTACTTGTGGAGAAACTGGGCATAGGATTATGGATTGCCCAAAGAGACAAAGCGAGACTGCGAATGCCCCCTCTAATGAAGGGCAGAGGAAGAAACCAAAGGTGCAAGGGTGTGTCTTTGCGTTGACAGAGAAAGATGTTGAGGTGTCCAATGATGTAGTATCAGGTATATTGTCTTTATTATCTAGAGAAGCCAAAGTTTTTTTTTATCCTGGTGCTGCAAATTCTTTTGTGTCTTGTGTGTTTGCTCGTTATGCTGATGTGCCTAGTACACCACTAGATGTTCACGTGACAATTAGTACCCCTATGGGAGATTGTCAGTTAATAGATCATGTTTATAAGTCATGTGTAATCAGATTGTGTGATAAGCAATTTCTTGTGGATCTCCTCCCCCTAGCGATGCGTGATTTTGATTTGATCTTGGGAATGGATTGGTTAGGGCTATACCATGTCTCAATAGATTGTTTTGCTAAGGAAATTGTTTTTTGCCTACCTAGCGAAGAAGAATTTCATTTTCAAGGGAATCATAGAAATTATAGGGGTTTGATTTTTATGGTTAAGGTAACAAAAATGCTA
Organism: Aegle marmelos; assembly: GCA_030449875.1. Lineage (NCBI taxonomy): Eukaryota > Viridiplantae > Streptophyta > Magnoliopsida > Sapindales > Rutaceae > Aegle > Aegle marmelos. The sequence goes on from JASUUL010000143.1 coordinate 18,394,123, forward strand.
AAGAAAGGGTGTGAAGGATTTTTAGCATTTGTAATTGTTGATCATTCTGAAGGGGCATGCATTAAAGACATACCTGTTGTAAGGGAATTTATTGATGTTTTTCCTAAAGATCTTCCTAGATTACCCCCAGATCAAGAGGTTGAGTTTATTATAGACTAGTTACTAGTACTATCCCTATTTCTAAGGCACCATATCGGATGGCACCTATTGAGTTGAAAGAACTAAAGGTCTAGCTACAAGAGTTACGTGATAAGGGTTCCGTCCTAGTATGTCACCTTGGGGTGCTCCCGTTTTGTTTGTAAAGAAGAAAGATGGTTCAATAAGATTGTGTATCGATTACCGACAACTGAATATGGTTACTGTCAAGAATAAATACCCCCTTCCTCAAATTGATGATCTTTTTGATCAATTATGGGGTGTAGCTGTGTTTTCAAAAATTGATTTACGATCTAGTTATCATCAATTGAAAATCAGAAGTGAGGATGTATCAAAGACAGCTTTTCGAACTCGTTATGGACACTACGAGTTCTTAGTTATGCCTTTTGGGTTAACTAATACTCCCGCAGCATTCATGGACTTAATGAATAGGATCTTCCAACCGTATCTTGATCAATTTGTTATTGTCTTTATTGATGACATATTGGTTTACTCTAGGAGTAAGGAGGAGCACGAGACACACCTAAGGATTGTGTTGGATATATTACGGGAAAAGAAGTTGTTTGCAAAGTTTAAGAAATGTGAGTTTTGGCTTGATCGTGTGACATTTTTTGGGCATATAGTGACAAAAGATGGTATTTCGGTAGATCCAGCAAAAGTTGAGGTAATTGTGAATTGGGAAAGACCTTTTAGTGTGACTAAAGTAAGAAGTTTCTTGGGATTGGCAGGTTATTGTAGGCACTTTGTGAAAGGATTTTCTAGTATAGCAGCACCATTGACTAATTTGACTAAGAAGGACGTGAAGTTCACTTGGGATGAGGCATGTAAAAAGAGCTTTCAAGAGCTCAAGAGTCTTTTGATATCCGCCCCTATTTTAACTCTCCCATCTGAAGGTGGAGGTTTTGTGATTTACAGTGATACTTCTAGAAAGGGCTTGGGTTGTGTTTTAATGCAGCATGACCAGGTTATAGCATATGCCTCTAAGTAGTTAAAGAGTCACGAACGAAATTATCCAACTCACGATTTGGAGCTTGCTGCTATAGTGTTTGCCTTAAAGATTTAGAGACACTACTTGTATGGGGAGACTTGTGAGATCTTTACTCAGAAGGAATTGAATTTGAGGCAGAGAAGATGGTTAGAGTTGGTGAAGGATTTTGACTGCTCTATTAATTACCATCCAGGTAAGGCAAACGTGGTAACAGATGCCTTAAGTAGGAAATCGTCTGGGTACATGGCTCATCTTATCACCATACAAACTTATTTGGTAGAAGACTTGAGGAGATGTGGGATTGAGGTTGTTACCCATGGGCAAACAAATTTGTTAGCTCAGTTAATAGTCCAACCTACTTTAATTGATAAAATTAAGGTAGCCCAAGGGAACGACATAGAACTCAATAAAATCCGTGAAGATGTAAACAAAGGATATAAACCCGGATTCAGACTTGACAATAGAGATGTATTATGGTTGGAGCAAAGGTTATGTGTGCCAGCAAATGGAGAGTTGAAGGTAGAGATCTTATGAGAAGCACATGAAGCATCTTATAGTATACATCCTGATAGTACTAAGATGTATCATGATCTAAAGTAGAGTTTTTGGTGGAGGAACATAAAGGGAGACATTGCTGATTTTGTGTCTCGATGTTTAGTTTGTCAACAAGTGAAGATCGAGCATCAAAGACGAGGAGGAACTTTACAAACGCTACCAATTCCTCAATGGAAATAGGAACACATTACCATAGATTTCGTCTCTGGATTACCTCGTTCTAGGAGGGGATGTGATTGCATTTAGGTAGTCATTGATCGACTGACGAAATCAGCTCATTTCTTGGCGAAAAAGAGTACAGATAATATAGGGCAGCTAGCTAAATTATTTATTAAGGAGATAGTAAGGCTTCATGAAATTTCAGTGTCAATAGTGTCTGACAGAGATCCACTGTTCACTTCAAGATTTTGGGCTAGCTTACATAAAGAGTTGGGGTCAAAATTGAGATTTAGCACTGCTTTCCATCCACAGACAGATGGACAATCTGAAAGGACTATCCAAACCTTTGAGGATATGCTTCGGGCTTGTATGCTAGACTTAAGTGGTAGTTGGGAAGAACACTTAATGTTGATCGAATTTACTTATAACAATAGCTTCCATTCGAGTATTAGCATGGCACCATTTGAGGCATTATACGGAAGAAAGTGTAAGTCCCCAATCTGTTGGGATGAGGTTGGTGAAAGAAAACTTTTCGGTCTAGAATTGGTACAAATTACCGTTGACAAGGTCAAGTTAATTAGAGAACGTCTTCGAACAGCTCAGAGCAGACAAAAGAGTTATGCAGATCGTCGTAGACGAGAGTTAGAATATGAAGAAGGAGACTTTGTTTTCTTGAAGGTATCGCCATGGAAAAGGGTGTTTCGATTTGGGAAGAAAGAGAAGCTTAGTCCAAGATTTATTGGACCATTTGAGATTCTAGAAAGAATTGGTCCAATGGCCTATCACATAACTTTACCACCAAGTCTGTTTAGACTTCATAGTGTATTCCATGTGTCTCTGTTAAGAAAGTACATCGCAGACCCTTCACATGTGCTAGACTATCAACCGATTCAGATATCTGAAGACATGTCATATGAGGAGCAGCCTATTGAGATTGGTGAAAGAAAAGAACAAGTATTAAGGAGTAGAGTTATTCCCCTAGTGAAGGTACGATGGATGAACCATTCCATTGAAGAAGCCACATGGGAGCGAGAAGTAGAAATGTTAAAAAAGTATCCTCAACTCATCTTTGCATAAGGTAATCTTCTAATTTCAAGGACGAAATTTTTATTAGGAGGGGAGGATTTGTAATGCCAAAAAAAAAATAATTTTTTATGAAATTTGGGCTTTCACTAAGATTTATGGAGGCCTTTTTATTAGAAAATGGTAGAAAAGAGTATTAAGTTATTAATAAGGGTTATTTAGAAGATAGTTTTAGAATAAAAGGTTATTTTTCCAAGATTTCATTCCCTATAAATTCATCTTTTATCTCCCTTTTTCATAACCTTAAAAAACTTATGATATTCTTGTTTCCTCTCTTATCAATTGTTCATAATTTTTCTTCACTCAAATCCTAGGATTCAATCAAAGCAAACGGTATGTATACCCTCCTTATTCCCTTCAAGAATTTCTTGTAAATCATTCTATTTAGGGTTTATGCTTGGAATGATTTTAGATTTGTTTTTATAGATCTTGATGCATGACATGTGATGTGTTTAGGTTTTATTTAGGGTTTTGATTAATTAGGAGTTTGGTTAATCAACCCTTGGCATAATATAGGATGATTCTAGACAGCATGATATCTTGATTTTTAAACTGATGTTTTGTGAATAAACTTTTATTAGAAATTCATATTCTGGAAAATAGACATATGGAGCCTCCTTAATAAATTTTATTTAATCAAATTTGATTTCATTTTCAATTTAATATGTATTTTCGAATTAGGAACCACTGCATTGGAAAACTGCGATTCCAGCAGTGTGATCGGGTTTACAGAATTATTTTCACTACCAATGAACTCGGAAAATTATGAACTTTTATATGGATGTTAAGATACGTGTATAGTATCTCCAGTTTTAAGTTCATAAGTTTCGGATAAGTATTTCATTTTATAAAATTCTCAGAAACGGTTCTGTTCGGTTAAGGTTATGAGAAAACAGTTTTGAAATTGTTGAGAAATAAATAGTTTTAAAAATGTTTTTGATCTCAGATCCTCTTCAATATTTTATATGAGATACTCATGGATGTCCAGAATAGTTTTGTAGAATATTATATCATTCTGAAGTTTATATTAAGAGTTAAAATTCTGAGATCAGACCTGTACAGGAATAAATTAGAAAGGCAGATTCTTAGAGTGAGTTATTAATAATTATGTTTTGTATTTATTAAGGTGTTGAGGAGTCTTAGGGACTTAGAGGTGTGTAGTTCAAGATTCTCATATCGAGGTAAGTAACTTCATTTCTAGTATACTAGATAGGTATAAGTATTTTGATATTATTATAAGAATTTTATACTATTTAGAAATTAAAGGATTTTCGTAGCAAAATCAGTTTATGAGAATGTTTTCAAATATGAATTCTTTTAATAAAACATTTTATAAATGTCTTTCAATATGTAAATTATTTTGGTGACATGAATTCTCATTATTATTTTATTGATAAATCAGTTTGCAAGCCTAAATTATTTTTATGGACTTTTCTGAATTTGATACGAATGTTTGGTACTCGTGTATGATTTCAGTTATTGATGATTATAAGATTCTTAATGTTTTGGCTCATTGTCCATAGTTATTATGATTCTGATTTTGATCGTAATACATGATATATCTGTCTAGACCAGTACTGGGTATAAGTTCTGAATGTGCACATAATATTCTAATTCTGATTCTGTCTGGGCCGAGTCACCGGGACTATAGGTGACACTATGTGACATGAGCTAACGTTTCATTTTCTGTAGATGTGAATATGATTTGCCTTAATAAGTAACTTTGTTTTTGATATTCTAAATTCTTATGGATTTACGTTATCTAATTGAAATACGTTACGTCATCATGGAATATAGTTTTTGTGAAACTTATGGATTTATGAAATATATTTTGCTCAAAGAAGGCTTGCAATATATTTTTGGGTATCGATAGGCTTAGTGTGTTAGGAATGATTTTACTTACGGAGTTGACGGCTCGCCCCTCCTTATTATTTTTTTGTAGATTAAGTTCTTTTGAGAAGTGTGCTTAGCCATGAAGTTAGAGATTTTTGTTTTTGCTTCTATTTGAATAAGAAGAAAAAGAATATACTTATGTTTTTTTTAGTTTACTTCGATCATGAACTTGTAATTTAGGTTTTAAGACTTTGTTATTTTATATGACTTGTGACTTGTGGATTATTCTTATAAGAATTTGAGGTATACCAGTTTGGTATTTATGAGTAAAGATTATGTTTTGTAAGTAACCTCCTTCTCTTATGTGCTCTGCATGTGTTAGATTTGGGATGTTACAAACACGCTATCATCGGTATTGTTTTGACTATTCTACATGCAAGAAGTGTTCTCCTCACTTTCTATCCAAATTTCAGCCTGTCCCTACAAGATGCCAACCTCTCTACAGCCTTAAAAGTTCAAGTTCAAATACAAGGAGCTAAACAGATTTCTTCAACCAAAATAGTCACCCTTTACCATCAATTGGTCTATAGGCTTCAGAATCATGCCTTAGATCTTCCTATACCAGAAAACCACTCTGATGCCCTAATGGTGTTAGCCGAGTCAGTTCAAATTCCAACCATCATTCAGATCCCAAGGCAAATCCCTCAACAAGAACTAGTAAAGCTTATGCCTTTAGAATGGATTTCTAATTATGAGAAATTCCATCAAAATGATGCTCCAATTCAAACGTCCGAAAGCTTGTTTGAACGAAGACAGGATGGACCTATCAAAATGACATTCAAGCCTCCTCAATCAGCTTCTCAACCTCCAGCTATATTACCAACAGCTCCACCAGAGTCTCTAAGACTCTCATTCACATACTATTCTATAATCACTACTGTACAAACTGGACAAGAAAAGCTGCCAATCACTGGCTTCACTTCTGCAGGTTACCCTGTATACCCTACAAAGCTTAATGGACATTTCTTATGGGATGCCCCTGGATCTAGAATATGTGATCTAGATTGCCCTTGTTGGAAAGACGAAGAAGATGAAGATTCTGATTCAAAAAGGAAAAGGAGACAAAAGAAGAAGTTCCTTACTTCTTGTAACCATCATCACAAAAAACCACCAAACCCTCCTTTACCTCTACCAGCACATTTACCCCTTTACCAAAAGGAGCTCAAATGGATTGCAAAACATTGCAAAACTGAAGTCCCTTCACTAGTCTTAAACTCAATACCAGACAGACAACCAGTTTCTTGTATGATGTTCTCTTCATCATCCAAGGATTACGTCTCAAGTTTCCCACCATTAGAAACTCAGACAGATACCCAAAGAAAATTATGTCAAAACCCTTTGTCCTTTCACCTATTACTCCTATCGGTCACCTTAAAGAGCCAAAACCATTTGAATCAGTCTTAAATTGGCAAACTCAAAATGCCAAAGCTAAGAATGATGCTTTACAGTACATCCATCAACAAGTTGACAAGATTAGCTTATGAACTGACAGGATTGAAACTAAGGTTGATTCAATAGCCTTACAAATGCAGCAAATCTATCAGAATTTACAGTCTAGAGTTGCTCAACTAGATATTGAATTACGTACCATGCTTCAGCAAAGGTATTATGGCACAAAGTTTGATAAAAAAGAAAGAGAAATTAGACATTTGAAAGCAGAGCTAGATCGAATTGAATCAGAGAAGCAAAGACTCACATTTTTTACCGAAACTCCACCAATTCCAATAATTGGCCCAACATACCATCCATTTACACCATTGTTAGCTCCAGTCAGGGCTTATGACCTGTCAAAATTATTTGGAATGACTCACACACTATTCCAAAATACACCTCAACTATCTCAACAACCAAAGCCCAAATCTAAGTCCAAACCTCAGCCCAAGCCTCTCAAAATCCACCAACCATCTCAGACTGAGACTTAAGAACAACAATCTCCAGAATATACCTCTGTTCCTCCACCACACGTGTCTCAAACAAAAGACAAAGAACTAATGCATCAGTATACCTCTCTTTCTCATTATATTGAAACTTTTGATTTGTCGGAAGAAGATATATCTGCTTCAGGATCTAAGATTTATAACAAATCTGCTAAACAGTCCTCAAACTCATCAAAATCTATTTTTGAATCTAGCTCAGAATCTTTAGTTTCTTCAGCCTCTACGACTGATTCTGAAAGGTCATATGCAGACATTACCAAACTTCTAATGGCACAGCCAGAAGAAACAGAACACACTCAGACATCTCAACCAGAGTCCTACTTTGAGATACCTTCTGATGTGAATGACCCTACTGAATCCACATATGCTCCACCTCTACCTCAACCACATGCTCTAAAACCATTGAATGGCCCCTGGTTTACCTTTGATGACATACCCACCAATAAATGGTGAGAGAAACTATTTGAAATCTCAGGGTAGATCTCCAAATGATCAGAGCAAGAGTGACAGTTGAATCTGTTCTCAAAGAACTTGTTACTCGTTTTACATGTTCTTTGCGAGACTGGTTTGACAGTCTTGGACCCTATAGACAACTCTAATTTATTCAAATGCCAAACGTCTCTTCGGCATTAGCCATCCTTTATGAATAATTCATTGGAGAACCAGCAGTAGTCTTTAAAGCTGTCAGGTGAGACTATCTCATCATGAAATGTTGTTCACTTAACTCAAAAGATCTTGATTTCCACTATAAGAGGATGTCTATTTTGTTTTACAAACTAAATGGATTCAATGATCCTACACTCAAGCATGTCTTTCTTGCCTCTCTACCCGATGAACTGCAACCAGAGATTCAAAGACAACTCACTATTTATAATCTCAATCTTGAAAACATTTCCTTAGGTAAAATCTTTCAGATTGCCAAAGGATGTCTTAACAAACTTTGTGAGCAAAAACAATTCTTCAAAGAACTGATCAAAGATAGAGAGCCCTTTAAAAGTGCTTGTAAAAAGCCATATTTGTAGATTAAGTGAAAGACAAGAAGCAATGTGATTGTGGTCCTCAAAAGAAAAAACGTCTCAGAAAATTCAAAAACCCAAGATCCTTTTCAAAGTCTCATTTTTAGAAAGCCCGAAAGCCATATAAATTTTACAGAAGAAGATCTTCCTCCTCCAAAGATCAGTAAAGGAAGAAATCCAGTAGATATTTTATTTGTAAGAAAAAAGGACATTATGCCAAAGATTGTCCTAACAAAAGAGATAAGGCGATCAGATTGATCAAGCATTTACAGTCTGTCACGAATTATTCTCCTGACATGGAAGAAGTCGAGTCTTATTTCTCTAAACAGGATGAACCAAATGAAGAAACAGTGTTCACACTGAAAAACTTGTCTGATGAATTTGATACAGATGAGTTTCACACAATCTACAATCAATAGTCTTTGTCCCTAAATTCCTCAATTCCAATTCCATCAGTCAAAATTTAGATTTTACCCTCAAAATTCCAAAGACCAATCCCTACCATTGGTTTTCTTGATACAAGTGCTCAAAAAATAATGCTGAACCCAGGCATTCTTCCACCTCAACACTAGAAGCCTCACACAGAACGTTTCAAAGCAGCAGATGAAAAAATCTTCACCATAGATTTGATTACCAAAAATCTTATTGGTATTTAAATTTTCCCTAATTGTGTCATTTGGACCAAAATCAGTGGATTAAAACTGCCTGATAAGGACATCTTATTAGGTTTTGATATCATCACCCAAATCAAACACCTCCAAATCATTCCCACTGGAATCCGAGTCAAATCCATGTTTAAACCCTTTATTAATATTCTCAGACTTTACAGTCTTACAGATTCTCCACAATCTTACCAAGACATTTTAACTAAACTCCTTTATTATTGTCCAGAGTCCCATACTGAGTTCACCCATCCAAACCCATTGTGGAAAAATGAGTCTTTCTTTATCAAACTATATTTCAAGCTAAATGAAGACACAAATCCTACTAAGGCAACCCATCTAGGAATGAGTCCATCTGACTTAATACTAGCCCAAAAGGAGTGTTCCCAACTCCTAGCCCAAGGCCTTATCGAGTCCACAGATTCTCAATGGGCTTGTCAAGCCTTTTATATGGAAAAGCGTTCTGAACTTGTCTGAGGGAAAAAGAGATTAGCCATTGATTATCAACCGTTAAACATGTTTTTACAAGATGACTAATTTTCACTTCCTAAAAGACAAAATATTTTCACATATTTGAAAAATGCCCACATTTTTTCAAAATTTGATTTAAAATTAGGTTTTTGGCAAGTTGGCATTGAACCATCTGAGAGATATAAAATAGCTTTTTTGCATCCCTAATGCCCATTATCAATGGATAATTTTATCATTTGAATTAAAAACTGCCCCTTTCATTTTTCAAAAAGTAATGGTTAAAATCTTTCAACCCATACTCCATTATGCATTGATTTACATTGACGATATCTTGTTATTTTCAAGCACACATGAAGAACATCGCCAGTTGTTAAATCAATTTTTTGATATTGTTTAATCTCATGGGATAATGCTGTCGGTAAAGAAAAGCATTATTGCCACAGACAACATTGAGTTTCTTGGAATGGTCATTAAAGACGATCACTACCAACCAAGAAAACACATTGCCCAAGAACTACTTCATTTTCCAAATCAAAATCTGACTAAAAATCAGATCCAGCAATTTCTTAGAATTGTTAATTACATTCGTGATTTTATCCCTTACGTGGACCAACACACTAGACAGTTTTCAGCTTTATTGAAAAAGAAGCCACCAGAATGGAACAATCACCATACTTTAGCTATCACCACATTAAAGAAAAAATAAACAGTGTGTTTTAAAACCATGACTCTCTAAACTCTCTCTCTTCTCTCTGTCAACGAAATCTTAGTGTTATTAGAATTTAAAAGGAAATTTTATCAGTTCATTTTTAAACCTGAGAAAGTATGCTCTGCACTTGCCTTGAACAAGGATCCTTCTTGAAAGACCATGAGTCCCACCAGCAACTTTTGAGTCAGCTCTTATCCATTATTGACTTATATGGCATTATACTTTCCGAAAAGAAAAGTTAGATGGGTCAAGATTCCATTGAATTCTTAGGCATGATCATTAAAGATGGTCATTACCATTCAGGACCACACATTACACAAGAACTTATGCACTTTCCAGACCAACACTTATCCAGAAAGCAGATTCAGCAGTTTCTCGGGATAGTCAATTATCTCAGAGACTTTTTTCAGATAGTATTTCTTGAGGGTTTGGTACCCTATTTAATGACAAACGGTGTCAAGTTTTTGGGTTTATAACCTTATGAAAAACTGTTTTAAGTTTTAATTCATCTTGGTATATAGGCTGGAAACCGGAGCATGCGGGCTACTGGTCCAAAGAATGCATTTTGAGGCATCATTGCTCTAGTGTAATAATGCCACGTACTCTGTTGCCTTTTATTGGTATCAGGTCCTGTCCCACCTTTATTTATGGTGTTGACAAAGCAAGGGTCCTGTCCGGCTTTTGAATAGGGTTCTTGCCTATATAAGGCATACCTTCTCACTTTGTAAGCTAAGCTAGTTTTCAAAAATAAAGAAGTATTTTCAATCTATACATGGCTAGCTAAACTCTCTTTCTCTCTATTCTTCTATCAAGGATCACAAGTCATCTTAGGTTGTTCATCTTTCCTTTGGCTTAACGAAGAGTATGCTTTACACTTGCCTCTTAAAGAGGATCTTGTGTATTAGAAAGTCTTCACTACACCAGATCTAGGTCTCAATTTCTTTTCCCGCGTATAGAATTCTAGACTGAGTTTTTAGAAACACTATTCATCCTCGTTTATGCCCAGAGTGTGGCTTCAATTTTGGATGGTATGTACTATAGTCTATTCTCTGGTATTGGGTATATAGGCTGGAAACCCGAGCATGCGGGCTACTGGTCTAAAGGATACACTTTGCGGCATCATTGCTCTGGTGTAACAACGCCATGAATTCCGCTACCCGAGGGTATTTCTTTTCCCGTGTATCGAATTCCAGAGTTAGTTTCCAGAAACACTACTCATCTTTATTTATGCCCAGAGTGTGGCTTTAGTTTTGGGTAGTATGTGCTATAGTTTCTTCTCTAGTATTAGGTATATAAGTTGGAAACCCAAGCATGCGGGCTACTAGTCCAAAGGATGCACTCTGTGGCATCATTGCTCTAGTGTAACAATGCCACGTATTCTACTACCCAAGTGGTATTTCTTTTCCCATATATCGAATTCCAGAGTCAGTTTCCAGAAATACTGTTCATTCTTATTTATGCCCAGAGTGTGGCTTTAGTTTTGGGTAGTATGTGCTATAGTTTCTTCTCTGGTATTGGGTATATAGGCTGGAATCCAAGCATGCGGGCTACTAGTCCAAAGGATGCACTTTATGGCATCATTGCTCTGGTGTAACAATGCCACATACTCCGCTACTTGAGTCAATCCCTCAAGTCTTAGGACTCATTAATGAACAATTCCTAGGAGAACCAACGGTAGCTTAAGAAACAGCCAGACGAGAATTTCACCAAATGAAATGCTACTCTCTAAAAATCAAAGATCTAGACTTCTACTACAAGCGAATGATAGTCTTGTATTATAAACTCAATGGCTTCAACAATACTTCTCTCAAGCATCTTTTCGTTGCATCTCTTTCTAAGGAGATCCTTCTAGAGTTACAAAGGCAACTTCATCTTCATCAGCTCAATATTCATACCTTCTCACTTGGGAAAATATATCAATTAGCTGTCTCTTGCCTAAAAAAACTTTATGAATAAAAAGAGTTTTTCAAGGATCTCATGGAGTACAAAGAACCCTTCAAGAGTGCCTGTAAAAAGCCTCACTTTGCTATCAAGTACAAAGATGAAAAGACCTGTTATTACCCAACTAAGAAAAAATCTCATTTTCAAAAATATTCTCCATCCAAGCATTCAAAGAAACATAGCTTCAAAAAACCTAAAAAGCTTTATAGGTTTTTTCAGAGAAAACCTTTCCAGTCCAAAAGTTAAAAAGATGCTCGATGCTTCATTTACAAAAAGAAGGGTCATTTTACAAAATTCTGCCCAAACAATCCAACCAAATCAGCCAGACTGCTTGAACACCTATAAAAAATTTCTCCTCTCTCAGACAATGAAGATGTTGAATTCATATTTTCAGAACAACAGAACTATGATGATGATACAGTTTTTATCCTTGCTGAATAAAGTTCTAATTCTGACTATAAAAGTATCCTTGCAATTCATAATGTTGATTCCATCAACCTTGTCCAAGAAACTAGACCCTCTGTAAAAATCAGTCTACTCCTTTCAAAGTTTTCCAAACCAATCTTTGTCATTGCTTTTATTAACACAAGGGTACAAAGAAGCATGACTAATCCTTCTATTCTTCCACCAGAGTTTTGTGAACATCATACTGAGTACTTTAAAGTTGCCAATGGAGAACTACTCCAAACAGACCTTATCACAAAAAAACCTATAGCTATTCAGTTCTTTCCAGATTGCATTCTCTGGATCAAAATAATTGGATCTTCCCTTCCTGATAAAGGCCTACTATTAGGATTCGATGTTCTCTAATTCGTCAAAAAGTTAAATATATCCTTTAATGGTATCCGGTATAAGCAAAGGTTTTTACCCTATAATAATACCTTGAAACTATACTCAATTTCTAATGCTCCTCCTTTCTATGAAAACCTTAAACAATAATTCCTTTCTTTCTGTCTAGAAAGCCACCTCCAATTTTCTCATCCATCTTCTCTGTGGAAAAATTCCAAGTTCTTTGTTAAGTTACCTTTTAAACTTAATGAAGATATTAACCCAACTAAAGCCACTTATCCTGGAATGACTCCTTCAGATCTAAAATTAGCCCAAGCTGAATGCCAACAACTTATTCTGATTAGGTTTGCCAGGCCTTTAATGTTGAGAAAAGATCAGAAATTGCTCACGGTAAGAAAAGACTGGTGATTGATTATCAACCCCTCAACTGTTTTCTCAAAGATGACAAATTTCCTTTACCCAAGATCCAATCCCTGTTTATTCATCTCCAAGGTGCAAAAGTTTTTTCTAAGTTTGATCTTAAATTAGGATTTTGGCAGATTGGGATTCATCCTGATGATCGACTCAAAAAGGCATTCTGCATCCCTAACACTCATTACTAATGGACAGTCATGCCTTTCGGTCTAAAAGTTATACCATTCCTGTTTTAAAAAATCATAGTAAAAATCTTTGAGCCCATCATCAATAATCTTCTCATCTATATTGATGACATCTTGCTTTTTCAAAACACCATGAATCTCACTAGCAGCTTCTAAACCAATTCTTATTCTTCATTGAATCACATGGCATCATGCTTTCTGAAAAGAAAAGCCAAATAGGCTAGGAATCCCTTGAATTCCTGGCTATGATAATTAAAGATGGTCATTACCATACAGAGCCTCACATTGCTCAAGAACTCATGCACTTTCCAGATCAACACTTTTCCAGAAAGCAGATTCATTAATTTCTCAAAATAGTCAACTATTTTAGAGATTTCTTTCATCACATAATGGTCCATACTTCACAGCTGTAAAAAATGTTAAAGAAAAATGCCTCATCTTGGGGTCCAAAACAGACCACAGTCATTCAAAAACTGAAATAGATAACTCAGCAGCCTCTAGCCTTGAGAATCCCATCAGTTGAACAACGCATATTACAGACAGATGCTAGTGATGAATACTGGCGAGTAATTCTTTTAAAAAGAATTGATGAAAAAGACTTTTACTATGCTCATGCCAGTGGACAATTCAAAGAATCTAAAAAGCACTACCATGTCATCTACAAGGAAATCTTAGTAGTCACATATGGGATCCAAAAAATTAAATTCCACCTCATGGCCATAACTTTACTGTCAGATTGGATAACTCATCTTTTCTGAAGATCATGGAATTTAAAAATAAAGTGCTACCAGACAAGCACCTTCCCCGCCTTAAAAATTGGTTCCCAGTTATGATTTCACAATGTAACATATCAAGGGAGATAAAATTCTCATCCCTAACCTTCTCTCTAGACCCTTCAAACACATCTCACTTATAAACTCCTTCGGTCTAATTCTAGTCATAATTATGGCATCCCTACCTAACCAAACCCTTACCAAAAAATATTTTCCTTTAAGAATGTCTTTCACTTTCCTTCACTAAATTCAGGATTTTGCCAGGAAGTTTCTTTTTAGATTTTTTCATAATATGTATTTACAGTGTTCACGCCATGAACCTATGGTCTTTTTGAGTTTTCATCCTGATCACTTGTTTCTCACAGGATTACAGATTCTACCCAACAAAGATGTCATTGAAGATGAACTCTGGTATCTCTGATGTCTTACAGTTCTGTATGCCACTAAGATAATTTTTCCTGTTTTGCCTATTCTTGACAGGTTAAATAATCCAGACCATGCAACTACCCTAACATGGACATTATTTGAATGGTTCTCACCATTACCATGGTGGCGCAGAAAGTTAAAACAACTTGCAGACTTCACAATCTCAGAGAGCTTTCTGACAAAGAAGGTCAACAATTTATTACTATTTTTATTGGCACCCACAAATCAATGAGTTTTAGACACAAGACATTGCCTACGAATGGATCACGATTCCACATGTTGCCCAACTTGAACAAGATATCAAGATCAAATAACCTCTCAGAAACTTTCTCATGGAATATAATCATGTTCCTCCAGATCCTCCATCCATTCTTCATACATCCCTTGGACCTAAGCATGATATAGTTATGATCCCAATGCCTACCTCTCGTTCTCAACCAATCAATAGGGAAATCATGATCAAAGAAAAAAGGCTAGACTACACAGACTACCTATTCCAAGACTCCTAGGACCCATATGAAGATTTTACCTCTATACCACCTCCTACTCCGTATGAATTAGGCTCATCTTCCACCTCAGTTCCACTGGACATAGGAGGAACGTCCTCTACTTCAATCCTACTTGCTATTCCAGACGAGCCACCAGAACTATTTCCAGCATATTCATCACAGGTTCAGACCCAACCATTACCAGACCCCACAGCAGATGTGAAAGCTCAAGATTTCCATTGGCCCTATGTTTCAGGTTGTCCTCATCCAGAAAAAATCCTCAGAAGAGATGAAGAGGATGAGACTAATTCGTTTGCCGACACTTTTTTACTTTAAGCTAAAGTTATTTGTTATTTGTAATAATTAGTGTGCTTTACTTGTGTGCTTTACCTTTGGCATGTTTTACTTTATTTGTGTCATAATCGAAGTGCTTTACTTTAAAGAAAAAGATAGGGACATGTCCTATCTTTATCTTTATCTTTATCTTTGTCTTTGTTGTTTTACTTTTCAAAAGTAGACATTTTTTTATGATTTTGAAAAAGCAGAGTTCCTGTCCTATTTTTGAAAGAGGTTCTTGCCTATATAAGGCATATCTCCCCACTTTGTAAGATAGGCTAGTTTTTAGAAATAATAAACGTCTTCTATTTATACATGGCTAGCTAAACTTCTTCTTCTTTATTCTTCTAAGAGGGATCACAGATCAACTTAGATTGTTCATCCTTTTCTTGGCCTAACAACGCGTATGCTCTACACTTGCCTTTTAAAGAGGATCCTGTGTATTAAAAAGTCTTCATTATACTAGATCTAGATCTTAGTTTCTCTCCTGTGTATCAAATTCCAGAGTCAATTTCAGAAACACAGTTCATCCTCATTTATGTCCAGAGTGTGGCTCTGGTTTTGGATGGTATGTGTTATGGTTTCTTCTCTGGTATTGGGTATATAGGCTGAAAACACGAGCATACGGGCTATTGGTCCAAAAGATAACTTAGTTCATCATTGTTTTAGTATAAGAACATCACGTATTCTGCTACCCGAGTGGTAATGGTCACTTACTTAAGTCAAAATGGCAATCCAACAGAGACTAAAAATGATCTAAATAGGTACAAAAAGTGAATAACGACACTTGAACTATAAAAAAGCTCAATCTACTTTAAATTTCAATCATTAAGTTTGCTATTAAGCATTCAATCTCTCTTGTGCTTAAAACTTCTATTTTTTTTTAATCAAATCACACTTTGAGCTTTCATTTATAAATACATATATAGTGTGAGGAAAATATCTTTGTAAACTTAATTTTATAATCAAAATTGAGTGAGTATATATGTGAGAAACATTTAGACTGGGAGATTTCAGATAATCTCTTATTGTAAAGATCGATTAACACCTATGAAGTCAGTTATAAGAGTTCTTGACATTTTAGAGACTTGGTTAGTAGAATCCTTAAATTTGGTAAGCTTCGAGACATAAATATAGATAGAGTTTAGCCAAACCATGTAAAACCTTCTGTGTTTGATTCTCTATTCCTTTCCCTCTTTATAATTTGGTTACTTTTTCTTATTGTTTTATATATATTACAAATTTGCATTATTTTTTATTCAGGCACAGCACAATTTTTTTAGAAACTTAATTCACCTCCTTTGGGTTACGTAGCTAGTATTTCACTGCTAACTCTATACTCATGTAAGATAAAAAAGATGGCGTATATTACCCCATTTAATATATAAAAGAGGCCATTATTGACATCGAAATAAGGTATTTCAATTTTAAAATACTTGTTTTAGCTGCGGTTGTTTTCCCACAAAAACTTAGACCATATTTTTAAGAACACATTATTGCTGTTCTCACAAACCAACACTAAAGACTAGTATTTCTGCATTTGATAAATTAAAAAGGCTAATCAAATGGTTTTTGAACTTAAGGAGTTAATCATCTTCTGCATACCTTTCCCCTCTAACAAGCCACAAATCATCATTGATTTTAAAAGTCAAATTCATTGGTGACCTGAGTTTAAAATGGGATAAGGAATATTAAGTACTAGAGAATGCCTATTTATTAAGGATACAATTATCATTTCGTGTTCCAAATCTCACTAATATTTCTACTTTTATGTGTTTAAATTCTATAAGCTTTTCTTATGTGCATTTTATTATAATTTAAGTATTTACGTATTTTAGGAATGTTATAGTCATTTCAAAACAAGGAGAAATTGGATAGTAAAATGAACTTCATTTTTTAACTCGGAACAATTGAAATCTTAAGAGGAGCATAAAAGGGTATTTGGTACTGTCCACGTATACGGTAATATTTATATATACTTTATTATCACAAGTATGGTATTGTTTATATATACAGTATGATGATGTGACACTGATCAAATGACGTGGCAACATCCTATTCGATCAATGATATAGCATTGATTGATTATATGGTATTGACCAATGATGTCATGTTGACTAATGATGTGACATAGATACTATTGGACCAAAATATTGATGTGGTTTAACCGATGATATGATAGTATCTTATTTGACCGAAATACTTATGAGACATTGACTTTTAATGTGTTTTAATAAATTAGAGCTTGTCATGTGGGCACAATATTAAGCTTTTTATTTTATGGTCATGATTTACCTATTGTATCTATAAATAGAATGTTCCCTCCCTAAATTGACGCCTCAAAATTCATTTTCTGTAATTCTTTCTCTGTCTTGTATTTTCAATGTATTTTAATAAAATTATCATTTTATCTATACTTCAATTATGGTGGCTACATTCATTTCAAATTTTAGTTGAAGGTGAAATCTCAATATAATCCATGGGCTTAATTAGATAATTTTATTTTCTTTTCCTCTCAAATTTATGAAGTTGTTTTCACTCATTATTGATATACAATGTATGTTATCTAGATTTTATATAGTGTACTAACTCCTTAGTGAAAGATCATTACTATCTAATATAATGAGCACTTAGCACCTTATTAATTAGAGAGAAAGTTTCCTTCTAGTATTTTATAAGTTGTCTCGACTAAGTGTCAATAAAGAGTGTTTATAAGCTATTTAGTGGACAGTCTTTCTATGTTGTCCACAAAAAGATTATTACCATTTGGCATAATGTGTTCTTGACATCATAGATCGTTACCCTCTTGCATACTAAGTGATTGATATTGTATTTATTAGAATGATGATTCTAAGTGGAAATACTCTCTTATGAATTAATCAAAACTAAAAAGCAAATATTTTAGCCATGGCAAATGTTGAGTGTGAATTCAAAGAGTCGACGTTTCATTTGGATTGGTTTCATTTTTAGTACATACCTACCATTTAATCTTAAATCTTAAGATAAAAAAATTCACTTTCAATCAACTCATATATACATCTAGAAAATTAATCCTATACATAATTAAATTTTCTTTTTTGTGTGATGACACTTGTCACTACAAAATCTATTCTATAATAAATTTATATGCTTGCCACTACAATAAAATGTCTTTGTGTACTGCATAAGTTGATGGAGCCTCTAACACTAGTAAAAGTAAAGTTGGATTGTGATACAAGGCCCGAATAAAGTAGATATTAGCTATACTTTAAGGTTTGATTTTGAAACTTCAAACAACGAGGACGAATGTAAAGCCTTCATTAATGGTCTAAAGTTAAAAAGGACAATAGATGCCAAGAAGCTATTAATTAGTAATGATTCTTAATTAGCTATAGGCAATGTTAAAGAAATATTTTAATTGAGGGAGGAGAATATGAAAGCCTAGTTCATAAAAGTCAAGGAATTAGAAAGTTTCATAGAAGTAAGGGTTAAGCAAATTCCTGAGGAAAAACCTCTCTTGCCAACGGCTTAACGAGAATGGCATCCATAGGTAAAGTTGTCTTCCCTAAAATAGACATTGTGGAACGAGTTGTCAAACCTAGTATAGTAAGGGATCTCTCTCTTGAAATGAATTTTGTGTCCACTAGAGGATCTTGGATGACCTCAAAATCGACTATAACAAAAAAAATACCATCCTTGAGATAAAAGTGAAGTTGGGAGACTCATATACAAACCTGTCAAGTATTGCCTAATTAGAGATGAACTATACCATCGAAAACTTTTTTGTTCCTTATCATAAATGCCTAGGTTCTTCTAATGTCAATAACATACTCGAAGAAAACCCATAAGAGAATATGAGGCAACCATAGCAGAGCTTAATCCCTAGCCTATAAGACTCTAAAGGTAGAATATTACTTGCCTATCATATGAGCTAATTTAAAATAAAAGATGATCAAGTGCAACAAATGTCAAAGTTCTGCCAAAGTGCATAGACAGACCTCTGAAAAGCTCATAATGCTACAAACTCCTAGTTGTTTACCTTTTAAAGAGGTAAGTGAAGTATATGATTGTGTCTATCGATTTCTTTGCTAAATAGGTAGAAGTTGAATTCCTACATACATTACCAAGAGGAAGACCATCGAATTCATCTAGAAGAGCAATATATGCCACTTTGAGATGCTCTAAAGAATTGTCACTAACAATGAGACCAAGTTTAACAATTAAAAATTTTAAGACTGTGCTAATCTGGGAATCAACAACTAATTTACCTCTCCAGATCATCCCTAATTAAATGGATAGGTGAATGCCATCATCAAAACTATCAAAGATCTCCTTAAAAAGAAGTTAGATGATAAGAAATTTTAGCAAGATAGCCATATGGTTTATTGTTTGAAATTCGGTAGAGATGTAGTTATATATTTTGAAATGGAAGTCTCATGCATAAAGTTCCCTACTTTAATGAAGATGGAAAGAAATTGCTTTTAACTGATGTTGTTGGTCCTACCAAATTGCCAACTTTTACATAAGAAGATATATTTTAGATGTGCTATTTCAGAGGATAACCTAGAATATTAAAGATCTTAAAGACACCACTCTCAATGTAAATTGGGAATGTCCTTATAAAGTCAAGCAAGTTCTCAAGTCCAGGGCTTGCATGTTGCTGTATTGCAATGGAAGAAAGGTTAACCACCCTTAGAATGTCATCATACTGAAGAAGTATAACCAATGAATTAGTGGAATCATTCAATAGCCTATCTTAAAAAAAGCCAGTATGATTTTTTTCCTTCTTGCTTTCTTTTTTGCTTTTCTTTTATGTCTTGAACTAGGATGATAATCTCAGAGGAAGCTTCTCATAACTATTTGAATGAGGCAAATGCACTATTTTTCTCAACAAAGATATTTTATTCAGCAAGTGTATGTCAATCTAATTGTTTTATCTCTTAACATGACTACAATGCACAATGAAGGCATTGTTGGTGAGCCCTCCGAATATTAAAAACAAGCAAAGAGAATGTCATACAGAAAGGAAGACACCATGTGCCAGTGAGATGAATTCTCTAATCTGCTTATTAAGAATAAAGGCCTCACATATAATGGAAAGAACTCCACGTAACGATGAGATGGTCTCACAACCATAACAGCAAGTGATAAAGATCCCAAACGAGATGGGAACAATCTCACATGGCGGTGAGAGGTATGGATCTTAAAGTCTCTACAATAAGCAATAAATCTCGCACTTATAATGGTGGCAATCTTGCACGGTAAACAAAGGATCACATGATATTTATAACGAGCAATAAAGATTCTAGGGGCAATCATGACAATCTTATATGGGGAAGAGAGTTTCCCATAATATCTATAACGAGCAACAAGAACCCCATGCATGATGAAGACAATCCTACATGGTCACAAAAGGATCACATAATCTCCATAACCAGCAATTAGAGCCTTACATATGATGGGGACAACTCATATACTGGTAACGTAGCCCCACAATTTGCACAATAAGTGATAAATGTCCTACGCATAGAGGAGAAGCCCTTTATGATAAAATGATCCGACATATTTGTTAGGAAAATATGCTATTTAAAAGTATATAGATTTATTTAATTGTAATAAATATTTTTTTCTAATTAATAAAATAATTGAGGTATTTTATTCAAATATCTTATTTGTATTAATTTTTTAGTAAAGTCCATTTAATCATATTATATGTATTTATGTGATCACTATGTGGATTCACAGAAGACATAAATGCAAGTTATCTTATTATTTAATAAATTGAGTCACAGTTAATAAATACACAGTTAATAAATAAAGTTGGACACTTTATTTAGGTATAAATTATAATAAATTCATTGAATAATTTATCTTAATCATGTATGAATTTATTAATGTAGTACAACTATACTGAACAGGATCACATATGAGATTTAATTAACTTTATAATAACTGTCAAACTTATTAAATTTTATAGGTATTAATTTTACTATAATTTTAATCTTGAGTTAGTTATAATTTCATGATTATGGTTGTCATACCATTTGAGTTACCAATAGGCACGACATATAATTGTAGTCAAGATTACCCGGTATCTTAGTGGGAGTAATTATAAGTATTGAAGTTATAGATTAACAATATAAAATTTGTATAATACATCTCTTGATGGGTTTTCAGTACTTGATCATAGAATTATCTAGCTAGAGTGTGTCGACATATTTAATATGTTGAAAATGATCATTAGAGAAAACCAATAAGTATCAAGGAATCAGATGTTATTAAATTGATTGGATAGTTAAGATATCAATTTAATTAACGATGTAGTGCAAAGGATTGTTAAGTAAAGAGATCAATGTGGCTTGGGACAAATTATTATTCGAGTATACAATTATGAGGGTCAGTTCCAATCTTATAGTGGAATAGAATTGGAATTAGATAATTAAGCTAATTTAATTACAGGTTTAATTATTTTAGCCACTATTGTATGTTCTCAAATGATCCCCGAGTTAGCTTATTTAATTGACTATATCACTACTGGATCCAAAAATAAGAATACTAGCATATTAGGTGATAAACCTAAATATAATATTTGTTAGGGCCCTATGTGTTATATTTATGTGTAAATGGGGCCTTTTAATATTTTACAGGGTGGCCCCCAAAGTTCTTACACTTTATCTCCACTTTTACATGTGTGGAGAGAAAAAAATATTAAAATTAAAATATTTAATATTTTGAATTATAAAAAGAAAAGGAAAACACATATTAGGGTGTTTAATTGGGAATATTATATAAGTGCTCTTTTCTCTAAAAAACAAACAGATGACTTTTGAGAAATACAATTATTTAAGAGTAGTGAAACGAATACCCATATGTTCAGTGCAAATCAAACTTGAGTCATACTCTGGAAGATCGTTTAGCAACGGATTTGTTACTTTCTATTGTTCATCTTCTCAGATTATCAAGGCATAGTTTTCTAGATTACGAATTTCTTATATATTATATGATATCGGTCCTAAAAATATTTTTTATGAGAAAAATCATAATTTTTCACCAGTAATTGGTATCACAGCCATCTCATACTCATATATAAGAATATCGTATGAAATTAATCTATATATTTATGCATTAGAGTGGCACAATTTTATTTAGATATATATTATTTGATTAATATATGAATAAAGCATGTTAATAGTTTGTCTTAATTCATGGTTAGATTTTCTTTTATATTTTTCTTTGGATTTGTAACAAGAAGGGTGGTTTTTATTACCATGTTTCTCTCTTGATTTAATTTACTACAATAGAAATTCTGTAAGTTGAAATTAGCCTAAGAAATTTATAAATTATTGTACTGTTTTTGTAAATCACTATTATCAAGATTGGAGAATGGAGGTTGGAAATTTTATCGACAACATCAGTCGATGAAGTCAATACCTTACTTGACTCAGCACCATCCATGGACACAAATAAATAGAAGTCAAGAGTTGAACAGCTAGCACCATCAGAAAAGGAACTCAGTCCATCATCAGAATCACCACCAAAACTCGAGTTCTTCTTCTCTTGTGTGAATCCCATATTGAAACTTTGAGGAGAACACTTAATTTTGAAGTTTCAACTACTCAAGAAAGTTCTAAATAGATTTAAGACACACAAAACCTTGACCCAATGCTTAAGCAAACATGAACCAAAGGTATGGAGAAGGATATTGACACCACACTCAAGATTTAGATGAGAAGGTGAGTGATAAATCTAGATTTAGAACGCCACAAGAATGTAAATTCTTGATAAGTTCACTAGTTCTCAAAAGAACCAAAGAAAGAATAATTCTTTCAAATTAAAATAACATTAATCTCTAATTATCTTACATAGCAAGGTTGCTGAGTTTAAATAGGCCAATAGAGACCCAAAAATTTGAAAAAGATTAAATTCTAGTTCAAGTTGAACTAGTTCTTTCTAACTAGTTAAGGAGCTGCTGAAATTCCCAAGTCTGAACATGTTGTAATGAATTGGTCATAACTCCTTCTAGAGAACTCCAAATCTAACTCTATAAAATTCTTTGGAAAGCATCTTAATTATCTTTCCAACGGTATATGGCTTATACATTAATTCCAATTTAATCAATACCAATTTTATTCCGAAATTGAACTTTCTACATTTGATCTTAATTGTGTATTTGGCTGCCCAATAGCTTAAATAAAGCCGACAACGTCATGACATCTCTTCAAGCCCAATTCATGATGTCTTGCAAAGAGTCGCTTGAAGCTTTAATGGTATTCTCTTGATAGTTCTCATCATTTCCCCTCTCCTCAAAAGGATTCGTCCTCGAATCTTCGCCTACATCAAAAGGAGAAAGATTAGAAACATTAAAAGTAGCACTCACATTATACTCACTAGGAAGGTCCAATTTATAGGCATTGTCATTGATTCGTGCAACCAATTGAAATGGACCATCTCCCCTTGGAAGTAACTTTGAAAGTCTTTGTGCTAGGAATCTCTCTTTTCTCATATGCACCCAAACCCAATCTCCAGGCTGAAAAATCATTTGCTTACGTCCTTTGTTGGCTTGAGTATCAATAGGTAACGACAATAAATCCAAACGAGTTAATGGATTAAAACCATATACAATCTCAAATGGTGAAAATTTAGTAGTTGAATGGACAGTTCTATTGTAAGCAAATTTAACATGTGGCAAACATTCTTTCCAAGTTTTCAAATTCTTTTGAATAATGGCACGCAATATCGTGAACAATGTTCTATTTATAATCTCAGTTTGTCCATCAGTTTGTGGATGACAAGTAGTAGAAAACAAAAGTTTAGTACCCAACTTACCCCACAAAGTTTTTCAAAAGTGGCTCAAGAACTTAGCATCTTGATCTGTAACTATCCTCCTTGGTACTCCATGCAATCTGACTATTTCCTTGCAAAACAAATTAGCTATGTTTGTTGCATCATCAGTTTTGTGACATGGAATGAAATGTGCCATCTTTGAAAACCTATCAATAATAAAAAAAACAGCATCCTTTCCCTTTTTTGAACTAGGTATACCCAAAACAAAGTCCATAGAAATATCAACCCAAGGTTTGCAAGGTATAGGTAAAGGGTTATACAATCTATGAGGTAAAGCTCTAGACTTAGCATGTTTAGAAGTGATACATTTCTCACATATTCTTTCAACATCACATTTCATATGTGGCCAAAAGAAGTGTTTTTTTAAAACATCTAAAGTCTTTGCAATGCCGAAATGTCCCATTAAACCTCCCTCATGAGCTTCACACACAAGCAATTCACGCAAAGAACTATATGGCACACACAATTTGTTCTCTCTAAATAAGAACCCATCGTGCCTATAAAACTTTCCAAATGCAGCTTTCTCACAAGCATTAAATACATTAGTAAAATTAAAATCATTAACATATAATTCTTTAATGTACTCAAATCCTAACAACTTTGTATTTAATGCAGAGATAAGTGCATACCTTCTCGATAATGCACCAGCCACCACATTCTCCTTACCTTGTTTGTATTTGATCACATAAGGAAATGGCTAAATGAATTCAACCCATTTGGCATGTCTCTTATACAACTTACCTTGCCGTTTTAAATGCTTTAACGACTCATGATCAGTGTGTATGACAAACTCTTTAGGTAGAAGATAATGTTGACAAGTTTCAAATGCTCTCACCAATGCATACATCTCCTTGTCATAAGTAAGATAGTTTAGGGTTGCGCCACTCAATTTCTCACTAAAATAAGCAATTGGACACCCCTCTTGTGTCAAAACAGCTCCAATACCTATACCTGAGGTATCACACTCAATTTCAAAAGTTTTAGCAAAATCGGGTAAAGTAAGTAGTGGTGCAGAAATCAATTTCTCCTTGATTAGATTAAATGTCGTTTCTTGTTCACTACCCCACTTAAATCCTACGTGTTTCTTAACAATTTCAGTTAAAGATGCAGCAAGAGTGCTAAAATCTTTCATGAATCTTCTATAAAAACTAGCCAAACTATGAAAACTTCTTACCTCACTTACGCTTTTAGGTGTAGGTCATTCCTTAATAGCCTTTACCTTCTCTTCATCAACCTCAATTCCTTTAACACTTACAACATAACCAAGAAAAACAATCTGATTTGTACAAAAAGCACACTTTTTCAAATTAGCATACAACTTTTCCTTCCTTAAAACAATCAATACACTTTGCAAATGCTCAACGTGTTCTTCTAGACTTTTGCTATAGATCAAAATATCATCAAAGTAGATAACTATAAACTTACCAAGAAAAGCACGCAAAACATGGTTCATTAACCTCATAAAAGTGCTGGGTACATTAGATAACCCAAATGGCACTACTAATCACTCATATAAACCATATTTTGTTTTAAAAGCAGTTTTCCACTCATCTCCCTCTCTAATCATAATTTGATGATATCCACTTTTAAGATCTATTTTGCTAAACACACAAGAACCATACAATTCATCAAGCATGTTATCAAGTCTAGGAATAGGATGTCGATACTTTACAGTGATTTTATTAATCGCACGACAATCAACACACATCCTCCATGTTCCATCCTTTTTGGGCACTAGTAGAACTGGTACCGCACATGGACTCTTACTTTCCTTCACATATACCTTTGCCAAGAGTTCTTCTACCTGCCTTTGAAGCTCCTTTGTCTCCTCGAGGTTACTTCTATAAGTGGGTTTATTAGGAATGGTAGCTCCATGAAGAAAGTCTATTTGATGCTCAATTCCCTTAATAGGTGGTAAACCATTAGGGACTTCATTTAGAAACACATTATCAAAGTCCTGCAAAAGAGTCACAATAACACTAGGCAAAAAAGAGTTAAGCTTATTAGTATGTAAATAAGCCTCTTTGCATAAAAGTATAATGATAGGTTGTTTTGAAAAGAAGGCCCTCTTAACCTCTTTCTCTTTTGCAAATAAGTTTATATGTTGCCTCTCTTTTCTCTCAACAATATTTTTTTCTATCTTTCCACTTCCTTTTCTCTCATTCTCTCTTTCTTTTGTGCTCTCATTTTTTTTTTCATATCACTCTCTTTTTGTATTGTAATTTAATCCTCATATGCTTGCTTAGGAGTTAAGGGTACAACGGTGATTTGCCTTTTATACATTACAAAAGAATATCTATTTAAGTAACCATCATGTGTCACTCGCCTATCATATTGCCAAGGTCGCCCCAAAAGAATGTGTTCAGCATGCATGGGTACTACATCACATTCAATCTCATCCTTATATCTCCCAATAGAGAATGAAACAAGCACTTGTTTATTTACCTTAACCTCTTCACAATCATTCAGCCATTGTAACTTATATGGCCTAGGATGTTTCAGAGTTTTCAAATTCAATTTTTCAACTAAACTGGTGCTAGCTACATTAGTACAACTTCCACCATCAATTATCATACTACATATCTTATCTTTGATGTGGCATCTAGTATGAAATATGTTATCACGTTGTACCTCCGCATCCTCTTACTTGCATGTTAAGAGCACGTCTAACAACCATCAATTTACCATCAACAGGATACTCTATACCATCATTAGCATCCTTCAAAGGTGGCATAGGATCATTATCTAATTCACTCTCAGTTTCAACATCACCATCATCCCTCAAGATCATTACTCTCTTATTTGGGCATTGAGATGTAATATGAGCTGTCCCTAAACATTTAAAACACTTAATATCTATATTTCTAGAGTATTGGGAATCATATTTACCTTTGCTTTGATTGCATCCCTCTTTATGATCCTTGATTGGCTCAATCTGAGGCTTTGAAACAACCTTTTCATCTTTGCTCTATTTTGACTTCCATGAAGAAGATAAACCTAAATTGGGTCTAGTGGAACCTTTTTTTTAAGTTGTCGTTCCACTTTTATGGCCATTTGAACCATGTCTTCCAATTCAACATAATGCTGCAAGTCAACCACATTAGCAATATCTTGATTTAAACCATGTAAAAATCTAGCCATAGTGGCCTCTCGTTCTTCTTCAATGTTGGCTCGAATCATGATTATTTTCATCTCCTTGTGGTAGTCTACCACACTTCTAGAGCCTTATGTAAGACTTTGAAGTCTTTGGTGTAGCTCTTTATAATAATGACTAGGAACAAATCTCCTCCTCACAATGGCCTTCATCTCCTCCTAAGTGTTTATAGGCCTTTCACAGTTTCTTCTCCTACTCAAAATAAGTTGATCCCACCAAATAATAGCATAATCAGTAAATTCAACAGCAGCTAGTTTTACCTTTTTCTCCTCAGAGTAATTATGGCAATCAAATACTAGCTCTACCTTTTTTTCCCACTCTAAATAAGCTTCCGGATCATTTTTACCTTAATAAGAAAGAATTTTCAGTTTGATACTCCCCAAATCACGATCTATGCATCTTGCCCTTCTATCATCTCTTCCACACATGTCAACGGTGGCCTGGTCATCAAAATTATCTTGGTCATCACTATCTTGACCTCCTATGGCAGCACACAATTGATTATCTCTTACATTAGGAGCTATTGGTTGTTGCCCTTTTTGTAGATTGGCTATATCAGTGTCTTGTCTTTCCAATTAGTCATGGATCTCTCCAAACATCAGATATATGTGCTCAAATTATTGCTACATGGCTTTGAGCATGATCGATTGATCTATAGCTTCTTGTTCTTTTGACATATTTTGTGATCTGTAAATTAAAGTTAGCAAAAAGACCTCACAACATTCCCTCACATGTTTCACTCAATTTGATTCACTTAACTCTTGTGTTTAACACACAAATTGGCTTTTTTCCCTCTAATGATCTCATAAACTATTGCCTTTTACCACACTTAATTCTCTCTTTCAGTTCTTTATTTAACTAAAAAAATAAAATCAAGAAAAACAAAACAAGTGGCACACCAAATATACTATTCCAGCACACTAACAAAGAAAAAGAATTAAGAGGACACAAAGAACAAAAAAGAAATTGAAAGAAAGAAAACAAGCAAGTAAAGGAACACAATTGATACTGATGAAAGTAGGAATACTTGAATCCTTTTGCAATCTTTTTTTTTTTGCTGTTTTTTTTTATAATCAAAATAAATAAGACATTCAAATCTAATTAGAAACTTGCTCTGATACCAAATGGTGTGAATCCCACATTGAAACTTTAAGGAGAACACTTAATTTTGAAGTTTCAACTGTTGTGCAAATTTTAATGAACTCGCAAGCGCACGAATCTATTGTAGAATAGATTAATGGTGACGAGTGTCGATCCCACGAGGAGGTTGATTTTAATTATGTGCCGAATTAATTTTCTTTTTATTGGGAACAATTAAATTATGGTATTTTAATCCTAAATTATTGAATTAAAATGGCGGGAATAATTAAAAATGAAACTCTTATAATAAAGCACTTGGGTATCCGGATCCGCATCAACATGCTCCATGGGCTAAATATTCCATATTAATACCAATTAAATCATAAGGGGGGATTCCACACCTCATGAACCACTCTCCAATAAGTATGGTGCCAAGAGCTTATCGTGCCAAATAATAATAACCTTGTACTAGGGTGTCGGTTTAACCAGGTCTGTAACTAGACAAGACTATTATTATTTGTCGACGAAAAGTCAAAACAACCACAAATATTAGAGGGGAAGAGAAAGTAAATTTACCAAATTAAGCCCATGGAACATGTTGAGACTTCACCTTCAACCCAAGCTCAAAAGAAATTAGCCACTCATATTTTACCTAAGGATAAAAAAGGAAATTTTATTAAAATACAAAGAAACTATAAGAAGGAGAAGGAATTTCAGAAATCTAAGCTTAGAAATGAATTCAGGGGTGCCAAATTAGGGGGGGAGAGCCCCCTTTTCATAGATACATTGAGTGAATCGTGACCATCGGATTAAAAACAATTCGGATGCTCAGGATTGCGCCACGTCATCAGTCAACAGTCAACCGTCAACAGTCAACATTTGTACAGTAATGTCGCCTGAATAGTAAATAATCCCATGTAAGCGCATGTACTGTACACCCGATTTCTACTCCACTGAGATGCTGCCACGTCATCGATCTACAGTACATAAGAAATTTAGTCCAATAAGATCGTGACACATCATCGGTCAACGCCACGTCATCGGTCAACGCCACATAAGCAGTCAATCCACATAATTCGTCCAATCAGATACTGCCACGTCGTAGGTAGTTGCCACATCATCGGTCCGTATACATGAATTAGTGTGTCGTGAAGCGATCACGCATGCGAAGCGATCTGTAGTATGTGTGAACAGTGACTTTTTCCTTTAATGCTCTTCTCAAGGTTTTCGACCGTCCTGAGTCCAAATATGACGTCCGTTTTGCTGTCTGATCACTCGTTTATTGTGAAACGATTATGATACCCCTAAAATACATAAAATACACAATTATAATAAAACACATATAATTAAATAACAAAATACTTAAATAAATAAAAGTAACAATGTTAGTGAGATTTAAAGTGTAAAATGACGATTTTCTCCTTTATAAATATACATTTTCTAACACTCAACACACCCCCTAACCAGCTTATTGCTAGTCCCTAGCAAATAAAGCGAAGATAAAATTCAAAATTTTTTTTTTAAGGCACGTGTTTATTCAATCAGATTAATGATAACAATCAAATAAAAGTTTAAGCATTATCTCTAATCTAAAGGAATATCACACCCACATCAACCATCCATATGTATCAGTCCAACAGATTTTATTGTAGCAATAGTAATCAAGCCACTTTTAAGAATGACATATCCAACCCCAAAATCTCACCGGTTGTAGTGACACTCTCACAAAGAAATTAATCCCAATAAAATTTTGTCACTACAATGAATGGTAAATTGAGAGAAAATAATAAAGAAATATCACACACTCTCACCAAGATGAAAAATATGCCCATAGCTTAGAAATAATACGATCTCAAATAAAGTATTAGTCAACCCAATGTATTCCTCATTTTTTTTTATATGCATCACTACATCTTAATTACCTATATAACTAGCTTTTATGTTAGACTATAGTTCCCTAAAATCAGGAAGGACTTTTATTAGGACGTAACGTAGGTTAGGGACATGGCTAACAAAGAAAGGAAAATAGGGAAACAAAATATATATGTTTGAGAAAAAAAATTCAAGAACTTTTTACAGGATACATTTTGCTTATTTATTACTATTGTACATCTTTCTTTTTTTTTTTCTTTTTTTTCTTTTTTTTCTTTTTTTTTCCTTTTTTTCTTTTTTTTTCTCTTTTTTTTTATATGGCACAATTTCACTGAACAAAATAATTATTTATATTTTTTTTCTCAAACATGAATAGGTGGATGGAACTTGTATGATATCGGGTAATACTTCAAATTGGAGTGGGTCAGGATGATAAGTTAATAAAGAAAAGGTTTTTTTTTTTAAATAAAGGGCTCAAAAGGGCTAACTATGGATATTAAATAATCGGGATGGCTAGAAAGGCTCAAACGGGTCAAAAATGGCCTTCCATCATCTTTTAGGACTCTAAATAATCTTCCATATCTACTAATTAAGTGGACATTTAGATGCAGTAATACACATTTTTTTTTTAAAAGGGTTGACTCAAAGAAAATCTAGAGATCATGTATGAAATAATAAACTGCTAAGCTACATGAAGAATGGGCAAAAAGGGTTACTCTCCAAGAAAAATTAATAGGCTCAAAAACTCACTTGGAATTTATTATGACATGTGCATTCTTTCAAGCAACTCATATTTGTCCCCAACATCAACATGTAGAATAGTAAACATGGTGTAAAATCACTCAAGACCAAAGATAATACAAATATTAAAATTCAAAAGTCATCATATCATCCAATATCAAGAACTCACAATTTTTTTTTAAATAGAATTATTTTCTCCCAACCTATTCTAAACATAAAAAGAAAACATACATGCAGAAAAATTAAAGAAAAATGAATTTTTTTTTTTTACAAAAGAATATGCGTTTCTAGAGTTACTACACTCCATATTCAGCCATCTTCGACTTTAAAAACTTGAAAACATATATTTATAAAGGAGAAATTATCAATTATTCCCTCCCCCCAACCAGAATGAAACATTGTCCTCAATGTTTTAAAGGAAAGAAGTAGAGATTAGAAGATATCACCTGAGCATTGCAATACAGAAGAAAATATTAACAAGTAGTTACGACTGTGGCTCACATCTTCCTCTGGTTTTACGTCCAGAAACGGCTTGAACGCCCTCTATGGGTCGAGGATAGGCTTCCCATCCAGTTTTCTTACAAACTGGCAAACAGGGTCTTTTATAGTCAGATTCCCGAGACTATAGTTTGCACATTCTTTCTGAAATAATGGTCATAATTGGAGGATTGCATTTTGGACGTATTCACTGGGATGCGTTTCAAGAGACAAAAGGATATCATCCAATGACTCCTTATTCAAGCCATCCTTAATGAATTGAATCTTATCTTCCCTGTTATCAGACACCATTCCTAAAGAACATTATTTTTTTTTATTGCATATTATTCTGGCACACTTATTCAAGAAAAAAAATATCAATAATAGTTAAACTTTACAAAAACATAATTTAAAAAAAATTAAATCACCGAAAATAGAAAGAAAGAAAATTCAGGTCACTTCAATGTTTTGTGCTGTTTTCTCCATATGATTGGTATTCGTGATATGACTTTACTTTTCTGACCATTAACTTTAAAAATTACATTGTTCCTTGGATTCTTAAATTTAATGGCTCCATGTGAAAAAATAGTATGATCAGTAGATGAACCAGACCATCGAGAACGTAACTTACTTGGAGAAACGTGCCATTGAGAATTGAAAGAAAATACTTTCTGACCTGGTGTGAAAGATTTTCCAATGCTCCGCTTGTCACGGAGGATTTTCATTCGCTTTCTATAATCCTTAGTATTTTTTTTGTTATGAATCTCCTCTGGTTTTACCAGTTGTATCCTCCTTTTTTAACCAAAAATGGGGTCAATGATGTCTGTGTTCTTTTGTTTGTAATCAGGAGAGGATGGGATGATCTTTGACAATATTTCTTCTTCCTCCAAGAATGTAGAATTCAAAGGGTCGAGTGAAGGTTTGAGCTCAATTCTTGGTGGTGATTCTGATAATGAGATGAGATTTTCTTTCAATGGTGCCAATTGCTCTATTCTTGTCTTCCACTTATCAATGTCCATGCATGGTGATGAATCCAATAAGGCATTAACCTCATCAATCGATCTGTCAATATTAAAATCCAAACCAAAGTGAGTTAAACATGTCAGTAAAGGGTCATCACTAAGGTTTAAAGGAAATGTGTGATCAACTAATTCATCAATTAAATCCACATCTATAATTTCATCATCAGTACTGTGAGGTTGTTTGGCAATGTTAAAAATATTTAGTTCCATGGTCATATTGCCAAATGACAACTGCATATTTCCAGTCCTGCATTGAATGTGAGCATCGGCAGTTGCCAAAAATGGACGACCCAAGATAATAGGGATATGCTTCCTTGAATCCTGCACTGGTTGAGTGTCAATTACAATGAAATCAACAGGAAAATAAAACTTATCTACCTGGATAAGCACGTCCTCCACAATACCACGTGGTATTTTCATGGATTGATCTGCAAGCTGTAACACCACTGGAGTTGGGTGTAATTCGCCCAGTCCAAGTTTCATAAATACAGAGTAAGGCAACAGATTTACACTAGCTCCTAAATCCAACAAAGCATTCTCAATTGTGTGGTTCCCTATACTACATGAGATAGTGGGAGAGCCTGAATCTTTATATTTTAGAGGCATTTTATGTTGGAGTATAGAACTAATATTTTCTGTTAGAAAGGCCTTTTTCTGAACATGAATATTTCTCTTTTTAGTACAAAGGTCTTTAAGAAACTTGGCATATGATGGCACTTGTTTTATAGCTTCAAGTAAAGGAATGTTAACACTTACCTGTTTGAAGATTTCAAGAATCTCACCTGTGGATTTTCCTTTCTTCCCTTTAGCTAACCTCTGAGGAAATGGAGCTTTAGGAATATATTCTCGTGGGTTAGTTTCCTCTTTCTCCTCTGATGATGATTCCTCAGTGTTCACAGGTACAATCTGAGTTGATTTTGGCATCTCCACTTTGTTGTAAACTTCTTTTCCTTTTCGTAAGGTCATCACTGCTTTAACCTCTCCATGCTGCTGTGGTGAACTAGAACTTACTTCATTCACTGCTTTAGGATTGGACACTGGTTGACTTGGGAATTTGCCTTTTTCAACGGTCATGGCCAAAGTTTGAACTGAAGAGGCAAGTTGTCCCACCATTTTCTCAAGGTTAGAAATTGATTGGGCCTGTGAGTTGAAGCCCGCTCTCATCTCATTTCGTAACTCATCAATAGTGCGGTTCTGCTGCTCGATCTTGGAGTTAGTAAGATTTCTGAAATTTTGGGATGTCTCCTCCCATGGTTTGGGTTAAGAATGGTTTGGATTCTGATTGTATGGTCTGAATGGTGGTTGAGAGGCTTGAGACATTTGAGGAACTGGTTGCATTGGCGGAGGTGGAACTGATGGTCCATTTTGTTGGAATCCTTGAGACTATGAAAAATTGGGGTGGTCTCTCCATCCAGGGTTATATGTGTTGGAGTAAGGGTTGTAGTTTGGTGGTTTTCTCATGATACCTATGGCATTGGCTTGATCTGAATATGAGTCATGGTCATGTGGCTCTGTTGATTTAGCGGTTGTCAAAGATGCTATTTGTCGAGCAAGCCCTTCGACCATCTCTTTGACTTCTTTAATTCCTGAGCTTGACTCGCCAATGTTAACCTCATTCACTCCCTTAATTCTCCTGGTATTTCTGAGTGATCGACTCCGTTGTTGAGAATTATCCGATTGCCGTTGGAAAAATTCCCAAATCTCTGATGCGCTTTTAGACATTAACTCTCCTCCACTGGTTGCCATTAGCCATTCTTGCATATGTGGCAATAATCCCTCCAAAAAGTATTGGCATTGGTGCCATTTCTCGTACCCATGATGTGGACACTTTAAGAGTAGCCCATTAAATCGCTCCCATGCTTCGAAAAACCGCTCGTCATCTCTTTGAGTAAACTCTGAAATTTCCCTGCGAATAGCATTGGTTTTATGAACTGGGAAATACTTATTTAAAAATTTAGTTACCATTTGTTCCCATGATGTAATGCTATTAGCAGACATTGTATTAAACCATGAACGAGCTCTATCTTTTAATGAAAATGGGAATAATCTAAGTTTAACATCATCATCTGAAAAATTCTCGTATTTAAAAGTTTGACAAATAGCATGAAAATCATTCAGATGATTATATGGGTCCTCATTTTCTAGGCCATAGAATGTGGGGAGACAGTTTAGCACACTAGGTTTTAATTCAAAACTCCTAGCAACTACATTTGGGTACCTTATGCATGACGTGCTCAAATTAGCTAAAGGACTAAAATAATCCTTAAATGGCCTCTCTTGTGGTTCTGGTTGCTGATTTTGCAATTCCATTTCAAATTTCTTTTCAAAGGCAGTGTGTTTGTGCGGGCGAAGTGTTTTTTCCAAATCGAGGTCTAAAGGTTCAAGATTGAGTGATAATGACCTTCGACCATGCATGCAAAGAACAAAATAAATGAAAATAAAACAAACAAAAATAAAGAGGAGGGAGAAATTACGATACTAACCTTGTGAAGTTGTTACAACCTTACAATGAATATACACTCAAGTGCTAAAAAGAAAATACAAGAAGAAGATTAACTAAAAAAAATAAAATAAAAAGATAAATTACAACAAAAAATAAAAAAAATTAAATTACAGGAATATAAAGAAGAGAAAAAGAAACAAAATTAAATTACAGGAAAAAAAATTACTTAAAAAAATTAATTCTATGGAATAATAAATTAACAGAATAAATAAAAATTACAAAGAAAAATAACTAAGAAATTAAATTATAGAAATTTAAAGAAATTACAAAGAAATTAAATTATTGAAATTTAAATTACCAAAATTAAATTACAGATTCATTTTTTTTATATTTTTTTAATTTTTTAATTTTTTTTATAATTTTTAAGGAAAGCAAAAAGAATTACTTAAAAAAACTAATTCTATGAATTAATTCTACGAATAAATTAAAATAAATTACAAGATAAACAAAACAAGTTACAAAGAAAAGTAAAGCAGAAATTAAAGTACAGAAAGTTAAAGAAATCACACAATAAAATTAAATTGTAAAAATTTAAATTACAAAAATTAAATTACAAAAATTAAATTGCAAAAATTTAAATTACAAAAATTAAATTATAGAATTATTTTGTTATATGGAAAAATACAAGAAAACAAAAAAAATTAATTCAACAAATTAAAATAACTTACCTACATAAGAAACGGCGCCAAAAACTTGTTGTGCAAATTTTAATGAACTCGCAAGCGCACGAATCTATTGTAGAATAGATTAATGGTGACGAGTGTCGATCCCACGAGGAGGTTGATTTTAATTATATGCCGAATTAATTTTCTTTTTATTGGGAACAATTAAATTATGGTATTTTTATCCTAAATTGCTGAATTAAAATGGCAGGAATAATTAAAAATGAAACTCTTATAATAAAGCACTTGGGTATCCGGATCCGCATCAACATGCTCCATGGGCTAAATATTCCATATTAATACCAATTAAATCATAAGGGGGGATTCCACACCTCATGAACCACTCTCCAATAAGTATGGTGCCAAGAGCTTATCGTGCCAAATAATAATAACCTTATACTAGGGTGTCGGTTTAACCAGGGCTGTAACTAGACAAGACTATTATTATTTGTCGACGAAAAGTCAAAACAACCACAAATATTAGAAGGGAAGAGAAAGTAAATTTACCAAATTAAGCCCATGGAACATGTTGAGACTTCACCTTCAACCCAAACTCAAAAGAAATTAGCCACTCATATTTTAACTAAGGATAAAAAAGGAAATTTTATTAAAATACAAAGAAACTACAAGAAGGAGAAGGAATTTCAGAAATCTAAGCTTAGAAATGAATTCAGGGGTGCCAAATTAGGGGGGGAGAGCCCCCTTTTTATAGATACATTGAGTGAATCGTGACCATCGGATTAAAAACAATTCGGATGCTCAGGATTGCGCCACGTCATCAGTCAACAGTCAACCGTCAACAGTCAACATTTGTACAGAATGCGCGCTGAATAGTAAATAATCCCATGTAAGCGCGTATCTTTGTACACCCGATTTCTACTCCACTGAGATGCTGCCACGTCATCGATCTACAGTACATAAGAAATTTAGTCCAATAAGATCGTGACACATCATCGGTCAACGCCACGTCATCGGTCAACGCCACATAAGCAGTCAATCCACATAATTCGTCCAATCAGATACTGCCACGTCGTAGGTAGTTGCCACATCATCGGTCCGTATACATGAACAGTGTCGTGAACAGTGTCGTGAACAATGTCGTGAACAGTACCGTGTGTGTGAACAGTAACTTTTTCCTTTAATGCTCTTCTCAAGGTTTTCGACCGTCCTGAGTCCAAATATGACGTCCGTTTTGCTGTCTGATCACTCGTTTATTGTGAAACGATTATGATAC
Organism: Aegle marmelos; assembly: GCA_030449875.1. Lineage (NCBI taxonomy): Eukaryota > Viridiplantae > Streptophyta > Magnoliopsida > Sapindales > Rutaceae > Aegle > Aegle marmelos. Next base: position 18,430,672 of record JASUUL010000143.1, read on the forward strand.
CCCTAAAATACATAAAATACACAATTATAATAAAACACATATAATTAAATAACAAAATACTTAAGTAAATAAAAGTAACAATGTTAGTGAGATTTAAAGTGTAAAATGATGATTTTCTCCTTTATAAATATACATTTTCTAACACTCAACATCAACTACCTAAGAAAGTTCTAAACAGATTTAAGACACACAAAACCTTGACCCAATGCTTAATCAAACATGAACCAAAGGTATGGAGAAGGATATTGATGCCATACTTAAGATTTAGATGAGAAGGTGAGTGATAAGTTTAGATTTGGAATGCCATAAGAATGCAAATTCTTAGTAAGTTCACTAGTTCTCAAAAGAACAAAAGAAAGAATAATTCTCTCAAATTCAAATAACATTAATCTCTAATTATCTTACATAGCAAGGTTGCTGAGTTTAAATAGGCCAATAGAGACCTAAAAATCTGAAAAAGATTAAATTCTAGTTCAAGTTGAACTAGTTCTCTCTAACTAGTTAAGGAGCCGTTGAAATTCCCAAGTCTGAACATGCTGTAATGAATTGGTCATAACTCCTTCTAGAGAACTCCAAATCTAACTCTGTAAAATTCTTTGGAAAGTTATCTTAATTATTGTTCCAACGGTATATGACTTGCAAATTAATTCCAACTTAATCAATACCAGTTTTATTCCGAATTTGAACTTTCTGTATTTGATCTGAATTGTGTATTTGGCTGCCCAATAGCTTGAATAAAGCCCACAATGGCTTGACATCTCTTCAAGCCCAATTCAGATGTCTTGCATCTTGAATTGTAGTTTCAATCCATATTTTCTCAATTAATCTATTTAAAGTAGCTTGCATCTTTTTAACTCTAGCTCTTGTAATTGGGCCTTCATGAATGTGCAAAGGGTCACTTGAAGCTTTAATGGTATTCTCTTGATAGTTCTCATCATTCTCTAATATTTATTTCACCATCCTTAGATGACAAATAGAAAGGTAAGTTGTTAAAGGTTTTAAAAGAACTCAAAGAAGATTAGAATGGACCATAGCCGACATAAAAGATATAAACCCAGTAGACTGCATGCATTACATTCACTTTGATGCAAATGCTAAACCTGCTAGAGAAATGCAACGTCGATTAAACCCTAACATGAATGAAGTTATTAGAACCCAAGTCCTTAAACTATCAGATGCTGGTATCATTTACCTCATTTCTAATAGTTTATAGGTCAATCCTGTACAAATTGTTCCCAAAACGTTAGGAGTCACAGTAGTTACTAATGCTGATAATGAATTGATACCCTCTAGAGTGACTACAGGGTGGTGTGTATGCGTTGATTATAAAAAGTTAAATTCTGTCAAACGTAAAGACCATTTTCCTTTACCATTTATTGATCAAATGCTTGATAGATTAACAAGTCATGAATTTTATTGCTTTCTAAATGGCTACTCAGGATATAATCAGATTACATAGCACTAAAAGATCAAGAGAAAATCACTTTCACTAGCCTTTTTGCATTTTTGCATATAAAAAGATGCCATTTGGATTATGTAATGCACCAGCTACATTTCAACGATGCATGTTCAGGATTTTTTCTGATATAGTTGAATGATTTCTTGAAGTCTTTATGGATGATTTTTCTATCTTTGAAGACTCATTCGATCAATGTTTACATCATCTAGCACTAGTTCTGTAGAGATATATAGAGAAGAATTTGGTCCTAAATTAGGAGAAGTGTCATTTTATGATACAACAAGGCATTGTTCTCAGTCACATCATTTCGAGCAAAGGTATTGAGGTTGATAAAGCCAAGATAAAGCTCATTTCTAATCACTTTCCACCTAAAATAGTCCAAGAAGTAAGATCTTTTCTTGGGCACGCTGGTTTTTATAGACGTTTCATTAATGATTTTAGTAAAATTTCTAGACCCTTATACAATCTACTTACTAAGGATGTATCTTTTGTCTTTAATTATTCACGTCCTGTGGCATTTGAAAAACTAAAATAATTGTTGACATTATCACCCATCATTTAGCCCTTAAACTAGAACTTACCATTTGAACTTATGTGTGATGCATCTGATTATGTAGTAGGAGTAGTATCAGGACAAAGAGTTGATCGAATTTCCCATGACATTTACTATACTAGTATGACATTGAATGAGGCCTAGTTGAACTATTCAACTACAGAAAAAGAAATGCTGGTAGTAGAATTTGCATTAGAGAAATTTTGATCTTATCTCATTGGTTGTAAGATAATTGTGTTTATAGATCATGCTGCTCTTAAATATCTTCCCACAAAAAAAGAAACAAAAGCCAGACTAATTCGTTGGTTTCTACTCTTATAGGAATTTGACTTCAAAATTAAAGATAAGAAAGGTACAGAAAATGTTGTGGCAGACCATATTTCTCGTCTAAATTTTGATACAATTAAAAAGCCATTACCATTGAATGAATCATTCCCAGGTTAATAATTAATGAGTGTGGAAGTATTACCATGGTATGCTGACGTAGTTAACTATCTTATTACAGGTCAACTTTCAGAGCATTAGACTAAGTAGGACAGAGCCAAATTCTTTGCAGAAATAAAGAATTTCTTTTGGGATGATCCTTATTTGTTCAAGTATTATGCTGATCAAATTATCAGACGATGTGTCTTAGAAAGTGAATTTCAAAATATCTTTTCATTCTGCCATGAACAAGCTTGTGGTGGCCATTTTAGTGCTAAGAAAATAGCAACTAAAATTTTACAATGTGGTTTTTATTGGCCAACTATATTTCAAGATGCTTACACATTTTGTTCTTCATGTGATAGGTGTCAACGAATGGGGAGTATTACTCAGAGGAATATGATGCCACTAAACCCAATTTTAATGGTTAGGATTTTTTATGTATGGGGTATCAATTTCATAGGAACCTTTCCACCTTTCTTTGGCTATCAATACATATTAGTTGCTGTTGATTATGTATCGAAATGCTTAGAAGTAATTTCATGTAGAACCAATGATCACAAAGTGGTGATAGGGTTTTTAAAAAGCAACATTGTTTCAAATTTTGGATTCCCTCGAGCAATAATTAGTAATGGTGGTGCCCACTTTTGTAACAAATCTTTCAAAGCTCTTTTAACAAAGTATTCCATTACTTACAAAGTGGCTACCCCATATCATCTACAAACCAGTGGTTAAGTTGAGATTTCTAATCGAGAAATAAAGAACATATTAGAAAAGACGGTGAGGCCAGACAGAAAAGATCAGTCATTGCGACTTGATGATGCATTATAGGCATACAGAACGGCTTTCAAGACCCCAATTGGGATGTCATCCTATAGGCTAGTGTGTGGAAAAGCTTGCCACCTACCTGTGGAACTCGAACATCTTGCATACTAGGCTATCAAGAAATTCAATTTTGACATCTAGCAAGCTAGCTCAGAAAGAAGATTACAGCTAGCAGAACTTCAAGAAATTCACAATGATGCATATGAAAATTCCAAAATTTACAAGCAAGAAATGAAAGTCTTTCACGACAAATGACAAGGAAATCTTTCATCCCATGTCAAAAAGTACTTTTATTCAATTCTCGCTTGTACCTATTCCTAGGTAAGTTGCGCTCCCGATGGTCTAGCCCCTTTTATTGTTCATACTATTTTCTACATGGAGCAATTGAAATTAAAAACCTACAGAATAGTGTAACCTTTAAAGTTAATGGTCAAAGATTAAACCCATATCTCGAGTACCAATCACGTGGAGAAGACACCAAAATAAATTTACATGAACCACCAAATTTGAATTGAGATTTCTCAGTGATTTAATTTTAGTTTTTCAATTATTTTTATAAGTGTTTTTTTATTAACCATTAAATTTTCTCTTATCACTTGTAATCATGAGTACCTCAATTAAACAGCTTCTCTTTAGCATTCTTTGACAATTTTGATGTATACAATCTCATCTCAGAGGTCAGATACGATTTTGTAAAACATATCGTATTTGGCAATTACAACCATTAGAGTTAGTAGCCCATGTTAAGGATTTAGAAGGAGATCTTAAAGAAATTGTGAGAGGTATCTACAACATCTAATTAGAGTTTAAGGTACATTCAATAAAAAGACGATGGTAAGTTAATTTTTTTTTGTGTTATTTTTTTATTTTTCTTTACGTGTGTTGTGATTTTGGTAGATTTTTTTTCTTTGGTGTGTTATCATTTTTCATCTCGAATAAGTGGCGGATAATGGTACTCTGTGACAATCAATGTCGGTTACTTCAATTTCTCATAATAACTAATATTTTGAGTTGAAGGCATAGATAGAGATGAGATCTTAGCAAAACTTCACAAGCAATTTCCTTCACTTCCTCATAATGCTCTCCTCACTATTTATAAAGATGGGTTCGAACGCATGTGATTACTTATGAATAATTATATCCCTACTGATATTTGATAGATGATCGAAGCTAAAGTGCAGTTGACAGGTAAGTTGCCTCCTAATTTTATTGCATACATGCCTGGTTGTGATAAAGAAAATTATTTAAGAAAACGGAGAGCCTAAAAGCTCTATAATGTTTGTCATAAATGTGCCAGAATGAGATGCGATAAAAAGCGATGTTCTTTAAGAATGTTGTCTGATAATAGGGAAGATAAGATTCAATTCATTAGGGATGGCTTGTATAACGAGTCATTGGATGATATCTTTTTGTCTCTTAAAATGCATCCTAGTGGATACGTCCAAAATGCAATACTCTAGTTATGGCCATTATTCTAAAAAAAATGTGCAAACTATAGTCTTAGGAATCTGACTATAAAAGACCCTATTTGTCAGTTTGTAAAAAAACTAGATGGGAAGCCTATCCTCGACCCATAGAGGGTGTTCGAGTCATTTTTAGATGTAAAACCAGAGGAAGATGTGAGCCACAGTCGCAACTATTTGTAAATATCCTTTTATTTCAATGTTGTTTTATTTCACTGTTGTTTGATCACTTATATTTTTTTCATTACTAATTTTATGCTACCATTATTTGCTTTGTCTTTTCACTATTTCCTTTTTTATTCTCAAGCCATGTGCTTCATTAGTTATTTGACATAAACATATTATCTCATTTACAGCTGTGAACCATTATCACAAAAATCCTTAAATATGACTTTTTTTGTTAAGGCACTCACAAATTATTTTTGAGAAGTATCCAATGGCAGCTACTCCTAACAACCAAATTAAGAATATTTGTGTACTATTTGAATTTAACTATGGCAAATATAAAGAATTTATTGAGGAAGCCATAGGTCTTGTCGAAGCATAGCAGTTAGGAAACTACACTTGGTTTATGGAGGAGGTGATCGAGGGTTATCAAAACTAGTTTAAGAAGCCATTTATACTAGAGGGAGCCAAGTGTTAGGCATCATCCCAACAGTTCCGAAACCTTTTAGCTGTTTATCTAACTTACCAACTGGAGAAGAGTTAGTCATTTCAAGTATGCAAGAGAGAATAACTGAAATACTGAATCATGTTGATGCCTTTTTTTACCAGGAGATCTTACAACTCTAGAGGCACTAATGACATTAGCATCTTGGTCCCATCTGAACATTTATCAGAAACTCATTGGTTTATTAAATGTCAATAACTTTTATAATAGCTTTCTCACATTTTTTAATCATGCAATAAAAAACTATTTCATTTCTTCCATAGTGAAACAAATCTTTATTTGTGTTCACATTGCTAATGAGCTACTTGATCTGTTACAAGTTTATAAACCAGAGCCACATCCTGAGACTTTAATTTTAGGGTGGCCCACTAATGATGGTAGCAGTAGCTACAGTAAGAAGTGCAAACTAGATTTAACTCTCCACTTGTAAATATTTTCTTCTGTGCTGTAGCACCTAGGTGATATCTTCTAATCTCTACTTCTTTCCTTTAAAATATTGAGGACAATGTTTTGTTTTGGTGGAGGGGAATAGTTAATAATTGTAGAATGTCTTAATCTTTATTAAGCTTTTCTAATTTTTGTTGTAGGAACTTACTGTGGTTAACTTTGTACATCAAAGATAGTTGAATATAGAGTGTAGTGACTCTAGAAACACATCTTCTTAATTTGAAAGTAAAAAAAAACATTTACTTTTCAGTCTTTTGTTGGCTTCATTTTAAGAGTGATTTTTCTAACTTACTCTTTCTAATTTTTCCGTTATAAATATAAACTTTCAAAATTTTGAGTTGAAGATGACTGAATATAGAATGTCATAATTTTAGAAACGTATCTTTTTAGTTTTCTTTTTCTTAAAAAAGAAATTTTTAAAAATATATATTTTGTGATTTTTTTACATGATGACTTTCAAATTTTAGTATTTGTATTATCTTTGGTCTTGAGTTTTGTTATACCATATTTGCTACTCTATATATTGATGTCTAAGACAAAAATATGAGTTACTTGAAAGAATATACATATCATAATAAATTCCAAGTGAGTTCTTGGACCTATCATTTTTCTTGGAGAGTAACCCTTTTTGCCCTTGCCCATCATTTATATAGCTTAATAGTTTATTATTTGTTACACGATCTATAAATTTCTTTTAAGTCAGCCTTCTAAGAAAACAAAGAAAAAAAATTTTGTGTGTTGTTACATCTGAAAGTTTATCTAACTAGTAGATATGGAAGATTAGTTAGTGCCTTAAAAAATGATTGAAAGACTATCTTTGACCCATTTGAGCCTTTCTAGCCATCTCTTTTATGAAGTATCCTTAGTTAACCCTATTGAGCGTTTAAAAAATAAAATTATTATCTTTTTCTTTGTTAACTTATCATCTCGACTCCACTCCAATCTGAAATATTACTCAATGTCGTACAAATTCCATAACCCTTTCATGTTTGAGAAAAATGTAAATAATTAGTTTGTTCAATAAAATTGTGCCTTAGTAAAAAAAAGAAAAAAAATTCAAAATTTATATATTAGTTTAAAAAAAAAAGAAATGTACTTTGTAATCTTAAAAAAAAAAACTCTCTTTTTTTTTCTCAAACATGTATTTTCTTTTCTGTTCCTCTTTTTCTGTCTTTATTTGTCATGTCCGTAGCCTACGTTACGTTCTAATAAAAGTCTTTCTTGATTTTAGAAAACTATAGTCTGAAGTATAAACTAGTTACATGGACTATAAAGATGTAGTGATCCAAAATAATAATAAAAAAAAAGAAAAAAATATAAATAAATATATTGGTCTGACTCATATTTTTGCTTGAGATTGTATTATTTCTAAGATATGGGCACATTTATTTCATCTTGGTGAGAGTGTGTAATATTACTTTAATATTTTCTCTCAATTTACCATTCATGGGAGTGACTATTGTTATTGGGTTTAATTTATTTATGAGAGTATCACTGTCAGTGAGATTTTGGGGTATTGACATGTCATTCTTGAAAACAGCTTAGTTACAATAGCTGTGACAATGTCTATTAGATTGATTCATATGGATGGTTGATTTAGAAATAGTATTTCTTAAAGATTAGAAATAATGCTTATCCTTTTATTTGATTTACATCATAAAGTTTTAATTAAATAAACATGATAGTTCGAAAAAAAAAGTTTTGGGTTTGAATTTGATTTCGTTTAATTTGCTAAAGACTAGCAATAAGTTGGTTGGAGGGTGTGTTGAGTACTAGAAAATGTATATTTATAAAGAAAAAAATTATCATTTTTCACTTCAAGTTCTACTACTTTATTTTTATGTATTCAAGTTTCTTGTGAATTTAATTATGCATGTTTTATTATAATTAAGTATTTTACGTATTTTAGGGGTATCATGGTCATTTCACAATAAACAAGACGGACGGCAAATTTAAACTCAAAACGATCAAAAACCTTAAGAGGAGCATAAAAGTAAAAATGTCACTATTTACATATACGGTACTATTCACACAAATGGTACTGTTTGACACTATTTATATATACTATACAATGACGTGGCATTGATCGATGCCGTGGCGTTGACCGATGATGTGGCACCGACCAATTACGTGGCAACATTTGATCAGAGGAATGATGTGGTATTGACTGATTATGTGGTGTTGACTAATGACGCGGCTTGACTGATGAGGTGTCACAATCTTATTGGATAAAAATATTTATACACTATTGACTGATGGCGTGGCAGTATGTTAGTGGATTAGAAAAAATGTGCGTACGATACATGCATATACACGGGATAATAGCCTTGATGATGTGTTCAAACCAATCAGAACTTGTCACGTGGCGCAATCCTGTACATCCAAATTGTTTTAATCTGATGGGCATGATTTACTCATTGTATCTATAAACAGAGGGCTCCCCCCCTTAATTTGACACCTCTGAGTTTATTTTTTAGCTCCATTTTCTGAAGTTCCTTCTCTATCATGTATTTTCTTTGTATTTTAGTAAAATTTCCTTTATATCCCTAGTTCAAATATGAGTAGCTAATTTTCTTTCAAGCCTGGGTTGAAGGTGAAGTCGCAACATGTTCCATGGGCTTAATTGGTTAATTTATTTTATTTTCCCCTCAAATTTTTATAGATAATAATAACAAAGTTGTTATTGTTTGGCACAATAAGCCTTTAGCACCATATTAATTAAAGTGTGGTTCATGAGGAGTGAATTTCTCCCTCATGATTTAATTGTTATTAATATGGAATATTGAGCCTTGGAGCATATTGATGTAGATCCAGATACCCAAGTGCTTTATTATAACAATTACATTTTTAATTATTCTCGCCATTTTAATTCAAAATTTAGGATAAATCTACCATGATTTAACTACTCACTTAGAAAATTAATTCAACACACAATTAAAATCCACCTCCTCGTGGGATCGACACTTGTTACCATTAATATATTCTATAATAGATTCGTTCACTTGCGATTCAATAAAATTTGCACAACAATTTATATGTTTGTGGGGTATCCTAAAAGGATAAAGGGAGGTTTATTTTATAGTCCTCAAGATAGAAAAGTGATTGTGAGCACACATTTCACTTCCCTCGAGAAAGACTATATGAACAATTTTAAACCTAAGAGTAAGGTAATACTTGAAGAACTGTCAGCTGATCAGGTTGATGCTCCACTTTCCACACCTATTATAAAATAAGAAGAACAGCAACAACCAGACGATCAACACAGGATTATCCCTAAGCAACAATTCCTTTTAGAATCTCATCGTAGTGGGAGGGTAACTAGGTTATCTACGAGATATATGTTATTGGGAGAAACCTATAAGGTTATGTCAGATGAACACATACAAGATCCCACTAGTTACAACAAAGCTCTAATAGATAGAGATGTTAAAATTTGAAAAAAAGCCATGAATCAAGAAATGGAATCTATGTATTTGAAAAAAGTTTGGGAACTAGTAGAGGCACCAAATAAGGTAAAACTTATAGGGTACAAATAGATCTACAAGAGAAAAAGAAGAGTAGATAGAATGGTGGAGACATTTGAAGCTAGATTAGTAGCCAAAGGGTTTACTCAGAAAGAAGGAATCGATTATGAGGAAACCTTTTCTTCGATTGTTATGCTTAAATCCATTAGGATTTTGCTCTCCATTGCTGCAGTGTTAGATTATGAAATTTGACAAATGGATGTCAAGACTACTTTTCTTAATGGGCATCTTGAAGAAAACATCTACATGCAGCAACCAGATGGATTCATACAAAAAGGCCAAGAACATGTGGTATGTAAGTTGCAGAGATCTATTTATGGATTGAAGCAAGCATCTCGATCATGGAATATTAGATTTGATCAAGTGATTAAATCGTTTGGATTTATTCAGAATATTGATGAACCATATGTGTATAAGAAAATTAAGGAAAAATCTGTAGCCTTCCTGATTTTTATTGTAGACGATATTCTCCTAATTGGAAATGATATATGAGTGTTGATTACAATAAAGAGTTGGTTAGCAAAATAGTTTAATATGAAAGACTTGGAAGAGGCAAGTTATATTCTTGGTATCAAATTATTGCAAGACTGGAAGAATAAAACTTTAACCTTGTCTCAAGCGGTATATATCGAAAAGATATTGGCTAAATTTAGCATGAAAAATTGCAAGACTGGTTTTATTACCATTCAGACATGGAATTACATTCTTTAAAGTTCAATCACCCAAAGCATCTGAAGAGATAGAGAAAATGAGACAAGTTCCTTATGCAAAAGCTGTGGGAAGTCTTATATATGTCATGCTTTGCACAAGCCAGACATCTGTTTTGTAGTAGGAATGGTTAGCAGATATCAATCTAGTCCTGGAATTAAACACTTGACTGTGGTCGAGCATATAATGAAGTATCTGAAAAGAACTAAAAATTATATACTTGTGTATTCAGGTGATAAAATTATTTCAATAGGTTATACTGATTTTAATTTTATATCAAATAAGAATTCCAGAAAATCAACTTTCGACTATGTGTTTACATTAGGAAGTGGAGCTATTAGTTGGAGGAGTGTGAAACAATCTTGTATCGCAGACTCTACAACTGAAGCTGAATATGTGGCTGCATCTGAACTTGCAAAAGAAGTTGTATGGCTTCACAAGTTACTATAAGATCTTGAGGTGGTTCCTACTGTAATTGCTCCCCTTAAACTATTTTGTGATAATAGGGGTGCAGTAGCTCAATCTAAAAAACCAAGGAACCACAAGAAACAAAAACATATTGAGAGAAAGTATCATCCTATAAGGGATATAGTGTAGAGAGGTGATGTGGAAGTTACTCAGGTTGCATCACAGCAAAACTTAGCAGATCCTTTAATAAAGACCATATTTGGCAAACTCTTTAACTTGCACTTAGAATCCATGGGCATGTGTGAGATCCCAAATATGCTTTAAGAGCTAATGAGAGATTGTTGGGAAAATATACTCTTTAAAAGCATATAGGTTTATTTAATAGTAATAAACATTTTGTTTTAATTAACAAAATAATTGAAGTATTTTATTCAAATATCTTATTTGTATTAATTTTTTAGTAAAATCTATTTAATCATATTATATGTATTTATATGATCACTTTGTGGATTCACAAAATATATAAATACAAGTTATCTTATGATTTAATAAATTGAGTTCGCAGTTAATAAATAAAGTTTGATACTTTATTTAGGTATAAACTGTAATAAATTCATTGATTGATTTGTCTTAATCATGTATGAATTTATTGATGTAGTACGACTACATTGAACATGATCACATATGAGATTTAATTAACTTTATAATAACTGTCAAACTTATTAAATCTTATAGGCATTGATTTTACTATAATCTTAATCTTGAGTTAGTTATAATTTTATAATTGTGGTTGTTATTCCATTTGAGTTACCAATGGGCACGACATAATTGCAGTCAAGATTACCTAATATCTTGGTGGGAGCAATTATAAGTATTGAAGTTATAGATTAACAATATGGAATTTGTACAACACATCTCTTAATGGATTTTTGGTACTTGATCATAGAATTCTCTGGTCAGAGTATGTCGACATATTTAATATGTTGAAAATGATCATTAGAGAAAACTAATAAGTATCAAAGAATAAAATGTTATTAAATTGATTGAACAGTTGAGATATCAATCTAATTAACGATGTGGTGCAAAGGATAGTGCAGTAAAGAGATCAATATGACATGGGACGAAATATTATTTGAGCATACAATTATGGAGGTCAATTCCAATCTTATAGTGGAATAGAATTGGAATTGAATAATTAAGCTAGTTTCATTACATGCTTAATTAATGGAGCCACTATTGTATATTCCTAAATGATTTTCGAGTTAGCTCATTTAATTGACTACACCACTACTGTACCCAAAAATAAGAATATTGGTATATTAGGTGATAAACTTAAATATAATATTTGTTAGGGCCTTATGTGTTATATTTATGTGTAAATTGGATCTTGAGATATTTTATAAGGTGGATCCTAAAGTTATTACACTTTATCTCTATTTTTACGTGAGTGGAGAGAAAAAAATATTAAGTTCAAAATATTTAATATTTTGAATTATAAAAGGAAAAAGAAAACACGTATTAGAATTTTTAACTGAGAATATTATATAAGTGTTCTTTTCTCTTAAAAAATAAACAGATGACTTTTGAGAAAGACAGTTATTTGGGAGTAGTGAAACGCACACCCACACGTTCAGTACAAATCAAACTTGAGTCATAACCTAGAAGATCATTTGACAGCGGATTTGTTACTTTATGTTGTTCATCTTCTCAGATTATTAAGATATGATTTTCTAGATTACGAATTTCTTATATATTATCTAAGATCGATCCTAAAAATATTTTTTATGAAAAAAATCATAATTTTTCACCAACAATCTTCTCAATAATCATCCATAACCCAATGTTAAGAACCATCCCATACAATGTCAAAGTAAACCTTCCAATGATAAAAATAGCTATAAAAAGTAATCATCTAACGACAAGTGTCGCCCCATGCCATTTTGTTATTCTTCAAAGAGTAGAGAAACAAAAGCCCCGACGAAAAATGCATTTGCGGGTGAAATGTTAAAATATAAAACCAACCCACCCTCCCAATCACAAGGATGCGGTCAAAGGGGTAAGAATTTTACTAAGCTTAACACTCTTTACATAAAGTTTTAGAACAAAGAGTAAAGATATCACATTGTCCCCCTGAGAGACCTATCCCTAGCAAAATAAAAGTTTAGGGCTTTCATTAAACAAGCATGAGATAGTACACAGATTAGCGTTTAAGACAAAGCAAAATACAATACAAAAGTAAGCTACGATCATCAACAAATTACATATATGCAAAGAAAGATTAAGGCTGTAATTTTTTCATTCTTCTATTGTTCACTAGTCTCCTCCCCCATAGCACTTCCCTAGTCTTTAGCATTCTTATCTGTGGTGCCATCTTCCATATTGGTATCTTCTTTGCCATGCTTACTTATGGGGATGAAGCTTAGATCTCAAGAGGAGTCAATATCCTCGGAATCTTTCCAACGGGATCTTCCTAAAGGACTCAGGAAAGATCTCTCCTCCTTTATAGGCAATTTAAGAATCCCACCTAGATCATAAAGCATCTCTAACACCTAGCCAAAAGGAAGGTAAGGGGAATAGAACAGTTCTACACCATGAATTTTGCCCGTTCCTTCGAGTCGAGTGCTTCTTCGTCGGCCTCCCCCTTGGCTTTTCTTATCTCTCTGCAGATGGATTCTAATTACTTCTTGAAGGAATACCATTGCGAGCAGACCTTGCACGACCATTGGCAAAGCTCACCTATCTCTTTGCGAAGTCTCTCCACCTCAGATGCGAGTCGAAAATTTTATATAGAATCTCATCCGTAATCTGACCTGTACCCAAAAATAAAAGACAGAGAAAAATGAGAGGGTGAAAGGGAAAGACGCACGTAAGATACTGATAGAACAAAAAGCCAAGAAAAGAGAAGGGAGAAAAAAAAAAAAAAAAAAAAAACTGAACCAACTAAAGAATAATCCAGTAATTACTCTTTCGAGTGTGTCAAGTTTACTTAACAAAGCACAACAAGTCAGACTTAAAGGCTTTCTTTTTTAGCTTCATGAAAGTGAGAGGAATCGAGATGTCATTAAGGTTAATGGGGTCGTCGAAATCCTATATCTTCCTCTTCTTAGTTGGAGACCTAGTTTTATAACAAAAGAAAAGTTTTTAAATGTGCTAATAGGAGTGGATGCATAACTTTTTTGGGAAAGCCCAATTTAGCTCGGGCTTGACTGTCATCTATGCGCCCCATAGAGTATCCTTTGGCTGAACTAAAGACTCCCTTTGCAAAGCTAGATGCTCCCTTTTGATTAATTTGGGATAAACATTCCTAGTTTTATACATGCCACCTTCGGAAAAACCAAGTATCGTAAAGCACAAAGAAAGACAAGTTAGAGTGCTATTGAAAACAAAGAAAAAAGTGAAAAGAAGACAGTCTCTAACTTGAAAGACAATCTTCAAAACAAAAAAGGATAACCTTAAAAGGATGGGGAACTTTCCCTAAAAAGATTGGGGATAAACCCGAAAACAATATGGGATGGTTCCGACAATCAGGAGATAGTTCTTAAAGCAATGAGAGATGATCCCTAAAAATTAGAGGCAGTTCCCCTAAATAGAAAAGAATAAAATAGGAAGGGAAGGTTTTTAACACCTTCCATATCAAGATCCTCCCGATCTCAGTCATACATAATCCCAATTGTCAAACTCTATCCTCGGCTAAAAGATTTCCTAAGATTTTTACATCAACCCCACTTTAACCTTCCTGACAAGTGTTCTTGCCAGACCTTTATCCTATTGGCTCGTCTCTAATGCATCGACCTTTAGAAATATGGGATTCATATGAGAATTAAGGGATAGAGCCACTGAAACAAATAATTAGGCCAACAAAGAGGAAAGCAAAGGATAGAAGAATCATATGGGATCTAGTAAATACACGAGGAACTACCTTGCTAGAATGAAGACATCATCCTCAATCCCAGTTACGACAAACTAAAACATTGACATCCTTTCTCCGAGATGTGGAATAGGTAACACCATCATCCCGGTCCCCTGTCTTTTGGGACATCCTTAGTATTAATCGCGCGAAGACTCCCTATTAAGTCTCTCCTTTCATGCCATGAACAAAAAAATAAAGTTAGAATATGAATATTTGGACAAGTGACTAAGAGCCAACTTGAAAGCAGAACATACCTTTTTTAAAAATTCTTAAAAGGGTAAGGACTTATATTTACCTTCATACGGTCGCTTGATTTCTATACGACGTGGTAACCTCAAAACGCCTCTAATCTTCCTCAAAATAATAGTGGTGTGACACCCAGGCAACATCTCTCATAACTTATCAGTCTTTGCAAAGAATGAAAAGAGAATTGAAAGGGAACATAATAGAAAGATCCTAAAGAATAAGCCTAAGCCACATAACAACCTTAAAAGAGGATATCTCCTAAAGTACTCCAAAACTATCACTTGTCAGCATGGGACCCTTAAGTTAGTGACAACTCCTTCAAGCATAAGACGTTGTCTCTGCCAGGATCAGCTCTAAAATATCTCTTTTAAATTAATATGAATCAAATATGAGAGAGTGGGGCCATTTTAGGTAGCCACTTCCTCCATCATCAATGAGTTAATAGCTTTATAATTCAATTGCTTGGTTTGAAATAAGCCTTGATATGCTGTCAACAGAGAGTTTCATAGAAGAGAGCTGTCCAACTCTCAAGAGCCTAAGAGTCTTAATAAGAATGGCCAAATTACTCTATTCCCCTAAGGAAGGAAGCAATCAATGGTGGTTCATCATGTGTCCAAAAGGGCACAAAGAAATTCTTAGGGGCACTCCTTTTAAAAGGTCAGGTTAGTCTCACAAAATAGATAAATTTTCTCACTCTATGAACACCTCGATTTTCTACTATTTGAGGATTTTTTAAAAAACCATCATCTTCTCCAGCCTCCATCTAGGTTTGCTTACAAAAGAGACAAGTTTTCTCACTCCATAAACATCTAGATTTTCTATCATTCAAGGGTTTCTTTGAAACCTATCATTTTCTCTAACCTCCATCTGACTTAATCATTGGAGTGTCGCCAAGCACTACCAGCAACACCTTTAATGGTTATTTTCTTTGTTTTTAGGACTGTCCAAACTCTGTCCATCCGTAAAAAACTGTCTTAAAGCAAACTAGCCTCCTAACATCCATGAAATCACCCCTACAAGAAAGCTCTCATAGCGTTTCTAGTCTGAACCAAAATCAGACTGAAACACCATTATATTCTTTTTTTTTCTCTTATTTATTATTCATATTATTGCTATGCCACCTGACTAGCATAAGTTTTAGTGTAAATGACTTGTCAATTTTTTTTTTTTTAATACAATGATATGATTACATTATATCTTAAGATCGTGATAAGAGAAAAATTTTCAAAAATCAATACGTGTTAGGCCCTAGTCATGTTCTCCATTCTCTCCATGCTCTCAAACACCTATCTTCTTTTCTTTTTTAGTACTTTCAATTTCTCCAAAACTTTCCTACGGTTGGCGGTTTTAATGTTTATTTTTTATTTCAATTCCATCTGTATTTAGGGCAGCCCTTCCCTTTTTTTTGTTTTGTGAATTTAAGTCGTCTTGAATTTGTGGAGATTATTGTTTGGGTTTCATGCAAAAATTAAATTTAAATTGTGAAATTGACTGACATTTAATTTTGTTCCCATATATTTATTAATCTCCTTTCTCGTAACATATTTTTTTCGGTTTGACATCAATCATTCTTGGCCTTACTCTCACAAGACTGATTTTAGGCTTTTCACATCTGGTCGTTCAGTGAGATTTCAAGGCTTACAAAGGAAAAAACTTTGATTGTGACCTGCAGGTAAGTAATTTTTTTTTTTAATCGTTGTCTTATTGAACTTTAATCAACAAATTTGTCTTTCAAGAAGGGAAAGAGACATGGATTCATAAGTATGGGTTTTCCTACTTCAATTCTAATTATATCTTAATTTCTTTAATTGTCATGCAGGGTATATCGATGATGAAAAATTGTGATATTCACGTTGACAAAGATTCATACGCTCGCTATACGGATTTTATTTTTTAGGAACCAACCCGTATTATAGCTCTTGGTGTAGACGTGTTGTGCTTTGACCATTACATGTACTTGCTGAAATTATTCATAAAGAATAATACTCACTAAATTGTTGACTCATTTTTTTTATAGATAATTAACAAAAAAAATTCCAACCATTTAATAATTATTTTTAATGATTATCAGTCAACAATCATATCGTCTTAGAAATATTATTTTTTAACTGCCACAATACATTATTCTTAGCGGATAAAATCAACTGAGTTAGGTATAACTTATTTCCACCAACATATTGTATTTTTTTATTGGATAATCAATGAGAACAATTATTTTTTTCAACTACAATTTAACTTTTTTTAATTACATCTAACCCTCAAAATTAATGTACTTTTTAGTTATTAGTTATTGAAATTGATACTGTAAAACTATCGTTCATTGGTAGCAATGTCCATATTATTTTTCATCCACGTTCATCTATTTGATGGCCAAAGTTGCTCAGAAAAGCATATTTATTGCGACTAGTTAGAAAAAGACCATTTCTAGCTAGAGTATTACGGACAGCCAACAACTACTTGGGGCAGTTGGAAAAGATAAATTTGCAACAACATAATTTGCAACAACATAATACTTGTTACAACTGTATTTGGCCACCAAAAAAGTTATTTTTCTTGTAGTGTACACATCTCTCAATTTTCACATCTCAAACTTTCCCAGGAAACAAACACTCAAGTTTTTCAAACCAGTGGCTTGCACAAAGCAAACTGCTCGCTAGTCCACTGGAGGAAAGGTCACATGAAAGTAACTACTAACCAAGGTGGTAAGGAAATGTACAGTAGCGGCCGACGAGTGAAGAAGCCTTCATGAAATGTCGAATGATGTTTCCGTTCAAGTACAAACTGTATTTGATAATTGATAGATGAGATACACGAGATATTTTTTGAGAGATGTTTTATGAATTATGAATTCTTGTAATCTTTTCGTGGATAGATAATGATTTATGAGATGTGCTGTGAGAAATAGGTTTATGAATTGTATATGATTTCTTTTATTTTCGCCCCCAATGATGCTTCTACGGATTCTTAATTATGGATTATTTAGTTTGATTTAATTGAATGGATTATAAAATGATACTTCATTTATGTTAATAATATATTTGTGGTATGATTCTAATATATGTATAAATTAATATTCAGTGTAAATAAAATTAATATTCAAATATTAATACATTCAATTCATAGGAAAATAAAATAAAAATATATTTTATATAATTCTAGCTAAATTAAATAATAGTTAATATATTTGGTGCCAAAATAATTTTAAATCAATTTTCAATTCAAAATACTATATATTATTTAAAAATTTTCATTTCTTGCCAAGGATATTTTAAACAAATTTTGAATAATCCCCACTAAATCAAATTTAAAAAATTAAATTAATTAATATAAAATTAAAAATAAAGTCTCAAATATTTTCCTAGTATATTATTTTCATATTTCTAGCTTAATTTATTTCAAGATTTCATATTTCTACGTCAAATATTATTCATACATGGAAATTGTTTATGGCAAATACTAATTATGCATAAAATTTTTTCATCAATACAATTATGATATAATCGTGATAAATAATACATCATACATGACATAAAAATCGTCATATTATTTTCTTGATGTTGGAATCAATGGCGGTCACTTAACCAACATACCACATGGCGCATGATGGTAAAAGTATCATGAAAGCTAAAGGCTTACTTTACTAATAGCGTACATTTATTCCTTGTTGTCTCAACTATGCTATGGACCTTCAAGCCTACTCCCTCTTTATAGCATCTTTATTTGATGCAAAAGCACATACAATCTTATTATTTATAACTTACTTATACAAATAACACTTTCTTCCCTATCAAGAAAATGAATAAATTTCTCATTATCCTAATATTTTAGAATTTGTGAATCTATATCATTATCCAATTCTCCCAAACATGCAAGTATTTATAAATAGTTTATCTCTTAATTAAACTAGATGCCTGTATGTGAGCTTTAATAAAGCTGAAAGACAAAACATAATTTTTAAAATGGACCAAAATATCGAACTCCCAATTAAAATTTTTAAACTTAAATCGCTTATCAACTAAAAAGGAAAACTGATAATATACATGAGATTGTAAGTTTTTTCTTATTGAAATCCATCTATGCCATTCATGTCCTATTATTTTCATAATATCGAAAATCTTTCTAGGTACTAGATATTTAATATATATATATATATATATCATGTAATTTAAAGATTTCAGATACAGTATGAAAGAGAATTATATCGTAGGCTGTTTAATTGGTTAAATCCATCATTTAATGCTGGAAGGAAAAAATCAAGCCAAATGTGGAAATGGTAATATGATGTCATTTTACATATTACCGAGATAAAAACTTTCACATAAATTAGGAAAGAAAAATATAGTAGGCTTGGTTTAGCAAAGAACGTTTATCTTATTACAAGGAGTTATAGACAATACACTAGAAACAAATGCTTTATAGGAATTGCTATAAATGGAAGTATTGGCTCAGATAAATTTATTTTACTTTAATAAATAATAAATATGCATTGTTTGCCTACCTAATATATGAAGAATTGTATACTTTTGCAGAGCATACATCAATCGGAGTGTTTATAGATTATTCTTTAATGGATATGAAGATTATTATACCAATTATAGCCATGCAATTCATCATTTCAAGGGAAGCAGATCTGCAGTCGGAAAGACAACTCAAAACTCTCAACAAACCAGCCATCAAACACATTCAAGGTATAAGATTGAATTTTACATGAACGAGCGATTTGATCATCTGAATCACAATTATTTGTCGTTGATTGAAATACTACTATCAACTTTTGCAGCCCAATATTTGTGTTAATCGTTTATTTAAATAGATATAGGAAGGTACCCAACAATTTGAAGAATACTCAAGCAGCATGCATTAATTTTATCTTTTATTTTAAATTTTTTCCTGCTATTGTTGGGAATATATCTGACATTTGTTTCGGCTATCAGACACAGGGAGGCGATACTACTGATTGTGTGGATATTAATAAACAACCGGCACTAGATCATCCATTGTTAAAGAATCACAAAGTGCTGGTGAATTATTTTGATCTTCCTTTTCTTGTTAATTCAGTGATTATAAATCATGTAGAGAAGTGAAATGTATTTTTTAAAAAATATATAATAAAATACATAGATGAGACCGGTTACTTTTCCTACTGTGTCACCTCAAAAGTCATCAAAATCAAAAACCTCAGACCTCAGACATCAAAGAGAATCATGCCCTGATGGGACTGTTCCAAGTAGAAGAACTTCAAAAGAAGATTTAATAAGAGCAAGATCGATGCCAGGAGAATCAATGACTCAAATAGGAACACAAACAAGCTTCCCAGCTGGTCACGGCTTCCTTGTAATGTGAAATTTATTGTTTCTTAGTTAATTATGTAATTTTATTTTAATTTTTAGAACATGCATCTATCTAATTATTTTCTTAATTTGGTTTATGTTTATGCGGTGACAGACGGTGAACGTAGGAATGAAAAAGGATGTTCCATATTTCGGTGTTGACGGACGTCTTGAATTATGGAACTTAACCGTTGCTAAAGACCAGTACTCCTTTACTAATATGTGGATTCAAAATGGCCCACCTGATCAACTAAATATCATTCTCGCAGGATGGACGGTGAATTATCTGATTTTGCTTGCCCCCAGTTAATTAGAATTTATGTATATAATTTGTCATCTAATAATAAGATGACTTTCGATTATTTATCGCTTTTATATATCAGGTTTCACCGGCCATTAATGGAGATCAGCTCACTCCACTATTTACATTTTGGACAGTAAGTAAATTTTTTTTCTTTTTTTGGTTTATCTCTCTTGTTTTATTTCGTTGACAAATGATTTTGATTCCAACATCCTGATGGTGCAAGGACCACTGGTTGCTACAATCAGCTTTGTCGAGGTTTTTTATTAACAAATTGTTCAATAACCCCAAACTATCGTGTGCTACCTACTTCTAGCTATGAAGAGCAATATGATGCAAAAATCCTCATTTATCAGGTACGTAATTAAATTTGATTTTTTTAACTCTAAAAAAAAATATATTGTTTCGGCAAGAGTACTGTTGTGAATTAATAAAAATGGACATGCTTGTTTAACCTTGTAGGATCAACCGACAGGAAACTGGTGGGCGTTACTTTCAGATGATAACGTATTCGTGGGTTATTGGCCTAAAGAATTATTTAATCATTTAAGTGGTGGAGTAGAAACTGTGGCATGGGGTGGCACAGGATTAAGATTTAACACAGTATTTCACCCCTAAATAAATGGCTAGTCAGAAAGGATGATTCAGACACTTAAAGATATTTTGCGAGGATGTGTTATTAACTTTTAAGGATCATGAAGCAAGTATTTAGCATTGGTTGAATTCGCCTACAATAATAGCTACCTAGTAACAATCGACATGACACCATACAAAGCTTGATATGGTAAGAAGTGCTAGTCCCCCATTCATTGGGATGAAATAATGTGTGAGAAACGATATCTTGCACCAAACTTAGTTGCTACCTCATTTGAAACGATCGAAAAAATACGCTAAAGAATGCAAGCAGCCTAAAGTCGATAAAAGAGTAATGCAGATAAAAGACGAAGGTCTTTAAAATTTCAAGTTGGCGACAAAGTATTCTTAAAAGTCACCCCAGTGAAAGGATCGATGAAATTTGGGAGCAAGAAAAAATTAAGTCCAAAGTTTATTAAGTCGTTTGGAATACTTGAATGTATCGAGAATGTTTCCTATCAACTTGTCTTCCCACCATCATCATTAAGGATACATAATGTCTTTCATATATCTATGTTAAGAAATATATTCTAGACTCCTCTCACTTGCTAGACTATAAACCTCTTCAACTAGAAGAAGATTTAACCTACGAAGAGCATCCAATTCAAATACTTGATAGAAGGATAAAGAAGTTAAGGAACACGAAAATCCCTCTTGTAAAAATATTATGACAGAATAGCTCAGTAGAGGAGGTAACATGAGAACACGAGGAAGAAATAAGGAATAAATATCCAAAGCTATTCAGTAAGTAAATTTTGAGGACAAAAATTTTAGAGGAGATTATGAGGTACAATTTCCTTACTTGAATATAGCATAATTAACCATGAGCTAATAAGTTCTCTTAAGCATTAAAATAATAATAATAATAATAATAACATAATAATATAATAATATAATAATCAAATGATTAATAAAGTATTAATGACATAAATAATGACATAAGTGATAATATAATTAAAAATATTGTAGAGATATTTTAGGATTCTAGAAATTACAAATGTACTTATGAAAAGATAAATCTCCACCATTAATCAAGTTTATAGTGATAAAATCCTAGCATTATAAAAATTACTAAGATATTTATAGAAAGTTAAATCTCCACTATTAATCAAGTGTTATGGTAGCAAAATCCTAACCATCCATTGACCTTAAAAAATCTTATAAATACCCCCTAACCCTTTCATTTTTCATAAACCCTAGAAAATCCAATCCACTTCTATTCTAAGTCAAAGTATCAATAATAGAATAATTCTCAAGTTAGAGAGGTTTAGAGGAGTCCAGGAAAAAAAGTAAGCAACACTTCACTTCAACTATAATGTAAGGACAAAGTTCTTTTTACACTTAAAATTAAATTTAAATAATAATTCTATTTATGCTAAGTTTAGTTTTAAATAATCCTTTATCCTGTGATGGTTATTGTGATGTGATTAGTTATTATCTAATCTCTATATGGTTGGTTATGTTGCCTGTAATATGATATTTTGTTACTCACTCTTTGTATGGTCAACTATGCTGCCTAATATATGATACTTTCATTTAATTATGTCACGGTCAGATCTGCCACCTACATTATGATATTTTCTTATTTTTTCCTTATTTGGTTGGCTATGTCGCTTAATATATAATACTTTTATTTAATTATGCCATAGTCAGCTCTGCCACCTATGTTATGATATTTTCTTATTTTCTCTTTGAATAGTCAGTCCTACCGCCTATATTATAATTTTATTTATTTAATTTCTATATGAATGGTGTTACCGCCTATATTAAAGATTTGTTGTCTTATAATAGTTATGTGTTTTGGCTTTATTACATATGTAGAAATTTTACATTCTATGACATAGGTTATATAGAAACATATGCATTTCATGGATCTCTTCATAAAGAAAATGTTTATAACAAGAGTAAGCCCTTTAAGCTAGGTAAAAAGATCAATTAATTTAGCCCCAAGGGCATGTTGTTTAGTGCTAACTCATAGTACAATAAATATAGGGCCTTAACAAAGTTTTCTTATATTTCTGAGTTTCATTTAAAGGACTTGGTATTCATTTCATTTAGTTATTCATATGTATAATAGTTAATACATACATTAAGTGTTAACTTACTAGGCACTAAGTTCATATGGTTCTTCCATTGTAGGAATTGAGGAGAAGGGCAAGCTAACGCCGACTCCTAACCAAGGCAAAGTGCATATAGGCATAACAAGACCATAGGTTCTGTAATGGGCTCAATTGTATCTCTATCAAAGCATCAAAATTGTTAGTTTATTTAGTTACAGAGCTAGTTTTGAAATATGTTACTAAGAACTCTCTGTATTTTGTAATAAAATTTTTTTTTTGAGTAACAAACCTTTTATGTTCATAAATTATGAAATGTTTATTTTGAAATTTATATCTATAATAAAAGTGTTGAATGTTCCACATATTTTTAATCACTTTAGTTAGAATTATAAATGTGTGGATGTTATATTTAATTTTCACTGTTGAAGAGATAGTCATATTTTATGTTCATTGTTGCATATTTTAAGTGACTTGTTTCATGTTTACCGTTCAATAGTTTGTGCAAATATTTTTTGAAAACCCCAAAAAAAATTTTTTGTCCCCGTTTCATGTTTATGTTGAAGTTTCATGTTTATTGCTCTATGTTTTATGTTTCACGTTTAATTTGCATTTCATAGATCTCTTTATAAAGAAAATGTTTTAAATGAATTGGTTGTACTACTAGGTGACAGAGTTTACAAGAAGAGCAAGACCTTTATATAAATGGCAATACGTAACACCTAAAAGGTCAAGTAATTTTGGCCTAAGAACATATTGTTTAGTGCTAACTTCATAGCATAATAAACTTAGGGCCCTAACAAAATTCTCTTATATTTTTAAGTTTCATTTAGATTAGCCAGAACATTTTTCACTTGACCTTCAAGTAGGATTGAAACATATGAAATGTATTGAAACTCATACATTTCATGGATCTCTTCATAAAGAAAATATTTTAAATGAATGGGTTGTTATACCACTAGAGGAAAGTTTTTAAAGTAGAATTGGTTAGAAATTAGACAAAGTTCCGACTAATTTCACACTTCTTTACTTAAAGTTTAAAATTGGAATTTTTAATTTTTTGATATAAAATTGGATTTTGATTGGCAAAAACTTGATCTAAGGATGATTAATAGGTTATGACAATTGAATTCTTCAAAAATCTCACATGAAAACAATGGATTTTTGGGTAGGAAGGCTAGCTGTGGCGCGACAAGGAAGGAGACAGTTGTTAGAGTAGTTGATATGCCATTTGAGTGAAGCGTGCCTCGCTCCATTTTGAATTTCCTGTTTGTTGGTATGCAAAATCCCCAACATTCATACACTGGTCGACTAAAATAGCTTTCCGTTTATCAAATAAACAACTATCTGTTTTCATAATATTAACATGTATTTATCATTCTGCCAGTTAACAGATGATCGATAAACATGTAACAGCGAACTGACATCTATCAAAATTTAGGCTTTTATTCTACAAACTATCGATTGACAGTTAATAACAAAAAGGACAAACCAAACAACTGATACAAAATACATTAATAATCAGCCCATTGTCGGTTTGCTGAAAGTCAATAATGAAATGTCAACAGATTGCTCTTAAACCCCAATACATGCTGTGTGTTGTTAGTTAGCTGAAAGAAACAAAACAGATCATTGACTAACTCTTGATATCTGTGCACATGTTATGTGTTGTTGGTAAGCCATTAGACACAAAATAGACTGTCAACAAACTCTTGATAACTCTTTGGCATGCTGTGTGTTGTCTGTTAGTCGTTAGTGTAAAATGGCTCACTATTATCAAACAATACCAGTACATTCCTAGGTTTTTATTTTAATTTTTCACATGGGCCCACTATAAGAGTATTTCATTGAGTTCACTTCCATCTGCCTCACTTGGCCAATAGGTTCCATGACTATTTTATGAATAAACTGGTCACTCCTTCCCAGTAGACTGGCATTAATAATTTTGTTGCTGTAATTTTTTTTATAAGAGTTCAATTACAAATATACTATCATAATGGGATGCAGTGTTGAGTGTTGATGAGAGGACTTATGATAATCTAGTTTGGGTGTTTTACTCAAACATGAAAATTGATGATAGCCCACAAGATAGGATTGTAACATATATAGACAGAGTCCGTATTGAGTTTGATGATGGTGAATTGAGTGATATTATTGGAATTCCCTGTGAGGGCTTAGACATATACATAGCTAAGAAGTAAAATTTAACGAATTATGTCATGTAGATGCTGTGAGAAACATTTGCAGGCATCGTGATCTTTTTAATGATATCTACACTTTATCCTTGAAGTCCTAGCTCTGACATTTTCAGGTTGGTATTCTCTACAATGTCCTTCAGCGTAAGGTCTCACCTAAACAGAGACATAATGATAATGTAACTAGGTTAGACGTCAAGTTACTAGATTCGGTTATCCTAAACAGGCCAATAAATGTATGTTATACACCACATGTTGTCTACCTTGACAATATCCAACTGATCTCTTCACTATACCAATATAATCACTAGGATACTGAGACATTTTGATATACCTCTAACTGAGCTAGTGCATTCAAATACTAAGAAGCTAGATAAAGAGATAATTTTTCAATTTAGATCTATAAGAGATAAGGAGAGTGGGTTAAGATTATGTTCATTAGAAATCAGGACATCCTAATAGTTCCTAAAGATAATCAAATGCCTAATGATATTTATTCTAAGGAGAAGTTGCCATATTTTCGAGCTGGGGGTAGACCTCAAACTTCTTAAAAAGCAATAGCTTTAGAAGAACCATTATTACACGAATGACGAGACCATATTGACCCTCCTAGTCCTCGAGAGTCTTCTTTATTTGAATGCTTGAAGCAACAGATACTTACTAAAGTTTGGGGGCTTTTTGAACAGCAGTAGCAAATTGAAACTCAATTCATAGATTTTTAAAGATTCATTCTTGTTCAATAACAAGAGATTCTTGATGGCCAAAGATGGATCCTTTCTACACTAGGTTTTCCTTTAATTGGACCATCATCACAGCCTCCGTTATAGTAACTGTTGTTTTAATTTCCAACTACTATTATTACTAGACTAATTTTTTGTTTTATGTGTTTTTAACACAAACAGTTATACATATTGGTTTTGTGTGGACTTCTGGTAGTTGGGACCATGTTTGAATGATATATTTGTTTTTATGGAAGTGCTTTCTGAAAATTTATTGGGACTGTGTTCAAATTCAAGTGGACGTTCTACTAAAATGTTTTGTAAAATACTCATCTATTGATCTGTAACAGTTGGCTAGCTGGTTATGTAAAAGTAGCTAGCCGAGATTGACAAAAAATAAAGTATATTCAGATCAAAGACAGTCAGCTAGTCATTGAGAGGAAAATGGCTAGTTAAGATTGATCAGAAATTATTTTTTATTTAGATCAAAGACAGTCGACTAGCTGTCTAGAGAAAAATCGTAGCTAAGATCAACCAAAATAAAGCAAATAAAACACAATCAGCTAGCCATTAAGTGGAAAATGGCTAGTTGATATAAATGATTTGTAGGTTGACAGCCTAGACGTTATTGACAAACATCACACGAATGACAACGGTTAACCAAATTCAACTACATATGAGGTTAAGGTGATATTGCAATAGACGGTTGACTGTTTACTAGGATAATGGACATCCGTTATTGACTAGCGATGGAGATAACACAATTGCAACAACCGACCAACCATTTAATGAAACAACGACTAACCATTATTTATTGGGGTTGAAGTCCATAATCTGGGAACAAATGCATAGAATGTAAATTATATTAACACAATGTTGCTTTGTCAACAATGATGTCATCTTCTAAAATGTGGTGATGATTATAACAAAGTGAGTTAGAGAAAACCATAGGCTAGTGTTCCACAGCTTATCACCCAAACCCTATCAACAAGACATACATGAGAAGATTTATGCCTGTAATATTTTTGGATATTTTTCTTACTTTTTGCTTAAGCTTTCATGCCCAATTCTTATGTGTTGACCTTCTGCGTAGATGTTATTGCCTTTGCTTGGGTACTATGCTCCTCGAATGCTATATTTGCTTGAGTAAGAGATCACCCTCGTGCTTCATTAAAGGCTGAATCAATAAGTTAAACTGCTATTCATCCATGAACATCTTAAGAATCATGCCACGAAATTAAAAAAAAAAAAGGATTAGTTTACAGAAGTTCAAATGGTTGGCCAAAATAATGAGATGATTATTAGTTAATATAAAAGTGCAAATATTTGAATCATTACCATATATGACTTTTGGGAATGAGCCATGTAGTCTCCATGAATTTGACAACATAAATTCCACAATAAACCCATTTGGTTGTTATGAAACCCCTTCCCCATGATTGGATAAGGAACTAAATGAAGTGTCTTAATGGTTCGACTTTTGGAGGCAATTCAAAATGAAATATGGAATTAAGAAAAAGTAATTGTCAAGTTGAAAAAAAATGACAAATTCTAAAAATACAAACACATTATCAAATTGAAGAATAATTTAAACACATGTATTATACTACTCATTTAGCTTGTTGCTCTCATTTCTGATTGCTTCAACCTAAAATGCTAGTTATGTAACCTAAGAAAATATTAATCAAAACAAACTATACAACAATTAAATCTATTGCCTTAATGAAATAAAAAATAATAAATGTAATAAAACACAATAATAACAGAGTAAAGGAAGAGAAAGCAAACACAATGATTTTTACATGGTTCAGCAATCCTCGCTTACATTTGTTGAGTACTAGAAAATGTATATTTTTAAGGTAGAAAATCATCATTTTACACTTCAAATTCTACTAACTTCCTTGCTTTTATATATTCAAGTTTCTTATCATTTTAATTATGAGTGTTTTATTATAATTAAGTATTTTAAGTATTTTATGGGCATCATGGTTATTTCACAATAAATGAGACATTGGATAACAAAATAAATAGTAAATCTTAACTCAGAACGATCGAAAATCTTAAAAGAAGTATAAAAGTATAAATGTCACTGTTCACATGCACGAAACTATTCATATGTATGGTACTGTTCATAGTACTATTTCATGACATTCATATATATTGTATGATGATGTGGTATTGACCGATGATGTGGCACCGACCAATAACGTGGTAGCATTTGATTGGAGGAATGATGTGGCATTGACTGATTATGTGGTGTTAACTGATAATGTGACTTGATTGATGAGGTGTCATAATCTTATTGGATTAAAATATTTATGCACTATTGACTGATGACGTGGTAGTATGTTAGTGGATCAAAAAAATGTGCATACGATACATGCATATACATGAGATAATAGCCTTGATGATGTATTCAAACTAATCAAAACTATTCACATGGCGCGATCCTATGCTTCCAAATTATTTTAATCCGATGGTCATGATTTACTCGTTGTATCTATAAAAGGAGGGTCCCCTAATTTAACACCCCTAAGTTAATTTTTTAGCTTCATTTTTTGTAATTCCTTCTTCGTCTTGTATTTTCTACGTATTTTAATAAAATTTCTATTTTACTCCTATTTCAAATATAAATAGCTAATTTTCTTTCAAGTTTGGGTTGAAAGTGAAGTATCAACATGTTCTATAGGCTTAATTGATAAATTTATTTTCTCTTCTCTACTAATTTCTGTAGATGTTTTGACTTTTCATTGATAGAGAGTAATAACACAGTTATTATTGTTTGGCATGATAAGTCCTTACCACCATTAATTAAAGTGTGGTTCATGACAGAGAAGCAATCTCAGCAAAGCTTTACAAGCAATTTCCTTTACTTCATCAAAATGCCCTCTCACTATTGTTGTGCAAATTTTATTGAACTCGCAAGCGCACAAATCTATTGTAGAATAGATTAATGGTGACGAGTGTCGATCCCACGAGTAGGTTGATTTTAATTATATATAGAATTAATTTTCTAAGTGAGTAATTGAATTATGATAAATTTATCCTAAATTGTGAATTAAAATGGCGGAAATAATTAAAATTGAAACAGTTATAATAAAGCACTTGGGTAACCAGATCTGCATCAACATACTCCATGAGCTAAATATTTCATATTAATGCCAATTAAATCATAAGAAGAGATTCCACACCTCATGAACCACGCTCAAATAAATATGGTGCTAAGGGCTTATCGTGCCAAATAATAATAACCTTGTATTAGGGTGCCAGTTTAACCAAGGCGGTATCTAGACAAGACTATTATTATTTGTCGATGAAAAGTCAAAACAACCACAAATATTAGAGGGAAAGAGAAAGTAAATTTACCAAATTAAGCCCATGAAACATGTTGAGACTTTACCTTCAACCACAGTTTAAAAGAAAATTAATTACTCATATTTTAACTAGGGATAAAAAGAAAATTTTACTAAAATACAAAGAAACTACAAGAAAGAGAAGGAATTTCAGAAATTTAAGTTAAAAAATGAATTCAAGGATATCAAATTAGGGGGGGAGAGCTCTCTTTTTATAGATACATTGAGTGAATCATGACCATCGGATTAAAAATAGTTTGGATGCTCACAATTGCGCCACATCATCAGTCAACAGTCAACAATCAAAGTTTAAACAGTAACAGCTACTACTTGTATAGAAACACTATTTGCACAGAAACTCGGTTTGAATAGTAAATAATCTCATATATGTGCATGTACCATACACACAATTTTTACTCTATTGAGATACTTCCACGTCATCGATCCACAGCATATAAGAAATTTAGCTCAATAAGATCGTGACACATCATCAGTCAATGCCACGTCATCGGTCAATGCCACATAAGCAGTCAATGCCACATAATTTGTCCAATCAAATACTGTCATGTCATAGGTAGATGCCACGTCATAAGTCAATGCCACGTCATCAGTCCGTATATATAAACAATATCGTGAACACTACCGTACGTAGGAACAGTACCGTATATTGTCTTGAGTCCAAATATGATATCCGTTTTGCTGTCTGATCACGCATTCATTGTGAAACAATTGTGATGCCCCTAAAATGCATAAAATACATATTTATAATAAAACACATATAATTAAACAAAAAAATACTTAAGTAAATAAAAGTAGCAATGTTAGTGAGACTTAAAGTGTAAAATGACGATTTTCTCCTTTATAAATATACACTTTCTAACACTTAACACACCCCCCAACCAACTTATTGCTAGTCCCTAGCAAATAAAGCGAAGATAAAATTCGAAACCTTTTTTTTATAAAACACACGTGTTTATTTAATCAGATTAATGATAGCAATCAAATAAAAGTACAAGTATTATCTCTAGTCTAAAGGAATATCACACCCATATCAATCATCCATATGCATCAGTCCAACAGATTTTGTTGTAGCAATAGTAATCAAGCCACTTTTAAGAATAACATATCAAACCCTAAAATCTCACCGGTTGTGGTGACACTCTCACAAAGAAATTAATCGCAATAAAAATTGTCACTACAATGAATGGTAAATTGAGAGAAAATAATAAAGAAATATCATACATTCTCACCAAGATGAAAAAAAAATATGCCCATAGCTTAGAAATAATACGATCTCAAACAAAATATTAGTCAACCCAATGTATTCATTTTTTTTTGTATATGCATCACTATATCTTAATTGCCCATATAACTAGCTTTTATTTCATACTATAGTTCCCTAAAATCAAGAAAGACTTTCATTAGGACGTAACGTAGGCTAGGGAAACAAAATATATATGTTTGAGAAAAAGTTCAAGAACTTTTGAAAATTACAAGATGCATTTTGCTTATTTATTGCTATTGTATATCTTTTTTTTTCTTCTTTTTTTCTTTTTTTTTTATTTTTTTATATAGCACAACTTCGCTGAATAAAATAATTATTTATCATTTTTCTCAAACATAAATAGGTGGATGAAACTTGTATGATATCAGGTAATACTTCAAATTGGAGTGGGTCAGGCCGATAAGTTAATAAAGAAAAAACTTTTTTTTTAAATAAAAGGCTTAAAACGGCTAACTATAGATATTACATAATAGGGATGACTAAAAAGGCTTAAATGGGTCAAAAATGGTCTTCCATCGTCTTTTAGGACTCTAAATAATCTTCCATATCTTCTAATTAGGTGGGCATTTAGATGCAGTAACACGCACATTTTTTTATTCTTTTATTTTTACTTTTTATTTTTACTTTTTATTTTTACTTTTTTTAATGGGTTGACTCAAAGAAAATCTAGAGATCATGTATGAAATAATAAACTGTTAAGCTACATGAAGAATGGGCAAAAAGGATTACTCTCCAAGAAAAATTAATAGGCTCAAAAACTCACTTGAAATTTATTATGACATGTGTATTCCTTTAAACAACTTATATTTGTCCCCAACATCAACATGTAGAATAGTAAACATGGTGTAACATCATTCAAGACCAAAGATAATACAAATACTAAAATTTAAAAGTCATCATATCATTCAATATCAAAAACTCACACAAAATTACTAAATTTTTTTATTTTTAACAGAATTCTATCCCCCCAACCTATTCTGAACATAAAAGGAAAACATACATGCAGAAAAATTAAAAAAAATAAATTTTTTTTTATTTTTTTAAAGAAGATGCATTTCTAGAGTTATGACATTCCATATTTAGCCATCTTCAACTCACAATTTTGAAAGTGTATATTTATGAAGGAGAACTTATCAATTATTCCCTTCCCCCCACCAGAACGAAACATTTTCCTTAATGTTTTAAAGGAAAGAAGTAGAGATTAGAAGATATCACTTGGGTGTTGCAATACAGAAGAAAATATTTACAAGTAGTTGCGACTGTGGCTTACATCTTCCTCTAGTTTTACGTCCAGAAATAACTTGAACACCCTTTATGGGTCGAGGATAGGCTTCCCATCCAGTTTTCTTACAAAATAGCAAGCAAGGTCTTTTATAGTCAGATTCCCGAGACTATAGTGTGCACATTCTTTCTGGAATAATGGCCATAACTAGAGTATTGCATTTTAGACATATCCACTGAGATGCGTTTCAAGAGACAAAAGGATATCATCCAATGACTCCTTATTTAAGCCATCCCTAATGAATTGAATCTTATCTTCTCTGTTATCAAACAGCATTCCTAAAGAATATGGTTTTTTATTGCATATCGTTCTAGCACATTTATGACAAGCAACAAAAAGTCTCGGGATATATGCAACAAATTTAGTAGGTAACTCACCTGCTAAGCGAACTTTTGCCTCGATTAACCAATGAATGTCAGCAGGGATGTTATTCTTCATAAGCAATCGCATGCGTTCGGACCGGGCTTTATAAATTAAAAGGAGGGCATTCTGAGGAAGCGAAGGGAATCATTTGTGAAGCTTTTCTAAAACCTCGTCTCTATTTATACCTTCATCTTAAAATATCAGTTATTGTGGGAAATTAAAGTAACCGACTTGATTGTCATGGAGTACCGTTATCCGTCACTTGACCGGGGTTACAAAAACACAGAAAGCAAACTAAAACACACCAACATGAAAATAAATTAAAACACACAAAACAAACTAAAATCGTCCTCTTATTGAATTTGCCTCAAGCTTCAATTGGGTGTTGTAGACACCTCTCTCAATTTCTTTAAGATCTCTTTCTAAATCCTCAATATGGGCTACTAACTCTGGTGGTTGTAGCTGCCAGATATGATGTGTTTTACAAAATTGTATCAGACTTCTGAGATGAGATTGTATACGTCGAAACTGTCCAAGAATGCTAAAGAGATGCTTTTTAGTTGACATATTCATGAGGAAAATGATAAAGAAAACTTAAAAGTTAAACAGACACACTTTCACAAACATAATTAAAAATAGAAAAGAAAGCTTTAAATCACCGAAAGGAAACAGATAAAAAAAAATGTTAGGTCACTTAAATGTTTTGTGCTGTTTTCTCCACATGGTTGGTATTCGTGATATAACTTTACTTTTTTGACCATTAACTTTAAAAATTACACCGTTCCTTGGATTCTTAAATTTAATGGCTCCATGCGAAAAAATAATATGATTAGTAGAGGACCAGACCATCGAGAGCGTAACTTACTTGGAGAAACGTGCCATTGAGAATTGAACAAAAATACTTTCTGACCTGGTGTGAAAGATTATCTAATGCTCTGCTTGTCACGGAGGATTTTCATTCGCTTTCTGTAGTCCTTAGCATTTTTGTTGTTACGCATCTCCTTCAATTTTGCCAATTATATCCTCATTTTTGAACCAAAAATGGGGTCAATGATGTCTGTATTCTTTTGTTTGTCATCATGAGAGGATGAGATGATTTCTGGCAATGTTTTTTCTTCTCCCTAGAATTTAGAGGGTCAAGTGAAGGTTTGAGCTCAATCTTTGGTAGAGATTCTGATGATGGGATAGATTTTCTTTTAATGGTGCCAATTACTCTATCCTTGTCTTCCATTTATCGATGTCCATGCATGGCAATGAATCCAATAAGGCATTAACCTCATCAATCGATCTGTCAATATTAAAATCCAAACCAAAGTGAGTTAAACAAGTCAGTAAAGGGTCATCACTAAGGTTTAAAGGAAATGTATAATCAACCAATTCATCAATTAAAGCCACATCTATAATTGCATCATCTATACTATGAGATTGTTTGGCAATGTTGAAAATATTTAGTTCCATAGTCATATTGCCAAATGACAACTGCATATTTCCAGTCCTGTATTAAATGTGAGCATCGGCAGTTGCAAAAAATAGATGACCCAAGATAATGGGGATGTGCTTCCTTGAATCCTGCACTGGTTGAGTGTCAATTACAATGAAATCAATAGGAAAATAAAACTTGTCTACTTGGATAAGCATGTCCTCCATAATACCACGAGATATTTTTATGGACGGATCTACAAGCTGTAACACCACTGGATTTGGGTGTAATTCTCCCAGTCCAAGTTTCATAAACATTGAGTAAGGCAACAGATTAACAGTAGCTTCTAAATCCAACAAAGCATTCTCAATTGTGTGGTTCCCTACACTATATGAGATAGTGGGGGAGTTTGGGTCTTTGCATTTTAGAGGAATTTTGTGTTAGAGTATAGAACTAACATTTTCTGTTAAAAATGCCTTCTTTTGAATATGAATATTTCTCTTTTTAGTACAAAGATCTTTAAGAAACTTGGCATAAGATGGCACTTGTTTTATAGCATCAAGCAAAGGGATGTTGACACTTACCTATTTGAAGATTTCAAAAATTTCACTTGTGGATTTTCCTTTCTTCCCTTTAGCTAACCTCTGAGGAAATAGAGCTTTAGAAATATATTCTAGTGGGTTGGTTTTCTCTTTCTTGATGATGAGTCTTCAATATTCATAGGTACGATCTGAGTTGATTTTGGCATCTTCACTTTGTTGTCGACTTCTTTTTCTTTTCGCAAGGTCATCACTGTTTTGACCTCTCCATGCTGCTGTAGTGAACTGGTACTTATCTCATGCACTCATTTAAGGTTTGACACTAGTTGACTTAGGAATTTGCCCTTTCTCAACAGTCATTGCTAGGGTTTGAAGTGAAGAGGCAAGTTGGCCTACCATTTTCTCGAGATTAGAAATTGATTAGGCCTATGAGTTGAAGCCCACTCTCATCTTATTTCGTAATTCATCAATGGTGAGGTTCTGTTGCTCAATCTTGGAGTTAGTAAAATTTTTGACATTTTAGAATGTATCCTCCCATAGTTTGGGTTGAGAATGGTTTGGATTCTAATTGTATGGTCTAAATGGTGGTTGAGAGGCTTGAGAAATTTGAGGAACTAGTTGCATTGGTGGAGGTAGAGTTAATGGTCCATTTTGTTGGAATCCTTGAGACCACAAAAAATTGGGGTGGTCTTTCCATCCAGGGTTATATGTGTTGGAGTAAGGGTTGTAGTTTGGTGGTTTTCTCATGACACCTATAGCATTGGCTTGATCTGAATATGAGTTATAGTCATGTGGCTCTGTTGATTTAGCAGTCGTCAAAGATCCTATTTGTCGAGTAAGATCTTCAACCATCTCTTTGACTTCTTTAATTCCTGAGCTTGACTCGTCAATGTTAACTTCATTCACTCCCTTAATTCTCCTAGTATTTCTGAGTGATCGACTCCATTGTTTGGAATTATCCGATTGCCTTTGGAAGAATTCCCAAATCTCTGATGCGCTTTTGGACATTAGCTCTCCTCCATTGGTTGCCATTAGCCATTCTTGCATATGTGGCAATAATCCCTCCAAAAAGTATTGGTATTGGTCTATTTCTCATACCCATGATGTGGATTTTCAATAGTAGCTCATTAAATCGCTCTCATGCTTCGAAAAAATACTCGTCGTCTCTTTGGGTATACTCTAAAATTTCCCTACGAATAGTATTGGTTTTATGAACTGGGAAATATTTATTTAAAAATTTAGTTACCATTTGTTCCCATGATGTAATGCTATTAGCAGGCAATGTATTAATCCATGAACGAGCTCTATCTTTTAATGAAAATGGGAATAATCTAAGTTTAACATCATCATCTGAAAAATTCTCGTATTTAAAAGTTTGACAAATAGCATGAAAATCATTCAGATAATTATACGGCTCCTCATTTTCTAGGCCATAGAATGTGGGGAGACAGTTTAGTACACTAGGTTTTAATTCAAAACTCATAGCAGCTACATTTGGGTACCTTATGCATGATGTACTCAAATTAGCTAAGGGACTAAAATAATCCTTAAATGGCCTCTCTTATGGTTTTGGTTGTTGATTTTGCAAATCTATTTCAAATTTCTTTTTAAAAACAGTGTGTTTGTGCGTGCGAAGTGTTTTTTCCAATTCAAAGTCTAAAGGTTCAAGATTAGGTGATAATGACCTTCAGCCATGTATGCAAAGTATGCAAAATAAAAGAAAATGAGAACAAAATTAATAAAAATAAAGAGGAAAGAGAAATTACGATACTAACCTTATCACGTGGTTACAACCTTACTATGAACATACACTTTAGTACTAAAAAAAAATACAAGAAATAGATTAAATAAAAATAAAATAACAAGATAAATTACAATGAAAACAGAAAAATTAAATTACAGAAATATAAAGAAGAGAAAAAAATAAAATTAAATTATAGGAAAAAGTTTAAAAGAAAACAACAAAAATTACTTTAAAAAATTAATTCTATGAATTAATAAATTAACAAAATAAACAAAAATTACAAAGAAAAATAACTTAGAAATTAAATTATAGAAAAAAAGAAATTACAAAGAAATTGAATTATTGAAATTTAAAGAAATTTAAATTATCAAAATTAAATTACAGATTCACTTTTTCTTAATTTTTTAATTTTTGTATAATTTTTAAAGAAAGCAATAACAAAAAAAAATTTACTTAAAAAAACTAATTTTATGAATTAATTCTACGAATTAATTAAAATAAATTAACAAGATAAACAAAAAAAATTACCAAGGAAATACATCCAAGCACTAAAAAGCAAATAAAATGAATAGATTAACTAAAATT
The DNA here is from genome assembly GCA_030449875.1 of Aegle marmelos. Taxonomy (NCBI): domain Eukaryota; kingdom Viridiplantae; phylum Streptophyta; class Magnoliopsida; order Sapindales; family Rutaceae; genus Aegle; species Aegle marmelos. The sequence goes on from JASUUL010000143.1 coordinate 18,467,114, forward strand.
AAAATAAATTACAAGATAAACAAAAAAAATTATAAAAAAAAAGTAAAGCAAAAATTAAAGTATAGAAATTTTAAGAAATCACAGAATAAATTAAATTACAGAAATTTAAATTACAAAAATTAAATTATAGAATTATTTTTTTATAAGGAAAAAATACAAGAAAACAAAAAAAATTAATTCAATAAATTAAAATAACTTACCTCCCCGACAACGACACCAAAAACTTATTATGCAAATTTTATTAAACTCACAAGCGCACAAATCTATTGTAGAATAGATTAATGGTGACGAGTGTCGATCTCACAAGGAGGTTGATTTTAATTATGTGCAGAATTAATTTTCTAAGTGAGTAATTGAATTATGATAAATTTATCCTAAATTGTGAATTAAAATGGCGGGAATAATTAAAATTGAAACTGTTATAATAAAGTACTTGGGTATCTGGATCTATATCAATATGCTCCATGGGCTAAAAATTCCATATTAATACCAATTAAATCATAAGGGAGGATTCCACACCTCATGAACCATGCTCAAATAAATATGGTGCTAAGGGCTTATCGTACCAAATAATAATAACCTTGTACTAGGGTGCCAGTTTAACTAGGGTGGTATCTAGACAAGACTATTATTATTTATCGATGAAAAGTCAAAACAACTACAAATATTAGAGGGGAAGAGCAAGTACATTTGCCAAATTAAGCCCATGGAACATGTTGAAACTTCACCTTCAACCTAAGTTTAACAGAAAATTAACTACTCATATTTTAACTAGGGATAAAAAAGAAATTTTACTAAAATACAAATAAACTACAAGAAGGAGAAGGAATTTCAGAAATTTAAGCTAAAAAATAAATTCAGGGATATCAAATTAGGGGGGAGAGCCCCTTTTTTATAGATACATTGAGTGAATCGTGATCATCGGATTAAAAACAGTTTGGATGCTCAGGATTGTGCCACGTCATCAGTCAACAATCAACCATCAACGTTTAAACAGTAACGGCTGCTATTTATACAGTAACGCAGTTTGAATAGTAAATAATCTCATGTATGTGCATGTATCGTACACACGTTTTTTGCTCCACTGATATGCTGCCACGTCATTGATCCATAGTTTAGCCCAATAAGATCGTGACACATCATCAGTCAATGCCACGTCATCAGTCAATACCACATCATCAGTCAATGACACATCATCGGTTCTTATATATAAACAGTGTCATGAACAATACTATAATGTACCGTATGTATGAATAGTAATATATATATGAACAGTACATTTTCCTTTTATACTCCTCTTAGGGTTTTTGACCGTCCTGAGTCCAAATATAACATTCGTTTTGCTGTCTGATCACTCGTTCATTGTGAAACGATCGTGATTCCCCTAAAATACATAATTATAATAAAACACATATAATTAAACAATAAAATACTTAAATAAATAAAAGTAGCAATGTTAGCGAGACTTGAAATGTAAAATGACAATTTTCTCCTTTATAAATATACATTTTCTAACACTCAACAACTATCTATAAATACTCTCTATTTAGAGTTGATATACAAATGGTAGCTTATTATTGTTTGGCATGATAAGTTCTTAGCACCATTAATTAAAGCGTGGTTCATGAGAGTAGATTTCTCCCTTATAATTTAATTGGTAATAATAAAGAATATTGAGCCTCGGTGCATGTTGATGCAAATCTATATATCCAAGATAAAGCAATTGACATCATCAAGAGAAAATCTCATCCTATCATCAGAATCACTACGATAGATTGAGATCAAATCTTCAACTGATTTTTTTAATTCTACATTCTTGAGAGAAGAAAAAATATTATCAGAAATCGTCTCATCCTCTCCCGATGACAAATAAAAGAATATAAACATCATTGACCCTATCTTTGGTTCAAAAAGGACTTACAACTCGTAAAACCCAAGGAACTTTATAATGACAAAAATGCTAACAAGTGGAGCATGAGAAAATCTTTCATACCAAGTTAAAAAGTATTTTTATTCAATTCTCACAGGCATGTTTTTCTAAGTAAGTTATACTCTCAATAATCTGGACAATTTATTGTTCATACTATCTTTTCATATAGACCTATTAAATTTAAAAATCCAAGAAATGATGCAATTTTTAAAGTTAATGGTCAGAAAAGTAAAGCCATATCAAGAATACCAACCATATGGAGAAAACAATGCAAAAGATTTAAGTGACCTAATATTCTTTTTTCTGTTTCTTGTTGGTGATTTAAAGTTTTCTTTTCTATTTTTAATTATTTTTGCGTAAGTGTGTTTGTTCAACTATTAAGTTTTCTCTTATAATTTTTCCTCATGAATATCTTAGTTAAAAAACATCTCTTCAACATTCTTAGATAATTTCAACGTATACAATCTCATCTCAGAGGCTAGATACAATTTTGTAAAACACATCATAACTGAAAGTTACAATTACCAGAGTTAGTAGCCCATATTGAGGATTTAAAAAGAGTCTTAAAGAGATTGAGAGAGGCATCTACAGCATCTAATTATAGCTTGAGGTAAATTCAATAAGAGGATGATTCTAATATTTTTTTTCTTTCTTTTCTTTGTATGTTTAGTTTGTTACCTTGGTTAAGCGACGGATATGGTACTCCATGACAATCAACATCAGTTATTTCAGTTTTCCATAAAAATTGATATTTTGAGTTGAAGACATGGACAGAGACGCAATCTTAACAAAGCTTTACAAGCAATTTCCTTCACTTTATCAAAATGCCCTCTCACTATCTATAAATACTCTCTATTTAGAGTTGATATACAAATGGTAGCTTATTATTGTTTGGCATAATAAGTCCTTAGCACCATTAATTAGAGCGTGGTTCATGAGAGAGGATTTCTCCCTCATAATTTAATTGGTAATAATAAAGAATATTGAGCCTCGGTACACGTTGATGCGGATCTATATATCCAAGATAAAGCAATTGGCACCATCAAGAGAAAATCTCATCCCATCATCAGAATCATTACCAAAGATTGAGCTCACTATCTAAAGAGCTCAGTCCAAATGCATGTGATTGCTTATGAAGAGTAAAATCTCTACTAACATTCGATGGATATTCGAAGCCAAAGTGCGATTGCCAGGTGAGTTGCCTCTCAAATTTATTGCATACTTGCCTGGTTGTGGTAAAAGAAATTATTCAAGAAAACGAAGAGCTCGAAAGCTCTCTAATATTTGTCATAAGTGTGCCAGAATAAAATGTGATAAAAAGTCATGTTCTTTAGGAATGATGTCTGATAATAGAGAAGATAAGATTTTATTCATTAAGGATGGCTTGAATAAAGAGTCATTGGATGATATCGTTTTGTCTCTTGAAACGCATCCCAGTGGATATGTACAAAATACAATACTCCAATTATGGTCATTATTACAGAAAAGGTGTGCACGATATAATCTCTAAAATCTAACTATAAACAATCTTGTTTGCCAGTTTATAAGAAAACTAGATGGAAAGCTTATCCTCGACCCATAGAAGGCATTCAAGTCATTTCTAGACGTAAAACCAAAGGAAGATGTGAGTCACAGTCGCAACTAATTGTAAATATCCTTTTATTTCAATATTGTTTTATTTCACTATTGTTTGATCATTTACATTTTTGTCTTTAATAATTTCATACTATCATTATTTGCTTTCTCTTTTTACTATTTCATTTTTTACTCTCAAGCTATGTAGTTCATAAGTTATTTGACATATACATGCTACCTCATTTACAACTATGAACCATTGTCACGAAGATCATTAAATATGATTTTTTTAAGGCACTCACAAATTACTTTTTAGAAGTATCCAATGGTAACTACACTTAATAACAAAATCAAGAACATTTATGTACTTTCAAAATTTAACTATGGCAAATATAAAGAATTTACTGACACAGCCTTAGATCTTGGTCGAAGTATAGTAGCTAGGAAACTATACTTGGTTAATGGAGAAGGTGACCAAGGGTTATTAAAACTGGTTTTAGAAGCCTCTTATATCAAAGAGAGTCAAGTGTTGGCATCATCCCAACGGCCCTAAAATGTTTTAGCTTTTTGTCTGACTCATCAATTGTAGACAAGTTAGTAGTCTTAGGTATGCAAGAGAGAATAAATGAAATGCTGAATCATGCTGATGCCTTTATTAAGATTTCTTTCACCGTGGAAGGAGTGAAATAGTTTTTTATTGCATGGTTAAGAAATGTTGAATCATTCATCAGAAATCCATCGATTTGTTATATGTCAATAACTTTTATGATGACTTTATCACCTTTCTTAACCATGCAATAAAAAACTATTTCATTCCTTCTACAGTGAAAGAAATCTTTATTTGTACTCACACTGCTAATGAGTTACTTGATCTGTTACAAAGTTAGAGACCAGAGCCACATCCTAAGACCTTAGTGCTGGAGTGGCCAACTAATATTGGTAGCAGTAGCCGCAGTAAAAAGTACAAATTAGATTTAACTCTCTGCTTGTAAATATGTTCTTCTGAGTTGCAGCACCTAGGTGATATTTTCTAATCTCTACTTCTTTTTTTTAAAATATTAAGGACAATATTTCGTTCTAGTTAGGGAGAGCGAATAGTTGATAATTATGGAATGTCTCAATCTTAGTAAAGTTTTTATTAATTTTTGTTGTAAAAATTAACTGCAGTTAACGTTTTACGTCGAAGATGGCTAAACATAGAGTGTAGTAACTCTAGAAATGCATTTTTTTAGTTTGAAAGTTCAAAAAAAATTTACTTTTCAATCATTTTTTATTATTAAGCTTCATTTTAAGTGTGATTTTTTAAACTTACTCTTTCTAACTTTTCCTTTATAAATATACACTTTCAAAATTTTGAGTTGGAGATGGCTAAATTTGGAATGTAGTGATTTTAGAAACGCATCTTTTTAGTTTTTTTTAACAAAAGAAAAATAAAAAAATTTGCAATCTTTTTGACATGATGACTTTCAAATTTTAGTATTTGTATTATCCTTGGTCTTGAGTTTTATTACACTATGTTTACTACTCTATATGTTGATATCGGAGACAAAAACATGAGTTGCTTGAAGGAATATACATGTCATAATAAGTTTCAAGTGAGTTCTTGAACCCATTATTTTTCTTGGAGAGTAACTTTTTTTGTCCATTCTTTATATAATTTAGCAATTTATTATTTGATATAGGATCTCTAAATTTATTTTGAGTCAACCTTCTGAAAAAAAGAAAAAATGGTGTATTGGTACGTCTGAAAGTTTATTTAACTAGTAGATATGAAAGATTATTTAGAGTTCTAAAAGCTCATGGAAAGACCATCTTTGACCTGTTTGAGCATTTCTAACCATCTATTTTGTAAAATATTCTTAGTTAACCCTTTTGAGCCTTTAAAAAAAAATTATTATCCTTTTCTTTGTTAACTTATTATCTCGGCCTAACTCCGATCTGAAATATTAATCAATGTCATACAAGTTCTTTCACCTATTCATGTTTGAGAAAAATACAAATAATTATTTTGTTCAATGAAATTGTGCCTTATTAAAAAAGGAAAAAAAAGAAAAGAAAAAAATTCAAAATTAGTCTAAAAGAACTCTACTTTTTTTCAAACATGTATTTTATTTTTCTCTATTTTTCTTTTTTATTCGCTATGTCCCTAGCTTACGTTACATTCTAATAAAAGTCTTTTTTTATTTTAGGGCACTATAATCTGAAGTAGAAACTAGTTACATGGGCTGAAAGATATAGTGATGCATAATATATATATATATATATATATATATATATATATATAAAGAAAAAATAGAAATAAATACATTGGTTTGACTCATATTTTGGCTTGAGATCATATTATTTATAAGTTGTGGACATATTTATTTCATCTTGGTGAGAGTGTGTAATATTACTTTAATATTTTCTCACTACCGGATATATTTTAGGGTATTGACATGTCATTGTTAAAAGTAACTTGATTACAATAGTTGTGATAAAGTCTACTGGGTTGATTCATGTGGATGGCTGATTTGGGAGTGATATTTCTTAAAGACTATAGATAACACTTATACTTTTATTTGATTATTATCATAAGTTTGACTAAATAAACACAATTGTTTATAAAAAAATTTTAAAAAAATTTTGAGTTTAAATTTGTTTTTGCTTAATTTTTAGGGACTAATAATAAGCTGGTTGGGGGTGTATTAAGTGTTAGAAAATGTATATTTATAAAAGAGAAAATTATTATTTTACACTTCAAGTTTCACTAACTTCTTTGCTTTTATGTATTCAAATCTCTTGTGATATTAATTATGTGTGTTTTATTATAATTAAGTATTTTATGTATTTTAAGACATCATGATCATTTCACAATAAAATGAGACATCAGATGAGAAAATGGATAATAAATTTGAATTCAGAATGGTTGAAAACCTTAGGAAGAATATAAAAGTATAAAGGTCACTGTTCACATGTACGGCACTGTTTACATGTATGGTATTATTTATGGTACTATATCATGATACTATTCATATATACTATATGATGATGTGGCATTGACCGATGGCGTGATAGCATTTGATTGGAGGAATGATGTGGGATTGACGAATTATATGGCGTTGACTGATAACGTGGCTTGATTGATGAGGTATCACAATCTTATTAGATTAAAATGTTTAGGCACTGTTGATCGATAACTTTGCAGTATGTTAGTGAATTAAAAAAATGTGCGAACGGTACATGCATATACATGGGATAATAACCTTGATGATATGTTCAAACCAGTCAGAACTTGCCACGTGGCACAATCCTGTGCATTTAAATTGTTTTAATTTAATGGTCATGATTTACTCATTGAACTATAACAGGAAGGTTCTCCCCACCTAATTTGACACTTTTAAGTTCATTTTTTAGCTCCATTTTATATAATTTCTTTTCAACTTGTATTTTCTATGTATTTTATTAAAATTATTATTTTACCTCTAGTTCAAAATGAGTTGTAAATTTTCTTTCAAGCTTAGGTTGAAGGTAAAATCTCAACATATTCCATATCCTTAACTGGTAAATTTATTTTTTCTTCCCTTCTAATTTCTGTGGATGTTTTGACTTTTCATTGACAAATAGTAATAACACATTTATTACTATTTAGTACGATAAGCTCTTAACACCATATTAATTAGAGAGTAGTTTATGACAAGTGGATTTCTCCTTCATGATTTAATTGGTACTAATAAAGAATATTGAGCCCTGATGCATGTTAATGCAGATCTAGATACCAAAGTGCTTTATTATAATAATTGTTAGTTTTAATTAATCTCGTCATTCTAATTAAAAATTTAGGATAATTTCATCATAATTTCAACCACCTACTTAGAAAATTAATTTGACACATAATTAAAATTCACTTCCTCGTGGGATCAACACTCGTCACCATTAATCTATTCTATAATAGATTCATGCACTCACGAGTTCAATAAAATTTGCACAATAACGTTCACGTCTTAAGCCAACCAAGCTCAAGGATTTCACTATCTAAGTTCTTTACAATTGACTTCCAATGTATTAATAAATTTTTACACTAAGAGATTATCTCCAATCTCCTCACTGAAGTGTTTCTCATAAATGTTACATGAATTTAAGAATTATAATAAATACTCTCTATTTAGAGTTGATAGACAAATAATAGCTTGATAAAGATTTAGTCTATGAAGATTTACAAATTAGAAACTTGAAATATGTTGAATAAATTTGTTTATACTTGCAAGAGTACTTGAAAATAAGTTTAACTTGAGTTTTGATAATTTTAACACTATAACTATCCGTTATAGGCCAAAATTCTAGCTACTAGGCAGCTAGCCGCTTAATTTAGTTCGCTACTTACTTATTACAGTGAAATTACCGTTAAATTTGAATTTACTATAGTAATACTGTTCACAAAATTATAATTTTATCTAAAAATTTTTATAATTATACTGTACCCAAAAAGTCATAAAAGTTTGCAAATAAGTGTAATTTCGGAATAGTTTGAAATTACTACAATACCACTATTTATTAAAATTATAATTTTACCTAAAATTTTGTGTAATTTTATTATAGCCCAAAATGTCATAAAATATTACAAATAGGTCCTATTTCAGAGTTTCTAAATAATTCTTGTTATTTTCACAACTTTTTGAAAGTATTGTATGGCTAAAAATATTTCTGATTTTACAAATAAATCTAAATTCATAAATAAAACGACACTTATTAAAATCATATATTGCAAAATTTTAGTCTATATTTTAAAAAATAATTAACTAGCATAAAATACTAGGCTTATATTGGCTTAAAACCTTAGATTTATGAAAATAATATTTAATTAAAAATTTTGAGCTTCTAAAATACAAAATCATACACATATTAAATCATACTAGCTATACAAGAATTTTTATAATAATAAGTTCGTTGAGCACTTGAACTTTGATTCTTGATAAGCTGTTATCCGTTGAGTGTCCTAAACTTAATTTTACTTGATTTACTTACATAAATAATATTCTTCACGAACTAGTGAAATATGAAATACAATATTTATTAAATTAATTAACACATATATTTGTTATCATCAAAATTATATAATGTAGGCTAACACAACCATTAGAAAAAGGGTCTTAAATCTCACAACATCGATCCTTAACATTGACAATGAATAGGAGCCAATAGAATGCACCATCTTTAATTGGAACATAAATCTAAAATATAAAAAAGTATTTCACATCCATACAAGATATCTACAATAAGTGAAAAATTAAGCAGGGCACCTTTGAAAGTTTGGCATAAAAGCTCTTCCAACACTAGCTACTTGTGCAAAACTATCTGCGTCAGCCTTAATAGTAAGTGCTGATTGCTATGAAAGACTAATAAGTAAACAAATGATATGTCAGAAAATAAGGCATGTTGAAACACCATGTCGTAGGCAACATTATTTGAAAAATTACTATATATAAATAACTTCTTTAATTAACATAGAAATAATAAGACTGAGTACTTATTACATATAATGTTGGTAAATACTAATTAGTTGGTTGATCATCGCATTTAGCCCATTCGCATCGTATGAAGTGGTACACTACATGATAAGAATCTAAAATGATAAATAATAAATGAGAATTTATTATTAACTAGCACATCCAAACATATATTATATACAGCTTGTTCAACATACAATATATCTCTTCATTCAAAGGTGTGTTTGGCTAAAAGCTCATGAAGTTATGTCTCAAAATATATTAATCATTATTAAAGACAATGATTTCATTGAAAACACAATGATGTATGACAGATAATCAATACTTTTGTATAGGTGAATAGAAATACAAACTCGAGTCAAACAAGAAATACCTTTCATTACCATTTCTATCAAATGTGTATTAAATCAGCTTTAATTGGTCAAGAGAAATGGGGTTATTTCCATAAAAAGGACCAACTTTAAACTTAGCCTTTGCTGCCTAGACATTTTATCATTAGGAGAAAGTTGGTATCATCCAAGCCTTCTGTTCCTAATTGGTCATGTTACTTGTACACTGATGCTAGTAGAGGTTTGAAACTCTTACGTAACGTCAATGAGTTTAGCCAAATTCTTTTAAAGTCTAAGGTCAACAATTGTTTATTATCCATGAAATGAAATTGCAATTAAAGATTACGAGTTCAAACCTCTTCTATCTTTCACAACAATGGTATTATATCAGGCACATAGCCTTTATTAAATTGAAATGAATTTAGTGGAGTTTTCTTCACTTCCGCAACATGTCATCCAAGGCTTGTAAACTTGCCTTCACTCTACGATCTACAGAGTCATCATCATTAACCAAAATCATTTTTCCTTCAGCTTTTGACATTGTTTCTCCACTCAGGGGTAGAGGATTTCAAAATTTGGTATTTGAAGGTAGATCAGGAGTAAATGGTTGTTTGATTTACCCTCTATGATAATTTGATGTCAGTTCACCCAATAACTTTTCTATATCTTCCAACATCCTTTCCAAGGTTTGGAACAACTATTTCTTTTGATCGAAGAATAACTTAAAGCTCTCCATTAATAACTGAAAAGCATCATTACTTACAATTTTGGCTAAAAGGTTCTACTGATCCAACCTTATGAAGATGATCAAGGTCCTGAATTGGAACCTAAAATAATTCATAAATTAATAATGATTTAGTCCAAAATATAGTTGATCAATTTCATTAAAATAGTATGCACATATTCTATACCCTGTTGCTTTTGATACCCCCAAGCCTTTTTTGCCATTTTAAGAATTGACAAATCTCATCATTATTTAATACATTAATGAGACACACTGTTATATCAATAAAAGGTCGATCATATACAGCAGATGAAAGTAGAATAGTTGTGCATCAATTGCAAAGTACCTTTGTCATAAATTGAAATAATCAAAGTACACAAAACAAATAATAATAATAATGTTATTTTTTCTTTAAATGAACTTTTAAAAAGATAATGCAGCCACTCATGGAGCTCACTTTATTTTTTTTAAAATTTTGCACACTTTCCCATAAAAAATTAAAGCACCAACTAGCCTAATTTTTTTTCCTGGTGGCATTTGTATCTTTTTGTGCACGAAGATATAATGGATTGATGTATATTGCACTTATCAAGCATAATATGGTTCCCAACATAAAAAGACTAAAAAGTGTCTTAAATTCATCATTCGAACTTGAACTATTTAGTAGTCTTTTTTTCACTTCCGTTATATAAATCCCTTTGGGTCTATTATTTACATCGCATGCAAATTAGTTATATCAATAGCTTGGTCATTTAAGCTCACATGTGTGCCTCCATCTCTTACCCTTATTATATTTGCGAATGTTGCAGGGTTTAAACTGTATTCTTTCCCATGTAGAACTATTCTTTGCTTAGCTGCATCACATTGTTCAATTAACGCCATACATAACTCTTGTCATAACTGCCTATATCTTAGGTGAAGTAGACTTCTAAAGCCAATTTCTCTCGTTGCCATTTGTTGATCCCTTGAAAATGATGAAACAACCTCTGAGAATGAGGCAACATGATATTAAGATAGACGGTTGCCACCATCAGCCTTGTCCTCATCAGATTCTTTGACATTTTTACTTGCACTACTATTTTGACTAATATTTGAGGTAGATATCTCATTCATATGACTAAGCATTCATTGATGCCTCTCCTCAAGGTTTAGTTTCTTCTAATTCTATGCAACAACAGCTCTAACCTCTAGTAATGATAATGTATATATATATATATATATTTAGTGGCATATAATGCTCATAGTTAGAGAAAATGAAACATTCACCAATTCATATTTAGGTTACATATTGTTTTATCCACCTTTTCAAACCCTGATAGTCTTAGTCATTTTGCTTCTATAAAACTGTAGTCAAATATCCCAAAATTTCATCAATAATAAAGAAATATTAAATCGTTTGAGATAATGGGTATATAAATGCATATAATTTATACTTAAAAATAGTATATCCATGCTTTTTTGTTCAACCCTTACTTTTATTGCAATATTTTGTCTTTCCTTTTCTCCCTCTTATCCTTAATAGATTCCATGTCTTCTTGCCAAAGCTACACCAAAGTAGTTAATAAATAACAATTACTACTTACCACACTCGTGTTGTGTGACATGTGTCTATCAAAACAAAATACAACTTACAGATGCAATGGGCAACCACTGATGCACCTTTTTTTCAAAAGAGCACGTGATGTCTTTTGCACTAAATAAATACATACGCCAATCTATCACACAAAACTACCACGCTAGAATGCCTAACTCTAATTTTGACTCATTATCAAATTGTTATAAAAGTTTTAAAAAAACACAGCTGCAGCATGTTGTGTAAATTTTATTGAACTTACAAATTTACGAATCTATTATAGAACAAATCAATGGTAATGAGTGTCGATCCCATAAGGAGGTGGATTTTAATTAGGTATAGAATTAAGTTTCTATATAGGTGATTGGAATTATGGTGAGAGTAATTTATATTATCCTAAAATTTAAATTAGAATGGTAGAGTAATTTAAATTAACAACTATTATAATGAAGTACTTAGATATATAGATCTACATCAACATGTACCATGGGCTTAATATTCCTTATTAGTATCAATTAAATCACGAGAGAGATATGCACTCCTTATGAACCACGCTCTAATTAATATGGTGTTAAGAGCTTATTGTGCCAAATAGTAATAATAAGATTATTACTATCTGCTGACGAAAAATCAAAACATCTATAAAGTTAGCCAATGGAATATGTTGAGACTTCACCTTCAACTTAAGCTTGAAAAAAAAGTAGCTACTCATATGTAAACTAGGGGTAAAATGAGAATTTTATTGAAATATGTAGAAAATATAAGATGAAAAGTAAAGTATAAAAAGTAAAGCTAAAAAATAAATTCAGTGGTATCAAATTAAGGGGGGAGTCTTTTTTTATAGATACAATAAGTAAATCATGGCCATTGGATTGAAACAATTTGTATGCTTAGGATTACGCCATGTAGCAAGTTCTGATTGAATTGAACACATTATCAGGCTATCATTTTATGTGTATGCATGCATCGTGCGTATATTTTTCTGGTCCACTAATAGACTGCCACATCATCAATCAAAACCTCATAAGTATTTTTATACTAATAGTTATCATATCATCAATCAACAATACATAAGCAGTCAATGTCATATTATTCATCTAATCAAATACTGCCACATCATTAGTCAGTACCATATCATTAGTCAATGCCACATTATTGGTCTGTATATATAGAGAGTCTCATGAATAGTACTATACATGTGAATAGTGTCATACATATGAACAATGCGTTTATGCTTTTATGCTAATTTTAAGATTTTCAACTGTCTTGAGTTCAGGTTTGCTGTCCGTTTTGTCATCTAATGTCTCATTTATTATAAAATAACTATGATGCCTCTAAAATACATAAAATACTTAATTATAATAACACAAACATAATTAAAATTACAAGAAACTTAAATACATAAAAGTAGGAATGTTATTGAAACTTAGAGCGTAAAATGATAATTTTCTCTTTTATAAATATACATTTTTTAACATTTAAAACATCCCCCAACTAGTTTATTACTAGGGCCTAGCAAATTAAGAGAAAATAAATTCAAACCTAAAACTTTTTTTTTTAATAAATGTTGTGTTTATTCAATCAAATTATGATAATAATTAAATAAAAGTATAAGCATTATCTCCAGTCTAGAGAAATATCACTCCCACATCAACCGCCCATATAAATCAGTCTAGTAGACTTTGTCACAACTATAGTAACCAAGCCGTTTTCAAGAATGACATGTCAAACCCTAAAATCTCACGGTAGTGACACTCTCACAAGGAAATTAAATCCAATAATAATAGTGACTCCTATGAATGATAAATTAAGAGAAAATAATAAAGAAGTAATATCACACACTCTCACCAAGATTAATAAATAATCCCACAGCCTTAAAATAATAGATCTGAAGTGAAAATGTGAGTAAGACTAATGTATTTATTTTTTTCTTTTTTTATTCTTCACTACATCTTTTCAGCTCATATAACTAGCTTTTACATCAAGCTATAGTTTTCTAAAATCAAGAAAAACTTTTATTAGGACGTAAGGTAGGCTAAAGATATGATCAACAAATGAGGTGAATTACGGAACAAAATGTATGTTTGAGAAAAAACATATATTTTTTTATAAATTTTTCTTTTATTTTATTTTAAACTAATATATAAATATATATATTTTTTTATTTTCTCTTTTTTCTCTTTTTTTTGGCACAAATTTATTGAAAAAAATAATTATTTATATTTTTCTTAAACATGAATGGGTGATGAAACTTGTATGATATCGGATAATATTCCAAATCAGAGTTAGGTCAAGATGATAAGTCAACAAAGAAAAGTATAATATTATTATTTTTTTAAAGGCTGAAAAGGGTTAATTAAGGATATTTCATAAAAGAGATTGCTAGAAAGGCTTAAACAAGTCAAAGATAGCATTTATATCTTCTTTTACGAGTCTAAATAATCATTCATATCTATTAGTTAAATGGATTTTCACATATAGCAATACACATTTTCTTCTTTTTTCTTGAAGGTTGACTTAAAGGAAATTTAGAGATCATATATAAAATAATAAATTGCTAAGCTATATCAAGAACAGGCAAAAAAGATTATTTTCCAAGAAAAATATTAGGCTCAATAACTCACTTCGAATTTATTATGATGTGCATTCATTCAAGTAACTCATATTTATCTTTGACATCAATGTAGAATAGCAGACATGGTATAACATAACTCAAGACCAAATATAATATAAATACTAAAATTTGAAAGTCTCATATCATCCGATGTTAAAAGATCATAACATTTTTTAAAAATTAAGAAAATACGTTTCTAGAGTACTACGCTGTATGTTCAGTCATCTTCAACCCAAAAATTTAAAAATATATATTTATAAAAGAGAAGTTAGGAAGATCACACTTAAAATGAAGTTTAATAATAAGATAATAAACAAAAAATGACTGGAAAGTAAATTTTTTTGTTTTTATTTTTTTTAACTTTTAAATTAAGAGATGCATTTATAAAGTCATTACATTCTATATTCAGTCATTTTCGACCAAAAAGTTAGACACAATTAGTTTCTACAAAAAAAAGTCAATAAAGACTTCATCACAATTGAGACATTCCACAATTGTCAACTATTCTCTTTCCCCAACTAAAACAAAACATTGTCCTCAATGTTGAAAAAAAGTAGAAATTAAAAGATATCACCTGGGTGTTGCAACACAAAAGAAAATATTTACAAGTGAAAAGTTAAATCTAATTTACGTTTCTTATTGTGGCTACTACTGCCATCTTTAGTTAGCCACTCCAACACTAAGGTCCTGAAATGTAGCTCTAGTTTATAAACTTGTAACAGATCAAATAGCTTATTAACAGCGTAAACACAAATAAAGATTTGTTTCACTCTAGAAAGAATGAAGTAATTTTTTATTGCATGGTTAAAAAATGCAATAAAGTCATCATAAAAATTATTGACATTTAACAAATTGATGAGTTTTTTATGAATGTTTAAATGGACCCAAGATGCTAATGTGATTAGTGCATCTAGAGTTACAAGATCTCTTTGTAGGAAAATAAAAGCGTCAGCAGGATTTAGTATTTCAGTTATTCCCTTTTGCATTCGTAAGATGACTAACACTTCTTCAGTTGATGAGTCAGACAAATAGCCCAAAGATTTTAGAGTTTTTAGGATGATGCTTAACACTTGGCTCCTTTTGATATAAGTAGATTCTGAGATCAGTTTTGATAACCCTCGATCACTTCCTCTATAAAACAAGTGTAATTTCCTAGCTACTATTCTTCGACCAAGATCTAAAGCTGCCTTAACAAATTTTTTATATTTGCCATAATTGAACCCAAAGAGTACACAAATATTTTTGAATTGGTTATTGTAAATAGCTGCCATTATGATACTTCTCAAAACTAATTTATGAGTGCCTTAAAAAAAATCATATTTAATGATCTTGATAACAATGGTTTGCAGCTATATATAAGGTAGTATGTTTATATTAAATAATATAGAAGCACATGGCTTGAGAGTGAAAAAGAAAATAGTAAAAAGAAAAAATAAATAATGATAACATAGAATTATTAAAGATAAAAATACAAATAATCAAAAAACAGTGAAATAAAAAGATATTTACAAGTAGTGGTGATTGTGGCTCACATTTTTCTCTAGTTTTATATCCAGAAACAGCTTGAACTCCCTCTTTGGGTTAAGGATAGGTACCATATAAACTGGCAAATGAGGTCGTTTATAGTCAGATTCTGGAGACTGTATCGTGCATACTCCTTTTGGAATAATGGTCATAAATGGAGTATTGTGCTTTATACGTATCTACTCGGATGCGTTTCAAGAGACAAAATAATATCATCAATGACTCTTTATTCAAGTTATTCCTAATGAACTAAATCTTGTCTTTCTTGCTATCAGACACCTTTCCTAGCGAGCATGGGTTTTTATCACATATCATTCTAGTATACTTATGAAAAATATTAAAGTGTTATGGAGCTCTTTGTTTTCTTGCATAATTTTATTTACCACAACTAGGCATGTATGCAATAAATTTGGGAGGTACCTCACTTTTCAATCATACTTTAACTTCAATTATTCATTGGATGTCAGCAGGGATGTTATTCTTTATAAGTAATTATATGTATTCGGACCGAGCTTTATACACAATGAAAGGGGCATCTTAAGTAAGTGAAGGAAATCACTTGTGAAGCTTTGCTAAAATCGCATCTTTGTCTATACATCTACTCAGAATATCACTTATTATAGCAAATTAAAGCAAACAATATTGATTATCAAAGAGTACTGTTATCCCCCACTGAACCAGGGTAACAAACTAAAACACACAAACAAAAATCAATGGTAGAATCATCTTCTTATTGAATTTACCTTAAGTTCTAATTAGATGGCGAAGATAACTCTTTTAATTTCTCTAAGTTATCTTTCTAAATTCTCAATATAAAAAACTAACTCTGGTGGTCGTAACTCCCAAATAAGATGTGTTTTATAAAATCATATCCTACCTTTGAGATGAGGTTGTTTACATAAAAAAATGTCTAAAAATGTTGAAGAGGAATTGTTTAGTTGAGGCACTCATGATTAAAAATGATAAGAGAAAACTTAATAGTTAAATGAATACATTTATACCAAAAATAATTTTAATTGTCACAAGAGTAATAGACAAATTAAATCAATAAAAAAAGAGAGATAAAATCTTAGTTTAATTTTAGTGGACCACTCAAAATTTATTTCAGTGTCCTCTCAACGTAGTTGATACTCTAGATATGACTTTTGTCTTTGACCATTAACTTTAAAGGTAACACCATTCTTTGGATCTTTTACTTCAATTACTCTATATAAATGCATAGTATGAACAATAAAGAGGCCAGACCATCAGAAGCATAACTTACCTATGAATAAGTGCAAGCAAGAATTAGATAAAAACACTTTCTCACCTAAGATGAAAAATTTTCTCATAATGTGATTATTGTGGAAGACTTTCATTAGCTGCTTATAGATCTTGACATTTTCATATGCGTCATTGTGAATTTCTTCAAGCTCTACCAGCTATAATCTTATTTCAGAGTCAATTTCCTGCATGTCAAAGTTGAATTTCTTGATGGCCAAGTATGCATGTTGCCACTTTGTAAGTGATGAAATACTTTGTCAAAGAGCTTTAAATAATTTGTTACAAGAGTGGGCACTGCCATTACTGATTATTGCTTAAGGAAATTTATAGCGTAAAACAATGTTACTTTTCAAAAACCCAATCACCACCTTGTGATCATTGGTTCTATATGGAATTGCTTTTACTTATTTCGATACATAGTTAACAGTAACTAATATATATTGACGGCTAAAAAAAGAAGAAAAGGGTCACATGGTCCTCATTCATTGACAACTATCACATGAAGAATAAAAAATGTAAACATCTTAAAATATAATTAGCCAATAGAAACCACATTATAAAATTTTAGCAGCTGTTTTCTTAGTGTTAAAATGGCCTCCACAAGTTTTTTCATAGTAAAATGAAAGAATATTTTGAAATTCACTTTCTAGTACACATCATTTGAAATTCATCGGTCAACAGTGCATAAATATTTTAATTCAATAAGATTATGACACCTCATCAATCAAGTCAAGTCATTAGTCAACACCACATAATCAGTTAATGCCATATCATTCCTCCAATCAAATATTGCCACGTCATTGGTTAGTGCTACATTATCGGTCAAAATCACATCATCGTACAATATATATGAACAATGTCATAAACAGTACTATAAACAGTACCATACATATGAACAGTGACTTTTGTACTTTTATGCTATTTCTAAGGTTTTTAATCATTCTGAGTTTTGATTTGCGATCCATTTTGTCATCCAATATCTCATTTATTGTAAAATAACTATGATGTCCCTAAAATACATAAAATACTTAATTATAATAAAACATACGTAATTAAAATCACAAGAGACTTGAATACATAGAAGTAAGGAAGTTAGTGGAACTTGAAGTGTAAAATGATAATTTTCTCCTTTATAAATATACATTTTTTAGCATTGAACACACCCTTCAACTAGTTTATTGCTAGTCCCTAGCAAACTAAGCGAAATCAAGTTCAAACCCAAAACTTTTTTTTTTGAACTATCGTGTTTATTTAATCAAACTTATGATAACAATCAAATAAAAGTATAAGCACTATCTCTAGTCTTTAAGAAATATTACTCCCAAAACAACCATGCACATGAATCAATTTAGTAGACTTTATTATAGTTATTATAATCAAGCTACTTTCAAGAATGATATATCAATACCCTAAAATCTCACCGGTAGTGACACTCTCATAATGAAATTTAATCCAATAATAACAGTCACTCGTATGAATAGTAAATTGAGAAAAAGTATTAAAGTAATATCACACACTCTCACCAAGATGAAATAAATGTGCCGACAACTTAGAAATAATGCGATCTTAAGCTAAAATATGAGTCAGACCAATGTATTAATATTCAAGTTTTATTTTTATTTTTAGATAAAACAAAATAAATAATTAAAATATTTTTTGTATAGATTGACCTCGAACTCACCGATTTATAACATAACAAGACACTTTTATACTTAAGAGTAAAAAATTACTTTTAATTTTTATTAAGTGTTTGGCGCTGTTGCTAGAGAGAATTTTTTTTTTTATCTTTCTTTTTTTTCCTCTTTTGGGTAAAATTTCATTTCTCCTCTTTTCCTCTTCTCAAATTCTAGTCTATCCTTCAAATCTTTCAAAATTTTAGTTTCACCCCAAAATCTTTGCTTCAGGCTTATTCTTCTCATAATTACAGTTTTACCACAAATTATAAAAAATTCTCACATAGGTCTGTTACCAAAACTTACTATAATAATCAAATTTGGACCTATTTGGAATTATTTAGACTTATTTAGACTCAACTTAGATAAAGCAAACTGAATATTGACTCTTAATTTTTAAAACTTAGTTATTTAATTTTCACATTTATTTTATTTACAGTCAATTTGACCGCCTAAATTATAATTTAATTTTTATTTTTTATTATTTTACTTTAATTTTATACTTTATTTTATGTTATTAATTTATATGGTTGATTCAACACCTAAATTTTTGTTTTTAATTTTCATTTTTTTACATTTATATTATTGGCATATTTAATTTTCACTTTTTTTTGCAATTTTCATTTAATTCTTGTATTATTAATTTGTTTGAATATTACCTTTTGACATAATCATTGATGAGACATTGGTCTTGAACTTCAAGTGGCAGGTTAATTCATTGATCTCAATCACCACCATTAATCATGGACAAGATCTAAGATGAAAACTTTTTAGGAGAACCTAATCCTTAAATTGATCAAGGAGACAATCATTCTCAACATAATGCATGATATCAAAATCAATTAAGAATTTTGAGAGACTACATAAATCCAACCAAAACCAGAGCACTCTTGTGTATAGTATATCCTCCATAAGCATCTTGTTTCAACTTCAAACTAGGTATTATTGAACTTTTACTAATATTTTATGATTTAGAATATGAGAATCTATACTTACATTTATGAGATTTTGAGGAAGTTTGTAATACATACACAAACCAAAATTATAGAATGAACATAATTAGATTAAAGCTTTTTCCTTTTCATTAAAAGATAAAACAAAAACTTGGTTAAAAAATCTTAGATCTGGATCAATAACATACAAAAACAATTTTTGAAAAAAATCATTCTACCTTGTAGAACCAATTCTTTTAAAAGATAAATCACTTCTTTCACTCAAAAAAATAGAAAAATATTATACCAATGTTAAGATAGGTTTAAAAAATTGTTTAACATATGTCCACACCATTGTTTTGAAACTTGGTGATTGGTCACTTATTTTTATGAAGGCTTAACACCCCAAAGTAGACAATTTGTTGATATCATATGTAATGGTGAATTTAGAAATAAAAATCCTAAAGAGGCACTAGATTATATTGACCAATTAGTTAAAAATGTACAACATTAAGAAATTGTTAGAACTTTTGAATTAACAAATAGACCAAAACCATCTCCATGCACTGGAAGAATCCATAACCTTAGGGAAGATCATGACTTACAAGCAAAATTTGCATCCTTAGTTAGGAAAGCTAAAGCTTTGGAAAATGAAAAGAGTGATCAAGTAAAATTTATTCAAGAAATGACATGTAATATTTGTAGTTCTGACAATCATTTCACTTAAGATTGTCCCACTTTGCCTATACTTAAAGAACGTCTACATGATCAAGCTAATGTCATTAATACTTTTAATAAGTCAAATCCATATTCATAGACCTATAATTTTGGTTGGAGAAATCATTTAAATTTTAGTTAGAGGATAATAACTATTAAAAGTGAACCCGAATTCAATATACAAGCAAAATGACAGTGTCGATTATAAGGATTTACTTGAGATGACATGTCAGCAGTAGCCAACATCGATCGAATGTGTGATAGTAATCCCATTTCAAATGCAAAATGTGAAATGTAATACATGTGTTTTGCACTAATTTCTTAGCAATCTTTACATCAAAACAACAAGCTGTAAGTTTTCTAAAATGTAATACACTTAATAAGTGGCAAATGTCCAGCACGTGAGAGGTTGTTAAATCAGTTAAAGAAGGTTAGAATCTTATAGGTTAGTTTTCTAAAATGTAAGGCTGACTTCTTGGCTAAGTTTCTAAGAGCTTCCGAGCTTGTATAAAAGCCTTAGATAGCTGTAATTTGGATTAATTCATTCTTTGTAATCTCCTGAAAAACTTGTACCCAAATTTTACAATAATGGAAATAATCATAGCTCTTATTTCTAAGAAGATATAGGCCATAAATGGCTGAACCTTTATAAATTCCTCTTTGTTTTTTTCAACTGTGTTTTCATTTCTGTTTTAGATTGTTTGATTCCTTAAACCCTAAACAATCATTCTTGAATGAGATATTAGTGTGTGGAATAAGTTCTTAAGGTTAATTTTTAATAATAACCATGCACAATCTTCAGAAGCACCACCTTTACAAAATTTCAAAATGCCCAATCTTATGCACCATATGTTCTACCTTCATGGAAAAATCTAGAGGACACAATGCATTCATTCATCAAAGAGCAAGATGTTATTAACAATTAAAATGCAAAAACTTTTTTTATTTGAAAAATACTTTTACAAAAATTGCTTCTACACTCACAATTTAGGAAAAAGAAAAATTTCTAGCTTAAGCACAACCAAATCCCAAGATTCAACAAAATCTACCCATAGGTCAAGTCAAATAAGTTATAACTCTTCTAATAAAAATGAGAGTGCTGACCAAATAACTCAAGTTAATGTTCTCCAATATTCTCAAGATCCATTGTAAGGAATTAGTGGTCCACTAACTAGGACAAGGATAAGGAGGATGAAGGAAGCTTTACAAAGCTCGATTATGGAAGTGCATTATGAAGCTTCACTAAGGATGGTAAATTATCTTTTTACACAAGGCATAGATTTAGATGAGCATGATGCGTGTATGGGTTAAATGAAAATTTAATTTTAATTTTATTTAATTATGGATTTTTATGTCTTAATTGTTATTGTTATTATAGTATTTTAATTAAGGTTAGTTAGGCCCACTTTCAAATTTAATTAAATCCAATTCATTTTTTTATACTAACTAGGGTTTTTTTTTTAATTTTCTTATATAAAGACAGCACCTTATTATGTTAAGGGCATTATCAATAAAAATTTTTATTATTAAGAAAAGCTTTGCTCTCCTTTCTTGTGTTCTTGATTGAATGCATGAATTTAACTTATCAAGAAGTGATCAACCTTTGTGGCATCTCAAGTTAAGGTTTTAAATATTTAGTTTCCTTTAGGTTCTAATATAATCATCTATAATTTATTCATAGCAATCTAGAGCATTTCTAATCCATGGATTCAAGAGTTTCTAAGGTTGATTGTCTAGAAGGTCCATATCAAATTGGTATCAGAGCCTTGAGAAACAAGTTATTTATCATTATCTTTTTTTTTATTTCTTGATATTGTGGCTTTCTTCTATTTCCTTTGTTTTTTATTCTTGATCTTAAAAGATTCAAATCAGTTTTGTTTTTGTGTGTTTGGTAGGTATACATAATAAAAAAAATTTAAAGTTACTATCCTAAGAATTTAGCGACATATAAGATTCCTGTGTCTCTTTCTTGGTTTCTTGAGTTGCTTGACTAAATTAAATTTTTTATTTATGTTTTCTTTGTATTATTAGTAGCTTATTCTAATTTAAAAAAAAGATTATCAATCTATAAGGTTGTTCGAGTGTCTTTTTACTTGTCTATCTATTAGTTGTATTCTAGTGATTTCTTTCATATGTTTTTTGCTTCCTTTCTGAAGTTTTCATAAATTTATTCGTTCTTTGAAGTTATCTTCCATTTGCCTCAACTAAGTTTTAAAATTCTGATTCTTGAGATTGTCATCATTTGACCAATTGCTCTTTGAGATTTGTTGAATTTTTTTATTCTGTTATGAACATAAAAGGTATTGGCTTGAGTGGCAAAAGGCAAGAGAGATCATCATCAAGAAAAAGCCAAAATAATGAGAAATACGAGTGATAACAATTTGATTTGAGTGTAAACATATGAGGGAATGTGTGAAGAATAATAATTTTCTTTTATTTAGCAAGTTGAAAAACATGAGTACTGAAGAAAGAGAACCACAAGAGGTCAATATGAGATTATTCATCAATACTATTAATAATCAATTTAAATTACTGAATGCAAGATTTATTGAATTGAAATCCAATTTCAGATCTAAATCCTAAAAAAGATATGAGTTTGATGAAGAAGAAGTAGAGTTTGATGTAGAGAGAAAGAGTTCTAAACGAGACAAGACAGTTAAATCCAAAAGAGATAACAATTTGGGTAACCTCAAGATGAAGATTCTAACCTTTCAAGGAAAGAATGATCCTAAGCTATATTTGGAGTGGGAAAGAATAGTTGAACACGTATTTGACTATCATAATTACTCTAAAGAGAAGAAAGTGAAGTTAGCAACTGTAGTGTTCATAGATTACACAAGCATATAATGGGATCAATTGGTATCAATAACTGTAGGAATGGAGAGAGGCCTATTCGATCATGAAAGGAAATGAAGTTAATGATGTGCAAGAGATTTATACTTAGTCATTACTATAGAGATTTGTATAGGAAGTTGCAAGGGCTTGTTCAAGGTTTCATGAGTGTAGAAGAATATTATAAAGAGATAGAGATCACTATGATTAAGGCAAACATAAAAAAAGAACAAAAAGCAATAATGTCTAGATTTATTGGTGGATTGAATAAGAAAATTACCGACGGGATTGACTTACAATATTATGCAGAGATATAGGAGCTTTTGCACAAAGATATTAAAGTAGATAAGTAAATAAAATCAAAGGGATAGATTTTCATGGAAATCAAATTGAAAGGACGACCAAGCTGCTTAAGAATAAAAGAAGAAACAAAGTAAAAAATTTTAGTTGTTGTTCTTAAAGGTAAAATTGACACTAAAAATCCTTTTAAGTCACATGATATTAAGTGTTTTAGATGTCAAGGATTTGAGCATATTGTTTCTCAATGCCCAAATAAAAAGGTTATAGTTGTACGAGCAAATGGAGAAATTGAAAGTGTTAGTTCAAGTGATGATGAGATGCTACCATTAGAGAATTATTTTGATATTGAAGTAGAAGAACTAGTGCATGGTGATTTAATTGTTGCAAGGAGAGCTCTAAGTATACAACCTAAAGATGATGGAGATGAAGAGCAACGTAAGCAGATCTTTTACGTAAAATGCCACTTAAAGGATAAGGTATATGCGTTGATTATTGATAGTAGGAGTTGAATAATGTTTCTAGTACTTTGTTAGTAGAAAATTTAAATTTATATTCCATAAAGCATCTTAAACCATACAAGTTATAATGGCTAACTGAATATGGAGAAGTGAAGGTAAACAAACAAGTTCGAGTTTCTTTTTCAATTAGCAAGTATGAGGATAAAGTTCTTTGCGATGTGTCACCAATGCATGCTAGTCATATATTGCATGGCCAACCATGGCAAATTGATAAGAGGGTTTTACATGATGGGTATAAGAATCATTACTCTTTTGTAATTAACAACTGAAAAATTATATTAATTTCTCTCAAACCTTTACAAGTCTATAAAGACTAGATTAGAATAGTAAAAGAGTACAAGTTGAGAAAAAAATAAAAGTGTGAGGAAGAAGAAAAGAAAAAGAAAGTAAGCGAGGTCGAGAGGAAAATAAAGAGAAAAATAAATAAAAAGAAGAGAAAAGAAGCAAAAATGAGAGAAAAGTAAACGAATGAGTGCATTTACTGAAAAACATAAGGTTAAAATTGCAATGATGATAAAGAAGAAAATATTTGTGCTTGTATACAAGGATGTTTATTTTTCTACTAATGACCTTAACCCTTCTTTTCCTAGTGTTGTCATATCTTTATTGCAAGAATTCAAGAACTTATTTCCTTAAGAGATTCTCCACGGATTACCTCCTTTAAGAGTAATTAAGCATTAAATAGACTTCATACCTAGTTCTACCATACCAAGTTAACTTGCTTTATTTAGCTAACCTTAAGTAAACAAAAGAGATAGAAAGGCAAGTGGATAAGTTGTTGCAAAAGGGTTTTGTAAGGAACAGTCTTAGCCTATGCTCGATTCTTATCATCTCAGTCCCAAAGAAAGATGAAACATACGGTATCTGTGTGGATTATCAAGCCATTAACAAACTAATGGTTAAGTATAGACATCTTATCCCTAGGTTAGTGATGTGCTTGATGAATTGTATGGCTCCCATTTGTTTTTCTCCCATTTATTTTTAAAAAAATTAATTTAAAGAATGACTATTATCATATTCGTATGAAAGAGGAAGATGAATGAAAAACTATATTTAAAACTAAATATGGATTGTATGAGTGATTGACAATGCCTTTTAATTTAACTAATGCATCTAGTACATTCATGAGATTAATAAATCATGATTTACAATCTTTCATGGAAAAATTTATAGTAGTTTACTTTGATAATATCTTAGTTTATAGCAAAAATCTAGATGAACATGTGAAACACTTGCACCTGTTTTTAGTGTTTTGAGAGAGCACCAATTGCATGCCAATCTTAAGAAGTGCATATTTTGCATGGAATCTATTGTGTTTCTTGGATATGTTGTTAGTTTCCAAGGCATTAGTGTTGATAAAGAAAAGGAAAAAGCGTTAAGAGACTGGCCTGTACCTAAGAATGCAAATAAGGTGAGAAGTTTTAATAGTTTAACAAGCTTTTATTGAAGATTTATTAAGGATTTTAGTTCTATTGTTGTACCTTTAAATGAATTGTTAAAAAAATATTATTTTTAAGTGGACTGATTCACATAACTATGCTTTTCAAACTTTGAAAGATAAGCTAACTAATGGTCCTTTGTTGTGTTTGCCTAACTTTGATAAAGCTTTTCAAATAGAATGTGATGCATCTAAGATTAGAATAGAGGCTATTTTGATGCAAGATTCTAAACCAATTGCATATTTTAGTGAAAAGCTAAGTGAAGCAGCCTTGAATTATCTTACTTATGATAAGGAGCTTTATGCATTAGTGAGGACTCTTTAAACATGGCAACATTGCCTATTGCCGAGGGAATTCATCATTCATTCTGATCATGAGAGCTTGAAGTTCTAGAAGACCTAACGTAAGCTTAATAAAATACATGCTAAATGGTTAGATTTTATAGAAATGTTTCCTTATATAATCAAGTACAAACATGAAAAGTAAAATGTTATAGTTGATGCATTGTCTAAAAGGTGTGCATTACTTCTTTGCAAACTAGATTACTTGGTTTTGAATTACTTAAGGATTTGTATACTAATGATTCTTATTTCACCTAAGTATGGAATGCATGTGATAAGTATCTGTTTGATGATTTTTACAGGCATAAAGGATTTTTATTGAATAAAGATAAATTATGTGTGCCTATTTATTCTATTCTTGAGTTGCTTGTTAGGGAAAATCATGGGAGAGGTTTGATAGGTTACTTTAGTGTTATAAAGACTTTAAATATATTACGTGAGCATTTCTATTGCTTAATATGAAGTAGGATGTGCAATCTATTTATGATAAGTGCACTATATGTGGCAAACAAATTCTAAAGTTAAATTGCATGACTTGTATACCCCTTTATCTGTGCCGAATCAACCTTGGATTGACATATTTATGGATTTTGTTTTAGGATTACCAAGGTCTCAAAGTGGGAAAGATAACATATTTGTTGTTGTTGATAGGTTTAGTAAAATGGTGCATTTTATTACATGTTCTAAGACAAATTACACAACACATATTGTTTACTTGTTCTTTAAAGAAGTAATTTGATTACATGGATTGCCTAGGACAATTGTTAGTAATAAAGATGTTAAGTTTCTAATTTTGGCACACTTTATAGAATAAATAAGGAACTAAACTTTTAGTTTTTACTGTTGCACATCCTCAAATGGATGGTCAAACTGAAATGGTTATTAGGACACTCATTACTCTGTTGCATGCTATCATTCAAAAGAACTTAAGGTAGTAGGAAAAATGTTTACCACATATTGAGTTTGCATTAATAAGACTGTTCATTTTACTTCTTTATTTTCTACCTTTGAAATTATTTATGATTTTAATCCTTTAATACCTGTAGATATTTTACCTTTGTCTATTAATAAGCATGCTAGTTTCAATGGCAAGAAAAAGACAGATTTTGTGAAGGATTTACATGCCAGAGTTCGAGCCAATAGTAAAAGAAAGAATGAGCAATAGGTTAAGCAAGCCAATAAGGGGTGTCTGAAAGTTGTCTTTCAACCTGGAGATTGGGTTTGGGTGTACATGCATAAGGAGAGGTTTTCCATGCAAAGGAAATAAAAATTGTAACCTAGAAGAGATAGACTTTTTCAAGTCTTAAAACGAATCAATGATAATGCCTACAAGATAGATTTGTCAAGTGACTATGGTATGTTAGTACAAATTTTGATGTTGCTGATTTATCTTTGTTTGATGTAGGTGATTCAAGGACAAATCCTTTTGAAGAAGAGGGAATAATGGAAATCAAGATAGTAACCAAATAATTCAAGTTAATATTCTTAAATATTCTCAAGATCCATTGCAAGGAAAGTAAATTATCTTTTTATGCAAGGTATAGATTTGGATGAGCATGATAGGTGCATGGGTTAATTAAAAATTTAATTTCATTTTTATTTAATTATAAGCTTTTATGTCTTAATTATCATTGTTATTATAATCTTTTAATTAAGGTCAATTAAGCCCAATTCATATTTTTTGTATTAACTAGAATTTCTTTTAGGGTTTTCTTATACAAAGACAGCAGCTTGTAATGTTAATGGCATTATCAATAAAAGTTTCCATTATTCAAAAAAACTTTTCTTTGCCTTCTTGTATTCTTGATTAAATGCATGAAATTGACTTATCAAGGGAGTGATCAATCTTTATGGCATCTTAAGATTAAGATTTTAAGGACTTAGTTTCCTTTAGGTTCTAATATGATCATCTACAATTTGTTCCTAGCAATTTAGAGTGTTTCTAATCCATAATTCAATGATTCCTAGGGTTAGTTACCTAAAAGGTCCATATAATCTTCATAATGGTAAGATTATTGATCGACTTAGTCCTAAACCTTTTGAAGACAACAAAATTTAAAGGGTAAGTAAGGACTAAATGAACTTACACCTGGTAAAGAAATAACTAGTGTCCCACTAAACTACCATTTTTGCATGTATTGAATAAACTAAGAAAATCAAACAACTCTTCTAAAATTTATGAATTCTTCAAGTAAGTGAAAATTAATATTCCTTTATTAGATGCGATCAAGCAGGTGCCTTCATATGCCAAATTTTTAAAAAGCTTACACATTGTCAAGAGAAAATTAAAGGTAAGAAAAAGAGCTTTCATGATTGAATAAGTAAGTACAATTCTATATACTAATAATAAGTTGAAATATAAAGATCTTGGTTGTTCTACTATTTCTTATATTATTGATGATCACACAATTAAGCATGCTCTACTAGATCTTGATACTAGTGTTAATTTGCTTCCATATTCAATTTATCTTCAACTTACTCTTAGTGAATTAAAATCAACTTCAACTATATTTTTTTAGTGTCAATAGATCAGTTAAAGTACTAAAAGGAATAGTGGAAAATGTTTTAGTACAAGTTGAAAAATTTATATACCTATGGATTCTATTGTTATAGAAACTAAACCTATTGTGAATAATTATAAACTAATTCCTATAATTTTAGTCAACCATTTTTAGCAACTGTTAATGCTTTGATTAATTGCAAGAATGGTTAACTGAATTTGTCATTTAGAAATATGACTCAGGAATTTAATGTTTTCAATATGTGCAAGCAACCTAATGAAGAAAAAAAGGATGAAGACGAGATTGATGAACAAAAAGAATTGCTTGAATTCTATATAAAAGAGAACATCCAAAAAGGAAATTTTCTAAACACTTTGATGTTTCTTTAGTTAATTCAATTGAGTCAAATAAGCAAACTAGACTTGACATTTTTAATATAAATTTATTACTTGATTCTGTATAGAGTTTAAAAAATTATAATGAAGAGCTAAAATTTGATAAGTTTGGAATTATTAAAAAGACCGAACAACAAGTAACACATAAACTGGAATTAAAACATTTGTCTAAAGTATTGAAGTATGTTTTTCTTAGATAAGAACAAACTTATCATATTGTGATTTCTTTTATTCTAACAATCCACTAAGAAGTTAAGTTACTAATTGTTCTTAAAAAACATAAAAATGTAATTGGATGGACTTTAAATGATTTAAAGGCATTAATCTTTTAATTTGTACATATAGAATTAATTTGGAACAAAATGCTAAAACATGTCAACAACCTCAAAAAAGATTAAACCCACATATGAAAAAGATAGTAAAAACAAAAGTCTTTAAATTTCTTGATGTGGAAATTATCTACTCTATTTCTGATAATAAGTGGGTAAGTCTTATTCAAGTAGTGCCTAAAAAATCTAAAATCACTATTGTTAAAAATGAAAAAGGTGGTTTAATTCCAATGCGAGTTACATCTAGGTAGCGCATGTGTATAGATTATTGAAAATTAAATGAAACCTCTAGAAAAGATCATTTTCCATTATCATTTGTTAACTAAATCTTAGAAAAAGTAGCTAGACGTCCCTCTTACTGATTTTTAAATGGATATTCATGTTATTATCAAATTCTTATAGCATTTGAAAACTAAGAAAAGACCACATTTACATGTCCCTTTGGAATATTTGCTTTTAAAAGAATGCTATTTAGGTTTTGTAATGCTCTTACAACATTTCAAAGATATATGATAAGTATTTTCTCTAATATGGTTGAACATTGTTTAGAAGTTTTTATGGATGATTTAACTATATTTGGGAATTCTTTCGATGATTGCCTTAATAATTTGGAAAAAAAATTTAAAAAGACGTATTAAAAAAAACTCTTGTTGAATTAGAAAAAATGTCGTCACATGGTTACTTATGGAATTGTTTTAGGTCATACTGTATCTGTTAAAGGAATTGAAATTGACTAAGTAAAAATAAAAATCATATCTAAATTACCACAATAAAAAATGATTAGAGATGTGTGATCTTTTTTAGGACATGCAAGATTTTATAAGAGGTTTATAAAAAATTTTAGTGCTATATTTAAATCACTCTATAACCTCTTATTAAAAGATGCATCATTTAAATGGATTGATGATTTTCAAAAATCTATTGAGAAAATAATTTGTCTTTTAACATTTGCACCTAATATGGAGACTTTTGATTTGTCTTTATCTTTTAAATTAATATGTGATACAAGTGATTTTGCTGTTAGCACTATTTTAAGACAAAGAAAAGAGGGTAAGCCTTTTGTGATTTATTATGTGAGTAAGACTTTGAAGAGTGCTCAAATGAATTACCCTACAATTGAAAAAGAATTACTTGTTGTGGTGTTTGCATTAAACAAATTTCATTCATATTTGCTTGGCTCTAAATCTATTGTTTTTACTAACTACGCTATTGTAAGATAGTTTATGACTAAACAAGATGTCAAACCAAGACTAATTTGTTAGATTTTATTACTTTAAGAATTTGATCTTACCATTAAAGATAAAAAGGGTGTTGAAAATGCTGTTATCAATCATTTATCAAAACTCGCATCTGAATTATGCATTGACATAACACTCATCAATAATTCTTTTAATGAATTTTTATTTTCTGTTACTTTAATACCATGATATGCTAATATTGTTAATTTTCTTATTACAGGTAAAATATCTTTGCAATGGAATACTCAAAAGAAGAAGAATTTTTAATTAAAGTAAAGAAAATTTATTGGGATGATTCTTATTTATTCAAATATTGTCCTAATCAAATCTTGCTACATTGCATTCTTGATAATAAGGCAAGTAGTGTCATTAATTTTTGTCATTCTATAGTATGTGGATGACATTTTTCTTCAAGAAAAACATCATTTAAAATTTTATAGTGTAGATTTTATTGGCCTATCATATTTAAAGACATATATGAATTTTGTGAAACTAGTAAAAACTATCAAAAATTAAGATCAATTACTAAAAGAAACATGATGCTTTTAAATCTCATATTTGAGATCGAAATATTTAACTATTGAAAAATTTATTTCATGGGTTCGTTTCCACCATCTTTTGAATTCATGTACATATTAGTTACAGTTAATTATGTCTCAAAATTAATTGAAGTGATTTCTTGTTGAAATAATAATAGCAAAATTTTGATTAAATTTTTACAAGAAAATATTTCAAGTCGATTTAGAATGCCTCGAGCTATTATTAGTGATAAAGGTAAGTATTTTTTTGATAAATCATTTGAGTCTTTAATGAAAAAATATGAAATTACACACAAAGTTACTATCCTTTATCATCTTCAAACAATTGGTCAAGTTGAATTAGTAAATAGGGAGATAAAACAAATTTTGAAAAAAAAAAAGCTAACCTAAATTGAAAAGATTGGTCTCTTGGACTAACTAATGTAATCTAGGCTTATCGTACTACATTTAAGACATTTTTAGGTATGTCAGCCTATTAGCTAGTTTAAGGTAAACCTCGTCACTTATCTGTTGAATTTGAACATAAATTATTTTAGGCTATTAGAGCTCTTAATTCAAATTGGGATGATGCTGGTAATATGTGAAAATTGCAATTGAAGGAACTTGAGGAATTAAGAAATGATGCTTATGAAAATTTAAGAATTATTAAAGCAAGAAGAGACATTTTTCATGATAAAAGAATTTTTCAGAAAACATTTGAGATTGATCAAAATTATAATTCTTGTTTTCAATTATTCCTAGGAAAGTTAAAGCCTAAATATAGTGGCCTATTTGTTATAAAAAAAATATATATTCATATAGAGTTGTAGAAGTTGAGAATTTAAAGAATAATGTCATATTTAAAGTTAATCATCAAAGATTAAAATCATTTTTGAAATGTCAACTACGTGAAAAAGACATCGAAAACAATTTAAGTGACCTACCAAATCATGATTAATTCTTTAATGAGTGATTTATTTTCTTGTTTTACTGTTATTTTGTCATTTCACTATTTGATTTTTTTTTCTATCAATCAATGTGCACCATACATTTTTATTAGCATTATATTTGTTGCTTAAGTGTGTTTGTTTAATAATTGTATTTTCTCTCATCAATTTTCATTATATATCATAAGTACCTAAAAAAGAAAGATCTTTTTTAGACATCTTAAAAAATTTTTATGTGTGAAATTTTACTTGAGAGGCTTGATACAAAGTTGTAAATTACATTTACTTTGAAATCTATGACAACAAAAATTAGTATCATATATTAAAGATTTAGAAAGACAACTCTAAGATATAAAAGGTAGTATATATGAATTTCAATTAGAACTAGAGATTAACTCAATAAAGAGATGACTATAAGGTCATTTTTTTTTTTTTACATTGTGTGATTTCTTTTTGTTATTTTGATCACTTTTATAGTTGATTTGATTTTGCAGATTTGATTCTCCTTATTTTGGTGTGCTTTAATTAAATTTTTCATATAAATGACATATAATAGTACTCTGTGACTTCTTAAGTCAATATCTTCCGTTTCTTATAATAACTAAAATCCCAAAATTAAACATGGATGAAATATGGCATATATTGTATAAGCTTTTTCCCTCTCTCTCTCTCTCAAAATACCCTTAGAAAACTTTACAAAGCTCCTTGTGAATGACTGCATTTGTTAATGATCAATGGCATTCCTTCTAACATTCGTTGGTTAATTGAAGTAAAGGTGTAACTACCAGGTGAGTTTTCTAATCTGTTTGTTTCTTACATGCCTGGTTTTAGTAAAAGAACATTTGTTAAAAAAAAGAGAATTGAAAGATTTGGCTCAGAATGTCGTAATTGTGTAAGACTTTATTACAAAAAAAGATTGTAAATCTTTAGGAACGATTTCTAATACTTAAAAAGATAAAATTAAATTCGTGAAAGGTGGCATGAGGAAAGAATCATCAGATGATATCTTACGATCTCTTGAGATGCATTGAAGCAAATATGTGCAATGTGAAATTCGTAAGTTATAAGAACTATTTTAAAAAGAAAATGCACAATTTATTCTGGAAAATCTGACTTAAGAAGACCCTATTTAGTAGTTTATAAGAAAACTACAGGAGAAGTCTATCCTCAACCCATAAAAAGCATTCAAGCCTTTATTGGATCTAAAAATAGAGGAAGATATGAGCTATAATCATAACTGCTAGTAAATATCCTTTTATTTTATTGCTCTTTTATCATTTACAATATTGTATTTAATGTTGTGATTTTTTATTTAATCATTGTTTGTTTTATTTTACCATTTGTTTGTTTAATCAATTTTCATTTTCTTTTTACTATTTGATTTTGAATTATTGAGCTATAAGCTTTATGAGTTATTTGACAAATACATTAACCCATGTACACCTATGTATTATTATGTCTATCACCAAAATCTTTAAATATGAGCTCCTTTTTCAAACACTCACAACTTATTTTCGAAGATTATTCTAATGACAGTATCTTTAAGTAAATAATTCAAAAACATTTGTGTACTTTTTGAATTTTGCTATGAAAAGTACAAGGAGTTCATTCAGGCAACTGTAGATATTGATCGTGTCATAATAGAGAGGATACTACACCTTGTATTTAGAGGAGGTGACCGAGAATTATTAAGGCTTGTCTCAAAAGCTATTTTTACTAGAGGAAACCAAGTATTGGTATCATTTTACAAGTAGTAAATTTTAAAACATTACCTCTAAGATGCATATTTGGTCTACTAATTAGAGAAGAATTAGCTGTCTCAATCATGCAAGAGCGAATATCTAAGATGTTAAATAATGTTGACTTTTTGACTTTCTTGTTAAAAGATCTTGCAATTTTAGAGGCACTAATTACATTTGCATTGTGGGCCCATTTGAACATCTATAAAAAACTTATTGGTTTATTAAATATTAATAACTTTTATGATGGCTTGCTCATATTCATTGGTCATGTAGTTAAAAGTTATTTTATTCCAATCTCAACAGAAAAACTCTTTATTTATGCTTCTAATGCTAATAAGTTACTTGATCTTTTACATTCTTACAAATCAGATCTAGATCCTAGGACCTTGGTGTTGGAATAGTTAACTAATTATATTGTAATTAACTCTTTAATTGTAATTATTTTCTTGGAGCAATCATGTAATATCTTCTAAACTCTATTTCTTTTTTTTTAGGACATTGAGGATAATTTCTTGTTCTGGTTGAGGGAAAACAATAATTAACAGTTATAGAATTTGAATCGAAGATGGCTAAATATGAGGTGTAACAACTCTAGAAACACATATTTTATGATTTGTTTAGGTGTAATCTTTCTTATTCTTCTTTATTAATTATGTCTTTTTTTTTTTTGCTTTTTTGCATACATATCTTCAAGTTATGAATAATGTTTAGATTAGGTTAGAGGGAGAGGATAGTTGAGGTGTATTTGTAAATATTTGGTTTTTTTCCTTCTTTTTCTTTCTAAAAAACCAAAAAAAAATTATCTAGAATAGTTGTGTAAAGAGTTATGATTTTTTATACACATCCTAATACTCCTATTGTATTGTATTTTAATTCTAAAATTCATAGTAAATTGTTTTTGTTCCTTTTTTTTTTAATTACTCAAATTTTTGAATTCTTCAATTGATTATTAAGTTATTTTATTGTTTACTTAT
Source organism: Aegle marmelos (assembly GCA_030449875.1). Taxonomy (NCBI): domain Eukaryota; kingdom Viridiplantae; phylum Streptophyta; class Magnoliopsida; order Sapindales; family Rutaceae; genus Aegle; species Aegle marmelos. Next base: position 18,501,528 of record JASUUL010000143.1, read on the forward strand.
TTAACAGGTATTATTAGATCATTCCTCACACACACTATGACACATACTAATGGGTTGTAAGTTAAAATTTTTACAACATTTAATTGTTTTTATTTATTAGGGATAATATCTAAGGTAATAGAAAGTGTATATTAAAAAATAAAAAAGAAGAAAGAAGACAAAAAAAAAGAGAAAAAATATTTGAATGTGTTTAATTTTGCCATATCTAGAATCCAAGTAATAAGTCTATAGGGGTGTTTAAATACTTAATGCCCTAAGGCCAACTAGTCTAGGAATTCCTGGCCTAATGCTAGCTACATGAGTTAAAAACATAATGTTTTAAAATTTATTTAAATAATCTACTGCCTAAAGGTAAAATTTCTACTAAATTTTAGAACGAGAATATTATTTTCTTTTAATAAAGCCCCATAGGTATTATGTTAATTATTTGAGTATAAAAAAGAGTTTAGTATTATCTTCGATAATGAGTGAATTTACAAAGAGATAAATAAATTTGGGAGAGTTTATTTATTTGGTAGTTTAGAGGACAGATGAACAACTATTAACTTGCATATGAATTTTGTAAATCTTAATTTAATATAGCGCTTCAATTACTAAGAACTAGCAATAAGCTAGTTGGAGGGTCTAATTAATATTAAAAATTGTTAAATTAACAAGCAATAAATATATTATTTTATGCTTTTATTATAGTTTATGTTTGTATTTATGCAATATATTAGGAATTATTAATTATATCTTAACTATATTAAATTTTGTGTATTTTCATGTATTTATTAAGTAAAATATTAATTTCATATAGTTCAAGACTTCAAACAGATAAACAAATAGCAAATTTAGATTTCGAAGGTAAAAAACTATTAACATGTACATATTCTATTTATTGATTTTGATGATAACAAACTATTAATCTCTTTTGATAAGTTTGTTGAAGTTTCACAAATTCAAATATTTTCTTAAAATTCAAAACTCTTTGTATGTGTTTACAAGCCTCAGAGAAACTTTAACATTTATGTAAAAAATATGGTTTTCTGAGAAATGCAGAGAGAGGCTATTTTCTAAAAGTTTGAACCGATTGTTTCATAACTTGGCAAAAATCAAACACTGGAAGTAAACGACTAACCGTTATTTTTAAAACGGCTAACCATTTAGGATAAAAGCTTAACCTTTGTGCTCAGAAAAAGGGGTTATTTTGTTAAGCCTTAACCAATAAGTTTCTAAGCTTGCTAAGAGTAAATGGTAAATCGTTAATTTTAACGATTAACCAATAATGATCAAACCTGCACCATGTGTTAACCTTTTACTGTTTAAAGGAAACCGGTTAAGCATTCTGTTTTATAAGTTGCTGGAAACTAACGGCAAACCTTTAACGTATAACGACTAACCGATAATATCCAGATTTTCATATCTTGTTAAACCTTTACCTTTCAAAGGAAACTGGTTAAGCATTTTGTTTTATAAGGTTGCTGAAATTTAACGGCGAACCGTTAATATATAACGACTAACCGATAATATATAGACTAACATTCTTTGTTAATCTTTAACTGTTGAGGTAAAACGAATAAAAGATTTTTGTTGTACAGGTCTCTGGATGTTAATGGCAAAAAAGCAATTACAAACGGTCAACCATTAATTTAAATTCAAGCCCAATGGTAACATTGACCAATAAAAACGATTATCCGTTAATGGCTAACGATAATCTGTTTTCTGTCAACAAGGATGAATAACGGCTAGTTTTCAGCTCCAACTATAAATAAACTCATCCAAATCAAATCAAAGATAGATGACAATACAACTACTGAGCATATACACGAATATACAATCTACATTGAGTTTTAAACTGATTCTTACTTCATCTATTCATACATTGAGCATTGATTTATAATCTTGAAAATTGTGTGAGATCAAAATTAATTTGTAATCTTTATTTTGAGTGATTGTAAGTGTTGGGATACACTTAGATTATGAGATTGAGAAAAATCTCTTTTTGTAAAGGTTTATTGACACCTTGGAAGTCAATTGTAAGATTTTGAAGCCTTGAAGGCTTGCTTAGTGGAATCCTCAAGTCCGATGTGGTTGGAGGCGTAGACGTAGGCGGGAATAGCAGAACCACGTAAAAATCATTGTGTTTCATCTCTCTTACTCTATCTCTTTATTCTTTATTGTATATTTATTTATTTATTTCAAATTTGATTACTTTATTTATATCACTTTAAGTTTTTTGTTTGCTTAATTTTTAAAAACTTAATTCACCCCCTATCTTCGGTTGTCTAGTTAGTATTTCAAAAACCTTAGGATGAGTCAAGATCGGCTTAAATTTGATTTTGTATAAAAAAATATTTATTTTTTATTGACCAAGCACTGATTGAATGATAAAATAAGCTTACAATAAATATGAATGCATTAGATAAGCTGTCAACTTTGATTAAATCTCAATCATTCATAATTTAATGGTTACAATTGTGCCACACAGCAATAGTTGGTGATGCAATTGTAAGACCCAAATCTTTGTATTCGAATCAACTTGATCCACCCATAAAACTGTCAAATCTCAACCGCTCTTTGATCAAATCGAACACTTCGCAAGTTAGATCTTGATCTAATAGCTGTGAGGAGCGCACGCATAAAGCTTATGATGAACCATACAACACTGAATTATGAATTTATTTCTTCATAAATAGAACCTTATTTTTATGTCTTTTACATCTCTCTTCTTCTCAATTTCTCTCAAACTCCTTGTAATCTTCTTTTCCAAGTGTGTTTTAATATTTTGCATAATTAATTTTATAAATAAATTTAGTTTTATTTTAAATTTTAGTTGTTTTTATTTCTTTTAATCATGAATAATTTAATTTTGATAATTTTTTTATTTCAGTTATGCTTAACTAAATAATAATAGTTATGAGAAAGTGAAACTCTTAGTAAATCAATATGATTTAATCAAATTCTATTTTTAATTATATAAACTAAATTATATTCCATTTAATTTTATACATATTTTGTATTCTAAATTTTGATTTATTGTAGACAAATAAGGGAATTTGGCACAATAAATTCTTAATATCTTAATATAAGGTATGGTAAAATGATGTTTTGATTTGTTGAAAACAAATTAATTTTTGACAAAATAAATAATTAATTCATAATAAAATTAATGAAAAAATAATGATAATTTTTATAATTAATCTTTTACACAATATATCTAAATAAAAAAGGTAAAAAGAATTTATTAAATTTTATTTACTACTAAGAATAGATTCATAACCCTAACTAATTAAATTTCATAATTTCACATAAATTAGTTGCATATATTAAAGTTTTATTTTTATTTTTAAATAAAATAAATAAACAATTAAAATCTTTTCTCTATGGATCAACGTCATAGTCACCAAACTATAATATAACAAAACACTCTTATACTTGGAAGTTAGACACTACTTTAAAGTTGTGTCACACCCTATTAGATATGTTAAAGTTCACCCAAAATTTTAATAGATCACTTTTAATTAAACTTAACCTTATATAATAAATCATAATATATTATTATTCACATATGAGCTCAATGTTTGATTAAAGATCCTATTGCTTCTAGGTATAAACCTCTAAACTAGGAGTTTTGATTGTAAGGATATTATTAATATTGCCAACTATTGTTACTAAATAAATTTAGGGTATTGTTTGATCTCAAAATATTTTGGCTGATAAAAAGCACAAATATAACGGGAACAACAGAATAGGCTTATCATGGCATAGGAAATATGCTGTCAATAATATATGACTACAAAATAATGCATGCCGTTAATCCATTAGCAGGTGGAAAGCTATGAGTTTTAACGGCCAACATTCAACACTATTAACTATGCTGTAGAAGACATATACACAGTGAAGGGTGTCCACCATTGATAATTTCATCAACAGCCATCATAACTCCCCGTTATATCTTTGGGGCCAAACTTGTTTTAAACCATCCACGACAATAATAACTAGCCATGGATTGTTTCATCAACAGCTATTACTACTCCCTCTAATTTTTTTTTTTTTTTTTTAGGCGCTAAACCTACTATGACAGCGTGATTAGTACATGCTGTTGTAACGAGTTTTAACGATAATAATAAAATTTTGCAGTGGGATATTTGTATAGCCTACAATCATTGCCGCTGAAAAAAATTAATTTTACGTCATAATTAACCTGTCACAATTTAAATTAACTTATTATTTAATTCTTCAAATGTTCTTGATTTCATTTATATAAATAATACAGTCAAATTTTCTAAATATATAAAGTAAACATACACATGGTGTCTAAATGAAATTGTATGCAAAAAGAAAGAAAAATGTGAATAAACAATCTGATATAAAGAACTTATTGTCAAGAAAAGGTGGAAAATATAGCCACTGTTTGGAAAGAAGCTACTGAGTACCAAAAATAATATCCTTAACATGAACTTAAATTAAACAACTTGATCAAGTCCTTTCCGATGAAAACATTCATTGCTGCGAAAATAATCCCTACCCAAGAACTTCAAATTCTTGCAACAATGAGAATTAAAATATTATGTTCTAGTTTATAAACTCTCAACTTTTTTTTGTTACGTGTATACATGTATGACATTGGATAGGTTTGAATAAAGATAAAACATCATTAGTTCAAATCTAATATAATTTAAATTATAATGTTACCTTTACAGCAGTTAATCCTAGGTCATGTACTTTATAGGCCAAGCAATTGTGCTCCCTTTTGCATCACCTAAATTGAAGAACTCTTGAGTTGGTCGAACCAAAGATAATGATGGTTTATTCACTTCATCGACCCATACTCTGTAGTAATCTGGTCCAAGCTGGACATGGTGCATAAATGCCTCAGGAATTGTTGCAGCTATCATTTCTTTTGCAACCACCTCCCCAGTACACAACCAATTTAAAAGTTTACAAGTATCACCATTAGTTGGAGTAGTTGGAACGGCAGTGCTATCTCCAAAGGACTAAGAAAAAAAATTATATATTGAAAGAAAGTAACAATTTGTGTTTGGAAAATCATAAATTCATATATAAAACATATGAAACTAATAAAACCTGGGCAGTTGGTGCAAGATTACTGTCCAAGTTGTCATCAATATTAACATGGTCCTGTCAACATATGAAAACTAAAATAATATTATAAAAAGGTAAATGTTATGGTACAATTAAATATTAATTTAAATAACTTACCTTACTAAATCTTTTCCCAAACATTAAAAATGTTTGAAATTCCATAAATCGTTCATTTAGTTCTTTCAAATCATTCTCAAGCTTCTTTACTTTGCGGTTGCCTTGGACCTGCGAAGCTACTTTTGAAGGTGTTACACCAAATCCCATACCTTTGACACAGCCAGGACACTCTCCACCTTTTAGTTTTGCAATTCCATTCTTTAAGGAGGTTTGATCCTCTTCAGTTGACGTTGCAGAAATTTCTTCAAGCTTTTTCTAAATGACACATATTACAAGATATTAAGACTATATAAATGGAATCTCATATCAAATTATTGTTATATAAACTAAGCAACTGTATTAATTAGTACCATCGATTCAGCAGCAACCACATTAATTAGTTGTCCATTCTTTCATGTATGTGATTTAAGCCAAGCGTTTCCTCCAGTACCTGATGATGGATCCTTTTTTATCTACCAATAAAACAGAAGATAATTAATACGAAAAAAATAATTCCTTATCTAAAAAGATACAATTCCATAATCAAATTCTGAGTAGATAAAAACCATTTCATCTCCTGTTCGTGCCATGCCCTTTCAACTCCTTGTGTGAGGCTCTATTTGTGTTGATCTTAGTTGTTGGAATTTTTCACTCCTTTCCTATAAGACATATGATATATTGAATGTAGTAAGAAGAAATATAAATAATATATTGACATACATACTTTACATTCCTTGCTTAATCAGTGGGCAACAAATTTCCTCCATTCTTCATCAGTCACATCTTCAGGCTTTAGCAACTTCAGTTTCCTAGTTGCATCAGGTTTATAACATACTTCCCTTATACTAATTGACAGCCTGGATTTGTAATCTGTCCATAACTTTCTCATTCGAGCAAGTATATTTTCTTTATGATGGTCATCAATGATAAACTTTTGCTGTATTGATATTAGAATAAACAACTTTGTTAGTTGCTTTAAAGTATTATTATTTATAAATGAAATTAATAAAAAAAAGGCTATCATACGTTAACAACCGTCCAAAGTACTTCTTTAGTTTCTGAATCAACAGTGGTCCAACATTCCGGAAGTATCGATACTGTCTATTGAACAAATACTCTCATGGTTGAACTCAACACTATGGAGGCTGGTTCGATTGGTTGGTCATATTCATCGAACTCTGCCACCAGGCATTCGTGTTTTTTAGTTGCCACCACATTCATCCTTGATGGGCCCTTTTTCTTCTTTTCTATTAAGGTGTTAAAAGTTTCAAATTTTCAGCATTGTTATTTATTTCAAAACAACCAAATTAAAAAAATATAAATAAACAAAAAAATATTATATGTTAAAGAAACAAAAAGAGAATCATTTGCAAAACATATAATTAGACAAGTATTTCATGACTAAATAAATTGAAAACCTGGTTTTTTTGGCTCAGATGGTTCATTGAAACTTTGTGGGTTGGACTGACCATCTAATCTTGGCCTTATTGCATGCTCCTCTATTACAACAGTAGTTGGTGCTGCAAATGGTCTTTTTCCATTGCTCTTCTCCTTTAGGAAGTTAGAAACAGTTATAAGCTCAACAAAAAAAGTACTTTTTCATGTTATAATTAATAAATTATATCAAACACTTTCAGGACTTACTTTTCCGTCATTGCAGATAGTCATTTTCTCTAATTAAGTGTGCAGGATAAAAATGAACCTTTATGCTTGCTACGTCATGTTAAGAGTAAGTGAACACAATATATCATTATGAAAAGAAAAAGATAAAATACAGTTGTTACTACAAATATAACAACATTGCCAGCATATATTCATTTTTCATAATACAGTAAATCAAAAAATGCATTTGCACTAGAAAAAATAATAAACAATGAATTTTTAATTCAAAATGAATAATAATAGTATCTTTAAAGATTCATATCATTAGAAAATTGCTTCAAATACTTATAAACAAAAGGTAATGGGAAAAAAGAGCACAAAACTAATTTGAAAATTACTACAAAACAGCTCATAGGCAAATAAAAGAAATGAAGTATTAAACAGTGATAATAGATTACCGTCCAAACAGTAAGTTAAAAAAATTTGACTTCTTCTTCTACACACTTTTTGGTTCATTTTGCTTTCTACTTCTCTTTTTCTTATATTTACCCCAATTGTTTTGTACATTATTTAAGGCAAGTACAATGTCTTCACCTGTTGATGGTTTAGGAGGACGTCTTGTTTCTTCCTTGCCATCAAACCAATTTTTTTTTTTCCTCAATACGCCATTCATGTCTCGGATGTAAAAATCGTCTATGACCTCTATATATCATCTTTTTACTATCTGCCAACCATTCAGAACATTAGTTTGGACCACATATAGGACATGCTAACTCTCCTTTTGTAATACATCTAGCTAAATTACCATACACTGGAAAATCATTAACTATCCACATTAAAATAGCTTTTAGTCCAAAGGTAGACTTATTCAAAGAATCATAAACTGAAACACTATTGTTCTATAATTCAATCAAATCATCTATGGGTGGCTCCAAGAATACATCAACGTCATTCCTTGGTTGTTTTGGCCCCAATATTAACAGTGTCAGCATTATGTTCTCCTCCGACATACACACCCATGGGGGGAGGTTATATATTACTAGTAAAATAGGTCAACAACTGTATACAGAGCTAAGATTACTAAAAGGGTTAAATTCGTCAACAGCAAGCCCAAACCTAATATTTAGGCTTGGTAATTTGACTCGTCCCGATTTTCGGCCCAACTAACCTGGCTTGAATTTTCCAAGCTTTGGCCTGAATTTTTGGGTTTTAGATTAGGCTCGGGTTAAAAACTATAGGCCCGATCAAAATTCAGATCAAGGTCAAGTCGAATACTGACCCAACCCGACCTAACCCTATGTAAAAAGAAAAAGAGTAAAACAAGAAAAGACATGAATTTTTATTTGTATAAGATATGAACTTTTATTTATGTTTTTTATGTTGGGTAATTGAATTAAATTAGGTTGTTTTATTGAATTGTGTATTGTTGAAATGGTTGTGAAATTACATTGAGTGTTTATAATTTAATTGCATTGTGTGCTTTTAATGTTGGATTTTATAATTGAATTATGTGTAGGGTTGAAATAATTGTGGAATGAAATTGTGTTTTTTAATTTAATCGTATTGTATGTTTTATTTTTTTAATGCTAATTGTGGAATTGAATTACAAAAAATTATTCTTATCAATTGATTATTTTTTGAATTATTTTGTGATTAATACATGTGATGTTTTATTAAGGAGGAAATTTATGCTCAAAATCATACTTTTAAAGAAAAATATTATCTTAATATCTTTCATAATTGTTATAAGAAGAGGTTATATTACATCTTTCTATACTTCTTTTCAACCCTAAAGAGTCTTTAAATACAAGTGAAAAATTTGAAACTACATAAAGTATGTGTATGACTCAAAATTATATTTAATTTTATTAATATATTATATATGTGTCAATAATATAAGCTTTTTTAATTTTATTTTTACTTGATCCACATCAAAATAAATAATTATATGTAATTAATATGTATAATAAATAGATATCATTATAGAAAATCAGGAAAAAAAGTATACAAATGTCCTAAAATAAATATAGAATTTATGATAACCAATTCAATAAAACTTCTTTTACTTTTTTTAGTATAATTTTTTTGTTTAAGTAAAGAAAATATATGTCATTAAAATTCTATAAGAAACAATATTAATTTTTTAAATAATTAATAATCTTGCATTAATTTACTAGTTTTACTTTATATTTACTAATTTTATGTGTAATTTATAATATTTATGTGTATTACAATATTAATACGGTATTTTTCATATGGCATTATAGAATTTTTCTTTTTATAATCAATAAATAGTAAATATCCCGTGCTATTGCAACTTGTTTCCACAGGGATTGATAATTTTATGCTGTTAAAAAATTATTATCTAGTGCAGTTAATGACAGTTTTTAAAAGCATACCATCTTAATATATAGCTGAATATATTTAACGGTGAATATTTTAATACCTTCCGTCTTTACTCATTTTTAACAGCATGTAATTATAATATGCCGTAACAACTCATCCGTTGAAACTCATTTTTGTTGTAGTGGATTGTAAGGATATTATTAATATTGCCAAATATTGTTACTAAATAAATTTAGGGTATTGTTTGATCCCAAAATATTTTGGCCCAAAAAGAGCACAAATATAAAGGGAACATGTTCGTCTCTTTCCGTATTATTGTTTTTGAGATTGGCAAAGTTTTTTAGTGAGTAGACACCACTAGTATTGCCATCACTTCAATAGCAATTGTAAGACACGTTTGCTTAAATGCGTTCATTAAAAATTGGAAAATTATCATTTGTTCTCCTACTATTTAACACAAGTTTTGAAAATGCTCAAAATATTTAGAAATTATTAGGATTTACTTAATATTTAGAAAGTGTATCAATTTCTCCGTTTAGGTAATTTAGAGGGTGTATCCCTATTACTCAATATCAGCAAGTTGTAAGTTTATATTTGTGAATATATATAGATGAGAAGATTTATTATTATTTTAATATTAGAAGTAAAAGATTCAAGAATGTGAAAAAGAGCTACCTGTAATTATTTCATTAACTTGAATACTCTAAGCAAATGCGAGAGAATTATTTTAAGGTACATAGAGTGCCAACCTTTGCAAAAAACGAGTAATCACAGAAATGGTGGCGAGAATCTGCGCATCATCAAAAGCAGTTTGGTTGCCAAATTAAGTGAATAATTAAGCAAAGCAGCTCAACAATTTTTACATGTAGAACCTTTGGCTTTGGCAGGACAAGAATAAAATAAGTTGATAACATCATTTTTGCAACTCAGACAAATTCAATTTTTATTAGAATTAATTTCTTTCATTTCTAAAAAATATATGGAAAAATTGACTTGACGTGTTTGGGGAAGTCTTCAAATTTGGAAAGATACCATGCCCTAGTTGCATAGCTTCTTCCCATTAAGTAAAAAGTTACACCTGTAGCATAGCAAAATGCATACAGAGTTTGAGCAATGAAAAAGATACCCCAAAACCCTAATATCTCAAAGAAGTAATGGGGGCACACAACTTTATCAAATAAACCACTGGTGGGAATCTTGTAATCTTTTTCATCATTTCTTCTCATTTTTGAAAGCAGATAATGGTGGTAGAAATTGCCGCTTATTCCCAACAAAAATAGAATCATCCCCAAAAACTTCAAATCAATTGTTGGCTCTCCTAATCCTTCACTTTGAACATATATCATTGTTACAGTAGCCGTCAAATAACCTAGACTAATAACAATCGCAGAATCAAGAACCATCCCGCTACTATATTTATGAATGAACAGCACCTGCAAAATACGGTAAAAAAAATTATTTTTATTTTTTTAGAATTTATATATTTTTCTTTCTATTATTTTTTTAGATTTTATGTATTTATCCTTTCCTACGGGCATCGTTCCTTTAGTCACCCATAATTAGGTCAACTACAACCTATTATTTCTTTGCAAGGTAAGAGCATGGGGAAAGCTTAAATTAATTTTGAGAAGATTTTCAAATTTTCTTACTGAAATCAATATATATTACTTATTTCCTTACTATTTTTATAATAGTTAATAACTCCCTACCAACATAACTTTACGGCAGTATCATTGTTTTCAAATATGCTTTAATTCATATTTTTCATAAATTAAATAAATAATACAAATAGAAATTAAAATAAAAAATTAAATATTAAAAATAAAAAAAAATATATTTTGGTGTGAATAAATTTAATAGGATATTTTTCTTGTACTTTTTTTTATTTTATATATTTATTATAAGAAAATATTTATAAAATAACAAAAAATATAAGAAGGATATCTTTACACTAATTTTTTTTACATAAAGATATATTTCTCATTTTTAATACTTAATTTTTTATTTTAATTCTTATTCATATGATTTATTTAATTTATAATAAATGAGAATAAAATTATATTGAAAATACGGATAAAATTATATTTTTTACTATTATGAAAACAGTAAAAAATAATTAGTATATATTAATTTCAGAAATAAGAAAATTTACACTCTAACTCAATTTTATAGCTCCCTACATCTTTTAGTATTTAAATTTAGGGCCAATTGAAAAAAGCTTAGTCCACTTACCGCTTACCTTTTAAAAATTACTCAAAATCTCTCTTTTACTATTTTTATTGTTGTTAGTTCTAACTCTTTAATGTCAATTAAACTCTATATATATATATATAAAATCACTTAAAATTCTAAAAGTCTAAAATTCAACATATGAAAAAAACAAAAGGAGTAGAGAATAATTAAGTAATATAGACATTATTAGTAATCTTTTAAAATAAAATAACTAATTAGGTAATTGACTCAAACTCTTAACAAGTAAAGGAGCATTAATTTACCCTTGTGATTGCTTATGAATTCAAGAAGAGATTTGATTAACAGAATGCGGATGCGTTACCTCAAATATTCTTTTGAAGAAATGAACAGTTAGAGCAGAAGTAAGCAACATAAATCGGAAGCCATCATGAGGGAATAGCCAAAATGAAGCAAGACCCGCAAGAAACGATGGCGTATAAAGAATAAGCATGCCTGTTTTGGCTGAAAGTTTAATCTTCTTTTTGGCTGCAGATCTGTCAGAGTTGAAGTTCCAAAACTTCGAATATTTCAAGTGCTTTCCCTTGATTTCTGAGTAGCCTGCATTTGCCATTGCCACAACATTCACCACACACATTGTTTTGATAAACAACGAAGGAGGTAACGGCGAAAATATGCTAGTGATTAGAAACATGGTTCTCTTAAATCTTAATGCGTCTGATGTCTTTAAAGATAGACGCAAGTACTCTTGGAGGCTGAGACTGGAAAGAAATATTTTTTAGTTGCTATATCTGTGTTTGTTTGAAATGATGTTAACGAAAGCGGAAATATGAAACAATGCTGCGGAAGAAGTTAATAGAAAGCGCTTGGTGATAAGTAGTGCCACGTTAGCCTTTATTTGCCTATCTTTATTACTTAGAATCAGTCACGTCAACAATCCAGTCAACCAATTAGAATTTTACGTGGTGCTCTAATTGCACTCTTGAAATGAATTTGAATTAATTTCGACATCAAGTAATAAGCACCCAAACATGTATCTTAAATATTATTATTTGAGAATGAATATAGTAAAAAATACTTTTTAAACCTAGGAAGAACACATTTTACCATCTTAAAGATAACATTTTTCAAATGTCCTGAGAATTAATTGATTATTGAAAAAACGATATAAGTATTAATCACGTAATCATGTATTTATTTATTTATTTTTCATACGTTGCATTCTTAAAATTGAATACTCCAAGCAAATGCGACAGAATTATTTTAAGGGACATCGCCACAACAATCGCGTGAAGGACAGTAAATCCTAGCGCCAACCTTTTGCAAAAAGCAAGTAATCACAGATATGTGGCAAGAATAATTAAGCAAAGCAGCTCAATAATTTTATATGTAGAACCTTTGGCTTTGGCAGGAAACGAAGAAAATAAGTTGATAACATCATTTTTGTAACTTAGATAATTTTAATTTTTATTGAAATTAATTTCTTTCGTTTCTAAAAAATATATGGGAAAATGGACTTGACGTGTTTGGCGAAGTCTTCAAATTTGGAAAGATACCACGCCCTAGATGCATAGCTTCTTCCCTTAAGTAAAAAGTTACACCTATAGCACAGCAAACTGCATACAGAGTTTGCGCAAGGAAAGAGATGCCCCAAAGCAATAACATCTCAAAGAAGTAATGGGGGCTCACAACTTTATCAAGTAAGCCACTGGGGGTAATCTTCTAACCTTTTTCATCATTTATTCTCATTTTTGAACGCAGATAATGGTGGTAGAAATTGCCACTTATTGGCAAGACAAATAGAATCGGTCCCAAAAACTTCAAATCAATAGTTGGCTCTCCTAGTCCTTCACTTTGAACATATATCATTGTTGTAGTGACTATCAAATAACCTAGACCGACGACAATCGCAGAATCAAGAACCATCCCGCTATTATATATTTTAATTTTTTTTTATTTTTTTATGAATGAACAGCACCTGCAAAATACTGTAAAAAATTTTTATTTTTTTAGAGTGGTCAATTTATTTTTCTTTTTTTTCTTTTTTGAGATTTTATATATCTATCCTTTCATATGGGCCTCTTTCCTTTGGTCACCAATAATTAGGTCAATACAACTTATTATTTCTTCAACTAGTAAGACTATGGATAAAGCTTAAATTAATTTTGGAAAGGTTGTTGATTCTCCTTACTACAAACAATATATATCACTTATTCTCTTACTGTTTTCATAATAGTCAATAACTTTACATTATTACCATTATTTTTAAATATGTTTTTATTCATATTTTTTTATAAATTAAATAAATAATACAAATAGAAATTAAAATAAAAATGAATTACTAAAAAAAGAAATATGTTATAATAAATATATAAAATAACAAAAAATATAAGAAGAATATCTTAGTACTAGTTTTTTTATTCACATAAAAACATATTTATAGTTTTTAATACTTAGTTTTTTTGTTTTAATTTCTATTCATATGATTTATTTAATTTATAATAAATGAGAATAAAAATGTACTAAAAATTCAGATAAAATTATATTTTTTACTATTATGAAAATAGTAAGGAATAATTAGTATATATTACTTTCAATAATAAGAAAATTGACACTCTACCTCAATTTTATAGCTATTTACCTCTTTTAGTATTTAAATTTGGGGCTAATTGAAAAAAGCTTGGTCCACTTACCACCTTACCTTTTAAAAATTACTCAAAATCTCTTTTTTATTATTTTTCTTATTGTTAGTTTCACCTCTTTAAGTTCAATTAAACTTTTTTTTTAACTAAAATCACTTACAATTCTAAAAATCTAAAATCCAACATATGAAAACAACAAAAAGAGTAGAGAATAATTAAGTAATATAGACTTTATTAGTAATCTTTTAAAATAAAATAATTAATTAGGTATTTGATTCAAATTCTTAACAAGTAAAGGAGCATTAATTTACCCTTATGGTTGCTTACGAATTTAAGAAGAGAATTGATTAACAGAATAAGGATGCATTACCTCAAAGATTCTTTTGAAGAAATGAATAGTTAGAGCAAAAGATGATTCAATATATACACAATAAAAACTCTCTTTTAGAATAGATACACAAATTATACTACAATGATGATTTAATATATAATGATTTTATGAAATGAAAGCTCAATATATGTTGTATGATTCTGTTTTTACTTGCTAGAGAGACTAAATTGAAGCTAGATTTGAGTTTACATGGATTTAGCCTAAAAACTAGCCATTATAGGCAAATTCTAAAAAACAACCTATTAGCCACCTAATTTAACTGGCTACCTACTCTAAAACAGTAAAATTATTGTTAAAATTTAAATTTGCTACAGTAATACTATTTGCTAAAATTATAATTTTTCTCAATACTTTCTATAATTTAATATGACGCAAAGCCTTGTAAAACTTTACAAAAAGGTCCAATTTCAAATCTTTTAAATAATGCTTGTCATTTGTAAAATTTTTTAAAACTATGATATGACCTAACATATAATAATATTTTTTAAAAAAATCTTTTTATAAAATTTAACAAAATACTTATAAATTTTAAAGCTCTCAAATTTTTTTCAATTTAGTCTAAAATTTAAAAATATGAAATTTTTCTCAGGTGGCTAGTTGCTAGCCCTCAAGTGGTTAGCTGCTAAGTCTAGGTTTATTTTTAATATTTATATTTTAGTCTTAATACTTCTAGAAATAATGATATGGCCTAAAATATTTTTAATATTTAGAAAAAGATCCAAATCCAGAACTCAACACAATAACTTATTAAAATCAAATATTGTAATTTTTTTTTTATTTTAGTTCATATCTTGAAAAAATAATTAATTACATAAAATAATTTACTTATAATTGAAAAACCTTAGATTTATGAAAAATAATGAGTTATTAAACAAAATCTTAAGCTTCTCAAATAATAAACTATATACCTATTAAATCATATTGTCTTTACAAGAATTTATTGTAATAATGACTCTAGCGATCTAAACTTTATTCTTAATTGAATCAATGTCTGTTGAGTATCTTAAGCTTGATTTTACTTAATTAACTTACATAAATATTATCCTTCAAGAACTAATGAAAATGTGAAATATAATATTTATCAAATTAATTAAGAGACATATTTGTTATTATTAAAATTATAATATGTGTAGCCTTTTAGGCTAACAAAAATATTCACTATAAGGTAATACATTAAAATACCTAGTACAATTGTTGCCATAAATGATCAACCCAAAATAATGTTGTAAGTTCTTATCTATTATTAAAAAGTTGACCTTATGAACCACTTTTTAGGTAGATTTACCTATAGAGATAAGTAAGGTAATTATTCTTTCGAGGATAACAATTTCACCAGTGAAACCGATTATAGGAGTGTTATTAGGTGTTACCTTGATGGTTTCGAGAATGAGCTAATCTAGTTCATCCTCGAAGATAATATCCACTAAACTTCTTGTATCAACTAAGTTTGATATCTTTTATTTACCCTATTTTTTAAGGTGATCACAAAGGCATTATCATATGGATAGACTGCATCATCTCCATCTTTTTGGTGAATATAATTAGATTTAGTTATAATGTAATGAGAGGTGAATTTTGCTTGGCCATATTAACCTTGTTGCTTTCAATAACACTATTATAAGTTTTGATCGATCTTTTGGCTCTATAGCAAGAGTAAAAATTCTTACTATCATACCAATATATGTACCCTTCTTAGAGCTATGAGCCTCTCATTCTTTTAGACTTTTCTTTCGAGATTCTTTTTCTTTTCTTTTTTCATGAACTTTTCAACACATTTCATTTCAGCAACAACCCCTTCAAGTACCTATTAATAATCAGCTCCACTATCTCTTCGTGGAACTTATAATACTTCAAGCTTATCTTTATGCTAGGTTATTTTTTATCATTGAATAAGGTAGCCTTAAGAGAACAGTGCTAGCTTTAGAAATTTGTTAAAAAATGTAGGAATTATACCATGATATCTTTTATAACTCTTTTCTTTCATGGTGTTCTATTTAGGGGTGGGAAGATTCTTATTGCATGCTAGTGATGGAAACCTCAACCCTACCCTTTTGATTTCTAGGGTTTGTGCACCTTAGAGGTCTTACTGGACTGTGCCTTTATTTTCTTTATGTGATACTTGCTTTTTGCTTTGTCAAGCTTATCATTTTAAAGTATAAGCTAACCTTTATCTTTATATCAATTTGTTACATAGCTTTTGATGTAACCTCTCTATATGTTAGTAGTTCAGCTTTTTAAAAGAGCTTTTGTCGCTTCTTTCTCCAAAGATCCTTTGTAACATGACTACACTTATTCTTAAGACCAAAGGCTCAAATATAGAGTACCTTTTGGTGAAATCTATTAACAAAAAGAAACTAGTAGCTTTATCTTTCTTTACTTAATAAAAGCCAACATAGTGGAGGATTGCTCTTAATTATAGGCATAGCAAAGCTCTTAAATAAATTCAAAGAGGAGTTGATTTATGTTAGCTATGCTTCTAGGCTTTAAAGACTTAAATCAAAACTTGGCTAGGCTTGTGAAAGAATATGTAAGCATATAGTACATTGCTTTTTCCTTGACTCCTTTTGTAAGTATTTGGTCTCGATTCAACTTAACATGCTCGGTAGGTCAGAAGTATCCCCATAATATAGAATCTAAGGAATGTTATATTTAGTTGGAAGAGTTAATTGGTGAATTTCTATAGTGAATGGTGATTGATACATGAATATCACTTAATCCTTGGTGATAAAGCTATTCTTCTCTAAGAGTTTTACGCTTGTCTAGGATCTCCTAAGGTATCCTCTGATTTCCAAAGGAGCCCTCCTTTCTAAAGAGATCTCTTGGTGTTTAGCTTATTTCACAAATCTTTAACAAGTTGTTTCTCATGCTTTTAGCCCAGACCACCACTAAATCAATTATTGGTAGTTGATATCTCATCTTTGGGGTAGGCAAGCTATACTTTGGATCTAGTTGTGGCAAGATTGAGGTACTTGCTTGCTTTGGAAGCCTTAGGTTGCTAGATAACAAGCTTTCTAAAGCTCATGAAGTGGCTTGTTTACTTGGACCAATATCTAAGTATTAAGCTTGTAAGCTAACGACATGGTAGATCTTATAAGCAAACTCATTAATGATGAACTAATCACCATGGTGAATACCACTTGACATTTAGTCAAACAAATTAAGCTAATATGACATTCAATCAAACAAATCAAGCTAATATGACATTCAATCAAAGAAATTGATTTTATTTAACTAACTCTCCTTGCCACGTGTTATTAAGCTATTAGTCTATATCAACATCCAAATTTCCCTCCAAACATTATTATTTTTTAATTATAAAATTTAGTTTAATATAATGTAAGAATTTAAAATATTAAAATATTTTTAAATATTAAAATGCATATATTTTTATCTTTATTTTAATCTTGTATTTCTATTCATTATAAAAATTAAAGTCAATCTTTTCTAGTTATTAGAGGCAAAGGATATAATAATTCAAAGGTAGTCTTAATGTTCATTATTAAAAAGTTATTGGTGCACATAATTATTTTCTTAAACTTTAGAAGAGTATGTGTCCTTTTTCCCCTTAAGGGAATGATTTTTATGGTAGCTCTTTGAATTTTTGTATTTGGATATGATTTAAAAAGTTTGGATATTCTATCATAACTAGGTGAATTTGTTAGATATTTTATGGAGGAAATATGCAAGCAAAATTTTGAATTCTATTACATTTAATTGGTTTTTCATATTTTTGTAAAACTTGTTTAAATCAACATGATAAATTAGGGTAATTTTACAAATAATTGAAATTAACTAAAGAGTAAAAGGCATTGAAAAAGATAATGTCATCTAATTAGAAATTTTATGCAGGCCTTAAATTTCTATTAACATTTATCTATTTGTAATCCATTTTCATCTCCTTCATTGCTCTTGTAAAAGTTGATTGTAATGGGCCACCTAAAATTGTAGCCCGAACATCTAAGATTCTAGGCCCAAGAGCTCAAATCCAAGCTAAGGTATGTTGACTTGATTTAATTCTAGAATTTTGCAACACACACTATCACATCTCATCATTCATATATATCTAGAAACTTTTACACTTTAGCATCTTTAGAAATATCTAGACTTTTGTAGTAGGTTGGGTAAGTTGCACAAGTTACATGAAATTCTATAGAATGGTGAAGCCCTCTGCAGTCCATAGGCAATGACACGTACCATTTTGAACACACAACTCAGTAGGCAACTGCAGCACACTTGCAATGCTTTAAAGCTCTTTTTTATAGAGTCTTTCAAATAATAAATTTTTCTTTTAGCTACATTCCTCCCTTTTTTATATGGTAGGTATTCCTTTTTTTTTCTCCCATATATACTATATATGTACATAGACACAGAATTGATAAGCGGTGGTTAGTTTTCATCCTAAGGCATTTTAAGAGTTTTCCTATGCCTGCTTTATTTGTAATTCGAATCCATTACAATTTTACATTGTCTTTTTTTGTAGTTTTCACCCTCTTTCAGAGATTGATAAAGGAAAGTAAAGCTATACGCATAGGCTTGCTAGGCACAACTGATGAAAAATGGTGATATTGAAAACCTGGCCATAGAAACCAGAGTAACACCCCACTACAAATGTAGATATTAATGGCCTATTGACTACCTTTACTCGGGCACAAGATAAGAGATTTTGCTTTAAGTAATTAATGTTTAGTGATCGTATAAGTTTTTAGCTGAAATTTGGCAACTTAAAATTTGTATGAAAAATTGAATATAGATGCGTTAGTTGTTCTATGATATGTATGGTAAAATATGGGTCCAGGTTTAGGTTTAGCCTTCTTGGTTTTATACCTAGATGACAATTTTGAATACCAGACCCAGATATAAACTCAATTTTATTAGTTGCAAGTCCAGCCGAGTCTGGTATGGGTTCAACCCAGAAGAAATCTTGGTTTTCAGATTACAGGTTATGAACCCAAATAGATACATTGAGAGCTTATAGTAATAGTAGTAATAATAATAATAAATAATAAAAGCATGCCACTTTCATGCTCTTTGGCAGTTGTAGAAGCAAATAGAACAGAGTCATGGATCTTCTAAAGATGATAGACAATAAGAAAGATAAGAAACTAAATAAACTAGAAAGAAAGCCATATGATTCCATAAAACCAAATCTTAACATAAATTTGATTTTAACACATAAGCTAGTAATTGAAACTTGCAAAGAAGTGCACCTAGAGTCGTGATGTTGTGACGTTGACAATTAATTGATGATGATAAATCGGGTGGCAATATGGTGTTATTGATGATTGATGGATCACGATGAATCGAACTGATGATGATTTTAAGTTCATTTATTGAATTTTGAGGAATGAATAAAAGAAAATGGTGGCTGTGAACTTGAGGAAATGTATGGTTTGTTTTGTTTCTCATTGCTTTTGTACT
Organism: Aegle marmelos; assembly: GCA_030449875.1. Lineage (NCBI taxonomy): Eukaryota > Viridiplantae > Streptophyta > Magnoliopsida > Sapindales > Rutaceae > Aegle > Aegle marmelos. The sequence continues at coordinate 18,521,301 of JASUUL010000143.1, forward strand.
TGTAAATAATAATTTAAAAAATTAATTAAATAATATTAAATAAATAATCCAAGTCCGGGTTTAGAAAAAAAATTTCAAATTCTGTATATTAAATACATCTAGTATGAGTTCAACCTAGCCAAGATCATCTGGGTTTATCTCAGCCTAGGTTAGGTCTAGGTTATCTTGCCATCCCTATTTAGTAGTATTAAATAGAGAATAGCTTTTCAAGCTTCTTAGCAAGATCAATTCTCTGCCTTTACCAATAGACATTGCTACAAAGTTGCAAAATATATTAACAGATGTATATTAGTATTAGATTATCCTATTTTCTTGTTCATTACTATGATATTTTGTTTAGCATCATTCTTTCAAATATAATAGTCATAAAAATTATTTTCAAATGTTTTCCATGCATTTGCTGTGGATGTTTCTCTATTCATTATGCCAAGAATGGTTCTTATTTTTATCCAATTAATGCACTTTGAATATGATTCAGTATGACATGTTATAGTGAAGGTTAATGTCAAGTGAGCTTTTTTGCTCAGTGATTTATATGATCAGATCCTATGTCTTGCCTAACCGTTTTCATTTCTTAGTTATCTATACATGGAGTAAATTTCTTCAATATAAAACATGGATTTTGATCAGATAAAGTATACTATTATAATTAATAATAATGACGACGATAACAATAATAATAATTTAAGAGAAAGCATTATATGCTTTTTGTGCTTTCAGATCTTCTCGCTCTATGGTCTATGAAAACTTTGCCCTATAATAAAGTTACAGCTGTTTGTTGGACCAAACATTTGCTTTGGAGTTTTTTTATCATCCTAATGATTCTTTTATTATGATCACTTATCTTACTTTTCTTTTGTTGTCTAATTTCCTACTAACATAATTTAGATTGTTTATAGTTCCCCTATTCTTCGTATTTAATTTGGACACCATTGTGTTTAAGCTTTTACACTACATTGAATTGTTGAGTCTAAGTAAGGAAATTGTGCATGCTTGAGGAAAAACTACATTTTATATTAGCTTATATTTTAGTCCTATATTAGTTGGCTCTAGTTTTGGTAGATAAATGACTGCTATGAATTTGACCTTGATAATGGCAATGAGAAGTATCTATCAATATTTATAAGCTTCATAGATACTAGCCAGTTGTGGTTTTTTCTATTCTATTCTTTTCTTTTCTTTTCTTTTTTGGGTGTTTTAACAGGTAGTAGATTAATTATGGTTGGCATCTGTTAGTAGATTGAAACAAGAAGATCAAGTCTACAAATTTTTATTTTTTTTTTTGGTTTTTTTTTACGTTCACCTAAGCACAGAACTTTTATGGATATATTGCTTTATGAGTTCTTTACTTCTTCATGTCCTAAAATGAGAGAACCTAGTCTAAACTTTTAACATCTGACAAACAATCTAACGTGCTTTTTTACTAAAGATTTTGTGTCAGTAAGTTAACCAACCATGCCTTATAACTCTTGTGCTTTTGTATTTATAGACAGTCATGCATTCCAGCTTATGAAGTTGTGTTTTGAGCTTTTGGCTTAGAAAATGATGTAAATATGTTTTTTAAATTATTAGGTTGCTCTTAATTAAATATAAATATAGGAATTAGTAATGTTAGTTATTTTTAATATCATTTCAATCCATTTTTTAGTCTAGGTTTTTAAGGCTATTTATTATAGTTATGTGTTGACAATAGTTGCCCATTTGCTCAATTGACTCGTGTCATTGCATTAAAGCTGATGATTAAGGCCGTCGTGAAAGAATAGTGAGGCAGCAACAACAATTTGATGGAAAGAGTAAAAGAGTGGTGTGATCGGAGGAGGTGTTCGAGAATTTCTTGAATCAAACACTCAAAATACAAACTATTTTATTTCTTCAACAACATTCCTCAAATACAACTCTTATTTTTCACTCTCTATAACTAAGAGATTTTTTTGCTTTACTTGATGCATAACCAAATGACACTAAGGGTATTTATGGTACATGAGAATAATTATAAATCATTTAAATAAATGATTATAAAAAATTAATAACCACTCATTTTCACCTGCGACACCTACCACACTCCACATAAATAATTTAAATCTTACGTAATACAATAAGCTTCTATGAAATGAGCTTGGGTTTCTCAAATTTAGATCAAGTTTATGATCCAACACCTCTTTAAACTTGATCCTGTGACACCAAGTAAGCTTCTAAACTTTATAAAGTCTTCTTGCTTAAGTGATTAGATGAAGATATCAGCTGCTTGATACTGTGATTTTACATATTTGACTTGTACTTCTTTTCTTGTAATACTCTCCCTTATAAAATGATAGTGAGTATCTATATGTTTACTTCGATCATGAAAAAATGGATTTTTGGATAAAGCAATTGCTGATTTGTTATCAACATAAATCTTGATTGGCTCTTTTTGTTGTAAACTCAGCTCTTTCAATAAATTTCTGAGCTAAATTATATGACAAACACTTAATGTGACAGCTACATACTCGGCTTCACAGGTGGATAATGTGACAATTAGTTGCTTCTTTAACATCCATATGAAAGCAGTATCTCCCATAAAGAACATAAATCTAGTGATGCTCTTTCGATCATCTACACCTCTATTCCCAATCGCTATGACTATATCCAACAAGCTTGTAATCATTAAAAAGCGAGTATAACAAGCCAAAATTAATTGTACCTTTGATATAGCGAAAAATTCTCTTTGCAGCCTTAAAATAAGGGGTTTTTGGATTTTTCATATATCGACTCACAACTCCAATAGCATAAAGGATATCTGGTCTCGTGCATGTCAAATACTATTAGTTTTTTATCAAACTCTTAAAGAATGTTAGATTTACATCTTCGCCTTCATCATATTTGGATAATTTGACTTCACATTCCACTGGCATGTTTATAGGCCTACAATCATTCATCATATTTGCATAGTTTTCTTAGGAGATAAATATGCCTTCTTTCTTTTGTTTGATCATTACTCTCTTGAATTCTTTAAATAAGTTTCAATTATTTTTCATGAAGATAAGTGTTGAGTGTTAGAAAGTGTATATTTATAAAGGAGAAAATCATCATTTTACACTTTAAATCTCACTAACATTGCTACTTTTATTTATTTAAGTATTTTGTTATTTAATTATATGTGTTTTATTATAATTGTGTATTTTATGTATTTTAGGGGTATCATAATCGTTTCACAATAAACGAGTGATCAGACAGTAAAACGGACGTCATATTTAGACTCAGGACGGTCGAAAACCTTAAGAAGAGCATTACAGGAAAAAGTTACTGTTCACATATACGGTACTGTTCATACGTACGGTTCATTCACGCATCGTTTCATTCACACTTTGTTCATGTATACGGACCGATGATGTGGCAACTACCTACGACGTGTCAGTATCTGATTGGACGAATTATGTGGATTGACTGCTTATGTGGCATTGACCGATGACGTGGCGTTGACCGATGATGTGTCATGATCTTATTGGACTAAATTTCTTATGTACTGTAGATCGATGACGTGGCAGCATCTCATTGGAGTAGAAATCGGGTGTACAGTACATGCACTTACATGGGATTATTTACTATTCAGGCGGCGTTACTGTACAAATGTTGACTGTTGACGGTTGACTGTTGACTGTTGACTGATGACGTGGCGCAATCCTGAGCATCCGAATTGTTTTTAATCCGATGGTCACGATTCACTCAATGTATCTATAAAAAGGGGGCTCTCCCCCCCTAATTTGGCACCCCTGAATTTATTTCTAAGCTTAGATTTCTGAAATTCCTTCTCTTTCTTGTAGTTTCTTTGTATTTTAATAAAATTTCCTTTTTTATCCTTAGTTAAAATATGAGTGGCTAATTTCTTTTGAGCTTGGGTTGAAGGTGAAGTCTCAACATGTTCCATGTGCTTAGTTTGGTAAATTTACTTTCTCTTCCCCTCTAATATTTGTGGTTGTTTTGACTTTTCGTCGACAAATAATAATAGTCTTGTCTAGTTCTGTTTTGGTTTACCTGGCACCCTAAGTACTGGTTACTATTATTCTAAGACGATAAGTTCTCTAAGCACCATACTTATTGGAGAGTGGTTCATGAGGTGTGGAATCCCCCTTATGATTTAATTGGTATTAATATGGAATATTTAGCCCATGGAGCATGTTGATGCGGATCCGGATACCCAAGTGCTTTATTATAACAGTTATAGTTTTAATTCTTCCCGCTATTTTAATTCATAATTTAGGATAAATTTATCATAATTTAATTGTTCACATTGAAAGAAAATTAATTCGACACATAATTAAAATCAACCTCCTTGTGGGATCGACACTCGTCACCATTAATCTATTCTACAATAGATTCGTGCGCTTGCGAGTTCATTAAAATTTACACAACAAGTTTTTGGCGCAGATTTTTAGGAGGTAAGTTATTTTAATTTGTTGAATTAATTTTTTTTTGTTTTCTTGTATTTTTCCTTATAACAAAATAATTCTATAATTTAATTTTTGTAATTTAAATTTTTGTAATTTAATTTCTGTAATTTAATTTCTGTAATTTAAATTTCTGTAATTTAATTTCAGTAATTTAAATTTTTGCAATTTAATTTTATTGTGTGATTTCTTTAATTTTCTGTACTTTAATTTTTGCTTTACTTTTCTTTGTAATTTGTTTTGTTTATCTTGTAATTTATTTTAATTTATTCGTAGAATTAATTCATAGAATTAGTTTTTTTTAAGTAATTTTTTTTTTGCTTTCCTTAAAAATTATAAAAAAATTAAAAAAAATTACAAAATAAAAAAAAAAGTGAATCTGTAATTTAATTCTGTAATTTAAATTTCTTTAAATTTTAATAATTTAATTTCTGAGTTATTTTTCTTTGTAATTTTTATTTATTCTGTTAATTTATTATTTCATAGAATTAAATTCTTTTTAAGTATTTTTTTCTGTAATTTAATTTTGTTTCTTTTTCTCTTCTTTATATTCCTGTAATTTAATTTTTTTATTTTTCATTGTAATTTATCTTTTTATTTTATTTTTTTTAGTTAATCTATTTCTGGTATTTTCTTTTTAAAGACTTGAAAGTGTATATTCATTGTAAGGTTGTAACTTCACAAGGTTAGTATTGTAATTTCTCTCTCCTCTTTATTTTTGTTTGTTTTATTTTCATTTATTTTCATTTATTTTGTTCTTTGCATGCATAGTCGAAGGTCATTATCACCCAATCTTGAACCTTTAGACCTCGATTTGGAAAAAACACTTCGCACACACAAACAAACTATTTTCCAAAAGAAACTTGAAATGGATTTGCAACATCAGCAACCAGAACCACAAGAGAGGCCATTTAAGGATTATTTTAGTCCTTTAGCTAATTTGAAAGACATCATGCATAAGGTACCCAAATGTAGCTCTGCAGGAGTTTTGAATTAAAACCTAGTGTCTTAAACTGCCTCCCACATTCTATGGCTTAGAAAATGAGGACCCATATAATCATCTGAATGATTTTCATGCTATTTGTCAAACTTTTAAATATGAGAATTTTTCAGATGATGATGTTAAACTTAGATTATTCCCATTTTCATTAAAAGATAGAGCTTGTTCATAGTTTAATACAATGCCTGCTAATAGCATTACATCATGGGAACAAATGGTAACTAAATTTTTAAATAAATATTTCCCAGTTCATAAAACCAATGCTATTCGCAGGGAAATTTCAAAGTTTACTCAAAGAGACGACGAGCAATTTTTTGAAGCATGGGAGCGATTTAATGGGCTACTCTTGAAGTGTCCACATCATGGGTACGAGAAATGGCACCAATACCAATATTTTTTGGAGGGATTATTGCCACATATGCAAGAATGGCTAATGGCAACCAGTGGAGGAGAGTTAATGTCCAAAAGCGCATCAGAGATTTGGGAATTTTTCCAATGGCAATCGGATAATTCTCAACAACGGAGTCGATCACTCAGAAATACCAAGAGAATTAAGAGAGTGAATGAGGTTAACATTGGCGAGTCAAGCTCAGGAATTAAAGAAGTCAAAGAGATGGTCGAAGGCCTTGCTCGACAAATAGCATCTTTGACAACCGCTAAATCAACAGAGCCACATGACCATGACTCATATTCAGATCAAGCCAATGCCATAGGTGTCATGAGAAAACCACCAAACTACAACCCTTACTCCAACACATATAATCCTGGATGGAGAGATCACCCCAATCTTTCATGGTCTCAAGGATTCCAACAAAACGGACCATCAGCTCCACCTCCACCAATACAACTAGTTCCTCAAATGTCTCAAGCCTCTCAACCACCATTCAGACAATACAATCAGAATCCAAACCATTCTCAACCCAAACCATGGGAGGAGACATTCCAAAATGTCAAAAATCTTACTAACTCTAAGATCGAGCAACAAAACCGCACCATTGATGAATTACGAAATGAGATGAGAGCAGGCTTCAACTCACAAGCCCAATCAATTTCTAATCTTGAGAAAATGGTAGGCTAACTTTCCTCTTCAGTTCAAACCCTAGCAATGACTGTTGAGAAAGGCAAATTCCCAAGTCAACCAGTGCCAAACCCTAAAGGAGTGAGTGAAGTAAGTTCACCACAGCAGCATGGGGAGGTCAAAGCAGTGATGACCTTGCGAAAAGGAAAAGAAGTCGACAACAAAGTGGAGATGCGAAAATCAACTCAGATTGTACCTGTGAACATTGAGGAATCATCATCAGAGGAAAAAGAGGAAACCAACCCACGAGAATATGTTCCTAAAGCTCCATTTCCTCAAAGGTTAGCTAAAGGGAAGAAAGGAAAATCCACAGGTGAGATTCTTGAAATCTTCAAACAGGTAAGTGTTAACATCCCTTTACTTGAAGCTATAAAACAAGTGCCATCATATGCCAAGTTTCTTAAAGACCTTTGTACTAAAAAGAGAAATATTCATGTTCAGAAAAAGGCATTTCTAACAGAAAATATTAGTTTTATACTCCAACATAAAATGCCTCTAAAACGTAAAGATCCAGGCTCCCCCACTATTTCATGTAGTATAGGGAGCCACACAATTGAGAATGCTTTGTTGGATTTAGGAGCTAGTGTAAATTTGTTACCTTACTCTGTTTTTGTGAAACTTGGACTGGGCGAATTACACCCAACTCCAGTGGTGTTACAGCTTGCAGATCGATCTATGAAAATACCACGTGGTATTGTGGAGGACGTGCTTATCCAGGTAGATAAGTTTTATTTTCCTGTTGATTTCATTGTAATTGACACTCAACCAGTGCAAGATTCAAGGAAGCATATCCCCATTATCTTGGGTCGTCCATTTTTGGCAACTGCCGATGCTCACATTCAATGTAGGACTGGAAATATGCAGTTGTCATTTGGTAATATGACCATGGAACTAAATATTTTTAACATTGCCAAACAACCTCACAGTACTGATGATGAAATTGTAGATGTGGATTTAATTGATGAATTAGTTGATCGCACATTTCCTTTAAACCTTAGTGATGACCCTTTACTGACATGTTTAACTCACTTTGATTTGGATTTTAATATTGATAGATCAATTGATGAGGTTAATGCCTTATTAGATTCATCGCCATGCATGGACATTGATAAGTGGAAGACAAGGATAAAGCAATTGGCACCATTAAAAGAAAATCTCATCCCATCATCAGAATCACCACTAAAAATTGAGCTCAAACCTTCACTCGACCCTTTGAATTCTACATTCTTGGAGGAAGAAGAAATATTGTCAGAAATCATCCCATCCTCTCTTGATTACGAACAAAAGAACACAGATATCATTGACCCCATTTTTGGTTCAAAAAGGAGGATACAACTGGCAAAACCAGAGGAGATTCGTAACAACAAAAATGCTAAGGACTACAGAAAGCGAATGAAAATCCTCCGTGACAAGTGGAGCATTGGAAAATCTTTCACACCAGATCAGAAAGTATTTTCTTTCCATTCTCAATGGCACGTTTCTCCAAGTAAGTTACGTTCTCGATGGTCTGATCGATCTACTGATCATACTGTTTTTTCACATGGAGCCATTAAATTTAAAAATCCAAGGAACAATGCAATTTTTAAAGTTAATGGTAAAAAAAAAAAGTAAAGTCATATCACGAATACCATCCATGTGGAGAAAACAGCACAAAACATTGAAGTGACCTGAATTTTTTTTCTTTCTTTCTGTTTCCTTTCTGTAATTTAAATTTTTTTTTTATGTTTTTGTAACTTTAACTATTATTATTTTTTTTTTCTAAGGATATTAAGTGTGCCAGAATGATATGCAATAAAAAATCATGTTCTTTAGGAATGGTGTCTGATAACAGAGAAGATAAGATTCAATTCATTAGGGATGGCTTGAATAAGGAGTCATTGGATAATATCCTTTTGTCTCTTGAAACGCATCCCAGTGGATACGTCCAACATGCAATACTCTAGTTATGGACATTATTCCAGAAAGAATGTGCAAACTATAGTCTCGAGAATCTGACTATAAAAGACCCTGTTTGCCAGTTTGTAAGAAAACTGGATGGGAAGCTTATCCTCGACCCATAGAGGGCGTTCAAGCTGTTTCTGGACGTAAAACCAGAGGAAGATGTGAGCCATAGTCGCAACTACTTGTTAATATTTTCTTCTGTAATGCAACGCCCAGGTGATATCTTCTAATCTCTTTTTTTTTTCCTTTAAAACATTGAGGACAATGTTTCGTTCTGGTTGAGGGAAGGGAATAGTTGATAATTTCTCCTTTATAAATATATGTTTTCAAGTTTTTAAAGTCGAAAATGGCTGAATATAGAGTGTAGTAACTCTAGAAACGCATTTTTAAAAAAAAATTCATTTTTCTTTAATTTTTCTGCATGTATGTTTTTCTTTTTATGTTTAGAATAGGTTGGGGGGAAATAATTCTATTTAAAAAAAAAATTTTTTTTGAGTTCTTGATATTGGATGATATGATGACTTTTGAATTTTAGTATTTGTATTATCTTTGGTCTTGAGTGATGTTACACCATGTTTACTATTCTACATGTTGATGTTGGGGACAAATATGAGTTGCTTGAAAGAATGCACATGTCATAATAAATTCCCATTCTTCATGTAGCTTAGCAATTTATTATTTCATACATGATCTCTAGATTTTCTTTGAGTCATCCCTTTTAAAAAAAAAAAAGTGTGTGTTACTAAATCTAAATGTCCACTTAATTAGTAGATATGGAAGATTATTTAGAGTCCTAAAAGATGATGGAAGGCCATTTTTGACCCGTTTGAGCCTTTCTAGCCATCCCTATTATTTAATATCCATAGTTACCCCTTTTGAGCCTTTTATTTAAAAAACAAAATCCTTTTCTTTATTAACTTATCATCCTAACCCACTCCAATTTGGAGTATTACCCGATATCATATAAGTTTCATCCACCTATTCATGTTTAAGAAAAAAATAAATAAATAATTATTTTGTTCAGTAAAGTTGTGCCATATAAAAAAAAAGGAAAAAAAAAGATGTACAATAGTAATAAATAAGCAAAATGCATCCTGTAAAAAGTTCTTTAATTTTTTCTCAAACATATATATTTTGTTTCCCTATTTTCCTTTCTTTGTTAACCATGTCCCTAGCCTACGTTACGTCCTAATAAAAGTCCTTCCTGATTTTAGGGAACTATAGTCTAACATAAAAGCTAGTTATATGGGTAATTAAGATGTAGTGATGCATATATCAAAAAAAAAGAAAAAGAAAAAAAATGATGAATACATTGGGTTGACTAATACTTTATTTGAGATCGTACTATTTCTAAGCTATGGGCATATTTTTCATTTTGATGAGAGTGTGTGATATTTCTTTATTATTTTCTCTCAATTTACCATTCATTGTAGTGACAAAATTTTATTGGGATTAATTTCTTTGTGAGAGTGTCACTACAACCGGTGAGATTTTGTGGTTGGATATGTCTTTCTTGAAAGTAGCTTGATTACTATTGCTACAACAAAATCTGCTGGACTGATACATATGGATGGTTGATGTGGGTGTAATATTCCTTTAGACTAGAGATAATGCTTAAACTTTTATTTGATTGTTATCAGTAATCTGATTGAATAAACACGTGTGTTTAAAAAAAAAAAAGTTTTTTATCTTCGCTTTATTTGCTAGGGACTAGCAATAAAGTTCGTTGGGTGTGTTGAGTGTTAAAAAGTGTATATTTATAAAGGAGAAAATCATCATTTTACACTTTAAATCTCACTAACATTGCTACTTTTATTTATTTAAGTATTTTGTTATTTAATTATATGTGTTTTATTATAATTGTGTATTTTATGTATTTTAGGGGTATCATAATCGTTTCACAATAAACGAGTGATCAGACAGCAAAACGGACGTCATATTTGGACTCAGGACGGTCGAAAACTTTAAGAAGAGCATTACAGGAAAAAGTTACTGTTCACATATACGGTACTGTTCATACATACGGGTCTGTTCACGATACTGTTCACGACACTGTTCATGTATACGGACCGATGATGTGGCAACTACCTACAACGTGGCAGTATCTGATTGGACGAATTATGTGGATTGACTGCTTATGTGGCATTGACCGATGACGTGGCGTTGACCGATGATGTGTCATGATCTTATTGGACTAAATTTCTTATGTACTGTAGATCGATGACGTGGCAGCATCTCATTGGAGTAGAAATCGGGTGTACAATACATGCGCTTACATGGGATTATTTACTATTCAGGCGGCGTTACTGTACAAATGTTGACTGTTGACGGTTGACTGTTGACTGTTGTTCGCTGATCGATGACGGCGCAATCCTGAGCATCCGAATTGTTTTTAATCCGATGGTCACGATTCACTCAATGTATCTATAAAAAGGGGGCTCTCCCCCCCTAATTTGGCATCCCTGAATTCATTTCTAAGCTTCGATTTCTGAAATTCCTTCTCCTTCTTGTAGTTTCTTTGTATTTTAATAAAATTTCCTTTTTTATCCTTAGTTAAAATATGAGTGGCTAATTTCTTTTGAGCTTAGGTTGAAGGTGAAGTCTCAACATGTTCCATGGGCTTAGTTTGGTAAATTTACTTTCTCTTCCCCTCTAATATTTGTGGTTGTTTTGACTTTTCGTCGACAAATAATAATAGTCTTGTCTAATTCTGACCCTGGTTATACCTGGCAAGACTTAAGTACAAGGTTATTATTATTTAAGCACGATAGTGCTTTTGGCACCATACTTATTGGAGAGTGGTTCATAAGGTGTGGAATCCCCCCTTATGATTTAATTGGTATTAATATGGAATATTTAGCCCATGGAGCATGTTGATGCGGATCCGGATACCCAAGTGCTTTATTATAACAGTTATAGTTTTAATTCTTCCCGCTATTTTAATTCATAATTTAGGATAAATTTATCATAATTTAATTGTTCACATTGAAAGAAAATTAATTCGACACATAATTAAAATCAACCTCCTTGTGGGATCGACACTCGTCACCATTAATCTATTCTACAATAGATTCGTGCGCTTGCGAGTTCATTAAAATTTGCAATAAGATCATCCACGTATAAGCACACAATCAAAATGTCTTTATCCCTTTCTTTGACATAGAGAGTAAGTTCATATAGAGATTTGGTGAAGTCGTTCTCTTGAAAATACTTGTCAATTTCACTATTACATGACTTTAGTGCTTGTTTTAGCCTATAACTAGCTTTTTTCAATCTTACAACTTTATCTTCATGTCTTTTCTTCACGTAGCCAAATGGTTATTAAATAAAACTTCTTTTTCAGGGAATCCATTTAAGGAAGTAGACTTCACATCCATTTGAAAAATCTTCCATTTATTTTGAGCAGCCAAAGAAATGATAAGTCTAATAGTTTCAAGTTGGGCTACAAAAGTAAATACCTTATCGTAGTCTATGCCAGCCTTTTGACTATAGCATTTTGCAATTAGTCTTACCTTGTGCCTTCAATTTTTTCTTTCACATTTCTCTTTATTTTATACACCATTTGACACCAACTACCTTATGACCTTTGGGAAGAGTTATAAATTCCTAAGTGTCATTCTTTATGATGGCTTTGATTTCTTCATCCATAATGATTCTCTACTTCTCATCTTATGCAGATTCTTAGAAGTTAATTGGTTCACAATCAGTAAAAATATAAAAAATAGTGAGATTATCAAGTCTCTTAGTTACCTCGTAAAGATCTTAAAGACTTCTTATACGTTCTTCTATTCTTTCAATAAATAAATATGGTGGTAATTCTCCTCGTATGGTTGATACTGATGAGATAGCTGAAGTAGTTGGCTCTTGTTATTCTTCTACTTGTTCTTTTTATGTATGATCATTTTCTTCAATAGAAAAAAAAATTGAAGTCATCCACACTAGAGCAAAAATCTCATTCTTCTTCATCATCAAAAATTACATCTCAGTTGATTACGATCTTTCTATTGTTTGGATTATATAGTTCGTACCCTTTGGAATTGTTGTTGTAGCTGATGAAGATGAACTTCTCACTTTTATCATCAAGCTTGGCTCTTCTCTTGTCTGGTATATGCACATAGGCAATACTTTCAAAAACTCTCAAATGAGCAATCTCATGCTTTCTTCTACTCCATGCTCCTTGTGATGTCTTGCCCCATACATTTCTTGTTGAAGACATGTCGGATAAGTAGACTGCACATGCAATAGCTTCAGCCTAAAATTTTTTAGGTAATCGCTTATTCTTCAGCATACTTCTTGCCATGTCCAGGATAGTTCTGTTCTTTTTTTTCTATAACACCATTTTGCTAGGGGGATCTTGGAACTGTCAAAAGGTGTCAAATTTCATTTGCTTTAATTTAATGTCTATAAACTCTTCAGAAGTGAATTCTTTGCCTCAATCAAATCTTATAGTTTTAATTTAATGTCTATTTTTTTCCACTACTACTTTAAACTTCTTAAAAGTTTTAAAAACTTTTGACTTTTACTTCAAAAAATACACCCAAGTTTTTCTTAAAAAATCATTTATAAAAAGAAAAAAATAATTACATTTACCAAAAGAGCTTAGATTAAATGATCCGTGCACATCAGTATGAATAAGATCGATTGGCTTTTGAGCACTTGAGTTTGACTCCTTTGGAAAACTCTTTCTGAACTGCTTGCTAAGTAAACATCCTTCACAAAGTTGATTAGGATGATTGATGTTTGTTAAGCTTTTTACTATGTTCTTCTTGGATACTAGCTCTAGTCTATTAAAGTTGAGATGCCCATATCGAAGATGCCAAATCCAGGTTGGATCTTTATGACAAGTCTTAAGATAATTTGCAACATCATTTTGTATATTTAAAGAAAACATTTTATTCTTCAATAATTTCACCTTTGTAATTAGGTTTCCTTTGTCATCTCCTAGGAAAAGACTATAATCTTTTAAGTGAATATCATAGCATTTTCCTAATAGTTGACCCAAACTAAGGAAGTTGCTTTTCATATTGGGCACATAGTAAACATTTAAAATGATTTGATGACTACCATCTTTTGTATGAAAAAGAATGTTATCTGATACTTTTGAATCATCTCCAAAAGTGACACTATTATTCATAAAATCATTTAGCTCTATAAACATGCTTCTATTTCACTCATGTGATTGCTAGCACCTGTATCAAGGTACATGTATTTTCTTAATCTCCACTTGTGTCATTACGTGCTAGTAAAAGTGTACCATCTTTACCATTCTTTTATTCCATATACTTCACTCTTTTATCAACTCTGATACTTGGAGCTTTACATTCTGAAGCATAATGCCCAAACTTTTGATTGCTTTTTCCTTGTCCTTTAGTTGAGCTTTCTCCTTTTTTATAATTAGAGTTGTTGTTGTTCTTGAAATTCCAACCTCATCTATGACCAATACCTCTACCTCGTCCTCGGCCTCTACCTCGAATATAATGCCTTCTCTCGTTCTCGAGACTTTCTTCTCTCTTCTTTGGACTGACTTCTATCTTAAGGAGTTGTTCTTCGATCCAATGATTCTTTTTTCATTTTTCTTCATAGGCTTGTAACCTCCCTTAAAGTTGCCCAATCGTCATAGCCTCTAAATCTTTTGTTTCTTCAATAGTCACAATAATATGATCAAACTTCAAGGCTACCAAACGAAGTATGTTTTCAATACTTCTTACTTTTTTTAACTCTTCACTATTTCTTTTTAGTTTATTAGCAATAGTCACAACTCGATTAAAATAATATGAAATAGATTCAGATACCTTCATATATAAAGACTTAAATTCTCCTATTAGTGTTTGGAGACGAATCTTTTAACTTGCTCAGCTCTTTTGTAAGAGGTCTATAGCTTCTCTCATATTTCTTTTGAATTAGTTGCACCAGCAATCTTTTCAAAAGCATCTTCATCTAAGGATTGATAGATGAGATTCTTTGCATTATTTTCTTTTTCCTTTAAATCTTTCAAATTCTCCTTTTGCACCGCCATTAAAGTAGCTTCATTTTTTAAAACAATAAAGCCTTTCTCCACGACTTCCATACATCATGCAAGTGCACCCAATAAAGCCTTTATTTTGATACTTCAATTATCAAAATTACTTCCTCTTAATGGTGGAACTTGAAATGCCAACATACCACCATTTGTCATGGCTCAAAAATTGAGTGAGAATTTAGAAATTTTGACTGTACAAATGGATCTGGAATGTCAAAAACCATGGGAAGGACTCTGGTAAACTTTTGGTCAATGCTGGTCAGTGATTAATGTTGATCAATGGTCAATGCTTGGCTTGGCTCGACTCAGTTTGACTTTCCTCGATTCTGGTTTGTTTCGATTCGGACTAGATGGGTTTGGTTCAGTTCAACTTGACAAGTCAACTCAAGTTATGGAAAACAAACTTCTGGTGGCGAGTATAGGCACGTCCGGGCTCCGATCAGGCTAATTTTTACGGAGTTGAGATCCTCTCATTGAGATCTTTGATTTGATATGATATATAACTATATATAGTATCGAACACTAGCTCTGATACCACTTTATTAGAGAAGTTCCTAAATCAAACACTCAAAATACAAACTATTTTATTTCTTCAGCAACATTCCTCAAATACAACTCTTATTTTCATTCTTTATAACTTAGAGATTTTGAGGCATCACTTGATGCATAACCAAATAACACTAGGGGTATTTATAGTACATGAGAATAAATCTAAACCATTCAAATAAATAATTATAAAAAATCAATAACCATTCATCTTCACCTACTATATTTACCACACTCAACATAAATAATTCAAACCTTACCTAATACAAGAAACTTCTATGAAATGGGCTTAGGTTTCTCAAATTTAGATCAAGTTTATTATCCAACATCAGGCACTACTACTCCAACGCTACTACAACTGAAGTATATAATTGCACACGTTTTCTGGACTTCAGTTTTGGTACGAGTATTTTGTTGTTGGTAATTACTTATATTAGGATATTTTTTAAGATTTGGGATGTTGTTTGAATTCAAGTGTACAACGACAAAGCTTGTATAGTTAAATCACTATTGTACTTTAAATACATATTAAATTTCATGTATTTGTTTATTGGGTTTTTTAATTATTAGTGTTATATCTTATATTTATTTTTCAAGAATTTGTAAAATAATAATACTACAATTTAAATAATAATATTATTATTATTACTAATATTAATTTGAAACAAATAAAATAATATAATTGAAAATAATGAAAATAAATTTAAATGATTTTAATTTTAATTTTTATAATTTTCTTTCAAAATATTTATAAAAATGTTAAAAATTCAAATAATTTTGAATTTTTCACTAAAATGTGGTGTGACTTACATTCGATAGTTAGAAATTATCATAAATTCATGATGGAAAAAGCTTTATCATAAATGAGTGATAGTAATAGATGACAGATGGAGTGTCCATCATATTGATTTTCTGTCATATACTCTCTTTTATGATTTTTATTTTCGCCATCAATTGCCTATTTTCTAATTATGGGACCTCTTATCTAGAGTCATTTGTATTGAAGAATGACATTTTGGCTCTGTGGCCAAGGTGATGCTAGAGGCACCGCCCAGGACGCTTTAGATCTCAATGGGGAGTTTCTCCCAATCGTTGATCCCTTGCTCCACTGCAACCACCTCCCATACTAATGACAAAATAGTTAACCCCTTGTTTGACTTTGTTTCTTTACTATTTTGTGTTGTCATTAATGTTCTCTAGTAACATCCAAAAAGTTTCACGCTTTCTTGTTCTTTAGTACTTTGAATTGTCCTATGCACAAGACCTTATTTGGTGTTTGTTTTGGTTAGATTATTCTAGTATCCGAACTTGTGAATTAATCAAACTTTTGGAGAAATTTATGAAAATAGCCATAATAATTTTACAATTTTCAATTCTATCCCCTTAAAGCTTATTTAATCAACATTAGCCAAATAAGTTTTTTTAGAACCAAATTACCCCTACCATTCTCACACTTCTCTCTCACCCAAATTCTCCTACTCTCAAAGAACCAAAATCGATATACAATGTTGGACCCATAGATCGGCTCTAGAGTACATCGGCAATATTGATCGACACTGCGATCATTCCCATCCTTCAAAATCCTAGGTGAGCTATTACTTCCCTATTGATTTGTGTTGTAATTTTCTGGTATTTTTGTGTTTTATACTTGCTTTTGTTCTTGTATTTGTTAGTTGTTTGTTAATAGCGATCGTGGGCTAAAGTTTAATGGTTTGGGGGTTCCGGCACAGAAGCAGCCGGTGTGATTTTGTGTGTTGGTTGGGTTGGCCATTGCACAAAAATCACCCGATGGCTGGGCCACCCATCGCGTAAAAATCCCAAGTGATGGCCAGCCTAGCCATTGCCCAAAAATCACATACGATGGTTGTCGCATAAAAAGTGAGCGAAGGTCCAGCCATTGCCCTAAAATCATATGCAATGGGCTAGCCATCACATATTTTTTAGGGCAATGGCTGGACCCTCGCTCACTTTTTATGCGACAGCCAAAAATATGACCGTTGCCTAAAAAAGTGTATTATTTTAGAAAAAAAAAAGTTCATCGCACATATTCACAAAACAAGCCTCTGTTTTTTTGTGTGACAATCCAGTCATTTTGCTGTTACTTAATATTTTCTTTGTGCGACGAGCTTACGGACGCACGTAATTATATGCGATAATCGGTAAGTCACACAAAAAATTATTCTTTTTATTTTGTCAATAAATAGTCTATCACACAAAATAAAGCTTTATTTTTTTAAAGAACGAGAAATCATCCCTCACATTTTTGTGCGATGGTTAATCGTCACCCAAAAAGACATTCGTTGTTTTGTTCTTACTCGCTATTTTTTTTGTGCAACGAGATTACTGCCACACATAATTATGAAACAATTCTAGAGCAGCCCAATTGAGAGGATGTTCTAGATGAGCCTGTTGCTGATAACAACAACGATCAATCAAATGAACTTGATGACAAACAATAAGCAGTGGTTATATAATCATTAATGATCATTTTTAATTTTTTATATAAATTGATAATTTTTTTTAATAATGTATCGTTATATTTTTTCTTTATTTATAACAGTCAAGGACAAATTTCTATTACGGCTATGTTTTTCAATAAAGGAATAGAATTGATCGTTCCATGTTTGAACTAAAGTTGACCTGTAAAGCAGAGTGCGAGAACTTGGCCGTTCCATGTCTAAATTGAAGTCGGCATTTAGCGCAGAGCACGACGAACAAAGAGAGTTCAGAAAAGTTGTCATGGGATTTATTGGTTTAAATTATAACAGAACCTCAAAGTGGTCATATGATTATTCTTCACATGGATGCTCATATACAGTAAGCAAGTTTAACAATTTATACTTGCTTTTCTTTACCTTTTAATTTGAACGAGTTTGATATATTTATCTTGGCTAATTGACAGATTCCTAATCACCAGCCAATTTATACAGATGTTTGTGATCGTAATGATTACAATCCTCTATTCCTGTATAGTTTCTATAAGGATCCAAGCAGTGATAGCATCCAAATTCTCAGTAACTTACCACTAGGCATAAGTAAGTTCAGACGTCCCTAACGACCCTCCTACATATTTACACACCATATCTACATTTGTGAACCATTTGGATATGATGTTTAGCCGCCCATCAAAATAGCTATTAAAGTTGTAGCTATATGCGAATGAATTAACATCACAATTGTTGCGGGGTTTTTTTGTTAATGTTCACAATGTATTTAATGTTTAGTCTTAGACTTAATTTTAGTGGTATCCATGGTTAGTACTTTAGGAAGAAGATTGTTGTAGACATATTTAATAGTGATATTGGACTTTAGTGTTAACATAGATGTATAATTACTTCGTTATTTATTTAACTCATTATTTTACAATTTAATTCAAATCAAATACATCATTATTTATAATTACGAATCGTTAAAATTGAAATTAAATACTTTGTTATATATAATTTTATAATAAATTAAAATTAAGTACTGAAAATATATAAGTATGTAGAATGATACAATAAATAAAAATTAAGTGCTGAAAATATATAACTATTTGGAATGATACAATAAATTAAACTTAGTGTTGAAAATACATAAGGATGGTATTGATAATACAATTAGTTTTAATTTGACACAATGGGATTCTTATATCTCTTACGGTTATAACCCATTTCGTTGCACTGCCCACATCTTACAGTTCTCTTACTTACATGCTCACTAATAGAGAGTATTCTAAGCTCGCGACAATAACCAAGTGGTACTGCTTCTATTGGTGGGTTAACTTTTCCTGCTCGGATGTCCTCGGGAACCTCTCAGTTCACTATGTCGCCAATGGGCTCTACTAGTTGTGCATAAACCATTATTAACGATTCTTCAGTATAAAATTCAAAACAAGGGCTCATGTAATCTACTTGAACACTTAGGCAAGTAGTAATTACATGCACACAAATAAGCTGATCAAGTTGGAACACTCTATAGGAATAAGTCTTATCACGAATGTCAACAATCCACTCTTTAATACCACCACCCAAAGCATGAAATTGATATTGAGATACAGGACGAACAATCATTCTTTCGACCAAAGTTATCCTATCAGTGATAATTTTATCTGCCTATGTTATTAGATGAGTACTTATTGATTCAAAAATAATTTTCCTATCATAAAATCATTGCTGCAATATTTTCCTAAAGTGATCAATAAGATGAGTAATAGGAAATTTACGTGGTCCCCTCATGAAAGAATTCACGCTCTCTGCAATGTTAATGTTAAAAATACTACAGCTCCTGTCCTCAAACTTAGACCTTGTCTAATTACATATGCTAACATTATTCTCTAAGTAGTCAGCAGCACCTGAGTGGAGTTGCCATAACCCCTCAAGTTGGTTTTTAAATTCTTTGTGTTCATATGTTTTTACTGCATTTATGAAGGCTAGCTCAAATTCATCCCAAAGTGCTTTGGACATATTGAATTTTGACTTTACGTTACCTTTGACATGGTAAAAACAAATCCCATGGGTAGTAGGGTAAAATACTTTTAGAATGGCTCTCTTGATGGTAGTGCATCGATCAGAGATAAAGACTAACTCCGACCTATCACCAATTACTCTATGTAACTTTATCATAAATCATTCCTAAGCATCATTATTTTTTGAATCTATGACCCCAATAACTAACGGATACAATTGATTCTTTCCATCCAAGTATGTCACAACAAATATATTTTCATAATATAACCCTTTTAGATAACTACCATCTACAACAATCATTGGCCTAATGCACTACATAAAACCCTTGATAAAAGATCTAAAAGCTACAAAGTAGTATGAGAAATTATCATCTTCATCTTGTTATAAATGAGTAACGATACCTTCATTTGTTTTAGCCAAAACATGAGAGTATTTTAGAAGTAAGTTATATGACTCAGAAGGGTTCCCTCGAACTATTTCAAGGCTAACTTCTTTAGCCCGATATTTTTATTGATATATTAACTAGACATTATATTGTTACTGAATGTTAGCTCTGATGTCATTTGGAATGTATATCCATTTTTCTTAGATAAACTTATCTATAATAATATGACCAATAACTTAACTTCTTACTTGACGAACACCATTAGCCAATACCTCATGACAACAAGTGTGTACATTATCAACTCTTCTCACACACCAAGGATCATTTTAGTCATTCAAAAATTGTATTACTCTACGTCGTTTATATGATTCTAAAGAACATTGGGCCTCAAAATGTGTTGTTGCTGACCGTGTGATCTTGAAATCAAATTTACCCATCAAGGTAATTTTTTACAATTCTAGTATTAATTCATTCTTATCAACAAATAATTTACCTACACCAATATCATCATAATTATAATTTTTAACCAAGTCTGAAGTAGGTATATTCGAAGGCAAAACTGGAACAAGACTCATAAGGTGGTCAACTATTGTTCTCCTTATCACATGAACCACTAAAGGAATAGGTTGGCTATCTTTAATATTAATTAGAATATCATTCTGATCCTGATCCTCATAATAAGTACGAATATCAAAAAGACCAACGCCCTCATCATTATTTACTATTATGTCGCCAATGTCATCAATAAGATTATCATTGTTACGAAATTTATTATTGTAGAATAGAGAGTAACGTTGCTCTAACGACGTTATTACTGGTATTGCCTCTTCTTTAACATCTGCTAAAGAAATGCCATTGTCACTAATGGTGTCATTGTTGCTATAGATTAGAGATAACGTTGTTGGAAAGACAATGTCTATGATAATACCTCTTTGTCACTATCTAGGACAGAGATATTTGCTCTAAAAGAAGTTTTAATTTCTACAAGTGGCTTAACATCTTGATTCTGAACTTGAGCTGTAGTAACAAATATAAGAATGCATTTGTAATTGACCACATCAGAGGTCATATGTAACACAATATTAATCATTTCATCATTAAAAATGTTTATAGGTAGCGAACATGTATAATACATTGTATTACTAGAGCTCAAAAAATCTTCATGATAATATTGTATTCATTACGACTTATCTGTAAAATATCATAAACTCTTACTAAAAATTTATCAAAGGTACAATCTTTCTGAATGAAAAAATATGTATTATTGCACTCATGTACTTCACACACCCATCTACGGACGTCTCCTATTAACCGTTATGACACAATTGAAGCACAACTGAAGCCATTAAATCTAAAAAAATATTAAAAAAAATAAATGTGGTTAAAAATTAAAAAATATTATAAAATTAATATGCGATAAATTAAAAGATAAATTTATTTTTTGACGGGTAGTTTTGAAATTTTGTGCAATGGTTGACTATTGCACAAAATTTTAGAAATACTCGCTGCACTGCTGATCATTGTTCAAATTTTCACGAATTGGCAGCCCCTTTGCAAAATAATCCCACCATCACATTCAACACACTCTAACAATGAATGAAGACCACCAACAACCTCTACTACCACTACCATGACAATAATAACACACAACCACAATATAACACAAGAATAAAATAGAACATATTTTTTAAATTGCTAACCTAGGATTTTTTAACTTCTAAGCGTTGATCTTAGAGATTTTAATTGATATTACACATTATTTTGATGGAAACAATGTTATTGAATGTGATTCTAGTGAGATTGCCACTAATGATGGAGTCTAATTTTGCTTTGCTGGCGACTGATGAGAAGTTTGGGTGAGTTACAGGTTTTGGTGAACTTGGATGAGATTGATAGGGGTATTTTAATCTAAAAATTTGTTAGTTGGCTAGTTTTAATAAAAAAAACTTGTGTGGTTAATTTTATAATTTTTTAAAATATTATGGCTAGTTTCGTAAATTTTTTAACTTTTGGTTGAAGTTTATTTGAGGTTAAGGTGTTTGCATAAGCAATAGCATTTGTCTATTTTGTAGTAATATTTGTTGTTTTTCGATGTTTTGAGAAGTTATGGAGTCCTTCTTGGACAATAATGCCAAAATTTGTACAACCTTTTTCTAATATCTTAATAGAGGCATGTATCTTATCATAAGGCATCTGCACTTCTCCAACAAATGAAGAATAACTCTCAATAGTGAGGACGTCTTTACTCATTTTATAAACAATTGAGAGAGCTTTAACTTTCTTCGTCACACTTTCAATATGTATCTTGTTTACCCTACACATCGCTTCACAAGTGTGCTTTCGTACAACAAATAGCATAGCTCTCATGGAGAAGGATTCTCAACTCATTTGCTCTAAATGAGCTCAATTAATTTGATAGATAAGCTGGAAGCTCAGCTCCCAATGAGCAACAACTCATAAGGCGATAGTCATCTTCCTAGGCGATTTAAGTAAATGATAGTCATTTTATCAAACAAATGGGAAAATAAAATATTTCAAGTGATTCCTTGCAAGCATCTTAGCACAGTTAAGCTCTCTAAGGGGTTCTCATTACCCCGTATTGTCACATGTGTGGAAGAATTTGTCTCCTTCTATATATAATGTTCATTTCCCTGGTTTAGGTGTGAACAAGTGAAGGCTCGTTGCCTTATCTTACTAGTTGGGTAGCTCACTCTATAGCTAACTTCTACATGCATTTATACGAATCATAATATTGGCTATTTGCATTAATTCTTTAGCTGAATGGCTTATAATCAAATTTGGGTGGAGTGTATGGGCTATTCATTTCTAAAAATGTGCCTTTAATTGGTTTTTAGCTATTTGATTTCATCCTTACGTCTTCTATGACCTTCATTCCCACCATAAAATTTTAATATCGTGACAACCATACTAATTTAAAACTAAACTTCTAAAGCATTAAACTATGGAAAATCATTAGTGGAGACCATTTAAGACTAAGTAGTCATGCGACAAGAAGAAATCATCAAGCAAAATTGAGCTTATTCAATCAAGTGAAATTACTAATCATTTATTCATATCATAAGGATATTAAAAGCAGATGCAGTTGTAAATGAAAATAAACATGCATTCATAAATAATTTGTCTCCAAGTAACAAGAGTTAATATCATTACATGGCATGGCAGGAGTTAACCCAAGTGAGGCAAAACTTATAGGCCTTCTGATTTGTTATAATAACTTTCTAAGAATTGAAAAGAACAAATGACGATTTTGGAAAACTAATATGGCACCCACAATGGTCTACACACAATATTACAAATACATATCTAAAGAGAACAATAGATAAAAGAGCAGTGATCCGAGAGTTCTACTGATAGTATTTCTTTAGCATAGCTGTATTCCATATATACTTGATTATGGTCCCGTCCATGTGTAATAACCTATAAGCAACTGAGAACTAGCAGGCCACTAAGCCGGCTGACTATCTACATGATAAAGACCTTTCTGATTGGCCTTAAGAACTCCTTTTGAAGCCAACTAGATGTTTAGATATTCTCTCTTAAAAGCTCATAAGCGAACTTTTTTACTAAATAACCCCCAATCTGAGTTTTGCTCTTACCCTCTTTTCTACATATAAATCTAGATCAACAGCAATAATAAAGATATTCTTCTTCTTGAAATGAGCTATTTTATAAGAAGTGATCCCAATCTCAATGAGAATGATGGCATCCACCTTGAAGGCAAAGAGAGAGGTGTTTCTTCTCTCTTGTAGTAATGTTATAAGTAGCCCTGTAAAATACACTTCATAGCTTGTCCACTCAAGCTTATTTCTTATCCTCAAGCTTCTTCTTCAGAATCTCTTAATATTTGTTAATAGCCTCAACTTTACTGTTAAATTAAGGTGGGCAAAATCAATTTAGATTAATGTGATTGCATTTTAGAATATTTGGATTGATTAAAAGGACGCATCCCAATGCAATGCAAAATCACATTCATTGGAATATGTTCGGACAAGATTTAGATCAAATGAATGTTTTGTATTCTTATTCAAATTGATAATCTCATATTTTATTTTGGATTTTAAGGTCTCTATATATAAGGGAAAACATAATTTGTTGATTCCTTAATTCAATATTCAAATTAGATGTACAACCAAGAAAAATAGGTCATTTTTATTATAATGATCATGCAAATCACTAAAATTTATCATATGAATTCAAATTATTTTGAAAAATATAAAGAAAAACCATAATTTAAACAGCATAACAAGTTAGTAAAATCAATTCCAATTAACTCAAATAAAATTTTAAGAATTTCTTATAAAACAAAAAATAGATTTAAGCTAAAAAAAAAAAAGAGAAATCATCAATTAGAGAAGAGAAGGGCATCCTGCATAAAAACAACGGATGCCAAGCTAATAAAAAAGAGTCGAGACTTTTATTTTTTTAATTTTCTCAGCAATTGACTAATTTCTCCTTCTATACTCTTCTAGGCCATTTTACTAATTTTCTCAATTGTGTTTCTCTCCTCAAAAACCAATCAAAAAATATAATAACTAACCAAACTAAAGCTAATCGTGGATAGCTACCCCTAGAAGTCGCAATTAGCACTTGAATTTCAAAGGAGAGTACAATAGTAGAGCAAAACAAAGCAAGAGAGAAGAGATGGGTCACCCTAACATACCAAACACTCATCCTAAGATCTATGATTATGGATCTCGTGCTTGCTGCATTTGCAGGAACTATCAGGTGATTATTAGAAAGTATGGTCTCATGTGCTGCAGGCAGTGCTTCTATAGCAACGCCAAGGAAATTAGCTTTATCAAGTACCATTGAAGAAGAAGAGGGTCAAAGAAGATTGCAAATCAATTAGAGTTTCAATTTTATAGATAGATCTCATTGTCATCTTAATATCGCTGCCAATATTATTAAAAAATCATAAAGTAGACGCAGGGATGATGGTGGCTAAGTAGCTTCAAGGTAGCTGCTGGAGATTATAGTACATGAGATAGCAGTTTGGCCAAAAATCAATTGGTTGACTAGTGATTTTAGCCTTTAAGATATGAGACAATCAGTTAAATAACATGAGCTTGGTTAGGTTTGGAATTTTATGGAAAATAAATTAGATTTACACTTTACAAACTTTACTATATTAAAATGCACAATATGATCAAATTGTTAGATCAAATCCGAATTCGATCAAATCCAATTATAATCTGATCAATTTAAATTTTAAATTTTTTATCAAATTATAGTAGTAATCTAAATCCAATTTGAATGTATTTAAAACAAAATGGATCAATTTGAATCAGATTTTATGCATATCCCATGTTAGATTGTGGGTAAGTAGGTAAAGAAAATTTTTCTAGCTATCCTAAGGTGTGAGAAACTTTCACTTATCAAACTGCTTCGAATTGTCACTCTCTATAGTGTTAAGAATACAAAATCTATAATTTATGGACGTCCACATAAAATCAGTAGTTTTCTCTTGGTGATAAAGGAAGGAAGACCAACTTCAGACCATTTGTTAAAGCAATCCACAACTACGATGGCATATTTAGCTTGCACTCTGGCGATTGGTAATGGGCTATAAGGTCAACTCCCTACACAGCAAATGGTCATCACAAAGATATCACAACCAACTTTTCTAATGGCATATGTGTCATCTTTGCAAACTTCTAGCACTTATCATAAACTCATTTTTATGCTTTATTGGCCAGTAATACCCTTGCTTCAAAGTCTTGTGTAAGGATGGCAAAATCCTCTATGGATTAGAAGCTTTACAAGCCTTACCTCCAATGGAATAAATTTTAAATAATTTTTGAAGAATGAGGTGGGGAATGTGGAAAAATAATCTCCAAATTCTTAATGAGATAGGATTTGGTATTGTACTCTCCACCTCAATCCCCATTATGTATAAATATTTTTTAATTTTTATTTAATAATTTTTATTTTATCAATTACAATATTAGCTAATAATTTTTTTTTACTTTATATAAATAGACTATAGTTAAAAGATAACTCTACAATATAATTTTTATTCAATCTTAAAACATTATTACGTTTTTTTCTCTTTTAAGAATTGTTATCTTTGAATATTTTTTATTTTGATATTATTTTAAAATATTATTTTAAACATTTCGAGATTTTTTTAAATAATTTAAGTACTTTATAATATGATAATGGTTTTATTCAAGCCTTTAATTTTTAATTTATTAAAATTAGGTATCTATATCTATAATAAGATTAGGAATGAGGTGGGAATGGAGAACTCATTCCCCAAGTAAAGATTTTACATCCTTACTCTACTAAATTTATTGGGAAATAGAGTAGGGAATAGAGGTGAAATTTTTAATGGGTCATCCCTAGTCTTGTGAGCTAGTGACCATAACCTGTAGTGATTATTATAAATCTTTTCATACATTTCATTTAGAATATGCTTAGCTTGACTCCCTTATTAACACCTCAAGTATGGAAAAGAGAGACCTCTTTCATAGAGCAATCCTTTAATCAAACAGTAACGAAAGGCTCTATACTTTAATATTCTACCTGTATCTTTGCCATGCAACAGTTCTCTAACTGTCAAGAAACTTCATTATGGGTGCCATTTAGGAAACCTCTAAGTGGATGGAGCTTATCTTCATTGGCTTAACAAGAAGTATAATAAGGGTATGGATATGCTCCACTAATACCTTTTTTGGTAGTTGAGTAATCTTAAACGAGGCCATCTTGCCTAAGTTGTTAGCTTCCGTATCTTTTGCTTTTAAGACTTGCTCCACTTTCACTTCCTTGAACTCTATCATCAATTCTCTAGTCTTCTTTAGATAAGTCTTCCTGTTCGCTTCTTTGGTCTAGTTTTCTAAGCCAATATGATTTACCACCAATTAAGAGTCACTCATGATGATGAGTTTTGTTGCTTTTAAAGCATCTCATATCTTTAGTACAACAATAATTACCTTATATATGGCCTCATTATTGGAGCTTTAAATCTAAATTATAATGCATATTGAAGCTTCATTTTGTTTAGGCTTACAATAATCAGACTAGCTCCACTTCTATGAGAAATTAAAGATTCGTTTATGTAAATATCCTATCACTCTTTAGGCTTTTTAGAGTTACCTACACATTTTGCATGCCTGAATTATTTTACCCTTCGAGCCATTAGTGAATTTCGTTAACAAATCAACGATAGCTTTAACATTAATGTTTTGATGGAAAAAGTAGGTGACGTCAAACTTATTAAGCTTAAGGGATAATTCACAAGCCTTCTTAAAATGTCAAGCTTTTCGAGTACCTACCTCGTAGGGTAGTCAATGATCATGGTTATAGTGTGGGCTTAGAAGTAAAGTTTGCATTTACTATAGCTTTAGTAATATAATTGACAAGCCTCTAAGCCCTTATTTCCACCTTTCTAACTAGTATTAAACTTGTAGCACGCTCTAAGATAGCCAAGTAGATGAGAAGGATATCTTCTAGCCTTTTTTTTTTTTTTTTACAAGTAGCAGTGGGTAAATTAAGTATTCTTTTAATTATTGAAAATTTTTTTCGCATTCTGAAGTCCATTATAAATTTATTTCTAGCCTTGAAGGCCTTGAAGAATGTTTTATAAAGATCAATAGCTTTAGAGATAATAGCATCCCTAGTCATTTTAAGAGCTAAAGCCATGATGACTAAGTGTTTTTTAGTGAGAAAATTAGTGATTTATTCATTAGTAGCTAACTTTCAATGTAGTAGTATAACACTAGTCGGTAATTTACTGATCTCATTTAATGAAAATTATAGATTTTAGCATTAAAATTTTCATAGCAAGGTAACATATGGAAATAGCTTCCATCCCAAGACAAATTTATAAGCTCTTGGGTTATCTACCACTAGAAAATTAACATAGTGATCACTTTATGGAAAGATTTCCCTATAAGAATAGGTAAAGTAACTAACTACCCTTTTTAGTATGATAATCTCACTAATAAAATCAACCAAAGAAGTGTTATTAAGAGTTATCTTGACATATTCAAGAGTGAGTTGATCTAGTGCATCATTGGAAATAATATCCACTAAACTTCTCATATCAACTAGGGTCTGAGTTACTCTATTCGGTACAATTTTAAAGGTGACTACTAGAGCATCATCATTTAGATACCACATCTTCTACATTCTACTCAATTAATATGATTGGGATTAAGTATGTATAACTGGAGATGAACTCTACTTAGCCATGTTAACTTATTATTACTAGTAACACTTTGCCCATAAGCTTTGATTAATCTTTTAAAACCATCAATAAAAGTGGTACTTTCTACTATCAAATGGTACTTTCTACTATCATTCTCATATAAATATTTTTTTAAAACTATGGGCCTCTCATCCTTCAAACTTTCCTTTCAAGGTTTTTTCCACTTTACTTTTTCTATAGACTTGTTAGCATCTCTTATTCCAACAATAAAGTCTTTTAAATACTTATTGATAAATAATGCCTTAATTTCTTCCTATAATTGAAAACACTTAATAGGATCAAAGTCTTCATTAAATCCATAATGCTTCAAGCTTTTCTTCATTCTATGTATCTTTCTATCAGCTGAGGTGTCTTTAAGAGATTATTATCACAAATGTGGTAAAAAGTTTGCTTTGAGAGTTCATTGAAAGGGATTAGAAGTTATACCATGACTTCTTTTATGGCTTTTCTCTCTTGTAGTATTCCATCTAAGGGGCTAGAGGAATTTTTTAAATATTTTAGTGGTAGAATCCTTAATCGTGTCCTCTTAACGATTAGGATTAGCACATCGAAAGTGCCTTACTATAATATGCCTTTAGTTTCTTTAGGTGATCATTATTTTTCATTGTGTCAAGCTTATCCTCTTATAATATAAATTGACACTTGTCTTTATATTCAATCTTCTATAGAGCCCTTGTCCTAACCTCCTCATATGCTAGTTGTTCAACTTTTTAAAATGATCTCTATAATATCTCTTCTCAAACGTTTCTTATAAAATTAGCTAATGTTTTCTTATGACCAAATGCTTCAGTGTAGAGAACTTTTTAGTGAAATCAATTCACAAGAAAAGCTAGTGACTATGTCTCTTTTTACTTGATAAGGGCCAACTTAGAAGAAAACTTCTCGTAGTGAAAAGTGTAGCAAAACCCTTAAATGAATTCTGAGATTAACTAGGTGATGCTAGCTCTACTTTCTAATTTTATAGATTGAAACTAAGACTTTGCTGGGCCTATAAAAGAATCTGTAAACACATGGCACATGGCTTTTTTCCAACTTAATTTATGAACATTTAATCCCAATATAACTCAATATGCTCAGTAGAGTCAGAGTTACCCCTATATAATGGAATCTAAAACATGCTAAAGTCAGTTGGGAAAGCTGTGTAGCGAATTTTCATGGTAAATGATAATTAATGAACAATTGGCGCTTGATCCTTGGCAAAGGAGTTATTTTTCTCAAAGAGTTTTCTTACTTATTCTTTTAAAAAATACATCTTATCAAGGATTTCTCAAGGTATCCTTTGACTTCTAAAGGAACCCTTTCATTCTAAAAATATCTCTTAGCGTTGAGCTAATCTCATAAAACTCCACTAGTTATTTGCATGCTTTCAACCGTACTACTATTAGATCAACTATTGGCAATAGATCTTTTATCTTTAGAGCAAACTATCTAGGCTTTTAATCTAGTTATGGTAAAGTTAAGCTAAATACTTGCTTTATATGCCTCTTGTTATTCGACCTAAGGCTTATCTAATAGCTTGCAAGGCAATGTCACCAAAAACTATTATCGGTTAACTCATCAAAATGTCTCTTAGTGATGAACTCATCACTACAGTGAACACTAGTCAAGGTTTTTATGTATTTTTTCTTGTCTATTTATGTCATCTTCTTCATAAATTTGGTAGTAGGTTCCTTTTTATAATCATTATCTTGCTTAATAGTAGCAAGGTTATCATTAGACAAATGGTTGTCTTTCATCTTGTTCCAAACATAAAACAAAATAACTTGGTAACTATTGTGGAGCTTTTGTTGTGATTCCCACTAAGGCGGCTCTAATTATTTTAACTAGATTTTGGTAGATCTGATTAAAACAAATAAACTTGTATTAGGCTAGTTAAGGTCGCCTTATAGAACATAAGGTGTGCTCTCACAAGTTGAGGGAGGATAGCAAAGTGAGTTGGTTGCTTGGCAAAGGGACAAAAAATAGATGAAAATAAAGTATAATATAAAGAATAATCCACCAAGTTTAAGGCTATGATAACTTGTAAAATAGAGCAAAATGAGGTTAAAGGTAGAGCTAACAATGGTTAGCAAACATATGCCAATGCTCAAGTGAGATTCTAAGCAATAAAAGGACAGCATCAAGATCTAAAGAACCTCAAAGCTCTTAATGACGGTGAGCTTACTCTTAGAAAGAAGAAGATAAGTTTTGTTTTTAATAATGAATTTGTTACTATTCTTGGGGAAACTCTCGAGCTTTTGTTGAGTGTAATATGGGGCATTTATGTCCTTTTTAAAAATGTGGAATTCATTTAATGTTGTTCTCCCCCAAGTGATGATATTGGAGTAACTTGTCTTGTGGTTCCTTGATGGTGATAACCATGAGCTTGAAAGATAAAGAAACCTCCAATCACTTTTTTGCCTCCATAGCTGGGCACGTACTACCCTCTTAGCCTTGTGATCATGTTGCTTTCTAAGGGTAGCAAAGGATAGCAGACATGCCCTTATCCATCAAAATCTAACTTTTGATAATACCTTTTGATGTTGAGATTTTTACCAAAATTATCTTTTTCTTTAAAGAGCTAAAATAAAATGATTTTCCTTATCTAACTTTCCTTGCCATGTGCCACTACATTATTAGCCAACTCTAGCACTGAGATTTTCCCCAAATATAAAAAATAGTTTTAATATTACTAATACAGGAGAATTAGCATCGAAATCTTCTTTTAATTATAATATTCTTTGCATATAAAAAATTGATTTTAAAAATTTTTATTATAAAATAATTTACATTTGAAAAATTATTTCATGTTCTAATATATTATAATATTATTAGTCCATTAAACAAATTAAACT
Organism: Aegle marmelos; assembly: GCA_030449875.1. Taxonomy (NCBI): domain Eukaryota; kingdom Viridiplantae; phylum Streptophyta; class Magnoliopsida; order Sapindales; family Rutaceae; genus Aegle; species Aegle marmelos. Next base: position 18,552,206 of record JASUUL010000143.1, read on the forward strand.
ATTTAAATCATATTTGTATTTTAAAAAAAATTAAAATCTATTTTTTTAGTTACTGCGTATAAAAGATATTATAATCAAAAGAAAATCTCTGTATCTCTTATTAAAAACTTAGAACTCTACATAACTATTTTTTTCCAAAATCTTTGAAGTATAAATGTGTTGTTCTCCTTTAAAAAATGAAAATTGATAGCAGCAATCAATTTAGCAAATACCCATTATATTGAAAATGCAAGTGATTAACAATCACCAAAAGAAGCAACCAAACCATCAAAACCTAGATAAGAAGAAGCTATAGGTAGGCGACTGTTGAAAAGAACCAAAGCAAGTGCCACATTGGGCCTTATGATTCCATTGAAGAAGCGCACTGCGCACATAGAAAGCCATGTTATACTCTGAAAAAATATATATATATATATACACAACAATAATATTATCTTTAATTACTCTTTTATTCTTTAACAAGGATACTTATAAAAATAATAAGATTATGTTTCTTTACTGTAATCAGTATATATCACTTACCTCTCTACTGTTCTTATAATAACCAATAACCTCTCGACAGCATAAGTTTACAATATTGCTCATGTTTTTAAATATATTTTATATTTATATTTATTTTTAAATTAAATAAATCATATGAATAGAAACTAAATAAAATTAAATATTTAAAATAAAAAATATATGTTTTGATATAAAAAAATCAACAATAAATTTTTTTTTGTACTTTTTCTATGTTGTAAATATTTTCTTATAATAAGGATTTTAAATATTTTAAAATTAAATGTAAAAAGTACAAGATAAATATTTTATTATTTATTTTATAATAATATTTTATTTATCATTCAATTTTTCTTATAATAATTTTTTTTTCATTTTATAATAATTTTCTTATATATTTATTATAAGAAAGAGTAAAATAATACATGTTTTTTGGGATAATTTGGTCATTTCATATGACAAGAGTAAAACATTCAAATCAAACTTATCTTAAAACAATGTTAAATAGTCAAAGATTATTAAATGACCGAAGTGAAAAAAAATAAAAAATAATTTAATTAATTAGTTATTTAAACTTATTGTTAATTTATAATATTGTAGAATAATGTGAATTTATTATAATTATTTTATAGAAGTGAGGTGGGTTTATGAAAGTAGCGGGATGACAATATTCCCACATTTGGAAGAGGTAAATGCTTTTAGCCTTTGCGTTTAAGCCAATTATACATTAGCCTCTTTTATATAAAAGAAAAATATCTAACACACTCATATATTGTTACTTTTGCAGAATTAAATTCAACTTTTCAAGTGGAAGTCAGATAATATTTTTATTTTATATAACTTAAAATTTCAGTAAATACGTAAACCGATGCTAATTAAATAAATTTTTAAGGAAAACAAATATACAATAAACGCCCAGCAAGTATTTCTGGAAAGACAAAAAAATAGTTAGATGATCATCTCAGGCTATAGGAATTAAAGGAACATTAACTCTTTTGAAAAAGGTTTCAGACCCGAAAATCGGAACAACTTAGTCATCTTCAATGTTGCAATTCCCGCAAACTTTAGATTACTTGATGATGCTATTTCTTATACGCGTACGTGCTAGCTCGTTGGTATTTGATTCTCAAACATGAAGTAGAGACTGGAGAGTAGAAATACAGAGGGAGTAAGAGCAAACAATTGCACGGAAAAAATAAAGATGGTTAGAATATTATTTTTATAATTTGCCATGAACAGATAAGAATTTCTTTTTATTTTATCGTATTTGCCACATGCATTTTTGGTTTGCTCTTTTATTCATTGGGACGTCTACTTGGTAGACTTTTTATTCTTTCTATCTACAAGAGCACACAAAATCAATCCCCATACTCAAACTCCTTATCACCGCCAATGCACAGAAGACAGCTCAGCGCCACCATATATCACACAAAATTATTAAAAAAAAAAAAACTTTCGCCTTTTAGGGTATCGGTAGCTAATAATGATCGCAGACCAGAGCCTTTTTTTTTTTTTTTTCCTCTTCCCATACGATCATCCAATTTAACAATATATAATACGAATATCACACCGAACGCCAAATACTTTCCTTGCTTGCAAATTTTCCTGTTTCCCTTCCCATTCTTGCATGCAGCCTCCCATGTGAAAAAAAGATAGAAAAAAGGCAAGAAGCCCACCTCTCATACCAAAAACTTTCTACCTGTTCACCTGCATTCCAAGTAAAGTACCCAGGCGCCATTCATTACAGAATAAATATTTCTGCTCCATACAATTTTGACAGACCTATGAAGTCTTTAAATAAGATAAAAACCTTCATTAATATATATTCTCCTTAAAATTTTAAAAAATTATGTTATAATTTTTCTTAAGGTTTCTAGATTCATAAATTTTTCAGCAAACCATATTGTAAAAGAGCAAGGTTTCTGCTTACTTTTTTAGGCTTGAATGGGAAGCTATGTGCTTGTAATTTCGTCCAACATATAAGGGGGTCATACTTAATTAGTATTAGATGGGTTTGTCGTTGTTTGGTAGAAAGGAATCCTTTTACGACTACAAAAGAAAGGTAAACATAAATTAGTAAAAAATGTTATGTCCCTTTGATAGATTACTCTACCTACTTGTCATAGGGCCATATGCAATCTAAGGCAGGAGAACTAGTGTAATTTATGGCCTGTGCAATGGAAACTAGTAGCTTGAGAGTTGAGAATGATAATTTTTTTTTTTTTTTTGGTATGAATAAATAAAAATGATTTGGAATTAGAATTAGAATTCTACCTTTATCCTTGTTTGAAGTATTCATTTAATTTTCACTGGCATGTGGTGAAATGGGAATCTTGTCCGAAGGCACCAAGCATCTGGCATGCTACTTCAAGCAATTTTCCTGCCACACATTATGCCATTAAAATAATTGCATTATTAAAAAATCAGCCATTCGGACCTTATGCTTTAAATTGAAAATAAACAAATCTACAGAAAGCAACTCAATAACTTCCATTAGTTGGTGAAATCCACTCTCCAACCACAGAACGTCGTAAAATAACAGTAAAAATCAATAATTTGTGGACTAAAGTCTCTTGACACTGGCTTGTTCTACAATCAAATTAGCGCTAGGACAGGACTTGTTCTAATATCCTACCTATATTGTTTTAAGCCACATCATCATCAATTTCAATTTATTTTCATTCACCAAAAATGTAATCAAAACTTGGTGTAGTAATAATGATCTCCATAAATCAGATGCATGGCTGACAGCAAGAAATGGAAGAGGTAACAAACAGAGATAGATCTAATTATATATGGGGTGAATCAAATACATGTTACTTTAATAATGACTTGCAATTTGTATAGCATATAGTGGCAGATACTCTAGTGGTCCCGTATCTTGTAATTCAATATTTCTCCATAAATCACAGATAACCAAAATAATCACAATAAAACAAAACAAATCATGCCTGATAATTTAAAATATAAAAATATTGAAGAAAAAGAAATTATAAATTAATAGCAGGAGACCTGTCAGGTTTTTAGTGAAGGAGTGGCAACAAAGTAAGTCAAGATTCCAGTAACAACTTTAGTCTTTAGTTCTTACTAATTCTTCCTGGCCATTGGGTGTGAACCATGGCCTGTGAGCTTACTTAATTCCAAAAGCAACTACTCACCTACAAAAACATTTTTTCTTTTTTCTACTCCACCGACGGTTTCTTCAGATTTCTAGAATCTCCATTTCTAGCCGACAGTTTCTATATTATGTATTTTCAACATATATCAAGATCGCAGCTCACAGTCTCACACCCGCAAAGTTTTAAAAGGGCTAGAATTTTCATGGAAATGTGTTGAGCTTTAAAAAAAAAAAATTCTAAAGCAATACCAACATAAAATTATTACATTTCTGAAATTTAACAATGATTTATTTAGTCCTAATCTCAAAAGTATAGGCTTAATCCAGAACATGACACATATCTCTAGTAACCCCTTCTACCACCTCAATTGGGCATTATCCGCTTTGCTGTATATGAGATGACCACGATAATTATGGTGAATAAACTAATATTGAATTTTTTTTTTTTTGTGGGTACAAGAGACCATCTGGTATCAAAAACTTATATTAGACCCCGAGACCATCTGGTATCAGAAAATTATATTAGACCCCAACTAATCTAAATTTAAGCCGGATAAGATCACAAAGACTGCAAAACTCTCCCAACAAATATTTAACACAACTACATTCCCTAATCTCAAACCGAAAACCATGATTAAGTCTCGAAGTAGTATTTTAAACCAAGTCCTCAACCAACTTGAACTATCTTTTGGAGATTCAAAAAACTTCTTCTAACTATTTTGTCAAGCTATGGGTGTAACAATCCCTTAAAAGTAAAATTTTCTTGTCTATTCACTTCTCATATTATTTAATTGTAATTTTCTTAAAATCCTTATAAAACTGATCCCATATAAAAAGAAAAAATAGACAAGGTAAACGAATTTGTCTCATTTTGATGACCTAATTAAAAACAGTTTTAGTATTACCTTCTTCATATAAAAAAAAGATTAAAAAAAAAACACATCCCTAATACTTTTAGGCCGAGGCACATACAAACTTATCGGGAAAAGCATCCAAAACCACTAATTCCATCCAATCCGTATCAGATCATTTTCATATTTTAATTAGGAAAATGAAAACATCGCGGACAAACCAAAAAGCAAAAGCAGACATAAATATAAAATGACAATTATGACCTCTGACCAACTCTGACCCACCGACTCCCTTCGCCAACACACACGCTAGCACTGTTAACACTACGCCAAACCGGGAATTCCATCCCCGCCAAACCGGCCGATACTTAAAAATTATAAAAAAAAATTTGCCATACAAAGTAAATCGGCCGATATGCTTATTTTTTTGAAAGTGAATATAAAAATAAAATGGTGTAATATCATAATTTAATTACTAATAGTAATACTTATACCCGGGAATGCATTATTAATTTTATGATTTAAAAAAAAAAAAGTTGAACGTACCTCTTCTTGTTGCAGGTTTTTGTTTTACGGCGACTTTAACATTTTTTTTACTTTCTGATAATTTCGCCGACGTTTCCTCTGGCGGGAACAAAACCCCATCAATTCCCTGAACCGAAATTCGGCCATCGGTATAAATATCAGGGTCAAACAAATAGGCCGACCCGTCACCATGGCCGAATTTCACAGACCCATCGGCTTCCTGCGCCAACACTTTATGTGGCAAACGCAGCGTGTCGTACGAAACCTTCCCGAATCTTCTCGCGGCATTGTACATGCTCTCCTCCGTCTGATACTCCGGAATCACGTGGTAATAAATAATCTGTTCCGGAGCCCCCGGCTCGCTCAGCTGGTCAGTTGTCAGCTTAGCCATGGCTTCATCATTCGGCGCCAATACTGTCAAAACATATCCCTCCGACACAAGCCGCCCCATTTCCGTCGCCAGCGACGTAAGATTCACTAGAATATCGGCCATTTCGTTGTACCCGCCGTAGTGTAATAGCGTTTGGATGAAATCCTTCACTTGCTTCTCTCCGTTGAAGTGGTGGTGAGGTCCGCCCGGCCCTGGTGCCGGGGCCGGAGCTAGTGAAGGACCGGGAGCCATTGCGTAGTAAACCGGAAGGGCCGGAGGTGAGCCGGGTTTGGAGGCTGGTGCCCGTCTCTTCAACCGGTTTGTCCTCGGGTCGACCTCTGGTGCTCCTTCGGGTCTCACGGCTGAGATTGAACGGAGATTCCTTCTGTTGTTGAAATCTTGCTGTACGGATCGAGGGATTAGCAGCCGTTCGATGCCGTGGATCACTCCATCTGGACGGTCCACAGCGTTCGGGTGAATGACCTTGGATTGACTAATAAATTTATCACCCGAATCATGGCTCGTTAGCTCGACTGAATCACTAGACAGCGTGTGATGCTGAGTTGACTCGGTGGCGGTCCGGTTTAACTCTATTCGCGTGGAGACAATGTGATGAAGCAAAAGCGTTTGAAGAGACTTCAAGTTGCCTGGCTCGAGCAAGAAGCGCTTGAAATCGGGATCGAGATCCCGCTCCAAAGCTTCATTTTTGGGAGCGAAAATGGTGATGCTGTGCTTGCCGACAGCATCTTCGAGTGGCTGCAAGAGGAGAGCCTTCTCGACGAGCTCCGCGAGTTCGGTGTAATGCGAGTCGAGAAGTGCGACCAGGATTGAGTTGGAGTTGATTTGACTGGAGTGAGTTGCGTTGTTTCCTTGCAATTGCATTGAAGCCGTGAGTTGGAGAGGGAATATAATAATTAAAAGAAGAAATGAAATGAGTTTCCGAGTTTCGGCCATTGAAACCGAATAGAATGAATTGAATGAACGAATAATTGTTCGCAGCGGCACCATATAAAAAAATATCTTAGCTTTATTCGCTTCAAAGGCCAGTCAGCAGCTTCTGCTGCTGCTTCTACTTTTTCCTTTTGGTTCTACGGTACCGTAGCAGCACGTGAGAGAAGAGTAAGTTACAGCACGCAAACCAGTTCCTTTCCTTTGCTTTTTAGTTTGGGTATAATAACAACCGTATCCCTAATCTTTCAAAGATTATCATTTAAAGACGTAATGTTTCTATCTCCACAAAAGAGATCCCTGATCCTGGGAAACAATTTGGGTTGGATTATATTGTGTTCAACTTTATCAATCCACTTTAAAATTTCATAATCTTAAATATTAATTCAATTCATTAATTATTGAGGTAACAATATTTGTACTCTAAGAGTTATTTTAATAAATATAATTTATTTTTAAAATAAAAATTAAATCAACAAGTCATTAATAAAATGTGGTGATAAAATTTTTAATATAATACTTATAAAATTATTAAATAAGTAAATAGAACTCTATTATTTCATATTAAAGGACTTGATTCGTGGGACATACCAGAAGGTCACCTCTACTCTTCCATGCCACAATACATGAAATAATTTTATTATTTTGTTTTTAACAATTAAGTTATTACTAAACAATTGTTATTCATATTGTAACTGTACCTAAGTTGATATAATAGACAAACTGGGTTGCAATTTGAGAAAACCTAAAAATATAAGGTCCCAATTTCATTCGCCTATTTAAATTTTATATTTGTCCGTTAAACTGTGTTCTGTTTGGGCGAAGGGGAAAGGAAGATGAGTTGAGATTGGCTTCTTCGAGGGGTCCGTGAGGTGAATTAGCGTCTGTTGCGGGTAAAAAGAAAAGTAACATTTGGGTATAAATTTTTTGAAGAAATACTTCGTATTTGAGTCGAAAAGTTCCGGCGTATGAAGTTTTACGGGAAAAGCAAAGTTCTTGGGAAATTTACCCATTTTATCACTTTTTAACTTTTAGCTCAAGAAAAGATTATGCTTCATTTTTTTTTTTTTAACAATATCGATCATTTATAAATTTCTTTGACGAAAATACTCCTAAAACAAAGCATACAATATATTTTATTGGAACTATCTTTCGCCCACTAGGATCTATCACCCAGCGACATCTTTTATGGCCCCAACTACGCCCATGTCAATTTCCTTCACTTTCGGAGTTTCTTGAATTCCAGTGAGTTCCTTCACTTCTGGCGACGATTTCCTTTATTTCCCGTGACAAATTCGTGGGAGTTTAATTTTAGTTTCCAGCATACTTTGGCTTAATTATAGTTCTAATCCTCTCCTTTTTTCAATTAATTAACTGTTGCTTAAATCATTAATGATGGTTAAACATTATGATATGTATTGCATGAAAATATTATAATTTTCTAAAGATTGGGATTTCTAATAAATGAGACATTAAATGTTAATATCTCTAAAAAATTATTGATTTAATCTCTAAAAAATTATTGATTTAAACTTAATATTATTTTGAGGCTAAGAGAAGGTTAGTGTGCCGACCAAATTGGAGACGTGGGTGTTTGCCCGTTTTGACTAAAATTTTGGTCATGCCAAGCTTAAGAAGTATTGGCGTCCAAATGCCCATGCGTGGCAAGGGCTGCTAGTTGGACAATGCAAGCAACATAGCTACGTTGCCCAACAAAATGCCTAATCATTGCATGTGCTATTGGCTGGGCAACGCAGGCGACACGCCTAAATCATGGAGTAAAACGCCCAAGCACGGGTAACAACATGATTTCGCCCAATCGAATTAAGCAACAGCAAGTTTTATGAATTTTAGTTTTTCTGTTTTTATAAAGTTTACTCTGATGTTGTCCTAATTTCTTATTTATATATGTCCAACTAAAGATGCATCCTTGGTTACTAAAGATATCAATTCAGGATTACTTCCCAGGCTGCATTTGGAATTTAGCAAGATATAATTTTTCGACTACTCTATAATAACCAGTCAACTAATACTCAATTTGAGTTATACAAAAAGTCAATTCTTAGTATTTTTTAGCGCTGAAGGATTCTAGATTTAGTGGTAATCTCATACATTGTGAAGTATTTATGTTAATGTATATGTCTTATTTAATGTTAGTTGTATACCTAATTTTATTTATTGTGGAGATTTACTTAAGAAAAAGATTGCTATAGATATCTTGTAGAAAGGCATATTATTAAACATTAATAAAGTCTTGTTTCATTTTCATTTTGTCAATTGTCATTTTACTTGTCTAATATTTTAAAAATGATTTGGCTTTGATGATGAAATGTGATGATTCTTAAAATGGATATATCATGGTCAAAATATGGCAATCACCAAAATCAAGCAATTAACAGATCTCAAAAAATTCAAGTAATAGATTAGTCGCTACATTGATTGTCACTTATTTTACACATTCGTTATAGGCTATCACTAGGTTTTTCCAAGAGGTGTCTGATTTTCCCTTTGCGGGACCAATCAATTGTTTATACATGCTTAAAAATAATTTTGTCTAACTTTTTAAATTTTAATTACATTTTATTTTAAGCAATGATGTATAACCTAAAGTTAGTAAGTAGCATAAAATAAAATTAAAAAAAGGAAAGGAGTACCCTACACAAATGACAAAAGTACTAAGCTACTTGAAATTTGAGATAGCTAAATATTTTCTATTAAAATAAAATTGTTGTAATAGGCTAATTTATCAAAATAATAATAGATTACAAGTTGTACAAATTTACCTATACAAATGATTTTAGATGAGAAAATTATTTGAAAAATTACTTAATCCCTTCACAAATTAACGTGATAAAGTTACATGTATAAATTATAACAAAGTATTTATATTTCTACCATTACTTATTTGTATTAACCCATCAATTCTTTCCAATTATTTTTTTAATTGTTGAAAAGTAACAATCAAGAAAAGTCTAGTCATGACTAAAAAATAGTAATAAAACATAAATTATTGGTTAAAATAATAATAAAATATATTGGTTAAAACTAAGTGAAGATAAAACATGCATCTTATTTTTTTATTTTGTCATTGTAGTTTCTCATATGTTACGAAAAAAGGCGTCTCAAAGTTGTAGCTTTAAAAACTGATGTTTTCTTCCTCTAAGAGTTCCCTTCAATTTACACTAACTTTCTAATTACAAAATAATTTCATTACTTATGATTATGTTTTGTGACTAATAATAATATCGTTCTAGCATGTTAAATTTATTAAGGGAATTTTTCCCCAAAAAAAAAAACTTTCTCTTTTGGTGGTAAAAACAAAGTTTAATACAAGGTTGAATTAGAGACCACACAATATTTCTCAGAAATTAAATAACTTGGTCATAAAAATACAACATTATTAAAGACAAAACTTTTAGTTACTATTTCTAGTTTTCTCCCCATAATGACTCATCTAAGATTAAAAAATTAGGGTCTTAACGTTATAAGAATTCATAAAAACTTTAGAGAACACTACTATACGTCATTGATTGTTTGCCTAGATTTACACATGCTTTTAGTTACAAAACAATTTCATCACCTAAAATTATATTTTGTGACCATTTATTTTTGTTATGAATAATGAAATATTATCACAAGATGTTCAATTTTTCAAGGACGTTTTTGTGCCATTTTTTTTTTAACTATGATAATATTTGTCACAAGAATGTTGAATCTTATACCAAATAATGCGCCTCAATAAAGAAATAACTTGGTCACAAAAACATAATGCTATTCAAGACAAAACTTTCAACTACTACTTGTAGTCTTGTCACTATAATTACTCATATATGACTAAAAAATGGGGTCTTAAAATTATAAGAAATTAAAATAGCTTTAGTAACTAATATATGTGTCACAAATAGTTCGGTTAAATTTATATTTATTTTTTAGTTATGAAATATTGTCTTCAATTATAATTGTATTTTGTAACTATGTATTTTGTCATAAATGCTGAAATATTATCCCAAAATATTCCAAATTTAGAGGGAATTGGCGACCAAATATTATATCCCAAATATAACACAAGTCAAGATAAAATTATTAGATATGATTTCATAAATATATCGCATTAAATAACATTTCGTAACCAAATTTTAAAGTATTGCAAAAATTATTATCTTAAAATGTCAAATTTCTTGTAGTGTTAATGCATGAATAAATATCCTAGCTTGATGAATGTGGGCTAAGTGATAGTTGGATAAGCAATTTTGTTTGAAAAATGTCAGATAGGCAAAATGGTCCCCCCGCGGGGGGGGGGGGGGGGATTGTATCTAAATGTGTATGTTTGCATTAACATTAAAAAATATATATTTTAAAATCTGAGTAATTTTTTTTTCGAATTTTGTACAAATGTTGTAATCGTTTGTACCTTAAGAATAATCGTTTTGATTTTGATCCGAATTTTTGGAATATATCGGTTAGTACAAGACGAAGCTATCTAAAGTAATATGACTTTTTCAAGTGCACATTTCAAATGATAAAATGTATAGAACAAGCTAAATTTAACTAGCCCAAAATCCAAATATTTAGCATGTGTAAAATCCATGTGTTGTGTAAATATAGTGACATCACATGTGTAACGTGTCAAACTAAGATCAAAGCTCAGAAAACTATACAAAGGGTTACATTCTTCTTAAACAGGTGAGGCGAAGGTGAACTGAAACAAGAGTAAGAGCAATTAGAAGTAGTTCGAGAAGCAATGATAGATGAAGATATTGGACTCACCGAGAGGAATAGCAATTTACTATGAAGCTATAACTATTCAGTTAACCAAAAAATGTTCCATCAGACTGAAGGAGGAAAGCAAAACCCAGAAGACAAAATATCATTTCGTTCTACAGAAGACCGAAAGAGCAGAAAATATTTTATATTTGGAAACAAAACTAAAAGAATACGCGGGGGCAAATGTCTGAGCTAAAATAAACATGGGCCAAATAATTGAATATAGAGAGTTACCTCAATATAACAAGCCCAAAAATCCAAATAATTGGGACGCCTAAAATTCGACTATTGGTACCCCTTTACTCTCCTCATGAAGCCCCTTTTCCATTACATTTATTTTATTTTGAAAATTTCCTTTTTAAAAAATAAATTTTTTATTTTCTTTTATTGTTAAAACTTAAAGTAGTATTGTGTTATTTTTCATTTCTTTAGCAATCTTATTATTATCTTACACACAAATTAAAAGTTTTTTTGGGTGATAAATTTTTGAATGTTAATCATTGGCTTAAATTACACATATTTTAACTAATAGTTTAAAAGCAATCTCAAGTGAAATATATATATAAACAATAAGAAATATGAAAGAATTATAGATTATTCTATATTTGTACAATTCATTTTACTTGCATAGGAAGTAATAAGTAGAAATTTTTTTAAAAAGATTGATTATAAATGTAAATAATTTGTTAAAAAAATTAATGAGTGTTTACTTCTTATTTATTTTTATTTGTAATTTTATTTGAGTTATGGTTTTATAAGGATGATAAAGGGGTGCCAAAAGTTTCACTCGTAAAATTATTCCGCCATGTAAATATAGCGGCAGCAAAAGGGTAGCATGTCAAACTAATGTCAAGGCTTAAAATCTATATAAAGGGAAACATTCTTCTTAAAGAGCGAAGGTGAAGGCGAATTGAAAATAAATCGTGAGTTATTCTTTCAATGTGCTTCTTTTTCTTTTTCTTTTTCTTTTTTAAGTTGCGATGAAAATTGTTTGGCCTTGTCTTTTATTGACTTCTTCATATGCTTCCAAATTCATAGATTAAAGGAATCGTTCTCCAACTTGTCCTACAATAAACACAAATATAACATAAGAGAAAGAATTCAAAGTAAAACTAAAATAATTAATAATCACGATTCAAAATAAAATATACACATATAAAAGTAACATAATAGCAAACAATATATTATTCATTTTGTTGATAACTATGTATATTCTTCAAACTAAAAAATTATTCCATAATACAATAATAATTATGGGTTAACTCTTGTTACATACTTTATAGTACTGACTTAAATGTGCATCCTTAATCACTGCCTACATGATCTTGCATATAGAACAAAACTATCCTAGAAAATAAGGATACAATGCTAATGGAAAAATAAAATTAGTTAAAAAAAAAAGAAAATCACTGCCTTATATTCTTTAGGCTTAATGTGTAAAATAAGTCAAAGTAAAATCCTAGACATCATTTTATACTCGCACCACTATGTGTTAATTGTTATTGTGTAGAGCATAATCAATTGCTTGCCATTTGCCTGCTCAACTTTGATGATTAGAAAAAAATTATCAAATTAAATATCAATAAATCTAATTATTAAATTTAGGTTAACACTCAATGCATAAATGAAAAGATAGGCTTACAAATGAGTGACATAAATGTGTCAACATTGAGTTTCTATCCACATAGCACTGTATTGGTTAATAGCGAAAGAAGTGTATCACAATTTAAAACTTTACTTATTGCTTAAAATAATAATTAAAAAAAAGACTCGTATGCTGCCATTTTTTTAATTTAATTTTCATTCTCGCTAATAAAATTTAGACCCAAATTAACCATAAATTTTACTACTATTTTTACTTTTGTGATTGTACGTGATTGTATGTGATCCAATCGGAAAAAGAAAAAAAAAGGTCTTGAATTAGTGAAATGATAATAGCTTTGGAGACTAATATTTCGGTTATATATGGTTTGATTAAATTTACTCTACTTTTTTCCGTTACAAAATAGTTGTGTCACCTAGAATTATATTTAGCCAACACAATGTTTTGGTCATAAAATATAGTATTAATTAAAACAATACTTTTGATTACTATTTTTTGGTCTTGTCTTGGTAAGTAATTATTTGCAACCAAAAAATGATGTCCTAAAATTATAAAAACATAAAAATAACTTTAAATACTAATATCACGTGTAATAGATAGTTTGTCCAAATTTATACCAGTTTTCTAATGATGAAATAGTTTCGCCACTTACAATGATATTTTGCGATGATTTATTTTGTCATGAATGATAAAATATTCTACAAAAATATTAAATTTTGGAGGAAAATTTCTGAGCAAAAAGAAAAAAAATTATTGCTTTAACTAAATAATATTTGTCATAAAAAATTTGATCAATGGCCAATTAATGAGTCTCAAACATAAAATTATCAATTATAAAATATAATATAAGTTAGCACAAGACTGTCGGGTACAATTTCAAAAATTTATCATAGTAAGTATCATTTGATGATCAAAATCAAAATCGTTGTAAAAAAAATTATCTTAAAAAGTCAAATGTCTCGTGCTTTGCTAGGGTCACATCATTAAGTGATGTCATGGTGACTATGTGGAAGATTAATAGCTTAGTCGTTGAGGTGTTATAACGTGGGACCTATCAATTAACGTGGCGAATCAATGGATCCATATCCTAGTGACATGGTTAATAGTGCTAGTAAATGACACGTCAATGATAATTGGGCAGGATTAGGCTAAGGTGGACACATGGCTACATATATAGCATTGATGTGGACTTTTTACATGGGTTTTTTAAAAATTAAATGTGATGGTTAAAAATTTGAGAATTTTATAAAAGTTGAGGTTTACTTGACCAATTTTTTTCACATAAATATTGAGGCAAAATTGTGCTTTCAAATTGGCATCTTCAACTTTGTTTCATACGTGGAAATTGCAAAGAAAATAGCATGGGTTTGGGCTATGAAATGATGTAATGAGTTAATGTCACTAGGCTAACTGGAATAAGTTAGAATTGGTTTGTTGTTGTAACATCATTAGTGATGTCATGATAACATGGTGGTGCTAATGTGGAAGATTGATGGGTTGGTTATTGATATGTCATGAGGTATGAGACCTAGTAGATAATGTGGCGATATGATGGCAAGTTAGTGATATCCTAGTGATATGACTAATGATATTAGCAAATGACATGATCGACCATGATTGGTTGACATAGTGTTAAGACAGACACATGGCTGCATATAAGGCATTGATATAGATTGCTAATGTGGCTCCTTCAAAGATCAAATATGATGGTAAGAAGCTTAAGCAATTTCATGAAAATTGTAGTTTACTTGAAAAATTTGTTCACAAAAATATTAAGGCAAGAATATGCTTTCAAAGTTGGCATCTAAAATCTGACTTAGTTTAAGCGAATTTTAAGGAAAATGACATATATTTATTTTGAAAAATTATGTCTAAAGCTGTGGGCCAAAGATAGGATCAAAGTGTCCTTTTAGAGTGATAAAATTATAATTAAAAAAAAAAATTTTTTGGGAGAAGGTATTGTTCTAGAGAACTTTTCAAACTGAATATATTTGATATCATAATGAATGAAAAGACTTCTTCTTCTAGTTATATTGTTGACTTTAATATTTAGCATGGAAGACTTGGTCATGTAAATTTTTCTTATATTAAGAAAATAAAAGAACTGAGTTTACTATCTAATTTAAGCTTATCTAATGATAAATGCAAGGGATGTGTGTGGAAGCTAAATCCACTGAGAAGACATGTAAATAAGTTTAATATGGAGAAAGTAAATTTTATACACTTTTGGTGATCCAAAACAGACTATAACCAAAGGAGTCAAAGGTAATATAGTACATGTATTGATGATTTCTAAAGATATATAAAAATATATTTATTGATAAATAAAGATTAAGTAGGTGAAAAGTTCTTAATTGAAGTTAAAATCAATTTAATAAGATTAAGAATGGATAAATAAGGTGAGTATGATTCGAACATATTAAATGCATATTGTAAGAATCATGGTATCACCTATAAAGTGACACACCTTCTTATGTGTCTAAATCTAATATTGTAGCTTAACTGAAAAATAAAACTTTGAAAAAAATAATAAATGCTATATTAATAAGTTTTAGAGCACCATTGAACATATATAGGTGATTGTTGGAGATTGAATTGGTATTTCAAAATGTCAATATCTCAGGTTACTTATAAACGAGAGCATAAGTTGGTTATTATATAGAAATCAAATATGGTGTGGCAATAAGTCTATAAAGAAGAGACCCATATGCACAAAACCAAGCCTAAGAAAGGAGCTTGTTCCAAGGATCTATTAATTGGGCATTTTCACCTAATAATTCAAATACAGGGAAGACCACTATGGCGTGTCATGTATGTGTAATAGCTTAGCTAACTTTTATAATTTTGCCCTTGTTTTATTTTTTTAATTCAAATTATATTAAGAAATCAACTTCTAATCGAATTAGAATTCAACTTCTATAAAGAAGAGACCCATATACACAAAATCAAGCCTAAGAAAGGAGCTTGTTCCAAAGATCTATTAACTGGGCACTTGCACCCAATAATTTAAATACAGAGGAAACCCATTATGGGGTGTCATGTATGTGCAAGAGCTTAGCCAACTTTTATAATTTTGCCCTTGTTTTAATTTTTTATAATTCAAATTATATTGAGAATTTGACTTCTAATCGAATTAGGATTTATTCTAAATCTTTATCTAAATATAATTCAAATTTACAAACAACAGGTTACTAAGGCATATTTATTTAAAGAACTGAATATATCACACTCTTATTATCCAAAAAATGCTCTCTTTTCTATATTACTTTCTCTGTTTTTGTCGTTGTGAGTTTTGCTATTCTAATATATTGTGTTGAAGTAAATATCGTGATAGTAGTCATTAGATCCTAGAGATCAAACTGTCTTCGTTAGTCTTTCTTGCACCAAGATATTATTTTTTTTAAGGTGTGGAATTTAGTCTTAAAGAAAGTGTCGTCGTATTTCTTGACTATTTCTTCATTATTATCCATCTAAATTTCTGTTGTTTTCCATCATCATTTTCTAATAAAGAGGATTTGTAGAACTAGCTTTTTTTTTTTTTAAGATGAGTAATTGATGGAATTATGAATGAGGTTGTTGTTACAAGGTTTTTTTTTTCCATAAGGATTGATGGAATTACAAATGGGGTTAGTATTACAATTTTTTTTCTTTTCTTTTTTTTTTTTTAGGGGGGAGGGAGGGAATGGAGGGGATGCTATGAAGTATTTAAGGAGAAATGGCATCTCTTTGTATCTCTTATTGTCATTATTTTAAGAATCAATTTTTTATAATAAATATTTCTCTTTTTTGTTAAATAATCAAAATATTTCTAATTTCAAATTTTCTTGGTTTCGATCCAAATAAGAAGTTTCATAAACAAGTCGAATTGGTCCGAGTTCTTTTTTTCTTCTAAAAAACGAAAGAAAAATATCTTCTTTGATAGATACCTTTTGTTCAAGTTTAGTATGCTTTTTAAAAGTTTATTTTTTTAATTTTTACATCTTTGTCTTTCATTTTTTAGATTTCTTTCACTTTTAGTTGAAATACTAACTAGACAACCCAAGAGAGGAGGTGAATTGGATTTTTGAACTTTTAGAAAATGAAAATTAAAGAGGATATAAGTTAAGTAATTAAATTTGAGATAAATAAATAAATGAACAATGAAACTAGAGAGATAGAGTAAGAGAGATCAAACACAATAACTTTTACGTGGTTCGACTATCCCTGCCTACGTCCACGCCTCCAAGCACACCAAGTTTGAGAATTCCACTAAGAAAGCCTCCAAGACTTTAAAGTTTTACAATTTACTTCCAAGGTGTTAAGAAACCTTTACAAGAAGAGATTTTTCTAGTCTCTTAATCTAAGTGTTTCCCAACACTTACAATCACTCTAGAATAAAAATCACAAATTGATTTTCCTCTCACATAATTTTTTAAGATTACAAAATCAATGTCCAATGCCCAATGTGTGAGTAAAAAGAATTATTCTTAAGCTCAATGTAGATGATTAGTGAATATGCTCAGTAGATGTGTTGTTGTTGTTTGATCTGACTTGGATGGACTTATTTATAGTTGGAGCTGAAAAATAGCCGTTATTCCACCTTTTTGACAGAAAACGGATTACCGTTAGTCGTTAACGGATAACCGTTTTCTCTGGTCAATGTTACCGTTGGCCTTGATTTCAAATTATTAGTTGACCGTTAATAAATGCTCTTTCGCCGTTAGAATCCAGAGCCTGCATAAACAAAAAATCCTTTAACCATTTTTGCTAAACGGTTAAAGACTAACAAGAATGTCAGTCGGGATATTATCGGTTAGCCGTTATATATTAATGGTATTTCGTTAATTTCTTGCAACACATAAAACAAAAAGCTTAACTAGTTTCCTTTAAACGGTAGGAGATTAACGAAATAAGAAAATCTGGATATTATCGGTTAGCCGTTATATGTTAACGGTGTTTCGTTAATTTCCAGCAACACATAAAACAAAAAGCTTAATCGGTTTCCTTTAAACGGTAAGAGATTAACGAAATAAGAGAATCTGGATATTATCGGTTAGCCGTTATATATTAACGGTTAGCCGTTTTAATTCTAGTGTTTGATTTGTTGAAGTTATTAAAAAAGCAACCTTTCTGTATTTTATCGGTTATCCGTTAAAAATTAACTGTTTGCTGATTATTCCCAGAAAATCATATTTTTGTGCAGAAAATTTTAAATTTCTCTAAGGCTTGTAAACACATGCAGAGAGTTTTAACTTTTAAGAAAAATATCTGAATTTTCAACAAATATTATCAACAGAGATTAATTATTTGTTATCATCAAAATCAATAAACAAAACATGTATATGTTAACATTTTCCCCCTTTTTGATGATGACAAACAATTAAAAATATTGTGCTCCCCCTAACTATATGCTCCCCCTACATATATGACTTAAAACATTTCTGTCAAAAGAACATGCTTTAGATGCATAAGATTTTTATGTTTTTCTCCCCCTTTATCATCAAAAGAACACGGTTTAGAGGCAGAACATAATTTTGGAAAAAAAAATTTGGGCAGAGTCTCCCCTTAAGATTTTAGAAATCCTTAAGTACAACATAAAAGCAAAAACACTTCCAAAAGCAAACATACACATCCCAACAACTCCAATGCCATATAAAAAACACTCCAAAAAATAAGCAAATATGTATAAAATCAAATAGCGTATCCATAACAAATATAGTTAAGAGAAAATACAATCAAAATATGAACTGTTTATACGAAACAACAAAACAAACTGGAACTAAGAGGCTCGTCGCGAAGAAAGAGGTCGCGTAGATGTAGATTGCGTAAAAGTAGGTCGCGTAGAGGAAGGTCGGGAAGAGGTAGGTCGTGGAGGAGAAGCTGCTGCAGAAGTGCTTCTAGGTTCATACCCAAAATACCTTAGAAGTTGTCGATGTCCAGTAATGATCTCATACTAATGATCGAAGCTCACCTCTTGAAGGGTCTGAAGCTGAGTCTGGAGCTGCTGTTGATCTTGAGAAATAGCATCTAAGCGATCAATGATCGTCTGCTGGGTCTTAGAAATCTGGCGAACATCAACAACTAGCTGATGCAAAATATCAGTGATAGGGGGCCGTGTTCGAGCTGGAGGTACCGCGGAGACCGAGGGATGATTATAATCCATCTCAGGCATGGTAGGATCAGAGGGGGCTGATGATTAAGGAACACGATGAGGAGGAGATGGAGGACAAGCTCCAAGTCTGAAATTAGGAAGTTGATCGGGAGGATAAATATCATTAAGCATTCTATCATCCTCAGGAGCAATTAAAGTGTCCTGATTCTTAGCATTGGCAATCTTGTGCCATTGGTCGTTTCTCCTAGTAAAACCAACACTACTCATTGCATCTCAAGCAATTTTCTTGGGCTCTTTGTACACTGGTTCCCGTAATGGAACATGAAAATGCCGCAATATCCTAGTGATGATACTGCCGTAGGGAAGCAAACGATAGGTGACTACTAGAGTGGTTAACATATGATGCACAATAATATATCCTAAGTTAACAGATCGCCCTCTAAGTAAACTATCCAACAGTCCAACATCCATACATGTAACCTCATCTGAATGACCCCTCCTAAGTATAATTATATGATGCAAAATACTATGAAAAATGCGAACCTAAAGAGGCAATAACTGAGCCCGAAAAGGTAAGCTGCATATCTCGTCACTAAGTTCCCTACAACGACGTATATTTCTCACACCCTCATTATGGATAAAATCATCAAAGGACAATGTTTTTCTAGAGGTATAAAATGTAGTACCCTCATCCTCAATCCCAAGAATAACGGTATTCAAAAATTCAACATCAAAATCAATAGATATACGACCAACCGCAATGACTATTCTATCCAAACGACTAGCTGATAATTCCATATTGGAATAGAACACCCTAACTAGATTGATGTAGGATCTATCATCAACATTAATGGCTAATTCCCAAGGTCTAAGCATGTTCCTAACACTTTTACCACATACAATGAGGTCCTAAAAATTATCTATGTCCACAAAGTAAGAGTCTAGTACGTGTCTACCTATAAAACGATCCTCAAATCGTTTGCGCAATGCGGCTGTAGAGAAGTGTAATCTTTCAAATTCAGAAGTTTTCCGTGGTTATGTTGGGTTGATAAAGGGTGTATGTTTCCTCCTCTGTGGTCTCCGTGATAACTCAGCCATGATGTATAGAAGAAATCTTTCGGAGTATAGATTTTGGAGTAAGTGAACCGATTATTATATGAAAGAGAACTAGAGAAAGAAGAATTTTGGGTCAATATGTCAAGAGATTGTGGAAGATTTGATCAAAATTATCAATCTCCAGCCCGCTGCTCTTAGGGTTTTGATTTGAAATTTTTCGATTTTGAGTACGATTTGGAGTTTTGAATCGATAGAATCTTTCTAAAGATGATTAAAAGGCTTTTTTATTGGTGTAATATGTTGGGAAAAAGGAGAAAATCTGAGAAAAAATGAGATGAAAAGCTTTGGTTTCGCAACAATGGTGGAAACGGTGAGAGGGTAAATGAGAAGAAAAGGGAGAACTATGACCAGTAATATAGTTTGCGATATCGGTGAACCGTTTGGAATAAATGGTGAGAGATTAAACTCCCGAGAGTGTGTAATGAATAATCTGTCAAAGATTAAGGATAAACGGTGAAAAGGTAATGTTAATGTAGCCCTTTGTTTTTAATCGGTTTACCGTTAATAGTAAACGGTGAGGGGGTAATAGCTGAGATACTTCCAGTCTTTAAACGACTTACCGTTATCTTCAAACGGTGAGAGGGTAAAGAGTTCACAAAAATATCTTAGTTTCTGGAGATAAACGGTGAACTGTTTATAGTAAAATAGTTATTCGTTTATTTGTTTCGCATATTAGATTCAATATCTGACCATCAAAGATAACATATCAAGATCATGACTTTGATCTGAAAGTATTCTAAGGTCATTTTAATGCCAAATTCATACAAAATAAACATAAACATTACTAGGTTATTAAAACATCATATCATAAGTTCAGTTATTGAATAAACATAATAGCATTTTTAGAAATATCAATGTGAAAATTTCATCATTCCAAGTTCGTGCCGAATTTTTAAAAATTATTCTTTGCAAAGAGGTTTTGTAAAAATATCGGCGAGTTATTTTTCTGTAGAAATAAATTCTAATGTAACATCTCCCTTTTGAACATGATCTCTTAAGAAATGATGTCTAATCTCTATATGCTTGGTTCTAGAGTGCTGGATAGGATTTTTTTGGAAAGATTAATAGCACTAGTGTTATCACATTTGATAGGAATTTGTTTAAGTTTAATGCCATAATCTCTAAGTGTTTGTTTCATCCAAAGAGCTTGTGTACAACAATTGCCTACGGCAATATATTCCGCTTCAGTAGTTGATAGTGCAACTAAGTTTTGTTTCTTATTAAATCATGAAACAAGAGAATGACCTAAAAGATGACAAGTTCCACTAGTACTTTTCCTATCCACCTTATAACCAACAAAATCAGCATCCGAATAACAAGTCAAATCTATATGAGTTCCTCTAGGATACCAAAGGCCAAGATTTATGGTTCCACTCAAATAACGAAAAATTCATTTAACAACAAGCAAATGAGATTCCTTAAGACATGATTGAAATCTTGCACACAAGCATACACTAAACATGATATCGGGTCTACTTGCAGTTAAGTAAAGTAAAGAGCCGATCATACCTTAATACTTTTTAATATCAACTTCTTTACCTTTTTCATCTTTGTCGAGCTTGATTGTTGTACTCATTTGAGTGCTCTTAGTGTTTGATTCTTCAATTCTAAACCTCTTGAGCAAATCTTTGACATATTTAGCTCGGTTGATGAAAATTCCCTCATTATTTTGTTTGATTTGAAGTCCAAGAAAATACTTCAATTCTTCCATCATGCTAATTTCAAATTTCTTACTCATACAGGATGAAAATTCTTTGCACAAAGACTTATTAGTAGAACCAAAAATAATATCATCAACATAAATTTGAACAACAAGTATGTCTTGGTTCTTATGCTTAACAAAGAGTGTAGTATCGGCTTTTCCCATTGAAAAATTGTTATCAAGTAAGAAATTTTAAGCTTATCATACCATGCTCTTGGTGCTTGTTTTAATCCATACAATGCTTTTGATAGCTTATAAACATGATCTGGAAAATTTTCAATTTCAAAACGAGGAGGTTGTTTCATATAAACTTCCTCCATAATATAACCATTTAGAAAAACACTTTTGATATCCATTTGAAATAAAATAAAATCTTTATAACATGCATATGCTGGCAATATTTTGATGGATTCTAATCTAGCTACAGGTGTAAAAGTCTCATCAAAATCAATTCCTTCTTCTTGGTTGTATCCTTGAGCCACTAATCTAGCTTTATTCCTTACAACTACACCAGATTCATCTATCTTATTTCTAAATACCCATTTAGTTCCTATGATGGATTGATGTTCTGGTTTAGGAACTAATTCCAACACTTTATTTTTCTCAAATTGATTTAACTCCTCTTGCATTGCCATAATCCAAGATTCATCATTTTCAGCATCCACAAAGGATTTTGATTCAATTTGAGAAATAAATGCAGCATGCTCACATGTATTCCTAAGTGATGATCTAGTTATAACACCTCTAGATGGATCTCCTAAAATGGCATTCTTTGGATGAGAAGAAATATACCTCAATTCTCTAGAAAGTGCTTGAGAAGCATCTTAATTTTGTTCTGCACTTGTTTCTTCATGTTGCTCCACTTGATTTTCTGTATTCTTTTGGCTATTATTTGATGAATCTTTTTGAATATTATCATCTGCATCATCACTAACGGCAAGTTTCTTCGTAGAGAACGTATTAGACTCATCAAAAGTAACTTGCATAGATTTTTCCACAGCCAAAGTTCTTTTATTATAAACTCTATAAGCTTTACTTGAGTTTGAATACCTAAGAAAGATACCAACATCAGATTTTGGATCAAATTTTTCAAGATTGTCTTTTGTGTTCAAAATAAAACATTTACATCCAAAGACTTTGAAATAACCAATGTTGAATTTTCTATCTTTCCAAAGCTCATAGGGAGTTTTATTTAGATGAAATCTAATCAATACCCGATTTAAGACATAACAAGCGGTATTGACGGCTTCGACCCAAAAATATTTAGGTAATGCATTTTTATTTAACATAGTCCTAGCCATTTCTTGAATAGATCTATTCTTTCTCTTAACAACTCCATTTTATTGTGGAGTTCTAGGTGATGAAAATTGATGTTCAATTTCAAAGTCATTACAAAAAGTCTCAAATGCATGATTTTCAAATTCTCTACCATGATCACTTCTAATACAAGAAATAGAATACCCTTTTTCGTTTTGAACCTTTTTATAAAAAATTTTAAATGCATCAAAGGCATTATCCTTATTAGTTAAGAACCATACCCATGTGTATCTAGAGTAATCATCCAGAATTACAAAGGCATAATACTTGCCATTTAGGCTAGCATATCTAGATGGTCCAAACAAATCCATGTGAAGTATTTGAAGTGGTTTTGAAGTAGAGACATGATTCTTACTTTTAAAAGAAATTTTGATTTGTTTTCCAAATTAACAAGCTTCATAAATTTTATCCTTTTGAAAACTGATTTTTGGAAGTCCTTTAACCAAATCATTTTTTGAAATTTTTGAAATCAAATCCATATTTGCATGACCTAGTCTTCTATGCCATAACCATCCATCATCATGCAAGGCAGAGAAACATTTATCAATGGTAGATGCACAATCTATATTAATAGTATGACATTAACACATCTATTTCCTACAAAAAAAAATTTTCCATCACATGCATTTTCAATAATGCATTTAGATTTATCAAAAACTACTTTATAACCCTTATCACATAATTGACTAATGCTAAGTAAATTATGTTTTAAGTTTTCAACCAAGCACACATTTTCAATAAGAGTAGAAGATACATTACCGACATTCCCAATACCAATGATCTTTCCTTTTGAATTATTTCAAAATGATACATCTCCACCATTTTCGATCTTGGTAAAATTTGAAAACCAAGCATAATTTCCTGTCATGTGTTTTGAACATCCGCTGTCCAGGTACCATTTATTTTTCTTCTTCTTTAAGTCCAGTAGAGAAAATTTCAGTTCTTAGGTACCCAAATTTTTTTGGGTCCTTGAGTGTCAGCAATAGTTTCTTTTGGAACCCAAATATATTTCACACCATAATAAGCGTTTCTTTTTACAAGACATCTATTTTTCATATGACCATTTCTATTGCAATAGTGATAAGTAATTTTGTGATCACTTGTGGATGTAGCTTTAACAAAATAATTATTATAATACTTTTACTTCAAGTTTGGCTTATACCCAAGTCCTCCTTTATCAAAGACACATTTTTTAGAGTTAAGTAAATTATCCAACATCTTTTAGTCATTTGTAAATTTTATCACAATTTCATTTAATTCATTATTTTTCTTCTTAAATACTTCATTCTCTTTTATCAATTCTTTAACATGTGATTTCTCATTTAAGGATGTAATTTTATCATGCAATATTCTATTTTCTAGTTCTAAGCATGTAATCTTTGCGTTCAATGATTTATTTTCATTTTTGAGATCTATCAATTTCTTTTTAAGATATACATTCTTTTTACCTATTTTCATCAACTCATTATGCAATTTTTTAAAAGCATCATATAATTCATCATAGGTAAGAAGATCATTTACCTCATCTAGTTCATCATTTGATTCATCTCCAATCGCCATGAGAGCTAGATTTGTCATTTCTTGATGCTCTTCATAATCACTTGTTTTTCATCGGTGTTATCCCACGTGGCCACCATTGCTTTCTTCTTGAACTTGTTGAGAAGAAGACATTCCGATCTTATATGGTCAGGCTTCTTGCACTCATAACATTTAATTGCTTCTTTCTTCTCCTTTTGGTTCTTGAAATCTTTAAATTTTCTTCGTTCACCAGTTTTCTTAAAAAATTTTCTAAACCTTCTAGCAAGCATGCCCAACTCCTCATCATCAGGCTCACTTTCTTCATCACTTTCAAATTTTGTGACTTTGAGAGTAATGTTTTTCTTCTTCTCTTCATTTCCTCTTTCAACTGCCAAATCTTCCTCATAAGAAATAAGAGAACCGATTAAATCATCAATAGGTAAAATATTTAAATCTTTAGCTTCCTCAATAGCAGTTTTTTTTTGTCTTCATTCCTTAGGAAGTGATCTAATGATTTTCTTAACTTTCTCGCTATTTGAAAAAGTCTTTCTTAGGGCTCCTAGAGTGTTCACTATGTCCGTAAATCTAGTGTACATAGAATATACACTCTCATTTTGTTCCATCTGAAACAACTCATATTGTCGAGTGTACTTACTAATTTTAGACTCTTTTACTTGATTCGTGCCTTTATAAACAACTTCAAGTTTGTGCCAAATTTCATAAGTACTTTCACAACTTGACACTCTATGAAATTCTTTTTTATCTAGTGCACAAAATAAGGCATTCATAGCTTTGAAATTTAGAGAAACTTTTCTCTTTTCCAAATCATTCCATTCCCGTGAAGGTTTTAGAATATCTTCCCCGACTTCATTTTTAGTCAAAGGCATAAATGGACCATCACATACAACTTCCCAAATTTCATAATCTAGGGCTTGTAAGTAAATTCTCCTCCTAGTTTTCTAATATGGGTAGTCATTTCCGTCAAAAAACGGTGGTCTAGTTGTAGATTGTCCTTCTGTAAATGTTGAATTATTTTGGGTTGTTATGGATCTTTTACTCTAAACGATTAAGTCCTAATTAGAGAACCAAGCTCTGATATCAAATGAAATACTAACTAGACAACCCAAGAAGAAGGGGTGAATTGGATTTTTGAAATTTCAAAAAATAAAAATTAAAGAGGATATAAGTTAAGTAATTAAATTTGAGATAAATAAATAAATGAACAATGAAACTAGAGTAAGAGAAATCAAAAACAATAACTTTTACGTGGTTCGACTATCCCTGCCTACGTCCACGCCTCCAAGCACACCAAGTTTGAGAATTCCACTAAGAAAGCCTCCAAGACTTTAAAGTTTTACAATTGACTTCCAAGGTGTTAAGAAACCTTTACAAGAAGAGATTTTTCCAGTCTCTTAATCTAAGTGTTTCCCAACACTTACAATCACTCTAGAATAAAAATCACAAATTGATTTTCCTCTCACATAATTTTTTAAGATTACAAAATCAATGTCCAATGCCCAATGTGTGAGTAAAAAGAATTATTCTTAAGCTCAATGTAGATTATCAGTGAATATGCTCAGTAGATGTGTTGTTGTTGTTTGATCTGACTTGGATGGACTTATTTATAGTTGGAGCCGAAAAATAGCCGTTATTCCACCTTTTTGAAAGAAAACGGATTACTGTTAGTCGTTAATAGATAACTGTTTTCTCTGGTCAATGTTACCGTTGGCCTTGATTTCAAATTATCGGTTGACCGTTAATAAATGCTCTTTCGCCTTTAAAATCCAAGGCCTGCATAAACAAAAAATCCTTTAACCGTTTTTGCTAAACGGTTAAAGACTAATAAGAATGTCAGTCGGGATATTATCGGTTAGCCATTATATATTAACGGTGTTCCGTTAATTTTCAGCAACATATAAAACAGAAAGCTTAACTAGTTTTTTTTAAACGGTAAGAGATTAACGAAATAAGAGAATCTGGATATTATCGGTTAGCCGTTATATGTTAACGGTGTTCCGTTAATTTCCAGCAACACATAAAATAGAAAGCTTAACCAATTTCCTTTAAATGGTAAGAGATTAACGAAATAAGAGAATCTTGATATTATCGTTTAGCCGTTATATGTTAACGGTTAGCCGTTTTAATTCCAGTGTTTGATTTGTTGAAATTCTTAGAAAAACAACCTCTTTATATTTTATTGGTTATCCGTTAAAAATTAACGGTTTGTGCAGAAAGTTTCAAATTTCTTTAAGGCTTGTAAACACATGCAGAAAGTTTTAACTTTTAAGAAAAATATCTGAATTTTCAACAAATATTATCAACAGAGATTAATTGTTTGTTATCATCAAAATCAATAGACAAAATATGTATATGTTAACAATTTTGAAACTTAATATTGGGAAACAAGGAAAACTAGAAAAAATATTTTTTATTTTCTTTTTTAAAAATTTAGATTTAATTTTATATTTTCAGAACGTATTTAAAAATATCTGCTAAATACATATTTGTGTTTCATAAATTCAAAAAAATAGAAAATAGGATTTCAAAATAATACCGAATGCATCCCTATTTACCAGGGCTAATATTATTATTTAGGTTTAAGTTTTGACGCATTTTAGCTATATAATATATTTTTATTTGGTTATTATTTTTATTTAATTTGGCAATTCGACAAGGTTATCGGTTTGAATTGGATTCGATATTATCCGTATATGATCCAAGCCCATAATTTCATATCGGGCCGTTTGGGTAGTTAGTATTGGGCAACAACGGGGGATTTTAGTCTTGTGATGTCGCATTCCAGACCAAAATTAAAAGTTCATTTTGAAACTGATTTTCCAAGAAAACCAGCGGAAGAAACTCTTTCAGGTCCTGCCGCATCCACCACCAACAAATCCAGCGCGAAACTTGTGATTATATATATATATATATATATAATTAAATTACAAATATTATAACTTACAGTTGTAAATTTACATAAACCTCATAATATAAATCTCATCTTTTATGTGTACTTATAAATTTATAGAGGTCCCATTTTTATGTATACTCTTTACACAGGCGATAAGTCACAGCAGTCACAGCAGCTCCCGTATATCAAATATTTATATACTAGAGCAGCGAACTGTTGACTGCCTAACTGCGGCGCTGTCATGGCTGCATTCCTACCCAGCAACGCCAGCAGCTCTTGTTGTTCATTGAAATTCTCAAATTTACCCTCTAAATCTTACGTGTCTACTCTTCCCGCCTTTCCCCTTCTTCGTCGTCGGTCGAACCACCATCGTCATCATCTATCTCTCAACCGCGCAACAGCCGCCCTTTCCGCTGTCGAATCTCCTTTGAAATCTTCCTCCGACGGTCAGGATGAGAAAAGCCAGCCTCTGCTTCAAGTCACAGGCTTAACGGCCGTGATCGCAGAGTCCAAGCAGGAAATTCTCAAGGGCGTCAATCTCTTGGTCAACGAAGGAGAGGTCAGTTTCAAATTTTCAGTTTTCAACTTAAATCTATAATCAATGAAATGAAAGCATTAGCTTGATTCTTTTGATTTTTCACCTATAGGTTCATGCGATCATGGGAAAGAACGGTTCTGGGAAGAGCACTCTTTCAAAGGTTTATTTTTTAATTTCCATTTTCTTAATATTTTTATCTGTAAAAATGATAAATAATTAAAGATTGCTGAAATTAGGGCGTGAACGATGTGTAGGTTCTGGTTGGGCATCCGGATTACGAAGTGACAGGAGGGAGCGTCGTGTTTAAAGGGGAGAATCTGCTAGAAATGGAGCCTGAAGAACGCTCACTCGCTGGCCTTTTTATGAGTTTCCAGTCTCCAGTTGAGATCCCAGGAGTCAACAATATTGACTTCCTTCACATGGCTTATAATGCTCGAAGAAGAAAACTTTGTCAGCCTGAGCTAGGACCAATTGAGGTTAGATATTAATGACCGTATGATTCATAAATATCAAATGCCAATTAAAAGTAAAATTATGCATAAACATAGCAGTCGCTACTCACTAACATATGCTATATTAGCTTCCATTCTTTTAGTTAGTAGGTGCTCTTTCAATATGTTGCTTTTCTCCTATAGCTGCATTATATGGAAGTACTTCCAACCATATTGTCACTTATCTTTCTTTGTTTGATGTATCTGATTGGAGTATGTTTCATTTACTTTTTATCATGTTTTATGCTTGCAGTTTTATGCTTACTTGTACCCTAAACTAGAACTTGTGAGCATGAAGACTGACTTTCTTAATAGAAATGTCAATGAAGGATTTAGCGGTGGTGAAAGGAAGCGCAATGAAATTTTACAGCTTGCGGTATGAATATGCTTTCTCATTTTATATTTAATTCTGATCTGTTTCTTATAAGGAAAATAACTTGATAATGATTTGAAGCCCCAAAAAGATGGCTGTTTCCACCTTAGAAAAATTATTGCTTTTAAGATTTCAATGGTTTCTGAGCTTAGGTTTTCTTAGGTTTTGCTAATGGTTATATTATTTTGTATAGTTGAAATTGATGAGAAGGAATTATATGCTCTTTCTGCATTTGAGCTTGCTCTTGCTATATATTGAATAATGAGATTTGAGGGTGTTTGTACATTTTTCTTCTCTTTTTGATGGATGAAATTAGAGCAGAACAATGTTGGATGAGAGTCTTAAGCCAAACAGTGCAGTGAGATGGAGGAGATGTAGATATTTAGGCTCCATGCACATTTGAGTTCCTGTTTTCTTGGAAAGCCGAGATGAGACCTGATATTTAAATTTTCCTCATTTCTCATTAGGTGTTTGCTTCTGTGTATTACAGGTTTTGGGAGCAGACTTGGCTATTTTAGATGAAATCGACTCGGGATTGGATGTTGATGCACTTAGAGATGTAGCAAAAGCAGTGAATGGGCTTTTGACTCCTAAGAATTCTTTACTGATGATAACTCATTATAGACGGCTTTTGGAGTTTCTAAAACCTACATTTATCCATATCATGGTGAGTCAAATTGAATGCTACAAAATTACTTTGTGGATTCGTATTTGTGGTGGAGTGTTTGTATCCGAAAGTAATAATGGGATAATAAGTTAATTACATATGGGGGTCCTGTAGTCACATGGGATAACTGGAAATGGTCATTTAGTTCTTGTTGGATGCTAAAAGATTAAATGATCACTAAATGCATTTAACCATAGCCTAAAAGGTTATACTTATTTTAAAATCTAGGTCAGATATCTTAAATTAGTTGCTGTTGTTGAACATATTAACTCTTGTGAAATATATTCAATTTCAACATGTACTCAGCTTTTTATGTTGTTATGTTTATCAAAATTAAATTCTGGTCTTCCTTGTTCCTTGACTTTGTCCTTCTTTTAACTGTTGGGAGGGCTAGGTTTATGGAAAACGCGCTATGGAGGTTGATGCTAAAAGAATTCTCTTGCTTATATATTTCTCTTACTATTCATTGTAATACATAAAACCTCTCTATGATCGTTTTGCTGAACCAAATTAATTTTATTACTGTGACGAGGATATAACTTAATAGATGTGTGTAGTCACAAAAATTAATATTTTGATTTACTTATCCTTAGTGCAAGTGATTTAGACGTAAAGCATGCACTGCATTATTAATTATTAAAAGAACATGTCAAATCCAATGTATAGACATAAATAAAAGATAGACATAGTTTCAAAAAACTTATACGTGTATCCATGTAGTGTTATGCTAGCTCATCATAAAAGTCTAAATGTTTGCCTCATCTTTAATTTTTTTTCTCTACAGTACATTGTATAAAACATTGTCCCAAACAACTTTAAAAAAATATTTTGTTCCATCTTAAACCTTTAGTGTAACATAGCATATATATTTTTGGAATATACAAACAATTATTTACTATGTGGAGTCCAGTTTCTTAAGACAGGATCTAGAAAAATTATAACTTATTACAATATGAAATTTATTTTTCTTTATAATTGGCCCAAATTGGGATCAAATTTTTTATGACCATATAGATGTTATTTCTTTAAAGAGTATCACTGTAGAGAGGTGTTACTGTAATAAGTTTTTTTTTTTTTTTCACAGAGTTAGAATTTAAAGTTCAAGGTACGAAGAGAAATTCAACTCAATAACATAGTCACACCTAAAGGAGCTTAACAATGATTTAAAAATGTGTGTGTGTGTCAGAGAGAGAGAGAGAGAGAGAGAGAAAAGAGACCGTCAACTTTATGAGACTTTGATCACTACTCAACTTTATGTTTTAGTAAATATACACATTTTAAGTCTTTGTTCTTATTGAATTTATTTTTTGTAATGTCTATGGTCTTTTAGGAAGATGGAAGAATCATAAAAACGGGGGATGTCTCCATAGCAACAGTTCTTGAGGAAGGTGGCTATAAAGCAATCTCTGGATCGTAATTGTAGACCATTGGTAACTGTATTCTCTCTCTCCCTCTCTCTTTTTCTAAGAAAATATTTTTCCCCCCTGCTGTAGCAGATTTGCTGTCATATTGTGAGCTCAAATTAGTTAAACATTTTCTGCTTTATTTTTAATGGGTCAAGAATTGTTTATTCGTTCAGTGATCAGCTAAGCTAACGCTCCTTCTACTGCCTGTTTTGGATGTATTGTACTGCTTTTAATCTTACAATGAGCTTGCCTCTGAGGGATTTCTGTGTCCTGTCAATTATCCGCTGCTGCCTTCTGTAAATGTTTCTTGTAGCTTCATGCTTAGCATGTGCTTTATGGGTTGGGACAAGGAACTGCATAATAAGAGGCAAAGATTGCTCTATCTTAGTACTATTTCTTACCTTAAAACTGTTTTTTTTTTGGGGGGGAGGGGGGGGGGCGTGATTTAAAAAAAAAGAAAAGAAAAAGAAGAAGAGATAAAGATGCTTCTCTCTGGTTGAGCCTAGTCAATTACTATGTCCTTTTATAGTGGAGGCCTATAACTTGGACTGCAGGTAGGGGATGGCTATGCTATACACCACGAATCCCGTATGTAACTTTAAATCAAGTTGCGTTTTCATCAGGCATTTGTTTATGAGCTTTATCTCAATAACACACACACACACACACACACGCATGTGTGTGTGTGTGTATGAGAATTCAGACTTCAACTGTGATTTAACAGTTAAAATACTGGTGTATCCATGGTTAGTCATACAATTGGTTGATTACATTGAAATAGTTTTTCACTCTGCACTTTCTATATGATTCGTGAGTTGCATACAACAAAAATTAAAGATAAGACTAATAATGACTGAGGAAAAGAAGAGAGAAACATAAGAAATTTAGAAGCTAAAGAAAGAGGAGCATTGGTGCAATTATATATGTAACATC
This sequence comes from Aegle marmelos, assembly GCA_030449875.1. NCBI lineage: Eukaryota > Viridiplantae > Streptophyta > Magnoliopsida > Sapindales > Rutaceae > Aegle > Aegle marmelos. The sequence continues at coordinate 18,583,946 of JASUUL010000143.1, forward strand.
TATGGAATAAAATATAGAAAGATAGCCCCGGAATAATAACTAATACTCATGTATTTAATGGTTGCTGATTAAAGTGGGGATCAGGATACTGGGATAAAGAGAAGTTGAAAACCATGTGTCTTCTAAGATCTCATTAGACTAAGTGCCTTACCTTATAGGAAGCATGGTGTCAGGGATTTTTCTTCTATCTCACCTGTCCTTTTGTTTGTGTGTGTGTGTCTCATTCTGTTTCTAGTGTTTCCCAGTTCTACTTACTTTCTAGCTGCTTTTAGTAAATACCAATCATAAAAATTGCCTTATAAGACATTGATTACCTTCTCAATATTCTGTTCCAATATTTTCACGTCACCCTTGATGAAGTCACACCATTGCCAAGACATCACTTCATTCCTGTATATTTCTTCTTAATTCATTATTTTACTCTCAACTGATGTGTAATGCTCCATGAGCTCTGTTTTTGAACTCCTAATAAATGCTCTCATCCTGGTAATTCTGTTCTTTGATTTGTGACACTTTGGCAAATATATCCCTATACTTGTCTTGGATGAGAGCAAAAGAGTGCTGGTATTGGATCTTTATCCTGAAAATTTCGAATTGCTGTTGCAGATTTGTGCATAAGAGCCCGGTGTGTTCCATTGAAGTTCTTTGGATAGAATTGGCTAAGTCTCTTCTATGCTTTAATAGGTTGTCTTCACAGATTTTCTGCCCTGCTGTCCCTGGTTTACTACATCAGACCAAGTGCAATGCCAGCCTTATGTCTTATGTCTCAAGTCCTTGCACTCTGATTTCTTTGTCAGAGGGCCTGATTTCTGAGAATCTAGAGGTCTTGTTAAGATTTTGATAAGTATTTGTAGTTGGCTTGTCATGATATGGGAAGTAGTGTCGGCAGTTGCTGTGGTCAATGATCTGGTAGTTGATAGTGTAGAACACAAAATGAAAGCTTTGCTTGTACCGCACACTGATGGTTTGTTAGATTTGACATAAGAAATGGATTGAACGACATCAACAGCTGGGAAGATCTGAAAGATATATTAATTTCTGTCTCAATGCCAATACAAAGCTAGATGACAATAGAAAAGACCCTCCCATGTCACTGTAGCCATATTCGTGTTTGCATTATACATGGTTGAGGAGGGATAAGCAACGAATAATTTGCGAATTCCATTTCTGCACCAATTATCCTTCTTCTTCTCTTATTTTGCTCTTTCATTTTAAATTTTCAATTCGGGTTTATGCTAGACCTAGGATATAGAAGATCATGAATTGAAAAATTATGATAACATAGCAGTTTCATAATGATCAGCTGCTTTAACAATGTGGTAGAAAATGAGTAGACATGTATGATTTTTATATGCTAAAGGTGGTTGCATGAGTTGGATTCAAGCTTCATTTATTAAGCAATCCATGTTCCTGTTTTTACTTGCTTCAGAATTTAACTGTTAATTCCATCAAGTGAGGCAAAATACTATGTGACTAGTGGAGCTGATAGTAGATTAGTAGCAATGCTACAATCACAAAGTTTAATCCCAAGTATTTGGGACAAAGTGATGCAGCATTCATTCATTGGCCACCTATGGTTGGATAATCAAATTACTGTACTGCAATGGCAGTCCGAATGCAGTGCCACATCACTATGATCCAAGACTTTGGGATACAAACTTTGTAAGTATTTATCAATATTCCATAGATTGGTTGAAGCTCTCCTACTTGGAAAAAGTGACACCTGGAAATCTGTTCTTTCACAAGGAGTTAGTTGACTACTGAATCCTCCAAGAAAAGCTTTGTCTTAAGGCCCTTCATTATTTTTATCATTTTCTTACTACCCATGCCATCTGCCTAGTTCCACTTGCACAAATCAATGGAAAAAAGCACTCTGGGTTTGTAGTTAGACATTTGTTAGCAAATCCTCTAAATTTGGGGACCTGCCACTTTCTGGAGTCCGTGTTTCCTCCATTGTTTAGGGGATATGTTATTGTTGTCTGTTAGAAGAATTTTCCATGTAGCTTTTTATGGTTAGAATTTTGTGCCTCAGATCTGTGAACAAATGTGTGTACATTTGCAATTTAAATATTCATGTGTAAGCAGTACACTGGTTTTATTGTCCTTGTGTATGAATCTTATTGGTACCTCTTCTTTCAGTGGTATTTCAGAAATTAAGCGGTAAATGGTACACTGGGAATATTTTATGTTGGAGAAACATCAATTGCGAGTAAAATGCCCAAGGTATGCTTTCCCGAACATGATGGTCTGAGAATCACTTATTTCAGATGTGAAATTTCAATTTCCATCAGGTGAAATTAATAAAACGGGGAATAATAAAATGAGAGACAGGAAAATCTAAAGACTACGCTGACAAAATTTCTGAGATTTTGTGATGGATTAAGAAAATGTAAAATGATTTTCGAGTTTGCATATCGGGTAAATGTTAGATCCTTATTCGTGTGATCTTGCTGGTGCAGATCTGTTAGCTTCTTCCCATAGACAGTTGCCCGCTATTAGCTGTTGTTATTTTGTACAATATCTTTTGGTTAATGCTTTATATATTTTTCAATGGAAATTCTTTGTTGTTTTGGCTGTAACATATTTCATCTCTCTAAATGCAGTTTCGATAGTTTTTATTAAATATTTATGTTCTTGAGATTTTGGTTAATAAAAAGTAATAATGTTAAAGTGGAAACTAAGAGGAAGATAATTTGATTGAGCAAGAAAGAGTCCAAAAAAAAAATTAAAAAAATTGAAAGAGTGAGAAACTAATTTAAGTTTCGACTATTGATAATCAATGGTAATTTTGCCCTTTTGAGAATGACCGGATATACAGTAAAAAAGTAAGCGTTAGGATGAAAACTAGTGGATAGGATTCAAATAATTACATCTGTTTAATTATACCTGTTTGTTAATTTAGATACAATATTCGAATAGGATGCAAAGAAAGAGGCGGAGACCAAGTAAAATTGTTTATTATTATTATTATTATTTATTCAAATGGTAGCCATTTGCCGCCACAAGAATGTGAAGCCGTGGGCGAAACTCCAAAACCTCATCGTTTAAATTTTCCAGTTGTCTCAGAATTTCCGAAGAAAACCTGCTGGCATTGTTTTCATCAGCAGCCTTTGTCCATTCTCCATATCGAATTTTTATTTTTAATTTTTAAACGAAGAGTAAATGCATGGTTAAGTCGTTAAGTGTTTTTTTTCAAAACAGAAAATTAATCAATTGGACCATCCAGCTCTCTGCTTTGCTATGCATACAATTTTTAACTTACAAGAAGAAAGAACAAAGACACCTTGTAATCTGGTGAAACGGTCATGGAGAGCTTTTAATTTTAGAAAATGACTGTATAGACTTATTTTAAAATAAATTTTAAGGATACGTGCGATTATTTCTAAACACAAAAAGAGAATTTATTTATTCTAAACAAAAAGCAGTTTATCATTTCTAAAAATAAAGGGGTCTTCCTCTGATCATTTTTCCAACTTAAAATAAACTTTTTTGTAACATTCATACGGTATTATTGTATTTAGAAGAATTAGTAAGATTTTAAAGGCTTCCTAAACTATTAGATATATGGTATTCAAGCTTAAAACAAGTTCGATTTAATTAAATATCACTTTCATAATTAACGATGAAAAATTAAGGGAAATTATCTCTGTCATTAGGGTAAGAGTTACTCAATTCTGTCTTAATTAGTAGAGGCACGTGTTTTTTAAACTCTATTTTTTCAAAGGTGAAGTTGATGATCAACTTGATAGACAGTAGTTAAAATTTTAAAAGGAAGCACTAAGCACAGTATAACATCCTTATAGTAATACTTTATATAGGAATAATTTGCATGTAGTTATAAAAAAATTATAGTTCTAATTTAGACTAATCATAAATAAGAATAAACTCAAAGTTATATTAAAACTCTAGTTTTTTTATATCTCTTCTTAAGAAACTTACATCCACGTATAATAATTAGCTGCATATTACAAACTTCTTTATAAAATTTTACTGGTTTACAAATCGACTTTGTAAAATTCTATCAACTTTTACAATACTTGTAAATAATTTTTTTAATTTATAATTTAAACAAATAGGAAAGAAAGTGTCTGAGTGGAAAGAAAGTGTCTGAAGTTTGTACTCTGGCCCATGAAAATCCGAACGAAATTGAATTGCTGTATAACTAAAAATAAAATTAAAAGACCCCACTACCCCACCACAAAATGGGTCGAATTAATTGTAAATTTTCGCATCCGGATCAGGATGACCGCTACTATATAACTACGCCATCGACACCTACTCCCATGGCCATGACCAAACTCTTAGTAATTTGGAAAAATGAAGGTCTCGGCTGTGGTGTTTGCCCTACCCCTACTTCTTTCTTTTACATCAGTCATAGCTTCCACCTCCCCGCCGTCGAATTCTGTCATCATCGTCGGCGCTGGCATGTCAGGTGATGATGATCCATGACATATTTTGTATGCATTGTAGCTAACGTCTAGATGTCTACAAATAACAATAATAATAATAACAACAACAATAATAGTTATGGGTTTTCTTTTTTTTTTTTCCCTGTTTGTTTTGTTCAGGAATTATGGCAGCAAAAACACTTGAAGAAACTGGGTACAAAGATTTCATAATATTAGAAGCAAGCTCCAGGGTTGGTGGCCGGCTTCACAAAGGCAACATTGGTGGGCATGCTATTGAATTGGGTGCCAATTGGGTTAATAGTGGAGGACCAAAGTCTAGTCCTTCACTTCAAATTGCTAAGAAAATCAAGCTCAAGACTTTCTACTCTGACTATGCAAATCTCTCTTCAAACATCTACAAACAAGAGTATCGAACTTTTCCTTCTCAACAATTCTGTTTTTGTGCTTCCTTCCCTTTTTTTTGTTTTATGGATAAAAATCGCTCTCATATCCGTAACGAATTTAACAATAATGTTATAACATCATGATGTTATGATATTATTATTCTATTTTACCGAGTAGACGAAATCAAGCCAGGATCTGTTTGATTCTCTGATTCTATCTTCTACCTAGTTTGCAATCAATTCTTGACTGTTTGGTGCTCAAAACAAGCTCAACTGGGCACCAAAATCCTTAACCTTCACAGAATATAAATTATTAAATAATCTATCTGACATTTCGCAGTGGTGGGTTATACCAAAAGCATGTGGTGGAATCTGCAGTCCAAATTGCTAAAAACAGGGATGAATCTTGCACTAACTTATCCAAACTTTTATCTTCTGAAACAACAAGAGATGATGATACCTCAATTTTGGGTTCCCAACGCCTATATAAACAGTAAGCTTTATATTGATTATGCAATTCTTTATACATGGGATTGAGCAAATTTTTCTTTTCTAATAATTAAGATATAAAGAGTTGCTGATCCGAAACTGAACATAATGATCATCACTCTATATGAAGGATATATATTTTTCTCAAAAAGTAAAAAGTAAAAGAAAAAAAAAGGGAATATTTCTTGGTAACTATTTGAAAGTTTTGGGCAATATGCAGGGTTCCGATGACTCCACTTGAAATGGCAATAGATTATTTTTTCAATGATTATGAAGATGCAGAGCCCCCAAGAATTACAAGTCTGAAGACTACATACCCTCGGAATCAATTGGTTGATTTTGGGGAGGATTCTTATTTTGTGGCTGACCCCAGAGGTTTCGAAAGTGTGGTTCATTTTATTGCCAAGCAGTTTCTCTCCCACAAGCATCAAGTGATTAGAGATCCTAGGCTCAAGCTAAACAAGGTGACATTTATCATCTCTCTGTCACTTGAATGATGAAGGAATTGGAGAAAGGGGAAAAAATACAAAAAAAAAAAAACCATAAATGAACTGCCTAATAAATATTTTGAATAGAGTAATCCTGAAATTGAGCACACAAGAACAGACCCAGAAAAAAGTAAACAATAATTTTAATACTTCTAATTCACCCTGTCGGAACCCACTTCTAAGATAAATATCATTTCACTTTTAAATAATGCCACACTCTCCAAAGACTATTATGAAAATTCCATTCTAGATAATATGACTTGTTAATGTTAATGGGTTCAGTTAATTTGTAGCATTCCTAATGTACGTAGAGCTGGCGTTATATCCATTGGATCCTAACTGTGGTTGTTTTAACGGTTGTGATTAAATATCACTTTTGGATTAGAAAAATAAAAATGGGGACAGAACAATGGTGACACAGCTGATTGCTCTAACTTTGATGATAAATTGGAACGGTTCGGCTTCTTAAAAATTAAAGCTTTTCAAATTAATTTACTAATTAGTCAATTTACAACTAATGACAGATTGTGAGGAAGATAAGTTACTCAAAGGATAAAGTAACAGTGAAAACAGAAGATGGCTCTGCATACGAAGCAAACTATGCCATTGTCTCTGTCAGCATTGGAGTCCTCCAAAGTGATTTCATTGAGTTCAGTCCAGATCTGCCTGTAAGTCACCTCTCTTAATTTTCTTTCTTTTCTTAATCTTTCATATTTACTTTTATTCTATCTAAACATCTATATTTTACAATATGCGAATTTAAATTCGGCTAAAAGGCAATGCTGCAAAATACTATATAAACCTAACCAAGTTTAAACTCTTACTTTGTAAAATGCAGACATCAAAATATTTATGTAATATGAAAACGTACCTTTAATTTTCTCTATTTGTAGCTGTTTTAATTATTTACTAACTTCATGGTATTTACTTAGCTATGGAAAAAACTAGCAATCAACAACTTCAATATGGCAATATATACAAAGATATTTATGAAATTCCCATACAAATTCTGGCCTACTGGCCCCGGCACCGAGTTCTTCATTTATGCTGATGAAAGACGCGGCTATTTTCCAATTTGGCAGGTATTTACAAATTCTATGTTTCCCCATCGCATCTTATTAGTTATGACAGTAGTCTTTTTCTACTTTTCTTTTTAATTACGTCATTGCTAAAAGAATGCCCTAGGTAAAGGTATTACATTCATGCTGCCAGATTATAATTGAGTATTATAACAGACTCATAATTTGGGTTAATTGCTTTCATGTATTATTTATCAAGAAATTCACCAATCACAATTTTATATCTTCTTAACACAAAGTCACATCAACACCACCAAGTTCCTGTTTTAGTAATTTATTCAAGCCGGCCGTTTTCTTGCTTCTTAACCACTTTGGTTGTAATCAAGCACCCATATCATGCTATTTCTCCCAGAGCGAAGTTGATTTTCTTTTATCTAATATACACAAGTAAAATATATGTGTTGCATGGTTTAACTAGAAAAATCTATTTAACGTATGTATATACACAGAGGCTCTCAGGTCAGGATGCCTAAATGTGAATTTTGCGCGAATTCATTACTTCACCATAGGGTGATATATTTTTTTTGCTCAATTAACTACTGTACTTGATGATGTAATAGTGAATTTATGTTTAGGCATTCAAACATGAGAATAATAGATCCTTAATTGTTTCTGCTCCTGAACTAAATTAAATTAATTAGTGAAACGCAGCATTTGGAGAATGAAATGCCAGGATCGAACATTCTATTTGTGACGGTAACAGACGAAGAATCGAGGAGGATAGAGCGACAATCAGATGAAAAGACAAAGGCCGAGATTATGAATAATGTGCTTCGAAAATTGTTTGGAAATAAAATTCCAGAGCCTCAAAGCATTTTTGTTCCAAGATGGTCGTCCAACAGATTCTACAAGGGCAGCTACTCCAACTGGCCCAATGGTTTTACTCAACACAGTTACAAAGAATTAAAGGTCAGCATTTGCAAATTACTCCTAAGTTTAACTTAATTTAACCCATTTAATTTGGAAGATTGAAGGAAAAAAAATTGTATTTTCAAGAACACCGTAATACGAAAAAGTAATTATCATTTAATTAGTATGGGATTGGGCTAATTGAATGCTAGAATTAATTATGGGATTGGACTCATTTTAGGATTAAATATTTATTTCATATTTGGCAAGCTTAGTTGGAGTAAATTAAGGGGATCAGAATTTAAATTTGATCCTAAAATCGTAGAATTAGTAATCCTAATTTATAATGGGTTTAGTTGAGATTAAATTAAACAAAAAAAGTTGTTCATTTATGAGACTTTCATTTACATCGTTTTTTTTATTTATACCAAATATTAATTATTTAATTAAGTAATTAATTTTTTATTTATAATATACTTAAATTTTATTATTTTTTCTTTATTATCTATGATCTAATTGAATTGTTACTTTTACTTCTACTAACTCTTGAGATGAAATTTTCATTACTTGTATACTTAATAATTTATCAATGAAATTAAACATTTAATAATTTATTGCATAATTGATTGTATTAAATTTGATCATCATTAATATAATATTAAAAATAATCATGAAAATTAATAATACCATTGATTAATTGATTTTAAATAATATTTTTTAAATATTTGGCAAAAATAATTGAATATTTAAATTCTTTTATTTCTTTTTTGTTTGTTTATTATTTCATGACTACCCAATAACTTATATACAATGTATTTAATTTTTTATTAATTTTTTTAAAATTTATTTGAACTATTATTATAAAATTTCATGAATAATTGATATCTATATTTAAATATCAACTTAATTGCTATTTAACATTATGTGCCAAATATAAAATAGTATAATATAATTCACCTTAAGATATCCAATTTAATTAAGTCCCATCCTAATAATTATTTTAATTCATTCTCCCCCTCAAAATATAGACAAAAAATAAATACATATGGCTCGTTATGTCCCTATCCTACATTAAACGAGTGTAGCCAAAGTATCAAACCCAACAGCTGAACACGATAATGATACTTAGGGGATTGGCTAAACCAATAAATTCTCGTTAACCGAGAATTCCCTCGAGTTCAGTTTTTTATAAGCCAATTAAAATAATATGACCATATGGCTCATCTTGATAGAAAATTTCTTCTTTTTATCACGAAAGATCCATTACTTATAATTATTTATAGACATGGATACACAGAACTTATAACTACATTTTGAATTCATTATTAACCACAAATTAAGATGACCTCTCTATTATGAGAGACTTTTAATTATCTAGGCGGAGCATATTCGCTCCAAAACATTAGTATATGATTTCATTAAAGAGAATAAGCAAAAAAATATATATAAGATTTGAATTCAGTGATGAGTTTATCTTTTTATAAATATTTTTTTAAATTATCATTAACAGTTATTAGATAAAAATATAAAATTCATTAAATTTTAATCATATATTACATTATGTGTGGTAGAAGATTATTGAGAGTTGAGTACAGATCAGCTCAACAATAGATCTATAAAAAACAAAAGGCATTCGTCCAATCCTTAATCTAATTCTTTTGTGAAATACCAGGCGCCAGCTGGTCCAATTTACTTCACAGGGGAGCATACCAATTCAACATATTTAGGATATGTTGATGGTGCCTATTTTGCTGGTTCTCTTTCTCTCTCTCACACAAACACACATATATGCAACTTTAACAAATGTTTAATTGATAGTATTTTTATGATAAAAAGTTCTCGTGATGATTAGATTCATTTAATTACTTGTCTATGTAGGTATTAATACAGCAAATGATCTGATTAAGTGCTTCAAGCAATCTTCTGATGGTCACCATATATAGAAAGTACGTCTATAGGTAGAGTTTCTCCAATGATCTACCGTATTTCTACATTTTTTTTTTTTTTGGGAAATCATCCGAATAGAACAAAGCAATATAATAAATCTGTATTCTCTTTCAAAACATCCTCTAACCACACAAGAAATTCTGACATAAACAAAACCATGTTTGTTATACTTGAACCACTGAATTATAGGATCTAAGAGCATTGACCACCCTAAGTTGATTATCCCTTATCCACCAAAGTTTTAATTTCACTAATAATCCAACCTAACTCTACTAGAAATGCCTTTGAGAATAATGTTCACAAAGTTCCTTGAAGCTGACTCTACATTTTAGAGGAAAAAGACCAGCTTCTTCAACCCTTTTCATACCTTCTAAGATAGCCAAAGCCTCGGCACTTACTGGTCTCCTAAAAAAGGCTTCTTCAATGCTGCAGCTATCATGACAATGCCTTCACAATTTCTGATGAGACACCCCAAACCAGCAATATGGTCTTCTTTTTTCACAGCTATGTCAAAGCTTATACAAAGGAGGTTCTGGAGGATAACAGATATTAGGTTGAGGGGAAATACTTTACCAGAGATATAGTGACTTGGTGAACCTGCTTTGATAGACTTCAGCAAGGTTTCAGCCCTGCATAAAACTTGATGACAATCCTCCCTTGAGTTACCATACAGGGCCTTATCTCGAGATTTCTAAATTGACAAAGCTACCCCCATAAAAAATAAGAACTGGTCTTTTGACAGAAGTTCAGCTCCTTTATTAGCAAAACAAGAGAATGGCACATAAGCTCTATCGGCAAACCACGAAAAGCAAGATTTAAGCTTTCAGACTTTCCTTGTATACTTACAAGCAACAAGGCTATGATACACATTCTCAATACTAGCATGACATTTTTGACATATTTCATTATTCGAGATTTTCCTTTTTGCCAAATTATATTATGTGGGAAGAATTTTTTTCACGGCTCTCCAAAAAAAAAAGGATTTTCATTTTTTAGGAGAATTGGGAGGTGTTAGATAAATTTCCATCAACTAGGGAAAGTCTTTGAACAAGAAGGAAAATCTGGAAATCGCAATCTCAACTTTTTACCCACTTTTCACTGAGTAAACTTCTCTACTGTTAAAATGCCATAGTAATTTATCCCTTATAGGCACATTAAGCACTGGAATTTCAAGAATTTTATTAAAACCAGTTGGGAGAAAGATTGGTTAATGAGATTTTCATTCCAACCTCTATTTCCACTTACCTTGTTGCAATAGTGGAGTCTCAGGGCAGAGGGCAGTGTGTACGGAGAGAAAGGTCAAAATGTATGAGGTCAAGGGATCCCATTCCTGTGGTATATAAGAATATCCTGTCCATTACCAACTCCATCACCAAATCTCCATTTAAACCCCTCTCAATTATCCTCCTGCCCCATAACAAACTCCTCCAAATATAAGATGAATTACTGCTAAGCTTGCTCTATAGAAAGTTAAAATTAGGGGAAAAAAACCTGCTTCCAAACTCTAGCTACCAAAGAGTTCGATTAAAGAAGAATTTGCCAGCACTGCTTGGCCAAAAGAGCGTGGTTGGAAGCTATCAGATCTCGAAAACCCATTCTTCCTTCTCTTTTCGACCTCAAAGAGACCTCCACCGAAGCCACAAAATACCCTTGGATGAGCAATAATGACTCTGCTAATAATTAGCCACCGTTACAATTAAGAACAAAGGCTAGAGACAGTCTGAAAACACTAATAGAAATTTGGTAAGCATACTTACCTTTAGAGATCTTCTCATGTGTTTCTAGAGTTCTTTTTGGCGACTACTGTCAGAGTAAGCATACGTCTTGAAGCGTAAGGATTCTCAATAGAGTTGTAGTTTCGTTTGTTCTGAGCATAGGTTTGAATCTCTCTAGCAAATACTGCTTCGGAATCAATCCTCATTATCAAAGATTACTAGTGTTCGATTTCTTTCAACTCATGAATTCTGAAGAATTAGTCAAGCTTTGTCAATCACTTTCGTTGAAAGGAGACGAGGAGAACATTATCACACTAGGAAGGACTGTTGTTAAGAGCGGAGAACAAAAGTTATAGTCAACGTACTTATTATGGGTAAGGTCCTTTGTAGTAAACCCATCAATAGACAAGGATTTCGATCAGCAAACAAAAAAAAAAAATAATGGAATACTATAAAAGGGGTTACTGTTAAGAGTTTGGGGGGAAATAATTTTATATTTCATTTCCAATCAGATGCCGATAAGATGAGGGTTCTGAGGACGGGACCGTGGCACTTCAACAATTCTGTGAATGCTCTGGTTGAGCCACAAGGCGTGAGGGATGTTTCCAAATTACGTTTCACAAAGACTCCATTCTGGTCCAAATTCATAATATTTCCATCGTTTGTTGAGATAACGAACCAGGCCTGTTTCTGGGAAAATTAATTGGTGACGCGGAAGAGGTAGACTCAGGGGAAGACAAGTGTTTTTTTTTTTTTTGGATTATTCACCGCGTGCGGGTAAATATTAAAATGACAAAATCTTTACGAAATGTACTTTTTGTGAGGTTTCCGACATATGAGGAAGATGCCACAATGCTGACATTGCTTTATGAATGTCTACCAGAATTCTGATGTTACTGCCGTGGAATTGATCATGCCTATAAAAATTGTGAGATTATGCCTAAAGAGGGAAAAGAATAAAACTTTGGTTGTAGAGCCTAGTTGAAAACAACAATGACGGCACAAGAGACGTAACAGAAGGGGGGAAGCCCAAAGAAAAGTGGGTCGGGCATTGGATTCGATATGAGCAAGCATGTTAGAGTAGTGGCCTACGGGAAGATAGACAATTATAATACTAGGGATAAAGTATATGACGAGGGCAGACAAGTAGAGGATAATATCTGGTTCGGTTCAGTTCAGTTCAGGAGGTAAAAACTGAATGATTCATGAATAGAAGAACGATTGTTTATGTTTGGTTCAGTCAAATAAATTAAAAACAAAATCCTTAATTAAAAATTATAAATAAGTACAATCATTTATTCAATTTGCAACCCTAAATCTAAAAAGGACACTCGCCTCACTGCTTAGACCCTCACTGCCTCTCGCTCTCACCTCACTCAGCCACCACCATCGCTTTTCTAGCCAGCCATCACTGCACTCACAATTGAAGTAGTTAGACAACTTGATTTTTCCTTAATTATGTTCTTTTTTTTCTAATTTGGGATTACAAGTGTCGTTCGTTGATTAAAACTTTTGATTTTTTAAACTAATTTAAGGGGATTTTGCTTTTTACAAGAATAATTCAATTTGATTTTATAAATCAAGATCAGACAAAATAAATAAAACTGGCCAAGGGTTTCATTGCTTGTTTTATGGGAATTTGGTAATCTATTTAATTACTAAGATGAAATTATTTTATAGGTTACAAACCTTACATGCACTGAGAAATTGCAGGAAATTAAGAAACAAGAGAGAGAGGAAGCAAAAGAGGCGGGGAAGCATGAGAAGGAGAAGTTGGCACACAGGTTTTGAAGCGAGCTGCGCCTGTATTTTTTCAGAAGCTTAAGTTTCTTGTGAATTAGCTATAACTCTTGTTGAAGTCGTGAGACATAATTGACAATCCTATATAATTGAGACTACAAAAGTCTTCATTTGTTGGTTTTCTTGATGGATCTTGAACTATTGTCAGAACTATTGTCAAAACCTTGAGCAATATTGACTCTTCTTGTGGTGAAATAAATTTGATGGGTGGATTGCCAAAAAAGGAGGGGGGGGGGGGAGGGGGGGGTTTTAAAGGCAGACTTCTCTTAAGTATCATGCTGGCTGCTATGATTTGTGGCTTGTGATTATACGTGGATGAAAGCAATGAGTTTAGTGTGGGGTGAACGGAATCGAATTTGAAAAGTGAACGAACTGTATTAAACCGAAGTAAACCAACTTTCAAAAGCGATCCGAACCGAACCGAACTAAAATAATTTGGTTTGATATGATTTTAGACTTCAGTTCTCATTCAGAACTGAACCGAACCAGACTCTGCCCACCCGTAGACTAGATAGGAAGGCTGTACTTAAAATTTTTGAACGGTTGGAAAGTACGAAGATAATTTCTCAGCCAATAATAAGAAGAAATCTAGGAGGAGGATATGGCCATATGGGCAGTCAAAAGAAACTATAGTGCTTACTCAAGCTTAAATCAACAAAAGCCCGAAAAGAGAGTTGCGCCACAATCTTGTTTGGACTTGGCCCGAATTCTATTAATCTCCCACGCAAATCAAGGCGTTAGTCGTACTTCTTCTCAAAGAAGGTAAAAACTGCTAGCTCTGAAACTAATGCATTCAATAACCACTATGACTTTAGCCTTCTCTGGACAATATACCATGAAAAGAAGTAGCGAGGAGATAGAAAACGAGTTAAAATTTCTGATGCTGGCTCATCTGTTACCAAGATGCATTTACAAGGAAAGCCAAGATTGATCACTAGCCCGCCGAACAAAAGGAGGGCCTTATGTTGTATTGTTCGAGATTTGGGGATCCCTCGAGCAACACTTTAGTATAGGTTCTTCACTAGTACGAATCAAATTGTGTTTTCTTAAATGAAAAAAAAAATGTAATTCTCATCAAATGCAACTTACTCATGTTAAGTTAAATTATGATTTTTGTTTCTCTGTGGACTGCTGGGCTACAGTTGAGGGGTTAGCATTACTCTGGAATTCAGATGTTCATACCAATTTGCATGATGAAAATCTAACATGCGGATTTATAGGATTTTATGGTCACCTCGAACAATCAGAAAAGAAACATTCTTGAGCTTATTGTGAAGGCCGTCCGCGCTTATTAGCAGCCCCTTGGCCATGTGAAGGAGATCTCAACGAGATTTTGAAGGCAGAGGAGAAAAGAAGAGGCAGGCCAAAAAATATAAACTTGCTTTTTGATTTCTATGATGCTTTATAAAATTGTGTCTCGTATGATCTTGGTTGCCAAGGTGATCCATTCAACTGGTCAAATAAAAGATATGGGGATGGGGATGATTTAATAGAAGAAAGATTCGACCGGTACTTTGACCCTTTTACAATTATAAACTTTACAAGCTGAACCTTTTACAATTATAAGATTTTATTTGTAGATTTTTTATTTCAAAGCTGAGTACTTAATTAAAACAAAAGGTGAACAACAGTAGAAGATATTTTAGAGCATGTCTACTGTATTAAAGTCACTTAATGGAATTACTGTTAAGCGCCTTCAATGGAGCTAGACCCGAGTGTGGCGAAAGCCAGCCCCCTCCTTTGGAAGGAGACCACTCAACAAAAAAAAAGCAAGGTTCAAGATGGCTGAGAATCCTGATACTACTCAGTTTTCCATGTCCTTCAAAGATAAGTTAATGGAAGATCATATGCCAACTGAGGACGAGATGATAGGAAGAGAGGAAGATTTAATGCTGGAGGTAGAGGATGTGGTCATTCACAAAGAGGGCCAAATTCCTTCTATTTCTTTTTCACGTAGGGTGCATGCACAACTGGTGAGTCCTTGGCAAAATACAGTGATTGTGAAACTTCTTGATCGTACCATTGGTTACAGGGCCTTCTGTAACAGATTGGAGACCTTGTGGGGAATGACTCAAGGCTTCACGGTGATCGACCTTGAAAACGATTTTTACCTGGTTCGTTTAAAAACGGAAACAGATGCCCAATATTCGCAAACCCAAGCCCTTAGACGGTTTTAAGGCATTATTTGATTGTCCAGCAGTGGCATCCGAGTTTTGATAGTTCCTCTGAAATAATTGATTCAATCATCACTTGGATTCTTCTACCTAGAATGCCCTTGCATTACTATCATAAGCGGATTCTGAGACAATTAGGGCAGGCTATTGGTGAGGTTTTGCGTATTGACTAAAATACAGAGCCTGCTACGAGGGGTAAGTTCGCACGTATTGCCGTAAAGGTGGCACTTAATAAAGCACTTGTCTCAAAATTTCTATTGGATGGAAAAATTCAGAGGATTGAGTATAAGAGTCTCCCCTCGATATGCTTTGGTTGCGGGAAGTATGGCCATTATCTCAATGATTGCCCAGAGATGAACACTACTATGGATCAATACTAGGGGCGGAAGGCAGGCCAAATGAATGATGGTGGTCACAACCCGGGGGCGGAGCAGTCTCATGTGGCTAATTGTAAAGCTGCCCTTCTGTATGGTCCTCGGATGATTGTGGCTTAAAAAGGCAAGCTGAGGAGGATTAAGGAAGTTGAGGTGGGGAAGGAAAGTATTCAACACCCAAAAGACAATAAAGGAGAAGGATCCCGTTTCGCTATTCTTGCTACTGAGGAGCCCATAGATGGCGAGCGTAATCCCAGCAGTGATATTCAAGGCCATTTTCGTCGGGACAGCATGTCAACCCTACCTTTTGTTAAACAAACCAAACCAAGAAAAACCAACCCTACGTCTCAACCACTGCATGGTCAATATAACCAAATGTCGAACCCAAACCTTGTGTCTAAACACCAGCCTTATATGGACCTTACAACAGCCAATCCCCAAGCCAATCCTACGTCAAAAGCCATGCAATACCCAGCAGCTATACATAAAACCTACAAACTCATGTTTCCACCGTTAAAACTTATAAACAAAAATCTAGCAAGCTAACACTTGACCCCTTAAAACATTCAGTAATCTTATTTGCCACCCCTCTTAACAATACTACTGTTAATGCTCAGACTAAGTCTAATCCTTTATTCAGCTTACCCATCAACAAAGATCATGAGTTTGGCTCCGAGCTCGATGGAGATCCACCAGATGGCAAGGATCGGGAGATGATTGATGAGGATAATGAATCGGATGATAGCGACTATATGGCTGAGAGTGGTGACGACGACAATCTTTCGTCAGAATCCGCTGGCTCTTTGGATGAAGAAGAACTGCTGGTTTCGGAGAAGCACGCTACTGAGCTTCCTCAGTAAGGGCTCCAGTCTCTTTTTCTCATAATTTGTTAATGTCTTTCTATGTTCTGTTTTGGAATTGTCAGGGTGCTCTCTCCCCTGGTTTTCGAAACACTTTTAAAGCCTTTGCTTAGAGATATAACCCTTAAATGGTAGCTCTCTTTGAACCTCGGATTAATGGGAAGAAAGCTGAGGATTTTATTCGTAGAAGCGGTTTTGATAGATCTCACAGAATTGAGGCAATGGGCTTTTCTGGTGGAATTTAGCTGCTTTGGAGGATGAATTTTCATGTGCAAATAATTGTTAACCATAAACAATTTGTCCATGTTCGGGTTTCTAATGAGCATGGATTTATCTCATGGCTTACTGCTCTTTATGCCAGCCCTACCCCATTTCTTAGGAACTTTCTTTGGGAAGAGCTTGATAAGGTTGCTAAGAGTATTACGGGACCTTGGCTTCTTGGAGGTGATTTTAACACTATCTTGTACCTGTTGGTTTTAAACAATGAAAAATAAAACACACAGAAATTAGGGTTGTTGATTACCACGTATTCATTGTAGCAGAATTTAAATTTATACAAATAAAAGAAACAAACAATATCAAAAAATCTGCCTACATATCTTTAACAAATAACTAAAATCATAAATTCAAAAAATAAATCATTCCTATAATCTTATAGGACATTAATCATATCTTGGCTGTAACTCAAATTCTACAGCAAATATAGCACTGTCATCACTCCTCCTTACTATGTTTGTTGTAAACACCAATTCTACCCTCCAACAATTCAAATTTAGACTTTGACAGTAGCTTTGTCAAGTTTTAGCCAGTTGATCTTCACTCTTGCAATGCACAAGCCTTACTTCATCATTCTTCTGGACTTCTCTAACAAAATGTTAATTTTAAAATGCTTTGTCTTCCCATGGAACACGAGATTGTTAGAAATTGCTAGAGCAGCTTGGTTATCAACAAAGATTTCAGTTGCATCATTTTAGACCATTTTCAAATCTGTTATGAGCTTTCTTAGCCATAAGGCTTGATTGACTGTAGCAACAACTGCAACATACTTAGCCTCAGCATTAGACTGAGCCATTTTTCTTGCTTCCTTGAACTCCAAGAAAAACAACTTGAACCAAGACTAAATAAGTAGCCTGATGTACTCCTCATATCATCATATGATCCTGCTTAATCATTGTCAGCAAAAACCATGCAAGTTCAGCTTGTCTATTTTTTCAAACTTTATTCCATGATCTAAAGTTCCCTCTATATACCTGAGCACCCTCTTAGCACTTTTGAAATACAATTTACTTGCACAATGCATATACCTAGACAGTATGCTCACAGCAAACATTATATCGGTCTTATTGTTGTCAAATACATCAAGCTGCCTATAACACTCATGTATAATGCTTCATCAATCTTCTTAATACTATCATCTCTACTAAACTTCTTATTTTGAGCCAACAGAGTACATAGTGACTTACAATTCTCCATGTTAAATTTTTTCAGTACTTCCTTAGCATATTTTTGCTATCCAATAAAGATCCCTTGCTGTGATTTTTGAATCTTTAATCCTAGAAAGAAGTCATCTCTCCAAGATCAATCATTTCAAATGCTTACATCATTTGAACTTTAAATTGCTTCACCAATTCTCCATCACTTCCTATGACAAGCAAATCATCAATATGAAGTGAAACAACTATCAATTCATGATTAATCACTTTAATATACAAAGTTAATTCACTCATGCTTTTGTTGAAGCCTATATTTAACAAATAATCATTAATCCTGCTGTAATAGGCTTTTGGGGCCAAGCCATATAATGCCTTTTTTAACAAGTCTACTTTCCTTGGATCTGCAAAAAAACCCTTAAACTGCTCAACAAAGATTTGTTCCTCTAAATAGCCACTTAAAAAGACTAATTTTACATCAGGTTAATAGATTTTCCGAACTTTTTGTTTTGCAAGTGCTATAAGTAATCTAATGGTGTCCAATCGTGCTATAAGTACAAAAGTTTCAAAGAAATCAACACCAAATAGTTGAGCATACCCTTTTACAACCAATCTTACTTTATATTTGTTTATAGAACCATCAGCATTAAGTTTGGTTTTATAAATTCATTTTACACCAACAGCATTCTTGTTTAATGGTCTATCCACTAACTCTCAAGTCAGATTCCTGTGAATCATCTTGATCTTATCTTTCATCGCTTCAAGCCACTTTGGATCCTTAGCAGTCTCATCATATCCTGCAGGTTCAAGCACAATCATATTACACTTTTGATAAATTTCTGTAAGTGGTTTAATCCCTCTTATTGGCTCATCATCAATCATTTTATCATCTTGCAATTCTGATTCCTTTTCTTCTGCATAAATTTGCTTAGGTTCAACTGTTACCCAATTCCATCTTTTGGCTTTATCAAATTTAACATCTCTGCTTACAATAATTTTTCTTGTCAAAGGTTGATAAACTCTATAATCTTTAATGAGAGTGCTATAACCTATAAAGACTCCATATTTTGTCTTTTGATCTAATTTCTCCTTTTTTTGCATTTGAAACATGAGTAAAACACAAACAATAAAAAATTCTCAAGTTATGAATAGAGGGCTTAAAATCAAACCAGGCTTCAAAAGGTGTTTTCCCTTTTAAAGCCTTTATTGGTAACTTGTTTTGCAAAAACACAGCAATATTGATAGTCTCAACCTAAAACATCTTTGGCATTTTCTTCTCAAATAATAGACATCTAGCCATTTCCAAGATTGTCCTATTTTTCCTCTCACTGACTTTATTTTGTTAAGGAGTATAGGTTGCTGTAAGCTGATGCTCAATCCTTGCAGCTTTGCAAAACTTAATAAATTTATCAACTGTATATTCAATTCCATTATCAGACCTAATCACCTTAATTTTACAGCCATTTTGATTTTCAATCCATGTTTTAAACTTCGAGAACACATTAGCAACTTCAAACTTTTGTTTAAGAAAGCAAACCCAACACATTCTACTAAAATCATTAATAAAAATCATAAAGTACTTATTAAAACTTAAAGATGCAGTCCCCATAGGTCTACAAACATCTGTGTGGATCAATTAAAGCTTCTCAACTAATTTCTATGTCTTATTAATAGGAAATGGCAGTCTAGCTTGTTTTTCTAACTGACAAACTCCACACATTGATACTCCCCCTTCATTAAAAGTTATTTCTTGCACAAGATCATTTTTCTATATGAAATCTAATGTGGAATAATGAAAATGCCCCATCCACTTATGCTATAACTCAGTCTGGTTCAAAATACATTAATATGCACTAGATTCATCCTTGTTCCAATTAAAGCTGAAACTTTTGTTATTCAATTTCACAGAGAACAACACTACAATATTTGGATCAGTAATGACACATATGTTATTCTTAAATATAATAGAATAACCTTTCTCAAGTAATTATCCCACACTCAGCAGATTTCGATTAATTTTAGGAATAAGTAATACATCAGAAATTAACTTCATACCTGCTGAGCCTTTTATTGCAACTATCCCTTTATCTTTCACTTCAATATACTACCCTTGCCAACCTTGACCCTTGACACATCTAACTTGTTTATTTCTTTGAAAAGAGATTCATCGAAAGACATGTGATTTGTGCATTCATTGTCTATAAGCCAGTCACCATTCGAACTGTTACTTAAAAAACAAGATACAATAAAAAGTTGTTGATCTTGTTGTTGGTCTACTGCTTGAGCTTGGTGTCCTTCTTGCTATTTAGTTTTACACACCCTCTCCATATGCCCTATTTGCTTGCATGCCCTGCATTAAATGTCAAGTGTAAACCAATATTTCTTTTGTGGATGAGAGGTTTTCTTACAGAGGGCATGGAGAGTGCTTGCCTTTATTGCTTCCATTAATGCTGTTTTCTTCCTTCTTGTAATACTTCTTATTCTATTGTTTCTTTTCTTTGCTGCTCTCTTAACCCTAATCAGCTTCTTTCACTTGAAATGATCCTTCAACTATCTCCTCTTTTCTGTAAGCTCTCCTTTGTTCTTGAGCTTGCAGTGCATTGATGAGCTCTGCCAATGTTATTGTTGACATATCTCTAAACTCTTCAAGTGAAGAGATTTTATATTCAAATCTCTCAGGCAAGGTCACTAAAATCTTCTCTACAACCCTTCTATTAGAAAACTCTTCCCCTACCATTCTAATTTTATTAGCAATTATTTGTAACTCATCTTTATATTTATTAACAGCCTCTGTCTCCTTCATTTTTTGCATTTTAAATTTCCTTATCAGCTTCAGGACTTACATTCGTTTTGTCCTGACATTCCCCTGATATTCTTGCTTTAAAAGATCCTATGCCTGTTTTACTATTTCACAAGTCATGATCTTCGTAAATGTTGTCTCCGAAACTGCAGAGTAGATGCATGTCTTGGCTTTAAATATTCTTTTTCTTTCATCCTTGTTATTCCTCATATGAGCTATTGGAGGATTCTCGGGATCTGCTTCTACCAAGTCCCATAGGTCACATTCTTGCATGTATGATTCCATTTTCACAGCCTATATTTGATCATTTTCACCTATGAAAACTAGAGGTACAGATAAGAAACTATTTCTTATCATGCTGAACTTTAGGTTAAGGGCTAAGTGTTTAATTTAATGTAGGAAGTGTTCTAGATTCACTTACAAGTTATAGGTCCCTTAAGAATTATGGCCCTGATACCACTTTGTTAATTTTAAACAAAGAAAAATAAAACACAGAAAAATTGGGGCTACTGATTACCATATATTCATTGCTGTAGAATCTAAATTTATACAAATAAAAGAATCAAACAATACTAAAAGATCTGCCTGCATATCTTTAATAAATAACTAAAATCATAAATTCAAAAAATAAATTGTTCCTACAATCTTACAGGATATTAATCATATCTTGGCTGTAGCTTAAATTCTGCAGCAAATATAGCATTATCATCAATATCCTTCAGAGAAGAGGAAGGGTCGTCTCATATTACGGGTGTTTGTCAACAGTTGAGAAAATGGTACAATAAGAATCATTTCTATGATATTCATTTCAATGGACTAAAGTTTACTTGGATCAAAGGTAAGTTGCTTAAAAGGATGGATAGAGTTTTTTGTAATGATACATAGTTGATAAATTTCCTTAAGTCCTAAATCTTTTATCTTCTCAAATTAGTTCTAATCATCGCCTTATAATTGCATGTTTTATAAGAGATGTTGTACGGCAAATAAGACGTAAGCCTTTTTTATTTATGGCTCCTTGGCTAACAGACCCCAGATTTAACAACTTTGTTGCGAACAGCTGGGATAAGAGCGGTGATTATCTTACTATGGCTAAGAACTTTGTGCGAGAGGTAAGTGGTTGGAACAAAGAAGTGTTTGGCAACATACATAGGTACAAAAGTAGAATTCTTGCTAGATTGGGGGAGATCCAGTGTGCATTAGAATTTCACTCATCCAAGCGCCTATGTGATATAGAGGCTTCTCTCAAGTCAAAGCCAGAAGCTATCTTATCACAAGAAGAGATCTTTTGGTATCAAGAGTCAAGAACGGAGTGGATTTGTTGGGGTGATAGAAACACAACTTATTTTCACCGCCAAACCATACAAAGACGACAGCGTAATCATATTGAAATGATTAAGGATGACAATGGGGAATGGATTTTTGATGAAGGACAAATTAAAGGTTATGCAATGAATTTGTTTAAAAATCTTTATACTAAAGAGGTCTACCACACACCCTATCTGATTAGAGGTTGTTTCCCACCTATTGAGGAGTCTCACATAGGGAAATTACAAGGTGCTTTACAGGATGATGAGATAAAAGAAGCAATATTTAGCATGCACCCTTTAAAGCACTTGGAGTGGATTTGTTAGTCAAAAATCATAATTTTCTCATAAAAAATATTTTAGGACCGATCTCATATAATATATAAGAAATTTGTAATCTAGAAAATCATACCTTAATGATTTTGAGAAAATAAATGATAAGAAGCAACAAATTCACCACCAAACGATCTTCCAGGCTATAACTCAAGTTTGATCTGTACTGAACGTGTGGGCGTTCGTTTCACCACTTTCAAAAATCACTGGCTTCTTTTTCTTCAGTATTTTTCTCAAAAGGCGTCTCTATCTTTTTTTAGAGAAGAGAACACTTATATAATATTCTTAAGTTAAAACCCTAGTATGTGTTTTTTTTTCCTATATTAATTCAAAATATTAAATATTTGAATTTAATATTTTTTTCTCTCCACTTACGTAAAAGTAGAGATAAAGTGTAACACTTTTGGGGCCCACCTTATAAAATATTACAAGGCCCCATTTACATATTAATATAACACATAGAGTCTTAACAAATATTATATTTAAGTTTATTACTTAATATGCCATTTTTTTATTTTTGGATCCAGTAGTAGTGTAGTTAATTAAATGAGCTAACTTCGGGATCATTTGAGAACATACAATAGTAGCTATATTAATTAAGCCTATAATTAAACTAGCTTAATTATTTAATTTCAATTTTATTCTACTATAAGGTTGGAACTGACCTCCATAATTGTATGTTCGAATAATAATTCGTCCCAAACCACATTGATTTCTTTACTGTACAATCCTTTGCATCACATCGTTAATTAAATTGATATCTCAACTGTTCAATCAATTTAATAACATCTTATTCTTTAATACTTACTGGTTTTCTCTAATAATCATTTTCAATATATTAAATATGTCAACACACTATGGCCAGAAAAATCTATGATCAAGTACCCAAAACCTATCAAGAGATGTGTTGTACAAATTCCATATTGTTAATTTATAACTTCAATACTTATAATTGCTCCTACTAAGAAACCGGGTAATCTTGACTACAAGTATGTGTCGTGCTCATTGGTAACTCAAATGGAATAACAACCACAATCATGAAATTATAACTAACTCAAGATTAAGATTACAGTAAAATCAATGCTTATGAGATTTAATAAGTTTGATAGTTATTATAAAGTTAATTAAATCTCATATGTGATGCTGTTCAATGTAGTCGTACTACATCAATAAATTCATACATGATTAAGACAAATCATTCAATAAATTTATTACAGTTTATACCTAAATAAAGTGCCCAACTTTATTTATCAACTGCAAACTCAATTTATTAAATAATAAAATAACTTATATTTATATCTTCTGTGAATCCACATAGTGATCACATAAATATATATAATATGATTAAATGGACTTTACTAAAAAAATTAATACAAATAAGATATTTGAATAAAATATCTCAATTATTTTATTAATAAAAAAAATTATTTATTACAAGTAAATAAACCTATATATTTTTAAAGAGCATATTTTCCTAACATGGTTTTCATAGGGTATTCTATCAGTCTCAATGGGATACAGTGGGGGCTTCAGTTTGCAATTTGGTACGACGGAGTTTCCATGGCAACAACATTCCCAATGAAATAAATAAGACACTGATTGTGTTAATCCCGAAAGTGGATCAGCCTACCAGTCTCAGGATGTATAGACCAATCAGTCTATGTCTGGTTGTCTACAAAACCATTACTAAGATTGTGGCGAATCAACTCAAGGCTATTCTCCCGGATTTAATAGGACCCACACAAACTAGTTTTGTCCCGGGAAGACATAAAACATTGTTATTGCTCAAGAGATTATTCACTCCATGCGCCGAAAACAGGGAAAACGGGGGCATATGCTCATTAAGGTGGATCTTGAGAAAGCTTACGATCGCCTTAGTTGGGATTTTATCCATGAAACCTCGCAAGAAGTTGGTATACCTCCCGAGCTTACTCAACTAATTATGAATTGTATTTCTTCTGCTACTAAGCAGGTTATGTGGAATGGTGCATGCACTGACTATTTTTCCCTATCCAGAGGCATAAGACAGGGAGACTCCATTTCACAGTATATATTTGTATTATCTATTGAACAGTTGAGTCACAAGATTAATAGGGCTGTTCATTACGGCAAGTGGACTCCAATCTGCTTATGTCGCAAAGGTATCCCTATCCCACATTTATTATTTTTGCTAACGATCTCCTTCTTTTCGCTGAAGCTTCTTGTGAACAAGCACATGTGATCCACGAGGTCTTAAATACTTTCTTTGTTAGTTCGGGTGAGAGGGTTAATAATCAGAAGACCCAAGTTTTCTTTTCTAAAAATGTAGCCTCTGGAAGTCAAACTAATTGTTAGTACTCTGGGTTTCTCGGTTATTAAGGACTTGGGAAAGTATTTGGGTATGCCGATTCTTCACAAAAGAGTCCCCAAAGCTACGTACCAAGATATTTTAGAGAAGGTTGATCGTCGTCTTAATGGTTAGAGCGCAAAGCTTTTATCTTTATCTGGCAAAATGACCCTTACGCAGTCAGTGTTACAAGCCTTACCTATATACTATATGCAAACAACCCAGTTGCCAGCCGGAGTGATGGATCGGATTGAACGCAATTGTCGAAATTTCATCTGGAACGGTGCTGAAAGTAAACAAAAGTTACATCTTGTAGGATGGTCACGTATATGCCAGCCAAAGTCAAGAGGGGGAATTGGTTTAAAGAATTTGAAGATTATGAATACTGCTTTGTTAATGAAGCTTGCTTGGGGCATCATCTCTTCCTCAAATAGCTACTGGGTACAAGTGGTCTGTTCTAAGTATAGTTTCGATCCAACTTCTTTCGCTCCAGTTCTCCCTTCACAGTATGGTTCTTATCTTTCAAAGGCTATTGGGCAAGTATGGACTGACACGAGGGCTGGTTTACGGTGGATAGTGGGCAATGGCAAGAGTATTCATTTTTGGAGAGATATCTGGGCAACTGAGGAATTGCCGCTATCTGTTTTCTCTCGGACTATGATTCCAGAAACTATAGTTAATTTTTATGTAACCGATTTTGTCACCCCTGATGGCTTGTGGCATTAGTCTCTCTTCGACCAGGTCCTCCCGCACTATATTCTACTGCGAATAACAGCAATTAAACCTCCTATTTTCGGTGGAGATCAAGATCATTTTTATGGGGCCATTCAAACTCTGGTAGTTTTACAGCAAAATCTGCCTACAATCTATTAATGAGTAAAACTTATTCTGTAACTGATTCTAGATGGCAACTCATCTGGAAGTGGCAGGGAACCCAACGTGTAAAAACTTTCCTCAGGCTTGCTGTCCAAGGAAAAATTCAATGCAAAGCCGAACTTTATAAAAGATATATTATTTCTGATATGGTTGCCCTTGTTGCTGTGGAGCCATAGAGCATGCTGTTCATGCTCTTCGAGATTGTGTAGGAGTTCAAGGAATCTGGAGGAAACTTCTTATGGGCCATGCTTATGATACATTTTTCACTTTGCCTTTGGATGAATGGATATTCTAAAATCTAAAGGTTGAGGTACAGAGGGCAGATGGTCATGCTTGGGCTTGTATTTTTGGGGTGTCTCTTTGGGAAATATGGTGCTGGAGAAACAAATTTTGTTTTGAGGAGTATTGATTATATCGTCAATGATGTTTAGTCTCATACGGAGGAGATCTTGCAAACTTTTGATACGTTCCATGCTAGAAAGGAAACACGGGTTGAAAAGTTTTTCGGTTGGCAGCCTCCTATTTTTCCATTTTTCAAGCTTAACACGGATGGTGCCTATAAAGCTTCGGGACAGGCTTCTGCTGGAGGGTTAATCTGAGATGCTCGAGGTGAATGGAATGGGGGGTTTTGCATTAATATTGGGGTGTGTTCGATTACTCATGCTGAGCTTTGGGGTCTTTATCAGGGTCTCCTTATGGTCTGGGATCGGGGTATAAGACTGTTAGGGGTTGAAGCGGACAGCCTTTGTGTGATAAAGCTGTTACAACGACAGGATGTTGTTCATAATGCTTGCTACCCTTTAGTTAAAGGCATTCATGAGCTCTTAACTCAACGTTGGCAGGTTTCTGTGCACATGTCTATCGTGAAGCAAATTTCACGGCTGATTCTCTTACTAATCTTGCTCTTTCGCTTCCCCTCGGACTTCATGTCTTTCTCTACTCTCCCTTAGATGTTACTGCTTGGTTGCGTAATGATTGTTTAGGGACAGTGTTCCCTCGCCTTGTTAAGCCTTAGCCTTGGTCTAGGCTCCCCTATCTTACCAAAAAAAAAAAAAAGTCATTCAGTGAATATATGACATTTGTGTATGAATCAAATATAATTAATAATTACATAATTATTTTGTAAATAAATATATGTCATAAATGTATTAAATGGCTATAGTACAATAAAATTACTCTAGAATCTCATTATTAGTATAGTAACATTTCTGCAATTAATTATCAACAACTCTACCCATTAATATATGCTATAAATGAAGGTGTTTCAAGGAATATGTTGACCACTCATTTTTAGAAGCAAATATTATTCTGCTGCCAAAGCAAGAGAATTCCTATTACATCTTGTCTAAGCCGATTCTCAATACATCTTGTCTAAGGTTCAATCAAGATACAGAATAGACAAATCTAAGGGCGATTTGTTTATACTGGCTAGCTGATCTTGTCCTTATTCCTCCTTTTATGATATATTCTATAACTTGTAAAAGAAAAAATAATAATAATCAAAATTTTATCGAGTGAAGAAACCATTTTTTTTTTTTAAGTCCCACACACCTCTAAGATTTACTTAAATGGTCACATAAACTTTTTAGTTCTATAAATAGTTGCATAGACCTCCTACATTTATAAATAGTCACACAATCCTCTTTTTAACTATTATATCTTAATTACAATAACTCAATAATTGACTTTAAATAAGCTTCTAGAATAAATGCAATTAAACATAAAATAATATATAAAATGAGATAAAATAATATATAAAATATTACAGGTTTTATTTGCATCATATAATATTTATTTATTATTTTTATCTTATTATGATATGCATATTTATTTGAGTTGTTATAATCAAATCTTATCACAGCTATTTACAAAATTAAAGAGGTCATTTGTGACCATTTATTAAAACTAAGGGATCTGTATGATCATTTAAGCAAACCTTGGACATGCATGTGACTTTTTTCTTTATATACATTTACTCATTAAAGTAGGAGTGAAAAGTGTGGAGTCTTCCCACTCTAGTATTTATATTTTTATTTAAGAGTGAGAGTGAGACTCTCACTTTATAGGATCTATCCACTTTTAGAGTGAAGAATGAGATTTTCGCTCTCATGAAAAGTGGTGGGAATAAAGATCTATTCCTACTTATTCTTTTTTTATTATTTTCTTTAAATATAGCATAATTATATTTATTAAAAATAATATAATTATATTTATTAAATAAAAATAAAATAATGTTACATTTATTTAATAATAATAATATATTTATTTAAATAATATTATTACATTATTTGATAATATTAAATTTATTAAAAATAATAATTTACGTTGATTCTAAGTTAAAATTACTTAAAATAATATTATTATATTCACGTGCAAATTAATAAGATCACTATATAATATCTTTATTTGGAAATATAATATTATATAATATTTTCATATTTATCTAATTTGAATAGTATTATATTTATTTAACATTAATAATTAATAAAATATTAATATTAATAATTAATAATAATAAATATTTTATTCTAAAAATATTAATTTTTAAAATATTATTATTAATAATATTTTATTAGTGTTGCTCTTATCAATAAATTTTAATTTATATAATTAAAATTAAAATTAATAAAAATTTATGATTTACACAATTAAGAATATTAATAATAAATATTAACTAATATGATTAAAATTAATAAATAAATGTATATTTTAGAAATATATTTCTTTATTCACTTTAGAATTAAAAACTATAATTGTTTAAATAAGTGTAAAACTATAATTTAAAATATTCACTCTTAATCCAAGATAAAGTAAATATATAAATGAGATTCTGATTCTTATTTTGTATTTTTATTCTAGTACACGTAAACAACTTTCACTCTCACTCCACACATTCAATCTCAAAATTCTCACTCTTCATTGTTCTCAATTCAATCCAAAAGTAATCGATACTTAATTGTAAAAATATATTATTTTACTTTACATAAGTAGCACTTTTTGACCATTATTTCTTCACACAGTTACCTAAGTGGTTCAAAAAGTTTATATTTTGGCATGTTTGTGTGTTTTCTGACTTAATTTTTTAATGTGAACTAATTTAAGTTATTTTTTTTTCCAACTCAGAATTTTAAGACACTTCTTTTTTGGTTAAATACAAGAACTTTTTATGGCTTCTTGATGGATAAAAAATTTGAGATGATATAATTAAATTCTCTGATCTAAAATATACTTACGAAATTAATTTGAGATGACATCATTAATTATTTACATCCTTATCTTTACAAAACTAACGCCTTTTCTTATTTTAAAACACTATTATCGCCATGACGAAATTCATAACTTGAAAGTATGTGATGAATTTTGGTGGCAAAAGTATTATTCTTTTATATCGTGAGCTTAATTCTATTTTTTATTTTTCTACATCTTATCATATCCTAAATTTGTCTGCATCTTTCAATTTCCTTTTTAGCTTTTCCTTTTCTCCTGTTGCGTAGTTGCACATGGCAAAAGCTTTGCGGCCTAACATGACTAATGAAGATTGAATGTTATATGAAAAACTCCATACTCATAATCTCCTAAATCTAAAAGAAACCCAAAATTTTATTTGTAAATGAATCACAAAACAAACCCAATTCACAAAATTTATTTCTCACATTACGATAAAAATATATATGAACTCGATCGAACATTGCCATGACTTGCTTCCATTATTAGTACTCCCGCAATTGCAACAGTTGCAAAAATAACAAAACACTCGAAGATTAAGATAAATCTAATGTTAAAGTAATCTAATCTAAATGAAGTTGCCGAGCATGCAATCCGACATTTGGAAGAAATCCTTTTCTGTCTTAATAAAAACATTGAAGCTTCTCAGTGGAGAAATTAGTATTAAGTGTTAAAATATTTTTCTTTTCTTTTCTACCGTAAATTTTTTTTAAAAGAAAATTTTCTAGCCCATACCATTTTGTTGCTATTGGTGTGCTATTGTGTTTCCCGCTATGCTCAATAATTTTATAACCAATTATTGCAAATGAGGGCCAATGTGTCTGCCACGCATTTCGTTTCCAGCGATGATGTCCACTGAGGTTTCCCAATTAACCGACTCCTTGATCCCGTTTCATTCAGCGGATGTCCCAGTCTACAATGCTGCGTGCGTGTCTACACACGGACCGTTAGATCTTACGTCTGGCTCATGTACGTCAATCTTCTATGTGCAAAGAAAATATGTCCCGTAAAGAAAGGCAGGACGTCTATATATATAAAAAGAATAGATTAGGCATAAGTCAATATGTAAAATAAGTAATAAAGTTTATTGAGATAGAAATAATAAATTGCAAAAGAGAATTCAGGTTTGAACGTCAAATTATGGCCGCTATTTATCTATAATGATAGACAAATTACGATTTTCTCAAGATTTTTATATACCCACTTTATATTTTGAAAGCCAAGTAGTTGAACTTGAAAATTCATGTTCTGATATATCGTATGTAACTTACAACGATTCTTGAGTTGTCATCTAAAATTAAAAAATTGTAATATATTAAAAAATTGAATTATCATGGGTGATAATCCATCGGTGTACTATATATTACATTGTATATAAAGTAGTCATTTACTTCTTTTAAATCTAATAATAAGTCCATTATCTAACAACGATGGGATACATTACCCCGACTACTGCAACTTAGCAGTGCCTTAACAAAATCGCATTAATGTGTATGAATCGTTTCTGATAAAATCACACTATCCTATGATAAATTTTTAAAAGTAGAAAAGAAGTGGTTGTTTAAAATCTAATTTTAAAAATTAGTTTTATACTTAAATATAATTCCATATATATTATCACATTTATTACAAAAATTCAAAATTATCCTTATCAATTAGAAAGTAAAATCATTAAATTTATAGTGATTATTATTATTGCCAATTGTATTCAATAACAAAATATAAAGATAAAACTACTAATATTAAAACATTTACCTTAGTTACCAATTATTAAATATACACAATAAAAAATATTTTATACACATTTGTATTCTCACAGTAATTTAATAATAATATTTATTAAGCACATACAGTCACTTTTAGAATCCATAATATTTTTAAAATATATTTTATTAAATATTTAACTAATTCATTTCACAATTGATCCTACGACATAGTCAATAACAATTTAAAAATTACTGCATTATCAAACTAGTTCCAATACTTTAAACTAAGACCCAATCTATTTCAACATCAATTAAATAAAAATACAAATACAAATAAAATAAATTCAGTCATCCAATATGTTATCGATGTTTAAAAGATAAAATTTGGATCACATTAGAAAAAAATTAAAATAATTCAAAGAAGTTAATCGTAAGTGTTACTCCAACTATTTTTATTTTTCATTGCAAAAAGGATTCATGCTTTCTGGCCCGATTCTTTTATGGTTATGGCAAATCTTGGAATTCACACACATTACTAATTAGAGAACTGCTAAATTACATCGGCTGTAACTTAATAAAATCTTACTACTTATTATATATAGCTGTAATTATGACCACTTGTATAAAAAATTCTAAAAGTCATTTTAATAATAATAGAAAATAATAATTGATATCTGAATTTTTTCTTATTTATTGTACATAATTTATTAAAGGCAGATTTTCTAATACCAATGAAGATCACGTGTTTCGTTGGCTCCATCATTTCTAAATGTGGACTCCATCACTTGACAAAATTATAAAAGAAAGCTTTAAAGAGCAATTATAAATCAGAAAAAAATGAAAAAAAAAACCTCGTTATAAACGTTTTTGGATAAAATAATACTTGCCATACGGGGAATTGCTACAGAGATTCGAGGGAAATTTACAAAAATAACTAAAAAAAATTTGTATTTTTTAATTTTAATCACATAAACTTTTTTCTATCATAACTAGCCAAAGATCAATATTTTAGATGAAATTACCCTTATCACGTTCTTCAAATTTTCAAATAACGCCATTTAAACGGAAACTAAAGAAATCTCAACACACTCAATACACTTAGAGATTTTTCATCACTCTCAACAAATTTTCAACATTCTCCAAGAAACATTACATAGCTGAAAATATAATCATCAATTGAGGAGAGCTTGTTAAGGTCAGTATATATTTCTACATAACATAAATTTTTAATATATTGAGATTGAAAATTTAGTTTGAAATTAAAGTTATTTTTTTTGTAAATATTATTATTTTTCATCAATAAAATAGTGTACATTGTTTAAGTTGATAAATTAAGAGAAATCATAAAAAAGACAAACAAACTCGAGCGAAAAACGGAGCCCTGAACAAGTGAGACAGGTAGTGAGACAGGCACCTGTCTCATATAAGCACAAAAACATTATGTGCGACAGGCAAATGTCCCACAGCCTGTCTCACATAAATTGGTGAGACAAGTAGTGGAATGGGTACCTGTCTCATATACGCACAGAATCATTATGTGCGAACGCATCTATCCCACTGTCTGTCTCACTTAAGTTGGTGAGACAGAAAGTGGGATAGATACATGTCACACTTAAACGTTCTGTGCTTATGTGAGACAGGCTGTGAGACATGTGTCTGTCACACATAATGGTTTTATACTTATGTGAGACAAGTGTCTGTCCCACTGTCTGTCTCACATAACCGTTCTGAGTTTATGTGAGATAGGCACCTATCCCACTACCTATCTCACATAAGTTAGTGAGACGGGTGCCCGTCTCACATATGTTGGTGAGATAGACAGTGGAATATGTGCCAGTCTCACTTAAGTTAGTGAGACAGGAAGTGAGACAGGTGTTTGTCGCACTTAAACGATCTGTGCTTATGTGAGATAGGCTGTGAGACATATGTCTGTCGCACATAATGGTTTTGTACTTATGTGAGACAGACGCCTGTCCCATTACCTGTCTCACATTAATGTTTTGTATTTATGTGAGACCGGTGCCTGTCTCACTGTCTGTCTCACCAACTTATGTGAAACAGGTGCCTGTTGCACATAATGGTTTTGCACTTATGTGAGACAGGTGCCTAACCCACTACCTGTCTCACATAGTCGTTCTGTGTTTATGTGAGACAAGCACCTGTCCCACTGCCTGTCTCACATTACTGTTCTGTATTTATGTGAGACAGGCACCTGTCCCATTGCCTGTCTCACTAAATTTATGATATTTTTATAA
Organism: Aegle marmelos; assembly: GCA_030449875.1. NCBI lineage: Eukaryota > Viridiplantae > Streptophyta > Magnoliopsida > Sapindales > Rutaceae > Aegle > Aegle marmelos. Next base: position 18,616,768 of record JASUUL010000143.1, read on the forward strand.
ATCATAACCTGAGCTACATATGTCTGTTTTAGGCGTATGATATACCGTTTCGAAGCTTGTGACGATACGAATAAAATCTAACATTATATACTTCATTCTATGATATGTTTGAACAAGAAATTTACTTCAATAAGAACCATTGCACTTAAGAACCATTATATACTCTATATACAAGTTATGTATATTCACTTATTCATATTTTGTAATGTATAATCTTATTTTTTATTCTTTTAATATTTTTTTAAGGTTTAATGAATTCAGTTGTGCTTCAATTATGTTATAATAGTTGTTGGGAGATATTAACAGATGGGCGTATAGAGTACGTGAATGCCAAGAATATTACTTTTTTTGTTCGAGTTATTGATCATCTTATTGCAAATAAATTTATCTAAGATAAATGAATATACACTCCTAATGACATTAGAGCAGCGGCAGGAATACGGTATTCAATTAACATATCAGCAGGCCTATCGGGCTAAAAAAGTTGGTCTTGAAATAATACGAGGGAACCCTGCAAAGTCATACAACTTACTTCTTAAATACTCTCATGTCTTAACCAAAGTCAATGAGGGTACAGTTACTCATCTCAAGGTGAATGGAAATAATAATTTTTTGTACTACTTTGTAGCGCTTGGATTTTCAATCAAGGGTTTCATACAGTACATCAGGCATGTGATTGCAGTAGATGGCACTCATCTAAAGAGGCTATATCATGGAAGCATGTTCGTGGCAACATGTCTGGATAGTAATAATTAACTATATCCATTAGCCATTGGAGTCATGGATTCCGAAAACAATGCCACTTGGGAATGGTTTATGACGAAATTACATGGAGTGATTGGCGATAAGTGAGAGTTAGTAATTATCTCTAATCGATGCACTGCCATAAAGAGAGCCGTTTTAAAAGTATTTTGTAATGCAGCTCATGGTGTATGCTTCTACCATGTCAAAGATAATATTAAGTCAAAATTCTGGATGTCCAAATCTCTTTGGGATGAATTTGAGCCTGCCTTTATTAATGCAGCAAAAGCATATGGACATCAAGAATTCAAAAAATAGCTTGAAGGGTTGTGGATGCTCCACTCGTGTGCTGCTGATTACTTAAAAAATGATATGGGTACATGTAATTGGGGAAGGTCTGAGTTTGAAGGTAGGAGGTTCAGTATACTTACTACTAATATCGCAGAAAGTTTGAATTCATTTATAAGAGAACCTTGTAAATTTCCTATCACTCATCTTATTGATCACTTTAGACAAACTATGCAACAATAGTTTATGATAGAAAAAATATTGCCGAATCGATGAGTACTTGTCTAACGACATGGGCTGATGAAATAGTAGCTGAGAGAAGAATTTTAGCCGAAAGTATGACTGTCCGTCCTGTGTCTCAGCATCGATTTCATGTTTTAGGCGGTGGTATTAAAAGAAAGGGATAATTGACATACATAATACGACATGCTCCTGTAGAGTATTCCAACTCGATCAACTTGTCTGTGCACATGCAATTGCTGCTTGTCTGACAATTCGAGTGGATTACATAAGGCTTTGCTCGGATTTTTATTCCAAGGAATCATTGGTTATGGCATATGCACAACCAGTGGAGCCGGTTGGCAACATGGTAGAATGGGAAGTTCTACTAGAAATTCGAGAAATGAAGGTTAACCCGCCATTCGAAACGCCACCACCTAGTCGTCTTTTAGAGTTTAGAATACCTTATATTGGTGAGGATATAAACATGAGGACTGTGAAATGCGAGCGGTGTCATCAACCAGGTCATAACTGTAAAAAATGTAAGAACCCTATTGTTTCAAATAAAAACTAGTTGTATTGTTGTAATTAGCATAGTGAAAATTTTTTGGACTATTAATTTTTGTTTAATGTACGATTATATGTAATCAAGTATTTTATTTTGCGTACAAATTATATAGAATATTGTCTTGATTTCCCCATTTATCTGATAAACAAAATAAAATTAAATTATTATATTAAATAATTATTTGAGAATAATTACAAATTTAAAAATAATAAAATTATTTATTTAATATAAATAAATAATAAAATAAAATAAAAAATTTTTGGAGCAAAAAGATCCTGGTTGCACGCGCGCGACCAAGGTGCCAGCGCGCTAGCGACAGGCCCAGCACGCCCTGGCGACTGGCCTCACGCGCAACATGTCGCGCCCACGCGATAGCGTGCGACAGGTGGGGTGTCGCACCAGGAGCCAGCGCGCTTATGGTGCGACGCCCGACCCTATCGCACGAGCAAATGCTGTCTTCTCGTGCGACAGGCCTCGGCCGCAAGCGTAACTTTTTTGTCGCCAAATTTTAATTTTTTTTATTTTATTTTTATATTACTTTTTTAATTTTATTATTTTAAAAGATGTGAATTTTTTAAAAAACTTCCTGTGTGTGTTTACAAGCTTTAGTTAAACTGGAACATTTCTGAAAATATGGTTTTTGGCTCCAACTAAAAATAAGCTCTTCAATCATTGTTTATACAATTATTATGACTTATAGTCTAATATTATCATTAAATATATCCAAAGTAATTTTCTTCCTAAAGTACTGCATGTGGCTATTATCAAAATCAAATTTGAGTCCAAACATTAAATACATCACAAACATCAATAAAAAAATACTACAATCACCAGTTCCAGCCTCTTGTTGTGGCACGTCTTTTACTATCCTAATTTTCCAAGAATCCATAGTCTGCAACTGAGGCCAGATCTTATAAAATCCAATATCTTCTAGCCATTGAGAAAAAATAACTTTAAGTGACTGAAATTGAGTTAAGTATGTTTTCTCGTCGCGAAATGCCACTAATGAGTCATAAATCCACACCTTCTTCTTGCGAAGATCCGCTTTGACTAATGCCCAATTATCACCGCCAATATTCACAGGAATCAAGCCCTGCATATAAGAAATATCATGACTTTTTATGCTTGGTTGATCTAAAATATGTAAAAAAAGAAACCTCGTTGGATTATGCAGTAATACTTACCACATCGACGTCCGTGAACTGCTTCAACATGAAATCTTCCCGGCCGTCAAAATAGGTATTGAAGTTGCTGCTATACTGTAATGAATGGACATCGCAATCACCATTGTTCCATAATTGTCCTAAGAATACCTAGTAACCAAATGTAATGTTGTTGATTATTAATTTTCTATTAACTTGTTACCCAAAAAAATATGTATGTATGCATGACACGCTAAGATAAGGCATTCGGATACTGCTGTTGCTTCTTGCTGATCAAGCAAAAATATACATGAATATGCTGTGAAAAAATGGAAAGATGTTAATGAAAGAATTGAGTAAAATATAAAAGAAAAATCAACAATGCATCATTAACAAATAAAAAAATATAATAAAAATACTTACTTCATCGTCAAGTGAACCCATTGAAGCATTTTCCAAAAGTACATCAAAAAACAAGTGTGACTGTTGGATGGTGCAGTGTACTATAATTTTACCGGTAAACCACCGATCAAACTCCGTAAAAATACTTGAATCATCGAAGCCTCTAAGCGGATTTATGTCCATACTCGAGGTTTCAGCGATCTCATGCTCCGTTATTTCAAGCGTCGTGTGTGGTCTGACGTTTTTTACTTTCTTAACAAGAGGAATTAAGAAAGAACTGTTAAAGACATATAATGGTCTATATGGTTGTCCAAACTTGTTTACCCCAGGAGCTACTTCTGTGATAATTTGTACACTGTCACCATTTACATTCCCAAAAAAACTATACAATGACATAGGGGTGTGATCATCATGATTGCAAACATTAGTGTACATTCCATGGTTGTCCGGCGGCTATCAATTTACCAACATGAACACTTAAGAGTAATATCAGATTTAAAATTCAAATAACACACAATTGTTTGTAATAAGAAGGGCTGACCGTGTACGACTATCTAATTGAATAATCACCATATGAGCGCTTTGAGAAACCCTCACCGAAAGAAATTAATTTGACAATACTCTTTCCTGTTATTCAGTACTTTATCCGCAAAGTAAAACAATGGATTTTTAGCGCATCAATGTCACCTATAACCTTAAAATCCAAGTCCATAAATATTGTATCGAATTGTCCAAGAGTTATTCTACGAAACAAACCATTGAAAAACTTGTTAAGTAATAGATGCGGTGTTTTTTTTATTTTTCAGCGCAACATCGTTACCATAGGAAAGACTCGTTACTAAGCACCACTCTCCAATTGATAAGCGAATCAATTCCTCACCAATTTGAAACCACAATTCATTTTTCTTGTCACTTTCTTCATGGGCAATTTGCCTAAACAACAAGTTATGGATAATTACGCCGCTAAAAGGATACTTACGGCACTCTAAAAAATACCCAAATATTTCATGTTTGAACAATTTCAACTGCTATTTTGTTACTTTTTCTCGGATAGCCCCTATAACTACATCTAATTTGCACATGCTTGTTATACGGCCAGGGAAGTGTGAGTCATAAGGTACCTTCATCATGCCGGGTTCTTTTGCCTGTCCGGGTGGATTATACCTTCCTAGCTTTGATTTCTCCATTTATCTGATAAATAATAGAAAATTAAACTGTTATATTAAACAATTATTTCAGAAAAAATTCACATCTTTAAAAATAATAAAATAAAAAAAGTAATATAAATAAATAATAAAATAAAAATAATTTAAATTTGGCGAAGTGAAAAAAAAATTTGAAAAAATATCGCACGCAAGCGACATGGGGCCGAGCACGCAGCCCTCGCGCGCGTTGGCTACTGCGATAGCCTAGTGTGGCGCGCAGATCACGCGCGCGGGTTGCGTGCGACAACCTTGTGTCGCGCGCAGATCGCGCGCGCGTGCTGCGCATGAAGGTTGCGTGCTCGGTCTCATGCCACTCGCGCGCGATATTTTTTCAAATTTTTTTTGTTTTTCACTTCATCAATAAAAAAATGCACACACCTCACCCATCACACTTCCATTGTGCAAAAACTTAGCATTAATTTTCTAAGTAGAATTTTATCAAATAGCTAATATGCGATATTTTGTAACACATTATTCTCACTAGATTTTGTTTCATTATGCAACTTTAACAACCTATATCTAAAGTTCAATTTTATTATATAATTTTTAAAACATATAATGATTAAAATCTCAATCAAATTTACTCAAATCATTAAGAAATTCCACCTCATTCAACAAAATTCCACCACCTCCATTAACAAACAACCAGCAAACACAACAACAATAACAACTATTAAACTCAAAAACACCCAAAAATTACAACACAAATCAATGGGGAAGTAATAGCTCAACTAGAATTTGGTGATTGGGGTACTCCGGAACCGATCTACGCCTCTGACCATGTATATTCGATTTTGGTTCGTTGAGAGAGAGAGAATTTGGATGAGAGGGAATGGTGAGAATGACAAGGGTAATTTTGTCCTCAAAAAGCTTATTTGGCTAATGCTGATTGAAAAAACTTCCAGGGACTAGAATTGAAAAGTCCTAAAATATTATGGCTATTCTCGTAAATTTCCCTGAGATTCGAGCTACTGCATAAACTGACGTCAAAATGTCATGCGAAAAAGGAGTAATAAAATATATACAAGACTGTCATTCTGTTTCAGCACGTTTAGCGAAATAATAACTCTTAATATGACATCCATTATTCTTTTTTATCATAAATTTTTGTGGGTCTTTGATAGAGCATAGCGATTAGTCCTACCACTTTTTCAGGCACAACAGCGCTATTTGCTATAATGTTTCATTCTTTTAGTCACAGCTTCCACTTTATCATCATCATATCATTATTATTAATTTTATTTTATTATTTTTATTAATACTATTATCATAATTATTATTTTTTAATTTTATTATTATTATTTTATTCTTATTATTATTAGTATTATAATATATACAATAATACAAGGGATAATAATTAAGAAATGGCATTTTAGTAACTTAAAACAATCTAACCCGATTTAAGATGAAGTAAATACATCAATGAGAATACAATTTATTTCGATTTTAATTTCTATAACTCAAGTAAATAATTTATTCTGATTTAAATTATTTATTCTAATTGTAGCTCAATATGATTGTAGAATATTTCGATTCTAATCCATGTTGATTCATGTTTAGCAAACAGACTATCAATGATTTTATAACCAGTTAGAGTGTCAATGTGTTTATCATACATTTTGTTTCCAAATGGTATTAGAGATGGCCAATAAGCCATGCTATTTCCATCCTATGAGTTGCACCGTGCCAAAAATTTTTTTTTAGGTGTGTTCCAACCGTACAATGAGTTCAGGCTATAAGAAAGCACGATAAGCCTTTTTTTAAAAAAAAAAGTTTTTAAGGGGACATTGCAAGTTGTTGGTGTACTTTTTTTAAGATTATTTCCTTTTTTTAAAAAAAGTTCTAATGCCTTTAGTCAAATTCAATAGAATCAAAAGTTTAAAACTCAAGCCCATATTTAGTAATAATAGACTAATAATAGTAAAATAATAAAATTAACTACTAAGTTATGCCCTACCATATTAGAATTCTTTTTTAATTATTAACAATAGCAAAAATAACAATAATAATAAATTTTCTTAAGGGTTAGCATAATTGTTAAGTTGGACTTACTCACAATCATAGATTATAGCCTATAATAGCATTAATGCATACATTTATAAGATTATGATATTCATGATTTTATTTAGTAAAATCATGATATTACCAATTCATTTAATAAATTATAAACATAAAATAACTAAAGTATTTTTTAAAATAAGAATTAAATGAATTTAAAAATTTTACGCTAATAAAATTCATTAAAAGATTCAGTTTCAAGTTATTTGCAAAATCATAAAATTTAAAATTTAGTTTCATAAAAAAGTTTTACTCCAGTATACTTTGGCTTGTATGTTATTGATAATCCATAAGCCACATGTGAATATGCTAATGAAATGTGCTTATTGTATACATTTTCACATGTCATGCTTTAATCTATCTCTAATCATGTCATGTTTTTAATGCTACATACCTAAAATTTTTAGTTCAACTTAGTCCGCATGCATGCCATGCCATACAGCATACTCTACTAAAATGTGCTTACACCCTACCGCACTTTATAAACACATGTCATGCCCATCTCGTACTACATGCCACCTAACTTGAGAAATGGAAACATTATTGAACTTGCTTAAAAGAAGAAATTAGGTCTCTGAAAAATGAGAAATCTTATTAAAATTTTAGATGAATAAATTAGGGTTTTGAGGCCTTTTTATAACAAGCCTAAATATAAAAAATTTACCAAAATAAGTAAATTTAGAATATAATATGATAATTAAATTCTCTTAATCCAAATAAGAAAAGAAAAAAAAAGGGCAATCAAATTCGAGTTCTAGAAAAAAGATTAAAATACTAGGAGAATCAAGAAAAATAGAAAAAAAATCTTAAAATTAGAAGACAACTAAGAAAAAAGCATAATTTTTGCCTTGACCATAGAGGAAAATGGCCTCGGCATTTCTCTTATCGTATGCTTTGGAATGATATATTATAAGCTGAAATAGACATTTATAGCTTGAGTTATGGCTTCTGGAAAGTACCTTACTCATGACACAAAACACCCTACATCAATTCCTAGTACTTGGAAAAGAACTCATCTTTAAGTTCAGCTCGTATAATTCCTTATCATCTAAGTGATACTCAAACAGATAAGTCATATTGAAAGTATAAAAGATGTTCTAATTGTTTAGTAACTAGAGCACATAAGCATTATCGTTGATCTTCTATACTACTCGAAATTTTCCATATTTGCTCTTTTTCAATTTAGTGTGAATGCTAGGAAAACGATTATGTCGTAGATATGCCATCACTAAATCATCTTTTGAAAATACTTCTTTCACCAATGTTTGTCCACTTCAGTCTTGTATTTAGCACTGGTAGCCTCTACATCAACCTATACCTCAATATAAATCTTCAAAGCCTTTTTCGTCTTATTATCGGTAGCCTTATTTTCCCTAGCAACAACTATCGTTCGCATGATAACCAAGTTATACATATAACGAATGAGCCAACTATAGAAAATCCTAAAAGAGGTCTTGCCAGTAGAACGATTCATCATACTATTGTAAGTGAACTTAACGTAAGGCAATGTAGCTTCCCAATTCTGTTGCTTGTTACCATAAACACAGCACAATATATTGCATAAAGTTTAATTAACCATTTCATCTCCCTATCTATTTGTGGATAGAAAACACTACTAAATTGCAACCGCATACTAAACTCATCTTAAAAATAATGCCAAAATTACTGATAAACTCATATCTCTATCAAACGTTATGGTCTTTAGAACACCATGTAAACACGCCACTTCCTAAAAGAACAAATGAACAATTGAGACAACATCTTTAGTCTTTTTACACACAATAAAATACACCATCTTTGAAGACCTATGCACCACCACTAATATAGAACCTCGGCCTATCCTTGCACACAGTAACCTTAACACAGAATTCATCGACACAGATCTAATTAAATATTTTTTAGAAGAGGTAACAACATGTATAAACCCGTATTATGTGTATGTACTTTGTCTTCTTAGCAAACCTAAGATGTCTGCCTAATTTGCCTCTATACAACTTTAGGATAATTTGTTCCCTTAAAGAATTTTATGGTATACATAACTGGTTAACCATAAATAAATACTCATCTTGAATGAGGAAATACTTTGCATTCTAATAATTGATGTAATGATCCCAAATATAAGCAAAATCCTCATTTACAACGTATAATCACTTCAAAATTTAAAACCAGTAATTTTATTAATGAGAGTTACCAATAAAATTGCTTCCCTATTTAGCACGTCAGTCGCTTTATTCCACTATCTAAACTTTTGCTTCAAAACTAAAGTAAACTTTTATATATAACTCACCTATCTCGCATGCATCTTGCTTAGATTTTTCTAATTGTTAAAGTACTTTAGTGCTTGATGGTAGCTATAGAGCACAAACTCTTTCTGAATCAAGTAATGCCCTCATGTCTTCAACGCCTTAAGGATGGCATTGAATTCTTGGTTGTAAATAAAACACTTTTACCATGCTTTATTTAATTTTTTTACTTATGTACTCAATTGGTCATCACTCTTAGAAAAGAACATCCCTAATTTCCTTACCAGAAGCATTACATTTGAACTTAAATAGCTTTTGAAATTTGGCAAGGCTAACATAAAAGTGTTAGAAAATTTTTTCTTAAGTAAATCAAGGCTTGCCTCTTCTTTTTCTCCTTATTTCAACCCTTTTTTTTTAAGCATTCCGAAATTTCCTTACCAGAAGCATTACATTTGACCTTAAATAGCTTTTGAAATTTGGCAAGGCTAACATAAAAGTGTTAGACAATTTTTTCTTAAGTAAATCAAGGCTTGCCTCTTCTTTTTCTCCCTATTTCAACTTTTTTTTTTAAGCATTCCGAAATAGATACAGCTATAGTGTTAAAGCTATGAATGAACCTCTTGTAAAACATTGTTAGCCTATAAGAACTTCAAACTCCATCTACTATCTTAGGTGTAAGCCATTCTCTAATGGTTTGTATTTTCGACTCAATAGCTCAAATCTCATTTGCACTAACTATAAAACCTAAAAACTCCATATTATTCTACAAAAAGCTATACTTCTTTATACTAATTTAAAGCTTATTTCTTTACAACACCTTCATAACGATACTCAAATGCTCTAAATATGTCACCACATCAATAGAATATATCAAAATATTATCAAAATATACCACAACAAATCTGTAAGAAAATGGCTTAAGAACTAATTAATTACTATAATTAGGCACATAAAAGTGCTCAACGCATTTAACAATCCGAACGGCATAACAAGCTACTTATATAGTCCGTCCTTTGTCTTCAATGTAGTCTCCCACTCATCTTTAAATCTAATCCAAATATGATGATGCCCACTTCGCAAGTCTACCTTTGAGAACGCCAGAGCACCATTTGTTAACATATATATATATATATATATATATATATATATATATATATATATATATTATTGATTTTGATGATAACAAACTTCATATGTTCTCTTGATTAAATTATTGGAGTTTTATTTATAAAATAAGTATAAACATGTTCATGATTTATTTGGATAAAAGTTAATTTTTAATAGAAAATTTTTTTTCTTTAAAGAACTATAAAATTTTTTGATTTAAAAACTAACAGCGCATTGTTTATCTAGAAAATGACTAACCGATAAAAACTAAGTCATTATTTTCTAAAATTGATAAACAAAATGGACTTCTAGAAATAAACGGCTAACTGTTAATTTTTAAAAAGTTAACTAATAAACTCTAAAGAGCTAATGATTTTTACTCTTGAACTATTTGATAAAAACGAATAAGCTAAACTTGTTTTGTTTCTAAAAAGAAACGGCTAACTAATTATTTTAAACAATTAAGTGATAAAATCTAGAAGGTAATTAATTTCTAACATTGAACCATTTAACAAAAATGAATAAGCTCAAGCTGTTTTGTAAGTTTTTTAAAGGAAATGTTTAGCCAATAAGGATAAAAAAGTTAACCAATAAGTTCCACGATTAAATTATACTCTAGTCTTAAACCGTCTAGTAAAAACAATAGAGCTAAAATTACTTTATAAAATTTTAAAACTTAACGATGAACTGATAACTGTAAACAGTGAATTATTTATTTAAAATTTCAGCTCATCGGTCATTTAGACTATTCAAAGCGGTGAACTGATAGCAATTAATAGTAAACTAATTATTCCTATAAAAGTCAACAATAGATAATTTTCAGGTTTAACTATAAATTAGCTTATTCAAATTCAAGTAAGAGTTGATCCAACAGTTATTATTAAGCTTGCTACTGAGAATATAATCTATATTGAGCTTTAAACTTGTTGTCATTTTATTTATTCATACTTTGAGTTTGTATTTATAATCATCTATATTGTGTGAAAGAAAATACTTTTATAATCTTCATTTTTGAATGATCATAAATGTTGGCATACACCTGGGATAAGAGACTATATATAATCTCTTATTGTAAAGGTATATTAACCCCGTAAAAGTCAAGTGTAAGTTTTTGAAATCTTAGAGGCTTAGATAGTGAAATCCTCAAGTCCGGTGTACTTGAAGGTGTAGATGCAGGCGAGATTAACTAAACTACGTAAGAATCACGTGTTTGTCTTTCTCTTACTCTATCACTTATTTTACATTGCATCTTATTTTGTTTATTTCATATTTGGTTGCCTTGTTTAATTTGAATTTAGTTTAAATTTGCTTAATTATTTAGAAATCCAATTCACCTCCTTTTGGGTTGCCAAGATAGTATTTCACCATTAAGTTGATTTAGTAAATCTCGAAATGTAGGAATATGATATCAATATTTCACCGTAATATGCCAACTCCCGTCTTTTTTTTGCACCAACAAGGCTAGTACAACAAATGGATTCATGTTATCACAAACGAATGCCTTTTGCAATAATTCATCTACCTATGCTTGTAAAATCACATACTTATAAGGACTCATGCGATAATTGAGCATATTAGGATAACTTGCACCATAGATGGTCTATATGGTGCTGAATTTCTCACAAAGGTAGCAATCTATTAAGCATTTCTAATGGTGTAATGTCAGTAAACTTAGCTAACAATCCTCTTTAGAAATAGAATTCATCATGGACTCATCTTCCTTTTGTACCTTTTTACAACCGTAACAATCTTTTTCTAGATGTCTTTTCACAATAGCTAGAAAACTTTTCCTTCAGCCTAAGGATTCTTTTTCTTATTTGTTAAAGGCACTAATGAACTTCTTAATATTCCATTAGAACTCATAGACATTATCTCTTCCTCTACGCATTGTATCTATATCAAACTGTCAGAGTCTACCTAATAATAGATGGCAAGCATTTATATATACTACATCATATACCATATCACTCTTTTAAATCTTCCCAATGAAAAAAGGAACATGACACGCAGGAAAATCTAGGAAAACATATAAACTATGCAATTTAAGCTCTTTAAGTTTTAAACTCCTAAAATCCCATGATTTTAAAGCTCTATCGAACATTTCCTACACATACACCATGTGTGTATATGTGTGTGTATATCTATGCTATAAATGAAGGCATCTTTTAGAATCTATTGACACTTATTTTTGGAAGTAAATATTATTCTTCTGCCAAAGTAAGAGGATTCCCACTACAACTTGTCTTAGCTTTAATAAGGTACCAAATAGACAAATTTAAGGGCGATTTGTTTACAATGGCTGGTTGAATTGATTTTTTCTTTTATGTACCTTATAAAATCAAAACTTTATTAAGTGAAATATATATATATATATATATATATATATATATATATATATATAGAGAGAGAGAGAGAGAGAGAGAGAGAGAGAGAGAGAGAGAGAGAGAGGTAAGTTAAATTATATTAAAGTGTAAAAAGACATTAAATAATATTTTATTTTATATGAGTTCTATTTGAGTGGCAACTCCAATTTGAATGATTCTAATTCTTACTATTGTTTCTTCATATATTTCCAAATTATCATTGTTTCTTCACATATTTAACTAATTTTATATTTTCGCATGAATGTCTAATTTTTGACTTAATGTTTGAATGTCAACTAATTTAAGTTATCTATTTTTCTAACATAGAATTTTAAGATACTTTTAGTTAAATAATAATACTTTTTTATGGCTTCTCGATGAATGAAAAATTTGAGATGACATTATTAAATTCTCTTCTCTAAAAAGTACTTACCAAATTCATTTGAGATGAGGCCATTAATTATTCACATCTTTACTTTTTTACAACTATCGCTTTTGTTTTTCTTTTAAAACACTATTATCGTGATGATGAAATTCATAAACTTGAAGTGTTTGATAAATTTTGGTGGCAAAATTATTTTTGGCAAGCACTTGTTTAATTCTTATATTTAGAGTTAAGTGTTTGCTAAATCTTTATATTTAAAGAAAAAATTTAAAAATACACTTGCTATTAAATATGTGACATTCTAAGTGTGTTAAATAAGAGAAGATAGAGTATGAAGGTAATATGTTTAACAACAGAGATATTTTGAGATATTTTTGAGAATATGCAAATAAAATAGATAATTAATCTAAACTACAAGAAATAAATGAGTATTTATAGTATTCTTTTATATCTTTTACTTAATTCTATTTATATTTTTCTACAACTTATCATCCCCTAAATTTATCTACATCTTTCAATTTTTATTTTTTATTTTTTTTACCTTTCTCTTGTGTAGTGGCAGATGGCAAAAGCTTTGAGGCCTAACATGATTGATAAAGATTGAAATTTAAGTAAATAAATAAAGCTCTGTTATCTAAAACAAAACCAAAATCATTTTTCTTGCCTTTGTAAATGAACCAGAAAACAAGCCCAATTCAACTAACTTATTTCCCATATTCTAGTAAAAAGAATATGAACACGGACATTAATTACCATCTTTTGCTCTTTCATTTTTTTTTTTTTTGAATTACATGGTATTGATACTCACGTTACAACTCATATTAAATTATTATTAATATTTATAATTAAATAATTATTGAGACATTATTTAACATTCCTTGTTCTTAAATTATTAATACTCGTACAATCACAACAAAGAGCAGTTGCAAAAATATACTCAAAGATTAAGACAAATCTAATGTTGAATAGTCTAATCTAAATACAAGTTGTAAATTATGCAATCAAAGATTTTGAAGAAATCCTTTATTGTCTCTACAAAAACATTGAAGCTTCTGAGTGGAGGATTTTATGTTCTATTTTTACAGGATGCATATTATTTATCTAATACCTCAAATTTAAGGCGATGATATAAAAGTAATACAATTTTCAAAATATTCTTGTTTGATAAAATTAAAAAAAAAAGCATTTTATTTAGGTATTTAGTACAAAAATTTCATGAATTAGATAGATATCTTAACTTTTTGTTTTATTTTTTAGAGAGATTGCCAATTTAGAAAATGTACTTTCTAGAGTGAATTAAAAATTAATAATATTATATTTTTCCTATAATTTTTTGTTATTTTTTAAATGTGTTTCTTATCATAAATATATATTTTGTATCTCTAAGTTGGATGATCAAGCAAATGGCCTATTTATCTCTTTTTTCTTTAAAATTTCTTGTGCCAAAAATATTATTAATTGTTATGAAAAAATAGTAGGGAAGAAAATGACATATATTGATTTTATTAGGAGAAAATTAATAATTATCTAATCTTTTATTTTTGAGTGAGGTAGACATTATAAGTTAGCTATTAAGACTCTAAATTAATACCGAGTGTCTTCAAATATCAATATGAAAAATAAACTCAATCATTCAATACGTCATCTATGATCTTTAAAAAATAAAATTTGGATCACATTCAGGTAAAAATTAAAATAATTAAAAAAAAAAAAGAGTTTCGTAAGCGTCGAAACTCTGTCTACTTTTTATTTTTTTTATTTTATTGCAAAAAGGATTCACGCTTTCAGGCCCGATTCTTTTAAAGATTATGCCAAGAGAACTCTTCGAATCAGCAAGCATTTCTAATTATTATGTGTAGCAGCTGTACATTTTGACTGCTAGCATAAAAAATTCCAAAAATCGTTTAAATAATAAATAGAAGAAATTAATAATTGATGTCAGAATTTTCTCCTAATTGTATACAATTTATTAAAGGCAGATTTTCTAATACCAATGAGGATCACGTGCTTCTTTGGCTCCACCCATTCTAAATGTAGACTCCGTCACCGGACAAAAATTCAACATTCAAAAGGTAAATTATACAGCGCGATTATAAATGAGAGAATAAAAAAATATTTTAAAAAAGAACAAATTAATCTCGTTGCAAAAGTTGTTGGATAAAATAGTATTTCCAGCCTGGGCGACTCCCAAAGAGGCTAGAGCCAAAGCTACATTCTAGAACCAACTAACACCAACTCGCATCAAAATTTCGTGGGAGAAACGGAGTAGTAATTAGTAAAGGTTTCAGTACGTACAGGATTGGATTACTACTTCAACATGTTTGGCAATTTTTTTTTTTTTTAATTTAAATTAATCTAAATTTTAAATAAAATTAAATAACGTATTTAATTTTTTATTTGAATCAATAAAAATAAATATTAAATTATTTTTTAACTTAAAAATTTAAAAATAATTATTTTTATATTTATATCTTTATAGATTATAAATATTAAATAAATAATAAATATTTTAAAGAATATAAATAAAATTATATTCAATTGTATATAATCCTTTATTATTTAAAATTAACATATATTAATTAATTTTACTACAGTTTATGATGTTTTTATGTAAGATCTATTCTTTTATATTAAATTTCAGTGAAATTCACTTGTAGTCCAACAATAAAGCCGCTGCTATGCCATTTGGCAGAACATGAGCGATTAGTCCTACCATCCTCTTACGAACAACCGTGGTATTTACTATAGTGTTTCATTTTTTTCCCAGTAACAGCTTGCACATCAACAAAAGTTTGGTGAGTGCCAACAATCTCTCCTGTTACAAAAGAAGAGATCTGTGATTTGAGCTCTGCTTATATGGATGGAAAAAAATTTAGAATCCAGTTGCCATTAAACTAAATCATATATATATATATATATATATATAGGGTTTAGGGTGAATAAATTAATCAAATTCTTGTTGTCTCTATGTATTTCATTTACTCTTAAATTTTGTGTGGAAATAATAATTTTCGAAACATTTTTATTTGAAAACAAAATAAATAGCATCTTTATTCAATTTTTTAAAATGTTTTTATAATTAAACACTTATATCTATTAGTACCATAGAATAACATTAAGTTTAATAAGATATGTAATAACTTTTTCGCTAGATTTGTCAATTCCTCCTCTTCTTCTTTAAGATGAATGATCTGAATCTCTCGAATAGTTATGAAAATATTATCTTTGATTTTTTTTTTATCTTGGATTTTGACTAAACATATATATTGTGGTTTTGGCTGTATTATACATACAATTAACCAAAAAAAAAAGTCTATTAAGATATCAATAAAAGATAGTCAATGCAACCATCGAATACATAAAAAACCATATGAAACATGTTGCCCATAATAATCGATTTTTTATTTTAGAAAGTTTGGTGAGCAATGTTGCATGTCTAACAATAATTCATTCGCTACAAGAAAGTTCATTTTCTACAGTATTGGACCAACGCTGCATTAATTATTTGAAACATTTTGTCCAACGGAAGATGCTGGAAAACGTAATAGTCTAAAAATATGTAAAAACAAAATAACATTAGGTATATACCGTAAAAACTATCTTGCAGAAAACTAATATTTATTTGTTCCTTCAAATATTAAAATTAAATTTTTATATAATTTATCAAGATAGAATATCCAAATTTCAAAATTGAATATCCAAACGAGTATAAACATCCCAAAAGTTACTGCATATGTCCATACAAATATCCAAGTTGAATGTCTAAATATAGATTGTAGGCATCATGTAGGCATCAAGTCACCAACATTAAATACTTCAACAAATCATTTAGTTTAAGGCTACACAGCTTTTTAGCCAAGTAATGGTGCTTCCAATTGCATCATCGAAAAAAACGAAAATCAGATTATGTGCATTACAAAGGAGTTTTCCCTGTCATTGCTACTGCAACCCAAACTTTTGGGCAATCCAGTCCAAAATCCATGTGAAGTACCTTTAAAAATGAATTTGTTGATGCAACAGCTCCTTTTCGGACGACTTTTCTTATATCTTTCTAATCCAACAATTTGCATTGTGCATTCTTCGCATCAGATTTATTAAATCCATGTCTGTTGGTGCTTTGCATCTACCACAAACATGAAGAATAAAACAAATGCATTAGCATTAGAACATACTTAATTATTGACATCTTAAAATTATCCAGGACTTCCTGCGTAAAGCATTCATGCTTTCGGGCCCGATTCATTTATAATTGTGCCAACATAATTTTTGGAATTCACGTATTACTAACTTATTATATGTAGCCGTGCACGATGACCAGTAATGCAAAAAATTACAAAAAATCATTTTAAAAAATTAATAATTGATCTCTGAATTTTCACCCACTACTCGTATATAATTTATTAAAGGCAGATTTTCTGAAACCGATGAAGATCACGTGTTTCTTTGGCCCCATCCTTTCTACACGTGGACTTCATGTCTGCATCATCATAACACTGGAGAAAAATTTAAGGCTCCAAAGAGCAATTTATAAAGAGCAATTATAAATCATAAAATAAATAAATAAATAAATAAATGAATAAATTAAGCTCGTTTCAAAAGTTGTTGGGTAAAATAGTTTTTGCTCCCTGGGCGATTACTAAAGAGGTTAGAGCAAAGCTACGTTATAAAGCCAGCTGCGTCAACTCGCAACAAAATTTCATGGGAAATAAAAAGATTAATAAAGTTTTTTAGATGGGAAATAAAGAGTACTATAAAGGTTTTCAGGCATCTAGGTTATTAAATAATTAAGTAATTATAAGGTAAAGAACATAAAAGACATTTATTAAGTATTGTTAGGAATCTAGGTTACTAAATCCCTTTAATCCTAACTCTTGATAGATTATTCATTTAAAGACTTAACACATAGTGTAATTTAAGGGCCACAAATCCTTCACCATTAGTATGTGTATAGCTTTTCTGTTTTTAGTGGATGTCAACTAGGCATGCAAAATTACCCGCCAAGCCACAAACTCATCCTTAAAATCCACCTGCTAGGATTAATTTTGCGTGTTACAGAGAATTTGGTATTTCAAATTTAAATCCACTGTGTATTGCAGATGAGTTCAATACTAAGAGAGAATTTGTTGGATGCTAATGCAGATATTTGCTAGCCTGCATTTCTTATTTTAATTATTTATATCCTTAATTTTCATCATAAAAATTACATTAAAAATTTTATAATAATTATATGAAAGTTAAAATTCCTAATTCTTAAATCTAATTTATCTCACTCATATACACAAATAGATATAGTCAGCTTTTAACAAGTATTATTTTCAAGTTTGATATTACTGAATTTTATTTTAATATGATTGATTTTATTTATTTTGTTGTAATGACTTGAATCTAGTGATCGCTTGCTAAAGTCTGATTTTGGTTTGTTTAGTTAGTTGTTAACAATGTTTGTATAAAATTTACTTGTTAAAATTATTAATAATACTTGTATATTGATTTAAAGATGAAGCAAAGCATTGATATTAAGGATGATAATTTGCCTACAACAAACATATTTTGTGTGAGACAAATATATTTTATGTATTAGTTTTAATGTTGAAATTTTAATTTCTTATTTGTATTAATAAAATCTAGAATTGAGTATTATATATGGACTTTTTAGACTATTATTATAAATTTATAGTTTGAATTATATCATTTAAGTTTTATGTATTATTAAAGGTATTTTTTAGTATTTGTGATTTTAAGTGAGATAACATACAAAAAATCTATTGTAAATTGTGGGTGGGTTCGATAATTGTTAAAACCTACAATGGGAGGGTGTTTTTACAAAATAAAAACATTGTCCAATTTGTGAGAGAGTTTGGCAATTTAAATTTTCAGTAGGTATTGGTTGGATAATGAAAAAACTGCAACAAATGGCGCCCATTACCATTCCTAACGCCAACTAGTTGAGTGGATAAAATTTCTTATGCTATAAATAACATATCTATGGCTTGAACTCTCTATTTATATGGGGATTTAGGAATTGTAGTAAAGGGTAAGCAAACTAATCAAATTCTAGTTGTCTTTGTATATTTCATTTTACACTAAAATTTTGTACGGAATTAATAGTTTCCAAAACATTTTTATTTTAAAAACAAAACAAATAACATCTTTATTCAATTTTATTTTTTTAAAAAATATGTTATTATAATACAAACCTTTAAATCTATTAACACTATTGATTAATATTAAATCTATGAAAATATTGTTAACATGGTCGGGTTGGTCGGCACCTCCTCCTCTTAACTAAATATTTTCTTTGATTTCTTATCATGGTTTTGATTAAACATTTGTATTATATATACATTTTGGTTATATTGCATATAAAATTTAAAAAAATTAAAAAAAGGAATTTAATAAGATATAAAAGAAGGCAAATGCAATTATCGAATACATAAAATAGATGAAACTTGCTGCACATTGTAAGCGATCTTTTCATTTCAAAAACTTTGGTGAGCAATATTTCTTGTCTAATAATTTTTTTTTCATTTTTTAATACAATTGGTTCACGGTTTAAACCTTACCATTTGTAAGCATAAGCATTTCATAATTCACACATCTGGTAAGTGCAGATTTTCCACGCAGAGCTGTTTTTTTGGGAAAATAAGAGAAAAAGAGCGAAATTAATTAATTGAATAATTTTTTAATCATAGTTAACTAAAAGATTAAATACGAAATTAATATGTAAATATAAATATATACCTTCGACTTTTTATTCTCTAGAAAAATAATGGATTTATATATGAATATAACAGTAATCTTATTTTTTCCCTTAATTTTTTAATTAATTATAATTAAAATTAATTAATGAATTAAAAATATTCATATTCCGAACATCAAATAATTAGCAACAAGGCTAAAATTATAAGATTAACAAAAAAGTTGAAACTCACGGGAGTTTAGATATTTTAAAACATCATGGAAGTTTAGCTTAGCTTTGTGAAATAATAGGAGGCTTCGCTCTTTATCCAAGTGTAGGCCTGATGGCACAATTAAACTGGCTATTATTAAAAGCCATCTTTCTATTCTCTTCTCTTTGTCTGACCATGCTCCGGGTATCCTTTTAAAAAAAAAAAAAGAGTTAATAACATGAATTACTAGAGTTAAGAAGAAAATATATCGTCGTATAATTGTAAGTACAAGGCCAAATTAGGCTTAACTATAATATGCAAAACAATTGTTAACGACTCAAGCCGAAGTTAGGAAGAAAATCTAACACTAATTTTTTAATTTTGAAAGGAGATTAAATGACTCCACGAAATAAAACTTTATAAAATATTGGAAGAATTTTACGGCACTGGTCTGTCTACCAACTTCGACTATTACAGGTGAAAACCATCTACCGACAATAAAATAATACTAAAACAAACTGATAATTATAAGTAGCTCTGTACCTCACAAATTGATGAGGACTAATGTAAAAAATTCGCAATTCAGTTTAATAATAATATCCTTATTTTCACCCACCTTTTATAATGATTAAAGGCTGGATTCCCTAATATCAATGTGAAAACACGTTTTTTTCGGCTTCATCTTGTCAAAACGTCGACTCCATCATTGGACAAACAGGAAAAGGCTGATTAAAATATAGAAAAAGAAAGATAAAAATTTGACCCCACCATTAATGCATAAAAAATGTGTTGGATTAATAAAATTTTGATAACCGGACACCTGCTTGGGGCTACACTATAAAGCCAACTACATCATCAACTCACACCATCTCGCATCAAAATTCTTAAGAAAAAATACAAATAAGTAAAAATGAAGACTTCATGCTCTGTTGTGGTGTTTGCTCTAGTGCTTCATTTTTTCTCAGTCACAGGTTCCCGATCACCGCAACCGTCGGATTCGTTAATCATCATCGGCGCGGGAATGTCAGGTGATCGTTTAAGAAGATTACAAAAAATATTATTTACGTATATACATGCATTTGTAGCTCAACATGGTACATTCTTATTGTCATGTTTTGTATTTTATTTTATTTATTTTTACAGGAATTATGGCAGCGAAGACACTCGAAGAAGCTGGATACAAAGATTACGTAATATTGGAAGCAGACTCCAGGATTGGTGGCCGGATTCACAAAGGCCAGGTGCATGGAAACACGGTGGAAATGGGTGCCAATTGGCTTTTTAGCGGCGGCCCGAAGTCTAGTCCTGCACATGAAATTGCTAAGAAAATTAAGCTCAGAACACTCTACTCAGACTATGGAAACCTCTCTTCAAATATCTACAAACAAGGGTAAATATAACATATATATATATATCCTCAGGTCATTTCTCTTTTTGTTTTATTTTTTACTATTTATTATTATTTTTTTTTTGGTTGGATATGGCTATTAATTTTTTTATGAACATGTTAAATGTTATCCTCAACATATATCCATTAATTATTAATAACGAGGGATTAAGATTTGATTCTCTTTCGTTGTTACTTTCATTATTAGGTTTGGAAAAGATTAACATACTTGCGTAATGTTATGTTAATAATTTTTTAAAAAATTATTATTTAATCTAATAAAAATATAATTTCCTCTTAGCAGCCACCCATGTGACCAGAATTCTAATCTCACGGCCCTTTTTAGTTTTATAAAGTTAAGATATAAAAATTATATTTTAAGTGATGTGACATTTGATGGTTGTAATTCATTAACTAATACCATACAAATGTCAAATTAATGATGTTATAAAAATTCAACTTCTACTTAACAACAATCATTAATTAACAGAACAAAAATTACAACAAATTAAGAACTTCTACAGGATAAGCTACAATCTAAATCAACCCTGCTTCAAAAGAAAAATCCATCTTTACTGTTGATAGATATATATATATATTTATAATTACACATCAAATTATTGTATTATATAAATATTTATAACTATTATTAAAGTAGATAATACATTGATATTTATAATCAGATGTATCTGAAACTTATATTATTAAATTAATTCTATAAAGTACATGTCTATATATATGATCTTTAAAATGAAGAATATCTTAGCTCCATTCGTATTTTACAAGGAAGAAAGATTTATAAATTAACTTCACACAATTAATTTTATTTAATTGAGAGAAGTTGAACCTGTTGAGCCTCTTAACATTAATAATAAGAGTTCACCCCTTGACTAAAACAAAAAATGGCTAACACACCCATACTTCTTATTGGGCGACAATTCGTGAGTACCCCATACCCTCTCATTTGATTTCACCATTGAATTTTTTCATCCGGTTTGCAGCTGATACAATCATTAGACCTAGCTTGATTGTCTTGTACAAAATTTTTCTAAACCATGATATATATTTTAGAAAAACCTTGAAATATTAACAATATAGTATTATATAGTTTTCAAATAATTTCATAAAGATTCTTTTCTAAGTAATGTGTCCTTAAACTGATGGCTAATGTGATCATAACTTATGATTATTTTTCAATCTCTCCTCCTAATGAATAATTGTCAAATTACTTGAGATGAAATTTCTTGTAAAGTGTAGCATTTATGACTGAAGGCTTAATTACTTGTAAATACTAAACAAAAGAGTTAAATATTTGTTTAAGTTTCAATACTCTCAATATAATTCTGTTAATTGTTAAATTGCTGTATTAAGTTTATTGAACATTTTGTTGCTTTCCGATTAATTATTACAATGCCATAAATATTTAAAAGATTAGTAAATATTTTAAAATTTATTATTTTTTACTTCCAAAATTAATTTAATTAGAAATATGTTAAAAAATTTTTAACCCAAAAAAAATTAAAAATGTTAAGAACATAGTTCATTTATATGAATTTATTGGCGTTTGAATTATGTAATTAAAATTAATTTAATTCGAATAAATACACGATGCAAAGGGTCAAAAAGCTTATTTGCACAATAAACAATAGGGTGGTGATATTTCCCCCTAGTTTTATGTAAAACCAATTAACCCACCCATAAAAAAAATTAAAATACAATTTATTTTTTAATTTTTATTTGTTCTAAGTTAAAAATAATTTTTTATTTGAAAATATCATCAAAACTTCCAGATTTGCTTTACAAATATATTTGAAAACAAATTGATTTTTCTTATAGTGAAATAATATCAACTCCCATATCTTTCCACTTCCAGAACCTACTCACATTCAAGTCCAATTTGCTAACTTAAAAGCAAAAATCAAATGAAATCAACCCCTGAGCAATGAAAAGTAAAACTTTTGAATTTTAACTTCAGTGAGCAATCATATCCAACGTTTTCAAAATTTCCAATTGCATATCTTCTTCCTCCATCGATGCAATATTGAGTACTTTTTCTGTTTCAAATGCTTCTCTTTGCATTTCTTCTTCCTCCATCATTCCAGTATTAATTTTTTTTTTGGAACAGTTAGGAAAAAGTTTAAGAACATAAAATCTCCTAGGTTTATACAATATAATAAATTTATCTTCTCAGTAATAATAGATAATAATTTAACTGATAATTATTTATTTACTTATCTTAATAATTCCATCTAAGAATAATATTGTAATTATAAAAAAAATCTAATAAGTGGGTTGATTTTATACAAAAGGTGGGGGTAAATATCACCATCCTAAACAAAAAAATTAAAAAACAAAATAAGGATTTTATCATGCAAATCTAGACCATTTTACTTATAATTAACTGAAAGACGCAAGTTATCCATTTGCACTATTAGATAGTCCTTGATGAGTGACCAGCTTTAATTCTTAATGAATCTCTCTTTGGGCGCAGGGGTGGATTGTACGAGAAGCATGTTGTTGAATCTGCTTTTAAAGTTGCAGATGCAAGACAGGAATTTGGCACAAACCTGTCAAAAATCTTATCTTCTGAAAAAGGAAAGGATGATGACGTCTCAGTTTTGGGATCACAGCGCCTTTTCAAACAGTAAGTGTATATATATATATATATAGACATCTAATCATTCTTATTTATAGGTGTCCTCATTTTTTTAATATAGATTTATTCTTAAATTATAATTTTAATTGACTTATTTTTTTAATAATTATAAATTCATGCAGTTTAATAATATTAAAAATTAATTCTCTTAATCGGTATATTTTAAAAACGAGTCTATTATGGAAGGAAAAAAAAAGAGAATGCCTGCATTTTATCTTTAATTATATTAAAATTAAGAATAAATTAAAAGATAAAAAAATAAATTTGAATACATTAAAGGATAAAATACACACAACATTAGATTTTATGTATTTTATCTTATTCTTGACTTTAATGTAATATATATATATATATATTCACTTTATTCTGATCTCGATCACTTCATGGACGAAGATGACACTTATCTTAATAGATGGCACACCTCCTCCTTCTTTTTACTGTTGGGCTACATTTACATTTGGAGTAGATGAGTGTATATATATATGGTCGCCTTTATTGTAGTAAATTTCTGACTGTATGATTAAGATTGAATTATATATCCTTATTTATCTAATAACTATCAATTTTCACAATATCACAAAACTCAACTTACTATTGGAAAACAAAATTGACTATGCTTACATTACATTGTTCTTATCTGCAATAATTGCTAATCATATATTCACTTGAATTTTGATAAGAAAGTTGGATCTTGGCGAAATCATTCGAAAAAAAATTTGCGAACTCGTTGTACACGAATGAAACTAATTAGTAAATCGATGAGTCGACAATGTCCCCATTAATTAGTTCTTTTAATTCCATTCAATGCTACTCTTTATTGCTTAATTTGACTTTTATTATAGGAAAATTAAAACCAGAATCAATGAAGGAGTATTGATAGAGTTTTGGTGCAGGGTTCCGAAGGGTCCACTTGACATGGCTGTTGATTACTTTTATAATGATTTTGAAGAGGCAGAACCAAATAGAATTTCAAGTTTGAAGAATACATTTCCTCGGCAGCTCATGGAGGATTTTGGGGAAGATTCTTACTTTGTTGCTGATCCTAGAGGCTTCGAAACTGTTGTCCATTACATTGCCAATCAGTTTCTTTCTCATAATAACAATAAAATTACGGATCCCAGACTCAAGCTAAACCAGGTGCGTGACTCAATTTTTATATCGTATAATATATAAATGACTCAGTAGGTAATGGTGCTTAGCTTATGGTAAGGGACAAATACGATGATACTGTCTGTGATCTGTAGTTTGGACTCTGTTTATATAAAAATTTAAACACTATTTACATAAAAGGATATGTCATATTTATAATTTTAACTTTTAAAGTAGAATTTTATTATTATTATATAATTTGGCCCCTTCAAGTTCAATACTTTAGCAATTTAACTCAATAATTAAATACATTTTTTTCACGTTAACCCCTAAAAAATTATTTTTAGAAAATGTAGGCCCCTTCAAAATTTTTATACTAGCTCAATCCCTATATAGTGAGTCAAAGATTTATGCACTTATCCTAATGCTAATCATATAATAGAACTAATAGTCATGTGTGTGTATGTGTATTACTTAATAAGAGATCCCTTAAAGTAAGGGATAAACAAAAAGATAAATACAATAGGCACACCAATATTATGTATTTTAATTTATTTCTTATTTTAATAACTATATATATATATAATTCTCATGTGTAGATATCCGCATGAATTTTTGTGTAGATTTACAACTTTACAATAATATAAGTCTTTTAAGTTAGGGAACCCCTAAGTTATAACTTAGTGTAATTTACACCACTTACATGAACAGTGCGTAGTATAGAGACCATTCACTGTTTATATGAGTAATGTAAGTTATATTAATTGTAACTTAGCATTTGTCTTCAAGTTATTGTAAATCATTTTACAGTATTTTAAAAGACTTTTATGCATTGTGAAATTCCAAATTTGCACAAAAATTTGTATTGGATGCCTCTGCCTTATGAATATGTATTTAGACCATAGAAAACTGATCATGTTGTAAATTCATATTTTATAAAAATGAGCATCCAAACATGCTCAAATTATAAAATGACTGAATATATAACAATTTACAGACAGTGAGGAAGATCTATCAATCGAAGAATAAAGTAATAATTACAACAGAAGACGGCTCTGTATATCATGCAAACTATGTCATCGTTACCGTTAGCGTTGGAGTACTTCAAAGTGATCTCATTGAATTCGTCCCACGTTTGCCGGTAAGCCTGTGCATGCTGCTCTTAGTTTTCTAGTTACCCACATACATGATCTTATAGCCAGATGTGCAACATGCTCTAATTTATTAATTCGTAAAATTGGCTAACGAGTTATCTAATTTTTTTCGCATTGAATTATTAGCTATGGAAAAAACTGGCAATCAACAACTTCGACATGGCAATTTATACGAAGATATTTATGAAATTCCCATACAAATTCTGGCCGACGGGCCCTGGAACTGAGTTCTTCCTTTATGCCCATGAAAGACGTGGTTATCTTACAATTTGGCAGGTAATTTGATAACTACTTATCTATTCTCTATTGTTTGAATCAATCGTTACCGAAAATATTCTATTGCAGGTAAAATCTTCTTAATTATTATGTACTCTTTGCAGACAACGTGTTTGGTTAATTTTAAAATGCAGAGACTAACATAGTAATTACCCCAACCCAAGGGGTCCTAAGGGAACTTAAACTCATTTTGTTTCTATCACTATTTGCTCTTAATACACTCTAAAATTTTAATAATTACTGATACATAATAAAAAGTTGAATGAATTAAATGAATGCAGCATTTGGAGAATGAACTGCCAGGAGAAAACATGATATTTGTGACGGTAACAGATGAAGAATCGAGGAGGATAGAGCAACAATCAGAAAAAAGGACAAAGGCTGAGATTATGCAGGTCCTTAAGAAAATGTTTGGTAACGGGAAACAAATTCCAGAGCCAGACACAATGCTTATTCCAAAATGGTGGTCCAATAAGTTGTACAAGGGAAGCTACTAGAATTGGCCCAACGGTTATACTCATCACAGCTATCATGATCTACAGCAACCATTTGGTAGAATTTACTTTGCAGGAGAGCATACTAATTCTACGTATTTAGGATATGTAGATGGTGCTTACTTTTCAGGTACTTTTCGCTCTCCCTCTGATTCTTTATACCCACTATTGCGCAGAGCTACATATATGATTTTGATTCGGAAAAATATTGAAAAGACACAGTGCCGATTGAGCACTGATAGACATGGTAGTGAATAAGTGTTAGCTTACCTTATTTTTCAATTAAATGAGTAAACTGGCCGGCATCGGCTTATTATTGTTTCTGTCAACGTTCTGTCAAATTTTATATTTGAATATCATTGCCCTTCTGATTCTATGGAGTCAGAATGAAAGCACGAGAAACTTAAGTCGGATAAAAATTAAAACTCTGTTAATTAAGGGAATGTACTGAGACTGCGAAATTTCAGTTAGGGCCAATGTGACCGGGACTGCGACACAGGTAAATATTTGTCATAATTGATTTATTTAAACACACATTTAAGTCGCGTTCAATTTTCATTTTAATGTAACATTTAGATAAATATTTGTCACGTTTGATTTATTTAGTATTAAATTATGTATGTAGGTATTAATACCGCAAATGCTTTGATCAAGTGCCTCGAACACTTTTGTGAAGGACGTCGAAGCTAAGGGGCGATAAGTGGAAAGAGTGTTCCTCTGTATTATTTTCACCAGCTTAGTATTTTTTTTTTTTTTGTGAAATAAAGCTTTTGTTAGTAATAAAGCAATTGAAAAACTGTCAGTATAGTAGAGCTTTCAGAAATTGAGTTGGTTGCAAGATATTATCGGTTATTTTGATTGCTGTTAAAAGCAGGCGTTTGTTTACTGAATAAATTGATTAATGATTTTCGTTAAGCCTTGTTGCGTTAAGAGTTTGAATTATTCTCTATTCCATATAATTGTTTAACTCTTAAAAACTTTTTAAGATTTGTCCATTATTAATATTTTATAATTCATAATGAATTATTTTTATATTTTTATATTATTAACAACCATCACTTATCTAAATTAAATTTTAAAAAAATTTAGATCATGTGAGAATTGTCCTTCTAAGAATTTTACTAACTTACCTCTCCTTTATTAAAATATATCTCTCTTTTATCCTTTCTATTACGTTATTATTATTACTATTATTATTACTGCTACTGGTATTATTACTACTACTTCTTCTTTTACATTTAGTATCTATCATATGATTCTTTAATGATGTTGCATAATTTAATGGATAGATTAATTCCAAACGAATGCAGTCAATAATTGCTTTTCTTTTGATAAATGATCGCCCACATGCATGCTTATTGGACCAAAGCTTAGGTAGATCAGGCCCAAAAGATGGCCCAATTTATTTTTACTTATCGGTTGCCACCTCGTCGTGAAGGTGGCCCCAAACAAAACATTCCTATCATCTTGACGGTAATAAAATTAATACCAGTAGTACTTAAAATAAATGTGTAGTTATACAAATCATTAATTAGATTTAGTTATCCTTAGTGTAAGCGATATACAAAAAATAGTTACTATATTAATAATTAATTAGTAGAGCTTCTCAAATCTACATATAATCATTGATAAAAGAAAGACATAGTTTTAAAATTAGTACACATATCTATATAGTGTTGGGAATATAAAAATATTTACATTCTCTTTAATTTTTTTTTCTCTCCAATTTCTATACAGTACTATATAATGATTTGGTAACAACTCAAAAGAATAAATAATTATTCTAAAAGTTATAAAAAAATATTTTTATTTAATCTTAACAAACATTTAATGTAATATGTGTGTGTGTGAAAGCATGTATGAGATTAAAAAAATTGTAACTTATTATAATGTGAAGTCTACTTTTATTTATAACTGGCTCAAATTCGGACGAAAATTTTTTATGATTATATAAAAGTAATTCTTATATAGAGTACTATTATCGAGAGGTAAACAACGAATATGCATTGTTAAATTTTTTAATAAGGATATCCTTAGTTTAATAAAAAGAGAACTTACTAAAATATATAAAAACATATACTTTAAATTATTGAAGATTTTTTTATATGTATTACATTGGTCTATGTGTTTTTATTTTTCTTATTAGTTGCATTCTTACTTTTTTAAAATGAGAATATTTCTCATTAGAAAAAAATTATATAATAATAATAAGAAGAAGAAAAATTATCTCTACACTACCTTTATTGTTAAACTTATATCAGTCAATCATTTCAACTTTACAAAATGGTCATTTTACTCTTAGATGAATTAAATAATTATTTTATTATACAAAATACCCATAAATTTAATAAAATAAATAAATCTCAAATCCATGATATTAATTTTTTAAATCATAATTTTGTTTAAAATTTATCATATTAATTTTTTATAATTATAATTTTATTTAATTTATTTAGTTTCTTAAAATTAATTATAAAGAAGTTTATAATAATTATAAGAAACTTTTCTCCTTTCATTAATTTTTATAAGCTTTCCTATACTTAATTTAATTATAAAAGTTAAATGAAATTATAATTAGAAGACATTAATTTTTTTAATTATAATTTCATTTGTCCTCTTGTGCTGTCACCGTTAGATTTAAACTAAAGTAGATTCAATGGTTAAGATGCTATAGTTTGGTAATTAACGATAGACTCCCCGATGTATACTGCAATTCTAAAAAATCAAAAGTTTTAAAATTATGACACATAAATCCAGTTGTTTCAATTTTTTAAGTAATTTAGACAACTAAAAAATGACTAGGCTGTCTCAAGTTAACAAATTTTGACATAAGACTAAACATCAATATTTTTTTAATTTAAGGAGTGAGATAAGTGATGAATTCACATTAAAATTCAATTAATAAATTAGCTTGAAAAATAAAACTAACATGTCATTACTAAAATAAAATATTAAGTAAATAATTATAAAAATTATGTATTTTATCTTCTTTCCTTACACTTTGATCACTACTTTAAAATATATGCAGATTGGACGTTAAATAAAAAATAGTTACAATACAATTTAATTTCAAAATTATTAGTTATTTAAAAATAACAAAAATTTAAACTTATAAACAGATCTAAACCAATATGACATCAATCACTTATAATTAATAGATTGATTTATTATTTTAATTTGTTCAATTGCATGGCCTCATAATTACCATCCAAAATATTCAATTCAAATTGCTAAATTTTGTCTTGGTTATAATGTAAAAAATTATAGAGCTGATTCATTAATTAATGATTTTTAATTTGAAAAGAGTTGGTAACTAGTGATTGATTGATTATCTAAGTGGAGAAAAAGACAATAGAATACTTGAATATAGAAGAGAGGAAAAGAGAATAAAAAATAAATTATTATAAATTTAGAAATAAATTATAAATAAAAAAGAAAATAGGGCGTAAATGATAAAAGACAAAACTGTGGTACCGTGCACCAGTTGCACCACAGTTTTGTCCATGTAACAAATGCAATTATTTGCACTTGTAACAAATCTTGTGGCTCTATTTCCCTTTGAAAACTAGCCATGCTCTCATCCTCATAGTAGCCTTTTAATTCTTGCTATTATGCTTGTTCAATTTATGTAGCAGCGGATATTGTAGCTTCTAATTGATCCAGCTATTACCTTTTCAGATAGGGTGGAGCAAAATAACGTGACCCGACCTAATCTGAAAAATATCAAATTTCGATCAAATTGGGTTGGCCTTAAAATAGTGATAATAAAAAAAAAGAACTAAATTTTGAAATTGAAAAGTGAAAATCAAAACCTAAACCTAAAGACCCACACACCATACGCACACAGAATTATAATTTACAAGCAGTCACATTAGCAACACGTGGAAGAACCACTGTCGACAGCTACACGGCCGCACCCATAGCCTCCCTTAAAGCCCACTGCCAATAGCAAAGCCTCCCTCGCAAGCCGCTGCCAACAGCCACAACCATAACCTCTCTCAACTTGACAAATTTTTATCTCAAACAAACGAAACACTAACCGTCAAACACACACAGAGTTCTCGATTTTCCACACATAGACACATTGAAAAAGCAAGCTGCAGCCGGCCACCAGACATAGCAACCACCGTGCACCAATGCCAATCGAATCTACTTCGTGAGGACCATGACCAGATCTGCTGATTTGCTGCTCCTCCTCTACGCCTCCAAGTCTCTAATCCTCCACCATCACCGATCCGATTTAAGCTCTAATTTCGAACCCAGCAAGTGGCAACCCAAATTTTCCCTGTTGACTTTTTGAGCCCTTGGTATTGAATTATTGATGGTACGTAGTAGTAATATATTATACATCATATGTGAAAGTGAAATTGTTAAGTGATATTTTGGTAATTGTAAATGATATATAATTATGTATTGTTAAATTTTAATAATAAAATGAAGAAAAATTTAAATTTGTGTATAGATGTTTTTTGGTTAATTAGTAATAATTGATATATATATATATATATCGAAGAAATTTTGAATGGCAGTCGGAACAGTTTGTGGATTTCAAACGGCTATAAAAGCTTAACCTAATAAGATAGTAATTACAACCTAAGAAGTAATAAGTATTTGGGCATAGACCTCAAACCCACCTATTTACCCATAGAAATGTTGGCCTACTTACGTAAGGATTATATTGCCCCTAATTTTTATAAAATACAAGATACTTATTGAATTCTAAGAAATTAATTTTTATTTTAACACAATATTCAAGAAATATTTGTACATTCTTTTCTAGACTAAATGGAGAATTTATTACTACAAATTCAGTGATATGGCTCGCCATACATATTCATTAATAATATAAGTATAGATCATGATACATGCTAATCCATCTAACTAGATATCAGGGAATAATCCTTTTTTTCTTTTCTTTTTTTAATTTCTTCCTTCCCCTCTCTATGACCCACTAGCATTTGTCGAAGTGGTGTGCGCGATCAATTCTAAAAACTAACTAGAAGCTAAAAAAGGGTATCCTGAACAATTGCAATAATCGGGTTCATTAATATTCATAGTATAGTAGATGCTATCACGCATACAATCATATTCAATTTGATGGAATTGGTAAATTAAAAAAAAAGGAAAAAAGAAAAAGTAAGGCTACTCCATTTTAACAAAAGACCCACACCTAAGTTCCATCGTAAGTAAATTGTTCTTGATTGTTCAATCATTTGATAACCAGAGTCATTCTTTAATAAATGATCACTATGAGTCAAACTTAATAGAATTTGATCAATCATTTTTTCTGTTGTTAAGGTTAAGGTGGAGAATTGAACCAAGAGTTCTCTTTCTTTATCATCAATCGAATCATTGTTCACGACCCAGGATTCTATATTGATTAGGTTAATTCCTATATGATCTTATTTACCCGACTAGAAATGGCTTCGTTAACTTGAATTTGACCGAACCCAACTTGAACCATATCTAGTTAGATTCCTCTCTGAAGTGAACTCAATTCAATTTTTTGACCTGATCTGATTCGATTCAAATTTTGAATAAAATTGGATTGGATTATAGGTTCTAGTTAATTCTAGATGAATTTTTATTCAATTCAACCAATCGCAAAGCTGATTGAGTTGACACGAATCCGATTTTGCTCAATCATACTTTTAGATTTAATTTCACATTCCATTATAAAAAGAAAATGGCAAAACCAAACTAAGACTTGTTGTCACAAATTTGGACAACATTCATGTAAACAAGACATGCAAGCACACGAGAATCAAGCCAAATTTATCAACGATTTGCAACCCCTGCACAGGGTTGTGTAGAGAGAGCTTTTATTCTTACAAGTCTTAATATCTATCACATGTATAACTATATATAAAGCCTTTAATTCATAGTTATTTTCTCAATATGATTTGCCATTTTCTTTCACTTTTTTTTTCATACCAAAGAGCATTTATTTAGATCTAATTTTTTATTCACCCAAGCATCAATGAGTGTTCTATAATTTATAGCGAAGAGGAGATTTTCAATTATATATTATTTTTTTTAATGTTTATCTTGGTCAAAATAGATATTTTATGCCATTTTTTCTAATAATCCTGACATGAATGAAAATTGGCAAAAGACACAAAAACAATTGTTTGATATTAAAATTGTTTTAGCAATAGAATCCACCATAACAAATGTGTATAGAATTAGTAGGTTTCAAACTTTAAACTTTTCTTTAAAAATATATCTACTTTATTGACTGACTAGTATATGCGATTCGACCTATAGTCTATGTAAACGATGATATATTACACTTATAAATTTTTCCTAATACTTTAAGTCATTATTCATGTACCTATTTGCGGGTAATATGGAGGAGGAGCAAATTACAATAGCACAAATTAGATTCTAGGAACTTAATGATTCTCAAGCTTAATTATTTATGCAACTCAATTATGAATTGTAGGAAAAATCAAGTAATCAGATAAATGAAATAAAGAATAAGAAATGTACAAACTACTTAAGAATTAATCATTAGCCTTAGCTTTTGAATAACCCTTTTTGAGCATAATCAGGAAGTGTTTTCTAAAAATATAAGATTGTAAGAGCAGTTTTCATAGATTTTAAAAGGTTCTTTTTCTTTTTGTTAGAATTTTCTTAAGAAATTAACCTAATTTGTTTGATTATGTTGGCCGAGTTCCTCCCTGTTTATTTCTTTGATTGTCTATGTTGAACTTCATTTGTGTAGTTGTGTATTTCTTTAACCTTCGATTGAGTATTTTTACGAGTTGTATACTCATTTCTAAATTTATATTATATATAATATTAAAGCTATTTAATTCTCAATTATTTTTTTGTGAGTAATTATAATTATCAAGTAATCTTATCAAATTTATTCTAGGAGTTGTTTATTAAATGTTTGAAGTCTAAAATTTTATTAATTTAAGACTTTATCTAAATTTTTTTACAACTTCTTTATAATTTTCAGACATTTACATAAAAAAACTAAGTTTTTGTGATTTTTATATAAAAAGAGGTTTGAATGAGAAATAAATATTATATTCTAAAAATTATCTTTATAAAATATATTATTTTTTAAACTATAGAGTCAATATTTTTTATTTTGATTTGTAAGGATATAAATGTCATACAATTATGTTTAAGATATTTTTTTATTCATAAAACAAATAAGATAACATTTATATATGGATATTAAAAAAATAAATATATTATTTAAATATTCTTATTTAAATCTATTCACACTTAAAGAAAATACAGATCCATCTAGATTTAAGGGCAAAACAAATCACTGTACATCTCATTATTAACATTGAAAATTTTTAACAAATGAACCTTAAAAAATAACAATAATATTAACTAATACATGAAAAAGACCAATAATTATGTGGGGGCATAAATCAACCGAAAACTACGGAATTTGTGTTAATACAAATGGACCAAATTGCCAACTAACGCGTTTATCTCTTTCACTCTAAAACGGTCCAAATATATATGTACAGCAAAATTACTCATAGCCTCCTCTTTTTTATCAAAATTACAAATAGTCATTAAAATTTCTATCAATATCTCTATAATTCATAATCTTACTATTTTTTATTAATCAATCACTTTCCACAGGATTTATTAGTCACTATTAAAGAATCAACTGCTAATGAAATTATGGCAAAGTGATTCAATGAGAGAAAACCAAACTGTTATGATTTGGTGGGAAGTCAAAAAATTTTAATGGTTACTTATTATTTCAATCCATTAAAAAATAAAATAAAATAATTGAGAAGTAATCTCCTAATATATAATTTATATAACAATATTTATGTGTAAGTCCTCTATATTAATGTATTTAAATAAAATAAAAAATAAGGATATGCGTGCAGTCCAATATTTGATGTTCATCATCATTCATTTGAGACTTATTGATAAAATTATGGGCAATTGTGTGATCAAATCAATAATTTTATTAATGGAATTTGGAAAATGGACCTGTATGAGAAAGTACAAAATATATCCAGATATATTAATGATTTTGGTAAAATTTTGGGACTGAATGCTAATAAAAGTTGAAGCCTCCACCAGCAGCGTTGCAGATATAAACGAAGCCCTGACCTTGCACAAACAAGTACAGACAGAGGCATAAAGCCAAAAAAGTTTTCCTCTTTGTTGTCAAGTTTTCAACAAAGTCAAAGAGACCTGGTAAACCAATACCCTTTTTCTTGTTTGAAGATCTCTCTATGTTTCTTCATTTTACTTATGCATCTGGGTATTTTTAGTTTTCCCTTTCTAGTTGAATTATTCTATTTTGCTGAGCTCTGATCCTTCATGTAGCTCTTAATTCGTAGTATTAGTTGCTGTTCTATTATTATTTTGTACTGAGTGTTTAGTTTTGGGGAACTTTAGAATTTGAGGGAGTTTGTTAATCTTTGATTGGTATTGGTGTTGAATCAATGAGATTGATTTAGTCACTGATTATCAATTTGAGTTGACTTTTTTTGGGGTTATTGTATTTTGTTGAATACATATTGTCTGCGTAGCAATTATATATGCTTAGCTTATAACTCTTGTCATATGTGGGTAAGCAAATGCTACACTATTGTGATTACAAAAAATTAGTGAAAATTTACTTAATTTTTGGATTTCTGAATAAATTCTTAGTTATTGAACTAGTTGCAATTGAAGCTTTGAAGTTTTCAAGCTTAATAGTTTTTCCAAAATTTTTAGTAAAATATAAGGGCTTGATCTGTTCCAAGTTTTGTGAAAATTGGTGTAGAATTAGATCTTGATGCAGAAAATTAGCGGAATTGTTTAGGAAATATTAAGGGTGGGATCAAATGGGAAATACTTGTGTAGGGCCAACTATTTCCAAGAATAGTTTTCTTCAATCGGTTTCTGCTGCAATGTGGCGGCCCCGAGCAACTGATGAGTCAGTTTCTAATCATACACGTACTGATGAACCAACTGTAACTGAGGCAGCAGCAAAAGAACCTGAATTGCCCTTGCCAGTTCAAAATAAACCACCAGAACCGTTGATGATGCCTAAACCAGAAACTAAGCAGGAAACTAAACCTGAAGCTAAACCAGAAGCTAAATCAGAACATCCCACAAAACCCAAGAAATCCCCAGAAATGAAGAGGGTATCTAGTGCTGGACTAAGGACTGGATCCGTTTTACAGACAAGAACGGGAAATTTTAAGGAATTTTTCAAATTTGGTAAGAAACTGGGACAAGGCCAGTTCGGGACAACATTCCTTTGTGTGGAAAAGGAGACTGGGAAAGAGTATGCATGTAAATCAATTGCAAAGAGAAAATTAATAACTGATGAGGATGTGGAGGATGTACGAAGGGAAGTTCAAATAATGCACCATTTGTCGGGGCATCCAAATGTCGTATCTATCAAAGGGGCTTTCGAGGATGCAATGGCAGTTCATGTTGTTATGGAACTATGCGCAGGTGGTGAGCTCTTTGATAGGATTATCCAGCGAGGGCATTATACAGAGAGAAAAGCTGCTGAGCTTACAAGGACTATTGTTGGGGTTGTGGAAGCTTGTCATTCATTGGGCGTTATGCATCGTGACCTTAAGCCTGAGAATTTTCTTTTTATCAGTCAAGATGAGGATTCACTTCTCAAGACAATTGACTTTGGATTATCAGTATTCTTTAAACCAGGTATATAATTGTTCTGGAAAACTAGATAATTGCACTTTTTTGTTCAACGTCTTTTTGATTTGCTATTTTTTAAGTTGTTAACTTGCTTTACCTGCAATCAATTTTGTATTGCTTGTATCATATTAGAAAAGCATTTATCATGCAAAACTTATGTAAAACACATATGGTCATTTTCACATTGAAGCTTGCATGATTTGGACATGAAATTGATTCACAAACCTTAATAAGGGAGATAATTATAAGCTTCAAACAGACAGTCACCAAAGTAGTTTCCTGTTTATTGAATGAGCAATGTTAAAAATAGGGAGGACAATGAATTTTTAGGTGCTCATCTAGTTGGTTTTAACTGTGGCTTTCTTTTATTATTATTTCATATCCAGGATCTATTGCTTGCATTAGCTTTCTATTGGTCCTATGATTTTACTTCATTACCTTCTTGTTTGCCTAGTCATAGATCTCCAAGAAGTTTTGACTCATTCCATAATTTGATCAAGAACTGATGATTTTCCTGATACAGGTGAAAAGTTTATCGATGTGGTTGGCAGCCCATATTATGTTGCCCCAGAAGTTCTTCGAAAGCGATATGGTCCAGAAGCAGATGTTTGGAGTGCTGGTGTGATCCTTTATATCCTGTTAAGTGGAGTGCCTCCTTTTTGGGCAGGTGAGATTATTTCCTAGTTTAAAGTAACAAATTTTTTTATCCTGATATAACCAAGGGTAAACTAATTGTAACTGATTTCCCTTCCTTTGTTCCCTCTTCT
This sequence comes from Aegle marmelos, assembly GCA_030449875.1. Classification (NCBI taxonomy): domain Eukaryota; kingdom Viridiplantae; phylum Streptophyta; class Magnoliopsida; order Sapindales; family Rutaceae; genus Aegle; species Aegle marmelos. The sequence continues at coordinate 18,653,856 of JASUUL010000143.1, forward strand.
CCTTGTATTGCACAGAAAGCGAGCAAGGGATATTTGAGCAGGTCCTGCATGGTGATCTTGATTTTTCATCAGACCCTTGGCCCAATATTTCTGAGAGTGCGAAAGATTTAGTGCGGAAAATGCTTGTTCGAGACCCCAGAAGGCGGCTAACTGCTCATGAAGTTTTGTGTGAGTTCTTTTCTGTTGTCTATTTGTTTTTTAGTTCAAAAATCATTGGTTGTGACTTGTAAGCATTATTTATATTGCCTAATGAATGAGTATAGGTAATATAAACTTAGTACATAGGTTTACTTGTCAATTGATCTCATTTTGGGATTTATATTTCTGTTGGTAATGTGTAAAAAAATTCCTTCCAGGTCACCCTTGGGTACAAGTTGATGGTGTGGCTCCTGACAAGCCTCTTGATTCTGCTGTCCTTAGTCGCTTGAAACAATTTTCTGCTATGAATAAGCTCAAGAAAATGGCACTTAGAGTGAGTCACTAGTTTGTGAAGATATCATCTTTGAAATGTTTTTAGACTTAAAAAAAAAAGGAATTTCTTTCCCTCTTCTCCTACAGGTTATTGCAGAGAGCCTATCCGAAGAAGAAATAGCTGGTCTAAAAGAAATGTTCAAGATGATAGATGCAGACAACAGCGGTCAAATTACCTTTGAAGAACTTAAGGCTGGCTTAAAAAGAGTTGGAGCAAACCTTAAAGAGTCTGAAATTTATGATTTAATGCAAGCAGTAAGCTTCGAACCAAATTATTAGACATCAGATTTCAAAATGTTTTCCTTTTTATTTTATTTTATTATTTTTTCTGTTTTCTTCTCTTGAAGATATTTGAGTTGGCATTTAAATAGTGAAGCACCACTGGTGACAGTGAATAATTATGTGTGTGTAATAGTAACTGTAATAAAATGAAGATGAATGTGAGGAAGAGAGGTAAATGGAAAATGGATGGACAGGGTACATCAAATTATTGAATTCCCTTTAAAGAATTAGTTTTAAGTAAGTCAGGTTAAAAAATGAATAACAACCATAAATCACATTAAGCTTATTTGATCAGATGATTATAGTGTGTTACCATCCTGTTTCAACTAAGGGAGTCATAAGGTCTAGTATTGTCCAATCTTTACTTCATCATCTGTATAATACGTAGATTGCTCACCCTAGAGTCATGGTTTTAATATTCGAGCAAATGAAACTCCTAGAGTTTTGAATAAAACTGTGGGCAACCATGTACTTTAAAAAATCATAAATTCCCTCTAGGGGAAGAGTTTGTGGTCTAGGTTATTATTGAGATAAAAGTGTGCTGCAAATCAGAAATATCAAGATCTATTGAAAGTCTGGCTTCTTTCTTTACAAAATTTATGACTGAATTAAGAGCTGAAGAAAGAAAATCTATATTCCAGGCATACATTATCAGCTATTTCTTTCCAGAATTATACATGCAAAATTGCAAATCTTTCTTTAGTTTGAGAAAGTTAAATTTAAGATGTCTCTTCTCTTCTTAATATCCGTGTTGTGATGGCAACAGACATGTATTGAGTATATGGGAGAGGAGCGTTTTGTGGTCCATGGCTGGATTTAATTCAGCTAACTCATTGCATCTTTTTTTTTTCCCTCTCCATCTAAGAACTTATGTAAACTATGCTTACACCTTCTCCTTACTGCTTGTTAAAAATGTGCTTTGGATGTAGAATCAATATTTATGAATCTTTTGACATATTGATCTTATGTCCGTTCAGAAAGAAATCTAGGGTTTTAATAAAACTTTCATAATTTTGTTTGCCTATCCCTTTCTTGGACGTTTATGGGAAGTTGGCAAAGGATAAAAAATTATAACTGGATAATATTTTCTTTCTGTGTTTCAATTTATTATGAGAATATGAGATAATTGATATGGGTTTAAGTGTCTCTAATCTCTATGTTCTTAAATTGCAGGCTGATGTAGATAATAGTGGAACAATTGATTATGGAGAGTTCATAGCTGCAACAATGCATCTAAATAAAATTGAGAGAGAGGATCATCTGTTTGCTGCCTTTTCCTATTTTGACAAAGATGGTAGTGGCTATATTACTCCAGATGAGCTTCAACAGGCTTGCGAGGAATTTGGCATAGAAGATGTTCGCCTTGAAGAAATGATCCGAGAAGTTGATCAAGATAATGTAAGTGGTTTGTCTTGCTTTAATAGGAAATTGATGCTAAATTATGGATAAGAACAAGTTGAATGACCCAACATTCCCTGGGTGCTTTAATTCTGGATATGTATGGCCACTCCAATAGGCCTACAAATCAACAGAAAGTTGGGTTGGTTACTTGGCCAAGATTCAAGTTCAGTTGTCTTTCTTTTTGGTTGATTTATATCTTCTCATTGAGTAATTGAAATTCCCGTCAGCTTTTGACTGTTGTGTTTCTATTGCTAAGTTCATGAGAGTGGTTATGCTTGAGCCATGTTATCACCACTATAAAATCTTTAAAGACATTCAAAGTGGTGGGTGGCTTCATGGTTTTATCAAAAATACCTTTTCTATGTTTTTCCTTCCTTGGATGGCAAACAATCATGTCTTTCTATTCCTTGGATGGCAAATAATCATGTCTTTCTATCTTGCAGGATGGACGGATAGATTACAATGAATTTGTGGCCATGATGCAAAAAGGAACTGTTGCAGTTCCTGCCGCTAAGAAGGGCCTGCAAAATAGTTTCAGCATTGGATTTAGAGAGGCTCTAAAACTTTAGTGGTGTGCAGCAGTGGGTGATTCCTCTTTCTGTTCTTGGTTAATTTTTGAAGAACTAAATTGTATAGTGAGGACTTACAATTGCTTATGGGAGAAGCTTTTAGGCTTTTCGAAATGCAACAGTCGAATTTGTTCAATTTTTCATCTTGCTCAAGGTTTGCACTATCAAGTGGCAACATGTATTCTTTCTGAAGGAAGAACTCAGATTTCCCCTTTATCAGTTATGATACTCATGTTGCATAACATGTTTGTTTTTGGCTGCCCGGGAGCAGAAGCCCTTGTTTAGATCTCTCAGATTTTTTTATAACATTATTACAAATCTATATACGGAGTTTGTCTCTTTCGTTCAAGTTCAGATTTAAGATGCTGATTGTCATTCAAAGCTTTCTGAAAGTAAATTTTTTTTTTTAATACCCTAAGTGCATAATTAGTATAACTTATTTAATGATCATAAGTGTTTATTTAATCACACAAGTTTTTATCATAATTTTTATTATTATTTAATTATTTTTTCAGTAAATTTTTTAAATTTTAAATAAGATATTTTGCCTAGTTCAAATTGCGAGCCTGGAATTTTTTTAAATATTAAAATATTTAAAATATTTTTTATTTATTTAATAATTTTATTTTTTTATAATATAATTTTAAAAATTTTGTCTATTTAATTAATTTTATAAATTTTTATTAAAAATTTTTATTGATAATTAAATAATTAAATTTTTTTGATGAAAATTTCATTAATAAAAAATTTTATTTAAATTAATTATACTTGAAAAGTTATACTAAATGAAATTTAAGTGTCAAATTTATAAATTTGCTTCATTTATGCAGGATGTGTCCTCATTTTAATTTATTTTTTATCAAATTTTGGACAAAATTAGATTTTAAGTGTTAATGTTGGTGGAGTAGATATTCCTCTGTTATTATTGGAGGATAAAAATTCAAGTTATGATATATATCAAGACAATTTCGATAGATTTTTAATTATAAATATAAATAAAATTTTAGTTGTAATAAATCAATGTGTTAAAAAAATTCTAATCCAGGTAAGTACTCTTATCATGTGCATCGTACGTGCATGTGTTGTACATGCCCCCTATTTATCTTCGTTATCTAAGGCGGCGTTGACTGTTGTTTTTTGAATTGGCATGAAAGTGGCTGTCTTAATTTTGTTGTCTTTTAAGTTTAAGGGTACGGTCCGCTGTCATTTTCAAAATCCCGCCTTCTAGACACGGAAATAGTTGTTCACATTTGGTAAACGTAATTTATTCAATTACTTAAATTGGCTTTCTAATTTGAGTACTTCAAAGATTGTACTCAGAATGAAAGTGCAAAGCATCAAGTCACTTTTGACAACTTGTCCTATCTAGCAACTAGCAGCGACGCATCCCAGTCGAAGAAAATTTTCTCAATTACGGTAAATGCTACTTTGCAGAAAATTGTAAAATAAAAAAATTCCTCAATTACCCTTCCGCACGTACCAACACGCACACACACACATATGTGTGTCTCCACATATATATATATATATATATATATAATTAAATTTCAACCTAAATTTTAGGTAACATGACATTCATCTAATTTATGATATAATATTTATTGAAAAATGTTGGACTGTCAAGCCGCCATTTCGGTTGGCGTTATCTCGCCCCACTTGTTTTCAGCATTTGCTAAAATATTAAAAAATAAAATAAAAGGACATCACTGGAAAAGCAACGCTTTTTCACGTGTGCAGAACATTTTTTTTCCTAATATTGCAACAAAAAGTTGAACTCAACTTATCACACGTGCCTCACATGCATAACACAACTCTAGTCGCCATTAAGTGGTTGCTCATCACAAGTATTCAATTTCAGAAATTTTTCAAAATCTCTCCCTCAACTCTAGTAGCTTGATCTGAGTCTACACAAATGCGGAAGCACTGCCTGACCTAGATCTGAAAGCAAAACACTAAGTTAGTAATTACTTGATTATAAAGAGTGACTTTTTATCTTGAATATTATTTTTGTTATATTAAAATAGAAATGTGCATGTATTTTGCTTAATACTCTTAGACGCAATTTACTAGTTAAATGATAATGTTAAATGTTCGATTTAGAAATTCTTTTAATTTAATTTTTGTGTTTGATTTAGAAAATTTTTTTAATTTAAATTTTGTATTCAATTTATAAATTTTTTAATTTAAATTTTGTGTTCGATTTAGAAACTCATAAAATTTAAATTTAAAAATTTTACGTTTGATTTAGAAAATTTTTAAATTTAGATTTTTAGAAATTTAATGGAATAAATTATTACTGGATCAAAATTTTGTGAAAATTTATAATAATTTATTCTTAATACAAATATTAATTACTTTGTAGAAAAGAAAATTTTGAAAAATGAGATTGGAGTCGAAAGTGTGCAATTAGAAAATAGAGCTAATTCTTGGGATATTATTTGACAACCGTGAGAAAATGTGACAATTTTACAAAGTCTGTGGTAAATAAGAAGGTTTCCTATAAAGATAATTTTAAAAACGCTAATTAGTAAGAAAGTGAGTAATAAGATTGTAAAATATGTGACATTTGCATGTGGTCTTATTGACAAGTCGAAAGTAAATTATTGATGTGTTGAAGCTGAAATCTATTGTCAAAACTAATTGTAATGCTAGAATTAGAGGTCGTGCAAATGAAGATGAAAAATGAGTTATTTGAATTTTAAACGTTCAGCACAATCGTGGATTGAGTTAAGACAAAACTAGGTATTTTCTTTATAATCGTAACATTAGAGTAAGTACAAGAAAGTGTATTGAAATGAATGATCATGCGATAATTAATATTGCCTGAAATTTTAAATTTATTATCATTAAAGTTGGTAGACATGAAAATATATCATTTCTAGAAAAAAGATTGTAGAAATCTTGTTGACAAAGCTAGGTGATTGCAACTTGGAGAAAGAGATGTTATGGTAATTTTAAAGTACTTTCAGAAAAAGCAAGCAGAATGTATTTTTTTTTTAAAGTATTGATTTAGGTGAATATGATTGACTAAATAATATATTTTAAATAGATCCAAGATGTAAGGTAACTTACAAATATTTTGAAAACGTCATCACATTTAATACTACATATCTTATCAACAAGTATGACATAATATTCATTTTTTTAATTGGAGTAAATCATTATGGCTAGTCTATTTTGTTAGGATGCAGATTAATTTCATATAAAAATACCAAGACATTTATGTAATCATTTGAGATCTGGCTATCATGTATGTCTAGCTCTTCTCCTATTAGTATTATTTCAGAGCAAGATAAAGCAATACAAAATGCAATTGAGAATATTTTTCCTATAGCTAGGCGTTAATGGTATTTGTGGCATATAATGAAAAAAGTGCCTAAGAAATAATTAGCTTTTAAAATGCGTAAAAGTATTATTCCTTCGTTACTTTCTACTGTTTATGATTCATTAAGTCCTCTTGTCTTTAAGGAAGTTTGGCATGACATGATGATGGTATATGATTTATGGGATACTGATTGGTTGAATAGTTTATATGAGAACCGATATCATCGGGTTCGATATTATTTAAAAGATTATTTTTAGGTAGGAATGTTAACAATTCAGCAAAGTGAAAGCACAAATGCATTTTTTGATGGATTTGTTAACTCAAAAATAAAGTTGAAGCAGTTTGTGAACCAGTATGAAAATGTATTGAGACAAAAAGCTAAATTAGATTGGCAAGCAAATACCAAATATTTCAATAAAAAGACTGAATGTATAACAAGATATAAGATGGAGAAACAAGTTAAAGATGTGTACACTATTTTTAAGTTTAAAGAATTTAAACAAGAAAAGCTGAATTAAAATAACAAGCAAATGCTAAGCATTTTAGCAAAGACTCTAAAGTAATAAGATATGAGATGGAGAAGCAAGTAAAAAAGGCATAAATTATTTTTAAGTTTAAAGAATTTCAACAAGAATTAACTGCATTGATGCATTATGATGTAGTTAATTCCATGGGATCAGACATGAAATCAATGAATCATATAAGTAACATAAAAAAAAAAGATTTCATATTATTTTTGAAAAAGCTGCATGTAAAGTTAGCTGTACATGTTCAACGTTTCAGTTTATGAGGATTCTTTGTAGACATACCCTTGGAGTGTTAATATATAACAATATTGAATTACTTTTGAAAATACACATTTTGTTAAGGTGAACGAAAGATTTAAAGAAATCCTACATCAAGGTAAAAGTTAGTTATAATATGCAACAATTGTCCATTCAGCGGGAGAGATATAACAAAATATGCAATACTTTTAGTAGGATTGCAAACATGCTTGTTGATGATAAAAGCAATTACAAATTTGTATTGCATTAGATTAATAAGACACTAAAAGACTCAACCAAGCAAATTCGTTGTACGAGTGTTGAAACAACTATTTCACCAACAACTGCTATAGGTAAAGTAAGTTACAGCAACAACAATATTGAACATGTAATCAATGATTTAGTAGCCATACATTGTAAAGTTTGTCCTCTTTGTCTGAAGAAGCAATTTATAATTCAGAAGAAATTGGCCCAAAAGAAAAAGAATGCAAAAAAAAAGGTTTGTTGATTTTTTTTAAAATTTTTTAGGATCTCTATAATTGAATTTTTATGTTAAATGGAATTTTTGTATTAAATTGCATGCTATAATTTTATAGGATTTAAAAAAAGATAAATCATCATCTTATGAAATACCTAATAAGTTCTCCACGTAGCAAAGTAATGTGGATGTGTTAAGTTTGTGAATTTTTATATTAAACTTTTCTTTTATTTTTAATATACATAACATATATAGGCTCATAGGAAGGAAGTGTTGTAAATGCAAATCTCAACCAATGCAAAACTTTAGGCTATTATAACATAAGAATTAAATCCATGAAGAAATTTTAACTTTAAATTTTTTATGTCGATTTTACCTATATATATTTTTTATTGGCTAGGCACCTATACACTCAATCCAAGGTGGTGTGTAAAATATTTATTAGTGATTTCTTTATAATTAATACCGAGTAAATTGTTATCTTAAAATTATAATTTGTTAGTGTATACTTATGTTTTTAAATTTCTAAAATCTCATATGTTGTTTTAACTTTTTCCGTATTATAGCATCCAGTCTTGTCGTATGCTTTGTAATTACATTAATTAACAATAAAAAATATACATTTAATAAAGATAAAAGTATCAATTTTTCATTAAAATATTAATTACTACGCTCATAATTTATAAATTATATGAATACCTCCTAATAAATATTTATATTAATTTAATTTATAAATATTAATTTTTATCTTCTAAATATTTTTTAGGAATAAAAATTGAATTACTTGAACAATCTGGAATGCATTATTAAAAAAATATAATTAACAAATATTAAATATATATATATATATTATAATTAAATAAAATAAATAAACATTAAAAAAATAAAGGAAGATGAAGAATTCCTCGCCTATAAATAGCGAAGGGATGCGAGCAAAGAAGCTTTAAGACGCAACAAGTGTAACGAGAACGGAGTGAAGCTGAAGATTTTTCTTGTCTTCTTTTCTAGTTTCTTCTCTTGTTTTCTAGTGTAATACTTTTTCTTGTAATATATTTCAAAAGTTTATAAAATAAAATGAGTGTTTTACTTTTCAATTCGCAATACTAATTTTTTTAGGTGAAATGTGAAGCTCTATAATTTAAACTATTGATTAATTACTCTTGTAAGTGAGTTTTAAAATATATTTTATTTATTGTATTTTATTTTTTTATCATTTTTTATTTCATGTTAATCAAAATCTTTTTAAATTTATATTGTATTTTCACATAATATCGATACTTCAATAAAGTTGTAGCACATTAAGTACTTAGTCTCATATTTATTACACTAAGAATCAGTTAACAATTAAATGACATAATAATTAATTAGTAAAAATAAATACAAAATACAAATATGAGAGAGTTTATGTAATTATACTTTGAAATTCAAGAGTGGATCACGTAGCATTAGCATATTTTTCTATTGATTTCTAGTAATTTTTATTTTCACAATTAATTTTCTTTATTTAACAAATTGACTATTAAGATTTTAAATTTCTTGTGGTTCGACCCTTATCCCTGACTCACCGAGTTATATGATAACTGGGCACTCTTATAATTAAGAGCAATAACACTTTTAGGTCCTGTCATACATTATTCTTCTCATTTGATGATGTACAAAAGATATGGAAATAGGAATTTCGAACATTTGTGAATCAACAACGTAACAAAGACAACAATGGAGATGATTGACTTATATTTTGTTCATATTATTTTCCATTTTTCCATAAGCTTGCTTAAATTTAGTTTAAAAGAACTAATTGCAGTGATGAACATATAATTGCATGATTGTTTTTTTTTTTTGGGTAAATTATTATTCATATATCTTAAATTTATATTTTTATTAAAAATATTATAACACTTTTAGAGTGTATCAATCGTCTACCTTAAATTGATAAAATATATTTATTATCCATTAAACTATTAATTGTTATTTGAAAGTTAACAGAACGATAGTAAATTAACAATTTTATCCTTGAAAACTATTACGTGTATACCTTTAAAATCTTTTATTATCACTTATATACCTTTAAATTATTACATATATCATATGAAAATATCATATTACTCTTATGACGTAATTATATTTAAACAGTAACTAATAGTTTGGTGGATAATAGATACATTTTATTAACTTAAGGTAGATAATTGATATACTATAAAAGTCTTATAGTAAATTTGATAATAGAGTAAATTTAAAATACATGATTGATAATTTCTCTTTTTCTAAACTTTTGTTGGTGTTGAAGCTTTTTTCGTAATTTTCAATGATACCTTTTGACAAATTTTCATGACATAAATCAATACAATAACAACAATAAAAAAACTTATAACAACAACTTGAATATTATATTTAGAGAGATAGTATAATTATACATGTCTATAGGTTTTTTTGAGTAGAGAGTACAAATTAAAACAACTTTAAAATAAAATTTTAATAGAAAGCGTAATACAATAATCACAAATAGTTTAATGAAATCATATCCTAGTGCATGTTTTCTTCAAAGTTGTGTATGCTCAAGTTCTTTACACAACAATTGTAATTTAACAAATAAATATTCAATTTCCAATGTTAATTTCCTAATTTCGTCAAATAATAAGTCAATTTTCTCACTATTAGACTTATAATCTTCTATCCATTGAAAGTTTCTGCATACAGTAAGCTTTGAAAATTTACGATTTGCATTCTTTGTAATATGTGATGTTAGCAACTCCGTTTGACCACCACATTCATTACATATTTATAGTGAATTTCGACTTTCATTTGTACTGGATGATTGTCAATATTACACTATTTTAACTACCACAAAAAAAAAAAAAAGAATTCAAACAATGCAGTCATAAAATGCATAGGAAAAAAAAAGTTTGCTTATAACGTGTTTTCAACATGTGTAATACATAAACTACATATTGAATACCAAGTTCAGAACTACATATTCCAAGAAAAAAAATCTAGCAATTTCCGCAGCATTTAATGCTAGATTATAATTAATATTCCAAGCCAAATAATTACTACTAAAATTTTCAAAGTTAATGCATATATCCAACCAGAAATTTTTGCCAAATAATAAAAGGGCAGAAATTTTCTAAATTTATCACCAAGTAATTACCACCAAAAGTTCATCTTTATCACCAAATAATCACCACTTACCATTTTCCTGCTTGAGACGCATTATAGTGATTCACAAAATTAATTTCCATAACAAATTATAAATTATGCACAATTAATGTTCCAAGCAAAAAATTCATATACCTAATCGGCAATTTTCACCAAATAATCAATGGTAGAAGAGAAGATGGCTAGATCTGTAGCAGCGACTTTGAAGAAGGATGGAGGCGAGAGGGAGAAGTTGGCTGGATCTGTAGCAGCAACTCTGGAGAGGAATAGATGCAAGAGGGAGAAGCTGGTTGAATCAGCAACAGTGAGTTTGGAGAGGGACAGACATGAGAGGAAGAAGCTAGACCTACAGTAGCGAGTTTGAAGAGGGAGAGAGAGGCAGAGATAGAGATGGAGAAAGAGGCACAAGTTGAGTTTGGAGAGGGAGAGGGAGAGGGAGAGGGAGGCATCAGTTTTTTCCCCCATTTTATAGTAGCATTTTTTTTTAATTTTTAAATTTTTTTACACAATGAGCAACACTCATATTTATTTAAGCCATCATGATAGAGAAGATCAATAACACATAATAGTTGACAACTAAATTATTGAAATATTCAATGCTTTTCCTATTAGGATAAACTGACAATATTTTTTTTATCCAATCTAGTAGTAATAATAATAATAATAATTTTAATTTTAATAATAATAATAATAATAATTTTAATAATAAATTTCATGATGATGATGATTATTATTATTATTATTATTGCTATTTTCATCATCATCATCATTATTATTTTTATTTAATTGTTATTATTATTAACAACAATCATAATAAACGATTAATAATAAAAAAATATAATGATATAATAATATAATAATATTGACGACAAAATAGAAACATAAAATTTAGGTAGGATAAATTGGAGAGTTTAAGGAATAAAAGCTTAGATTATCAACCTCCCATTAGAGTTAAATTCTCATTCTTTAATTTAAAAAATATGTGGACTTACATATTTTATTCTCTTTCTTCCTTTTATTTTAATAAATAAATATTCTCAATTATTTCCATTTCATATTTCAATTCATTAGTCCCACAAATAAATACATTATAAATATCATATTTTATAGTAAACCAAAAGTGGGTGATGTATTATGGTTCCTCACAATATCACATAATTCAATAGAAAAAAAATTAATTATTTAAGTTAAAAAAGATCACTTACTATAGCGAGAAAAAGAACAATTGGGAGAGCTGCAAGGTACTCCAAAGTTGCATTGAGTCATAGTTAAATAATATTAGTAGTTATAATATTATTTTAAATAGTTATAATCTGCAAGTAAATTTATACGAATAATAAAATAATATTAATTGAACTGTTAAAATAGGCAACCCACAATTTTGAAAAGAGTTAGATGAGGCTAAATAAATTTCTATGCCAGATTATATTTTATCGGTCGTTTTTAAAGGTGTCGGTAAAATATATTGCTTGAAAACAGTCCTCAACATTATCAATAATATTATACTTACAAAATTAAATACAAAGCATATATCCTATATGATTGTTGATTGCCACGTATTAATTTTTAGTTAACTTTACTAGTTCGTGGTTACTGTATTAATCGGAAACATCGGTCATTTGATAATATATATACACATTTTAACTCAATTTTTATTGTAAGGTTCGACTATTTTAATCGCGAAATACCAAAAAAAAAAGGTTATCTATTTCATTTAACATTTTTTAGTTTCAAATATAATAAAATTTTTAACTAAGACTGAATCCTGCATTATATAAAGAATATTTAACTAGTTATTTTTTAATATCTCATCTCATTTTAACTAAAATATGAAAATAAAAAAAAATTCATCATTAGAAGAAGATGTTTAGACACGCTGACGCAACTATTTATTTTTTTATAAATATCTTTAAATCATAAACTAATTAGACTGGCTTACACAGTATTGTCGGGGGATCGCCTACCACAAGATTAACCGTGGATCTCTCCTCCATCATTATATATTTATATTTAATTTTTTTAGTAAAATTTTGAAACACGTGGACGTGCGTGGCCCATCTGTAATATTTGTGAAATCTCACTATGCATGGGACACGTGGACTTGCAGGGCCCGTCTTTGATATTTGTGGTAATCGGGGCAATAAACAACACCCCACTTTGCCTGGATCACTGCCACGGTTAATAGCCTTACGTTTGCTGTCAGTCTGCAGAATCTCACCGCTCGGTTTTTTTATCATCATTTATAGGAAACTTCATACACGTTGCGCGGCCACTCCAGGCAGGCAGCCCGCACTGACGGTCCGCGCTCTTTCTCAAATATTATTTTTTTTTCCTCTCAAATATTTCTTGTTTTTTAAAAAGCAAAATCAAATTTTCTCTCTCTTTGCAATAAAAACCCTAATTAGCAATCCTCCCTTTCTTTTTCCCCCACAAGTAAAATCTCAAACCCTAGTTTTTCGCTCTCCTCTCTGATGGCGACGGTGCGAGAAGAGAGAGCTAACGGAGCCGGAGGCAAGTTCAAAAAGCGTCCCTTTCGGAGGTCCACTCAAACGACTCCGTACGATCGCCCTCCCACGGCTCTGAGAAACCCCACTGCCAATGTTAATATCAATAACAACAATAATGGCTGGTTGTCGAAGTTGGTTGATCCAGCGCACCGACTCATTGTTTCTAGCGCTCACCGTCTCTTCGCTTCTGTTTTCCGCAAGCGACTGACTCCTCCGCCGCCGCCGCCGCCGCCGCTGGAACCAGGTTAGTGTTCTCTTTTTTCATTGTTTGGGATATTGGATTGTGTTCTTTTCTTTCTCTTGTCGTTCGCTGTAATTGAATTAGCGGGGATTGCTTGTTTGTTGTGGTTGATTCGGAGAAGTTAGTTTTTTCCCCCGCCTTCTGTAATTGTATTTAATGAATTTCTAAGCTTACCCGTTTAGTCCATTTAGACTGTAATATTTGATGTACAAAAATTGTTTTATTTAATTTTAGGAAGCTACAAGTTTAGGTTTTGTCATGTCCTTCCAATAAGCATTAGATTTACATTCTTGATGTGGTGGAAATTTTTTAAATGTGCTGCTGGTAGCAGTACCTATAAATGCTATTGTGGAAACTTCTGGCTTGCTAATGAACCTGTGTTAGTTCATTTAAGTTTATGTTTATTTTGTTAATCATGTTGGAAGCAATTTAATTGGATCATAATCACATATGATTTTGTTATATTAACAGAGAGGAACAGTGAAGCAACAAATATGGACCAAGAACAAGTAGCCACAGTAAGTTTTGCTTTACTCGATCTGTCCATTGTTATTTCTTGTGCCTCCTTCCTTTCTTTTTCTTTTGAATTAGAATATAGCTTGTATAATGGTTTGCTTTCCATGTGTCATTTGCGAATGCTTCTAAAATCGTTTGCTTATCACTTTTAATTTTCTCTGTGAATGCCCGGATTAATTGAAGCACTGGTGTTGATTAGTGTTTTATGATGGTGTTGTCTGCTTCAATCTCCAATCTGCTGATTTGCAGTATTCCAGAGTAGAGTTGTCTACTAGTACTTTTGGTAACTACTGAGTGAGCAGCTTTAAGCTTAGAAGTATTTGTTACAGCATCTGTAAACTGAGATATAGAAATGTAGGTCACTGCTGCACAGATGGATATAATTTTTGTGATTGAAAATTCCTTTTTTAAAAAATCTTCTAGGCAATCAGTTGTCAATGATCTTGTTTATCCTTTTTCGACTTTTCCTTTTCTTTTTGCAATGATATGCAGGATTTTGTTTAGAGTGTGTTCTATGGTGTTAGAATATTAAACCTGCACAATGAAATCTGTTTGATATTTCTTTTGTTTTGTTGCATGCAAAAGAATGCCACAAAGGTTCATGCAAGTGTTCAAGGAGCCATTGGTAGTCATGATGATCTTAATAATAGTTCTGATAATGGTGGGCTTAGCGAGGTGGAGCAAATTCTGAAGCAAAAGACATTTTCAAGGTAAGTCACTCCTGTAACAAGTTTAAATTAACTTCAAATGGAAGGCTCTTTATTAAACTATGTGGTCATGCTCATAATGGAGTTTTTCTTTTTTTGGGGGGGGGGGGGGGAATTGTTTGTATTACACTTGCTTCTTTGCCCGTAAAGATTAAATCTTGCATAATGTTTATTTATTAAGTTCTGACATGTTAATTGATTTGAAAGCTTACTCCAATTTGAGTACCTCTATTGTATTATTTTCTGAGGCAATATACATTCACCAGGAACTTTTATGTGGGACCTTTTTGTTGATGCCAAAATAAAATGAATTTCGGTTGGTTTACAGGTCAGAGATTGATCGGTTAACTGCACTTTTGCAGTCAAGAACTGCTGAAATTCCTGTCAGAGATGAGCAGAAAAGCCATGAAGTGATCCCTTCGAAATCTATGTTACTTCATGACACGAAGGAGGCACAGTTGGATACTCCAATCAAGGAGAACGGCATTGGAAATGAAGTCATTTCGACACCCGTTGTGAGTTCAACTGTAGGAAAGCTTGCCAATACCTTATTTCTCTCATGGTTTTCTTAATTACAAGTTCTATTTGGTAGTTTGTTTATCTCTCTTCAGGAAAATAGTTAGAAACTAAAAATCTCGTGTTTTATGAAAAGGCAATGGTGCTTTGGATGATCCTGTTTTCACATTTTTGTGGTTGTAATGGCTGTAGGTCCATGATGAGGATATTGCGTCACCTGCAGATCTTGCAAAAGCTTACATGGGCAGTAGACCTTCAAAAGTGTCCCCGTCAATGCTAGGTGTGCGCGGCCAGGCATTCAGAGAAGAGTCAACTGTGTTGCGCAACCAACTATTTCCTTCTGCATCACCTGTTATGCCACTTGTTCCAAGATCTTCTGGCTGTGTTGCAGTTCCTGAAAATGGTTTTATGACTCCAAGATCTCGAGGCAGATCTGCTATATACAATATGGCTCGAGCACCATATTCCAGAGTTCATTCAGCTACTACCTCCAAGGTCTCTTTGCGGCTGAAATTTATATCTGACTTAGAGTTTTGATGTCTACTATATTGCAAAACTTTTTTTTTCTGCTTACTGTTGCAGGGTTCTGGTCTCACAATTGATTCTGTTGCCGGCCCATCATCATCATCACAAAGCACCTTGGAGAAAAACAGACTGACTGGTTCTAAACAAGGGGTATAAATTTTTTGTTTTAGCCTTATTCAGAGTCCCTTTTAAGTTGATATCTCTGAATGTTTGCTTCTTTATTTTGTAGTCTCTAAAGCGCAGAAGTTCAGTCCTGGACACTGATATATGCTCTGGTGGTCCTATACGTAGAATTCGCCAGAAACCTAACCTTCTATCTTCAAGAACCTTGAACTCGCCAGCTTTTGGAAGTACTCTCTCTGTACGGGGAAGTGGCGTTGCTGATGCTGTTCAATATGCTTCGTCCTCTTTGCAGAATCCAACTTTATCGCTTGAAACAAATCGTAGTCTCACAAAAATGTTAACAGAAAATGGGGATAACAGTGTTCCTAGTACAAGTTCTACTTCCATTCCTTCCAAGTCCAGTGAGATGGCTTCAAAAATATTGCAGCAGCTTGATAAGCTGGTCTCATCGAGGGAGAAATCACCTGCAAAGCTGTCAGCATCTATGCTACACGGACCAGCTCTTAAAAGCCTGGAGAATGTGGATTCCTCGATTTTCATGGAGAATGTTAAAGATGAGAATAGGTCAAATGGTTCACTTGACGCCCCATTACCTGAAGTTAGAGGTTCTTCATCCCAGAAGCTAGACAAGGTCCATGAAAATGGTCCTATTAAGACCTCTTCTCCGAAGTTGATTCCTGCTACTGATGGTGTAGATGCTGCTGGAAACATTAAGGATAACTTGTGTGGTACTAAAACGACAGATTGTACCATGACAAACTCCACTGCCCATCCCCATCCACAAAAGAAGAGTGCTTTCCAGATGAGTGCGCATGAGGTATGTTTGTTTCAGGTCCCATCTCATCTTTTGTTTATGCTGTTAACCATTTCATGTCACTGTTGGGTCTTTTCCTTTTGTCATTTGACCGTTTATCAGATTGGAAGTTACCTTTTCTATCCAATTTTATCTTTTAAGTTGTGTCTCACTCTCTAGATCAGAACTGCTTTTTGTAGTAAACCAAAATTAGTTTTTAGACCATCCTGAGATTACTGAATACGGATGAATCGACGATATCAACAATGTCTTAGTTATCCAATTTGATGGATCATAGCCTCACAACTCCACCACTACAAGAAAATTAATAAATACATACAGAAATTGAAAAGAAGGAAAAAAAAAAAAAAGGAGGAAGAAACTTTTTGGTCGTGTAAGTGAGCCATCAATCGACATTGGCTATATTGTTGTGATTTCTCTAGAGGGAACTGAGGATTTAGACTGTCAACCTACTGTTATCCTTGTGGTTCAGTGATTGTAGAAGTCTGGGCAACTAGGATCCATAAGGAAAATGCATATTTTCTGTATCATTAGATCAAAACTTTTATTCTAGTCAGAAGTGATTTGTTACTGCCCTGTAGGATTATCTGGAGCTGGATGATGATGATTCTAATGAGCCTCCTTCAATGCCTTCAATGCCTTCAATGCCTTCGGCTGATGGGAATGGAGGAGACAAGCTGACTGCCTCTTTGGATAATAAGACCACTGTTTCTGAGTCCATCACAGTAGAGAAGTCTCCAGCTCAGTCTGACATTAGGGAAAATAATGATGAAGCTGTTGGTACTGGAAAGGGCCCTGTGTTTGCCTTTTCAACCATGCCTTCCCCCAGTATGACTGCACAGCCAGCTGAGATAGCCACTCTGTCAACTTTGACCTCCGATAATGCTGCTAAAAAATCCAGCGGTTCTCCTATATTTAGCTTTGGGGAGAAATTTGCTTCACCCAAGGAATCAAATGCTGTTTCTCCCCCATGCAGCACTGGTGCAACAAATGGTGACAAGGTTCCCCAGTTTACTAGTGCCTCCTTGTCTGTAATTAGTGATCCTCCAACCTTTAAATTTGGTGTTCCATTGAATTCAAAGCCAGAAAGCTCAACCAGGTCAGTTTACATCTTATTGCTTAGGAAGTCATGGTTTTAGATCATGTTTATTCATCTCCTTTTTAATTATTTATTATGTTATGGCAATTTTCATTAATGATTCTGATCTCACTTTTCTTTCATTGATTTTGTTCCTTTCAAGATCAGAAAATATAATTTATTAATGAAGATATTGCTTTAATATTGTATTTTCAAAATATAATTTTCCACAGCAGTCAAATGCTTAAATGCTTATGAGAGATTTTAAATTTTGACAATGTTGCAATTGCATCTCTCTAGCCTATATTTTTCTAGATAATGATAGGATGAAACGTTAAGATGAATTAAACATTCTTCTCATGTGCTTGCCACCTGCAAGTTGAATTTGCTGTGATACTGTTTTTAATCATGCAGAATTTCATTGTTGTTTTGATATATGTGCATTACTAATATCATTGATCTTTAAAACATGATAAGTTTTTGTTTGTACCTTCTCTGCGAGTAGACACACACTGTCACAGTAATGACTGCCTAAATATTTTATTGACGTACCTTGAGATTTGATTAATAATGTGATGGATGATGTGACAATCTTGACTTATTGTTAATGCATCTGCCGGACGCTCTGTGTGTTCTACTCTCGATAAAATTGTGTTCTGCTTACATAGATAATATTGGCTTTAGTTTAGGATCTGACATGGTTCTATCATTATTATTTTTGACATATCGAACTGTCTTCTTTTCTTTAGAAACTGTATTTATTGTTCCCTCACTGCCTCCCCTTTCGACAACAGTTCTGGGCTTTTTGTGTATGTAATCATTGTTATTTAGGTGGGAAATTTTTATATCAATGCTGTGGTCCAAAAATTTTAAGAACTTTAATTTAAATCTATTATCTTTCTCGCTTAATGTGCAGCCTTGCTTCTGCTGCTGTTGCTGCCACTGACTCTGTAACAAAAGTACCTGAATCAGATACACCTGCTAATGGAGTTAGGACATCTGAAATTCCTTTGGCTGCATCTGCATCAGTATCACCATCAACTTCTAGCATTTTCTCCTTCGGGCCACCTTCTAATAATTCGACTTTAAACAATGGATCAGTTGCTTCATGCCCATCTTCAACCTCTTCTCCAACACCACCTTTGTTTTCCAGTTCTGGTGTCAATCAGAACTTGTGTAGTAGCTCCACTGTATCTTTTGCAACCAGCAACGATGGTGCCTCTTCCATAACCATTCCATCAGCTACAGCATCTACAGCTGCTGCTCCTGTTTTCATGTTTGCATCATCTCCATTTCCATCAACCTCAATCTCACCTATGGCAGCTACTTCTGGTGTAGAATCAACAGAAGGCAAGAAAAATGACACAAGCTCTGGTAATTCTATCAGCTTGCTCTTTGGGAGTTCATCTGCATTTGCTGGCACAGGAAGCAATACTTCCACTGCTACGTCGTTAGCAACTACAGGTGTAGGAACCGGCATCTTTGGTGGTCCATTGACAGCCGTTTCTACCACTGTAACTAGCACTTTTGGTGGTACATCATCAGCGACTGCAAGCACCGGAAGTAGCATTTTTGCTGGCGCATCGCCACCAATTATGAGCACAAGTGTTAGTAGTTTTGGTGGTACATCTTCTACAGTTGCAAACTCAGGAAGTAGCATTTTTGGTTTCAGTGCTGGGGCCCCTACTTCAGCTGCTACCAGCCAGGGTCTAGCTTCTAGTCCTTTTGTTGCTGGTAGTGCTCTGGCATCTGTCAATGCAACTAGTGTTGCGGCTACTACTCAGAGCACACCTACTCAATTTGGCTCAATTGCATCGTCTTCATCATTTGGTTTGGCTGCAAATCCTTCCTTTCCCTCTAGCAGTTCTATATTTGGTTCTTCAGCTTCTGTGGCCCAGCCATTTGGTTCAGTTCCGACATTTGGATTAAGTTCTTCTGCTTCATCGGCAGAAGCCAATTCAATTAGCTCAAGCAGTGGTACTACAACCAATGTTTTTGGTTCCACTTGGCAAAGCCCGAAGACACCAGTATTTGGGTCTGCATTTAACTCTACGTCTCCCTCTGGTGTATTTTCGTTTGGAGCATCTACATCTTCTGCCACTACTAGCAGTGCTCCAGTGTTTGGGTCATCCAACAATGCCTCGTCAAGTTCCATGTTTCCATTTACCTCAGCTGCAGCAGCCACTTCATCACAGCCAGCCTTTGGTAATTCAAATACTCTGTTCGCATTCGGTTCTGCACCCTCAAACAATAATGATCAGATGAGCATGGAAGATACCATGGCGGAGGATACAGTTACTACATCCACACCTGCATTTCCAGCCACAACTGCCATTCCAGCTTTTGGTCAGCAATCCATATCTCCTCTGTCTAGTTTTGTATTCAGTTCAACTCCTTCAACAGGAGCAAATGCTTTCCAATTTGGAAGCCAACAGAATCCGACTCCCCAAAACACTTCTCCATTCCAACCTTCAGGTAGTTTAGATTTCAATGCTGGAGGGAGCTTCTCATTGGGCACTAGTGGTGGTGACAAGTCCCAGAGAAGAATGGTGAAAGTCCGTAAACCACGGAAGAAGTAAATCATCAATTCACGAAGAGGCAGGTTATTTGTAATTGCCGGAAAAATGATGTAATGGAGAAGATTGACCACGAGTTTTGTGGCTGGTTGGTCAGCGAGAGTGGTTTGTTGCTGGCAAAAGTAGTCGGCTGCATCAGGCTCTGGTATGCCTATTCTGTTCTCTCTTTTCTTCTAGTGGACGAGTTATATAGTTACAATGCATATGATTTGTCACAATTTTGTATTAATCTTCTTAGAAAATTCAAGAACATGCGTGGTGTATTTTAGTTGATGATAGGGCTTTAGGTGGTTGTATCCTAGTAGATCCGTTTTCCTGTACTCGTGTGATATGTAACATAAAAGAAATGTAATGGATCTTATGGTCGGCACTCTTGAATTTTAATTTGCAATTTTCTTTTTCTCCTTTTCTTTGAAATTGCCCTTTGTATTTTGGGTCGTAGCTATGTAAATATCCACCAAGTACCTGTTTTTTAAGAACATCTTTCAGATGATCAGATTCAACAAGAACGGCTGAAGTCCACGACACATCGCATGATCACATGAATGATGCAGTCATGCAACTAGTTTTAATGTTTTAAGAGCAGTATTGTATCACATTTTGGACCATTTTTCCATTTTTCTCTTAAATTCGAACTCAAAAGACAATGAATGTGTAAAGCAACAGATTGAATGTCAAAAATTGATTGGATCACTCTGAGCTATGGTATGTCGTAGCATAATCCACATGAAAGTAACAGCTTTTAGCTTCAATGAGAACATGAATGACTAAAAAACAGAATGAATTGACTTCAAGGCTTTGATTTTCTTGCTGAAATGCCCCCCAGGAGATTCGGTCCTGATGGTTTGCGAAGGCAAGAAAACCAAACATAAAAATGAGGAGCAACAAACCCCATCCTGGAACTATTGTCCAGCAAAAGGTCAGCTCCTTTGAAATGGATTTCCATTGACGACAAGACACCATCAGCATTAGCATTAGCTTCAGGTATAATAGCATAGCAAAGATCATACGGTACATGCAGTACTTTTACTGGAAAAAAAGCCTTGCATTAAAAAGCAACCAAAAATTTCTCTTTTCAAAACTTCATATGCCTCAGGAACAAGAGAAGCCAATACTCTGAATTTTGTTGATCTCCAATTTTATCATCATAATCTCTTTCAAATTATTCTTTCGAAAAAGTACAGCAACTAAAGGAGAGAAAACTAATCAACTAATATTTTTCAAATACAAACGCCCGTTTCTAATTACATAAGTAAATTAGTTTGATGATTTTTAAAGTATTCCATTTACTAATATATAGGACAGAGGAAAAGGAATCTTAAATAAAAGAAGAAAGAGAATTAAACATTCAAAAAAGAAAAGAGAAAATGATTATTAACATTTGATCTTGAAGAAATTTTAGAATGTATTAAAGTTAATATAACCAGTATGACATCTGTAATTAAATTTAATATAATCACCACTTATATGTTGATTTTTTAAGATTACATGTACACATATTATAGTATCATTTATTTGTTACATGACTGAAATGATATCTTTAATATGTACTCTAAAATTTTTACTAATATTGACCCTTAATTTTAATTTAATACAATGGTTAAAAAATTGCGTTTAAAAGTATCTTTTAACCCCTCTCTCTCTCTCTCTCTCTCTCTCTCTCTCTCTCTCTCTCTCTCTCTCTCTCTATATATATATATATATATATATATACACACACACACATACTACGAACATTAATGTTTGTTTATTTCACAAAATAAGAGTAAGAATTGATACAAAAAATCATGGAGTTTATTGAATTTAAGAATAAAAAATAAAAGATTAATTCCCTAAGGATTGAGAATCCGTCTCTTATTCTACAATGTCCTAATTCTCTTCATTAATATTTTAGTATTGGTAAAATGCTCTCTCTTAAAATGAAAAATATACATACCAAAAAATTTTTTTTTTAAAAAAAGAGAGAAAATCCTTAAACCTAACACATCGACGCTCCATCCAGCTGAACACCATCACAGCCAAACCTGACCATCGCTGCCAAAATCAACCATTGTCTTTTGTCATTATTAGTTCGTCAGCCGTGGAGCAGCAGCTGGTTGTCAGTTTTGTCTCCGTGTGGGCTGGCTTCATCTCCATTCGTTGACGCCATTCATCTTCATTACACGATCTTCACTGCCAATCTCAGGCATCTTGTTACCATATTCACTACTGAAGGTAATGATCTAGCCATTTTGGTACTGAAGCACAATTTTGCTTTGACTTATTAATGGCTTGTTTCTACATTCTTTGAATGATGTGAAGTGTGTGTATGTAAATCTTCCGATCTAGGATTTTAAAGTGTTGAAAAATTCAGAAAAAATTTAAATTTGTAAAATTTAATAATATTATAACACACATTATGTGTGTGTGTGTGTGTGTGAGAGAGAGAGAGAGAGAGAGTTGTGAAATCATTTTTTTCAACACCCACAACTAATCAACTCTCCTTGCCTCGTATCTGTAACTAACTATCTATTTTTTCTCCTTTTATTTAAATAAAAATAAAGCCTGCGTCAGTTGTGTTTCCTAAAAGTAGCTCAGAAAGATTGTGACCTTTGAGCATCGAAGGCTAATTGAATTCTGGCATTATTTCAAATTGATCTGCGTTTACTTACTTAGCAGCTTCCATTTATGGATTCAGATAATTTTAATTTGCTTCTGGCTGTGAAATATTTCATGTTTTACAACATATTGGTTCTAGTATTTAGCTTCTTGAGGACTGTAAAAATATTTGGATGCGTCTCCTGTTCATTTGTTACATGCTCATTATCCTATGTTCTGTAATCCGTAATGAGAATTGTTACTTTCGATTTAATTTAAAATGGTAGTTTGATTTGATTGATAAAATGTAGGGTCACAGAAATCAACAGGATCATCTGTAAGTTTGGCTTATTACATGGGTCCGATTGAGAGAAAGAGAGGGCTGTTTTAAGGTGTTTTTTTTTCGGTAATCTATCTTTTAACCGCAGAATATAAATGTTATTTGGGTTTTATTTTAGTAGTGAAGTAATATTTTTAAAGTTAAAAAAGATTATAATGATAGGAGATCAAGTCTCAATAAACTTAATTTAATTACGTAAGTAATTACGGTGTTCTACAAAAATTAGTTCTAAGTTTTTTTTTAAAAAAAAACACATTTAAAAACTTTTAAGTTTTAACTCATTTTCCATAAAGCATTTTCCTATAAGCTGCGTTCCCATAAAAATTACAGAAACTAGTCAAGATCTTACTAAGCTAGAGCCTTTTCTTAAAATAATAATAATAATAATAATTTTCCTTTTGAGGAATCACTTTGTCTGGAACTTGAATAAAATTGAAAAGTTTATTTGACTATTTATTTTTTTTTAAATGAATACTAATCATAACATTGTCTAGTATTTTTTATAATAAAAAGATATAGTGACCGCTAGCCAGCGGTCATTACTTGAGAAAAAATATTAAGTTATAATTTATTATAATTTATTTCTCTCACGTGTTATAATATTATGTAGATTCTTTAGTATTGTAACACGTGAGAGAAATAAGTTACAATAAGTGATAATTTAAGGAGCTCCTTACTTAAAGATGTCAAGACCTCACAAATCTAAAGTTTTTTTTAATTAAATCAAAATAATTTTCCTTTTGAAAATCGCTTTGTGTGGAACTTAAATAAAATGGCAAAACTTATTTGACTGATTAGTTTTTTTTTTCTTTTTGCATTGAAATGGGCTCTAATCATAAAGTTATCTAGAACTTTTTGCTTATTTGTTGTACTTTTTTTTTTTTTTTTAAATAAGGAAATACGTCCCTCTTCAACTATAGAAAGACACAATGCCCACTAGCGTGTCCAATCTATCCTCAAAAAATAAAATGTAACCAAAGTGAAAAGACGATGGGACCGCTAGCGTTTCCAATCCATTCTCAAAAATAAAAAAAAATAACCAACGGTTGAGATCAAAGTGCCATAATACCCTGCCACAAGTAATTAAAAAATCAAGATTCAATATTTTTTTATGAAAAATATCTTTAAACCTAGTTGTTCGATTAATTTGCCAAGCAGTTTTAGCCATTGATACTTTATCTTTTAGATGTCTTTCTTTTTTTCTTTGATTTTTAATATTTAATAGCCATGTGTATAAAATTGCCTAACTCTTATTTGTAATTTAATCTAAAAAAGACATGTACAATACCATATTTATTTGTAAAGAAAAAAAGTTAAAGATGATTAAGAATAAGTTTTTGTAACATTTTAAACATAAATTATATGTTCATTAACTAGATTGACTTATTTATTTTAAAAAATAAATAAAAGAAATAAAATAAGTTCTTTTTAACCTCTTTCATTAAATGTCTAAATATAAAGTAATTAAAAATAAATGTAAGATAGGGGAGTTTTTATTGCTTTGAGTTTTCAACAAAAGGAGAACACACATGCTTTGCCATGCTGACTATTTATATACAAATGAATGTATATTGTACATTTACTTTTGAGATTATATAAAGATAAAGAGATAAAATTTTATACACGTAATTATTTAATATTAAAAAAATAAACAAAAAACCTAAAATAGAACGTGTGGGTGACTAATTAGAATCTAATTGTTCAATTAATGGATTCTTTTCAAGATACATAAGTTTCTCCTTTATATGTGAATTCAATTTCACTAAAACTTATATGGCTTTGGCCTTGGTTATGATAAACTTCTTTAAAAAGACAAAATAATAAAACAAGATGCATGGCGCTTTTTTTTTTTTTTAACTAAGGGATAATTTAGTCATATGGGAACGGATTTGGTTAATAAGTATTGTTCGCTTAGACAATCGGTTCATTTGTCCTGTTGTGGGTTTAAAAACCCTTAGGTTTGCCATTTGCCATCAATCCGATTTGCCAACAGCTTGCAGCAGAGCAGCTATGGCAAGTATGTTGCGGAAAGCAATAGTGGGGTGGGCACAGCAGCTGCCACGGTGCATGATAGCAAGGCGGCGCTCAACAACGAGTGGGTTCGCGGCGGTGGACTCAATCTTGCTCCGGTCCCTTAGAGATCACTACGAAGAAGTCGCCAAAATGACGCCTCCTCCTGTAAGTTGCAAACTCCACTTCTCTTCACTTCACTTCACTTTTGTTTCATCATTGTAACTTTAAACTGTTTTACTAATGCTATGTTTATGATTCACTCGTTTATCAAACAGTATAGCTGCTGTGTATTCTGGTTCTAGCTTAATAAAAAGCACAACACATATATACAGTAAATATGCTTGGTTTTCTGGGTGTGCGTTGGCTTAACTGGTAAAGCCTCTTGGGGTGGCGGGTCTAGCGTTGAGAAAAGGAAAACGGTAGCTACACTTTATGGTTCAGTGAAATAGTCATGGAGACTGATGAGAAAATCATTTGGGCGTTAATGATAAATTGCATCAGAGACCTCTTGTTTGGACAATTATGCTCAGATTAATCACTATAGTAAAAGGTGTCTATCTGACTGTTTCTAAGAATAAGAGTGTCTCTACGACCATTTCACCAAACCGTGGGGGTGTTTGTGCTTTCCTGTTGAAGGTAGAAAATTAAAGAATGCCCAAGTCTGGTGATGGAGGAGAAAGTATAACAATTGAGTTTCAATGTCTGATTAATTAAATTGGGTGTATGGAATGTAACATAAAATTTGTAGCAAGTTAATTGTGGTGTTATTACAATTTTTACCCTGGTGCAATTGCTTCTTCCTTGTGGCAGTGAGTAATCTAGTTTAAACTTTTATGGTGTTCTGTGCATTGCAGAAAGTGAGCCCTCCTTCATCTTTTACTATAGTCAAGGGAGCACTTGATAACCATGGGCCTGTTCTCAAGAGGACATATGGAAGTGAGCAAATTAGCATTTATGTGACGCGGCTGGGTAACATTATACAAGGGGGGGATGATGATGATGATGATGATGGAATTAATCAGTTGTTTCTTCATGTTGAGATGTCAAAGCCTGGCCAGAAGAACTCTTTGCTATTTCTTTGTGGGCTTTATCCAGATGCATTAGGGATTCATTCTGTTTCCATGCGGCCAAACTTAGAGAGCGAAGGAATTCTTATTGTTCCCTCTCAATATACTGGCCCTTCTTTCCAGTAAGTTCAATTATTCCACTTACTTAGCTTTTGTTTATTCCACATTGGGAGAATAAGTTGTTAAATTCTACTTGAGAATTTCTGTAATCAAGTATGGTTGTAACCATCGTATGCTATTTGCATTGCTTATCTTGAATTTGTGGCTATTGCATCTTTAAACTGGCTGACATTAAAGATTATACTTTATCTGGGATAAATTATTTGCAAATTGACAGAGATCTGGATGAAAGGATGCGAGATGTGCTTCACAGTTATATAGAAGAACGAGGGGTGAATGAGAGTCTCTTTCCATTTCTTCAAGCATGGCTTTATGTGAAGGATAATCGTAATC
This sequence comes from Aegle marmelos, assembly GCA_030449875.1. Lineage (NCBI taxonomy): Eukaryota > Viridiplantae > Streptophyta > Magnoliopsida > Sapindales > Rutaceae > Aegle > Aegle marmelos. Next base: position 18,680,355 of record JASUUL010000143.1, read on the forward strand.
TGATGCGTTGGTTTAGACAGGTGGGCCAGTATATCAGTGAACAAAACCCAGCTAAAGGCACATAGCTTTTCAGGTAATGAGGTCATTTCACATAAACATGCATAAGCCTAAATCATAGAATGCTCCATAGTGGGCAGTTCATCTGCTACAAGGTTTGCTGGAAAATGTTTTGAAGCTTTTAATCGATTAGCTAGGCAATTGAGGTACATTTGGAAAAGAAAAAAATGTCTAATACCTTACAATGTACATTTTCTATTGTTGATGGATTATGATAATATTCATCATTTTTAAGTATTACATGCACAATTATATGTAAAGCTCTGTAGCCATTATATTGTTTTGTTGAAACTTATGTTTAATTTCTAGGTGGTTTTGTTACTTTGTAGTGTTTGGATAAAGTCTTCCTTGTGTTTGGAGAAACCTTATTTCATGTTGACGAACTTCTCAATCCATGATGCCCTTCTGCAGTCTTTCACATGTTTATTTCTCTCACTCTTTTTTTCTATAAATCCAGTTCTATCTTTCTTCTCATCCTATTGGTTTAAGGTCATCTTTCAAGATTTATAATATTTGATGCCTCCTAGGCACCGAATTAACATGCATAGATCACTGGTTGCTTGGCTTGTAATGGCTTTGTATATCTTTCTGATAGTTTTGTGTCAAAAAAACTTTTATTGTTCAATATATGATTTTGTTGTTGAACTCTTTTATTATTTTTATTTTTATTTTTGTTTTTTGGTGGATTGTTTGTATATTAGGAAGAAAAAGTTCTGACTCTATTTAGTTTGTTGTGTTGCGTGAGTTAAGGAGTCCAATAGATTAGCCGGCAAGCTCAATAACTGTCAGTAGGATACCTCTGTAAGCAATTTCTCAGGTTATCTCCTATTGCTTAATGCAGGAGCCCGCTAGATTAATAAGCATGCAGAAGTACTGTTATTCATTATCTTTTTGTCAACTTATTGATCCTTTTGAATTTTTTGTGAAGATGGTTTCTTTCATTATGATCATTAATGGGCCTTTTATCCTGTATAGCCCCATAGGAAATCCGTCACTGGCTGCCTTTCCCAGACACAGTACGCCTGCGTGAATTTAATTTCAATATTTTGAATTCTTGGAAAATGCTTCGTCATAATAATCCTGAAATGGGAATAGAATAGTTGGAAATCTTAGTAAATGACGTCATCTGTTTGATGGCTTTCTTGAGAAGAAGATACATTGCAAATTCTAATCTGATAGTATTGAGTAGTCTATCTCTAGAGAGGAGTAATGATGTTGGTTCAGGGGGGTTGTAAAGAGAATTTTCCTATGAATTCAAGAAGATTCTGTGTATTGATTCCTGCAGAGTGTGGTGGGTTGTTAAACCTTTGAAGTGGTTTGTTCATGGAGGTTTTGATCTTTTTTTAAAATTAATTATTATTAATTTTTTGGTAACTTATAGTTGATTTTCAGTCATTTATGTTTGAATTAAAAAAAGGTAAATTTTTGTAATTTTTAAGTCTGAATGGAAAATGAACATATTATAAGCACTGTTTAAAATTGGGCTTTGCGTGAAATCGTGGCCCAATTTTCTTTTGGTCCAATGGGCCGAACTGAAAACCTCCAAAAGTCCATGTGATGACAAAGCACACTGAACTTCTAAGATTAAAGTAGCATTAAAGTTATTGTAACTTAAATTATTGCACTAGCAATTGATACAATTTACATGGACAAAATTTGAAGAGAAAAAGTATTGGCAAGAAAATAAGACAGCAGGTCAAATCCAATCCCAATACAGATTTGATTGATGATGGCCTAAAGTCAACCTTTTTTAATTTAACTGCATTTACCATTGAAGGTGTGTGTTTTTGGGACTAATTAACTTCAATTTTTTTTTTATATAATTTTTCATGTTGTGAAGTCAAAATTGTCTAGAAAAAATCAAAAGAAAAAGTTTCTTCAACCACTCGATTTAAATAAAAGGCCACTACAAGTTCATATCTTAGTTGACTTTGGATGATGATATTATGGTGCCTATCAAGTGTGAACGATTAATTTTAGTTTTTAGCAGAAGTACATACATGAACAACCAAAAAGGATATACAAAACTTTGTCATTTGTTATTTTGCTAATGTTATCAATATTTTAATCCTAATTGCACAATACAAAATGTTGGTATATTTATCCTTTATTTGGACTAATTTTCTCTGATTTTAGAGTCAAATTCTAATTTTTGCTTATCACCGTTTTGTTGATCAAGATTGGTACAAATAAATTTTTTTACTGTAATTTTAATAGAATTATATGTAATATTAAAAAATAAAACGTAAAATATAAAATTCGAATTGAGCATTTGTAATTGAAAAAAAAAAAAGGAAACAAGAAGGAGCATATACACGGTGCTGGTTGGTCAGGGGGGGCATCATGCATAAAAGCAAAATGGTCGGTTCAATTAATTGTCACTTCATCATTAGCTAAAGAGAAAAATGATATTGAAATTAAGAGACATGTAATTTGTCACAAATTTACAACTTGGGAGGCGCCATAGCCCACAAACAAAGTCATTCAACTTTAGTTTATTCTCATAATTTATTTTATTCTTTTTTTTTTCAAGCATTATATATATATATATAATCTAAGGGCTAGCTACTATACATATTTTTATTATAATTTTTCAGGCATAAGACTTCAATATTTGCAACTAGTGACTTGATTATGATTATGTAAATTTTGTCATTTTTTTGTAAAGTGTTAGACTTTAATTTAAATAATAATAATAATGTGTAAGCTTTATACAGTAAATCCTACAGCAGATTTTACTATCATGATAGTTAGTAGTTAAGAGTTTGGTGAAATGTGTTGTGAATAGAGATCAAAGTTTTGATAATAAATGCTGTGTGTTTTGTAATTTATCATCATTATTATTATTTTTTGGTATTGTAATGATCATAACAAACATAAATTTAAATTTAAATTATCTAGAACTTAATAATAGTTATTTTGGAGATAAAAGTGAAAAACTCGGATATGTGTAATTATGTGATTCTTAGAAATTATGGTGTTTGTAATATGCTAATATATTAGGGCTATGATTTATAAAGTATAATTTATGAAAAATATGACATAATTTTCTTTCTCATTCAAAATTATAAGGTAATATTAGAATCCCTAAAAGCGTAATTAAGCATACAAGTTGGGTATAGAAATGTAGCCCCTAATTACTGGTCTTAAATGTTGTTGCCAAAGAATTATGAAATAACACTTCTATATAAAAAAATTTGAAATAATTTTTTTTTGAAGTATCAAAATCAATTCGAAGTTGATCTAAGTCTCGTAAAAGGGTTATATATATCTTTAAAAGCAAAAAAAAAAAAAAAAATTATAGTATGGCTCTTTTTAGCTCGATGAAACTATTTATACCTATCAAATCCTTAAAATATCCATTCATTTAATAAATACACAATGAATACTCAAAAGGTGTTTTTAATAATTCCATTTTAATATCTAAAATACTCTTAGTCTAAATTTTCATAATTTGAGCCCTTTCTCCATCTCTGTTCTCCCCAATTTCTTGCATTTTATCCATCACTGTTTTATATCTAAATTCTCCATTTTTGTTTTGCAGTAGCTTTTTTTCCCCTTAAATTTTAAACGTAATTTCAAATAGTTATTTCAAAATGTATGTAAGATTATATAACCCACCATGGACAAATTTACTATCATCTCGCATGAGCTCCTATTTTTATATATGAGACTCTTAATAGAGGAAAGAGCAATTCATTGTTGAATCAAAGAAATCTACAGGAATAAATTATCGGATGAAATTAAGATGAACATTACCAACTGTAAACTTCGGCCAAAATTATTAAACAAATACCATGAATCTTCATTTTACTAATAGAAGTTAGATGAGGAAGACAAATTCAATAAATGGGTAAAAATTCTGAATAAAGATAAGTACTACAAAGTGAAACAAATCCAAATTTGGTTTGAAGATAAGAGAAATAATATATTTGTTTTATCCAATCATTTGCTTGTAGATAATAATAATAATAATAGTTTATTTAATGGACATTTTAGTAATAAAAAATTTTATTAAAAAGTGAAAATAATGAGTATTTTGGTGAATTTAAATAATCTTATCTCTATTAATATTACAATTAGAAAAAATTACCGAGACCTCCAAATTAAGAGAAATATATTCTCACAGTAAATAACGAGACTTATTAACTCTTCACCTTGAGAATGAGGCTTTTATGCCCTTTAGTTTCACCAAGAGCCATTGCCTAATTGTCCATTGGAGAAATATCTAACTTTTTGTTTTCTATTATTAGAATTTATTATTTTTTTAACATAAATTACGCGTTGCCAGAAAATGTCAAAAAGAATATGTTAGGTGAAGTGAGCTAAGCTTGTTGGTCTCTTTTGCAATTGCACCCTTAATTAGGTAAAATTTGATTGCGTAATCATCAGATTGTTTTGTTTTAATGCTACTTTTATTCAGCCTAAAGATGGTCAGAAGCTCCTTTGTAATTAAATATAGTCCTAACCCCGCTTATACTCCAAAGACAGAAAAATATTATTATTGCTTTTGTTAATACGAAGCTTAATTAACATAACTTTTCAGCCAAAATTGATTTTGGACATGCACAATTATTCTCAAATTACATATACATTATACATGTATGAATCAATTAATTCAATCAAAGACATCTGAATTCCGAGCTTATTGTATATCTCAAAATCAACTCATACTAAATTTACTGTCAAATTAGTTAAAAATAATACGTTGGGCATCGACAAACATTAATAATATAGGATAAAAAAATATCTCACTACTAATAATATTAGAATTTGTTTTTACACAATATTTAAAATAATTTAAATACTAATTTATTTATTTTTAAATTATTTTGAATATTATATTTTATTTATTATGAATAATTACTTTGATATAATAAAATATTTCAAATAAATTACAAACTACAAATATTTTTAAATATTTAAATAATATTAAAATGTAACAAATATTATTGTAATGTTATGTTTCTATTTATTATAAAATATTGGGTTCAATTTTTTTTTAAAATTTATAAAGCCAAAAGATATTGTGGTCAAGAGGAGGACTTGATGTCTCTTATTAAAAGCTTAGATCTTCATTACTATTTTTTTAAATCTTTAGAAATACAATTATCATTTTCCCTTAAATCAATTGTAAATAAATAATTGTCCCTTTAACTCTCTAGCTAGTTATGTGAAGCCAGAGTGAATCAATTGTTCTAGAAGACCAAACTAATTAAAATGAAAGAAATTGATTTTATTTTATTAAGTCTGATAACACGTTATGGTTTCAAATTTTCAATTATTTTCACTTAGAATTAAATGATTTGACATGTTGGTCAACATTTTGAAATTATGCCCAAAATTTGTTAAAATGAAATTGGGGCCGTTGTTTTTTTGACTTAATAATTCAATTGATTTAATTTCAATTAGTTAAGTTATTAAGTCCGTTTGCTTTTTCAAGTTAATAAAAATTTTCAATCATTAATTCATTAAGTTATTGAGCCAATTATTTTAGTTTTTTTGTTTAATCCAAAAAGATAAAATGATATCATTAAAATATATTATCTAAAATATCCATATATAATTAATTAATTTTCATCCATACCTAAATGAAATTTAATAATTATCATTATTACTCATCTCAATAAATAGTAAATTAGTGATAACACAACAGTATACTATTTTATTTTTATCTTTTTATTTTCTTCAAATTATTATTATTATTATTTATCTTCATGATTTTTTATGAATATTTTTATATAAAAAGATCATTAAACTACAGTAAAATTGACTAACATATACTGATTTAAAATATTAAAAAGTTGTATCCAATTAAACTTGTTTTATTTTATGACAATATGATATCTTATTTATGTTCTTTGACATGTTTACTATTTGTTTAATATTTATAATTCATAAGGGCACAAATGAAAAAACACAAGGCTTTCAATTCTTTTAAGTTTAAAAAAACTTCATATTTATTTTTAACGATTCGCATAAAAAATAAATATATCATTTACATTTAAATATTTAACTTTGTTCAAAATTTAAACTAATTCAAGTTCATTGAGATTTCAAACAAAAAAATGTCACCTTATAGGTACACTTGCATATAGTAATAATTAATTTCATAAAACATAATTGTCATAATACTATTTTGAAAATTATAGAAGTAATTGACATCTAGGAGACATCGCTTGCTAGCTTATTAAACTAACTAAAAAATAAAAATGCTAACTAGTAGATAATGACTAATTAAATAAAAGAATTACATATTACTAATAACTTACTCCTTAAGTTAGAGTATCTCTATTTCTAAATAGGTAAACAAGTCATAAAGAGGGCATAAATGGGTAAATTTACTGACACGGCAAACAAATGATTAATTGTGCCAATTATATAAACAAATGAAAAGTAAAAAATTTGTGCCACATCCATGTCGTCACCGGCATTGCTATCTCTAAAGAGCAAAATCCTTATGGGTAAATTTTAAAAATATAAGAATTAATTAAATAATTTACTTAAACTATTGAGATTAAGTGAGGATTTAACCAACATATTTATTTTCATAAATGAAAATATATACGGCATGCGCATGCACGCCTCTATAAAGGTTTTTCCCTTGCTTGTTACAATAAATATGGAGAGTAACACGAAAAAAGGAAAGTGAGAACAAAAGAGACGTTGGTTCTTAGGCTTGCTTGTTGAATTGAAGTTCCGGCCTTATTTCTCTCTTTTAAAAGGAATGAAGATTTTTGTATATCCAATAAACCATAAAAAGCGTACTCGTCTTTCCTCTAATCTCTGTTACAAAAATCCCCACAAAATCTTCCATTCTCCAACTTCTTGATCGTGTAAAAAACCAAAGTCTTTCTTTTCTTTCTTTATTATATAATAAACTCATATAAAAAACTTGCTGTTTTGCCAAATTCTCCAATACGCCATGGCTCCAAAATCTTGATATTGCCCCTAGAATTCAGTTACAAGTTATAGGATCAAGAAAAGATGGGATGGCGACAATCGCCACCTTTTGGTTATGCATCAAGAAATTACGAAGCATTTATTGTAATGCAAAGACTTGAAGGATTCAACATCAAACAATCTGACGATGAAGCAAAGCAAAGACTAGTGGTTGAGATTAAATGGAAAGGTCCTTTCAGTTTTTTTGGTTTAAGAAGAAAGATTTTGATGGTAAATTTAACAGAGGAAGGGGATGAAGTTGATGATGGAGTTGTTCAATGGAACAATCAAGACTTCCACTATTCTGGTCACATTTTTCCATGGGAGCTTCACTTCTCAATTTTCAATGTGAGTCTTGTTTTCTTTTCTTTGGTTCCACTGTGTTCGTTGAATTTGATCTGGTTGACCATTTGTTTTAGGTATAAATATATTTAGTGTTCAATACTCAAAGCTTTTACACTTTTGTTTCTTCTTCTTCAGATTCTGTTTGGTTCAATAGAATATGGATATTTTGAAGAATTGAAATCTGTTGAGAGAATTTTCCTATTTTTTCATCACAAATTGTTGGGATTCATTGTTACGTCTAAGGTCGATGACTCGGCTTCTTTCATGACGATATAAATAATATTTTTTGGCTCATTGGCCTTATGCGGGCTACTTTTATTTGTATACGTGATGCTACTTTTATTTGTATATGTAATGTTTGTTTACGGATGCAAATTAAATAGCACAAATGCTCCTTTTAGAATCTTGTGAAATTATTTCATTTTTAGCTATTTCTTATCCGATTAAGGGCTAAATCTTGATCGCTATGTTGTCATTTTAATATTGTGCAATTTCCTGATTGTGAGGTAAACCCAGAATTCTTCAATGGCCAAATTTATTGAATTCAAACAGTACTTTTTTTTCATGCTATTTTGGTGTGGTTTTGTGTTCAATGTTTAATACTAAGTTCATCACTGAAGCTTTGCAAAAATGTAATACAAAACTTCCTCTTTCACATTTTTATGATGGAAAATTTAGGGCTTAAACCAGGGGCAGAGACAAAAGGTTCCAGCTATGGGGACTGCAACATTAAACCTTGCAAAATATGCGAACTCAGATAAGGAGAAAGAGCTTCAGATTAAGGTCCCTCTGACGGTTTCTGGTGACACCATTGAGGCTGCTCCTTATCTTCGTGTAAGCCCCCTTGGAAATTTTAGCACTTGATCTTTGTTACATTCATTTTATTTTTTCAATATGAGCTCTAATTTGGTAATCCCTGCAGAATTTATGTTTCTGATCACAAGTTGAACTATATTCCAGCTGTCCTTCAGGTTAATGGAATCAAGATTTGCTCAAGAATCCTCGCAGGCTGGGCAGAGATCAATAGTGCCTCTTACAACATTACCAAGCTCTGGAGAAGCAGTTCCGATGGGAAAAGATGAGCTTTCTACAGTAAAAGCAGGCTTGCAAAAGGTGAAAATATTCAAAGACTTTCTGTCGAGGCAAAGAAGAGCAAAAAAGACATGCACTGAACAAGAGTGCGGTGATGGCAAGGGCTCGGATGCTGAGTACGATTTCTTGTCTGAAACAGACTCACTTGATGATGATGCCAGGGGAAATTTAGACTTGAGCAAGGAGAAGGCTATTGTTCAGAACTCATTCAGTTATGAAACATTGGCCTCTGCAAAAGTTAACCTCGAAGATGAGCGTTGGATCTACTACAGAAACTGCAACTTTGATTGTGTTCAGAATTCAAAGTCTTTGCAGCAAAGTGTCAAGCACGGACTCCTACCTTGGAGGAAGAGGAAACTGAGGTTCGGGTCTCGTAAGGCCAAAGAGGAACTTCTCCTTAAGAAAGATTACAGAGAAGATGGTGGGGACGATATTGATTTTGTTCGGAGGCAGCTCAGCTCTTCTGATGATTCCAGTTTTGGTGTATGTATTCACTTTTTCTTTCCCTGTTGCTAAAATTTGTTGTTGGTATTTTCTCTAATAATGGTCATTGTTTTGGCAGTGGAGATCAGAATGTTCAACAACAAGTCGATCATCATTCTCTGAATTTGGAGATGACAATTTTTCTGTGGGCTGCTGGGAAAGCAAGGAAGTAATCAGCCGTGATGGAAACATGAAGCTTAAGGCTCAAGTTTTCCTTGCTTCCATTGATCAGCGGAGCGAGCGTGCTGAAGGTGAAAGTGCATGCACCGCTCTTGTCGCCGTCATAGCTAATTGGTTGCAATGCAATCCAAATGAAATGCCGACTAAGTCTGAATTTGACAATCTCATCAGAGAAGGGTCTTTAGATTGGAGAAATCTATGTGAGAACGAGCAGTACATACGCCGGTTTCCTGACAAGCACTTTGATCTCGACACAGTCCTTGAAGCTCAAATCTGTCATTTATTTGTGGCTCCAGAGAAGTCATTTGTTGGGTTTTTCCATCCTGAAGGCCTAGAGCTACAAGGAGGGAACTTCGACTTCCTTCATGGTGCAATGTCATTCGACAGAATATGGGATGAGATCATTCGTTGTGGTAGTACTGACCCTTCGATCTACATTATAAGCTGGAATGACCATTTTTTCGTGCTGAAAATCGAGCAGGAAGCTTACTACATTATTGACACTTTAGGGGAGAGACTTTATGAGGGATGTAACCAGGCGTACATCCTGAAATTTGACAAAGACGCAACAATAAAGCGACTGCCAAAAGATACAAAGTCCTCAGAAGAAACTAGTAAGGCTAGTGACAAAGCTGCACTTGCTGCAAATCCATCTGAAGGAACTTCTGTGGTTTGTCGTGTGGAAGAAGGCATTGTGCACAGAGGCAAGGAGTCGTGCAAAGAGTACATCAAAAGCTTCTTGGCCTCAATTCCTATTCGGGAATTGCACGCTGATATCAAGAAGGGATTGATGGCGTCGACGCCTCTTCATCATCGGCTGCAAGTAGAATTCCATTACACCTGCTTGTTGAAGCCTCAAGGGGCTGAGTTTGCAGCTGGGGACGTGACAAACGACGAAAAACCAGCAATGCAAGCACCGTTGGCTGTGGCATAGGGGCTACATAGAATTAGACTTATATAACTACCCAATAATTGTAATTATTCTAACCTATTATTTTTTTCATTTTTGTGTGTAGGACAATGAATATACTCAATTTTTATTCTGATATAGGATTAATAGGTTTTAGTGTTGTGGATATAAATTAGTTTGGTTTGGTTTGGTTTTGCCCAAAAATCAAATTGAACCAAACCAAACCTAATTAGTTCAAAAAATAATGAATCGAATAAGACATGAACTGATTTATTTTGGTTTAGTTCCATTTCTAAGCTTAGTTCGAGTTTTTATAGTTAGCCAAATTTTTATACTTTTCACCTAAATTTGTTTATTTTTAAGTTCAATTCAATTATAACCACTAATCATTCTTTTTTTTATGCAAAAATACTAATAAAAAAATTTATTGTATATGTAACTTGAAAAAATTTCTTTCTTTTTTAAATTTTAATATTGAAGAGATCGATTTTTGGTTGGTTTGGTTTGGTTCAAAATTAAAAACCAATCAGTTCACATTTCCTGAACCATTTTAGTTTTGACTGATCGAATCAAATTAAACCAAACTGATATTATTTTTGTTCGGTTCGGCTCGGTTCCACCCTAAGTTTTAGTTCCTTTCCTTTGCCACCGTCTCCTGCATTTCCTTTTCCAGTTTTCAAGAAATGTAGAACTCAAAAAATCTATTGAAAATTTTGAGACCACCCTCTCTCACCAAAAGACTCATATACCCCTACCGACAAATAGAAGAGAAATTAAAGTTCTAATTACCACGACCTATTACTAGGAGGGCTCTCTCATTGTACTAATGGAAATTTTGTTGACTTGTATTAAAAAATGGATGGGGTGTAAGAATACTAGGATAGATTTAACAGTATCAGCCATTCACATCATTTTCCGTGGGGAGGCTGAAACTTAATAGAGACCTGTTATTTCTTCTTGTTTCCATTTGTCTATTTATCTTATAGAGTTTGGAAGATTACAAGTTGGGTTGCCGGCCACAATAACAACAATCTAAGCAGAAACTCGTTGCAGTAAGATACAGCTACGCATGCATTCCTCTTAAGATATAACCATAAATGTTTAAAAATAAAGTGTTGTAATCCAACAAGTATTTTACAGATTTGGATATCTTAAAGTGATTTGGGAATTTTGTAGTATAATTATAAAAAGCCAGGCCATAAGCAAATTACAAAGGGGAGGCTTAACTACGCCATTAAATGGCCAAAAGAAGAGCACAAAATAGAGCAATATATGAGATTTCTCCATTAAGGTTATCAGCTTGAATTGGCTATTTTGTTCAAAGTAATGTGATGTTGCACTATTTGCAGAACTTGGCCTAACTAATGCCGTGGAAATAATGCAAGACCCAGTTGGGCATAACTTGCCTAAGAATTTCAGATGAAAGGTGAATTCAGAAGAAAAATATGGTTGGAATAATTGACCAACTCTAATTGAATGAAGGCGATTACAAAGCCAAGTAATATATTGATATGACATTTATTGAGCTTCAGTAGAATACAGCTGCAAGACAAGCTCAACTAACGCCCACATGGCACATGACGTAAGAAATCAGCATTCAAATCTCGATAATAACATGGTTTATTTTCTTCCAGGAAGGCAGGAATATCAAATAATTAATTCAGCTAATTTTTCTCATAAAATCATAACACAAACGCTTAGGATTGGATTGAATTAATTGGATACATATATTATTAGTCTTCCATCAATAATATGCGCATACATTGGATTAAGTGTACTTTGACAAAGTCATTCTTTCTTTACTCATTCCATAATATTGATGTTCCAGTCTAGTAATATATGCATACATAAGGAAGACCCTTAGTTTATGTTTGGAAGGTAGGATTAAATATAGGATTGGGTTAATTTTGGGACTAATTATTTATTTTATATTTGGCAAGCTCCACTTTAGACTAGATCATGGGACTAAATTTGAACTTAGTTCTAAGTTCATAGGTTAACAATCCCAATTAAAACATGGGTTCAATTAAGAGTAACTTAAAAAAATTATTACTTGAATATCTAATTAATATTGAATTTAATAATCATTATATTAAAATTAGTCATAAAAATTAATAATACCAGTAATTGGTTTCTTTTTTATAATTTGCTAACTTTTTGATAAAATAAAATATATTTAAAATATTTAATAAAAACGAAGTCAAATGTTTAAATAATTTTTAATTTAATTTAATGTAATCTAATTTATATTTATTTATTATAATTGTGATTACCTAGTAACTCATTTTTTGCATATTTAATCTTAATTAATTGTCTTTTAAATTAATATTAATAATTTTTTTATTATTAAATATTCACAAATAGTTCATATTATATTTAAATGTCAACTTAAATGCTATTTAATTTCATTAAAAAATAATTTAATATAGTCTAATCTAATATTGTAACAAATATAAGATAATATTATATAATTTAATTTAATCTAATTAAATTTAGTTCAATCTAATCTTAATAATTAATTCAATTTAATCCTGTGTGCCAAACGTAGCCTTAAGAGATCTTAAAGTGAATTAAAGAGGGGAGAGGAAGAAAGAAGTCATGTTCGTGTTCCACTTACAAAATAGACAACATCAAAGGCATTGCTGTGGCTATCAAGATTGTTTTCAATGTTGCCATTCCTGAAACAACAGTTTATAGGATAAGTAACTATGTCAACTAAAAAGGATCACATTGTAGCATTAACAATATGTGGGAAGTAAGCAGAGGCCATGATCTATCACAACAAGGATACCAAAACAAAAGCAGAACACAATAAAGATCTCTTCTAGTGCAGGAAATGGAGGGAAAACAAATGTTTTACATCAATGTATTCTTTCAAATTGGGCATCCCTCTGTAATCATGATTACAGTAGTGTCTCTGTTTCTTTATTTTGCAACATGGAGTTAAAGGAAAAGCTTCAAATTAAGCACATGCATTTTTAGTGCAGGAAGAAATGAATAAGAGCAAAAGCTAGACAAATAGAAGTGCAATAAGGAATGGCAATTGGTTTTCTTCCCCGTCTTCTTTTATCTTCTTTAGACAAAACAATGACTATAGTCCAAGCTACTCTACCGTTCTCAAGTTAAGTGCAGGAATTTCAAGTGTTGGTTATGTATATAGAGAAGATAAGTTGGAGCGGTGAGTCTTTGATGAGTTTTCTTAATGGTGAGGCTTGGCTAATCTCGTTCAAACTTGGTTTAGGATAAGTTTTCTTGCGATTTCTGAAGACAAACAAAATCCGAAGCTTTGTTTTCATATCATGGAGTTGTTGAGATACCACTCCTCTATGAGCTTGTTTTCTCTTTGAGTGGAATAACAGGCGAGAACTCTAACGGGTGATAGTATTCATATAATGATGCCTTTTGGCACCAAAGGACCACGACTGCCTGTACATTTTGGAAAAATTGCAATTAGCCCACATAATTACAAGAAACATACTCTGGTCTCTACTGCCATTGATGCAATATCGCGTCAAGGTTGCATCAAAATCTGCAATCACCTGATATTCACGATTTAAAAAAAAAAAAAACTTTGTATACTTAAAAAATATTATACATCCTTTTTTTTGGGGGTAAAATTAAAAGTGAAAGACGGCTGTTGCTATAATGCCGGCCACCGAGTGCCGGCACCATTCCACGTTTTAACTCTAAGCGTTGGATTTAAGTAAAAGAAATCTAATGGTTGAGCTTAAATAATAAAAAAATAGAAAAAAATGGGTAAATTGTAAAGTCGATTGTCTTATCTCCCTTAAATTTATAATTTTCTCTCAGATGCCAAATCGCATATCTATCTCCAATTCCCTATTTTCTCTCTTGGATATTTTTGGTAATCTCATAAAATCAAAGCCACCATCTCGCCACAGTAAACAACTAGTTGAATCCATCAACTCATTGCTGTCATCTTGAATTGTTCAAGTTCAACACATCTTTCTCTCGTTCTCTTTCAGTTTTGTGTTAAGGACAAGATAAAGACGTGTAATCTTGACTTTTGTGACTTTTGTGCTGGTTACTGAAACCTTCGTTTGTCCTTCCTCATTCGGCATGTATCATTTACGTGTTATATTAAAATTTTTGAGCTATGTGAAACAATTTGGCATTTATGAATTTTGGGTGGAAAAATTGTTTAGATGATGAGTAATTAATGTTAAAGAGATGATTAATAGTTTGAAGGCATGAAATTAGCAAGAAAAGCATAAGAAAATTTTGAAATAAAGTGAGAGAGAGAGGTGTGGCTTTTGGGTTTTAGAGAAAGAAGATGAAAAAAATGAAGGAAGAAGATAAAGAATGAGCCAAACCGGTTAGCAGATTTCTTATGTCAACTAACCACTGCGTATCGTCATATTTCTGCCTTTCAAGCAATTATCTGCTTGGATCAAGGGGTTAACCATTGGGCCAAGCAGGTAGTTGCTTGGTTTTAACAGAATTTCTGCCTTCTAAGCTAACTGCTTGGAAGGAGTAAACATGTCAAAATGTAACAGTTAGTCGCTCAAGTTGGTCAGCTAGTCGTTTCCCCTAAAGTTGGCACACCATAACAAACGGCCATGCTTATCCAGATTTTTAAATCCTTAAAAAATATAATAAATATAAAAAGAGTTAATAAGTTAAAGTTTTATTTTGAACCTTAAGTTACAACAAAAAAACATTGCTAGTACTTCAATTTTTTTGAGGTTGTTCATTTATATTTATAATAAATTTAATATTATGTTGCTCAATAATTTTTTTATTTATTTAATTGAATTTTTGACTTGTTTAATCTTATATCTATTAAATTTTTATTCATTGAATTAATGGTATTTTATTTTAATATAACTCGATCTTTAATATTGAAATCTTTTATTAATTTTTTTTACTCATTTGATTTCCTAACTTTTTAATTTTTTATATTTTTTTATTAAAATTATTAATTTTTAATATTTTATTTGCACTTTCTATATCATTTATAAATACATTTGGGTTTCCTAATTTATTTTTATAGATATAGAAAACTCAACATTAATGATGGACTGTTGGTCACTAAGAGTACAAATATTTATAAATATGATAATTATTTAAATCTTTATAAAAATATAGTAAAAAATTTAAAAAGTTTTAAAAATAAATCTAGAAGAGGTTGATGAGAAAATTATTTAGTTATACAAAATCAATAAGGACTTATTTAAAAAAATAAATAAATATTGATTAAAAATGAAATTTTTTGTAAAATTGCTATTACCCATATCTTGTTTTACCTTAAAATTCTTTTCATCCATTCGTTTTAAAAAATATCAAAATCAACTACCCATATCTAGTGATTGTTTATTACAACTAATGTAAGATAAGCATTGCCATAACAATAACACTTGCTTCATTTCAACAGTCTAATAAAGATTCCTCTATGTGATATAAACGATTGTCATAAGCTTATGTGTTTTGAAGTTGAGTTTTGTTTACTAGCTTGAGCTATATTTGCATATAATAGCAATTTAGCTTTGTTGTCACATACTTGTTCATATAGAATCATAGTTGAATAGGAAATAGATTTGCAAGTATTCACAAGAAATGTGTATATGTCGTTTTGCTACATGTGAAATTTGCTTACTTAATTTGGTATTTCATCTCAAAAATCAGTCTCCCTAGTTTTAAAACTTTTTATTATTGGTAGTTCTTTGTTTGGATATTTTTACTAATTATTAAAATCATTTCAATAGGTAGTTAGTTTATTGTCTTGAACTAAATTGTATCTGATTAATATTGGACTGAATTTTGTAGATAATTTTTTATAGTCTCTGATGTTATTTGCTACTTATTTTATTTTTTTTACTATTATTTATTAAGTTGACAATTTAATTTATAGGTTGGCTATTACAAGATTTTAACAATATAATCTAGTATAATATGAATACTACAAATGACATAAATGTGAAACCTAGTCAAATATCTTGATTACGCTTTTTGTAAATATAAATTAAATGATTTCTTTCAAGTTGTTATGTTAAAAATTAGTTTTGTTTGCATTATTGACATAACATTAAGTGATGATTGCAATAAATTTGAAGCAAATAGGCTCAGGTATAGAGGTTTGAAAGGTGTAAAGAGCTATAATTGTTGAAAAATGAAAAAGAATTCTAATGAATAAAGAGAAGAGTTAATTTCAAACATTACCTGAAGACCTTATTTTAGATGTTGGTGAAATAAGTGGTGTAAAAATTTATGAAGACCAAATAAATAAGGATAAGTAGAACCAATTTCTTTTATCTTGATGTCATATGAGTGCTTTCGCAAAGGCTATTTTCTCATTTCACTTGAGCAATAAGATATAGTTAAAGAAATTGTCTTTAAAAGTATCCTAATTGTAAAATATGGTTGTTTAAGAAAAACATTTTGTGAAGCACTTGTCTAACCATGTGACACAAAGATGCATTTTATGCTTCTGCATGGCAAACAATATTGGTTAGGCCTACAACTTTAAACATCATAATGCAGACTAGAGATGTAGGTGAACTAATAGACATACAAAAGAAGTGGTTAATATTTTTAAAACTACATGCTAAGTGTAGAACCAAACAAAGAGGAATCAAAATATCAACATTAATGATGGACTGTTGGTCATTAAGAGCCATAATGATGATTTTAAGATCCTATTTTGTATGTTTCTTTTAAGAACCATTTTATGTTCGATAAGTGCTACTTATATCAATTCGATGTATCTCGATGCATTGAAAGATGTAGAATCCACTGAGGAGAAAAGCTGAGTTGTTCGGTACTTTAAGTTTCTATGGGGTAGTATAGGTTAGCATAAAGAGAAACAAGTGAAGGTAGTTAATGGTTATCTTGTGTTCTTATAGGTATGTTTAATAAATCTTAAATGTAATAACTATTTTGCTAAATTTTGACATCTTATTATGATAAATAATATGATATAAATATTGATTTTCTTATAAATAATTATTTTTTTTACTACTATTTCGTATGACCGTTACTCTATCAATAGAATAGTATGCCTTGTCACTATATGGACTAAGGAAAATATTTGTTGATTCTTAAACTGGCAAAAAAAATTTTGGTGACACCACAAGAAATGAGATTTGTACTAATTCATATATGCATATGATTTTAAGAACCAAATTACATATGCTTTTATTATCAGTATGTATGATTGTTATTCTTATTTATTTTAGATATGGATGCATGAAGCTAATTTTTTTTCATCTGTAAAGTTATTTCCTTGGTCTCAACATCCCCAACATACTAGACTAACTGATGGTAGTATGAAGGTGGCTTTTAAGGTGTTTACAGAGTTAGTCTGAAGAATTGAATACAAAATGGACTCATTTAATGTGAGAATGGAAAAGGTAGAAAAGTCTTTAAAGGGATTGAGATCAAATTATTTTATTAGTACACAAGGGATGGCAATAGAGCACATATAAGTTGAATCTACTCTACATTAAATCTTAATCCATAGTAAAAATTGAGAGCCGTATTTGCTCCAGATTTGTTATAGACCCATGTTTATATATCTAGATCCAAAAAAGAAATAAGTACTTTTATCACTCCAAATCTAGAAAAAAAGTTAAAATCCAAATCTACTCTAGATTCATTATGAATTCTAAAACTCAATAATAAAAGAGTAATAATTTTTTTGAATAAAAATTAAATACTAAAATGTATTGATAATAATTAAATTATATGTTTATCTAAAAAATCTAATAAATATTATAGTTTATTCTTTTAAGCAAATAAGAAAGATAATGAAATATCCTTTAAAAGTAATTATAGAAGTAAGATAAATCTAATATTCTATTATCTCCATTATCTTAATACCCACAACACACCTATCATCATTCCTACAATATTAGATAATGACATATATGGTAAATATGATTTATATTCAATACTTTATTATTTTTATTATGATCATATTTAACTAAATATATGAATGATCTAGTTAATTTTACCTCACGTGTTGAAGAACATGAATTTGATTTTGAGTAGTAAAATTAAATAAAAATTTAATTAATTACACAAAAATAGTTATTATAAAATAATGAATTCAATTATAAAAATCCGTACTAGCATCTTTAGCCAACAATCAATCTTGACAACACATTAAAACCTTTAATATATTTGATGGAGTCTACAATGATTTGGTGTCACAAATTTAGGATTGCTAATGAAAGCATACTCAGATGCAATCATGGATAGAAGAATAGTTAAAATAACTCTAACAACATTGCATAAGCCAAGTTCTCCTTTCACCTTTTAGCTGCCTAATATGTCAAAAGTAATAGTTTAAGGTAGGGCAAATTTCTCTAAATAATAGTCTAGCTCATACTTCACATGGTTAGTACTAGTACTTTAATTAACAAATGTCTCAAAACTAGCTCAAAGTTGTTCCCTTCCTAAATGAAGTGCCTCCATTGGGGATTGAGTAATTGAAGGGCACATTAGATTGATAAACATGTTTGCATGATTTTGACTTTAATTGATATTCCTTCACTAAATTGTAATAATATTTATAGACACTCCCAATTCTATATTCATAATCAACTCATAAAGTACATAAAAATAGTACTCTACTAGTTTCATCTTACATCTAGAATCCAAAATAATTGCCACTGCCATTAACTCATTAACCACACTCTAATATTTGTCATTCTTTTCTAACATTTTCTTTGCCATTATCATTAGAACCTAGCCATTTGGAAATAGATATTCTAGTCTCACAAATCTAGTAATAACGCAAATTCATTGTAGGACATTTCATGCTAAAAACAGCTTTGTAAATTCATCAAATAATTCAAGCCTACAATAATTTTCTTTTATAGACTCCCAATCTTCTTCACTAGGCAATGATTTATATTGTAGCTTTCGTGTTTTTAAATGAGAAAACAACATGTCTTTATAAATTAAAGTAGCAAGAAGCATATAATAAGTATAATTCTATCTTGTTTTGCAATCAAGAATCAATGGCTTGATGCTTGAAGTTTTTAATTCATGAACAATCCTCATAAAATTTTCATGCATTTTTGGGGGTCATTTTCTAGTAAAAAACGTGTTATGAATTTTATCAATACTTTTACTAATGACATCTAACCCATCCTTCACTGCCAAATTCTAGATATCTACACAACAACACATATCAAACAACCTCTCATTTAATAATAATGAATTAAAACGTTTGTCTAAGAGGATGTCAATTATAGCATTGTTAGTAGTGGCATTATCAATTGTTAAAAAACATAAATTTCCTTCAATATTCTAATCTAACAAGTACTCCATTAAATTATCAAAAAATACCCTAGCAATGTGTGGAGACATCATATGTATAAACCTAAATAAAAATGACAAACAGTAGAACAAAAATGTTATTGTATGAATTGAATGTTTATTAATCGTAAGGAAAAGGAAATGAAAAGATATAAATAATAATGCTATAAAAAGTACCCGATAAGGCAATTTTACAGCCTCTAAGAATTATCCATAAAATGTATGGTGACAATTATGTAACCTATATTCTGATGTCTATAAATCACTAGTAATAGAAATTCTACTTTGATTACTCACCAACAACTTTATTATTTTAGACTTTTCATCCTCATATTACTTGAAGATATCTTTTATTAATGTGTTCTGAGAAACGACCTTGAATATGGGTTGTAAAGAATCAACAAACTTCTTGAATGTAAAATGTTCAACCATACTAAAAGGGTATTCATGCTTCACAATCATTTTTGCAAGCTCTCTTTTTTAAGTGTCATGATCAAAAGAAAATGCCCAACTTGCACTTTCTCTTTATTTACAGTAAAATTCAATATAGCATTCTTGATTGTTGGTTACTTACTCCATAGGCATATAAGCAAGTGCTTAAGTTAATGGTTCATTCCACCTTTTGCAACTAACTTTCCCTTGCATTGGTTACAAACACCTTTCAACTATCCATTAATCTTTTGCCTTACAAAATGATTCCATACAATAGACTTCAAATTTTTACCCAGCAACAAAAGTTTCATCGTCGAGAATGGGTGAAGTCGAATTCAACTCTATCCCATTTAAATGTGGAATTACTTCAACAACATCATGCCCATCATCATCACCATCATTTTCTAGCAAAGGTAATTTGGGGTTAAAATCCATATGTCACCTAAATAAAGGAATAACCAAGAACATTAATCGTCTATGTCACTGAAAAAATTATTATTATGCGTCAATATTAAAAAAGTAAATAAATAAATTATTTTTAAATGAATATATACAATTAGGAGCATAAATTAAACAAATAATTGAAATCTTCTCATTTAATCGTCATTTGTATTGATCCTTAATTAATGAAATCAACTCTCATAATTTAAAATATATTCAAATAAAAGCTAACCCACATGTATATAATATTGGTTAACAATCAAAATCAAACAAGGATAATAGATAAGTAATACGTAATTTAATGATTGCCATATTCCTAATTTAGTATTATTTAATTAAATTAAAGGAGATAGCCAATACTATTTAGTGATTATACAAGGTGAACAAGATGATGAGAAAATAATAGAAAAAAATCAAGTCTAGAGATTTATCTAGCAAATAATTAAATAAAGAACTGGTTCAAACATTCAGACGAAGTAAAAAAGCAACAATACACTGAAAAGAAAGATGGAGGTTGATGTTGAATTGAACTAAAGATCCAAGAATTAAAAGCAATTAGGTGAATTGAAGAGTGTTGACTGAAAAAAAAAATAATAATACATTCATTTTCGTGTGCCTCTTTAAATAATGAAATAAAACTTTTCAAGAACAATTAGGGAAGTCTCGCTACCTTCAAGCATGTGGCATAATAAAAGTTAATTTTTAGACAGTATGCTACGGGAGAAATAACTAGATTCCTTAAAAATTATTTGGCCAATATAATAAAATAAATTGTTAGGTATTGGTACTTGGCTTACAACTTGAATAGGGATAACAATGAGCATTGTCGATTGCAGGTTAGCCATTACCAAACTCGTGCCCACACCAAATTTAAATTATTAAACTATAACTCCGTAATTCCACTATTAATATAGTAAGATGAAATTGAAGTGAAACTGCATTTTATCATTTTCATCACTAAAATTTCCAAGAAAATAACTAACAATAGTTATTCTAAACCTCTAAAAGATTATAAATAAATTCTGAAATAACAATCCTTAAAAGAATATCATCCCAAGGGCGCTAAATTGTTTTCATAATATAAATATGACATTAATTCTCAAATGAAACAGAGCTCTTATTCTTCCTCCTAAGGCCATGAGCTCACTTCAACTAATTCTATCTACAAAAATATGGTGACGAGGGGTGAACCGTCAACTCAGTAAGTAAACTTATGCACAATACTAAAAAAAATCATTAAATAACATCAAATGAATTTCTTAGTGATACATAATAATAGTAATAAGGGAACATTGTTGAACTTTTTAACCCAATATTATTAGATTCTTAATCTAACATTGGGCTCATATGTGAATAATTATATGTTGCAGTTATAAAGTAAAACTTAATAAAAGTGATCAATTAAGTTTTTTGATATTATAGACTTTATATATCTAATGGGATGTGGGCCTTTAATGTGTAGATGCCTAATAGTATTCTAATTATATGATGGGTAGAATTAGAAATACTAAGTGATAAAAGAAAAAAATTATCTATATAAGTGGTTATGGTCCCTAGGTCATAAATATTCTTTCTACTTTTTTTGATATTTCATCATCAGAGAGAGAGTACAGAGATAATTAAGGGACTCTCTAGGAGAATATATAGATCTGGAAGGCCAATCACACAATTCTAGAGAAATATTTAGCATTATGAATTCAGGTACGTTTTTGCATATTATGTTATTAATTCTTGGTGATATAACATAATATTCCTGGATTATAGGTGATGACTTTCACTAAAGGTTTTATTTATCCCAACAAACATTATTTTCATAAATCATCTTTTTGCAAAAACTAAAATATAACATCATCAAATCATTTAAATCCCTTAGACATAATAATAGCATTTTTAAACACATAAACATCATTAACTCATGCCACATAGTATCACTTATAGACCTGATGACCTAACTATATAATATCATTCAGGATACTATACCTCGCAAAAATCATTAACATTAATATTAACATCGTATGTGCACATAATCTGGCTAGCCTTTTGTAACATAACATAATATAATATCACTATAGACAATGAGCCAAAACATTTAAAATCTCCATTAAACTTTTAATCATTCGTAAACTTTTGTAAATTACATTTATATAATTGATAATCATTTCAAAACACTTGACTTAAAGTAATTTGATAAAGTTTTTCAATTTAAAGCTAATTTATTAAACAAGTTTTTAATAAACAAAGTTTTGTTATAAATAATTTTAAAGAATGATTTTACTTAATAAATATTGAAATGACTAAAATAAATCAGTTTCATATACTTTACATTTAACATAATACATAGCTTGAATTAAAAGTAATTTATTAATAAAATACATGTACCATGCATGAATCCACTTATCTTGATCCTCAACAATAAAAGAACGGTAACCTCAACCATGTGCTCATTCTTGTCCTAAAATATCAAGACACATTCTTATCAATATTGTTGCTCATTCTGACCTTAATATAAATATAACATAATCAAGAATAATCATAAGCAATAAATCATTAAGGCTAATCTAAATCTGACCATCCTACATAAACTGATATTTACTAAGCTAATACTATGTCAGAAAATTATAAACTTAGAGAAATGAAATCATAAACATATGTAATATTTTACATAAATTTCAAAAAGAAGAATAAACGTAAGAAATATAATGCAAAAAGAGTTTTTACATGTAATTCTTAGCAATGACAAAAATAAAGTCAGCTGGCTTAGAAAATTCATAAAATATTTAATAGAATTCATAAAAATTAAATCACTTGATTTTACAACATTAGAAAATCAAGAAAAAGTACATCAAATTTCTAGAATTTTTAAATATATAAAACTATTTTAAACGAATTTATATTTAGAGACTGCCAAAACTGTCCAGGAACTTTTAGGTTCATGTTTCACATTTCAAAAATTCATAACTTAATGCCACCTCAATGAAAATTGGTTAAATAAAATGTAAATGATAGATGATTCATTTATTACAGAAATATAAATTTCATAGGAGATTATAAAGTCTTTTAATGGCCTAAACTAGTTTTTTTTTTCCCATAAGCAATTGCAATTTTAAAAAGCAGTTTCTAAAACTGTGGCAGCCCTAGATAATAATTTTTAATAATTTTTATATTCGATAAAAAATGATGAAATTAAACATGAATTAGGGGAACATAATGAAGTTTAGATAGAAAAATCGATACAATTTTCAAAGATCATTTGGATAGTTAAAAAAATCTCAAAATTAGACATATTGCTAAAAATCAAAATTTTCCAGCACAACTATTTCAAATTTGAAAATTCAAAACAAATTGATATCTTAGAATCTCTTTGCATAAAATATATCATTGAAAATATTAGATGTCTAGTTAATCATTTGAAACTCTCATGCAAAAATTGAATAAAAAGTAAAAGAAAGACAATAATAAAATCATAACATTCATGCCTCATAATACCTAGCTAATATAAAGAAAATAATTCATATTTTTACCAAACACACGAGATTAGAAAGTATAAATTAGGGAAGATAATTACCTCAGGGATTATTCAAACAAGCCTAAACAAAAATCTTAGGATTTTTAGCTTTTATAAGGTTATTAAGTCAAAGAATTTTAATCATAGAAAGAGAAAATAGTTTCAGCTTTTTTAAAATTTTTTCTTTAAAAAAATAGATAAATAAAGGAGTTAACTTTATCTCAAATAATTTTAATTAAAATGATAATCATAAAATAAAATTAAATAGATGATCATGAAAACTACTACGGCAATGGGTGTTACAAAACTACTACAACTATTATGGGTTTTAATTTTTTTTTCAAGCAAACCCGCCCACTTTGAGTTTTGATAATTACCAAACCCATAATAGTGCTATGAAAAATTTTTTGTGGGTTCTTATACTTAAAATCACAAATATTAAATGATACTTTTAAAAAACCTAAAATTTTAAATTATATGAATAAATATGTAGATTTATAATAATAACCTAAAATTTTACATAAAATACTCAATTTTAAATGAAAAATTTCAACATCAACCTGCCAAAAAAATAAAAATAAAAAACACAAGTCCAACACTAAGTCTTACTCCAACACCAATTCTTAAATTTAGTTGTGAAATATACAAGTCAATCAAACCACAAAAGTGCTCTCAATTAAAAAATAAAAATAAAAGCTAGTTTGTAAAGTAATAACACAATTATGTAAAAGTATCACCATGACACCGACAACAATTATTTCCTAATATTTTCATTCAACACAATCTCCAAAAGCTAAAGTTCTTTATTTTATTTATCAATATTAGCACCGATCCAAGACAATTCCCACAATAATGTTTTAAGATTAATATTTTCTAATATTAATACTTTTTACACACTAATCTAAAGAATAAAATTATAATAAGTATATAATAATCCATAAGTATATAATGTAATCAATATATATATAATAATTATAATAAGTATAAAAATTATTAAACTTTTAAAAAATAATTAAAAAAAGAGTGTGCGTTGATGCCCACAATCTAGTATGAGTTTTAATTTGTGATATCAAACCTATTTGCAACCCACAAAATTGGCCATAGTGAGCGGGCATTGGCAATCAAGTTTGAGCAGATATGCCGAATTATAGGTACTGCATATGCATGCTTTAGGCTGGCTAACCTTAATTAATTTTGTCCTATTATCATTTAAATTTACGAAACTAATATTTAAGTTTTAAGATTTTGATACATGATAAATACAACTATGCTACAAATGAAATTTATTATTATTTATAATTACACAATTGTTAAGAAATTTCTAAAATAAAATAAAATTAAAAGATAGGTGAATATAGATTTATATCTAGTTATTAAGATAAATCTAGACTTGCTCTAAAAACATCTTAGATTCACACATCGATATCTAAATCTAATCTAAATCCATTTTAAATCGACCTAAAACCAATCCGATTGGATTTGAATTAAGTGGATCTTGGGTCAAATTTGATCCATTGCCATCCCTAAGTGCACCATGAGAATAACCATTTGATCCATCACTATATGTATCCTTGAAAATTCTAAAACTTATACATCCACTAAAAAAAACCCAACCAACTACTAATAGGAAAAATAAAACAATTTTGGTTAGTGACAATCGCTTTACAAAGCACAGATTGAACCTCGATAAATTGATAGCCTGGATGGGACTTGTGAAGTGGTAGGTGAAATTCTTAGAAACCCTTCCCACTTTGTAAGATGTTATGTGCCCATCCAATAGCATCTTTTCCAAGATAAGGTAAAGTTTGTAGATTTGATATCGTAAATTTGATATTGTAAATTTAATTTCTATGATAACTCAATGATAAATTATTTTAAATTTAAATTTCTTTTCTATAGGATATAGCCAAACTAATTGACTTTAGGCAAGGGCCTCAAACATCCACTAGTGTGAGTGTACTACTAGTTGGACCAAATAGGACTCGTAGGCCAGGACGGTATCAATTTTCACCATACATTCAAGTGTCATGAGAAAAAAATCCCAAGTATAAGGCTAGTCTATCTCAAGCTAACGATCTTGTTTCTCTTGATCAATTAAAGCTTGTTCAATATACTTTTGATAGATATGCTTAGGGAAAGGCAATTGTGGAACTACCTATTAATTTTTCTACTTTCAAATTAAGTTAGCTTTAAATGATTTTCATGAATTATTTCTCAAAATTATTGTTTATTGTCTTTAATAAAGTCACTGTCTCTATTTATGGTAAATTTGTAAATCAGCATTCTTCATCGAGCCTTTGCTTAAGGCATATCTAAATGAAGAGGTATGGGGTTTTAAAATTCATTTATGTCACACTATATGTTTGTCCTATATTATATCTCTTAATCAATTTAATCACATTTAAGTCATTCCCATCGCAACATATCACTACACCCTCTTTGAGCAGGCAATAGAGAAAAAAAAGAGCCAATGAATTGGTATTTATCTACATATTATGTGAGCATCTATGGTTTCTATAGTGATAATCTGCTAATGTTTGTGCCTTTATTTTGTGTAGCTATTAGTTTTTATAATTGGAATTGAAATTGATAGTTCCACACCATGAGAAATCTCTAATTTTAAAGATAGTGAACAATATGGCAACATGCATATGATTAGCAACACTCGAGAACAAAACCCATGCCATTATAGTTATAGGCTTCGACAATTAAAAGAAATCAATAAATTTAAATAGAGAAATTAAAAAAAAAATTTCTAACACAATGAACAAATTTGAGAACTAAACCTCTAGGCTTCGAATTTGATAAGAAGTTATACTCAAAATTGACATGCAAAGAAATAAAGGTTACTTGTATCAATCAAACAAGTGGACTTAATCGATGGTGACTTCTTAGTTAGGGTTTTGAAATTCAATGAGGGTAACACAAATTCAGTGGATTCTCCATGTGGTTCTCAATAATGGAAAAATTAATAGAGGAAGACAAGAAAAATTTGCTGGCAAGAGATCAGATAACATCACAGGAGGTTCAGTACTAGTGTGAGGGTTTCAGGTGAAAGGTTGTTGTGACTTGTGAGATTGAGATTGGGAGTGAGAATATGTTTAGCTAAACATTTAGAAGAAGAATAAGAAAATAATATGAGCTAAGTTTTTTTTAAAAAATTAATTTTTATTTATTTTTAATCCATTTTTTTATTTTCTATTTTATTTTTGTTTTATTTTTTCTAATAAACTCAATTTAAAGTTTCCAATCAAATTTGCATAAAATTGATAAGCCATAACTTCACTACATATTATTGCTTATAAGAGCTTTAAGGTACTTATATGAAGGTCACAGAAGATGGATGTGTTGTCATCTTAATCCAAGTAGTTGGCCAAAGTTCACATGTTTACATAAGAATAGTTTGTGCAAATTTAGTTATTTATTCATGACTATAGTGTTCTTTTATTTGTAGCAATTGTAATCTAGAGTTTAGAGAGAAGTGGTTCAACTTTATGCATTTATATTTCGTCCAAATTCAATGAAAGCAGTAAATAATTTCATCCATTTCAGTGGCACAATTTTCACCATAAGAGAATTATTTTTATTTAGCAATTGTAGTAAGCCTTGACTAAGACCTATCAGTGGTATCAAAACCAAGTTACAATGGCATTCAACAAAGAAAGGATCGAGGTTTTAAAGATTATACTTGGTAGAGTTCAAGATGGAATAAGTAGAATAGAAAAGGTTTTGCTTAGAAATTGCATCATATCGAAGATACCATCAATAAGGTATATAAAATGTTGCAGAGAAATAAATGACCATAATGATCAATTCAATAGCAATAAGGAAAACTATCACAAATGCAGGAAAATGGTAGACAAATGTTCTTATCCAAGATAGCTAAGCTTGAGTTCCCAAGGTATTCAAGTGATGAACCAACATAATGGTTTAACTGAGTCAATCAAGTTTTTGAATATCAAGGCACCATGAATGCACAAAAAGTACTCTTGGCTTATTTTCACCTATAAGGAAAGGCTTTTTAATAATGGTAATAGCCACATTAAGCTTACAAAGAAGAGGGGAAATTAGTGAAATGAGATGTTTTCGAAGAAAACTTTAGCACATTTTGGCCCTTTCGAATGTGAAGATTTTGATGAAGGATTATAAAAAAATTAGGTAAGGGATTCATTAAAGGATTATCGAAAAAAGTTTGAGAAGCTAGGAAACATGGTACAAGGCTAGACACAAAAAGCACTAATTGGAACTTTTATGGAAGGACTTAGACCTAACACAGCTGATGAAATTTGAATGTTCAAATTGAAATCATTCAAGGAAGCATTTAGTTTGGTTAAGGTAAGGGATGACCAACTATTTCATCCATGAAGATTCACAAAAACATAGTCGACCAATTATCCTTCCTTTGATCTTCCGTCACTAGTGAAATTTCTACTAGACCTATAAAGTGGCTAACATAGAGGAAATGAAAATAAGGACAGCTTAAGGCCTTTGTTTTAATTATAATGATAAATTTTCTTTTGGCTATAATTATAGCGGTCCTTAACTTCTACTATTGGAAGGGAACATCGATGACAAACCTAAGAAAGTAAATAATAAGGTCATTTTGCATTGAACCTTGAGGACAAGGTTCCAGTAAAAGAGGGGGTATTGATGAGCCACGACATTCACTGCATATTCTTGTCTATGAGAAATTCAAGGTACATGTAAAGAGTCATGAAAGATAGATATGCTGTCATCTTAATCTAAGTAGTTGGCCAACATTCACATCTTTGCATAAGAATAGGTTTTGCAAATTTAATTATTTGTTTGTGATAGTATATTTTCCTTATTTATAACAATTGTGATATAGAGTTTAAGGGGAAATAGTTCAACTTTATGCATTTATATTTGATCTAAATTTAATGAAAGCTATTAATAATTTCATCCATTTTAATGGCTCAATTCCTGTCATAAGAGAATCTTTTTTATTTAGTAGTTCTAGTAAGCTTTGACTGGGACCTATAAAAAATAAAGTCCTAAAATAAAGTTTCGCAGTCATATTCTATGAGCAATAGCTTTAAAGCATGCGACAAACTCAATTTTCATAGATACAACTATGATAAACTATTTTGCTCTTTTCATGAAATTGCCTCTCTAACATAATCACACACTTGAAAATGTGAAAGGGTAACACTAGCTTTCTTACACATGTCGTGCCCTAGTTGCTTTGAGAGCAAGCTAGGATGAGATACACTTGCAACAAAAGGGTTGACCTCATACTAATCTTTTTGCCAATGTTGTTTCATGAAGAATTATTACTAAGAAGCATATGTTAGATGTTCTAGTGGTACTACATAATAAGTGAGTATCCAATTGAGACATCTGAGTTGCTTGATTGGTGGTGTGAAATATTATGGTAACCTAAGAGAATGATGAATTGAGTTTATAAAAATTTGAGCGACTAAGAAACTTAAGACAACTTAAACAAAGCAATCAAATTTGAAATAAATAAATTAGTATGCAAATAAAAATAAAAAGATAGAGAAAGAGAGAGCACACATGTGATTTTTATATAGTTCGACCAATCATGCCTACGTTCATGCCTCTAAGCTCATTGGGCTTAAGAATTCCACTAATCAAACTTTCAAGGCTTTAACAACTCTTACATTTAACTTTTAAGGTATCAATAGACCTTTACAATAAGAGATTATTCTCAATGACTTAACCTAAATGTATCTTATCACTTACAATCACTAAAAAATAAATATTACAAATAATTTTCTCTCACACAATGTGTTTCATTATAAATGAAAGCTTAATATGTGAATAAATGAAACAAGAACAAGTTTAAAGTTGAATGAAGGCTAAATGAAGGTTGCATTATCAATTGCACGCTTAATGATAACTCTTGAACATGTTTTGATTTGAATTTGATTGAGTCATTTTGTAGTTGGAGTTAAAAATTAGCCGTTGTTGACTTTCTGCACATAATCGAATGGCTATTTATTTTTATGGAATCACCATTTTGACTTGAAACCGTTACATTGAAAATTCAAATTGTCGGATCACTATTTTTAAAATATGGGATCGCTGTTATCTTCTAGTGACTTACAAAAAAAATGTCGGCTTATTGTTTTCAAGAAGTCTATTGATTGTTAGTGTCCAAAGGTTAATCTTCAATTGTATTCGATGTCAGATCATCGATGGTGTCCAAAAGCTAATTGTTTTATTTAGATCGTGATCTATTGAAAATCATCTAATTTTTATAAAATCATTTTCATTTAAAAACAACTTAATGATTTATCAAAAATATATGAAAATCATTTGAGCTTTTAAAATCTTGATTAATCTTAATCATATTTGTTATCATCAAAATCACTATTATAGATATATTTATATTAGTAGAGTGTATATTTTCTTGTAAATTGGTGTTAATTTGGGTTGTGGAATTTATGTTTTTGCTTGTTATTTGATGTCTCTTTTCTTTTTAAATCATTAATTTAAAAAAGAAAGTTCAAAATTCCTTGGGTTGTCTTGTAGTTCATTAGCAATTAAACTGTTTATGCTTTTTTATTTTCTCATTTAAAGGTTGTCTGGATATTGTTTCTTGGATGAAGGTCACATCAATAATTTGATGCGTCAATTTTAGGTATAAATTTGGTTTAGTTTGGCTTGAGAGAGGTGCCCCAAACGTTCAATGAATTATTTTTAATTTTTTAATTTTTTTAATAAGTTAACATTCTTGCTGGTGAATTTTTTGATTCGGTTGAGGTTCTCGGTTAACCTTTATATCCAGTAAAAGTCTAACCCAATGTAATCCCAATTTTTATCCGAATTGGCGGGACGCGGGCTGTTGTCTTAGCCTGGAGTATTCTGAAAACCATGTCACCCATTAATATGATCGGACAAAACCAACACATTAAATCGCACTAATTCTAAGAAATTATTGGGCAGAGCTGAATTTGAACTATTGTTGAAATATTGCAACTAGATTTACAGTCTGTCCTCGTTAACTGCTCGGGTATCGACCTAAAACGAATCAAGTGCAGGCCTGATACATAATTTACAATCAATCTTCTTTCGTAGTACCCTATCCCAAGGGAAAGTCTAACCCTCGTTGCCTCTGTGAAAGGGAGAGGTTCTGAATTGCTAGGCGACGGAGGCAAATTTAGCTAGTTGTCATCATACTTTGTATAAGCTGTTTTTTGAAATTGTCAATGTAACGGAATGGAATAACTAGCTCTAAAAGGATCTTTTCACCTTTTCTGATCTTATATCAATACCGTGTTTTGATTCGTCATCTGTGTTCATCAATCGCTTGTTATATTCCAAAATCAAAATCTATTATTCAAATTGTTATTAAAAAAATAATAATCTAAAAAATAATATTAAAACAAATAAATTGTAAGAAGAAAAATAAATAATATATAATTCATTAAGAATCAATGAGATTTGTGTACAACAATTCTTCATTAAGGATGCCCAGAATAAGGGATGGTTAGATATTATATTCAAGGCACCTAATTAGTATTGAAGTGTAAAAAACAAAACGTTTAGTATTGAAGTATGAAAAACAAATAACTGTAGTGCCATTGTGTTTTCAAAAATAATGAATTAATGATTTTAGGATAAAACCTGACTCACTTTCCAAAAGTATAAAATAAAACCCGATCTTTTGTCTGTTTCGGTTCTTTTGATTTTTGATTTCTGGTATTTGCTTTCAAATTTTTATCTGTTCGGTATTATAGATTATTTATTTCTATATTTGTTGTAATAACTTGCAACATAGATATACAAATGTCACCAATTAGTCACACTAAGTGAACGCTTCCGTTATTTGGGGAACTAGACGGGTTACCGGTTCTGGCCCTCTTTGGTTAGACAAGCAAGCAAAACACAAACCGAACCGAAGTCAAATTTTTGGCCGAAATAAGACAACCGTAATACAACAGAGGAGCTGGAACTCTTGGTTTTCTAGATGGATATAATCTAACAAACGCTAAAAAAGTCTCATGCATTTATTACCTTAAGTAATCAGGAACCTTTTAAACGGTTGCATGTTTTGAAGTCTGAACAAAACAAAGATGTCAAGACAATTAAAATTGTTGATATGAAGGCCGAAACAAAAGTAACAACAGAAACAAACCCTGCATGAGTCTTAATCCCACAAGGTATTCTCCACACTGCACGAACAGTTTTAGGTTCAGTATCTTCAGAAGTTGGGAAGAATAAACAGCTCTGATTCTGCAGCTTTCCTTCGATGCAGCAGCGTAAGAATAAATCTGGATCACCAAATTCTACCTGTGAGTAGCCCGATTCATCCAAGGGCTGCATAATAGTGAGATTGTGGTCAGAAATCCTGATATATCCTTCACTATTTTCAAGTTGTCAATAACGTCCCATATTAATGAGAAACACAAGCACACAAAAGATAATTACCTTAAAGTGCTCTAGATTATTTCAATTCCCAATGAAAGCAACCATCTTATTGCACATACCAATGCATCAATTCCTTAAATCTTGACAACGAATTATGCATGTATGACTATCCTGTATTATTTTACATTCGCAGACTAGGATATTCTAAATAAATCTAAGAAAGAGTTCTGGTAACTGAAACTGGAAGCACTGAGAGAACCTAAAAGTAATCTAAGAGAAGCTAAAACTAATGATGATAAAGCTACCAGTTTAATCAAACATCAGGTCTCACATGTGGAAGAAAACAAGAGGGGCACAAAAGTATCAAACCGCCACATATCTTTATTGATGTTGAAGAATTCATAAAAATATTTATAGTTTGCTTTGTTTCTGGACTTGGCAACTAGTCGATAATCAAGAACGGAAAAATATTTGGAAATATACAAAAACTGGTCCAAAAGCCAGACATTCTAGGTGAAATCATAGGCCTCCCTTATAGGCCATCCATGTTTATTTACTTATTTGATCTATTGTAGTAATTCGACCATTCTTAGGTAACTAGTTCACTCGAACATTATAAAGGTAAGAAAATGCCAATGTTAAAAAAATGCCAAATACAGGAGCAGGGCAACTGCTGCTGGAGTCAATGCAGCTCTATTTAGGAAGATGTGTAAATTGAAACAGAAAAGGAAAACAAGAGAAAGAAAGAAAAGAAACAAAAAACGTAAAACACCAGCAAACCTTATCCAACAATTAAAATTTTACATTCATAAAGATTATATTAGAAGATGGTGAAAACTGCTAACAATTCAAACTTCGTTTTTCACTTTTCATGGTGCAACATACTATTATTGTGATTATTACATTTCTCTGCAGCACATCTATGTAATAGTAATGTCCGGAAGCGAAACCGGAAATTTACAACAGACCTGAGACAAAAATTACATTAGTGTTCCATAGATCATTTACTAGTATTAATCCTTTAAAGTCATTTTAACAATTCCGAGAATTTTGTTAGTAAACATGAAGCATCTAATGAGGAAGATAATAACTCCAATTGAAGATATATTATTAATGTAAAAGCATAACCAGAGGACAAAATTAAGTTTAAACAGCCATGCATCTCTAAACATGCAAATTAAAGTACAATCTTGAAAATACTTGCCATACTTCATTTACTTTTGAAATGTGAATTAATTTTGTTAATGAATTTTCAGCAACTGAATCTCTTTACTTCCATGTACAATTTAATCCCTCAAATCCAACCAAAGTATAAAACTAAAATTAAAAAACCTAAAAATAATGAAAACAACCATATTGTGCACAAAATAAACAACTATAATTTCTAAAGAAAAGACGCGATAATTAACAACAGTTGAAAACTAATTTGAACATGCATCAAATACAATTGTATCTAGTCTAGAAAGAGAGCTGAAAGAATTAGTAGTAAGAACTAAAATTTTGAATGCAAACTTTTTTAAAAGAATGCCTGATGTATTATTTTATATCTTTTCATATATTTCTTTTAACTCCAGAAGAAAGAGACATTGCAGTGAAAAGTTTCAAATTCTATTATCCATTTCATGATCTCCCTTTTGCTCACCTGATAACGTGCATGTAGTGGAAGCTGTACTTTAATTTCCAGTCCATCCTTTTGACTCAACCTAGTGGAACCGACGTTCATGTGAATTTCAACAGCAGACTGATTGGAATGAAATGAAGGTAATTCCAAGTTTGTATCTCCGAAAACAGCTACATCTGTTAAAACTACGGAAAATGGGTATGGAATGATTAACATCACAAAGGTAAGCAAAACAATAAGCATGCTTTTAAGCTGTTTCAAAAATTTTATCACGAAAAATCAATGTAGTTTACCACCATGCTGGTGAAGATGTTGCAGCTCAAATGGGTCAGCAAAGATTCCTAAGGGCAGTCTTTCAATGACTATGAGCACACACTTGTGAAAGGGCAGTCGAGATGAGATCTGTGGGTCAACATAAAATCTGATGGATGATAATAGATTCCGATGAGAACCTTCACCAATCAAGTGGCGCAGCAGAACTGATCGTCTTATAACAGAAATTGTGTTATCTGGTAACACTGCACACAAGCTTGTACGCAATTCATTTGTAATGAATTCTTGGAAATTTGAATCGAGCAATTTTTCATATTTTCCAAAATATGAAGTCATCAGATATTTCTTGGAACTGCAAAAAGCATTGATATTGTAGTTGACATCAGAATTTGCCTCGCACCTTCCCACCTAAAAATATAAGAGATTAACTGATTAAGTCAGAAAACTGACCAAAATTATCCTGATCTGGGATCTTGTAATATTTTTATGCTATAATAGCAATCACCTTCACAAATATGATAACATTACAACATAACATGTTCTTTAGAAAAACATAATCAACAAAGTTGTCCATAGTACACTGAGCCCATACTAAAGGAGGTGCAAAAGGATATTCCACATATTAACACAGTCTCAATCTCAAGAACAGCATACTTGTTTTTGCGGCCAGTCTATCATCAAGCAATAGCAATTATAGTAACATGACAACTTCCTAGATGTCCACAACCATACATGTAAATACTTGGCTTTCAGTGACCATTATTGACCCCTGAACATTAGCTTGGTTCAGTGAATACCACCAGCATCCTCTCTCCATACCCACCAATGATCAACCACCACTTCTGGGGATCATACCATCACTACAAAAACAAAAAGAAATCTCCATTCCCAATTGTTTTAATAAGTATGAAATATAAAAGTGGGCAAAATAAGAGGAACTCAAACACAAAGCAAACCCCAAAGAAGGGTTTTCTTGGTGGGTGGAAGAGAAAGAAAAACACAATAAATTAACAACATTACCACAAACATCCACTATCAAGAAAGATTCTAGAATACCTTCTTTGTATTAAGTACCAATTACATGATGATTTTTAAAACAAATGCACACGTCATACATACGCTAAGTAGGTGTAGTACAACAGAGATACTCTAGAATCTCTCCACTGGCACAAAAGTAATCAGTTTTATGAATTCGTCGAATTAAAGAGTATAAGAACCCAAACCAACCTGAATGCCAATGGCAGAAAAGATCATCAACAAGATTGCCACTTTATAATAAATACAAAGTCGATCATGTTGAGCTTCCATACAATATCTAATACAGAAAACAAAAATTCATTAAAACTTGAATAAACATTTTGCAGTAATAGAAGACTTAATACTTAAGATTGACCCAATAGAGATAACAATAATCGAGAAAGGAAGCATTAATTGAGAAATTACATACTCAAAATAAAAAAATAAAAAAAGTTGAAAAGTTACACAAAAAAGGGCAACGATATTGAGACCACAAATAACCATCGTCCTTATTGGAATCTGAGGAGTGGAAAATGGGCTGGCCCAAGCCCAAAACCCTCAAAACCCAACCTAGCTTCAGCAAATCGTGCTTGAGGCCGCCATTAGCCCATATCAGGCCACCAAAGCACACCCTAGATTTTTGGAATTTGAGAGGAAATAAATCTTTCATTTTTTAAATTGATTATAGACTACCTAATTCCACCATTCCATTTTTCCAAGCCTTTCAATCTTCAGATCAACAACTTTTAAGGCTTAAAGGATGGAATGGTGGAATTAAAAATTAGGTAGTCTGCAATCAATTTAAAAAATGAAAAAAAAAATTTCCCCTCAAATTTCAAAAATCCGGGGTGTGCTTTGGTGGCCTGGCACAAGCCAACGGCAGCCACAATCACGGCTTGGCCAGAGGGCCTAACCTTGGGCCTAGCCCATTCTCCACTCCTCAGATTCCAGCAAGGATGATGGTTATTTGCAGTTTTGATATCATTGCTCTTTTTTGAAAAGCAAAACTTTAAAGTAAAACTAAAACTTTGAGGGTTAGACTGACAGTTTATTACCTCAAGAAAGCCAAATACTTAGTGCACATCGCCACATAAGTTTTCCACAGCATTCTTCAGATCCAACAGCAGGTTTTTGGTACCCTACATTTATAAACATGTAAAAGAATTCACGTCATTCCTTCAATTAGAACTGAATGCATAAAAGTAAAAATTAATAATTTCATATATAGAATGGATTCAAAGTAGTTTAAAACCACTACGATATTCCATAAGCAGTTAGCTTTCAGCCACAGCCATCTTTCCAGTCAAAACATAAAAATTAAAATTAACAACTCCACTGCCTTGAAAATAAAATCAAGACCACCCGAATTACACTTAACAGATTGCCAAGTTAAAGATCCATCTTTTAAATGCTAACTGCAACAGCAATCAACAATAACCTGAAGCTAAGAAAACCCCAGATAGAAAGAAGCAATCTTTTGCAAAGCCGTGAGAAATCTCCAATTTGAAGACAGGAAGCCATATAGCAACGTGTACGTGATTATCAACACTCAAGAACAAAATCCATGCCATTTTATAGTTCTAGGCTTCAGTAATGACAACAAATAAATAAATTGAAATAGAGAAATTGAAAAAAAAAAAATTCCAACACAGTGAACAAATTTGAGAACTACAGCTGTAGGGTTTGAATTTGACAATAAGTTTTACTCAAAATTAACATGCAAAAGATGATTACCTGTATCAACCAAACAATTGGACTTAATCAACACAGTGAGCAAATTTGAGAACTACACCTCTAGGGGTGGGCATTGGTCCGGTTCGATTCAATATATACAGAAGTCTACAGTTCAGTTCAGTTCGAAAATTTCAAAAACCAAGTAACACTTAAACAAAATAATAACCGAACAATAACCCACAATTTCAGTTCAATAACAGTTCTGCTTAACTGCATGGCAACGGATTCTGCTTAACGGTACAGTAACCAGTCAGCGTCAGGGTTCAGAAATTAAACCTGGGCAATCTTCTCTCTGAAAACAACAAATATATATTTTTCACCATTTCTATTGAATGCACAGACCACGGAACACAATCACACACACCCAATTAACAGTGAAGAAAAACTAAACATAAAAAATTTTCAGTAAACATTACATTATAATTATATCTGTATATATATCTACGTATGTATGTATGTATCTATGTATGTATGTATGTACGTATGTATACGCATAATTACGTTGCAAACACTTATCGGCAAAAATGAGTGTGTATTAAAAGAAAAACAAAAACAAAATCATATTGCAGGTTGATTTTGATCTATTAATGGGATGCATTCAAATTAAAATAACGAAATGAAACCAAATTAAAGTACCCGCAAGCTGCAAAACGCAGTGAGGGTCCACGAGAGCTCGGTGACCAGTGAGCACAACAGAGTCAACAACCTTCAAGGAAGCAGCAGTGGCAGTGACCACAACAGAGCCAGAAAGAAGCAAAGACAGAAGTAATCGGCAGCAGCACCATCGATGGCTGCTAGATCGTGAAGCCAGGAGGAAGCGAAGACAGAAGGAATCGCCAGCGGCAGCTAAGCCCGGTTTTGTTATTGACAGGGGCAGCAATTCGGCAGATTGTTGGGTAGATACTTAACATTACAGAAATACCCTTGGAAACTATTTCCTTTTCTTTTTTTTTTTTCAAGTGGAATATATTAAACTAGAACAATAAAACGCACCAAACTAATTTTTTGAGGAGTTTTGAAATTCAATTAAGCCAGCACACGTTCGGTGGATCTTCCGTGTGGTTCTCCGTGAGTTACAAAGTCTGACAGTGGGAAATAAGAAAAATTTGGCAGTGAGAGATGAGACAACATCGTCCATGGATTTCAATTTTAATAATTTTTTTAAAATAAAATGAGAAATAATGAAAAAATCATTCTTAAATTTTTAATAGGATTAGGTTTGATTTTATTTTTTTTTCATTCCATTCCTTATTTCAATCATCATTATATTTTAATTTTTATTTAATAAATTTTATTTTATCAATTATAGTGTTAATTAATAATTTTTTATTTTACTTGATATCAATGGGATATAACTAAAAAAAATATTAAAATATAATTTTTATTCAATCCTAAAATATTATTATGTTTTATTTTCTCTCTCGAAATATTGTTCTCTTAAAAATTTTTCGATTATGATATTATTTCAAACACTTAGAGATTTTTTAAGTAATTTAAATACTTTATAATGTGGTAATGATTTTATTAAGTTTTTAATTTTTAATTTAATAAAAAAATATATTTATATATACTGTAAAATAAAAAAATAGGAAAATCATTTCTCATATTGAGATTCCTCATCTCTACGGCAATAAATTTATTAAGGATAGGGAAATCAATTCCTATATTGGGATTCCTCATCTCTACCCCACTAAATTTATTAAAGAATGAAATGAGAAATAAAATAGATCTCCCCACTCTCACTGCACCCTATTGTCATCCTTAGTTAAATTGTCATTATGACTTATGAAAGTAAGAGCAAGAGTGAGAATGTGTTTATCTAAACAATTAAAAAAAGTATGAGATCAGGTTTTTTAAACTACTTTTTATTTACTTTTAATATGAATATTGTTGTTTTTTCTTCTTTTTAAATTTAATTTTTGGTTAATTTTGGTTTAATAAACTCATTTAAAATTTCTAGTCAAATTTGCATAAAATAAAGTCAAAATAAAAATTGCATGATAAATTGATAGTAAAAAACTTCAACAGTACAAGGGATGGCAATGAACGCCATCCGCAGCAGGTTTACTATTAGCAAACTCAAACCCACACAAAATTTAAATTACTAAATTCACTCGTAACCACCAATAGATTTTAATTTATTTATGAAAATACATCTATTACAGGTTTTGACAATTACCAAACCCACAATGGTATTTAGCGTATTTTTTTTGCAGGTTTTACATTTAAAATTACAAATGTTCAATATGTAATTTTACAATAATAACCTAAAATTTCACATAATATACTCAATTTTAAATTTAATCAATGTAAATAAAAAGTTAAAATTTCAAAATCAATTTAATACAAATTCTCAAATTTAAATGTAAAATACATAAATCCATTAAAAAAATCATAAATTAGTATATAGAAATAATAATTACATTTCACATTATCATTCAATACAAGTTTCAAGAGAATATATTCATTTTATTCACAACCATTAGCATCCATCCGATATGATATCTACAATAAGGATTAAGATTAATTTTTTAAAATATTAATTTGAAGAAAAAAATTATAATAATGAAATAATCCATGCACTAAGTTAAAGAAAAATAGTCTATAAAAATTTATAATAAGCATATAATAATCCATGAATTATGTTAAAGAAACTTTATTTCTTACCTCGTCAACAATATATTCATCTTCAGAGAATTTAATAATTCCTATTTTCTACATGTATAAGTAACACGTATAAAAAAAATAGTTGATTACAAGTTTGTAATGTATTATATTATATTCTATTACAGTTAAAATGTATTTTTATACCACTAAATTCAACACACAACTAATTTGAACACACATTAAAATCCTTAATTTTGAGCACATGTTGCATAATAGCATTATTTTCTTTATATATATTTTAGATCTAAATATTTTTCAATAAAAATTAAATTAAAAATATCTTAAAAAATATTGCGGGTTTAACGGATATCCGTGTAGGTATCCACTATATATTAGGCTAATATCAAACCCATCTGCATCCGAGTGCAGTTTTAATTTATAATATCAAACTCACCCGTAACCCGCAAAATTACCCATAGCGAATAGGTTTGAGTAGGTTTGCGGGTTTGCAGGCACAATTGCCATCCCTATTCGACACGAAGTAATCATTAATTCTTGATAGTAAAAAAAAAATCTATTATAAATCTATTATACTATCATGATTTAACAAATTTTTATCGTGAGTATGTTATTTTTTTTTACATAAGAGATTCAACCCATTAATTGTCACACAAGCATCTAGCATCGTAGATTATTTTTCTCGTAGTGCGATAAGATAAGAAGTATCAATTAACATTAATTTCATAGAAGTTATTCCTGTTACCATATATTCTTCAATATATCGCTTTTGTGTACATAAATAATTGAAAATATGAATTATCAAAATCACTAATTGAGTAGAGAGTAGGGTAGGTACCAATTCAGTTCGATTTGGAAATTTTTTATTTGATTTTTTTCAAAAATTTTAAAAAATTAATTTGAGTATTTTTATTTGGTTTGGTTTCAATATTAACCAATTTAGTTTTTTTCTTATAAA
The DNA here is from genome assembly GCA_030449875.1 of Aegle marmelos. Taxonomy (NCBI): domain Eukaryota; kingdom Viridiplantae; phylum Streptophyta; class Magnoliopsida; order Sapindales; family Rutaceae; genus Aegle; species Aegle marmelos. The sequence goes on from JASUUL010000143.1 coordinate 18,720,613, forward strand.
TTATTAAACTGAAACCCCAAAAAAACAAATTGAACTTAATTTTTTAGGTGTGGTCTAATTTATTCAATCCTTAAATGCCACATGGTATTTCTTTAATTTAAATTTTTTTAGCTTTTTCTATTCAATTTTTCAATTTAAAACTTTAAATTGAAAAACGAACTAGAGTATTTGGTTTTATATTGATCGAAATATTTAGCCTTTTCTAAGATAAAATATTGAATTAGGCTAAAATTTTTTTAGCCTAGTTCAATTCTGTCTACTTTTAGGTAAGAGTGAAAATATCCTTTTTAAATAAAAATTTAGATGAAGAAATCTATAAGATGAGCAGCTTAAAGAAAGTCTACAAAATAATAAAATCATTATTTAGTTTAAAGCTAGCATTAAAATAATGGTATGAAAAATTTGATCATATGATGATGACAAATGATTTTATGATCAATGAATATGATAAATGTATATTTACCAAGAACATATTGAAGTCTAATTTTGGCATGAAAGATATGGATTTGGCATATATGATTTTGGGAATAAAAATCTCAAAGACATTTAATGAACTTACTTTGAGTTAATCACATTATATGGATAAAATTCTTGAAAAATTCAACAAAAATAATTTTGATATGGTAAGAGCACCATTAGATACAAGTTTATATTTATCTAAGAATAGAGATGAATATGTCTCTCAAGTAGAATACTCTAAAGTGATAAATAGTTTGACATACCAAACAAGTTGTACAAGACCAAACTTAGCCTATACAGTAAACAAACTTGCTAAATATATGAGTCATTCAAGGGCTCATCACTGGAGAGTAATAGTAAGGGGAACTAAATACTTAGACTACTTATAATTATGGCTTGTACCATATCAGGTATTTAACTGTACTATAAAGATACATTGGTACAAAATGGATATCTGATGTACAAGACTCAAAGTCTATCAATAGTTACTTGTTTACACTAGCAGGTTCTATTATTTTATGAAAATCATCTAAGCACATGGTGTCGACAGTTGAATTTGAGTTCATTGCATAAGAAAATGTGCTGAAGAGACAAAATCAATATGGAATTTCTTCAAAGGTATTTCAAAATTGCCAAAATTATACCAATAATTTGATTGAGAATTCAAGCAAAATAAAGTAAGTTATTTTCTATTAAGAAATCACCTATGTGAGACAAAAGTGGGCCCTTTTAAATGGAATTGTTAAGGGCTCAATTCATAGAAACTCTCGCAAAACTAGGTGGATGCTCAAGGCCATAATAAGCATGACTATAAGAACTCAATTTGTTAGGAAAAATTTCAATGTGAAATATGTCATCGTTTACATAAAAGACAGAATAGTTCAAAGATATTACACATACGAGTCAGTCAATAAAGTAAATATATTTCATAAGACAAGATTTAAAGGTTAAGACTTACCTATTTTATCTAGGTGTTAAACCTTTGAATTTTGTCACCAAAGTCAAAAAGATTTTGATATTAAAATAATCATTTTTGTGTCCTTCGCCAAATTTCATTCATGTAAGGGATTGCTAACAAAAAAAAAGAGCATAAAATGGTTATTTTAAGCTACTTTTTGAGCAAGTTAAATAAAAACATAATTACATGAATGAAGTGAAATCTCCTCCATGAGCTTTTCGCAACAAATCATAGAGCGCTCAAATCGATACGTAGGTGAACAAGAAATTAGATCTCAAAGAACACTGACCAGTTTGGAAAAATGAAGAAAAATCTCATATGAGATTTTTAACTAACTAATGCCTTTCCTTGAAGCCTATGTATTGGCTTCCAAGTTCATTTGCAAATAGCAAATGACACTAAAAATTCAAGTGATTTTTGCTTTTCTCTCGTAACTAAATACTACTTAACATTAGGCTTATATATAATAGAATTCAAACATTTGTTTAAAGTTTGCTTGAATTTTAATATAGCGCTGCCAAGCATTGTTGTGAATGTGGCCAATGATTTTTAAGGACACTATATTTTTATAGGCCTTGGGTTAGCAATTTTGTATTTACATACGTTTGATTTATATGTTATATTTTTGCTATCTCAATTTGTTATTAGTACACAAGAGCCTTATTAATAAGTTTAAGTACACTAGAGAGGTTATATGCGAAAGCATTGTAACCCATCTAAAGGCTATATGCATTGTTGAAGGAGCTAAGATTTTAAGCGAAACTATTGTGACCCATCTAATCTTTCTTGAGAACCTAACTGTATGTTTTTGCATAGAAAGTCAGTGACCTTATATTACTTGTTAGTTTATAATAATACATAAACCACTGGTACCAGATGATCAATATTATTTGTATAGAAATAGACCAATAAACCAAACTTATCAAGTTCAAAAACATTGATAACCATATGACTTAAATATATTATCTAATAAAATCACCAAAATGACGAATGTCCACCATCTCCACTACAGATTATGATATTCTTTTGATCCAAGTACTCTTAATCTTTTAATGATCTTACATCATGTGTCATGTATTAATAGTAAATAGATCTTAATCCTTCCACCATACCGACATACTATTTATAAACTCTCACATCTCCTTTGACATATACCCCATTGGCACATTTAGAATCTAAACCCAGAATGTAGCCTTATTAAAACTTTGTTCCACTAATTTACTAATACCCATAATAGAAGAAAGGACCAGTTAAACTTTTCCATAATACACGCTCTCATTTCCAAAATTTGATATCGATTATGCCTAGAAGCAAAATGAAATAGAAAGATATTATCCTCTAAATGCTCCATTGTAATACCCTTAATGAATTTCTAAATGATAGGAATATTATGGATAAATATTATAGTCTCTCTATTTGAAAAAAAAAAAACAACGGTAGTTGCCTTATCCCTGCAATAAGAATCTATTAAAGCAATAATCATTTATTGAAAATCATCAACTATAATCTAAGACTATTTATCTTGTGTCACCAAAAGTTAATAAAAAATATATATAAAAGCATATTTGAATCCATAATATTTAATTACTCTTTAAAGTCATGTGGTTTATCTTCTAAATCAACACGTTTTCCTTAAGAATATTTTAAATTTCTCTCTGCATTCTCTCTGATAATAGGGTGTCAGTATATAATAAAATGATATATGTAACATTGAAATCATAACCACTTATACACAAAAATTTTTCTATTATCATTAAGTATTCTTATTTTAGCTAATCATAGAAATTAAAAAAGTCTTTACACATTTAAATCTCATACCCTATTAGATATATTGTAACTTAAATTAGTGAAAACCTTAATAGCTCATTTTTAATTAGGCTTAATTTTATATGATGGCTTACTTTAATTAAGCCTAACATTAATTAAGGATCCAACAATGCTGGATTAAAATCCAATAATCTCGCATTTAGACTATATGTGTAACTTTATACTTATGCTTTGTAAAAAAAGAAAAAAGAAAAGTATAACGTCAACCTTATTATCATTACTGAAATGTTTTTATATCCAACTCGGTCTATCAAGTATAGCAACATGAGATTAAAGTAGTCTTTATTACAATTATCATAGCTTAATCTATCAATGATCATTGTGTCAATATAAATGAATGGCATAGACCATGATGAGGATGTGTAGTATAAAAATTTTGTGCAATGTGAACCTAGTATATCTATTTCTAACTAGTCTATCTTAAATCTTAGTGAGATCAAATCGATACCAAAATTAGAGTATGAATAAGTTAAAACTTTATTTCTGTAGAGAATAACTCAAAATATCCATAAACTAGAAAACAAAAGTTTAAAAAATGTCTTTTATAATAAATGTCTTATTATAAAAGTATTTAAAATCACAAACTTTCATTAAAACTAAATTTTCTTTAATGATAGGACACTCATACGAGTAGTGTGCTCATAAAACAATTTAGGTGGCAATAACTTAGTAAATAGATCCAATCATTGAATTTGTATTAATGTGTTTTATAGGTAACTATCTACTCTGAACTCTTTCTTTAACAACTAAGAACTTAATATCTATGTATTTTGATTTTGTCAAGCTCTTATTGTTATTAAAATACAATATTGCTAATTTATTATCACAAAATAACTTAAATAGTCTATCAATGCCATCTATTATGCACAACCCCATGATAAAATTTCGTAACATATTCCATGATTGGATGTCTCCCAACATGTTATAAACTTCTCTACCATTTTAAAAATGGATATAAGAGATTGATTAGCACTCTTTTAGGAAACAACACCCTTAGCTAACAGATAGATGTAACTGGAAATAGATTTCACAATATTTTGGCATTCAATAAAATTAGATTCAGTATTTCTAACGATTTCAAGATGATCTAACCTTCAATGTATAAACATGTAATCTTTTATTCTCGTTTTGTTATTTTTGGCTGTGCAAATTTTATTTTACTTGGAAGTGCATGAATCTATGTAGAATATATTTTATAATAACGAGTATTGATTCTATGAGAAAATAAATTTAATTATGTAAAAGGCTAATTTTCTAGGTGTATATGTGAGTTGATCGAAAGTAAATTTTTTTATTTTATTTTAATTTATTTTAAGATTCAAAATAAAAAGACATGAATAAATAAGGGTGAAATCAATGCAAATAATCTGTTAGAGCTAGATTCACAATCAACATTTATCATGAGCTTAATTTTTTTTAGTTCTAATTAATTCATGAGGTATTATTTTCACTACTCATGATCATTACTCTAATAAATATGGAATAAATGCTCAATGTACCAGAGGCTAATAATCTTTCATTAAGTGTGGCATAAAAAACATATTGTACCAAACAATAATAATCCTTATATTGACAACTTGACAAGATTATCCATTAAATAACTTAGATACACTTTCTATTGACACTGAGTCAAGACATTTCATAAAATATTATAGGAGGATTTTCTCTCTAATAAATATAGTGTTAAATGCCCATTGTACCAGATAGTAACGATCTTTCATTAAGGAGCTGATATATCGAGTAAAATCTAGACATGATACATTATCTATTGATATTAAGTCAAAACAGCCCCATAAATTAGAGAGAAGAAGAAAATAAACTTACGGAATTAAGGTCATGCATCATATCAAGACTTCACTTTTAATTCAAGCTTGAAACTAAATTAACCACTTATAATTGAACGACGATAAAATGATAATTTTATTAAAATATATAGAAAATGCAAAATAGAGAGAGTTACAAAAAACAAAGCTAAAAACATATTCAAGTGTGTCAAATTAGAAGAGAGAAACCCTTTATTTATAGATACAATGAATAAAATATGGTCATCAGATAAAAATAATTCAGACGCTTAGGATAACACCTCATGCCAAGTTTTGATTGGTTGAAACACATCATCAATAAATACCACATCAATATTTCAGGTCAATAAAATACTACCACATCATTGATTAATGCCACATTAGTATGATAGTCCAATAGTATCTTGCCCGTCATCAATCAATGCTACATCATTAGTCCAATTACATATTTTCACATCATCGATCAATACCACATCATCATACTACAGATATGAATAGTGTCGTACTTGTGAATAATATTATATACATAAACAGTACTAAATATTTTTTTATACTCTCCTTAATGTTTTAGATCGTCTTAAGTTCAAAAATGTCATTTGTTTCAATGTTTGAATTCTTGTTAGTGGTGAACTAGCCAAAATATTCTTAAAATACATAAAATGCTTAAACTATAATAAAACACACATAACAAAAGCTTAAAAGATTTAAATACATAAAAATATTATAGAGACTTAGAGTATAAAATGACAATTTTATTGCTTGTAAATATGCATTCTCTAATGCTTAACATTTTTCAATAGTCTATTCATATATTGTTAAATATCTGCCCAACATCCAAGCAGTATATGCAATATCTAGTTGCTTACAAACTTTAGCATACGTCAGACTTTCTACTATTGGTGCATAAAGTTTCCTAATACATAAGAAATTTTTTTTTCCTTAAAATCATTCTTAGGGCACTAATTGATAATAAACTTATCTCCATTGACCACAAAGGTATCGCTTAATTTATAATTTTGCATGCCATATCTCTTTAGGATCTTTTTTGTATAACTTTTTTTATGATAATCCAAGAATACTCTAAGAGTGATCTTAGTGTATTTGTATGCCTAATACAAATGGGCATCATTAAGATCTTTTATTTTAGAATTTTTAGTTAGAAATCACTTAGTGTCGTGTAATAAGTTTATATCATTAAGCAAAATGTCATCGACATATAAAACTAGAAAAATATACTTATACACATAGAACTTATGGTATATATGCAATTATTGACTAAATTCATTTCAAAATCAAATGAGATGATCATTTGATGAAACTTAAAATACTATTATTGATATGCTTACTTGAGCTGATAGATCTCTTAACATAAAACTTCTTGAATTTGCAAACTATATTATTTAGATCTCTTAACATAAAACTTCTTAGTTGTAAGATATAGATCATCTCATTAATTTCATCATTGAGGAATGTCGTTTTCACATTTATCTAATATAACTTAAGATTAAAAAGTGTCATTAATTTCATTATCATCTTGAAAGAGTCTTTTAAGAAACTAAAAAGAAAGTCTCTTTATAGTTAATGTCTTCTTTTGTGTAAAGTCCTTTGCAATAAGACGTGTCTTGTACCTCTCCACATTGTCTTTGAAATCTCTTTTGGTCTTAAAAATTTATTTGTAACTAATAAATTTCGCATCTTTTGGTAATGAGACAAAATCATATACTTTATTTTCTTTCTTAGACTTCATTTCGTTATTTAAGACATCAAATTTTCATTACTTGATGGAAATTAATCAAATTATCTTTCATCAATCCATTGTCCACCTCATATTTTTGGACAAAATACAATGTAGTCACTGGCACTGGACTTATATTTTCTTTAATAAATCTCATTAATACATAAGTTTTTGAATTGATAGAGTTTATTCTTTTAAAATAATTTCTTGTATAATGGATCCTCCGATATTATGTTGATCTATTTATATCTTAAATAAAGTTAGAAATGAGATTTTGATCATGTCAATAATGTTTGTGGGAATAATTCTCTTTAAAATTCAAAGTTCCTAACTATATCTCTCCATGCAAACTTAACATTCTCAAATAATTAAGCATTTCTTAACCTGAAAAATTAATTTAGACATAGGATCATTACTAATCTTATACCTTTTGAATCTTTCTAAATATCCAATAAAATAACAACTCACCATCTTTGATTTCAATTTCTTCTCATTAGGCATTCACGGCATTTCCTTGGTTAGACATTCCTGAACATACAAGTCTTTTAGACTAAGCTTCTTACTTGCTTAAAGTTTGTAAGGAATTTTGGCAATTACTTTAGTTGGAACCCTATTAAGATTATATACTACAGTCTTAAGTACTTTTCCTCAAAGTGAGTTTTTAAAGTAAAATAATAAATCATACTCCTTACTATGTCCTTAAATGTACTATTTCACCTTTCAATAACATCATTCATAATAGGCAATTTCAGAATAGTATACTATAGAATAACGCCTCATTCCTCTATAAACTTAGCAAATAGTCTGTTGTTCTTCTAAACCATCATATATGCTTGACAAAAGATATTAACTAGTTTTAAATCATGAAATAAACTGAATTTTTTATTTAGAAAATAAAAAAGAAAAAATTAGACTTTTCCAAAGCAAAAATGGAAATCGCATTCCATCTAAATGACGGAACAATAAACCTTTCATCAAAATCTAAATAAAATCTACTTTTTAGTAATAATTTAAATTTTCTACTTATTTTAGCTTTAACCTTTTTGCCATCACTCACATAAATATATCTTTCATTATTATTGGGCTTTTAGGAATTCAGGTAATCATATATAGACACATTGATATGAGTGGTTGCACCAGAATTTATTCACTATATGTGTCTAGATATCAAAGTTAAACTAACCTTAGAACAAACTAAACCATACCCTTTAACTTTGCAAAAAAAAAAAAAAAACAACAACAACTAACACCTTCCAAATTAGTTGGTTTCTTAGTTCATTTAAATTTGTGTATTTATAGCCTTCTTATTTTTCTTATTTTTTTTATTTTTTTACTTTTATGGTAAAGGCCAAGTGAGCACTTTTTGCCTTATCTTTCTTTAGCTTATACTCTTCCTAAGCATAGTGTGATATGAGCTTATTCATAGACTAAATCTCTTTTTGACAGTTGTGCTTATCTTAGATTATTTAAATCGTATTGATAAGGATATCAAGATTAGATACACTAGCAAATCTTATAAGTTCAAGATTAATTGTTCTCGCTTAGAAGAAAGATAAGACATCTTCATGATGCAATCCCTAATACTGTCTTTACCCATATACCTTATCAAAATTAGTTTGTTAAGAGCGTATCTATTTTAGTCTTTTAATTCTTGATAACCCTCTGTTTAATTTCTATAAGAAACTTCTTAACCATAGTTGTCTTTTCAAACATTAAACCCTAAATGCTTCTAAAATATCCTTATTTATGATTATCATACACATGCAATTTAATTTCTTATATATTTCATTTCCTTTTTATTATCAAAAGCACTCTCATCTATAAGAGATGGGAGAAAATTAACCCTAAATGCAAGGTTGAGATCCATAACTACAAGAATTATTAAGAATTTTTCTAGACATAACTTAATGTTATAGCCACTTGGAATATGAATAAAATTGATGCTAACAGTATTGCTAATAACAGTCATAATTGAATATAGAACAACAAACAAACAAAACGAGCTCATGTAAATGTTAAAATAAAAATAAATTAAAATAAAGATAAAACCCATCTCAAGATAAAATATTAACTTTTAAATAATGTAGTAGTGTAGTAATCAAACATGAATAATAAGAACATGTCAAATAATAAATTTTTCTCTAGGCTAATTTATTATTCACATATAAAATTAAATAATCATCACACATTTATTATAACAGGTGTATATGCAACTCTGTCAAATCAATAAAGTTCTCTAAGGTAATTGTAACCTCTCTTAATTGTTAACAATAAACTCTAATGATCAAACTTTTTATATCTCTAAGAAAGTGTGACCTATCAAAATCAACCATGTTCAAGAAATTGGTCGCAATTGTACAAGTTTCATAAATATTTCTATCCTATGATAATCTCATGGCATTGCAATAAAATAGATTATCCAACTCTTACTAATTAGAAATAACATATGCATAACTGTTTATATTTCGAATTAAATTAATATCTACAAGACATGTCATTTTAGTGATATATTAATTCAATTAATTTATCTTAATATATATATATATATATACATATATATATATATAAATTAATATTTGAATTTAAAATAGTAAAAAATTTTATCTTTTAAGAAATATACAAAAAAGGGGTCAAAGTTTGATCAACAATCAAAGATTGACTGATCAATCATTGACCAATTTGAGGCTAGATTGATTTGAGTTAACCCAAACTGAATCCTAAACTAACCCTATTTCCTTAATCAAGCTGGATCCTCATTGGGTCAAACAAACCTAAATCTTAAGCAGTTCCATTTCTTTAATTAGGTTAGACCCAGTTAAGTCGTCTCGAATCCTAAACCAATCATAACCCTAATAAATACATACATACATACATACATACATACATACATATATACATACATAATTATAGGTTTCTTCATGGCCACCACTTTAACAAAGCTAGATCGTTGCTAACTTACTGGCTTCGCCCATAGTTGTGCCTTGCTCAGGTGCCAATGGTGGTAATGCCTACCATTAACCTAAGTTCTTAATGAAAAAAATCAAAATTTTCAAATCTTAAAAGCTAAATATATTTTTTAATCCTTAAAAAGGAAAAACTTTAATCATTAATAAAAATAATAATATTCAATTCTCAATTATTCAATATAAACAGACTTTAACACCAATTGTTAGAGCATAATCTTTTGGTGAAATTCATCACCTATAATCAAGAAACATTCATATTTGTATCATTAAGAGTCAATAAATGAATATGTATAAGTGTAGCTAAATCTATAATAATTAATTCTTCTCTAGAATCACGTGATTTGTCTTCTAACTTAATACATTCTCTTAAAGAATCCTTAAAGTTTTTCTCTGCAATCTCTTTGATGATGGGATGTTAATAAAAAATAAAATGATATATGTTATTTGAGAACTATAACTACTTATATAGACAACTTTTCATATCATCTTTGGTATTCCTATTTTAATCTATCATAGAAATAAAAATTACCCTTAAATCTCTATGCCTAAAAAGCTTAGACCCTATTAGATACATTATGTTGAGTGTTAGAAAGTGTATATTTATAAAGGAGAAAATCATCATTTTACACTTTAAATCTCACTAACATTACTACTTTTATTTATTTAAGTATTTTGTTATTTAATTATATGTCTTTTATTATAATTGTGTATTTTATGTATTTTAAGGGTATCATAATCGTTTCACAATAAACGAGTGATCAGACAGCAAAACGGACGTCATATTTGGACTCAGGACGGTCGAAAACCTTAAGAAGAGCATTAAAGGAAAAAGTTACTGTTCACACATACTTGTTCATACGTACATGCATTCACGATAATCTTTCACGTTAATTGTTCATGTATACGGACCGATGATGTGGCAACTACCTACGACGTGTCAATATCTGATTGGACGAATTATGTGGATTGACTGCTTATGTGGTATTGACCGATGACGTGGCGTTGACCAATGATGTGTCATGATCTTATTGGACTAAATTTCTTATGTACTGTAGATCGATGACGTGGCAACATCTCATTGGAGTAGAAATCAGGTGTACAGTACATGCGCTTACATGGGATTATTTACTATTCAGGCGGCGTTCTTTGTACAAATGTTATGATTGACGGTTTGATTTGTTGATCGATGACGTGGCGCAATCCTGAGCATCCGAATTATTTTTAATCCGATGGTCACGATTCACTCAATGTATCTATAAAAAGGGGGCTCTCCCCTCCTAATTTGGCACCCCTGAATTCATTTCTAAGCTTAGATTTCTGAAATTCCTTCTCCTTCTTGTAGTTTCTTTGTATTTTAAAAAAATTCCCTTTTTATCCCTAGTTAAAATATGAGTAGTTAATTTCTTTTTAGCTTGGGTTGAAGGTGAAGTCTCAACATATTCCATGGGCTTAATTTGGTAAATTTACTTTCTCTTTCCCTCTAATATTTGTGGTTGTTTTGACTTTTCGTCGACAAATAATAATAGTCTTGTCAATTCTTTCTGGTTAAACCGGCACCCTAGTACAAGGTTATTATTATTTGGCACGATAAGCCTTTGGCACCATACTTATTGGAGAGTGGTTCATGAGGTGTGGAATCCCCCCTTATGATTTAATTGGTATTAATATGGAATATTTAGCCCATAGAGCATGTTGATGCGGATCCGGATACTCAAGTGCTTTATTATAACAGTTTCATTTTTAATTATTCTCGCCATTTTAATTCAGCAATTTAGGACAAAATTACTATAATTTAATTGTTCCCATTACAAAGAAAATTAATTCGGCATATAATTAAAATCAACCTCCTCGTGGGATCGACACTCGTCACCATTAATCTATTCTACAATAGATTCGTGCGCTTGCGAGTTCATTAAAATTTGCACAACACATTATAGTACAAATTACCGAAAATCTTAATAGTTTGCTTTTAATTGAGCTTGATCTTATATGATAATTCATAGCACATAATTATTCATATATACGCTAATTATTCATATATAAAGTCCAATGTTTAATTAAGGATCTAAAAATAGAAGCTTCCTACAAATATGAATTAATTTCAATGTATCCATGACAATAGATGAAAAAAAAACAAAAATAGAAGAAAAAAGCCCAATAAGAAAATGAAAATAGAGCACAAAAAAAGCTCATCCTAAAAAGTACATGAAGCTACTTTGTAATCAATGATAATCATAGCCATCTTATACTCCAAACACAAAAGTACTATTATTGTTTTTGTTAATATGAAGCTTAACTAGCATAACGTTTTAGCCAAATTGATCTTGAACATGTATAATTATCCTCAACTTACATATAAGAGTCAGTTAATTAAATCAAAGACATATGAGAGTTTTAGCTTATTATATATCTCAAAATCATCATATACCAAATTTATTATCAAATCAATAAAAAATACTATCAAATCAATAAAAAAAATACTGTATATAGCAACAAACATTAACAATATAGGATAACAAAAAATCTCACTACTAATATTATTGAAATTAAATTTTACATAATATTGAAAGTGATTTAAATCTTAATTTATTTATTTTTAAAATATTTTAAATATTAAATTTCTATTTATTATTAAAAATTACTTTTATATAATAAAATATGTCTAATAGATGGTAAAATATAAAAAGAATATTTTTTAAAAATTAAAACTATTATAAAATATTTATATTATTATATTTATTTTAATATTATATTTTTATTTATTATAAAATATTAAAGTCATTTTTTTATTTATAGTGTCAAAGGATATTATGGTTGAAAGAGGATTTGGTGTACATTGTTAAAACTTTGGGATGTAGATGTCTTTTCTTCTTCAAATAATCTAAAATAAATGATTTTCCCATGACTGCTCTAGCTACCTACGTGAAGCTAGAGTTAAATGAGCGTTCTAGAAGACAACTAATTTAAATGGAAGAAATTAATATTATTAATTCAATAAAGTTTTATCAGACATATAGTTTCAAATTTCAAAAAATTTAACTTGAATTATTTAATTTTACATGTTGTTAAACACTTTGAAATTATATCTGAAATTCACTGAAATGTGTAATCTTAGGGTTACTATTGCATATTGTAACAATGAATTTCAGATAACATGATTGTGAGAATACTATTTTGGAAATTATACAAGTAATTGAAATCTAGGAGACATTGCTTGTAGGTTTATTAAACCAAATAAATAAATAAATAAGTTAGCTAGTAGATAATGATAAATTAAATAAAAGAATTACATATTACTAATAACTTATTTCATAAGTTGGAGTGTCTCTATTTCTATCTCTATTCAATGAAACATCTATTTTTTTGGGTTCATCATGAACAGAAAAAAAGTGAAGCTATACTTACTCAATTAGAATATTTAGTATACCACCAATAAAATTTTACCATTTGAATAAGAAATGATAAAGATTAATATTAATTATCATTTGAACTAACTAGATATGATATATCATTTACCATATCAATTGAGAAATACTCAATTAAGTGAAAAATCTTCTTTTAAATGACTGCGTTATGCTTAGATAATAAGTTATTTTTTCTCATCAAGTATTGCCATGTGTCCATACACTTTAATTAAAAAAATTGTCCATCAATCATCATCTAAAAATATTTAGGTACATACTCGGTTTGAATTGATTATCCATTAGTTCTTATATTTAAAAAAAAAAAACTCTATGTTGTATATCTATTTTTCATGAAATCTTCCTTATTGTTCTTTGTTTTTCAACTACATCATATCTAACTTTTAGAATTGTAAGTTATATCAAACAAAAGTTTTTTTTTCATAAGATAAATCCAAAAATTATTAAAGTAACAACAGTAAAGGTGTTAGATTATGATTCACTTAATAATCATATCAAAATTTTTAGACATAAACATGATTATTAGATAAACAGGTCATGTTGATATAATTAATAAATAAGTTAATTTCTGTTTTATACTATTACAACATGATTACTCAATTAACATGACAATACAAGTAACATAATGACATGATTAATAGGATATGACATGATTATGGTATGATTAAAAGATTATACTACGAAAGTTGATAAACAAGTCATAAACAGGTAAATTCATTGACATGACATGACAAGATTATTAATTGTGCTAATTTTATTTAAAATTGAGCATTAAAAAAAATGTTGTCATATCCATGCCGTGACCGAAATTGCTGCCACTAAATGGCAATATCCTTGTAGACGAATTTTGAAAATACAAGAACTAATCAAATAATTTACTTAAACTGTTAAGGAATAAGCATTTACACAAAATGTTTATTTTCATAAATGTAAATATTTATCGGTACGTGCATGCATGCCTCTATAAAGATTTTTCTCTTGCTCATCACAATAGTAGTGGGAAGCAACATGAAAAAAGGAAAGTGAGAACAAAAGAAACGTTAGTTATTAGCGTTGCTTGTTAAATTGAAGTGCTAGCCTTATTTTTTCTCTTTAAAAAAATGAAGAAAGATTTTTTTAAAATGCATTAAGCCATAAACAGCATATCCCTGTCTCCTCTAATCTTTGTTATTTTTGCTACAAAAATCACCAGAAAGTCTTACATTTTCCAACTTCTTAACAATACACGAAACCAAATTTTTTCTTCCCTTTCTTTCTTTAATAATTTAAGCAGTATTGAGAAACCAATGTATGATCTCTAGTTATGATTATGGGTAATTTTTAAAGACTTCCCCTGAGGATTGGTGTATTAACACCTAGATGGAATGTGTTCATCTAATTACATGCACCTCTCATGCCGTTAGTTACTAATTAGGTTGACCATTAGTAGACATATAAAATTATTAAAATACCCTTCTCGCTGAAATAAGAAATTATTAAATATAGTTTTGAGAATTCCATTGGCAGCGAGGATTCCGTTGAAAACCCATTTCAACAAAAGGATTGTTGGTGTTGTGAAGTCAAGTTCAAATGGAAAAAGTGTGCTACCTGGTTTGGTTTTCTCTACAAATTTTAATTTTCCCATAGGTAACCCGAAAACACGGTATTTATAGCACTCAAGTTTTGTTCCCATTGCACGTGAATATGAACCCGGGAGTTTGTTCTGCAATTTCCGTCTCTGGGTTTCTTCTAGATGCACCTTCATTACCCCGCGCAGCAATAGAGGATGTCATCATAGCGGCTGGAGTGACATCAAGAAGTTTAGATTCAGATAAGGGGCCATCAGAAGGCACGGCAGCTACTTTTATTTTTTAATTTTTTTCTTAACTATCTTTAATGCTTTTACAATCTTCTTCTTTGACAATTTATTGATGATCTCTGGTCTTTAATCTTCTTGCCTTTTACAATATGGTTGTTGGTGGTGTCTGTAGGCTTTAATGAGGATTTCGTTGGCAGTGAGGCACCATCAACGAAGGCTAACAAGATGGCAGCGGCGGAATCTAATAAGGTTAAAGGTGGTCGCAAGTGCGGGTTGAAGAAATCGTGCGTTCATGGCTGTTAAGATGTTATTGAGGTCGGGGCTGCATTGGAATTGTTTGATGGGATAAACGGCAATGATATGGAACTATCACCGTCAGCAGAAGCTGTGGCAGTGGCATGCGGCTTGGCAAGCCGCAAGCAGGGTTTTGAGATCTGTATGCAGTGGGGTTTTGGGATGTCAGAGGTTAGACCGTGGTATCAGGATGGCTCAAGGGTGATGGTGGCTGTTGTTGGGTGGTGTCGGCGATGGCCAAAGGGGTGGCGTCGGTTTGGTGTTGTCATCAGAAAAAAACCATGTGCTCGGGTTAATTTGTGTTTGTGGACACAGTTGATTCAAAGGCTGCCGTGAATGGGGTTGGTTGCCAGGGTGAGGAGGCAACTCCGGCACTAGCAAAGCACCACCACCAGCCACCGATGGAGCCATGATCGGCTGGTCAAGGTTGGGTCAACAGCGGGGAGGTGGTGGTCAAAATCTCATTGATACAGTAAAAGCACACATTTTCATTTTTGAGCATGTTTTTACTCATTTACCTTTCTATATTGATGTTATACGTATTTTTATACTAACGGCAAAGGATGTTTATATAATTCTATGAATATATTTTATCTAAGTATTAATACGCTAAACTTAGGAGGTCTCTAAAAATTATCCTTATGAATATAAATTCGCGACAATTGTGGTACCGTACCACAGTTGATTTAAGGTGTTAGATTCTCGATTTTATTTTTTATTCTATGCATCTAACAATTTAAATTAACTGTGGGACGGTATCACAATTGTACCGAACGCGAACCTTATGAATATAAACAAGCTTTTGGGTTTTCCAATACTTCTCATCTAGGTAAATTGCATTTCATTCTCAATTACTGAAATCTAGTCTAAATACTCATTAAAATTGATTCATACAGATATGTGAGAACCAGCTTCAGTTATGTCTAATGATAGACACTATATATTATACTGTTCATGATTGTACTGGGTATTGCTTGTCTTAAAATTAGATGTACGACTACCTCAAAAAACTTTTAAAACTTGGTTCAAAAATAATTCAACTTGTCATTAAAATTTTATACTCAGGCATGGGAGGAGAGTTCAAGAAATTCAGCACTTCTTTTCAACAAGAAGGCATTTAAATTAGGTATAGTTTCTTCACACATTATTAAAATGGCGTTGTAAAAAGAAAGTATAAACGTATTATAGAAAATAGTTTGACTTTTCTTGCTCAATCAAAAATGTCTACGTCGTTCTGGCAGGAAGCATTTCACACAGCCTCTTTTTTATATAACTAGAATGCCAATTATTGTTCTCAATAATCTCTGTTTTTATTGAAAACTACAACACAAAATACAATCTTTGATTTTCTCAAGAGTATTTGGTTGTGTATGCTACGTACTACCCAGATTATATAATCAGCACAAGCTTGAGTCCCATTCTCGAAATTGTCATTTTAGGCAATAGCCTTTTTTATAAGGGTTGCAAATGCTTAGATATTGCGATTCGTGTTATCTTCGAGAAGTCTGACTTTTCTTATTCTAAATTGATTTCTTCCTCTTCATTATCTTGAGTCAGTGTCACTGTGTTAACTATCAATATGTATTTTCAATGATAGTTGCTCCACAAAGCCATCTGCAGTAGCATCTCTTGCACCACCTACATTATCACCACCATGCTCTCATTCCTCCCCTCAGCAACTTTTATCTTCTTCTCAATCTTTATTCAATAATTCACCCCATTCTTCTTCTCATTATTCACTCATTTTAGCTCCACAACCTTTACATCCTGTTCTCTTAACTCATTCCCTAATTACAAGAGCAAATCCAGTGTTTATCTTATTACCACTCAAGATCTTGATCCCACTATTATCAAAGCAACTTTCGCTGATCAAAGGTGGCATCGGGCTATGAAAACAGAGCTTCAAGTTGTAGAAAGAAATGGCACTTGGATCGTGGTACCAGCTAAATCAGCCAACAAAGTTGTTTATAATAAATGGGTGTTTTCGGGTTAAATGTAATTCAGGTGGGAGCATTTCAAAATATAAAGTCAGGTTAGTTGCAAAGAGGTTTCATCAAACCTATGGAGTGGATTTCTTTAAAATTTTTAGACCTGTAGTAAAGCCTTGTATAGTTAGGATTGTACTGAGCCTACCAGTCATGAATCATTGCCCAATAAGATAGTTAGATATCAGTAATGCTTTTCGCTATGGTGTGCTTACAAAAGAGGTGTTTATGCATCAACCAGAAGGGTTTATCAGTTCAACGTAACCTTCTTATGTCTACAAATTAAACGAATATCTCTATGGTCTTATGTAAGCACCAAGCGCTTAGTACAATAGATTAAAAAGCTTTTTTGCTGCAACGGGGTTTTCAATCTTCAAAATCAGATACCTCTTTGTTTCTTATATACACTGACATTGATATTATAGTCATTCTTACCTATGTGGACGACATCCTAGTTAGTCGTTCTAGTAATGTATACACAGAAGGGGTTATTGATCATCTTGGCAGAGAATTTGCTCTCAAAGACTTTAATTACTTCCTTAGTTGGAGGTGACCCCATTTGGTAATGGCTTACATCTCTGATGAACTACGCGTATTGGATATATCTTGAAGAAAAATTACATGTTTGAAAGCAACAGTTGCAATACACCTATTGGTGTCTCTACAAAACTTAAAAAAGTTCAAACAAATTGTTTGAGAATCCTTCTCTTTATAGAAGTATTGTAGGATCTCTTCAGCTCAACCAGACCAGATATTGCCTTCATTGTCAACAAACTAAGTCGATTTTTGGCAGCCCCACAACTCAACACTGGCAGACATGTAAAAGGGTGCTGACATATCTCCTAAGCATAGCTCATTATGGTCTTCAGTTCTTCGATTCAATGTCACTCACTTTGACAGCCTATTCGGATACTGATTAGGGTTTTGATCCATATGACAGAAAGCCCATTGGAGGATATTATGTTTATCTAGGCAACAATCTTGTGTCCTGGTCCTCAAAGAAATAGAGCATTTTTTCTAAATCCGCAGTTGAGTCAGAACACAAGTTGTTATGCAAGCTACTGGAAGGCTGTTATAGAAGTTGTCGAAAGCTTGTTATTTTCCACCAAAAACGTAGTCGTGAATAGCTGAGAGTGTGCACATGATTTCGTTACTTATAGAAAGTTCCAGACGCTACAATATTTCAATTTGCATCACAATGAATTCAGTTCTTGATTTTCCTATCTAAGTCAATAAATTTTCGTTTCACTTTCTCATCAAACAAACAAACATACAGAACATAAGACTTTTAACTCAAGAAAACATGAGGTGACGATTGGTTATATATCAAGAAATTATAAAGCATTTATTGTAATTCAAAGACTTGAAGGATTCAACGTCAAGCAATCTAATGGTCAAGCAAAGCAAAGATCAGTGGTTGAGATTTAATGGAGAGGTCTGTTCAGTTTTTTTGGTTTAAGAAGAAAGGTTTTGATGATCAATTTAACTGAGAAGGAGATGAAGTTGGAGATGGAGGAGTTGAATGGAACAATCAGGACTTCTACTATTCTGGTCACTTTTTTCCATGGGAGCTTTACTTCACAATTTTCAATGTGAGTCTTGTTTTCTTTTATTTGATTCTATTGTGTTTAATGAATTTGATTTGATTGACTTTTGTTTTAAGTATGAATTAATCTTCAGTGTTCAATACTCAGAAGATTTTACACTTCTGCCTTTCACTCTTTGGATTCTGTCTGGTTGAATAGACAAATGATCTACACACACGCATATTGGAAAAATGGATATTTTTAAAATTAAAATCTGTTCAGAATTTTCTTTTTCTTATTTTTCACTACAGTTGTTGGGATTCATTGTTCTTTTTGAACGTTTAAGGTAGATGACTCTGCTTCTTTCTTGATGATATAATAATATTTATCAGCCTTTTGCAGGTTAACTTTTCTTTCCTTTTTTTTTTTTGGGGGGGGGGGGGGGGTATATGATGTTTGTGAATCATTTTACTGGTGCAAAATTAAATCGCATACAGATTCCCTTTAGAATCTTGTGAAATTATCCTTTTGTGGCTATTTCTTATCTGATGAAGACCTAAATCTTGATTGGAAGGTAAATCCAGAATTCTTTAATAGTCTAATTTACTGAATTCAAACAGTACTTTTTTTTTTTTTTTAATGCCATTTTGGCGAGGCTACAAAGTTCATCATTGAAGCTTGCAAAAATGTAATACAAAACTTCCTGCAACATTAACCCTTGCAAAATTTCCGAACTCAACTAAGGAGAAAGAGCTTCAGTTAAACATCCCTCTGATGGTTAGTGGCGGCAGCATTGAGGGTGCTCTTTATCTTTGTGCAAGCCCCCTTGGAACTTTTAGCATTTGATCTATGGTACATTGATTTTATTTTTTCAATATGAATATTAATTTTGGTAGTTCCTGCGGAATTTATAATTCTGATGACAAGAACTACATTCCAATTGTCTTTCTGGTTAATAGAATCAAGATTTGCTCAAGAATCCTTGCAGGCTGGGCAAAGATCAGCAGTGCCTCTTACAACAACCCCAAACTCTGGAGAAGCAGTTTCGATGGAAAAAGACAAGCTTTCTGCTCTAAAAGCAGGCTTGCTTAAGGCGAAGACATTCAAATACTTTGGGTCAAGGCGAATAAGAGCAAAAAAGGACATGCACTGAACAGGAGTGCTATGATGATAAGGGCTTGGATGTTGAGCATGATTTCGTGTCTGAAACAAACTCACCTGATGATGATGCCAGGAGAAATTTAGACAGGAAAAAGGAGAAGGCTCTTTTTTAGCAGTCATTCAACTATGAAACACTGGCCTTTGACAAAAGTTTAATTCTCAAGATAAGGATTGGATCTACCACAGAAACTGCGACTTAGATTATGTTCAGAATTCAAAGTCTGTGGCAAAGTTTCAAGCTTGGAATCTTACCTTAGAGGCAGGGGAAAGTGAGGTTCATGTCTCATAAAACCAAAGAGGAACCTCTTCTTAAGAAAATTTACAGAGAAGAGGGTGGTGAGGATATTGATTTTGCTCGCAGGCAGCTCAGCTCTTCTGATGATTCCAGTTTTGGTGTATGTATTCAACTTTTCTTTCCCTGTAGCTATGAAATTTCGTTAGCATTTTCTCCAACAATGGTCATTGTTCTGGCGGTGGAGATCAGAAGGTTCTACAATAAGTCGACCATAATTCTTTGAATTTGGGGATGACAATTTTTTGGTTGGGCAGCTGGGAAAATCAAGGAAGTAATAAGCCATGATGGAAACATGAAGCTTCCAGCTCAAGTTTCCTTGCTTTTATTGATCAAGGGAGCGAGCGCACTGCAGTTGAAAGCACGTGCAACTCTTGTTGCTGTCATGGCTAATTGGTTGCAATGCAATCCAAATGAAATGCCAATTAATTCTGAATTCGATAATCTCAGCAGAGAAGGGTCTTTCGATTGGAGAAATCTATGTGAGAACGAGGAATGCAGACACCGGTTTCCTGACAAGCACTTTGATCTCAAGACAGTCCTCGAAGCTCAAATCTATCCTCTATTTGTGGTTCCAGAGAAGTCATTTGTTGTGTTTTTCCATCCAGAAGGCCTAGAGCTGGGATGAGATCATTCGTCATGGTGATTATAAGTTGGAATGACCTTTTCTTCGTGCTGAAAATCAAGCTGAAACTACATTAGTCGACACTTTAGGGGAAAGGCTTTCTGAGGGATGTAACTAGGTGTACATCCAGAAATTTGACAAAGATGCAACAATAAAGCGACTGCCAAAAGATACAAAGTCGTCAGAAGAAAATAGTAGGCCTCGTGTCTAAGACGCACTTGCTGCAAATCCATTCGAGGGAACTTCAGTAGTTTGCCGTGTGGAAGAAGGCACCGTGTACAGAGGCAAGGAGTCGTGCAAAGAGTATATCAAAAGCTTCTTGGCCACAATTCCTATTCAGGAATTGCACACTTATATGAACAAGGGATTGATGGCATCGACACCTCTTCACCATCGGCTACACGTAGAATTCCATTACACCTGCTTGTTGAAGCCTCAGGAGGCTGAATTTTCAGCTGGAGAGGTGACAACTGATACATCAGCAATGCAAATGTAGTTTGCTGTTGCATAGAGACTGCATAGATTTAGATTTATATAATTACCCCGTCATTGTAATTATTCTACCCTATTCATTTGAGTGGTTCATGTGGTGATGCTTTCATTTCTGTGTGTAGGACAATGAATACACATAATTTTTATTCTGAAATAGGATTAACAGGTTTAGTAGGGGTGAGCGTAAATGGGTTTGATTGGGTTTTGTCCAAAAACCAAACTAGACCAAATCGGTTCAAAAAATTATGAATGGAATACGAATCAAGCTTTGAAACCAAACCTTATTTCGGTTTGGTTTCTAAGCTCGCTTTGGTTCTATTTTATATGGTTCATTCATAAAATTTAATTTTTTTTCTTTTTATATTAAGTAAATTTTAATCTTTTCACCTAAATTTGATTTTTTTCTAATTCAATTCAATTATAATCACTAATCAGTCATGTTTATGTAAAAAATACTAATAAAAATATTATTATTATTATTATTTATTATTATTATTATTTTTTATTATTTTATTATTATTATTATTATTATTATTATTATTTCTTTTTGTAATTTTATGCAAAACCAAAAACCAATCAATTCACATTTCCTAAACCATTCAATTCTATTTGACTGGACCAAACCGAATCCAACCAACATATTTCGGTGAGGTTTAGTTTGGTTCCACGCCCAGGCTTTAGTTCCTTTGCGTTGGCAATGTCTTTTGCATTTTTCCCTTTTTTTAAAAAAAAAATGTAGAAGTTAAAAAATCCAATGAAAATTTTCAGACTTAAATTTAAAAAAAAAAATCGTGTACCCCTACCTATGATTAGGAGGAAAATTAAAGTTCTAATTCCCCTGCCTATTAATAGGAGAGTTCTCCCATTGAGGCTAATGAAAATTTCATTGACTTGTACTAAAAAATTAATAATGTATAAAAATACTAAAATAGATTTAGCAATATCAATCATTCACATCATTTTCCCTAGGGAAACTGACTTTAATAGTTAGCAAATCAGTGGAGACCTTTTATTTCTTATTGTTTCCATTTATCTATGGATTTTGCTAAGTTACATTTATTGTAATTTATAATCAGTTCAAAGTCACGTAAATAATAAAATTAATAAATACTATTTACATAATTTTGAACTAACTATAAATTACAATAAATGTAACTTAACAACTCCTTTTATCTATTTATCTCATAGAGTTTGAAGATTACAAATTGGGTTGCCGGCCACAATAAAAACAATCCAAAATAGAAACTTTTTGCAGGTGAGATACAGCTGTGCATGCATGCGTCTTAAGGTCTAATCATAAATGTATGAAAATAATGTGTTGTAATCCAAAAATTATTTTACAATTTGGATATCTCAAGTGATTTGGGAATTTCGTAGAAAACGTACAAAAAGCCAGAACCCATTGTGCCTTATGGCCATAAGCAAATTACAAAGGGAAGGCTTTACTACTACATCGAATATCCAAAGAAAGAACACAAAATAGAGCAATATATGAGATTTCTCCATTAAGCTTATCAGCTTGAATTGGCTATTTAGTTCAAGTAATATGAAGGCGCACTATTTACAGATCTTGGCCTAACTATTGTTGTAGAAACAATGCAAAGACCCAGTTGAGCATATGGGTTGAGTTTGTGTAATTAACCAACTTTAATTGAATGAAGCTGACCAAAAATCAAAGCAATATATGGATGTGGCACTTATTGAGCTTCAGTAGAACACAGCTGCGAGACAAGCTCAACTACTCCCCACATGGGTGCATCATTCTGTAACCAATATACATTACATAAGAAATCTGCATTCAAATCTCAATAATAACATGTTTAGTTTCTTCCAGCAATCTCAAACAATTAATTCAGCTAATTTTTCTGATAAAATGTTAATGTACTTTGCAAAATCATCCTTTCTTTACTCATTCGATAATATTAATGATCCAGTCTAGTAGGTAATATCCGCATACATAAGGAAGGCCCTTAAGGATCTCTGAATGAATCAGACGAGGGGAAGAAAAAAGTCACGTTCGTGTTCCACTTACCAAATAAACAATATCGAAGGCGTTGTGGTAGCTATCAAGATTGTTTTCAATGTTGTCATTCCTGAAACAACAGTTTAAAGGATAAGTAACTAGGTCAACTAAAAAGGATCACATTCTAGCATTAACCTTACGTGGGAAGTAAGCAGAAGGCATGATCTATCACAACAAGAATATCAAAGCAGATGCAGAACACAACAAAGATCTCTTCTAATACAGGAAATGAAGGGAGAACAAATGCTTTGCATCAATGTATTATTTCAAAGTGGGCATCCCTCTGGAATCATGATGACAGTAGCATATCCGTTTCTTTATTTTGCAACATGGAGTTAAAGGAAAAGCCTCAAAGCAAATACAGTTTTAGTGCAGGAAGAAATGAATAAGAGCAAATGCAATACAAATAGAAATGCAATAAGGAATGGCAATTGGTTTTCTTTCTTCTCTTCTTTTATCTTCTTTAGACAAAACAATGACTATTATCCAAGCTACTCTACTGTTCTCAAGTTAAGAGCAGTGAGTGCTTCATAAGTTTTCTTAGTGATGCAATGGGTGGGCTTGGCTAATCTTGTTCAAACCTGGTTTGGTATAACTTTTCTTAAGATTTCTGAAGACAAACAAAGTCCAAAGCTGATACTATTCTTTGACTACAAGGAGTATCCAATCTATTCGGGCTTGACAGACAAGCAGCATTATCCCAAACCAATAATCAAAACAAATCCAGTATTGCACAAACATCCAAAAGTGGCCTGGGGGGGGGGGGAGAAGGTGGGATAAATTAGTAGGTGAACTTGATGCTGAAGTCAGACAGAAGAAACCATTCTCTCCCCAAAGAATCTGAATTAAAACCTATGTAGTTTGACAACTCATTTCCAGTGGGATAAAAGATAAGAAGTATGAAAATTAAGTAAATTTAATAAAACTTACAGAAACGCCACAGATATTCGAGTTTCATATTTCAAGCCATCAGACATTCCTAGATCTCCGATATGATCACCAAGAAGCAGAACATTGGTCCTATTCTTCACTGAGGCATTGTCATAATTTTGCCCATCAGTATCGCCAAAATGTTCATGAAGAGGAGCTGCCATATCTAGAGCATGCTCATTTTTGTTCAGACTATGAATAGTCTTCCCTGCATACAAATTAGTTAAGATGCAAAATTTAGAACAAAGATAATCATTGCACAACTATGCACGTTATCACTGAAAGACAAAAGTCATTCCAAATTTATTTGCATTCGATTTTAATTTTATCACAAGAAAGAATATGATTGAATTACTAACATGATTATGTTCTAATAGGATGGAGAACTTCAGTTCCCAATTACGTAGTACGCATGTATGCAGCAACCCATCAACTTTTCCCGAGAAGAACTTATCCAAATTGAAATGTGAAAACCATTTATAATAATCATATCTCTATAAACTACACTTCACATCAGTAAATCCACAAAAGAAGGAATGTTAGTTCAATCAAAACAATATATTTTTTTTCCCAATGAACTTGTTAGTGAGACCACACACTAGGTTATAAAGCCTGGATGATAGAAGTAATTAAACCAAAGGAGAACAAAAACACCATGGTGCAGAAAGTAAACAAACCAGGGTAACATTCAAAGCCAATTAATGCAATTTCATGCTGAAGCAGTGACAACAAATGTTTAGAAAATGTAACATCTAATCAAAACTTCTCCTTTAGGGTGACAATATTAAGGATACCTTTAAAGGATACAAGGTGACCATCTTTGTCGAAAACCATCCGATTTGATACAATCTTAACATTTTTAAAAGATTTGTGGACTTTTTGCCTCAGAACCTGATGTAATTGAGAAGGGATCAACAAGCAGAAGGATACAAATTAGACCCCGCAAACTGTATATGCTATGAAATGAAGCCACCAGAGAGAGAATTTTTTAAACCTAACCTCCTCAATGATGTCTGCAAGCCCTGCTGAAAATATAAGAACTGGAATGTCTCTTTCCTGCCATTATAGACCCATAACAAAAATGATAAGAAATTTGAGATGAGTATGATCCTTGGAAAGTTAACATAGTGTGATAGCTAACAATGATTTTTCTATACAAACATGGTTGGGAGCCTGAGTCAATGAATATGCTCTGTTATTCTATATGGTAGAGACTTTGGAAAGGAGGGGATCAGTAGGTAACCAAGAATAGATTTAAAAGCCAAAAGGACAGGAAGATCGAGCTACAACTTATATAGAAAACTAACACATGCTGAGAGCAGACTGCTTGAACCTAGATCATAAAATGTTATCTTGTTGAAATCTAGACCCACCAGAGGAGTGTTGTGTATAGCTTAAAAAAGCACCAGTCAGACTAAAGAAATACCAGCTAACAGCTCAAACCAATAACTAAGATTGCTCGGGGTTAGATAATCTATCAAATGCTTATTAAGAGTAGGGCATAAGGCAAGTGGTCTTTTTTTGTGTGTAGGTGTGTGCCTTTTTTTCTAAAAAAAAAAAATGTCTTTTGCTTGGACAGTTGTGAGATGTATTCTAGTGGCTGAAAGGTTACCAAGGAGAAAAAATTAATTAATCATTTGCCTTTAGAGAGCTAAGATGTTAATTGTATTTTAGGGTGACAGGACTAGTGATGGGTTGTGATAGAGGTTAGATAGCATGCTATTTTGATTTCCATTGCCTCCTCCATTACCTCACTCAACAATTTTTATAGTTTCCTTGATCTTTGTCATAAAAATGGTTGTCATAAACAGATGAAATTTACCTCAAGAAACTCAAAAAGTTCAACAACACCATCCCTAAAAGCAATCAAGGAATTAGATACAGACTTGTTTATTGCATCGTACGTGAGGCCTCCCTCAATAAGAAGACCATGGGTTTTGCCCCACCTACATAATGAAAGCTAGTAGTTTCAGTTAATTTAGTCTTGAGAGTCATCATACATGCTACTACAGTTGCAATTTGCAATGCCATATCACATAAGAGTCCCTCATATCATGGAGTTGGTGACATACCACTCCTCCATGAGCTTTGTTTTCTCCTCAAGTGGAATGGTAGGCGAGAACTCTAATGGGTAATAGTACTCATATAATGCCTGCCTCTTGGCATCATACTCTGGATTTCCTTGTTGCAAAAGGCCATGACTGCCTGTACATTTTCTAATAAGAAACTGGAAATTTTACTTTATTTGAAAAAATTTACAGTTAGCCCACATAAGTTACGAAAAACGTACTCTGCCCTCGACCGCCATTGACGAAATATCGCGTCAAGGTTCCATCAAAATCTGCAATCACCTGATATTTACAATGATTAAAAAAAAAAAATCTTTCTATACTTAAAAAATTTATATATACTTTTGTTTGTGTAAAATTAAAAGTTAAAGAAGGAATAGAACCTGGAGTTTAGAGGGACCCGCCATGCGAATTTGAGCAATTTTGTTCTGCAACGATTGTGGATCACTCTTTATTGTAAATTTTGAGAGGTCTTGATTTTCCATTTTGTTTTGGGCACAGCAGCACCTATTCCAAACCCTGCAATATATATTTATATAAAAAGAATTGTTTCGACAGATAAAAGCACGGTGCAGCAAAAGACATTACAAAGCAATGGAGAAAAAGAAAGAGAAATGAGAGAAAAGAAGAAAAATAGGAACCTGGGACTGGAAGTGCAACAGTATTTAGAGGGAAGAAAATGATGATGTTGTTGGGAAATGGCGTTGGCCAGTTGAAGTGGGATACTGATGATGATGCTGCCCCGAACATGATGGTTATTCATTGTGCCAAGTCATTTCTTCAAAATCATAATCGTTTTACGTTTTAAATTATAATTATTTTATTAAAAATAAAAATAAAAGTTCGAATTAAAAAAATTGTAATATCATGTTTTCAACTCACTCATTAGTTCGATTGCTTTTTAAAAAAAGAAAGGCAAATTATTGTGGCGTTTTTATTTTACAGAAATTATGAGTCCTATACTATAGAAACTATTACAATATTTTTATAATGCGTTTACTAAACTATAATTAAAATGATATAGAATTAGAATGGAAAAAAATGAGAATGAAAATAAATAAAAATAAAAAATTAAAATTAAAATAAATTATTTAATTAAACTGTAAAGATCAAAATCAAAATGAGTTTGTTGCTACTATTATGTTTATTTTATTTTAGAATCAGAAACAGAATGAATTAAATTGTTATAAATTACTGAAAATTTTTCTTAATAAAAATGATAGTAATATTAATTAAAATAATAAATTAATAAATTTTGATGATGATGATAAATTTTAATAATGATAATATTAATAAAAATAATAATAACAATAATTAATAATAATTAAAATAATAAATTTAATATAATTTATTAATAATAATAATGACATTATTGAGAATACTAATAATAAATAATAATGATTAATAAATTTTAAATAAATATTAATAATAATATCATTAATGGCAACAATAATAATGAAATTAATGATAATAATAACTAAAAAAATAAAAATAATATATTTTAAATAACAACAATATTATAATAATGACATTAAATAATAATAATAATAATAATAATAATATTGTGGTTGTTGTTAAATAATGAAGGACCTATGTGTAAATAATATAATTTTTTGGATATTTTCAAAAATTTTATAGGGATCAAATGTAAAAATAACAAAAGTTGATTGAAGGTAATTTAGAGATTATAAAAATTGAATAAGGGTAAAATGAAAAAAATTTGGAATGAGAAATTAATTTTCAGGAGCAGTTTTGAAATCAATTTTTCATTTTTTATTTTTAAATTATGTAAGACTTAAGATTTCAACTTAAATTCTTATATCTATTTTGTAAAATAAATATTGTCAAAAATTCTAATTTCAAATTTTGTATTTGAATTTCCTAATCAATGAAACAAACATTGTTTTAATTTATATCATTAATTCATCATAAATTTTCAATTTATATTATTCATCCACAAAATCGTTATCTTTAGTTAAAAAGTGATGATATTACAAGGATAATTTAGACATTAACAAGTTAAATAAAAAATAAAAGAGAAATTATCAACCACCTACTTTAAATTTATCTTGTTATTAAAAAATATTACAAAAATTCGACTTCGTTTGATTTTCTACCCTAAGTTTGTAATTAGTATCAATCAGCTAGTCATTTAATATTTAAGATGCTAAATATAAAATAAAATAATAGTATAAAATATAAAATAAAAACTATTTTCTACAACTAATATTCAATTAAATACACTTAAAACATTATTTTTTTAATTTTAATTTATCTTCAAAAATTTATATAATCAAACTAAATCCATGAATTACCCTAATCACTAATTCATGAACACTCAATCAATCCAATCCTTAAATTCAATTTCATAACTATAAAAAGCTAAATTTTATTTTATTATTTATGGTGCAAAGTAAAAAAAAAAAATTGAATGTAAGAGTAAAATGGTTATTTTATATAAATTTTATTAAATATTTTAATGCTATTAACATTTTTGTGGACGGTTGATACAAATTATAAGTTTAAATTAAGAAAATAAAAAAAATTTAAACTTTCATAGTATTTTTTATATAGGATAAACATATGGTATACGGCTAATACTTTTACTATGTTTTTTTATGTTACAATAATTTTAAGGGCAAAATGGCTAATTCACTATAATCTTGTTAATATTCTAATAGAATCTAATGACTTAATGGATGAATAATACATATCATAAATTAAGATAGATTAATAATACAATTTAAAAATATTATAGTATTTTTTATAATAGAATAATTTAAAAGTATATAACTGATAATTTCTCAATAATAATCATTGACCTTGCTATAAAAATTCTATGCTATTAATTAATAAGAAAGTCAACTAATGTCATAAACTTAATGACAATCAATATAAAATATCTAATTCAACTCAAAAGAATAAAGTGATACTGTGATAATAATAACAATAGGACGGAAAAAATACAATGAAGCATTTTTGTGAAATTATTTGACTAAAAAATTTAAGGACACTGTTATTTAAATAAAAAAATCAAGAGGAGAAATTCATTATAACACTATAATGATATAGGAGAAAAATACAAAATAATCAATTAAAACTAAAATAGCATATGGTATTGTAACTCCTTCTACCTCCCCTTAGTACTTTTAATCTTTTTTGAGAGTTTGATAGATAGGGCCAAAGAGAAGAGCCCAAAGGTGAGATTGAAGAAATAAATTCATAGAATTTATCTTTGTTAAATGTAGTGAATGAGGATTTGATTGACTCCGTTGTGAATGAGAGAATCAGTGGGCATATCGGTAAAAATAGTCTCCACTGTAGCCCGTAGCTAATGGCCCCGCAGCGCAAGGATCCAGTTGAAAATGACATAAAAACTGTAGACTTATTTGTTATTTCTCCACCAAACTAGGGATCCCGATGTTATTCCCCAAAACTCCACAACTAACAATTTCCCGTTAAAAAAAAAAAGAAAAAGGCCGGCCTTGTATTTTCTGCCCAAAAGGCCTTAGGAACGTCAAGCATGGCTTAAGCAGCTTACTTCATAATAGCTGGTTATCAGTGGCGGAAGCAACCCATGGCGTTGATAAATAATAATAATTGATGACCTACCTGGTAATTTTTTTATTATTCTTTTTTCAGTTCAAATTTTTGAAGAGTATTTCGTTTCATTTGTTTCCTTTACTTACAGCGAGAATTGTTAGTACTAAAATCATAAGAGTCAATGAGCTGTCTCGGTTTTTGTTATTTTTTATTTTCATTTTTTTCCAGACATCTCCATGCTATGGTTTTGCTGATTAATTACACAATTTGTGAAAATTGAAGTTGCAGGCATGGAGTTAATAACAGTTAAGTGAAAGAAAAATTATGAGAAAATCCAAATTTTCTTTTTTCTTTTTTCTTTTTTAATTCTGATTTGAGGTGAAATTCTAACTGGGGTTCAATTATCCGAACACAATCAATCAATTGCTTTGTAGCATAAATTGATAGAAAGTAGTAGGTAGTAGCTGAGACTTGAGGTAGCCCATCTGATTAAAAGCTTAATGGTGTAATTGTAGTTTCTAGTACTACAATGGCAAGACAGGCTAATTCCACTTTCCTCGAAGAATGGCTGAGAAACAACAGTGGCAATAGTACGAACATTTCCGCCAGACAATCTTCAGCTTCTTTGTCATCATCTGCCCGAGTGATTATACAAGCATGGACTGACCTTAGAGACTCCATACAGAACCACAGATTCCAGCCCCATCACCTTCAGTCTTTGAAAGCCCTCCTGAACTCTCAAACCTCCCTTCATGTTGCTGACCCCCAAGCAAAGCTTCTCCTCTCCATTATCTCTTTTCGAAACCTTGATCTTCCTTCTGAATCTTATCCTCTCTTGCTCAGACTTCTTTATATCTGGGTTAGGAAATCATTCAAACCTTCTCCAGCATTAATTGATTTAGCCGTGGAGGTCCTCACTAATGTTTTCGTTGCTGAATTTGGTGCGAAGAAGAGCCCTTTCTTTTATGCTGAAGGTCTTCTGCTTCTGGGGGCCTTCTCCTTTGCTCCTTATGTGCCTGAAAAATCAAAAATGGCCTGCCTGCAGTTGCTTTGTGGACTACTAGAAGAAGAGTATCGATTGGTTAGCTCTTTTGAAGGAATTCTTCCAGACATGCTGGCAGGGATAGGATATGCTCTATCTTCTACCGTGGACGTTCATTTTGTTAGAATCTTGAATTCTTTGTTTGAAATTTGGGGGAAAGAAGATGGGCCTCATGCTAGTGTTTGCCATGGGCTAATGATTTTGCATTTGATTGAATGGGTTATATCCAGTTTTATCAAGTCAAATTATACACAAAAGATTGAAGTTTTTGCCCAAGAGATTTTAGAAAAACCAAAAGAAAGCTATGTCCCTTTTGCTCTTCTAATGGGTGCGGCAGGGGCCCTGAGAGCTTCTGCTAAATCTGCAACAAGTGGTATGGGATTGGGAATCCTTTCCAGACTGAGGATGTCAGCAGAAAATTTGATAGAATCTGTCGCACAAGATCTTATTTCAAAAGCTGGAGGGATTTCTACTTCAGATCATGATATTACTGGCAGTCTTCTGCTGCAGTGTATTTCGTTAGCCTTGGCTCGAAGTGGTTCCTTGTCTTCACATGGGCCTCTCTTTCTATGCCTTACTTCAGCATTGTTAAAAGAAATCTTTCCTTTGCAGAATTTGTATATGAGGGTTCATGAATGCTTACATAGCAATTCTAGTCGACTAATGCATAATGAAATCAAACAACATTTAGACAGTGTTCTTTTTAAGGAAGCTGGGGTTATAGCTGGTGTTTTCTGCAATCAGTATGCCTCAGTGGACGAAGAGAGCAAGTGTATAGTGGAGAATCTTATATGGGATTACTGTCAAGATATTTACTTGGGACATCGGTGGGTGGCTTTGCTGCTTCGTGGTAGAGATGATGAGTTACTTGGGGACTTGGAAAAAATTGCTGAATCTGCTTTCCTTATGGTTGTATTTTTTTCATTGAGTGTTACGAAGCACAGGCTGAATTCAAAATTCCCCCATAAAACTCAAATGGAAACATCAGTGCAAATATTAGTTTCATTTTCTTGTGTAGAGTACTTCCGTCGGATGCGTCTCTCAGAATACATGGACACAATTCGAGGAGTTGTTGTGAGTGTTCAGGAGAATGAATCTGCTTGTGTCTCTTTTGTAGAATCCATGCCCTCTTATGCTGAGTTGACAAATTGGCAAGGTAATCAATTGAGTATTTGGTTATCATCTTCTCATTATGCTTGATATTTTATCAAGTTCTGGTTATGCATGTAAAATGAATTCCCAAATTTTTTCCCCCCCATTTCACTCATTAGATTGTTATTTCTGATAATACTGAAGTTATTGTCTTGTAGACTTTTCCATCCTGCAGAAGATGGAATACATTTGGTACAAGGATGAGGTACAAACCGCTCGCATCTTGTTTTATTTACGGGTTATTCCAACTTGCATTGAGCATGTAACTGCTCCTATTTTCAGACGGGTGTTAGCTCCTACTATGTTCTTGTATCCTCGAGCAAACTAAGTTTATCAGGAAGCTAATATTTATGTAAAATCATTTATGCATGTATGAAAGTTTTGGTTCCTTACAATGTGAAATCAGGTATATGGGACATCCAAATAAAAAGGTAGCTCGAGCTTCACATACTATGTTTGTTGGATTCATCTCTTCAGGGAACAATTCTAACCAAGATGAAAGAGTCTCATTGAAGGAGCAACTTGTTTTCTATTACATGGAGAGATCTTTAGTGGTATCTGAAGTAACTGAAAAACTGTATTGGTGAAATCTGTGGCTTTATCATCACATTATATGGGGATTGACTCTTTTTTTTTCTTGTTTTATTTTATTTTATTTATTTTTTGTATGTGGATTTGAATATAGGAATATCCTGGTACTACTCCTTTTAAAGGTATGGCTTCCGGCGTTGTGGCCTTGGTTCGACATCTTCCTGCTGGAAGTCCAGCCATATTTTATTGTATCAACAGTCTTCTTGTAAAAGCTGATAGGCTCTGTGGTGAAGTGTTTGCTTACAAGGCTGATATATGGAAGAACTGGCAAGGAGAGTCGGAACCTTGTAAGGAAATCATAGAGTTGCTTTTACGGCTCATTTCCCTAGTTGATATACAGGTAAGTAATTATCTAATAATTTCACTTTACGCACTTTAATTTATCTTTTTAATGGTGTCCGCACCCCCTCCCCCACAACTCCTCCCCACATTTCATTGTGTCGAAAGTTTGTTTGCCTACATAGTTTGTTCCATTGCTTGCCACAATGTTTTGGATATAGAAGTTGGTTTTCTTTGTATCAAGGAAAAAAACAA
Organism: Aegle marmelos; assembly: GCA_030449875.1. Taxonomy (NCBI): domain Eukaryota; kingdom Viridiplantae; phylum Streptophyta; class Magnoliopsida; order Sapindales; family Rutaceae; genus Aegle; species Aegle marmelos. The sequence goes on from JASUUL010000143.1 coordinate 18,753,839, forward strand.
ATATGTGTAAATTTCTCTCCACGCTCGTTTAAATATAAAAATGCTATAATTAATGTACTAATTACTTAAACCATTGCATGATTTTTCTAAAATTAGCATTTACTTGCTATTTTAGGTACTATCAAACTTAATGAAGTTGTTGGCACAGCTGATTATGAAGTTGCCAAAAGATGGACAGAATTTGGTCCTCAATGAGTTATTTTCATTGGTTGCTGAATCTGATGATGTTACACGCAAGCCCACTTTAGTTTCATGGCTGCAGTCGTTGTCTTACCTATCTTCTCAGGATACCAGTAGAGTTGCAGATTCCACTGAGGTGGGAGATGACAAAAACTCTGCCCAGGCTGCCAACTCATCAGTCTTACATGCACGACTCTAAGACATTGAGGGGAAAATCTAGATTGTCCTCGTTAACAGTAAAAGTTTTGCTAATTTTTTTTACTAGTTGGTATTCTGTTGATTAATAATTTTTCTTGAATTTTGAGGAATGATAATTAGACATGTATATGTTTCTCAATAATACCATATATAGAAAATTTATTTCTCTTGTATAGCATAAAAATTTGGATTTTTATTTTTTTTTTTTTTTTTTTTTTTTGGGGGGGGGGGGGGGCCCGCTATATGTTTAGATCAATCTTGTGATTGGGTTCGTGTTTTATCTCCTATAATAGAAGAGGGTTAGCACGCTGGCTTTTAATAATTTTAGAGTGAAGATCAAAGCAAACGTTCATTATCTTCATTGATAGTTGTTTTAACATGTCTTGAACTTCTGCTTGTACTGGTGTGCTATTGCAAAATTTGACCGGGCAGCTATTTCCAGCTTAGGGCTACTTTGGATGGGGGTAGTTTGAGATTGCAGTAACTGATAAAATAAGCTATATTTGTTATACAGATCACATAAGTTAAATTGGTGTTTGGTAAACATAATGTTATGGTTGCATGAGTTTGAAAAGCAAAGTACTATATTTGGTAAACTTTATTATAAAAGCATTATTTTATTATATAATTATCAAAACATACTTAAATTTAATTTACTTTTTCTTTATATATATTAAGATTTATGGAAAATAAGATATCATTGTCATTTTTTTAATATATTAAAGTTATAATGAGAAGTTTAAAAGGTATAGTGGCTTTATTAAATAAGCAGTTTATTAAAAAATAACTTTTTATTTATCTCTAAAAGTTATTGTCAAAATGAAAACAATTATAAAATGAGCAGTTTTTAAAAATGTTTACTAAATAGTATTTTTGTTAGAAGGTGCTCACAAGATTTTAACCTCATTCTCAAATAGGGTATTACTTTTTATCTTTATTAACAATCCAGTATAAGAAAGCGGAAACTTGATGTTTACGAGTAGTAATATCAGGTTCATGACATAATATTAGAAAATCAGAGGCCCGATGTTGTGTGTATAGTTTTCTTGTATTACTGGAATCATTTATATATCAGGATGGAAATGAAAGATTCAGAGCATCTTGTTTCCTATTACATTATATGATGTATTGGTAGCTCTGTGATCACATAATTCAGAACCAGAAACTTATAGTCTACATTCTGTATCTGAATTTCTTAATTAATAGCTTGAATCATGATGGGAGGTCTTTTCTTTCTTATTCTCCTTTTTAAGGTTATATAGAGATATGAGTCTTGAGTCTGTTAAAAGTTTGTTAAGCAGTTAATGACGTGGCAATCCAATCAACTAAAAGGTTGTTATTTTGTTATTAGAAAGTTGGCATTGAGTTTTATGTCGTGTATGCAGAAGATTCTGGATGTTAGTATATAAGCTTGTAATCTCATTCACTTTAATTAGTTTTAATGAAATGAACTTTCTTAATCAAATTCTCTTTGTTTTATTGAAGTTTTCTCAGTAGCCAAACACTCTAAAAACTGAATAACAAACTTCAATTTGGTATCAGAGCCTGAATCAAAATACATTTATGGCTTCCTCAAGTCTCAGTACAAATGTTTCTTTATCAATTTCAACATTTACATTCACAACACTAATTAAGCTTGATAGATCAGATTACATGATATGGAAATTATAGATTCTCTCAATTGTTCAAGCCAATGATTAAGAAAGTTTCCTTGATGGATCACATATCAATTCAAATCAGTTGTTATCTGGTGAATCAGCTGACACTAATGCAGTTATCTCAGAAAATCATGCATATGCTATTTGGAAAAGGCAGGATCAGATGCTTTTCAGTTGGCTCCTGTCATCCATCAACATTGAGACCTTGAGTCTGGTGGTAAACTCTAAAACTTCTCATGAACTTTGGACTAGTCTAGAAGAACAGTTTGGATTTGAAACTGTAGCCAGGAAAGTGCATTTAAAAATGCTGCTGAATAATATTAAGAAAGGTTCTACGTCAATTATAGAATATTTTTGTAAACTGAGATCAGTGGTTGACGAATTGGCTATTGCTGGTAGTCTAATCAATTCTCTTAATTTCATTACACATTTAATTATTGGATTAGGACAGCCTTACTATCCTGTTGTAGTGTATATTGAAGCAAATGTTCTCAAAATGAGCATTAATGAGGCTTACTCGATGCTGTTGACTCATAAAGCTAGGCTTGAGAGTCTTCATTCTAATAGTGCTAAGGAAGCTAAGTTGAATTTTGTAGCTAATATAGCTCAGGCTAGTAATAATCAAAAGAAGCTAGGAAATAATACTAGTTGGAATGCTAGTAATCAGGGAAATTAGAATGGAAACTTTGCAAATAGAGGAGGAAATGGTAACTACAATAACAAAGGAGATTTTGGATCTGGTAAAGGTGGATATATAGAACAAAATTCAGAAAGAGGTTTGTTTGAAAATCAAGGCAAAGGTGCAAACTCAGGAGGTTTTAATGGAAATGGTGGTCTCAATTCTGGTGGCTTTAATAGAAATGGGGGTTTCAATGGTGGAAATACTAGATTTTTTAGTAGCTTTGGTAAAGAAAATGGTAGAGGAAACATTACTTGTCAAATTTACTTCAAACCTAATCATTCTATTGCTGATTGCAGAAACAAATTCAATAGGAACTTTATTCTAAATTTTTCAATGCAGAACCAAGGGCAGAGAAATGCTTATATGGCCACCTCAGAAGAGATTTGCAGATCAGGGATTTTACATGGACAGTAGAGCTATTCATCATCCTACCAACAATGTGAAAAATCTAATTGAAGGTAAACCTTACAATGGCACTCAATTATTGCTGGTTGGCAATGGTCAAGGTCTCACTATCACATATATTGGCTGCACTTATCTTTACACTTCTCTAAACACAAATTTATCTTTAAATAATACTTTGTCTGTTCCTAAAATAACCAAAAATCTTATTAGTATATCTAAACTTCTTTTAGATAACAATATCATTATTGAATTTTGTTCCAACCTGTGTTTTATCAAGGATAAAAAGGAAGGAACCCTGGTGGCACAAGGGATTGTTGAAAGTAGTCTTTACAAGTTATTGTTATCCCATGATTCCTTTCTTTATTCTATAGATTACAATTCAAACATGTCTAAACCAAGTTCTATGTTGTCAGTACTTCTTAATAATAAATGTGTAAACTCTCTACAAGAATCCAATAATCAAGTGCCTATTTTGAACCATAAGAATACTTTTAAACTTTATTCGTGTTCTGCTCCTGCAAATCTATCTTCTACTGATCACATATCAGTCCAGTTGCTGTACAATAGATTTAGTCATCCAAATAAACATGCTTTGCAAACGATATTGAAAAATCTTCCTAAACATATTCTTTTAAATCAATCTGGCGAAATGCATCAATTTTGTTTTTCTGTTACTAAAATCAAAACAAAAGCACCACTTGAGTTGTTATATGCAGATTTATGGGGACCAGCTTTTGAATATTCCATGAATGGTTGTAGATACTACATCTCTTTTGTGGATGATGTTACAAGATATTCTTAGATTTTTCCTTTTACACTTAAGTTAGAAGCCTTAGAAACCTTTAAACATTTTAAACTTCTTGTTGAAAAATAATTTTCCTTATGTATTAAAACATTATAGTCAGGTATGGGGGGAGAATTTACAGTGTTTAAAATATTTCTTCAACAAGAAGGTATTTATTTTTGATATAGCTGTCCACACACACACCACCCAAATGGTGTTGTTGAAAGAAAACATAGACTCGTAGTTGAGATAGGTTTAACACTCTTAGCTCAATCTAAATTACCTTTATCATTTTAGTGGGAAGCTTTTCATACAGCCTTTTTTTTAATCAACAGACTTTCTACACCAATTCTGAACAACTTGTCTCTATTTCAAAAACTACATAATCATCTATCTAATTATCAATTTCCTAAAGTGTTTGGTTACTCTTGTTTTCCCTTTCTCAAGCCCTATAATCAACGTAAACTTGATTTTCACACTCAAAAATGTATTTTTATTGGTTATAGTCCACTTGATAAGGGTTATAAATGTCTAGATCTTTCTGGTTGAGTAATTATTGCTAGACATGTTTCCTTTAATGAAAATAAGTTTTCCTGCCAAGAGTTGTTTAAAAAATAATCCACTTCAATAACTTCAAAACACAATAGCTTACTTACTCTAGCTCAGTTTTTTTTTTTTTCCAATTATACTTCTCTTAACGGTAGTAATATAGAGCCATCTTTTGCTAATCTTAATCCTGGAATGTCTCCAACCTCAAGTTTTGATCAAACTCTTTATTACCTATTTTTTCTTTTAACCATTCACCTCCACAACTAGCTAATTATGTATCATCCTTATTGCGAACTCATCCAATGATCACTCGTGCCAAAGTTGGCATTTTTAAACTAAAATCTTATCTAGCAGCCACTTAAGACATTAAACCAGCAAATGTCAAGACTGCTTAAAAGGATTCTAGGTGGTTTTAAGCTATGGCAGAGGAATTTGAAGCCTTGCAAAGGAACCCCACTTGGACACTAATGCCTCCTGAAAATGCTACTAAGATTGTTAGTAATAAATAGGTATACATGGTTAAATACAATCTTGATAGAAGCATCTCCAAATGCAAAGTCCGATTAGTAGCTAAGGATTTTCATTAAACACAAGGAATTGACTACTTTGAAACATTCAGTCTAGTTGTAAAACCTTATACCATTATAGTCGTGTTAAGCTTGGCAGTCATGCATCATTAGCAGATCAAACAACTAGATGTGAATTATGCCTTTTTAAATGGTTTGCTTCAAAAGGATGTGTTTATGCACCAGCCTGAGAGATTCATAGGCTCTGCTTATCCATTTTATATCTATAAGTTGAACAAAGTATTGTATAGTCTCAAACAGACTCCTCGAGCTTGGTATGACAGGTTGAAGAACTTTCTGATCAATAAAGGTTTTCAACTTTCTAGATCTGACACCTACATGTTCATTCAGCATACTAATCAAGACATTCTACTCATTCTCATATATGTTGATGACATATTGATTACTGGTTCTAATTCTCAACTAATTGAAACTGTTGTTTAAAATCTATTCAGAGTTTGCACTTAAAGACTTATGGGAGTTTAATTATTTCCTTGGCATTGATGTGACACCTTTTGTTCAGGGATTGCATTTATCCCAAACCAAATCCATTGGTGATATCCTTAAAAAGGCCAATATGCTTGATAGAAAAGATTTCAATACTCCTATGAGTTCAACTGATAAGCTTAAAAAGGATATTGGCATAACATTTGACAATCATTCCTTATACAAAAGTGTTGCATGCTCTCTTTAGTATTTGTTGCTTACTATACTTGATATAGCTTACACTATTAACAAGGAAAGATTTCAATACTCCTATGAGTTCAACTGATAAGCTTAAAAAGGATATTGGCATAACATTTGACAATCCTTCCTTATACAAAAGTGTTGCATGCTCTCTTTAGTATTTGTTGCTTACTATACTTGATATAGCTTACACTGTTAACAAGCTCAGTCAGTTCTTGGCTACTCCAATAATGTCTCACTGGCAAGCTTGCAAAAGGGTTTTTTGATATCTTCAAAGTGTTGCATGCTCTCTTTAGTATTTGTTGCTTACTATATTTAATATAGCTTACACTGTTAACAAGCTCAGTCAGTTCTTGGCTACTCCAATAATGTCTCACTGGCAAGCTTGCAAAAGGGTTTTTTGATATCTTCAAGCTATTTCACATTTTGGTATGTAATTTTTTAAGTTTGGTCCCCAAAAGAGCTCTCGAAGGGTGAGGACTGCCCAGCAGTTATAAACTGAACCCTAACCAGGATCCCAACCGATGTGGGATAAGGTGCTTATCATTCACAATCTCATACACCCCCAGTGAACACCTGGACTCTGATACCAAGTTTGGGCTGAAGCCTAACTCAGCCTCAAAAGAGCTCTCGAAGGGTAAGGACTACCCAGCACTTATAAACTGGACCCTAACCAGGATCCCAACCGATGTGGGACAAGGTGCTTATCATTTACAACTTCATACACCCCAATTGTGTCATTAGGATCAGCTTTTTCTGATGCTGATTGGGTAGCTGATCCTAATAACCCTAAGTCAACTGGAGGATATTGTGGCTTTTTGGGACATAATCTTATTTCTTGGTCATCCAAAAAACAGACTATTATTTCACATTCCTCAATAGAGTCTTGAGTATCGGGCTCTAGCTTCTGCTATTTTAGAAATACTTTGGCTCACTTATCTCCTTCAAGAACTACGCATTCCACTTCCTCACCCTCCTATTTTATACTGTGACCATCAAAGTGCCGTGGTATTAGCAAGTAATCCCAAATCCCACTCTTAAACCAAGCACATTAAGTTAGACTTTCATTTTATTCGTGATCACCTTGCTCAGAAACAACTTACTGTCAGTCATGTTTCCAGTGTTGAACAAGTTGCTAACATTCTCACCAAACCTCTATCATTTGATCAATTTGCTTATTTTCATGACAAGCTTAATGTTCTTCCCATAGCTTAAGCTTGAGGGGGATGTTAAGGTTATATAAAGATAAGAGTCTTGATTTTATTAAAAGTTTGTTAAGCAGTTAATGATGTGGCAATCTAGTCAGCTAAAAGGTTGTTAGTCTATTGTTAGAAAGCTAGCACATGAGTTTTGTGTAGTGTATGCAGAAGATTCTGGATGTTAGTATATAAGTTTGTAATCTCATTCACTTGAATTAGTTTTAATGAAACAAACTTTCTCAGCTAAATTCTCTCTATTTTACTAAGGTTTTCTCAGTAGTTAAAACACTCCAAAAACTGAATAACAAACTTCAATTCCCCTCAAAGCTCCTCTTCTTTTCTTTTTTTGGTTATGTTTAAACAACTGATTTTTTCCTAATACATTTGTTTGATTGAATCGACTTGGTAGAACTTGATTCCGATCATCAAGGCCAAGTACTATTCACCCTGTGGATGCCAGTACTAAAGTTTTGTACTTGAAAATTCTGAGGGAAGGTTCTCTAAATTGTTCAATGAGAAATCAATTTTCCTTTAGTGATCTGATTCTTTGTCTTAGTGAAGATGTGATTGGTGAGATTTAATGTGTAGGCACTTGTCATTGGATTTGTAATTTTCATCTCATTCAACCTCTATAGCATTGAGTTGCTCTTTGCTAACAACAGATGAGTACGTAAGCTGGCACTATCCATTGGGTTCAGAAATAGTTACAAATCCTTAGTTCAGAAATGATGTTCCAAAGGCTTCTTAAGATTGTGCCCACAGACAGTTTCTAAGATGACTCCACTAGGTTATGTTTGGGAGTTGGGATTATACATAGGATAGGATTAATTTTGGGATTAATTAATTATCTAATGTTTGGCATTTGCCAAGCTCTGCTTTGGATTAGATTATGGGACTGAATGTGAATTTAGTTCTAGGACATGGGATTAGCAATCTCAATTGAAACATGGGTTTGGTTAGGATTAACTTTAAAAATAATTATCTATTTAATTAATTATTACTTGAATATCTAATGTAGTATTCAATTAAATAATCACTGTATTAAAATTGATCATGAAAATTATTAATACCAATAATTGGTTGCTTTTATATTATTTGCTAACTTTTTGATAAAATGAAATATCTTTAAACTATTTAATAAAAATTAAATTAAATGTTTAGATAACTTTTAATTGAATTTAACTTAATTTAATTTATAGTTGTTTTCTATAATTGTGATTGCCCAATAAATAGTTTTCTAAATATTTAATTTTAAATTAATTTTTTAAAAATAATATTAATAATTATTTTATTATTAAATATTCATAAATAGTTCATATGTATTTTTAAATGTCAAGTTAAATACTATTTAATTTCATTCAAATGTAATTTGAGATACTCCAAAATAATATTGTACAAAAAATAAAACAATATTGTATAATCTAATGTAATCCAATTAAATCTAATTCAGTGTAATCGTAATAATTAGTTCAATCTAATCCAGTGTGCCAAACCTAACGTTAGAGTAGTAATTGCAAAGTCTTCTCATGCGTATTAAGCCTCAACTTTATAATCTTATTTCTGATATTCCACAATGATTTCGGTGCCTGGTTCTCCTCGGAGAAGTATGAAGGCTGAACTTTGGATTTCAATGCTTAGGAGGATGGATAACAGGATTAGCTGCCTATAGTATTTGATTGTATGATCACAACATACTGCATAGACTTAGGCAAGTGTAAGTCACATATTAGGCAGTTTGTTGACAGACTTATTTACAACCATCAAACATAACACTTGCCTGGAGTAAACATTTTTAGCGTTCCTTGCTGATTTGATCTCTCACATTTTTCCTTTTCTTAAGCACTATCGTCATGAGTATCACTCCTCTGTTATGATACTCGGAGAAGGTAACTAAGCTCAGTACATTTCACGGCACTTGCAGCTTGTATCATCACTTAATCGAGAAAAGCTGAGGCCGTCTGTGTTATCCAGAAAAGTTGAAGTACCAATACTAATGTTGGACTCCTCGCATAGAAAAGGATTCACTATTTCTTGGAAGTCCATTTAATGCTGGAAAGATATGACTATCTGGGTGAAATCTGGTTTCTTTCTACCTTTCTTAGTCTAGGAGCATGAATGATGAGACCGAAAGGAATAGACATAGGAGACGATTTGGTAGTTGCCTTGTAGTTCCGCCCCTCCACGCTGTTCCCAATGCTGACTTGATCAGCCCCACGGATTAGTGAAATACATGTAAATCTAGTTCCCCGTGCCTAACTATTGTCAATGTAAAGTATGTGCAGACTGATTTCCATGAATTAAAGTTTGATATTGGAATACTTGTTTGAAGCAAGTTCATATTTTGGATCTGACCTCAATCTCACGCATAAAAGTTCATCGTCGGTCACATCTTTTTCAATGCTGAGTGCAGGCTATTACTCTAGATATATCTAAAATTAGTTCGATGGTGACAATGGAAAGCTCTGTTTCCATTATTCCAGAAACCATGACAAACAATTATCCCAGTATGCTCTACATACAGAAGAATTGGAAGAGTACAACACCAGCAACCCAAAATCAAGATGCAAATAAGAATCCGTTATCAAGTGATACAAATGAAAAATTACGCCAATAACTTTCAACAGCAGTAGGGGCAAATAATCAAGCCATTTTCATTACACTCTTGGCATTGTCTGGACAACCCATCACCGGCAACCACCTTATGGCTGCCGCTGCACCGGAAACAAAGCACAAACCGGACTCCAGCACAGCCATCGCACGGCCCATCAGATCGGTCAATTGGTATCCCATCGAAGAGTGGCCTAAGCTTTCCTTGCTCATGCAAAGTTAAAACCTCAGCAGCTCCGCCAATGTATCTCCCTTTAATGAAAAGCCTTGGAGGAACTGCTTTACAATCCAAAACTTTCCACAATTCTTCCTTGAATTCAATGTGCATTGACACATCTCTCTCGAAAAATATCACCTTAAAACTCTCTAACAGAAACCGAACGCTGCTGCAATCCTCAAATGTTTTTCTTATTCCTCTGAGAGTTGTTGTGTAAAAAATCACTGATTCATCTCCTCCTGGTGGACACCTGAGTTCAAAATTCAATAAAGGGTTGCTTTCTTCTTCTTCTTCTTCTTTTTGGATGCGGCGAGCTTTGTATGGTGGTTCAGGCTCTTCTTCTTCTTCAATCTTTTCGACATGAACTTGCTCAATTCTTGCATCTCTCTCTGTTTCTTCTCTGTTCTCTTCTTGATCAATTCTTGCTTTTCTCTCTTCTTGACTCAATCTAATATGCTGGTTCACTGCTTCCTCGAAGGCGGCGAGTAAATTTGGATCAAAAAGGGTGCCGGAATTCATGTCCGGCCGCCTAAAAGAAGATACATCAATCTCAGCTAAAGGCTCTACTTTCTTGGAAAATTCTACATTTTCCTCGACAATGCAAGAAACTGAATCTTTAGGCTTCGTAGGTGGCCCAATGTTCTCTTTGTCATTCATTCCATCGTCAAGCTCCATTTCTTCTGCTTCTTCTCCCTCTTCATCTTCAAGGTCTTTCATAAGCTCCTCAACATCAATGATATCAGGCTCTTTAATTTCTTCAATCTTTTCACTGATCTTCTTCTCTTGCTCAGATTGTTTGCTTTCCATCTGGGTTTGTTGAAACGTCCCATTTGATATCTTCGAAAACGTTTCGAAAAATCCATCTGCAGCATTGACCTGAAGAATTCTATCAGGCTTTAGATACCCAATTGGTTTAATGGTCTTGAGTTTCTTTAGCAACTTTCCTTTCATTCCCTTCATTTTTTTCCCCCTTTTTCTTCTGATTTGGGTTTTGAAAGGTAAAATCTGATGTGGGTAGCAAGAGATTTTTCACAAAGATTCAAAGATGGGAACAGAATCTTTAAGCTAAAGCGAAGCCGAGGGAGGCTGAGGCTGAGGCTTAGGCAGAGACGATTTTCTTCTTTTCGGTTTGAGAAAGACTGATTTTTCAAGTTCAACGGCTAGAATAGTTGTTATTTTTTTTTTTTTTGTCCTGCACAATTTTAAATTTCGAAAATGTAAGGTGGGGGAACGGGGAGGAATCCTATGATATAATCAAGTGTGATAACATCAAGTCAATCCTCGTGATGAAAGGACACGTTCACGATTTAGAGACTTGTCTGTGCTAAAAGCAGGCAACGGTCATAATTTCTTTTTAGTTTTTTAAGGGCGGGGCCCATGATTTTTCTATTAACTGATTTATTAACTCAAGCATGCGCATAAATAATGGCACTTAAATCTTGATTGATTTGTGGAAATGTGAACCGTGTAGTCTTTCCATTTGTACGCGAACAGTTACATTTCCATGCATGGTAATTATTTTCATTTTATGGGTAGAAGGCTCTTGATTTTCTTTCCTCTTGAGACTCTATTAACTGAAATGAAAACTCTGCTGTGTCCTGGGGCTGGCTAGACAAACAATGATGATAAACTTACACTACTCGTTTGCAATCTCTACTTTTCTGGTGGTTGCAGTAACATGTTTTGGTAGCTCATACGGTTTAAGGTATCGGGTAGGGGATTCGGTGTGGTCCATTCCGCCGTTCCCAAATTTCTACAATGATTGGTCCTCATCTCATCTCCTCCGCATTGGCGACTCTATTGGTAATTAATTAACTTGACGTCTTCTGTCTCTCACACAATTCAAATTCCCTTTTCAGTTGGTTGATTTAATATTTTCTCTTTGCAGTTTTTGATTTTGAGACAGAATTGTACAACTTGATGCAAGTTACAGCACTAGACTACCGAACTTGCAAAGCCAGCAATCCCATTAAAGTTCTGAACTCTGGTCCAGCAACAATTGCATTGAATGAGCAAGGTGTTTTCTATTATCTCTGCAACCTCTCAAATTACTGTGATTTAGGCCAAAAGATTTCCATTATTGTTCATGATAAGAACGCTTTCCCACCAGCTCCATCCTCTGCTGCAGCTCCCGTGGAGCCACTGTTGACTCCGCTGTTTGCACCATCTTTATCGCTGGAACCCTCAACTGATGACTGGAATGTGTCTGACTCCTCTCCGCCTGCTTCTGTTAGTAGCCAAGCACCTGCACACTCGGAGCATACAAAGAGTTCGTCTTATAGACTCCGAAGCTTAGGAGGCTGCCTTTCTGTGTTTTCATCTGCTCTTTTTTCTTCTTTTTTTTTTTTTGGGGTGAATTAGAAATTGGTTTTTTCTACACAGAGAAGTGTAATTTAGACGTAAAAAATAATTTTAGCATTCGCATATGAACTCCTGATTAACACCACCTAGAAATATTGCAAACATGAAAAATATTAATTATGAGCACCTGAGTATGAAGTTGCAAACACTAGAACTCCATTACATGGTCAGTTATCGGTAAAACATAAGAATAAAGACAAACAAACCAAAACTAGCACTAGACTATAACTGAAAATAAATATGTTGAGAATCTTATTCTCCCAAACAACAAAAATATGAAATCAGGCCACCCCTTTTGTTCTACATCATCACTGCTGAGCACACTGCACTCTCTGAGCACCACTGTGCATATCATCGTCCTCATCGTATGCCTCCTGAGCTGCTTGTTGTTTCCTTCGCATTTCCTCCTCAATGTTCACATCATGCAGGGTTGTTTCTTCACACTCATCCAGTTCCATATCGGTGAGCTGAACTGAGGTCCTTGGAGGCAGTACGGCCTCCAGCATCTTGCACTGGTCTGGGCTCAGTGACTCGGGGAAGTCAACAGTGAAATGAATGTACAGTTTGCCCCTCATAAATGGACGCTGATACATAGGCATTCCTTCATCATTTATGGCCTTGAATTGGTCTGATAGTAGACAAGACAGATCAGTAAGCATGTATGAATAAGACAATAACATGAAACAAATACAAGAAATTATTCAGCAAAAAGGAACTAAGGGCAACACATCACATCCAATAAATCTCTAATGTAGTTCCATCTGAATCTAGAATGGATCATATCATCACATAATTCAACATGTATGATGCCTTCAACAGTCTTAAAAAACTAGCTAAATAGCATCACTAAAGCTATCTAAGGAATCCTCCAATAAAATGTCTAAAGAAACTAGCTTGCACCAATAAGGCCATTAAAACCCTGTTCACGGATATTATTTCCAGTCACTAGCACATATTGCTTAAAAGTGTTTCCTGGGATGAAAAGAAACAAAAAAATGTTAAAGGATGCTGTATTAAAGCAAGATATCACTACTCCAGATAGCAAAAAATAACTGCTTACTTTTTTGTTCAGATTCTTCAAAACATGCTTTATGAAAGATTGAATAGAAAACAACACCTCAAGATGCCCAAAAAATCAGACAGTCGCACTGCTACTAGAAATAAAAGTTCATGCACAAGAAGAAAACAAATAGCAGCATAACTACCAGTCTAGGTCAAGACTCAGGAAAAATGGAAAATCCTATTAGCTTGCAAATCTCAGAGAATATTGCCAATAGTGAAGCTGAACAATTTATAGAATCTAGAAATTATTCAACAAACTCAGTTTTGACCAACAAAGGTTCAGACTAACATCCATCCAGCTGTACTCACCAGGCTTGACTACTTCCCCAGGCTGGGATTTGATGAGGAGTTGTCTGCCATCCAAATGAGTTATTACAAATTGAAAGCCACAGAGAGCTTCTGTTAGTGACAGGGTGTGCTCAACAAATAGGTCATCACCCTTTCGTTTAAATTTGGCATGCTCTTTCTGTTGTAGAACAAACACAATGTCACCTGTGACAGTGTCGGGCTGCACAAATTGAAAAAAAAAATGACAGAATGCACAGTCAGCAACTAAGCGAACTATACCTTGAAGCAGCACTCAATGTACTTGCAAATACAACAAAATCTGTTGCCTTACCGCTTCATCAGCTTCTCCAGGGAACGTAATCTTCTGTCCATTTTGCATCCCCTTCTCAACAATAACCTCCAAGACTTTCTTCTCCTGAATGACCTTCTCACCCTTACACTGTGGGCAGCGATCCTTGTCATTGATTGTTTCTCCAGTACCCTTGCACTCATTGCAGGGATGCTGCATTTGCTGAATCATAGAGGGGCCCAGGTGTCTTATTGAAACTTTCATTCCAGATCCCTGGCAGCCAGAACATTTCATTGATGCACCTGACTTAGACCCCTTACTGCAAATAACCACACCAAATTAAGGGTAGTAAGTACCGGAAAGTACAAAAGCGAACCCAGCAAAAAACTTGTTGCGTCATAAATAATTCATCAAGGCAGATATTTGGAAACTAACCCTTTGCACTTGGTGCAGATTACATTGCGGGAAAGCGAAAGCTTCTTAGATGTCCCATTGTAGAGATCCTCCAATGAAACCTTAAGAGGATGGATTACATCCTCTCCCCTCCTTTGCCTTCTTCCTCTGCTACTTCCACCTACCGCCCACAAGCATTTTCAGTTCAGTATAACGACCATCCCTCTTGACTCCTAAAGGACTAGGAATTTGAAAGAGGTTGGGGGAGAAAAAAATTAAATAAACAGATTACCACCAAATGGGCTGCCACCAAAGAAGGATTGGAATATGTCGAATGGGTCATGGGCACCACCACCACCACCCATTCCCTCTTTAAGCGCGTCCTCGCCGTATTGATCATATATATCACGCTTCTCTGGGTCACTCAGAACCTCATACGCTTGTGCCAACTCTTTAAACTGAATAACAAGTAAAATTTCACGAGTTTATCAATCACAATATCAATTAAATTAACGAATGCGGCACAAGAAAATACAATTTTGACCAACAAAACAAAGTTCTCAGCTCCAGCAGTCCAGCTTAACAACACAGTTTCAATTAAGCCTCGAGGGGCGATCCAGTAAATATCCAAACTTTAAAAGAAAAATAGATCTAAACAATTTGATCCACATATGCAAACAATTCAAGCTGTAAATCGAAATAAACGAGAAATCAAAACAAGCATGCTCAGTTATTAAAAACAAAAACAAATAACAACACAAAATCGTAATTCACAAAATAATAATAATAATAATAATAATAAACCTTCTCAGGATCACCACCCTTGTCAGGATGGTTTTTGATGGCGGCTTTCCTATAAGCCTTCTTCAGATCATCTTGCGAAGCGTTTTTTGAGACTCCGAGAATCTCATAGTACTTTGTGTTATCGCTTTTCTTTGGCGCTCTTCCAAACATCTTCTTCTACTAAAAATTTCTGAATGATAACATAAATTAAAACAAGAAATTATAATTATAATTATAATTGTATTGTTAAATTTAAGATCTGTCAAGGAGAAGACAGAAGAGAGAGGCAGAGAACCAACCAGATCTCAGCGGAGACGCTAGACGGCGAGCGAGCGAAAAGAGGGAGAGGGGAAGGTGAACGTTGGATCTTGATTTATAAAGAGAGAATGGACGGTGAAGATTTGTTGATGAGCGAGTTAGCTGTGTGTGGTTTGGTTTTTGATGTTGAGTGTTTGACGAGTGAAAATAAGGAGATAGAAGGATCTAGAAACTCTTAATAAATTTTCCTCATGTGTAATGACGTCTGAATCCCTAACTACTTAGGTTTTATAATATATTGCCATATGTTTTTTGTTTTTAGGGGATAAGTCCATCATCACTACACAAAAAATGGAGAGGCCTTCAAAGTGAAGTTTGTATTAATTAAATTGTAAGAAAAGAAACATGATCTGCACCAGCATTAGATCTAACCATACAATAATAAGTTCTTCATTTTCTAAAGTTAATTTAATTTAATAATGGATAGTAATATTATAGACTCTCAAAGTATTTTAAATTTTTATATTATTTAAATACTTCAATTTTTCTTAAGAATCTCAATTTTACAACTCATTATTTAAGAAAAAATCTGTCACTTCTATAAAATATAATTCTATAATCAATAATAAGCCCATTGCATTTTCAATAACTTGAATTCTCAAGTCTACTGCTTCAACTTTTACACAAGCTACAATATCATATTAGCTTGATCTTTTAGCTTCTTCTTCCAAAAAATTTTGAATCTTTAATGATCATCTCTAAACTTACAAACTGTTGATTTGTTTTAATAGCTATATTTAAATTAATTTTAAACTATTCTTCAAGTGGAGGGCTTCATTTCAAATGGCTTATTGCTTGCTAATTTATATTTAACTGCAATTCTATTATCCTAATTTTTTTAAATGACTCGATAATGACTTCAATCCTTGTTACTAATAGTTAATAATCTACTATTTTTTATTCAAAGATGAAAAAATTCATTGAGCATCATAGAGCACAATGCAAAGTAATTATTATCATAAATTTATGCACGAGTTACTTTTATAGTAAACCATTATTTTTTTTACCATGCTAAAATTATATCTTTTTATTAATAAAATTATTGGTATGGAAAAGTAATATTTTTAGGATATTTTATTCATGTATAAAAAAAAAATACGTACATTCAAAGATATTCATATTTGAGTTATTTGATCTACTCAAAAGTCCTAAGATTAAATGCCCTTGCATGTTTATTTTAACATCGCAAGGGTGATTACTGACTGGCTAGATCATTTCAACAGCAACAGCAGACTTTTTTGTTAAAAATGCCTAAACTAGATCCTCATTTGGGAAAACATAAAAGTGGGGCTCGTGCCTCGAATGTTATTATCAGATTTTCTTAGTATGGGGAAGGGATCGGCGCCGTTGATTCTGGTCAATACTTGTGGTCTATAATGTTTGAATTATTCCACTTAAAAAATTTAAAAAAAAAAAAGGGGAAAAAAATGAGAGAAAGAAAAAAGTTAAAGCACAGGAAATTGTGCGTATGTGGTACGAGTTTCCGGGCAAAGTGCCGGAAGGAGTCGTTAGCAATTTGTGTAATGTCACCATTTGATGTTGACTTTAAAAAACGACGTCGCAGGTTTGAGCTTCTCGTCATTATTATTGTTTGAAAAGACATAAAGGGGAAGGGTGGGGCCTTATTCGAACCTAATTACTTCCCCCGCTTATTTACTGGGGGCGTGTCTGGCACCTACTATGGCATGCGATTGTGTTACTTAATGAAATCCAATCTAATTGCTTCCCCCGCTTATTTAAGGTTGCAATGCAGCTGTTTTACTCGTTAAGCTAACATCCAAGAGGAGCTGCTCTCGACAATCAGACGACGGCCGGCCACCGGTGGCCGCAGTATAACAGCATATTTTGTAATAAAATTACTATTATTAGAATCTTTATTGTCCAAACTATCAAATGGTGCAACTATTATTGACAAAGAATCTATCAAATTCCACAAATTTATGGTAATTAGCATTCTGATGGTATCAAAATAAAGTTCAAATGACACTAGAGTAGAGCATTGCACGGTATCATGTGTTGGTTGGCAATGAAAATTATTTATTTTAATTTTAAAATTTTAATTTTTTAATTGAATAAAATAATAAAAGATATCAGTAAATCTTAAATTATTAATTTAATATAGCTATTTAAATAAAATTTATATAATATAATAGAACGTGTTAAAATATTAGTATTTTAACTAGAGTGGTAATTTATATTATTATATTATATTTATATCATGTCAAATTTAAGTAAATATTGTTTCATGTATTATTCGTGTTTAAACATCAAAACACACATATGAGACCAATTTGTTAATCATGCAGCTCTTGTGATTAACAAATTTATTAAAAATTAAAAATTAATGTAAAATATAATAAACATGTTAATATTCTTGAAATAGCTCATAAATAAATTAACATAAAATTAGCCCCTAAGGGCGTGGTCAGGTTGGTTGAAGTGTAATTATAATCTCTATTAAAACTCAAGATTTTATTCTTAGGAGTGGTAAGGGAGATAAAAATTATATTTGACCTTATCCGCCTGCCCACCCCACCCCCCTTACCTTTAGAAAGAAAAAAAAAAACAACATGAAATTAACTATAATATTAATAAAGTTATGACACAATATAGATATGGCACAAATAATTGATTTAGTAGTTCTTTTTAAACTAATATTATCACATATTAATTAATATTTATGTAATAAATAAATAATATGTTGAGATAGTTTAATACTAGTCCAGTACGATTATTACTCATGTTATGTCCAACCATTTATTACTGATGTCAATTCATATCGACACGGATTTGAAAACTTAGATTATTAATAACTTTTTTTTTACTAAATACACAAAATTAATAACATGTAAACACATTGATGAGATGTTCAATTATATTTAATTGGATATTTAAATATTTTTTGAACTTTTTTCTCCGAAAACAATTTTGATATTTGAAGTTAGTAGGTCAATGTATTTGTACAAATTATTTTCTATACATTTTAAAATTTTGTATAGATTTTTCTGAGCAAACTAAATTCAAACAAATAAATAATTTGCTCTCAAGGATTTGGTCACGAAGTATTCAATCAGCTTTCTTAGCAAGCCATCGAATTCAATTACGAGGGAAGCAGGAGAGTTAAAAATTTGTTTTGAGCTTACCCTACCCCTCTCTCTCTCTCTCTCTCTCTCTCTCTCTCTTTTTTCCCCAACCAAAGTAAGAAACTAAATAATATAAAAAACAAAAAAGCTATCTGCTCCATTAATTTTCTTACACGCGAACATAAGCTCTTGCCACTGGAGGATGAACCACCAATCAGAAAAGGATCCTTGAGGGCGAAGAAAAAAATATCACGCGCTTATAATCGGCCATCATTAATTGCGTGGTCCGTTTCCCCTTGTCTGGTTCACTATCTATTTAATTTCTAAAGTTCTTTTTTTTTTAAAAAAAAGTATATGATATTGTTTG
Source organism: Aegle marmelos (assembly GCA_030449875.1). Classification (NCBI taxonomy): domain Eukaryota; kingdom Viridiplantae; phylum Streptophyta; class Magnoliopsida; order Sapindales; family Rutaceae; genus Aegle; species Aegle marmelos. The sequence continues at coordinate 18,772,515 of JASUUL010000143.1, forward strand.
TTTATGTTTTAAATAAAGTTTTTGAGATTAAATAGGTTAATGGGGTCGCAAGGGTAGAAACGACTCTGAAAGAGATTTATCTGGCTTTTCATATCCTACAGATAGAATAGATTTCTCTAGAGTTTTAAGTGAGGATTTAGCTGATAATAAAAGCAAAGGGTTTAGTCGTAAAAAATATCAATTTAATTTTCATTGTAGTATGTTAAAAATAAAAATTTTTGAGATTAAATAAATTACTTTGAATTTAGTCTCTTTTTAATATAGTTTTTTAAGTAAAACTTTTAAGAATATAACTTTTATAAAAAAAAAGTGTAGTTTAATTGTCAATGAAAGTTTTTATTAAATATTATAAAATTAATTTAATATACAAGTAATTTAAAATGTTGTTATGAGAATAAAGTTAGATTGTTAATTAAGTAAATAATATTGTAGATATTTTAATATTTTAAAAAAATACAAGCACCACTCCCGAAAGTTGAAATTTGATTTTTTTAACTAATAGAAATAAAATATCTTATTTAATCTTTAAAAATTCTACTAAAAAAAAGATAAGCTAGCAATAATAAAAATTTTAAAAAAACTTATAAGTTTAAATAAATACGTATAATTATCAAATAAATCATATCAAATATATCCTTCTTATTAAAAGCTTAAATTTTGATTTCTTCGAAGTAGAGGCCGAAGCTTTTTTAAAAGGTTGAATTCTCTAAAATGATTATATTTGCTTTATATCTTTATTTTATCCATTTCATAAAATAATTTTAAAAAACTTATTTATTAAAATAATTTTACAAGTTTTAATAAAACTATTTCATTGATAACAAAGCAACCAAAATTTATTTTAATAAAAGTTCTACTATTATAAAAACTCTAATGGTAAAAATTCTATTTGAATAAATTTTTTATAAAAGAAATTGTACCAATTAAAATATAAATTTATGGAAATAGCCTTCACCAGCCAATAACATAAACCATACAAGACTTTAAATTTTAAACATATTGGGCCACTACTTTTTAGTTTTAAAAAATCCATATAATGAAAGTGTTTGATTCCTTTTTTTTTTAAAAAAAAAAAGAGGAGTAATAGTATAATTATAAATTTTTATATAAATTTTTTTATATAAATCAATATAATATAATTGAATTGATTGAATTATATATTTTTTAACTTACCTAGTTTATTTTAATTATTTTATATTTTTATTCAACTAATGAGTTAATGTCACATTAATTTATACAATATAAGTTTGTACAAGAGTTTGTGGCTATATCATCATTAAAAAAATAATGATACAATTATAAACTCTTGTACAAACTTATTTTGTATAAATTAATATAGTATTGACTCATTAGTTAAATAAAAATATAAAATAATAAAAATAAGTCACGTAGATTAAGAGATATTTAGTCTAACTAATTAAATCATGTTATATTAATTTATACAAAAAAATTATATAAGAGTTTGTGACTATATAAAAACACACCATTCTAATTATTTTAATTATTATTATAATATTGAGAAAATAAGAAAAATACATGTATTTGACATTTGTTACTGCTCCTTTTCCATCATCACTTATTATATACATGCTTCAACAAATCATAATAATTTACATACATAGGAAGTGGTATATGCTCCTGAAACATTAAAACCTTCCTCATTTTTTCTTATATTATTACAAATATTTTTTTCTTATGCATTGGGTCAAGACATTATCAAAATTACATGTCGGCATTTTAATATATGTCAAGTTGGAATGAGAAAAAACTATAATTCAAGAAGTGATTGATATATTATCACAAAATCAAATAGAAGGAAACAAAGTCTTCCTTGCATGTCTCCACTAAATTATTTGCAAATCGACCAATATTACTCCAACCTCTACGCCTACATAAGATGTCTTCTCTCTACGAAATGCTAAAAATAATAAATCATACAAGATATTAACATTGCATAAATACTCGACATTAGCACCATGCCAGCATATAGGAGCACGAGCATTTGTCGCATCTTTCAACTCACTGTTATGTGCCCACTCGGAATGCACAAGATTTATACAATCTCAGCGTCACCAAGATGCATCCTTGAATATGTCATTAAGCAAGTGTCATCTCGACATTTTTCTGAAAGCCATTTCAATGAGCAATAAAGACCACAGCCCACATTCTGTGCATATCGATGCTTAATCTAAGGCTGAACATGGGAGGCAGGTGCAGCATTAGTTGGCTTAACAACGAAGATGATGGACGTGTCATCAAATGACAAAACAATAGGCCCAGTGTTAATTAATGTAAGATCGTAGTCAAATTTGAAAGAATTTATTATCAACCTCTTTCATATGTGAATCCATCTGATTCAGACAAGAAGAAATTGTATCAATATCTCAATTTTAATTCATATTTTTGTTATATGACACAATCCAACTTATAGATATCGACTTTTGATAGGTATCTAAGGGTGACTCTAATAACTCCGAAATACGAATTACTTTATTTTTTAATATTTAAAAAATAAAAATTGAAAAGAATATCCCTCGGGGAAAATACATATCCAAACATAAATCTACAAATACAACATATATGATCAAGAGTTGTAGAAATAAAATTACAATATTGGAAAATTGTAGGAAAGAGATATAGAGGTATTCAAAATCCAATCAATCCGTTCAATCCGTCTAATCCGTGAAAATTTAATTTGTAAAAATCCGATATGTTGATTGAATGGATCAAATTAGATTAAAATTTTAAAAATCTACAGTTGATAGATTGAATATGATGTAAATTCACAAAAATTTGTGAATTTATAAAAAAAATATTTATTTAATTAAAAAACTAAGCTTGTAAATATAATATTAATACTTTACTAATAAATAAATAAGTTAAAATATAATTACATTAACATCATATATATATCTTATCTGATAATAATATAATATAAAAATAATTAAATAACTTCTTAAATAGTTAATTTTCATATATTAATCTAAACAAATGAGATTTTATTTTTTTTGATATATTATATTTTGAATCTTTGAATGTATTATCTAGCTTTATTTAAATAATTAATTTATTTAAATCTTATTTAATTTTAAATATGATAGGTAGTAAAGTTATTTTTATATTAAATTTTTTATTTAGTTAATTTATGGACTGGACATATTTAAAATTTTTTAGTTTATAAAAAAATTCGTAAAATGATGGATTGGATATAGATTGGGTTAAATCAGCATTTGATCGCAAACGTATGGATTGAATTTTGATTGAATATCACCAATCCATGGATTGAATTGAAATTTTATAATTTGTAAAATTGTGAATCGAATATAAGTTAATATTCAATCCGCAAACACCCTTAAAGAGATCTAAAGAGTCTTTTGTCTCAAATTCCTCTTTGGCATTATTATATCAACCTTCCCCCCCCCCCCCCCGAAATTCTTAATTGTTGGTACTAAAAATAAAGTAGTTGATTTAGTCGCGTGAGCTGTAGTAAGGGCTCGATGCCATTATGTTGATAAAAAAATGGCTTGGCAATATTTTTTATTAACATAACGACACCGTTATTGTAGTTTCCACAGCTACATTAGCTGCTTTATTTTTAGTACCAACAATGAAGAATTGTTTTTCCTTCCGAATGATATTACTAAAGTAATGTCTTTATCATAATATTTTTGCTTCCCACTTTGGACATTTAGCAATAATTTTTTAGTAGACTTTCCAAAAATCTCTTTCATGTAGTTAGCAAGGAAATTTTAAGGCATGGGTACAAGACCCTTGACATGTAAGATTTATCACTTTTTAAGCTATCTTTCTAGTGTGTAACTAAATTTTTTGTTAGTACAAAATCAAATGTTAGAAAATTCATTTTTAGTCGGTAATTATATGAAAAAGGTTGATACAACTATTCTAATTATTCATCTGATTGGATCATTGACTAAGGTGCGGTTATCCTAAAACGGACTATGTAATATACTTTATCTACTAGGTTATATGCGGTTTTTACCAGAGATTTATATTATATCAATATATTTTTGTGTGATTCTGTTAAAGCATATACTCGAACGGTAAGTAGGGTCAAGAACAACAAATCTCTTTATGATAAACAGCTCCATTTTGCAAGTTAATTATGGGTAGGCAAGGGATAAAAATCTACTACCGGATTTATGATACATGAATGGGATAACAATAAAAACCCAATGGATCAAACTCCTTACCTTGTAACTCTTTCTGAGGTATCAAACGTAATGTAAGATAAGAATTTAATAGGCACTAAAGATGACTAATGCGCTAGATGGCACGTGGGATGACACAGCACAATATGCACATGGGCCAAGCCTAGAATTTAGGCATGTGGGCCTTAAAACACGGTACGATTAGAGATAGGTTGAAGTATGATATATGAAAAAATACGTAATACATATGCTTTATTGGTAGGCTAGCATGCGTCTCATGAGCCATCAATAACATATGAGCCAAAATATATCAAAGTAAAATTTTTAATAAAGAGTAAATATAAAATATAATTTTATAAATATCTTAAAATTAAATTTTTTAATTCATTTTTTTAGCGTAGACTTTTAAAAATTAATTTAAGTCTTAGTTTAAATAAATATTCTAATTTTTTATGTTTATAATTTATTAAATGAATAAATAAATATCATGATTTTAACAAATGAAATTATAAATATTATAATTTTATAAATGATAAATAAAATTTAATGACATTAATATTTTATTAATGAAATCATAACTTAGTTAATCGCTAATGGAGATATGTTTCATTTGTGGATGACATATTTTTCATATTTATACACAGAAAAATAAAATTATGAATGAAATATTTTTATGATAAATTAAAAATTACATTTTCATTCAATGGAATTTAATTATAATTATGATATTAGTACTTCTTATAATTGTTATTTTAGGATTGTAATTTTAATTTTTATTAATTATTATTTTGATTTATAGAATTAAATTTATGTATTGTGGTATTATGATTGGTTATTATGAAATTAAATATATAATTATAAAATTATGATAAATTAATAATAAAATATTAAATATTTTCTTAATAAAAATTATTATTATTGTTGTTGTTAGATTAATGGGCCTAAAAAAATACATCAGATACATAAATTTTAAATAAAGCACACCAGACGTAGAGTTTTTTGTTTTTGTTTTTTAAGTACATTGGATTTAAAAGAAAAAAATTAAAAAAAGTTGGTGAGCATTTTTAGACACCACCTGCTGCATGGCACAGGCCACAAGCCCTGGAGGGCCATTATTAATAGGGTGTCAGGTGACTAATGAAGCGCACGCGAAAAGCAAGTCGATTTGGATTTCTATGTAATAGAGAGTCCAATAGCTAGACGACGCGTGTACTAGGATAACGAGATCAATGCCTAATTGACGCGTATTCGAGGAGCCTTTGGTCTTCCTTTCCCCTTGCCTGTACACAGAGGAAGAACGAAAGGTAAAGCAGGGATTTTCACTGGTGTACCCAACGACGGTCCTGATCCTTATTTTTATTTTTGTCGGTCATGTCATTGAGCTCTAAAGGAGAAGTTCAAGAGAGACGATGATGAGATTCTTGGCGCCATTTTTTTTATGTAGTGTTTCATTCTTCTGGTTTAAAAATATTTCATGTGCCATCTTCTTAATAATTGGTGAGTTGAATTCTTAGTCCTTTGTCCAATCTTAGGTGTGATTTCGTCATTATACAAATCGTGATCGTAGCTTCCATGTGTGAGCTGAGATTCTGGTATCAGCATCAAGAATTACCACTTTAAAATATGATTATTAATGAAGTTGAGGTGATTGAAAAGAAGAGAATCAGTGTTGCCATCGTCACTACCTCATCACTCGTCGCCCTTACCGACCAATTTACATTATGTTGCCACCATCATGAATTAAACTAATAACCATCCATTTTTTTAAAAGACTTAGGTAATGCTAAAATAATTTATAATATTTACGTATATATATATATTTATTTATATTTTAATAAAGAGAGAGAAGTCGAGAGAGAGAAAGAAAGAAAGAGAAAGAGAAAGAGAGAGAAAGAGAGAGAGAGACCCGGATCCGACCCGAGCCGCGACCCGCGAATAGACCCGGCCGGATCTCTCAATTCCGGCCACCATTTTTGACGATCTTGGTACCAATTTGAAGCTCTCGAGATGTTGGTCGTATCCTTGCCATTCTCACTGCCGGAAAACAACCAGAACGCCGCCGGTAAAGCTCGAAAGTTTCGGCCAAAACACCCGTTCTTGCCGCCGTCGATTCAGCCGGAGTTTGGCCACGCTACCGGCTGGATTCCATTGCTCTCACCTCCAGCTTCCATTTCCGACCGGTCCCGTCATCTGAATCGGAGAGTCCGGTGAACGGCAGCTCAACGCGGCCTTAGGAAGCTCGATCCGGCTCCGTCACCGCGCGTGGGAGGATAACGAGATCAATGCCTAATTGACGCGTATTCGAGGAGCCTTTGGTCTTCCTTTCCCCTTGCGTTGATCGAAGTCCGGTCATTGTTGACCGGTGAGGGGCATTTTGATAAAGCTTGAGAATTTTAGGTTAAGAACGAATTTTTAAAAGTTGTGGGTAATTTGATAATTATGGATAAGGATAGTTAGGTAATTTGAGATTTCGATTAAATCGATAATTTTGATTTAGGTAATTTTAATTTTACACCTCGTCATGTAATTGATAATTTTAAAGGAGATAATTTAATAATTTAATATGTGGATACGTTATTAATTGATTAAATTAAGGATAAGTAATAATTTATGATCTTGAGGATTAAATTGGTAAATTATGATTTTGGTATATTTTAATTTTGAATTAGACATTTGTAATTTTTTCGAGGATATTTTCTTTTGGATAAATTAATAAATATATTTTGGGGACAATTAAGTAAAGTTTGATATCGAGAGTATTTTGGTAATTTTGGAAATAAGGATAATTTGGTAATTTTGGAGATAAGGATAATTTAGTAATTTTAAATGAAGTTATATTTAGTCAATTAATTGTATTTTATGTGATTAGTAATAATTTGCGATTTATTTGATTAGGGAGAATCTTATCGGATTTGGTGTGAGTGGAATATATAAAATCTATTTTCTCTGTGGATTATTATGATTTTTAATTATGATAAAACATGATTACAAATGAATTTTTAAATGCCTGATTTAAATGATTTTATGATGAATGGATTTTATCTTAATAATGTTGTTTATTATCGGAATTGCGTATGATAAATGATTTTATTTCTCATTTTGAATATATGCGTATTAATAATATTTTTAAAGAAAAGAAAATAGATTTTAAATGTTGTTGAGAATAAAAGAGAATGTGATTTCGAATATTATCGGATGTTTATGTATATGTGTATTTTCGATTGTTTTAGTCATTTTGTCTGTTTTGTGATGTGATGATATGAGATATAGGCGCTGGGGCGTCGAGATCACATAGAGGCTTTGGGCCGTGTCTTGGGCGCTTTTGTCCTTTGGGGACTATGCATGCATAATTATGATGATGAGAGACATCGAGATGATATGAGATATTATTTAAAATCCATCCAGGGGTATGATGGTTTCTTGATTGCTCGTCCGTTGAGGTCCAGGGTTATCCGTGTAGCTCAGGGGCATGATGGTTGCTTGATTACTCGTCGTTGAGGTCAGGATAGGATGAGATTATTTAAATTTACTCGTTTGGTGAAAGTTTTTAGTATTCGAAATTGATATTATATGTTGTGAATTTTCTTGATTCTACGCAAAGTATTTGGTGATGATTTCACATTGAGTATTTTTATACGATGTTATTATATACTTTAAGTTAGTAATTTGATTATAAATGTGAAGTGATTTATTAATATTTTCGTTTATGATTTGAGGTGTATTTAAAATTGATTATTTTAAGAATAGAGAATCAGTGTTTTATTGCCATTCTTTTTCGTTTTATTATATTTTTCACTACCTCATCATCAATAAATTTATTTGTAATTTGGTACGTGTTTGTCGCCCTGTAGAATATTTTGGATTGTATAATATTACAATTTAGAATAATTGTGTTTGGTATTAAAATAATTCGGATAATATTTGGTATTTATTGGGATATTGATTAACCAGTTGGTTGTATTTGAAATTATTTTAAGTGTTATCTTATTAATAATTTGGAAATTTCAAAAATATATACATTTTTTAAAAGACTAGTTATTAGTCGAATTCGATAGGTAATGCTAAAATAATTACTCTGAATTTTCTAAAAGATTAGACATAATGAATTTTCTAAAAGATTAGACATAATGAAAGTAATTGTATTCACTCTTATCAAACAGATAAGATGATCATAAATTTGTGCTTCTTTACCATGGTGTTAAGACAATTAATCTATATACGTTTATCCATTTGGTAAGTCCAAAGAGACAATAGGCTAGAAAATCGAAAACATATATGTATATATATGATGATGAATATTCTTTTTAAATGAACAACTAAATGTATGTTGAAAGAATCAACGAATTCAAAGAATAAGGGAACTTGAAAATATAAAGGGCAAAAATCAAGTTTTAGCATTTTGGAAGATCAGCCGGTGGAGGTGGCAGCTTTTGCTTGGGCCCCTTTCCATCATTCACAATCCAAGCCATCTTCAAGCCCCAGCTAGTGTGTACTTCCAAATGGCAATGCATGAACCAAACACCTGCTCATCAGTCACACAAATTAGTCACATGATGCTTGGTCTCCGAAAAGAAAACAAAATCATAGATATAATGCGAACGCTTTATCAAACTCTATAATTTAATAGCCTCAATTTTAAATTTACTATAAAATTATGTACTTTAATAATATATCTGTATAATTTTATTAAATCATATAATTTAACAATATATTTATATAAAAAAAACATATATAAGGATGATTCTATATATATATATATATATATAAATACTAGTCTGATCTAATATTCTATATTTTATTAAAGTTTGGGATGCGGACATGATTGGTGCTGATGATTGTTATTATACTATTAAAATATAATGCTTAATAGCTTTTCCAGACATTGATAAAGTCTCAGATACTGTAGAGAAACATAATTTTGATCATAACGATGCATCTAATTACCAACTTGTATAATCTTGTCATAATATATATAATTAATCAAATCTTAATTACCCACCTGGATTGTCAGCGAGAAAGCGAATGGCAACCCACCCACCTGATGGCACGCCCACAGTGTTCCGCTCAGCGGGGTCAACGAGGTTGAATTTAGCAGGGTCCTTGTTGGGGTCAAAATTGCCAAAGCCTTGAGCAACAACAAAGAAGTTAAAGCCATGAAGATGAAGAGGGTGGCTCTCAGCACCGATGATACTAGTGTCCTGCATCACCACCTCAACGCTTGTGTTGAAAGGCAGCATCACAACTTTTGTGCCGCTGCTCACCATAATATTTCTCGGCGGTATGCCCGTGTAATTGAATTTGAAAGGAGGGTTGGCGGGAAAATCAGTTGTGTACACTCCTTTGGATCTATTGAAGAAGTGAGCTTGAAGTAAAGCCACATTTGGCTGCACAAAAGAGACATTGTTAACAGAAGCTGCAAGCTTCGTGTTATTGGGTCCTTGGCAAGTTTGGTTTTGCGGGCAGGGGCTTAACCCTAGCCCAACAGTGAAGAAGAAGCGCCTGTCAACTTTCATTGGGACCTTAGCCGGGAACTTGGCCGTGGCCAAGCTACGGATTTTCTTACTAAGTTGCATGGCAAAGTTTGTGTCATTGAACTTCGGCAGTAGTGCCGCCGGTTTGAGGAGAGGAAGATTCTTGGTTGTGATGACGCTAGGTAGGTCGTATTCGAGAACGCCAGCAGTTGTGGTGTTGTCGAAGGATGCGGGGCCGGTGGCGTAAGGCCTTGCAGCGATGAGGAAGTTGGCATTAGGAGCCTTAGATTTGGCCTTGAGAAGGACATTGGTGGTTTGGCCTGGGGTGATGAGCACAACTTTTGTTTCTATGGGCTTCACGTAAACGGCGTCGGTTTCGACTACCGTTAAGGTGTGGTTAGCTATGCTGAAGAAAAGCTCATCATTGAGTGCAGCATTGATCAATCGGAGGAGGTAGGTTTTCCCGGGCTTCACCTTCAGCTTGAATGTGTCTGCATGAAATGCATGCATGTACACATAGTTATATAATATAAATTATAAGTGTTCATTAGGGTTTCTGTTATAAATTAAAAATGTGGATTTAGGGAAAATGAAGAATTCTTGACCGTCATGAATGAGTTGAAAAAACAAAAATCTACATATTCATTCAACAATCGGATACTCCAATTCAGAATATTTAATCTTTTTTTTTAGTTTGTCTTTGATTTTAATATGGTTAAAAATTCCTAATTGGAAGCTTAACTAAGTACCTTTTTTTGCATTTATCTTTTAATAATTTTCTATTACATGCCCGTGTATTTATGCTCCTTGGACTGTTAAAATTTAAGTGCCAGCATATTCTTATAGAAAAAATTAACAATTAATTAGTCAACAACCATTTTAAAAGACAGCACAAATATCAGCTCGGTGATAATGTTGTACCTTTGGCCGAGCAATTATAAAAGGGACCTGGGAGACCATTGATGGTAAAAGCATCAGAAATATTTGGTGCTCCTCCTGTCTGCAGAGCTTGGTTGATGATTGTTTCCGTGTCTGCTTTCCACCATTCTCCTATAATTCGAGGCAAAATGCTCATTGCTATTGCAAAACAAGAATGACAAAAAAGAATAATCTGATTTCAATTTGTTATGTATGTACCAAAAATGATGGGGACTTCTTCGAAGGGCTGGGGAAATGGATAAGAGGCATGCTGCTTGGGAAGGATAACAATCGGTCCATAGAGAGTTGCCCTAAGCCATGAGATGTGGGCATGCCAAAACAAAGTCCCTCGTTGGCCAGTAACAGTGAAATTGTACACGTAGGATTGTCCTGTTTGGATTGGGCACTGTGTGACATATGCAGGTCCATCTGCCCATCCGCTTCTCAGCTGCCGGACTCCATGCCTGTCACGTATAACTAATTAACATTAATGGTAAGATTAATTCTTAATGAACTGAAACTGATAAAAGACAAAGTGAAGATCGAGTTTCTTTCAAAATTTGTACCAGTGAAGAGTGACATTATACTTGACATTGTTAATCACTCTGATTAAGAGCCGGTCGCCTTCCCTTGCGATGATTCGAGGTCCCGGAAATTGGCCATTGACGGTCACAATGCTCTTTGTTTGGCACAATCTTGTAATATTTTGCATCTTAATCTGTGATGGATTAAGAAGAAAGATAAACACATCATGCAATAGTAAAAAAATGTTAGTCCCCATCATGAGCTTTCATATTAATGCACAACTTACATGAAATTTGTAGTGCCTGGTGATGCCTTCATGCTTTGCTAAAGCCAGCTCTGACAAATTCCACAGAGCTAAAAGCCCAATAAACATGGCCCTCAAAATGGCGGAATGAAGAAGAAGGCTAGGACCCATTTGGCTTCTGTTAATATTCTTTCTGATAATAAGCAATTGATGGAGAAACTGATAGCAGGGTATTAACTGTGGTTCAAATGACACAAAGATGAATAGATGATTGGATGAAGACAAAGAGACAAGAGGATATGTGTATATATAGTAAGAAACAAACGGTGGGTTAGTTAATAATTAATTTAGGTGACAGAAGATTGAGCTAATTTTGCTGACAGCTAATGGATTCAGCAACAAATTGCAGATTTGGTCATACTAGTTGCTGGTCATGTATTACTTTAGAGTGCTATCCAAGCCAGGTACTATTGTCTTAGATCAATTTTTATCGATAAGAAACAAACGGTGGCACTCGGTAAGAGTCAGTCAATTTTCACTAATATGGGTCAAATATCTAGGTCCTTTTGTTTTATGTGCTCTACAAATAAAGATATATTTTGTATATTTTTTTACCAAATAAATCGCTAACCAGTTCAAATAACCAACATATATCATTAATTGAATATTGATATACAAAGGCAAAGGCACATATGACATACGTATTCAATTGACACCCCCAATCATCGATTTAGTTGACTTTGGATTTAGTTGGTGTTTTTTTTTTTTTGGGTTTTTGGTCTAAAATCAAAATAAGATTAAATTAATATGAATTTTGAATAGAGTTAACTCAGTTGAATGTCTGAATTTGAATGATATTTATTTTTATTTGAATTGCTAAAAATATATCCTAAGTTGTTTTTTTAACCTACAAAATCTAAAAACTAATATTTTTTACATTCATACCCTTATAAATTATAAATGTTAAATAAATAATAAATATCTTAAAGAATATAAATAAGATAATGTATTACTAGTATTATTATAACATAAATCATATTTAATTAAATACAATTCTTTAATATTCTATATTATATATGTTAATCAATTTCATAAAAAAATGAAGATAAAGAACGCTAATTTGAAGAAAATAAAAAGATAAAAAATAATAGTCTACCATTATATATTATCACAACTTATATAGAGATGGGTGATAATGCTAATTATTAAATTTTATTTAGGTAGGGATGAAAATTAATTAATTAGATATGGATATTTTGGAGAATATATTTTAATGATGTCATTCAAACTTTTCAAATTAAGAAAAAAATTAACTTAATGACTTGATAGTTGAAAATTTCTATTAAATTGAAAAAATAAATAGATCTAATGACTTAACTGATTAAAATTAAATCCATTAAGTTGTTAAGTCAAAAAAATAAATAGCCCCTTATTTTTCTTTAAAAATTAAAAATTGACTACATCTCCTTGCTTCGGAATGATTTAGTTAAAAAAGAAAAAAAAAGGACTGAATTAATACTATAGACTACTTATTTTATTAGAAAAACCATCCATTAGATGATTAGAAGAGTATGCTAATGTCTAAGAAATTTTTCCAATCCCTTCATGTGCATACTTGAGGAAGGGAAAACTCTTAGGTACTTTTAAATTAGTGTTTCTTTTTCATTTACTCTTTACATATATACTTTAAGCAATCACGATAACATGCGTACATAAGTAGATAAGGAGTACCAAGAATCGTTTTGGTCATATGGTCGATTACACTATAATAGAATTGAGGTAGGACTTAGCATATCTTCTATTATTATACGTGGGGAAGAAAAAGTATTTCTGATTTGCATGATCCATTTGTTGATCCTGAAAATTTCTACAATAAAATTTGGTAGGTCACTAATATAATTTTCTATCCGCGATTTTGTTATTTCCTGAAATCATTTTACTGGATATAGGTATAGGATTCCTGGAATCTAGAAGGGATCCTTTGGATGGGTAGAAAAAGTAAAGTAAATATGGCTTTGAATGATTTACCTATATACAAAATAAGAACTATTCTAATTGAATAATTAAATAGCTTTTTACTTTGTCATTGAGTGATAAATCACTCTAAGTGACAAAGATATACTATTTAAATAAGAAATAAGTTAATATGTAAAAAATATACCCAGAACGACTGAAAAAATGAAAATGAGAACAAATATAATCATAGCATTATTATTATGAGCAAGCCCAAAGTCCTTGTAGACATAGCCAATTAGTAGTTCCCAACAGCGAGGTGAATGGAATCCAATACATAAATTAGTTATTAAAAGAATCGAAACATACAAATGAAACCTAACCATACATGACCTCCAATTAAATCTTCCAAATCATCCACACTAACAATCTATCCCTCTCCTCCAAAGAAGGATTTTAGTAAATAACCAAAAATAACACTTGTGCTAAGGGTAAAGTTGTTTTAATTATAAAAACCGAGGGAATTTGATGTTGTTATCCCATTATTAAAATGAAGGTATGTAGCAAAGAGAGGGTGTAATTGTGAATGAAAACGGAAAACTTTGATCGAATATAAACAAAAGTAGCATCGATTGATGGAATGGCAAATTAAAAATAACCTTATTAAACACAAGTTAATTATATTAGTGATGGAAAGGATTGACTTGAGAGTAAAAAGTGCGCACGGTTGCGTAGTAGCCTTCAATTTCTACGACCGTTGATACTTCATAATCAAGCTAAAAAGAAGGGGGGTGCACCATCCTTGTTAGCTCATAATCAAGCCAAAGAGAAAGGGGTTGCACCATCCTTGTTAGCTCTATATATTAATTGTCGGTTGTTCTTTAATCACTGTGCAGACGCACCTCTAACAGATTTTGACGTTAACCTTTTGTTCTTGCTTGGTTATTGGAGAAAATAGTACTTGTTGTAATAATTTTGATGCTTTTAGTAATAATTATCACGCCTAAAACACCAACAACGTTTTTTTTGTCATTTAATTATTTCATTTTGGCCTAAAACGTTTTAGAACATTTGAGATAGCGCGTAAGTAGTTGATGATATGATCAATCAAATAAAATTATTTAGTCACATATTTAGGGGCTTGAAGAAATTAATTAAAATTGGGATATAATGATCTTTCCTCTAATGAGAGATTTAACTAGATTATAAGATTTAATTAAATAAATAAGTTGAAAATTAATTAATGAAATGTAAGTCCTCTCATCAGCTCGATCGAATGGTTTTCAATTAATTTTTTTTTTTTATTGACAAGAGATTAGAGATGACCAATGATTAGGATGACACCAGCACAACACACTCCTTTACAATATAGCATAGTATGGTCATGCTTCATCAAGGTATATGGTGCGACACGACACACCAAGTGGGCCTATATTTTCAAGCATACTTACCTTTAAATACAACACGATTTGATATAGACCAAAGCACGACGCATGAAAAGAACTTACAAAAAACACAGTTAAAATTTTATAAGTAAATTTTATTTGAATTATACTGCTACAAATTATTTTAAAAGTAAATTGAATTGACCAACATTAAATCTAATAATATTTTAATATAAATGAATTTTTATCATTAATTAATGATGTGTTATTTTAAGTTATAAATAATTTTAAGTCATTAATTAAATTTGAATTGAATTTGTATTATCATTTAGTGTAATATTATTTTATTAATTTATGTTATTATTGTTGGTTTTATGTTGTCAAATGTAATAAATTGTTCAAATATATTTCTAATCAATTATTTAATGCAATTCAAAAAAAATTATTGGAAATATTATAATTTATCTAATTACTATTGCATATTATAATATATGAATTTGGATGATTGATGCTAAAAAATCGACTGGTATTTACATGAAATAAACAAGAAAGTGCTATGGATCAATAGCTGAAGAAAAAATAATGAGCTTGAATTGAAGTCCCATTCTTAAAATAAATTTATAATGAACATGAGTGCGAGTCTCATTACAAGTGAAAGCTTAATTCTATCTTTCAAGTAAAGGCAAACTAATTTGGAAAAAACAAGCGGGCTGGCTCGGCACAGTACGGCCCATGTCCCTTGCCAGGTTAACTTCCCAAAATTTCGGTACGGCACGACCGCAAACTCAATAGACTATGTCATGTCGACATACGTGTCCTTGTGAGTTTACTCCAAATGGATTACGCCGATTTGGTGTGGCTGCTTCGTCATCTCCAATATACATTTATTTAGATTTTACCTATGGGATACAAAGACTTAAAATATTAATTTTGACTGCAATAACATAATTTACTTAATATCAAATTAATTTTTTATTTAATAATTAATTTTATCTGCACAACACAAATAACTTATTTTATTAATTTTCGTAATCTCAAACTAATCTTATAGAACAAAACCTGGACCCAAATTGTGCAGTTTTGTCCATGAAGAATAATGAATCATTTTATTGCAACAATTAATCCAGCAAATATAGCACTCATTTGGGACAAGTTAAAGGCAGAACTCAAATTACACTCCATATAAAGTTCTTGAGTAGATCGCATATCATCCCATACATGGCAAAATTTGCGCAATTGCATGCATTCATGAGGAAACAAATATTGAATATTAAATAATTCCCTGAATTTTTAATTTCTTTGGAAATATTAATTATTGAAACTATTGCCTTTTTTTTTTTTTTTAGCTAAAAGCTTTGGGAGTGTATTGTTCTGACTGCTCGGCACCCAGGTGGCCTACGTAGCCAATTAAAGCCAAACATATATTTGGTAGCCTTTTCATGTTAATATTAATTTTAGAGCTAGGTGCTCTCTTGCTGTTTTGATATCTTTTCAATATAATGATCAAATTGTTAAAATAAAAAGTATTCCATGTCATTAATTCATTTATCGATTTTTTTATTAGCCAAAAATATTACTAGAAACTATCATTGAATTAACAATTCTTTTGCTGTAACAATGCGTTTAACACATTATATTATATATCGTATTAGTTATTTTGCATTATAATGTATTGCATTAAGATGCGTTAAATTATAATGCAATATCATGTTTGATGGAATATAAACTTTAGTATATGTAATAATATTTTATATCATTATTTATATTACTATTAATTTTAAGTCAACATTTTCAAACTTATTAATATTTAAAATGATCTATTGTTAATCATATTAAATTGTTAAATAATAATCAAATTTATATATTGATTATTGTAATATAATTAAATAACACATTATTTAGTTATGTTTTTAATATAATAAAAATAAAAACATAATATAATACTATTGAATAATAAAGTCTAAATTATTTTCATTTATAGTAATAATTATAATGTAAAAATAAAATAAAAATTAATATTATATTGAATTAAAAAATAGATTTATTTATTATTATACTAAAGTTTATTTTTTTTGGGGGGGGGGGGGGGGGGAGACCAATGCGACGGTTGCATTTTACATGAGGGGTGCTCGAAGCGCATACTACATTAGAACTTTAAATTTGTTATCTAATTACTTATTGGATAATGTCAAGAATCTATTTGAGTGGGTCGGTTCGGTTACCTCTGCGATCTTGGGCCCTTGTTTTGTCGAGCCGAATTTAGGCCGGAACCAAGCCCATGCTTTACCAAACCCGGTGATTAAATAATAATAATAACAACAACAACAAGTGACAACATGGATCATATTCGCTAATCAAAATAAATAAAAAAAAAATGTAACGAACTCAGCGGCACCCAAAAAAATAAAAAATAAAAAATAAAATGGCGAACTCTGTGGGTAGTACGCTGTGGGTGGCCTTTGGCTGTGGTGGTGTTTTTGGAAAGATAAGAAGGAGACTTGTTAAAAACATTATGGTTTTTCTCCTTTTAATTTATATTTTTATATTTTAAATTTAATAATAATTATATATATATATATATTTTTTTAGGAGTGAAGGGCATTTGGACATTCTAAGGGTGTTTTCAGAAAATTTAAAAAAATTCGGATTTTTTACAATCCAAATTGTCGTTAGTTGGCAATGCTAAAGGGAAGTACAAAACAAGAGTGGCGGAACCAGAGGATTTAATTGTTAATTTTGCCAGCAAGCACATCTGCTGAATGAATAATGATTGATTACAGCAAGTTGGACCCAAAAGTCAGCAGATGGTGCCATTAGTTAATGGACGCGTCAAAGATAACGGAGAGGATTTTTTTCACATGAGAACCTGATTGGCCAAACCGACACTCGGACTCCCACCACTAACAGCGACAAACCCGTATCACCCACGCACAAGGCGGATACTGGACCGCTTGTCCGCATTGTCGTCCGTGCAAACACAATAAGAAAATAATAAAGAATATAAATCCAAACTCGCGGTCACAAGTACCTACCTCGTAGTCTAAGATTCCGACTTACCTCAACAACAGTGGTTAATACTACAAATTTCATTCGATTGAAAAGGAACCCGACATTATTACATTCTGTATTGTTCAATTCAGTTTCATTGATTTAGAGAAATGAGTGTCGTCATCATTCAATTAGAATTAAATTAAAAAAATTTTGCTTTTTTTTTTCTTTTATCATCTCTACCTTTTTTTATTGAGTTTGTGAACAGAATTTGGAATGTATCCAAATATTTGTGCACGCAATACAGTTAAATGATAAGAAGTTAAATGGAGAAAAATGATAAATATTGATGATGGAGTTGCCAAATATCAAATCCAAACTTTATGCTGTCGATTTCGCGTCATTGATGCGAACGAACACTTACGGAGATAAAGTGTTGACAACTGGCAAGAATTTGTTCGTTGACTAACACAGAGCGTGCTGCTCCATTCGGATTAATACGTGTAGAAACACTCGGTACAAACCTAGCGGTGCAGAGCCGTCGGTAACAAAAGGTGAAATGCTATTTGAAGTTAATAAGCTAGTCATTAAATTTATTTTTTAATTTTTATTACCAAGTTATCTCTAAAGTAAATTATAATTTAACTAAGAAATTGTAATTTAATGGAATTCAAGAAATTATAATTGAATGAAATTCTTCTGCTCCGGGTTCAGAAGCAGAATAAGAACGGAGAAATTTATATCAAATCCCTCCAACCCAAGGTTATCTCTTCGAATATACGATTTTAGTTTAAAAAAATATTTTTTTTTTAATTTTTGTTTTTTGTTTTTGGAGATTTACAAAAGCATGCTTAAGCACCCGCATCAATTACTGAAGCAATATTAACGATTTCTTTAAGATAAAACAAAATTATGCCAAATTGCAAAAACACTTATATCTACGGTGGATTCGCAATACCCAATGAGTCAATTTAACTTTCTTCAACGCCTGAGACTTGTCAGTCTGTTGAGTGATTGAATTTGCTATTTAGTATTATTTAGATACACGTACATTTAAGGCAGTGGGCTGATAGCCATTGGTGACCCATCCTCTCTTATGTGAGAATCGAATGGAATTTATGTATAATTCAATTGATTATTAAAAAAAAATCTCAATTGATTTATTAAAAAAATTGAACCTATATGATTTAAATTTTTTTTTAGACTTTCCTACATTGTGAAATTTTATATTAAAAAATTACTCTCTCTCTCTCTCTCTCGCTATGTGTGTGTGTATATATATATATATATATATATATAATACATGTACATTTGATTATAGGTTGAATATTTTTTGAGAAAGATTCAATGATAAAAGGTTATGAGATTTTTGTTGGGGAGTACAAATAAAATTGGAGTAAGCTGTTGAGAATTTGGATAAAATCATAAAACTAGAAAGAGTGGATGCTGGAAAATTTTATAACAATAATATTAGTAACCTTATATTGGATAGTTTAGTGGGATAAAGTAGAACATAAATTTTAAAATTTAAAAATAGATCTTATTGAATATATAGATTTATTGAATACTCTGATAAGTTCAAATAACCCCACATGTTAACAAATTAAACTGTAAAATATGTGTTTGCCACCTAACTCGGGTAGGCATTGGGCTTGTTGCCCATTACCCATGCCCTTCAAAAAACTTTGTATGGATTTCTATCCAAGTCGCACTTTGGGATTTTAGCTCTCTTCTAAAATTTAAAGTTATGCCGTGATAGATATCTTTGATTGGAGTAGATTTGGCTTTAATGTGAAGATAGAAATCTAAGCTACGGTGTAATTAGGCGGGGATAGCTATATCTTCTATTAATGTGAATGGAATATATATATATTTTAATATAAGAGTAAAAATTTAATCTATGTCATAACAGAAGTAATATGTATTTAATGATTATAACTTATGAGTACCTATTTAATCCATAAATTTTTATAATAACCTTTGTTTGATATTTGTTTAATTTTTTAGTAGAATTTTTGAAGTTGAATAAATTATTTTGGCTTTATTAGTAAAAATTTAAATTTTGAGATTTGAAAATAGACGTTGAAAAGAATTTTTTAAATATTAAAATATATAAATATTATTTATTTATTTAATAATTATATTTCATTATTTTCATAACATAATTTTAAAAAATTTATTTATTAAAATGATTTTATAAAGTTTTAATAAAAATTCTCATTCACAACTAAATAATTAAAAATTTTTAAATAAAAACACTACTAATAAAATTTAAATTTTATTTAAAAAATTGTAACAAGCACACGATTAATCTAAATTATCCGTATATTCTTAGTTAAAAAAAATCATTAGAATTTTATAATAATATACATTTCAGTGTCAAAAAGAAATAACGTGTGTAATTTATACAAAATCATGTTAAAAAAATAATATATAATAATATGAATTGCTTAGAGAATATAAAAATTTTAATACTCACGGATATAGGCGTATCGCGTTGTGCTCCCCGTAGAAGATATTTTATTTATTTGTGAGTAGGTTGTCGGTGCATTCTATCTCATTGTTGTACCAATGCACCAACATCTGCTTCAAATAAAATAAAAAAATAAAAAAATAAAAAAAAACACACACGCCAAAATCATTTTATTAACGCCGTATGCTTTCAGGACCTATTTTCCTTCTTAATTGTGTGTCCAACCGAGATGCCCTTGAATTCTTCCTTCCTTTCATTCTTTTTTTTTTTGGTTAAAAAAATTAAAAATCCAATCAAGGGGAAAAAAAAAAAAGGAAAAACCGAAACAAAAGGTGTGATTATGAATGAAACAATTGTTAAGCGTGTATAAGACGCGTGTGTTATACTCTTTTAAGTCCCGTGATAAAGACCACTCGTTGTTGTTACATGTTAGCATGCCGAGACAGTCATAAAATGGTGTACAAGTTAGAGCTTCAGTTCCACCCAGTATTCCCCTTCCAATGAAAAGCTAACAAGTTCTTTTGTAGCAGGAGAAACGACCAAATGAACAAAAAGAAACAAAATTCTTCATTACCGTAATACCCTCCAGTTTTAAAATAGTTTTCTTGGGTTTCGGAGGAGAATTTTTTTTCCATTTGAGGGCATTTTAGTCAAATCGACGTAGATAATAAACACGAAAAAAAATAAATATTTAAATATCAGAACCAATATCAGTGTCCCGGTGTCCCCACCACTATAGATCGTGCTGTCTCCGCCCTCCAAATGCTTTTGATCAAGCGAATACACTGTACAGAAAGCAAAGTATTTTCTTTTTCTTCACACGCACTTGCTTTGTTTTACTCTCTCACAGTCTCTCACTGTCGTCTCATAAATCCAAATCTAGGCTTTTGCAACGGCGGCAATGCCGCCATCTCCGTATTTCTACTCATTCGCTCTGTTCATTTCTCTATCCTTCCTCTTCTTCTTGTACGGTCCTCACATCCTCCCCCTCAAACACGCGCCGACTTCGCACATTTCCCTCGCCGACGACCTCGAAGACCTCTCTCTCTTCCGGAACGCCACTCTCTCGGCGTCCTCCTCACGCGCCTCCTCCAAAGTCTCCCATCTCTCCTTCTCAAACGCTCGGCCAAAAATCGCCTTCCTCTTCCTCACAAACTCCGATCTCGTCTTCGCCCCGTTGTGGTCCCAATTCTTCTCCGGCAACGAACGCCTCTACAACATATACGTCCACGCCGATCCCTCCTCCAAACTCTCGGACACTCACAAGCTCTTCCAAAACCGGTTCATACCGTCCAAGAGAACCGAGCGCGCGTCGGCCACACTCATCTCCGCCGCGCGTAGGCTCATGGCCAACGCCATCCTCGACGATCCATTGAATCTGTACTTTGCACTTATCTCCCAATCTTGCATTCCCCTTCACTCTTTCAGATTCATCTACCGCTCCCTCTTCGGGAACTCGATCAGAGTCCTGAACGCCTTCTCGACGCAATCCAAACACAAGAGCTTCATCGAGATCCTCTCACGAGATCCGAACCTTGCCGAGCGGTACAGCGCGCGTGGCCGGAAAGTGATGCTGCCGGAGGTCCCGTTCGAGAAGTTCAGAGTCGGATCTCAGTTTTTCATCCTGGCGAAACGACACGCGTTGCTCGTGCTGAAGGATCGGAAGCTGTGGAAGAAATTTAAGCTGCCGTGTCTGAATGTTCATTCATGTTATCCCGAGGAGCATTACTTTCCGACATTATTGTCGATGAAGGATCCAGAAGGTTGCAGTCATTATACGCTGACGAGAGTGAACTGGACCGACAGCGTCGACGGCCATCCTCATACTTACAACGCCGGCGAGATCTCGCCAGAGCTTATTCACACTCTGAGGCAATCCAATTCCAGTGACTCTTATTTTTTTGCCAGGAAGTTCTCTCCGGATTGCTTAAAGCCATTGATGAAGATTGCATCTAAAGTTATTTTCAGAGATTGAATTGACCCCATTTCTAGGTAAGCTCATTGTTATTGCCATTTTCTTTTAATTTAATTCATCACTAATTTTATTACTTTTTAATAAGCTTTTTAGTTGAGCTAATTAGTGTGAATAGATATATCCCATTTTTTAATAATTGGATTATTTCACTTTCATTTTTTTAAAATTTAAATTCAAATGATTTTTTTATGAGGTTATTATTTGTGATGTTAAGGTCTGAGGATATTATAATACCAGAAAATCCGGATCTTTCAATTTAATTAGTCAGGTTGAGGCTGTTTTGGCAGCTAATTGAGGAAATTTTTTTTTTCTTTGGCTGCTTGTTGCTTGTTGTAACTCTATGCAAATACTAGATTACTTTACTTATCTAATTGCTCGTCGATACTTCACATGTTACATGTACATTTAGCCGAAAGAATAAGCTAATATAACTTATTTTTCCTAATGCATGTTTTACTAACGTATAATGTCATGCTTCTAATATTTGATATTAACTAGTGATAGAAACTAATATTTTTTTTTTTGTTGATAATAAATGTTACCTACAGAATATTAGCTGGATCCTTTTCTGTATGACATTATTTTTTTTTTAACTTATAACAGTATATGAATAGAGCACAGTTCATCAATTGACAGCAGAATAAGCAACTGATTAATTTCAAATGTTATAGATATAATATTATATGTTATAAGTGTGACGTTGTATGCTACTAAAAGAAATTTGACAATGATATTACATTGTGTAACATTCAATGTTATACTTGTAATATATAATATTATATTATATTAATAACATCTGATATAATTGGTTAAAAAGTGTTTTTTTTTTAATCACATTTAAATGCTAGTAATATGATAATATTACAAGAAATGATATTTAAATGAAAGTATGACAAAATGATCATAAAAAATTTTGTCTTTTTATGAATTTGGAGAATTTTTTAAAGTAAAATTAACAAAGCAAAATCTCTAAATTCATGAGAAGTCAAAATTTTTTGTTTTCATCTTAGCATGCATTTGTTTAATATCATTAACAATATATTATCTGTTACAAATAAGCCATGTTTTTTAATTATTGTAGAGATCATAAGCCAGCAACCTACATAGGATGACTGTGGCTATGTTCTAATCTTGTGAATTAGGTAATGTGATGCCTTGTCATTTATTTAAAAACTTTAATTGCTAAAGTTTTTAGATTTAGATCAAAAGGAATTATGCAATTGTAAAAATATTATGGGAGATGGGCCACCATTAGGTTTAGATTAGGCATAACTTTTTGGACAGGCACCTTGTTTTTGTGGTCCAAACTGCATTATCATGCGACTAGCTGGTCAAATTTGAAGTTTGGATCCATTTCAATGCAATTTGGAAGTCCCGCCAAGTAGTTTTAGTTTGAAAGGAATCTTACTTACAAGTGTGTTTCTAGGATACAGCAATTATGATAATCACATTTACAGTTTATATGAGTTATAGCTCCTCTCACTTTCAGTTACAACTCTCACTTTCTATTATAAATTTTAATTTTTTTCTAATAAATTTTAAAATTATTTTTGTTACAGATTCCAACTTCAACTTAAGCAATAAAAAATTTTACAATTTTGTAACAAAAGTATTTAGGTCGTTTAACAAAAGAATTTGAGACTTGTAACGAAAAGTGGAAGAGCAGTACCACACGATTGTTTTATGGTAGCTACCATAAATTGTGTTTCTAAGGCATTTTTATAAAACTGTGTGGTAGCCGCTTTTGTAAAAACTTATTAATTAAATGTTTTATACAAAAATGCTTCTGTCGCATATGTTTTACTTTAGTTTTATTTTATATATAATTAAGTTAAGGAATCAATCTGAACATTACTGGTATGTTGGGAAACATTAACAGGGAGATAAAGGAGCCTTATATTCTTGTCAAATAAGTACTGAAAGCATTAGAATAGAATATAAAACAATATCATGTTATAAATGACATATTAATAGGGATATTGAAATGGGGAATTTAACTGAACATGATGAAAAAGAGAAAGATTAGGGGATGTATAATGAAACATTAAACGTTAAACTACTGATGACACAAAAGTGCCATTACTAGTTATATGGCTCTGACAAAATTTATTTTTATTTTCAGGAATGCTAAGAATGGAGGGAGTTTGTGCGTGGGGAATAAGGTCCTTTCACAGCCTGCTTCTTCTTTTGTATAGTTGTAGTATTGTAGTTGTGTTGCTTTTTTTCTTGTCCCCTTCAATTTTCCTTTTTCTTGTTAAATTAAAATGGACAGGTGGAGCTTAGAGTGGAGTGTTAAAAGAGCAATGCCAAGGCAAAGGCCTATTGCCTTTTTCTCTTATTCTCTCTCTCTCTCTCACACACACACACACACACACACTTTTTCCCCCAATCAATCTCCCATTTGCTCTTCCACCATATCCTTTGTATATGTTATACATAATATTATTAAATATAATCCAATTACAGTCGGAAAATGCAATGTATCGCCATGTCTTTTTTATTAGGCTCTTCTCCCCGTTATCTAAGTTGTGCATTTTTTTTTTCTCGTCTACGCTTTTCTCATCATGGAGAGTATGGAGTTGAAGTTTTCGTTCTGAGATTTTTTCTCCATGAATATATTTATTTAGGATCCGCTGCACCATAGGTATTTCCATTTATATATTATTGTCAGGTAGTCGTTTTGTATATTTATTCATAATTTTGCTATAACGTTATCGATTCCCTTGATAATAATACAATCGTTTCTGTATGACGGGATATGTGGTTTAATTATTTGTGAAAATTATTTCTAGTAATTACATTACGCTATTATACAAAATTTATATACACGATTGTTTTAGCCTAAAATTTAAAGGAGGTTAAAACTCCGTCTGTGATTCGGTCCTTGGCCACTTGAAGTTTTATTGGAGAAAGTCCAAGTAAAACAGAGATCCATAGCTAAGCCTGCTTAGGGGCCCAGCCCCTAATAACAAAATATTTGAAACAGAATTTTAATTCTCTTCTTCTCTAGCTCAAGACTTATGACGGATCTCGAATGAATGATGGTGTGGTCAAATGTCTAAAATCTTTAGAAGTTCTTATTCTTGTTGAAATTTGGGAACTTTCTGTATAAAGAAAGAATATGTCAACTTTCGAGGCGTTTTAAGATACATATATTGTAAGTGTATTACTATTCGGGTAAGTGTTTGGAACCATGAAAATACTCTTTGTACCCATTTTCAAATAAATAATTTTATTATTTAAACGTCCACAAGTAAAATTACCAAAAAGAAATAATTTAATTTCAAAAATCTTACTCGCTCTTTGCACACACCCAAAAAGTTCCAGCTCTATTTATGTGTAAAACTTGACTTTTTGTCTTAGCACCGTTATGTAATTAAATATATAACTTTATTGTGTTATTATATTTGTAATTTAAGGGCAAATTGAGATGGCAACTTCTCAGGAGACTTCGTTTGTCTTGCGTGGAAAAGATTATTACTTTCCATCTGGTGGTGAACTTTGCATGCAAGATAAGCAGCTAGTCACATAACAACCTTACGTTCATCTCGGTCTCATTTTCTTGAGTTCCATTGCTCTGGAATTCACCGTTACAGTTATCTTTTAAAATTATGATTTCACCTAGTTATCACTGTATTACTTTTTTATATTCCCTAAAATTATAAAGTAGTATACATGGATTAATATACTCTCTTGAACTTTTAAAAATTCTCGTGCCAACTGTTCTTTAGTGTTAGTATATGATTGGTATTTAACCATCTTTATTTTT
The DNA here is from genome assembly GCA_030449875.1 of Aegle marmelos. Taxonomy (NCBI): domain Eukaryota; kingdom Viridiplantae; phylum Streptophyta; class Magnoliopsida; order Sapindales; family Rutaceae; genus Aegle; species Aegle marmelos. The sequence goes on from JASUUL010000143.1 coordinate 18,798,385, forward strand.
CAATTTACTAAGCACCAATCACTCAAATGAATATTTGTTTGGAGAAATATCATCCTAATCCTGTGTCCTTACGTTCAATTTTTTATCATTTGCTGGTACAATCCATCCCGCGCCAATATTAACAAGAGGGTCAATAATATTCTCAAGTTCATAATCCATCAATCAAAGCAGGTCAAACGAAGCTACAACACAAGAGTCATTAGGCCATGACAATGCCCTACGGTGCCTGTGGTCCTTATTCTCTGAACCCATCTTTCGACAGGCTTGTTGACCACACCACTCAGTTAGCTCGTAGTTCTTACTCTCCGAACTGAACTCACGCTTCAGCCTTTCTGAACAGGACACATAACAAGATAAAAATTCCGCCGAGGAAAAAAAAAATAAAAGAAAGGGGAAAAAATAGAGTAGAATAAATTATCATCCGAAAATTTATTTGCTTCTCGAACAACTTTGGTTCCATACCTTATGTAAAAGAAAAAAAAGTTTTGTTTTCGCTTAATATGCAATTGCTCTTGATAGTCACTTTCCCAACACCTTATCCGAAATGAACCGTTTTGCTTGCGAAACTTTGATTATATCATGAACCAAAAACCGTCATAATTCAAACAATTCTAATAAAACGGTAGATAGCATGGCAAATGAAATCACTGTAATACGTTAGATATAGCCAGACAATCGTATAAAAGTATAATTTATTAGATTCAAGATAAAAATTCATCTGCCAACAACCATTCGTCGACAATTTCCAATGGGATTAAAATAATGATCGTATTTAAACTGTTTAAAAAGGCCAAAAAAAAAAAAAGAAGAAATTAATGAACGAATTCTTTTCGACATCTATTGTACATGCAATCAACCGATAGAATCACGACGCACTAAAACTTCTAAGTCTGCAAATCAAGGCCAGTTCCCTCGAATTTCTTGCATGTAATTTCATCCAAACCCTGCTTCATCTCATCCGTAAAACATTTCTGCCAGTCCCCCACGTTGCCCAGCCTAAAAAAGGAACTGTTTGGCACTCCGGAATCCGAAAGCTTTCCATTTTTGTTAACCTCCAAATTCTTAAGCCTCTCAAAACTCGATCTCCACAGCACCCTGTCCACCTCAGCATTATCTTCATCACCAAATGGCTGACCAAGAAATGAAGCCAGCTTCCTCACTTCTCCTCTGGGATCTCTTTTTAGGTCTTCATATTTCAAGAACAGCAGCTTGTTCTGGTTCTTTAAGCTCTCCTGCCAGTACTCTAAGACATGATCATGAAATGGCCCAAATAAATGAACCCCTTTAACGAAAGAATCGTAGGCTTTTTCTAACGGATATGGCTCCGTATTGGGTGGTAAAATTTGGTTAAAGAAATGCCATGTTGAAACAAAAGTGTCCTTAGGGTTTCGAGCTATGTAAACGATCTTGCACTCGGAGTTCTTGATCGATTCTGGCAAGGCACTGTAGGGCAAATGGGTGTTAAAAATTCTAGGAGATTGCATATCTTTCAGCGTAGATTGTAAATTAAAGTAGTACAAATATTCCAAGCACTTTATATGATCATGAGGATTTTTTACTTCAAGCTGGTCAATTTCATCATCATCATTTTTGCGTTGGTTTCCCATAATGCAAATGCAAAGGGCCTTAAGCCAAGTGGTTCCTGTTTTCATAGAAGAAGCCAAGATTACATCGTCAGAAAGAGACTTGAATTCGGATTTGAAGGCTAACATACCTGGAATCACATCGCCGCTGTACCAATATCCATCCAGTTGGTAAAGGTCAAGAATTTCCCAGAATTTTTCTTTGGGATATTCATCAAGTAACAAACCTTCTTCTTGGCAGGCCATGTATTGAAAATTTCAATGAGAGAAAATTAATGAGTTTTAGTTACGACGTCTTCTTTGTCGACTACATATTTATATAGACAATTTATTGGGGTACTCTTCTGGAATTTGAAATCAACGCTCAGCTGTGTTGTGCAGAAATTTTAATAAATTGCTGCCATGTGGGCATTTGTATTAGTGTATGGTCCAAAATAAAAAATGTTCAGCTCAACACTGAATTTATATCTGTTTAGATGAGCTATTACGAAATTGTAAAGGTAGTGTGCTACGCGCTCATTAGTAGTAATGTATGTGCGGGTGAAGAAAATAGAAAATTCGAAAAAAATTTTGTAGACCGTAAGTTAGGCAGCTTGCTGGATGCTTAATTAATACAAAACTTCTGTTACTTGTAATTAACTATGTTGATAGTCAATTTAGAAAATATAAATTGTTAATTAGGCAGCTGGCTGGATGCTTAAAATTAATACACACGCAACTTATTTGTTACTTGCAAATATATTATATGATTAAAATCAATTTAACATACTCTCAGTTCCATGTGCAGAAGGATTAAATATTTTTCCATAACTTGATGAGATGATAAAACCATTTCCTTTCCCTTATTGGTCCACTAGATGAAACTGAATTCACCTGTATAGAATTGCAAGGCCTCTCTTAGTTCAAGAAGTGCTTTTATATCATACAGTTTTTGTACTAATTAAATCAATTGCAATTAAGCTCTCTCTCTCTCTCTCTCTCTGTGTGTGTGTGTGTGTGTGTGTGTGTGTGTGTGTGTGTGTGTAACTAAAAAAATTATAAATATAATGTAGAAATTGTGAAATTAAAATGTAATCTTTAACTTATGAAACCCCAAAATGTAATTAGAATTGATATATAAAATTGTGAAAATTTGTGTAATACTTCTATAGTATCCAAATTAAACAAGAAGGATTGTTTGGAAAAAATTATGAACAGTAGCATAAATCTCTATTTTTTATTTTTCTTTGATGTTTTAATAACATTGCTCATATATAATAAAATAGAGAATAATGTTATGTTTATTTAGTTAGGATATTTACTTTATATCTCAATTAAGATGATAAATGATGTGTTACTATTTGATTGACTCAAGTGATGTTTAATTATCAAGGCTTATCATTTCTAATTTAAATAATGAAATTGTATGAATGACATATCAGTTAGAATATAAACTAAGTATCTCAAATAACATCACTCTAAAATAAAATAAAATATGTCCATATCACATTCTCATTGCTGGCTATAAGAGATTCCAATGTTCACATGGTCCATCCATTCGGAGTTGACCTCCAAACATTTTTAAATATGAGTACTATTTGTCCATTTTTTGGAAAAGCATTTTAAGAGTCAACTAGTATCCTAAATTATTTATTATACCACACATAATACATGGCTAGACGTGAATAGATATGGTGATATATGCTGATTTTTAATTTGCAATTTGAGATATAATAAATTATTTATTGATCTATCACACATATATAAGGATGCTTAGCTTGTTGTGTTGACAAGATAAATAATAAAAAGTATCATAACTACACATAAAATTAATGACTGTTATCGTTAGCAAGGGTTACGTTTTGTTGTTTATCATGTATAGGGAAAAAGACACACAAAAGGCTAAAACTCATTATTTACTTAAATATACATGTAGGCGAGTTTAAAAAATCCTCTAAAAGTTTCTTTTTTAGTATTATGTGCTTGGATTATATGTGGTAAAAAAAAATTGATTTTAATAAATGCAATAATAATAATATAATAATAATATCAGCAACATCAACAATAATAAATTCATTTAACAAACTAATAATATATATTTAATGTTTTGACATTAAAAATAAATTTCAGAATGTCAATTATTTATTTATTATATTTATTGAATCAAATATATGTAGTTAAAAAGTTTAAATAAATCCTTCGGTTAAATAATTGAATATTAATAAAATCTATCAAATAGATTAATAATGTTAAAATATTTTTTGATTAGTATTCAAAATAATTTTAAAAAGTGCATATGTATGTGATACTTATTTTAACATTTTAATTCTTTTTTATCATAAAACAATAAAAATTAAATTTTGGGTTAACAAATTTTAATATTTAAAATTTGTTTGGCAGATTAATAATTGAAAATAAGCCAGGAATTTAAATAGGTCTGTGAACTATATTGGAATCATAACTTTTGTAAAAGATACTTCAATGATTAAGGACGTGATTTTGGTGAACTGAAGAAGAAGGCAAGTGAAATTTTGAAGGAATCCGATTATTTCAAACGCCATAAAATCCTGTTTTGATTTTTGGAGGGAGACCAGATCTGTTTAATGTCTGGGTAAATGTTGACCATCTATATAAAGTAGGGAAAAAAACTAAGAGAAAAGAGATGCAAAATTATTAGATAAGCATCCATACCTGCATGTTTTAAACTCAAATGATCTTCAATGAGGTAATTCTATATTTACTTAAAATACTTAATTTATATGTCAACTGATATGTTATTAATAAAAATTCACCATTTAAATTTAATAATTAACTATCACATAAACCAATCAAATAATATTACATCATTTACCGCATCAGTCAGTATTCAGATTAAATATCTAAACTAAATAGATATAACATTATTGTATTCAATATCCCTCTCCGGAAAACGTTTAGTGCGATTCAAATCGGTTTATATCCGTCTTGCTTCTAAATTCAGCCAAAAAAAAATATACTACATTTTTTCTCTTTGTGCCACTTATGACAATTATGAGCATTATCTTCAATTGCTTCTAAACAAAGAGCATACGAGCTATGCTCAATCACCATCTTTTTTTTTTTTGTTAAATTCTATTTACAAGTTACAGAGAAAGAACAATAATTCAAACACAACACCCAATCCCAATCATCAACAAGTCCTCAAAATCAAAATAAGATGATGTCAAAAAGAACTTTTAGACCAAATATTAGTTGGTCCTATATTAACAAATGGTATATATATATATACACACACAAGCGCGCGTGTGTGCCCGCAATCCATCATCATCAGAGATCAAAATATTGGAACTTAAGATATTGCGTATAATAATTGAAATAACTAGTACTATTATTTCTCAACAATAAAATTCATTTTGAAAAAGAAAGGGATGGTAATGGGAGGGGAAGGGAAGGAATGGATACCCCTATATCCATCCTGGATACTCTACCTATATCTCCATCTTTTTCCCATCCCCTTTAAAGCTACTTGAGTGGAGGGGATGAGGATATCTGGATAATAAAATTGATTCCCAAGGGTACCCCATCCTTGAATAATTGATAATTTTATTTTTTAATTTTGATTTAATCATACTAAAGTAAAAGTATAAAATTGTATTAGCAACACAAAAACATCAAAATAAAATAATTAATCAAAATTATTTCCATGAAACTAAATAAACATTATTAAAATTATAAAATAATCATGAAATTAAGCAAAAGTAGAGCCTCAAGGTTTAACACATGTATAAAAGTCACATGGTATAAATCAGTAACAAAATTGTCTTTGTCAATCTTGAAGAGTTTATATTAGATGTTATATATTCCAATATTTGTTATTTACAGCCACACCATTACATTTTAATTTTAAATGCGTTTACTATGAAATTTTAAAGAAATAAAATTAAAATTAAAATTAAAATGAGAAAATAGGGGTGGAGTGTGAATTTCATTAAATCCCTATCCCTGCCTCAAATAAAATATTAACTAATAAATTATCTACATCCTTTTTTCGAATAAGAAACTGAGTATTAAATTATATTAATACCCTCCTTGAATAGAGAAAATTCATTAGAGCCTTCATCCTTGTGGAGATTTTCTGCCAACCCTATTCACCATAGATTATGTCCAACAGTTTTATCAAAATACCTTATGAACTAATGCATATAAAATAATGTATCTGATATAAAGTCTTGTAACATAATTTTATAATGATTTTTGTTTACTGTGCACATGTTGAACTGATATACAATTAATATAAGACTTTATCTACAACTTGCATAACTAGTGCAGCTTGCGTAAGATATAGCGTGCTTTGAGTAGTAGTTGAGATTTTGATAAGATGGTATGGGTGTGTGATTGATATATGATGCTATTTCTAAGTTTTGAACTGTGAATTTGGGCTAAGTTTGACTTTAACGTTTTATTTTGTGGCTTGCTCTTTGTCTTCGAGCTATGTTTCTTTCAATACATGTACCATTAGGCGTAACACATTTTGTGATTGCTGAATTCGATGGTCGATATTTTAAATTTTTTTTAATTACAAAAACGCGTTTATTATTTCTTGTATTAATAAAAAAGAATTTGAAAGAATGTATGCACGGTTTCTAAAGAGAATGAATGTATGGTTTCTAAATCTATAGCAAGTGCTTTTTTATTTTATTTTTTGGAAATTAACAAATTGTTAAAATCGAAAGAGCATAAATTGATTTTTGCAACTAACTTACATTATATGTTTAAAAATTGTTGGCCATGTGTATTATCTTTTCATTAGTATGTTACTGCTATTTAATTTATTAATAAGGTCAAAAGATGCAGAAGGTATAAATTCTAAGGCCAATGGATTCCCTCGGTTTACTATCTTGTTTTATTGTCTTTCCGGTGAGTTGTTTAAAAATTGTTGGCCATGTGTATTATCTTTTCATTAGTATGTTACTGCTATTTAATTTATTAATAAGGTCAAAAGATGCAGAAGGTATTATCTTTTCTAAGGCCAATGGATTCCCTCGGTTTACTATCTTGTTTTATTGTCTTTCCGGTGAGTTGTTTATTACTTTTTAGTTTTATTATATATATAGCCCTTATTAAAAAAAAAAAAGGGTGGGGGGGGGGGGGGGGGATTCTTGAACCCTTTCGAGCTAATGTCATCTCCAGCTACTAATGGAAACAACAACCTTAGTTGCCATCTGTATATCTAGGTTAATTGTAAGTTTTGTTAGCTATACCTTATATACCACTTTTGAGCAACCCTCTCAACAACTAAGAGATGCATTCGAGTAACACAAATCAAAATTACAAAAATCAGCAATTTCTACTCTATCAGATTTGACTGAACAAATCTCATTGGAAGTAGTTATGTATATCGTATGTTAATATTTAACAGGAAGATAAGGGGCTCACAATATTGAAAATAGACAAAAACTCCTATATACTCATCATGTGGACCTAAGTCGTTCGTTACTCATAATGAAGAGAACTCTAAATTAATAATCTTTCGCTATAAATATTTTTATAAAGTACTATATATTTTTATAAAAATATGATGCATTACGTTTTCTTTTAATAGCATATTGAGAGCAATAAACAACAACGCTTGCCAAATTTATTTCTTATTACTCACTATAGTGCTAGTAAATAAATGATCGTTGAATTTTGAGGCACAATCAAGCTATGTAAGCTCTTTGTTTATTTTTTTAAAGTAAAAAATTTTGCATTATTTAAATTATTTTAAAGTAATTATGTTTTCTTTATTATTGTTATTTAAACTAGAAAATGATCCAACTTTAAAAACAAGTTTGCTAGTGAAGGATATGAGCCATTTAGTGATAAACACTAGAGGTGACAATATAGGTCAAGATTCATTTATTTGATTTGATTCGATGCAAATTAAATATATTTGGGTTTGCAAAAATTGATTCGAGTAATAAATGGATGAATTTGATTTGATTCATTAATTAAATGAATCGAATGTAGGTTTGAAGATTTTGATTCGTTTAATAAATAGGTTATAAATGAATCAAATACATGTTGATTCATTTAAAATTTGTTTAATTAAATTATTTTTTATCCTTAAATTTATTTAAAATTTTTTAAAAATTAAAGGTTAATATTATAATTTTAAGCATAACATATAAAAGTCCAAAAACACTCAGGGTAGCCTGCCCTAAATTTGCATTTCACACAAATGACACAATCACACTCAATTTCCCTTCACCTCATAGCAATTACTCAGCTGCGATAGCCATATCAAGAATTTCTTTGCAATTTTTCAACCAGCAATAATTATTATCTCTTGTCGCAAGAGCAAAGTAAGCTTTAATTTTTTTTTTAATTTTTGCATCCAGCAAGTGCTACGATTTGGCTTGGCTTGTATCTTGATTTCGGTTTGTCACTTTGTTAGATTATTCTTATTATTATTATTAGTATTATTTATGTAAAAATGATAACTTATGTTGTAATTGTGCTATCTATTTTGCGACTAGGTCTGTTGAAAAGGCACTGTCTAGATAAAAATTTATGAAAATAAATAAGAGTTAAATAAGAAAAGGAAGCTCCTTTTGGATTATAAGCCATTTTTTTTATGGTTTAGGGTGCTAGGATAATTCAACTTAAAAAGAAGATATAATCAAGCAAAACCAAAAACAGTAAAGCCAATGATAATGTTCTAAGATCCCCCACCCCTTTTTTTAATTTATCTACTGGACAGAACTTAAGCACTTTCGATTTCTCTGTCCGGAATCGTGGGTTCAAGGAATGATTGAATGATGTGATTGCTTTATTTTTTGTTTTTGTTCTTAACTTTCTTTTTCATTTTTCGAAAAGTAATTTTTCTACAGGAATAAATATATTTGGAAGAATATCTCATATTCTTTAATTATATCACTGTTAGAAATTTCAATAAATAAATAAATAATCATTAGCGCTACCTTTTTTCATTTCTTACTTATATTCTTCAATTATCAATGTTGAAGTATGTTAATAACATTTTATTTATTTTTTAGTGTAGGATTTTTGTATTCAAGGTGACAAAGACAAAACGAAAAGCGTTAAAGAAATCACCTTGCTTCATAATTTAAATTTAAATTATTGTTATTTGTGTTATTAGGGATTTGTGATTTGATATGTGGATGGTTTTATATTTAATCCTAGAATATGGTTTGAGTTATTTTTTTTACAGGATATTAAAATTTTGACTTTTTTATATTTTATTTTACTTAATTTTGTTTATTAATTATATTTTTCTAAACGAATCCTAATTCGATTTGATTCATTATGGATTTGTAATAGGATAAACGAATAATAAATAAATTCTGATTTGATTAGATTCATTTATTAATTCTACTAAACGAATTAAATGAATTGAACCGAATATTCATTTAATAAATAAATCGAATTCAAATCCTAAGATTTCAATTTGTTTAATAAACGAATCGATATAATTTCGACTCAATTCATTGATGATTCAATTCAAATTTAATTCATTTATTCGTTTTGCTACCCTTAATTTGAACACCTATCTCAAAAAATGTGTGATAAGAAATCTGGTGATATTTCTAGAATTGGAGTGCATAAACTATCACATCATTAACAACTTCAACATCTAATGAAAATGATTCAGCATGGGGCAACAAGTTAGAGTCAACAAAAACACTACAAGAAAACAGAGATTTAGCATTAACAATATTTTGTCCCTGAAACCAACAATTTTCGTTGCTAATGGTTATCGCGATGAAATTTTTTTTTCATTGTCTCTTTGCAATGAGAGTGTCGCACTAGGTTTTAAGGCGACGAATAACTTAATTCATTGCGGAAAAGTTTAACAAAATGACAGTCATTGACGAAATGGTCAAAGCTGATGGCAAAGTTTGTCGCTCGCTTTGTCACAAAAAGAAGATTTTGTCGCTGAAGCCCGATTTTACGACGAACGTACGTTGTTGGGAAATAGTGATTGTCATGGTAAAATGAATTGTCGTGAAACATGCCTAAGGCGATCAAACTTTTCTTTTTGGCAACGAAAATCTTTCGTCGCAAAGAATGTGCAAAAATGTTTCTGGCGATGAAATGATTTGTCACAAAATATGTTTTCGTTTCGTCAGAAAATATATTTTTAGAGACGAAAATGTTTTATCATAAACATATTGTAGGTGAAAGTACCGTCAGTAGCAAAAAATGTTTTCTGTGATGAAACCACTCTCGTTGTGAAAAATGTTTTTGGCGTTAAACTGTGTTTCATTGCCCCAAAAAAAAAAAAAAAAAAAAGAGAGTGACGAAACTTGTTTTGCCACCAAATCTAGTTTTGGTAACAAATTATCTTTTGTCATAGAGCCATTTTCTGACAATTAAATTGATTTTGCTGCCATAAGTCCAACCCTTTTTTTAGCAACGACACTGTTTTCATTGCTAAAAGCCTTTTTTGCTTTCTTTCTTTCTGTTTTTTTTTAATAATGTGATTTTGGTGGGTGCCTAGAAATAATGCATATATTATCCTTTTTTTTAGATTTTTATAACTTTTTATATTTTACTGTTAATCATCTATTAAATTTTTAAAATACAAGATTATTAATCAAATAAATAATTTTTGAAAGGCAATGTCTATTTTATTAACTTTCATAAACCCAAGTATAAATTGTAAGTTAAAGTCACAAAAGTACCTCACAACAAACTAAGATGAGGGGGCTAAATTTGTTTGGTGCCAGTATTAAGCTCCTTAGACAAATGATCAGTCATGAACTACTATGATTGCAACTAATCTTTTATATTATACAACTCATGCCTAATTATTTGCAACTGATCTTTAGTTGTTTGCAGTTGAGCTTGAGTTGTTTATAACTTAGACCGAGTGGTTTCTAGTTCATTGTGCAATGCCTTCTCATTAGATGATGGAACTTAAGAATTATGATGAGTCAGCCTTCATTTCACAAGTTCCTGATAATAGTTTGACTTATCTCCAAATACTTGTCAAGATATCTCTTCGTCGCTAATTGGCTGAAGTCTTTTCATTCGAGATAATTAATGTAACTTGACCATTTTTTCTTATAAAGAAAATAATCACTCTAAAATAAATTAAATTATATGTAAATAATCTCGAATTCAATAATAATAAAAATCTTACATGTGCACATTGTGTGTTAGAATTGATCCACCCATTTTTTTCATTGTAATGAGTAAAACTTAGCACCTCTGCAGAAGAACCTGAATAATAGAAAAAATCACATAATAAAACAGAGCTATAATCACACAAGGATAATAGTTAAGGAAATATTAATAGAAATGTGAGCTGAACTCAAATGGCTAGTAAAAAATTAATCAATTAAAACATATTTCAACATGAATAATCTTAAAGCTGTTCTAATAGACCAATATAGAAAATTTATCAATTAATCAATAAAATATGTTAGACAACTACAATTTAAGTTTTTAATTTATTACCTACACTACTTTGAACATCTTGTGAATCCTCCATAATTTGAGAAATTGTGTCATAATGCAAAGTTGGAGTACTCCATGTAGAAGAAGTAGGCGTAGCATTACATTTACGTAAACCTAGAGCCATTTGAGAGATAGAATATGTCAATTAAAAATAAATTTGATTGTAATGAATTAAAAGAGAAAATAAAATAAAAATGCTATGAGAAAATTATTAATTAACTATATTGGATTAATCCAACAATGAAAATAGGTGTAAATTTTATACACCATATAGTTTAGGCAAATAAACAAATACTTTAGGTAAATAAATATGAAGCCTTTAGTACCATACATAAGAATTACAATTTTATGGCTTGAAAAAGTGATTTAATTACATCAAAAAATGTGATTCAGTAAATGAATAACATAGATAAATGTTGCAAAAATTAATTTTGTAACAATATCTACTAAAATGCAAATGATTGATCGGTGTACACGCTTTAAAAGTTAGTACGAAAACTCATTTCATATTAAACTTGAAGCAACCGAAACGAAAATTGTACCGGAACCTCCAAATTAATAACAAATTGATGTAAGCGTATTGATCAAATATATAAATTAAAATAATACAACGATAAGTTATTAATTTTGTTACATGAAATTAAGATGAAAATTAATACTAGATATGCTTAGGCATGAACTGTGATTTGATGATTTTAAGTTTACCTTTTTTCTATTTTAAGAAAAAATCGTTAAAAAAAAATAGATTGTCAGCAAACAAACAAAGAATATACCAGAAGCTTTGATCACATCTGCGGTTCTCTAGCAACAGTCCAGAGTGACAATTCGTAAAGTTCAAATAAGAGGTGAAAAGAAAACGGAACAGAGGATAGACTGAGGCAAGTGGAGAGAATACGTACAATCCCAAAGCATTGAGTCAGTAAGTGTCGCTTTTGGCGTTAACGGTATTTGATCATTCTCCTGCGCAACAAGCCCACGCCCTCGGAACTTGAAATAACAGTCATGATGGGCCAGAGCAGAACAGTAGGCAAAACTTCCTTTCTTCTGCAAGTCATCAGCGGCCAAAATTCCCTGAAGTGGATTTGAGTAATGGTGACGGAAATCAAAACCAAACCCGAAACAGCAGGAAGCACAGCAGCTAACAATGTCAATAACACACAAACAGGAGAATTACAATAACCACAAGCCATTGCTTGAATAAAGAAACAAAAATTTTTCATGAAGCCTTTGTTTTCTTTTCATTTTGAGAGAAATAAGAGAAGCGAAGAGAGATGGAATTAAAAAAGACTTGTTGTTTTGGATCTGTTGCTCACTTTACCTTAACCTTGTGGCTGTGTCGAGGACTAAGCAAATGGAGAACGGCGAGAAGCTGCAGCGTCAGCACACTTAAATGCAAGTGACAGTGGCTACAGCGTGGGAATGGGCCGTGGGCGTTTGTTAGCGGCGGCAACAGCGACTTGGTGCGTGGGAGTGAATGTGTCGCTCTCTTTCTCTCTTTTCACAATGGAGAAGAAGAAGAAGTATAGAAGGGGAATTGGGGTTTGGTTCTGATTTTTTGTCACACACACACACACACACAAAAACACAAATCTAGGTTTTCCATATCTAAATGCATGGTTATTACTTTTCATTTGCATGTTCAATATACGCGATATCAAATTGAATGAATCGAACTCCTATAAAGTTAGGGATGGTAATGGGACATATATGAGTTGGACTTACTTTATTTCAGATCTAGATCTATAATAAAACCTAATACATGTAATTACTCTAAGTCTATTATCGATCCATATTTTTCACTCTAAATCCACATTAAAAAAATTAAGATTTATATGTGCTTCAAATTCGAAAAGATTAAAATCCAAATTTGCTCTAAATCTGTCATAAATACTAAAATTCAATCATAAAAAAGAGATAATTTTTTAGAAAAAAAAACTAAAGAGTAAAATGTATTGATAATAATTAAGTAATATAATTAGTCTCAAAAATCTAATAAATATTGTTGCTTATGCTTGTACACCAAAATAAACAAATAAGAAAGATAATAAAATATCTATCAAAAGTAAATGTTTTGAGTAAGATCGATATAATATTCTAATATCTCCTTTATTTTCTTGATATTCACAGCACACCAATCATCATTGCTACAACATTAAATAATGATACATAAATTAAATATGATTTATATTTAGTGCTTTATTATTTTTATTATGATAATTTTAACTAAATATATGAGCAATATATTTATTTTATTATAGGTAGCTTTTACTGATTAGTGATTACATAATACGAATAAGGTTATTAGAAAATGATAGAAAATGAAACCCAAGTCTACAAACTTATTTGGCAATTATAGGACTGATCCAAGCATAGAGAAACAAGAGCGAACTAAAAAGAAATTAAGGCTGGCTATCTTAGTTTTACTTTAAGCTTAATTATTTTTTGTCGCATTATCATTTAAATTCACAAAAGTAACCTTTAAATTTTAAAATTTTTAAATATATAGCAAATCTAAATACTACTAATATACAGTGAACAAAATTTATTATCATTTATAGTTACACAATTATTAAAAAATTTTAAAATTAAATTAAGTTAATGATAAGTGAGTATGGATTGAGATCTATATATTAAGATAGATCCAAACTTGCTCCAAATCCATATTAGGTCCTCACACCGATATCCAAATTCAAATCTATTTTAAACTAACTTAAATTTGATCCAATTGATTTTGGACCACATGGATCTTGGGTCAAATTTGATCTATTGCCATCCCTACTTAAAGCTTTTCATGTACTAAACTAGTAGAATACAACAAAATATAATATTATTTTATTATAGTATAGGAGCCCTAGCTATGATTAGTTGCCTACTTGTTAAATTGTTTCTCTAGAAATCATGTGAATTATAAACCTATTTAAATAATTAAATAACTCTGAAGTCCGTCAAAGCCAAAACACTAATTATTATCAAGTTTTAACTTTGATCACTGCTGTTGATATGTTCTCACTATAACAAGTGTGCTAAATTCTTTTAAGAATATGCATGTATTTATTATTTTACTCATGAATGTAATCAAATGCCTTTTCTTTCATTTCTTATTTCATTATTTTTTAAAAGAATTGTATATTTTATTTTTGTTTCACTGTTAATTCTTTTAAATATTCAGCATCTTTCTAATTAAACCACTTTTATTCTCTCAATTAAATAACAATACTCTTTTCGAAAGAAATGAAAAGGGAAAACAACCATTATCCCCTTGCAACTAACTCACTAGATGACACAACCATTATTCCCTTGCAGCTAATTCACTAGGTGACCATTGAAATACAATATGGAAATATTGAACTATAAAATAAAAAATATTAAATAAGAGACAAATGGGAAAATAGGTTATATTAATTGATGAATATATAACATATTCATTAAGTCCAGTAAAATTCAATTAAGGGATCCAATTGTTCTTAATTGCCATAACATTTTAGTTGAGCTCATTGTCAGAATTGTAGATGCCTCAAACAAATCCAAAATAACCCAAATCTTGTTTGTCAATCATATGCAATCAGCCACGCATGAAGAAATAATTAATTGGATTCTTACTTCATATTAACAATTGTCAATACAATGAAATATATATAGGTTATATTGAAGTTGCGATACTAAAATATTTGGTAAACATTAGTTACTGTACTTTAAAAGTTAAATTGATTTAATTTTACACTTATATGAAAAAAAAATCTATTATATTTTTACTAATTTTGTTAAAATTATTATTAAAATTTATTTTTTACTACATACTATTAAATTTTATTTTATAGGTATAACTATTGTTTTCACAGTAGCTGTAAAAGCCACAGCACCTTAATACCAAATAATACCTTATAGTTATGTCAAAGACAATTTACTTGTAGAGGAAGAACTTTCATCAAAACTATTTGCGACTGCATCATCCTAGAAAGAAGACCTACATGAAGTAAAATGTAGAAAACTTAATATGTAAAAAAATGATGTATAATAATTACGTATTAAGTTAACATGCTTCTAAAAAATTTTTGAGCATTATTTCTTTTATCATGTGATTGTCAAATTTTTCGACATCCATGGCAATGTTTATTTTTATCCTTCAGCTTCGCTTTTGCAATTTTGCCTTTTTTTTTAGCCTTTTTCCATGCCCCTTTGCTTCAATAAATGTTGTTTGGTACACTTGTTTTTTTGCACAACTTTTTCCTCATGACTTAATCTACTAAAGCGAATTATAGAAATCATCCATCAATATTTTACTTGCCTCCTTATTAATGATAACTCTCTCAATAACATTTGAAGCAAGTTGAAATGAAGTAGTATGTCTCATTAGAAATGAATTCTGAAAACAATCTTCTATTTCTAAACCACCATCACTAATGGCTTTATCATATCTTGCAGAGTTTGTCTGTCTCTTCATTATGTATTGATCAGGCAGATATGTAAATTACTTTTTGTAAATTAAAAACAAATGAAAAAGAAGAGTAACTTGTTGAAAGAATTAATTCTGTATGTTGTGTATTACATTATTTGCACAGGTGCCTATTTATAGTACATAATTGATAACATAGAAGGAAGAATACATGACTTATGCATCTGATATAGTAATTTCATCAAACATGTGGTATGCGAAATCTAAGTGCACAAGTTATGGCCCCTATGGGTTTAAGACACCAGTATATTATATTGCCAATAATTTTGGTTGATTCAATTCCACCAACGTTGCCATTAATCCTAGCCGAGTCAATTCCAGTACTCCCTCCTAAGTTAGACCGTAGATGTTGTGAATGCCCAACTTGCCACTAACGCAATGAAACTGTTCCTTTCCAAGGGCTTTCGTAAAAAATACTAGCAGATGAAACATGCGTTATTTTGATAAATCCTTCTAGGATTTTATCTTGAACAAGGTAACAATTCAATTTGATGTGCTTTGTTCTTTTATGAAACATTGGATTGGCAGCAATATGAAAAGCAATTTTACTATCACAATAAAGCTACATAGATTGTGGATGTTAAACTCAAAGATTGTTTAAGCCAAATTAATTAATAAGTAGTGGAAGTGATAGCCCTATATTATGCTTTTGCTGTTGATCAAGTTATAATTCGTTGTTTTTTTGCTTTTCTATGAAATTGAACTTTTTATAATAAAGATACAATATCGAGTGATAGATCATTAAGATTTTAGATAGCTTCCCTAATCTGACTTATAATAAACTTCAATTTGTATAGATCTATTAGAAGATAATAAAATGCTTAGACAAAAAGAAGATTTTTAAAAATGATAAAATTCGATAAGTAGCATCCAGATGAGGTTTACAAATATTAGAGCCAAATGAGTAAGTTTTTTAATTGAATACACTAAATCTGGTCTAGTAATAATAAGATAAAGGAGGTGTCCCACTAATCTTCTAAAGAAGTTTAGGTTTTCTAAGATATCAACATCATATATATTTGGTTTCAAATTTTACACCATTGGAAAATCAGTTGGCTTAACACCCAGGAAGCTTGCATCATTCAAAATCTCTAAGGTAGATTTTCGCTGAGATAAAAATATTTCTTTACTAGATCTAGTAACTTAATTCTGAAAAAGTATTTTAAAATACCAAAATCATGAATGTGAAAATAGTTATGCAAGAAATCTTTAAGAGCTTTTATCATAAGATTATTATTTCTAGTGATTACAATATCATCAACATACACTGATACCACACTAATGGATGACCCTATTGTAAATGTAAATGATGAATAATCATAATGAGATTGTTTAAATCCAGCAAGATAAAAGGATTGAAGAAATTTTTTCAAACTAACACTACATCAAAAAGGACATATGATAGCATCCAAAAAAAATACTACCAAAGTTGATTGGTAGCATTTTAGGCAACGTTAAATTTGCCTATGTAACTAAAAGTCTTAGCATTTAATAACATCTATTGAATGCTAACAATTCAGATACATAGCATTTATAAATGGTTACCAAATCTTATTTTACAGCTCCATTCATATGTTATCATTGTACAATATGTAGCATTTATGTTATCTTATCTTTTCATGCTTTTACTAAATTTAAATTATAAGAGGTATTCTTATCATTAGAGAAGTAAAAGGTGTTTTCCAAGGATCTTCACATGCTTTGTTTTAATGAAAATAAATTTAAATGAAAAATAAAAAGTGAGTAACTAAATATTATATTAGTTACATAAAAGTGAGTAAAACATAACACGTCTGCCCTTTTTGTAACTCTTCTACATATCAAACAATTCTTTCTTCATTTCACCTTGTTCTTATTTCATTCGAGAATTTTCTTTTTTAGTTTCATCATGTTCTCGTGTCAACTTAGCTATTATGTTGTTCTTTTGTGATATTGTAGCCAACTTTGAAATGCTGAATACTTTGCCAATAACTCTTAAATGAGAACTATCAGGCCTAAGTACTTATGAGAGAGCATCATCTCTTAAATTATTTGAAGAATTTCATGATGGATCTTGTCGGGTTTTTTTTTTTAATTTATTTCACAAATTTATTTAAAAGCAATAGTGATAAAAAAAGATTACAAAACAAGCATAAAAAAAAAAAATTCTTACAATAGTCTCTCTAGCTTGAGTATTCACAGGCTAACCGTTATTTCTTGTATGTGCTCATATCGATACATCAACTCTAGGCACTTCAATTTTTCCACTTTTTTTTTCTATAATAGAAAATAGTTTAGAAATGATTGCTTAGCTAAATTTTTATTAGAAAAGAAATATTTTTTACATATCTTCTATCATTCTAGCAAGTCGTTCATGATATGGTGTTTGTGGATTTGTTTCTTCCTAATCTTTTTGAATCCCTCACTTTTTTCCTCAATAGTTGAATAAACTTTATTTGGATACATATAATTAGCCATAATTGCAAATTTTAATATAACAATGCACTTACCTTAAAATTTTCACTTATTTTTCCTTTGACAAAAATTTTCCACTCATTTATTGATGAGATGTTATTAGGTCTTAACTTCATTCTTTCTTGCTCATTTTTTGCCTTCAATATCTCCTGAACTAGCCTTAATTTTAAAGCCATCTAAAGTCCAATCATCTCCAAGAACACATAAGCTCTTTGCCACTGTTTATCTAGTTTGTACCTCTTCTGCGATGTATATTCAAATGAAAATGCTAAATAATTTTAATTTCCATTCAATTATTTATTTTCATCCAAATGATATATACTTAAATTATAGTATATTTACATATCTAAATATAGAAAAGCTATCCACTGACCACCTATTTTTTTCATACTTTTTTAGAAAAAAAATTCTTAATTTTTTTGCTGAACTTCACCTGAGTTATATTGTTTTACATTTATCCACTTCCGTTTTCAAACTATTATAACGTTGTTGATTTCATAAAAATAAAATGATCATTTCACATATACTTAAAAAAAGGATATCGTTTAGAATATATGATTAGGGGAAAAAAAAGACTATTAAAAATAGTATATTTTTTAAAAAGTGGGAAAAGCATATAGTTGGCAAATAATTACTCTTTTACATTAATGATAAAAAAAATTATTTATTCAATGTTCTGTTAGTTCCCTTAACAATTTAAAGACAAAAGTGAATGAGTGCATACAATATAATTTTAGATAGAGTTCAGTAAAAAAAAAAAATTAGGAATTGTGTATTTTTAAAAAATACAAAAATAGGTGGTTGGTAAATAATTACCCTTAATATGCTCCCATAATTTTTTTCAAATTCTAAGGAAGTTCCATTTGATTTAAAATTGTATACAATACATACTTTTGTATGAGAGGTCCTAGAAAGATAATAATGAGACATGTCCCTCACCCATAGGTTGAACTTTGCTATTAAATATGACCTATACTTTATCACTATCCAAATAAATGTTATAAAATTTGGTAGGACCCCTTTTATTTTTTGATTCCAAGGTAGGTGTATTCAAGCCTTCCTTGTACATCTCATTCATTAAAATCAATTTATCTTTAAAATGACTGTTAATTGGACCAAAAAAATTAATATAAAGAAATTTGTAATCAAATCTCTTTAGAAAAAGTAAAATAAAAAATAAGATAAACTTAAGAGAAAATAAATTCTTACCAAGAAGTAGGAGTGGCAATATGGGTCGGGATTCATTTATTCAATTCGATTTAGTATGAATTAAATGATTTTAGATTTGAAAAAAATTGATTCACATAACGGATGAGTGAATTCAATTCAATTCGTTAATTAAACGAATCAAATGCAAGTTTGAAAATTTTGATTTTTTTATTCATTTAGGATTCGTTTAATAAAGAGGTCATAAACGAATTGAATACATATTGATTCATCTAAAATTCTTTTATTATTTATTTTATTAAATTACATTTTTATCCTTAAATTTATTTGAAAATTTTTAAAAATTGAAGGCTAACATTATAGTTTTAAAAGTCTAAAAGAACCTAGGGTAGTTGGCCCTAAATGTGCGTTTCACACAAATGACGCAATCATACTTACTTTCCCTTCTCCTTATAGCAACTACTCAGCTACAATAGTCATCTCAATAATTTGTCTGCAATTTCTCAACCAGCAATAGTTATTATCTCTTGTTGCAACAACAAAATCAACTCTAATTCTTTTTTTTTTTTTTGTAATTTTTGCATCCAGCAAGTGCTACGATTTGGCTTGGGTTTGTCTTTATTCATCTTAAATCTTGGTTTGAGTTCGTCACTTTGTTAGATCATTATTATTATTATTATGTGGAAACGATAACTTGTGCTATAATTAATGCTATCTATTTTGCGATTGGGTTTGTTCAAAAGGCACCTCCTAGATAAAAGTTTGTGAAAATGAACAAGAGTTAAACAAGAAAGGAAGTGAAATCCCCTAGTATATGAAAGAGTGAAAAAGTGCTTTCGTTATTGTGGAATAAGAAGCATTCATATGAATACTATTAGAAATTTAGAAGAACTACCTAGAAGGGCCATTGAACAGCTGGAAAAAGTGCGAGCCTGGTTACAAAAAATCAAAATAAAAGTAGATCAGTGGTGTTGAGTTTCTCGATCCTTTGCCTTATGATTAGTCAATTCTACTTCTTAGTGTGGGCAGGGAAGGGATATAACTCAACGGTAGAGTGTCACCTTGACGTGGTGGCTCCTTTTAGATTATAAGCCATTTTTTTTATGGTTTAGGTTGTTGGGATAATTTGACTTAAAAAGAAGACATAATCAAGCAAAAGCAAAAATAATGGAGCCAATGATAATGTTCTGATATTTTTTCCCCTTTTTTTGGTTTATTTACTGCATAGAACTTAAGCACGTTGCACTTTTGACTTCTCTGCCCAGAATAGTAAGTTCGAGGAATGATTGGATGATGTAATTGCTTTATTTTTTGTTTTCATTATTAACTTTTTTTTCCAATTTTCCAAAAGCTGTTTTTTTGCAGGAATAAATATATTTGGAAGAATAGCTTATATTTTTCAATTATATCACTGTTACAAACTTGAAAAATAAATAAATAATTAATCATTAGTGCTAGCTTTTTCATTTCTTGCTTATATTCTTCAATTATCAATATTACAACATATTAAAAACATTTGATTTATTTTTTGATGTAGGATTTTTTTTCAAGGCGACAAAGACAAAATGAAGAGCATTAAAGAAATCATCTTACTTCATAATTGAATTTTAATTATTGTTATTTGTAATAGTAGGGGTTTGGGATTTGGTTTTTGAATGATTCTATATTTAATCCTAGAATATAGTTTGGGTTATTTGTATTTTGGTGTAGGATGGTAAATTTGTGACTTTTTTATATTTTATTTTACTTAATTTTGTTTATTAATTATATTTTTCTAAATGAATTGTAAACGAATCCTAATTTGATTTAATTTGTTATGGATTCGTAATAGGATAAATGAATAATAAACGAATTTGGATTTGATTCGATTTGTTTATTAATTCTACTAAATAAATTAAAAAAATCAAATTGAATATTCATTTAATAAACAAATTGAATTTGAATCTTAGATTTCAATTCATTTAATAAATAAATTGAGTCTGAATCGGTATAATTTTGACCCAATTCATTTATGATTCAATTTGAATTCGATTTGTCTATTTGTTTTGCCGCTGCTACCAAAAAGCAACATTTTTATAATTGAAAGCATATAAAAAGAAAAAAAATATATGCATAGATCAAATTAAACAAAAAAGAAATATCCCATATATACATTAACCAGGCAACAAAAAGTAGTTACCTAAATCAAAACAAAATATCCTCACAGTTAGTCCTCTCATAACCAGCTCCTTTATTATCATCCTCAATGTTCTTATCAAGCATATGTTTATGCATCCAGTTGTATCCTCTTTCTCATCACACATCTCCAACTCATAATAACCTCTCATTGGCATCTTTAATGGGACATAACAATTAGAAGAATCATTATTTCTAGAGTAAAATACTTATTTTGCTTGTGATGTAAGGATCAAAGGTTCTTTCTCGTACTAACTTTGCCTTGATGTAGATTAATAAGTGTGAAATTATCATCAACTTTAACACCATGTCTCTTTTTTGCCCAATCACACTTTAATAGTGGAATTTGAAAGTTGTGGTAATCTTATAAAATTATATCTGTGATAAGCCCATAAAATGCAACTACTTAATAACTTGTGCGGCATCTCTCGCACTTGCTCTACATACAATTGTAGCTTTTTTTGAAACCCTACTATCTTGTGTTGCCTTTTTAATTTCTCTTGCATGGAATCTTTGCCCGTTAATAATATATCTAGAATAACTTTTTTTGCATGGATTCTTAGACCATATGCAAGCCACTTTAATGTATCAAAGTCCTTAATTATATTAGTATAGAATTTAATTGGTATAGATGCAAGAAATAAGTTATTTATATTTAAAACTCAATCTATACTGCTCTAAGAAAGAAGTTACTAATATTTAATAATATTATAATTAGTACTTAAAATCAAATGCAATAATACCTTTTACTTCAATCATGTTGAAAATGTCTCTTTCAAAGTAGATTAGAAATTTTTGCTAGATTTTTATTCGATTACTTTAACTGCTCCAAATGCATCTTAATTTAAAAGTAACAAGAGTTAATAAACGAAACAAAATAATAGCTAAATTGTAATATTAAAATTCATAATCAAAGTCTTATTCCAAGTACGGTTCAACAATTTTTATATTGAATTACACATAATGATGTGCACTTTCTAACATATCATTACTTAAAGCAATCGATGTGCCCCTTGAAATTGGATGACCTTCAAGAATTATACCATTGGAGAAATTATCATTTCGAAATCTTTAATATTTACTTCAATTTGTTACTAGCTATAACTAGTACAAAATGCTACACATTCAGTTGGAAGATAGCATTTTGCAATATAGGTTTTGCACGATTTTTAACCTATCTTTTATATTCCTTTGTCTGCCTGCAAGTACAATTAAAAATAGTAACTTAATTGTTCTACAAAAAGTATAATTGAAACTAAGGTGTCTTAATATATTTTTATCTTTCAAATAAATACATCCAACGATAGTGAACAAGTCCACATAATTTTTATCTTTCAACATGCATACTGTTTTAAAAACTTCACTTTCAAGGGCCAATATATTTTTGCTATAAAAAAACTCATTGAATATCTTATTGAAAAATGACACATATCCAAAATATTGCATTTTTTGGTCCCATAGGTAATAAACCTCTTATCACAACTGGCAACAATTGTTACATCAAAATATAGTAATAATGTGATTTGAGATTTGTAATCTAATAATCTTTAACTGATACATAATTTCTATTTGTTTGAGTTATACCCATTAGGTTGCTTCATATTGAATAACCTCTCACATTTTTCCCCTTAATCTTTGATAACAGATGTGAACCTTCAGGAAGGTATGTCCTTATCCCTTCAACATATGGATGAAAGTCATGTCGAATGTTTGCAAGCATTGAGTCCATTTGTTGTCTCGCCACTAATGTCTAATAGAGTGCAAAGAATACTCTCACAAATATTCTTTTTTACATGAATTACATCCAAATTGTGAGCGCTAATAAATCCTAAAACATAATTAAAAAATCACTAAAAAATTATTTCAAGTTAGAATATAAAAATAACAATTTAAATTTAATTATAATTGTAAGCTAATCAATGAGATTGCTTAAAGTATAAGGAAAAAATAGTTTCAGAATATATCAAAAAAAAGAAATGTGAATATAGATTTCTCAAAAACTAAATCTTAAATCTCAAAATTTAATTTCACTTAAATTATTCATCATAGTAAGAGAAGAGTAATGTAGATAATTACAATAAGTTGTTATAAATTTATAAACAAGTAGTTCATCTCACAAACATACCTTCCAATATGGCAAATTAAAAAATAGTATTGATATTTTTTTCCACCTTTGATCTTCACTAGAACTCTTTCTTTTCTTGTTCCCTTTTTCCTAATGATTTTCAATTCCTTCAAGTTTTCATAAAATTTGGGTGTTGCTAATGATTCTACAACTTAAATCTTCTTCCATCGATTGATTGAACCATTTTTTTTTACCCCAAATATATGAGAATGTGGCAAAAATCATCTGTGACCCATGCATATAAACTTACTTCAAAACTTCAATCAAACTAAATTTGTTTTATTGCCATAAATCAGACATGATAGTTTAGCTTTTGTTTTACACCCGACAAGGTTTCAATTGACTAGAAAGTCATTTATTATCCATATTAAGATTGTCGTAAATTGAAAATTGATTTTGTCAATATATAGACAATAGCCACTCCTTTATTCCATAACTCAAGTAAATTATTGATAAGCAGCTGTAAGTACACATCATGCCATTTCTAGGCTGTTTAGGCCTTAGAGTTAATAAGGTCAACATAATATTTTCCTTCTTCATGCATAAAAAAGTGGTAGGTTTGCAACAAGCATTACAGGCCAACAACTATATATAGTGCTTAAATTCGAAATTGGTTTGAAGCCATCGACAGCAAGAACAAGTCTAAGATATTAATGCTCTTATGAAAAATAAGACCATTTATAATTAACTAAGTCTCATGCCGAAGAATCTACACGATGTCGTATATTGGCATCTTCATTTTTATGGGTAAAGTGCCATATTAAATCTTTAGCCACTGCCAATAAAGTATTGAATCAACTAAAAACTGATCCCCCTTAAGTAGCTTGATTGAGTGTGCTTCTCTGCTCGAGTCATAGGAAAATTGCATTTATTAAAAGGTCCTGTGCCTCTTGGGCTGAGCAGGGATTAGTTTGGGGATGTGGTATAAACTTAAAGGTGTCTTTCACAATTGGGGCCCATCCTTAGGACATCTCGTAGTCAGACAAAAATTTTTTTTAGCTACTTTTGGGATCTAAACATTCTCTTAAACTTTAATATAATAGGAAAGTATCTTAAAACGTTTGTAGGTACACCTTTTTTTAATTTTCTTATACTGTTATCTAGTTTCCATCTTGAAGACCCATAGGTTAGGCTACTCTTTATATTCTCTTTTTCTTTTCTAAATAAACAGCAATCCATTACACAGGCATGTATCTTTTCATATCCTACATCATAAAAAATTCTTTCATTGAATAGATTGATCTAAGAAAAAAAAAAGAATCAATTTAAGAACATAACACATAAAAATTATAATACAAAAAAATTAGTAACTATTAAAAGATGTTGCCCTTAAGCAAATTCTAAAAAAAATATTAAAATAAAATAAACAATGCTAGAAAATTATATTGGTTTCGCCTTTGTTCTTTGATTTAAAATTTCTTCACTCAACCTATTTCAGAATTGATATGCATGTTGTTACAAGTCTATTGAGTAGGAAGCTAATAGTTCCTTAATCGAAAGCAAACACTACACCAACCAAATAACAATGTTGAGATTCTATAATTAAAAATCTGTTAATACCGACAATTATAAAATATATCAAAACTCAATACCAATTTGATAAAAAGAGAAAGAAACCATAAGTAGCCAATGTATAATTATGGCATATAAGTTAAAAAATTAGATTGATGCAACTAATTGTAGATATTACTAAAATGTTAGGAATTGAGAGATAAAAATTAATAAACTATAAAACTATCAATAATCCAAAACTAATTAAGAACAAAACATGATTTTTCCTAAAAATGTTGAACCGACAGACCTGTTTATAATAGCAAATAAATTATTTAATCATTAATTGCTTAAACAGATAGAAGAAAGAGCACCCAAATTGTGAATATATATTTGTTTTGACTATGGGAATGGTGAAATTGAAGTTGCTTGAGTGAGAATACTTACAAATTAATGAAATCACTTCTAGATCATCGAAAGGCCAAGTAATCTTTCTCAAATAAGCAAACATATACGAGGTGCCCATGGAATCATTGTTCGTCTTGTTCTATGTTGTATCTTTTTTTTTTTTTTTAAGGTTTAGTTACAATTAGAGTTGGAGAGAACAAAGTAATCAAAGATATTACCTTGATAAATTAGTGAGAATAAGAGTGGAGAATAGACATCAAAGGGGAATTCACTTGAAAGATGTCATGGGAAGTGAAATAAAATATGGGCGTCTTAAGTTTTGTTTTATAAGGTACCTGCCATTTATTAAAACTACTTGTTCTTAATTCTGAGATCATTTTTACATTTTTATAATGTTATTATCTTTTCACTATTTTATAACATTTTTAAAATGCTTTCATATTTATTCACAAAAAATAATGTTATTATATCTAATAATAATGTTAGAAATTCCAAAATTTAAATCTCAACTTAAGACCCAAAACTATATATCACATATTTATTGGATGATGAATTTCATAGCTTGTAAAATTAGTTATTCACCAAGCACATTCATGGGGACTTAAATTGGGACTTAGATGTTGTAATGCTTATCACAATACTATATTTAATATTATCTTGTAGCATTTTTAGTATGTTAATTATTAATTAACATTTCTATTTAGCATATTTTCAAAGTATTACCAATAGGCATTGATGATCTAATATTCCAATTCTTTTATCTTGTATCAACTTTCAAATGCTATTGTACTTTATCAATTAGAATGCTACCAATAGAGTGCTACCAATGCTATTTTAAAATATTATTATATTTATTACTGTACCTTAATATTTTTCAAATGCTATTTTTCTTAATCTTCCCTTTTAGCATTTTCTACATGCTTTATAATTCAATATTTTATGTAGCAAATACAAAAATGCTACTATTAATTATCAAATGTCATTAAAACAAAAGGTAATAGCTTTTATACTACAAAGGCAGTATCATGTTATAATAAATTAATATTTGGTAACATTCTTTTAGAAATGCTACAATATAATGTTATTAAAGGCCATCTTTGTTGTAGTGTAATTATGAGAGGCTTGTTTGAGAACATATAAGAACTTTTAGAGTCAATAAATTAACTACTTCTTGTGTTGGTAAAATCTTGGATAAGATTTCATCTCTATAAAGAAAAACATTACGAACATCAAGCTGATATAAGGGCTAATTTTTATATAGCGACAATAGCAAGAACTCTTCGAATAGTTGTTAACTTAAGTACAAGGGAAAAAATTTCATGATAGTTCAAACCTTCCTTTTGAGTAAAGTCTGAGCTTTGTATCATTCAATAGACCAATTTGACTGAAGCTTAATTTAATACATCCATTTATAGTCAATAGGAACTTTTCTAGAAGAAAATTGTGTAAAGGTCTAA
This sequence comes from Aegle marmelos, assembly GCA_030449875.1. Classification (NCBI taxonomy): domain Eukaryota; kingdom Viridiplantae; phylum Streptophyta; class Magnoliopsida; order Sapindales; family Rutaceae; genus Aegle; species Aegle marmelos. Next base: position 18,825,121 of record JASUUL010000143.1, read on the forward strand.
GTTTTGTTTTTATTGAGAGGTTGAATTTAGCAACCATTACTTTTCACCTCTTCAAGTGCTTAATTGCTTGAGTATAGGATGTTAGCTTAACTTTTGTAGAAATAGCAACTATAAAGGCAAAATGTTTAGAAGATAATGTATTGTAAGATATAAATTTATAAAGAAGATGAACGACAACTTTTGACTTAGAAATGGTTGGTAAAGAACAACAAGGTAACAAGGTAGAGTGAGTGACAGTAAACAATGATAATTTTAAAGATATGAAGGTGATCGATAAGTGCAAATGGAATGATCAAGAGTATTAATGTATGAGTCAAATGGTGGTGGCTATTTTTCTTAATCATTTGGTAGTGGTTGATTTTGATCATTTGCTGGTGGCTGATTATTAGACTCATTTGGTGTCTCATTGATGACTTAATTCATCAATGTAGGCAAAATAATTATTAAGGGTTGATTTTGTTTAACATGTTTCTTCTGAAGAGAAAAGTCATTTAATAAAAAGTGACGTCACGACTAGTGAATATGATATGCTTTTTAAAATCATTTATGCGATAGACTCGGTGAGCAAAAGGGTACCCAATAAACATACATTTAATTACTAAAAGAGCAAACTTATTCTTAGAAGATTAAATTTTGAGCATAACATTAGCATCAGAAAATAAGCAAATAGTTTTAGGATGACTTAAAAAGAAGCTCACGAGGAGTCTTGCCTGAAAGTAGAAGTGTAGGCATATCCTAGAAGACATGTTGCTTTTAGAACACATTCACCTCAAATTTTGAGAGGTAAACAAGCTCAAAAGCAAAGAGCATGATCAACTTCTAAGATGTGACTGTGCTTGCATTCAACACCGCCACTATGTTATGGTATGGCTACAAGAGCACATTGATGCATATGCCATGTTCAATAAAGAAACTAAATGCAAATATAAATTCAAGTCCATTATCACTATGCAATTTTCAAATGAAATGTTGAAATTGGATTTTAATCATGGCTTAAAAATTCCTTAAATAAATTTGAGTTTCAGAGTTATATCTCATCAAACAAAGCTGAGTGAATTGTGAATAATCATCAACAATAGTTAATAAAGGATGAGCACCAAAGAAAGAAGAAACAAAATAATTAACCCAAATGTCAACATGAATTAAATCTAAAGGTTTATTACACCATTTTTTTATTACAAAAAGGTAAGCAAGCACTCTGCTTAGATAAAGCACACACATGACAAAATAAATCATCACTAGAAGAAATGTTATTAATCATTTTAGCCATATAAGAAAATCAAGATGCAGATGAATGACCCAAGTGCCAGTACCATAGATCAAAAGCAAGATATTGTTAAGCAAAATAGTAGGAAAAGAAATAGAATAATAGTAATAAAGTTCATTGTGCTCTTTGTCCAATCTAGTTATCTATTTCAACAAAAGGTCTTGAAAAACACAGAAGTTAGGAAGAAAATAATTGCACAATTTAAGGACTTAGTAGTTTTGCTGATAGACAAAAAATTAAATGAAAAATTAGGTTCACAAAGAACTTTGTTAAGTCTGAGGATTTTTTTTTTAATAGATTGATATTCTTGAGATGAGGGATTATTTAAAAACTCCCTTAAGGCAAGCGAACAAGTTTATGAGCAGAGATAGTTGTAACATGTGATAATTAGTTGTAACATGTGATAATGAATGTACAAATAAAGCAATATAATTAGATGCAAGAGTATCAATAATCTAAGATGAAACACATAATTGGAATGACATACAGAGTACTTACCATGAAAATGAATTTTAGCTACCTGTAAATTAGAAAGATACAAAATATTTACAAGAATTGAAGAATAAAATAGAAATAAAATATAGAATTTAAAAAAAAATCATGAAGCAAACAATAAAAGAAAATGCATTTACATTCATGAGTAAACCTATTAAATTGTCTCTCTTTTGGCTTGACATGATTTCACATAGGGATAAGTTATTTAAATAGGTTTAGAGTTCACACGATTTATTGAGAGACAATTTAATAGAGAGACAACTAGCTATAACTAAGGCTCTTTTACTACAATAAAACAATATTATATTTTGTTGCATTTTACTAGTCTGGTAGGTGAAAGCTTTAAGAGCATTAGATTGACTCAATTTGATCCAACTACTTGCATTGAACATGTAAGAGATAAATAATATCCGAACATTTGGACACACACATATATATTATATTATTAAATCGTATAACTTTTTCGTACTTTTGGAAGTTACAATTCTAGACTAGATTAACACCACTATATTTATTGATTTTAATTTTTTGTAGAAATAAAACTAGCGGGGATTTGATGAATAAGGAGACATTGGCAAATGAAAAAGCAAAAAGAAAATTGAGACTTTTACCACAACAAGCACTGAACGGTGCGTTTTGGGTGTGATATAAAAGAACCCATCTCACATGGCTCACACACACCTAGCGCAGTACACGCGCAATCTCTTTCATGCGTTTCTTCATCTGCTCTCTCTCTCTCTCTTCTCACACAAATCTCATAATTCCTCCATTTGAGAGTCATCAAGCACCAGTCTTGGAATACAACTAAATTTTTTCTCCATCTACTCTCTCTCTCTATCTGAATTTAATTTCTAGCAATCTGAAGCTCAGCATCGAGAATTAAAAAAAAAAAATTCAATTACAAGTCAATATCTGAAATTAATTTTCAGCAATCTGAAGCTCTAGCAAATACAAATTAAGCCACCATATTCCTATCCTATGCAAGTAAGCCATCACAAACGGTACGAAAAGTTCCTCTCTTTAAGCTTCCTTGAATGAATCAACACAATCGCATAAAACTCACTAAGCTAATTGTTCTTATTTCCAACCATAAAATTAAATTGACTTGCCCAGTACATTGCAAACTTGACGATATATACTTTTAATACAAATTAACACAACGGCAGCTGAATATTCACAAGTTCATAATCCTAGATAACCAAATTTGGAACTAATGAATTAGGGCAGCCGACGGAGTAAAGCCGCAGGTCAAGTTTTTGAGACAGTCGAGGGAGTAGAGCACTGTGAAGGAGTGAGACGCAATCGATGGGCGGGGGGGGGGGGGTGGGGGAGAAAGAGAGCCGATGATAAGAATGCAGCGCCGGTAGGGAAAATCAGCCATTGGTGAGATTTGGCACGATGAGAGGGAGAACGCTTGTGGGTTTACGGTGCACGCATGTTGTGTGAGATTCAAACTACCGTGAGAATTTATACTGAGCACAAAACGCACTGTTCTGTGCTCATTGCGGTGAGAATATCGGCATCGAAATAAAAATGTTAGGCGTCTACGTAAACCTCAGCAAGGGCTAGCCGCGCCACAGGCGGAGCAGCTAGCTAGCAAGGACTTCGTAAGCACTACTTTGGTGGTTTTCATTTTTTTCATATATATATATATATACATATATATATTTTTTTTTTCTCTGTCCCATGAAATATATATATATATATGTTTGTTTACAGCCTAGGGCACATGATTCACCCACCTCATCACCAGCTAGATCAAGGAAAAAAATGTATAAAATGTTTTATCTCGTCAATCAAAGCCTAATTATTATATAATATATTCATATTTTTTTAATAACCTCGTTTAATCGAGGAAGACTTATATTAAATAAATAAAAGACTACACTAAATAAACAAGGTCTTTGTGCTTGACACCTCAAAAACAACTGCAATAATCTGCAAACAGAAAGAAACCAAAAAGAAACACCAAATTATTTATGTCCCTGACCTCCGTAACGTTTCACGTTCAGGCCAATCTTTCTATTTAATCTCTGTCAAGTGATAAAACAGTATGGGCCATTTATACAGCTTATTAAGATATCCCCTTGGAATAAGATAAAAAAGAAATTTCCTTTAAATTGTATGATTATTAATTCTAAAACATAACTTATACACACTTTTGATTCAAATTTCAAAGTAAATGACAATTTAATTTTCTATAAGAATTGTTGTTGGGTTAGACTCGTACACCAAAATTTGAATGTACTAAGTTCGCGTCGTTTTGAAATATTTTTATGCATCACAAATTTTTGAGTAAGAGTAGATATCAGGATATAATAAAAATATATTTAATCATAAATATAACGATAGATTTCTCATTATAACATATAAGTATTAAAAAATTACTTTTAATTTGGGCTTCCCAACTGTTGAGGCCAGTACAATTTTCTTATCAAATAGCATGATAATAATGTTGGGCATAAAATTGTGAACAGATGCATTTTTCCATGGCAATCACTAATTATTACAAAATGAACTTGGCTGCATTCGAGTCAGTAAAGGGAGAAAACTTGACTGCATAAATTTCCACAACAAATTAGATCAAAAGTAAATAAATTCTCTCTCAAAGCTTTCAGAGAAGTGAAACTTCAGCATTCAAAATCAAGACCAGACCCCTCTAATTTCATGCGTGTAATCTCATCTAGACCTTGCTTCATCTCAGCCGTGAAATAATTCTCCCAGTCCCCAACATTAGCAAGTCTAAAAAAGGCACTATTCGGCACATTGCCAAAAGGAAGCTCCCCATTTTTGTTCACTTCCAAATTCTTAAGCCTCTCAAAACTCGATCTCCATAACACTTTATCCACCTCATCTTCACCAACAAGTGGCCGTCCAAGAAATGAAGCTAGCCTCTTCACCTGCACTTTGGGATCTCTTTTCAGCTCTTCATACTTCAAGAAAAGTATCCTGTTAGGTGCCTTCAGGCTCTCTGACCAGTACTGTAAAACATGATCAAAAAATGGTCCATAAGAATGAACCCCAGCACAAAAGTTATTATACTCTTTCTCAAAAGGATATGGATCTTGATCATTCCGCCTTAGAATCTTGTTGAAGTAATGCCATCCTGACACCATAGTGTCACTGGGGTTTCGGGTTATGTAAACGATCTTGCACTCAGAGTTCTTGATTGACTCCGGCAAAGCACTGTAAGGCAAATGAGTGTGAAAGAGTCTTGGAGAAGGCACACCTGAGAGATCTTCAGGATTTAGGGTCTCTCCGGCGAATTCGTACTCTAAAGTCTTTACAACAAGATGAGGATTTTTCGACGAAAGTTGATCACCATGATAATCCATGATGCAAGCACAAAGAGCTTTAAGCCATGTGGTTCCAGTTTTCAGGGAGGAAGCCAAAATGATATCATCACAACGTGCTTTGTAGTTAGATTGAAAGGCCAACATGCCTCGTATGACTGCGGCAGGATACCAAAAACCTTCCCATTGGTAGATGTTGTAAGCATCCCAATGCAAATGTTTTGGAAGTTGATCAAGTAGTTCTCGGGTCGGAACTGAACTTGCGGTTGCCATGATCGAATGAAAGATATGATTCAACAACAGATTGACCGAGTTCACTACACAAGCCTATCGTTTCACTCTAGAAAGCACCAATATATCCATGTTCTTGCTCACATAACTGATGGTTTTATCCCCTGAAAAGCCTAAAACGCCCACATGTTTTACCGAACTATTTGGGCAATTTGGTAGTTTTGTGGTCTATGTCGGTCAAAATACGTAACTTTTTTTTTTTTTTTAAAATCAAAGTAGCGTTCCTAGTGATTTTCAAGGATGTTTCTTAAATTAGTCATTTGGTTTCGAACTCTGATAAAGATTAGGATGGTTATTTATTTATTAAATATGGTAACTTTAGTTTTATGCTTTTGAATTTGAATAATGATGTTAGTACAGAAAAAAGTACAAAAATTACCACGGTAGTACAGAAAAATATATAAAAATTACCACAGAAACTACCTAAAAAATTGCCCTTGTAATAAAATTTTCTTTTGTATTGTAGTATATATATTTTTATCCTGTATTGATAATTTGTTGTTTTTGTGTTAATTTTAAGGTACTTGCTATGTTAAAATAGCCGTAGCGTATGATAATCTGATTTTTTTTTTAACTTTTAAGTTGTTGCTACTCAAATAATTTAAAGATCGTAAAAAAATAATTTTACTTCAGCTGTAAATATATAAGTAATGTAACTTAGCAGTTGCTTAATTTTTCTACATCTACACTGCTGTTCCAATTTAAGTTGACTGACTTCCTGCTTCTATGCCGCTATTTCACGGGCATTCTTGGCTTATATTTAATTTATTTTATAATCTCTTCGTCCCCAGGAACGAACTCTCTCCTACATGTGTTGTTAACTTTTATCGTTAATTGTCATGTGCAATAAATATTAATAAGCTTGTTTCAAGGGATAAAACATTTTATTTTTCCTTGATGTGGCTGCTAAAGTAGCTTAATCACGTGTCCTGAGGCCTAAAACTGTTGAGCACCACCGACTATAGTATTATCTCAATGAATTAATATTCTATAAATTAATAATACTTATTATATAATAATTTTTTGTTAATAAATTAAATTAATAATTTTGATAAATTAATAAGCTAATACTTTTCCTAAACCATTATATAATTTTATGGTCTCATTTATTTTATAAATTAACAATTTAGTAAAATTACAAATATAAATGTTATAATATTTTATATTATTATTACTTGTTTTTCTTGAAATTTGAATACAGTCAGATCTCATGTCTAATCTTGCTTGTTGCTTTTAGAAGTTCTAGGTTGAATTCTCAAATTACAATAATTTTAATTTTTTTGGTTAATTTAATCTTTATTTAGAGGATTAATTCATTTTAATTGATTAAATTGGTAAAATACAATAAGCTTTCATTTAATTAAATGTAGTTCATTGAATTGTATATATATTTTATAAATTAATAAGTTATTAATTTATTAATTAATTAATACCTCTTTAAATTAATAGATATTATATAATCTCGGTATTATTAATCTATAGAGCCTTACTAAATATAGCATTTGGAGTTATTATTTTGTGTATGTGTGTGTATGCGTGTGTCCTTTCAAAAGTACAAAACAAAAATCATGAGGGTGGATCATATAGTTTTACTAGTTGAGCAGTGAGAATCAACCATTAGAGTGTTCTAAATCAAGTTAGATATACTAACTCTATGTAATATAATTTTTCAAATAGCATTTATTCAAGTAGAGCTTTTATTAAAAAGAAGTTAATTTAGTTGTCAATGGGTACTTTTATTAAAAATTATAGAGTTTTTTTTAATAAATAAGTTTGTTAAAGTTGTATTATGAAACAAATTAAATAAGATTATAAAATAAATAAAAGATATTTTAGACAATTTAACATTTTTAAAAAACTTTATAAACTCTTAAATAGAGGTAAATTTAGGGGTACCAAAAAAATATAAATTCAGTCTGAATTTAGAAAGATCCAGTCATAGGAATGACAAAATATAGGCTTGAGCCAAGCTTTCTCAAGCTCAGGCCCAAGTCCATTAGAGTGAAAATGTAGGGATTAGGTTTGGGCCAAGTCACTCGAGCTTGGGTTTTCACTTATTTTTTCAATTCTTTTTTTAAAATTATCATAAACTTGAAATAAGTTAATAATAATTAAGTTATTGATTGGTATTAAAAATTATATGTTTACCGATGAATAAAAATGTTATTTTGTTCTTATATTATAATTTACATTTATAATTACATAACATATTGTGAATTTCTAGTTATATTTCTAAATATTTGATCTTATGTATTTTTGTGTGTTTATTAGGCAAATATGATAATTTTATATAATTTGAGACTCCATACAAATAAACGGATGTTAAATTTGAATTTTGGAGGTTCAAAAATTTAGGTCATTGTCAAGGAGGGTTCATGACTTTTTTTATCGTGAAATTATAATTTTTCCCATATTAAGTGTTGTAATTATAAAATTATAAATTTTTATCTTATTATGTAAGATAATTACTAGTGGAATGAGTTGGCTGCACTTGAATGGATTGAGTTAAATTTATATTTGGTTAGTGGATTAAGTTAAGTTTATGTTTGCTTAGTGGAATAAATGTATGGTCATAATATAATTGAATTATGTGTGTAGTGTGAATTAGTCATAAACTATTATAAATATAGAGGGGAAGAATGCACCTTTCTACACATTTCTTCATTTCTTTTTCTTAAAATTCTTCTTCTCTTAATTTTTTAAATATTTTGTGATATATTTTAAATAAATAAATTTAGTTTTATTTCTAATTTTTAGCCATTTTAAAATTAAGTATAATTTAATTTTAATAATTATTTTTTCAATTATGCTTAGCCAAATATTAATAGGGATAAGGTGAAACTCTTAGTAGAAAAATATGATTAAATTAAATTTAATATTTAATTAAATAAATTAAATTATTTTTTATTTAATTTTATCCATATTTTATGTTTTAAAAGTTTACTTTATTGTAAACAAATAAGGAAGCTTGGTACAATAAATTCTTAATATCTTACTATGAAGTATGGTAAACTAGTATTTTGACTTATTACGAACAAATTAATTTTGATAAATTAAGTACTTAATCCATCATAAAATTAATGAAAAAATCATCATAATTTATAAAATTAATCTTTTGGATAAAAAAATTTATTAAATTACATTTACTATTAAGAGTGGATTCATAAACTTAACTAATTTATTTTCATCATTTTATTTAAATTAAATAATGTGAATTAAATTTTATTTTTAATAAATTCAAAGGAAATAACAAATTAAATCTTTTTTCTGAATTTGATCTCAGACTTATTGAGCTATATTATAACAAGATACTTTTATATTTGAGAGGTATAAATCACTTTTGAGTCATATCAGTTGTTAAAATCAAAATAAACTAAAGAAAATAAATATTTTAAAATAAAATAATAAATAAAGAAGATGACGTAAATAAAATCTTGAAGATTTAATTCTTTAGTACTAAAATTTCAAATTCATGTATCCTCTTACTTATTAATACTTAAAAGAGAGTTTAGTATTATAATTTTAAGTTTTTTAATTCGTTATTGATAAATGAATTAGGGATTTAAATATTATTTTTTAATTTTTTCATTATTTTTTAATTTTAATTTATTATTCTTATTTACAAATTTACTTATTAAAAAAAAAAGTTAGGGCCTGGCCTAAGCTTTTCTTCCTAAGCCTTTCCCCAAGCCTTCATGTGGGAGGTCTAAACTTGGTCTGACCTAGACTTTCTTGCCATCCTTAGAGGTAGCAAATCCAAATCCAAAAATACCTGCATTCGTACAATAAAAAATATGAATTTAGATTCTAAAAATTAAGTTCTATATAGATCTAAGTCCAAATCTAGATGCAAAATATATCTGAAAAATTAGATATTTGGATTTACTCTATATTTAATTAAATTATTTATTAAATTAAAATTAAATTAAAAATATATAAATTAAATGAAAAAAATCTAATAGGTAAAACTAAAAAAACACATATGTACAAATCCATGTTTGATTTATGTTGTGGTATTTTTCTTTACAAATTTATAGTATTGTATGTTATTTTAAGTGTTGAATTATGATTAGGTTTTATTTAATTTCATTAGGTAATTTTTTTCCTTTTTAAATTATATTTAGAATTTTAAATTTACAATTTTATAGATATGGACAGCCAACAAATTTTCTTGCAAGTTATGATGGTATTACTCCTATCCAAATTTCAAAATATTGATACATATTAGATTCGAATACACCTACATTTGGAGATGGATCTAGATTTTGCCACCTCTAGGTAAACTAGCTCATGTGATCCCTTAAACCTCTATTTAAAATACAATCAAAATCTCTAAAAATTTTAAAAAGATCTTATAAGATTAAATAAGTTGTGACACTCCACTTTAATAATTAGAATAAGGTGATTTATTTTAAAATGTCTAAAATCTCATACTTTTTAATGTAAATACATATTCTTGAAAGGATCTTATATAGCAAGTAAACTTCATTACCAAAAAGTAGGATATTAACATGAGATGCATGTGTTCTAAAACATATTCTAAAATGTCTTCTTTATATATTATCCTTAACATATTAACATGAGATGAATGCGTTCAATGTAACTTATCTTATAACGTGTAAAGTTTCTAAATGTACAATCAAAGCCAATACATAAAGCCTTTTAGAGAAAACCAACTTTAATATATGTGGTAATGCCGTCCATACAAAAATTAAATAAAATATTACTACAATATAAGTAGCAGAGCCAACAATATCATAATTAAGTAAAAATTATCACAATATAAGTGGCATACCCAACTATATAAGTATTAAATAACAAACAATCACATTATAATAGCCATCACAAATAAAGAATTATGAATTTAAGTATAAAAAGAGCTTTATCATTATATTGTAGTTGAAGTATTACTTATCTTTTATCCTAGCCTTCTCTAAACCTTCCTAACTGATGCGAATCCCACATTGAAATTTTAAGGAGAACACTTAATTTGAAGTTTCAACTACCCAAGAAAGTTCTAAACAGATTTAAGACACACAAAACCTTGACCCAATGTTTAATCAAACATGAACCAAAGGTATGGAGAAGGATATTGACGCCACACTCAAGATTTAGATGAGAAGGTGAGTGATAAGTCTTGATTTGGAACGCCGCAAAAATGCAAATTCTTGATAAGTTCATTAGTTCTCAAAAAAACCAAAGAAAGAATAATTTTCTCAAATTCAAATAACATTAATCTCTCAATTGTTTTACGTAGCAAGGTTGTTGAGTTTAAATAGGCCAATAGAGACCCAAAAAATCCAAAAAAGATTAAATCCTAATTCAAGTCGGAGTAGTTCTCCTAACTAGTTAAGGAGTCGTTGAAATTTCTAATTCTGCGCATGCTGTAATGAATTGGTCATAACTCCTTCTAGAGAACTCCAAATCTAACTCCGTAAAATTCTTTGGAAAGCTATCTTAATTATCTTTCCAACGGTATATGGCTTGCAAGTTAATTCCAGCTCAATCAATACCAGTTTTATTCCGAAATTGACCTTTCTGCATTTGATCTGAATTATGTATTTGGCTGCCTAATAGCTTAAATAAAGCGCACAATGCCTTGACATCTCTTCAAGTCCGATTCATGATGTCTTGCATCTTGAATTGTAGTTTCAATCCATATTTTCTCAATTAATCCATTTAAAACAGCTTGTATCTTTTTGACTCTAGCTCTTGTAATTAGGCCTTCATGAATGTGTAAAGGATCACTTGAAACTTTAATGGTATTCTCTTGATAGTTCTCATCACTAACCTAAGAATTTCTTTACTCTTAATATCATAACTTAAAATGAAAAAGGATAGAATTTCTAAGGTGATACAAAAAATGAAAGGGATAGAGTATTTTTAGAATTTCTTAAAGCTAATGAATGGTTAGGAAATTTTAAAAAAATTCTAATCTACTTAGGAAAAGAATCTAACAAAAATAATAAGTATCACAGTTGTATAACTATGAGTCAACCTTAAGAACCTAATAATTAATGAGGATATATATTAGCTGCCTACACAATACTTGAGACACCAACTCAAGCTTGGGTCTATTAAGGCAAAACCTTCTACTTTTAACAAATGTGATTCTATAGCTATTACTTAAACGTCGCCTAATTATCATAATACAGGTATCAATTAGTTTTCTTAAATCTTGAAATTGCCTTAGTTATAACAACTTGAAATTATCTTCCATAATATGTTCAGTGTAAAATTATCTATATTAAGTAATAAAATTTCTGGGTGCAATTTCCCGTTATTAGTAATCTTAGATTTTTATATGAGTCTTAAGATCTTAGCAAATATGGTAAAAGAGTTTGACCTAGTGATTGGCCCGGAACTTAATTTTAGGGTTCTAGCCTGAATTTAGAAGGTCAAGGATCGGGCTGCGGCTTAAGGAATCAAGGACAGTTACATTTAAGTCAGAATTAGGACCTTACGAAAAAGCCTAACCTAATCTTTGACCTTTAAATTAATTTTTAAAATATAAAAATTAAAAAGTTATTAAAACATACACGCCACACATGCAGTCACAGCTACACCTTAAGTATATTTGTCTCTCTTTCATATTAATTAATTAATTATTTATTTATTTACTTGTTAGAGGTTTGGTTAATTTGTTAATTTGGTTGGCTAAAATAGAATAATAAAATACAACATTATTAGTTAAAAATGAAGAAAATGAATTCTATTCTAAATATTAAAAAAATAAAATAAATTATGATTGGACTTAGATAAAACTGACCCAACCTCAACACAATAAGAGCCAAGCTTTTTAAGGATTAGAACCCTATATTTTAGTCAGAAATAGGGGTGTTCACGGATCGAATTTTACAGATTTAACATCAATCCATATCCGATTCATGATCTAATGGATTATAATTTTTTAATCCGATCCAATCCACGGATTGATTAAATTCAATCCAAATCTGATCCATACATCTATGGATCAGATGCGGATTTGAATCAATCCATATTCGATCCATACATCTGCGGATCCGATGTGGATTTAACTTAATCCATATCCAATCCACCATTTTACACATTAGTTTGCAAGTTAAAAATTTTCACATCTCTCCAATCCATGAACTAATGAAATAAAAAAATCTAATATAAAAATAATTTTACTACAAATTAAATTCAAAATTGAACAAAATTTAAATAATTAATGATTTAAATAAAGCTAAAATAATGAATTCATAATTTTAAAATATAATACACCGAGATAAATCATTGAATTGCTTAGATAAGCTACAATAATACATTCAAAATTTTAAAATACAACACACCAAGATTAATGGTTTAAATAAAGCTATAATAATTTATTAATATAACACCAAAATTAATTGTTTAAATAAAGCTATAATAATACATTAATATAACACCGTTCAAATTGACAATAATACATTCAAAGTCCCAAAATAAAACACACCAAAAAGAAAAGTGTCCACCTCCAATTTGTGTTTCGTACTTTATCCTAAACAAAATAAACATAATTGATATAAATAACAAATAAAAATTTTTATTTAATAAAAAAATTAAAAAAATGTTTACCTTTACTATTGCATCAAATGCTATCAAGTCTCATCAAATATGTTCTTATCAGCTCTTAAAATCTCTGTACATGTAAGATAGAAAAAATGTCAATTTTTAAAATAGAATAACAATATAAAGTCAAATAATAATTAATAATTATAATTATAATTAAATTATTATATTTTACTTGTCCCAACTTGTTCAATTTCTTCTATTGTTTCATCAAGATTTATCGAACTTGAACGTAACCAATTTTGTGTACAAATTAATGCCTCCACTATCCTTGTAGATAGTGAACACCGATATGGATCAAGAATGCGACTACCAGTGCTAAATGCTGACTCAGATGCCACAGTGGAAACAGGCATAGCCAAAATATCTCGAGTAATATAAGACAAAATAGGATATTTGGAAGAATTAATTTTCCACCAATTCAATATATCAAAACTCTCATTTTCAGGATTCTCGCATAATTCTATTAAGTAAAGATCTACTTCTGTTTTGTACTCTTCAAAAATATTGTCTTTTAAAATCCTCATATAACCTGAATCAAACACTTGCCTAGCATCCACCTCAATATCAACCTCCAACTCTTTTTCATCATTCACCAAATAATACCACAAAATAATATCTCAAAAAATGCTCTTTATGCCGAAGATCAAGCAATACAGAAACAAACAAATAAGGGTTGACTGATTCATAATTTCCCCAATACTTATCATACTTCTTTTTCATATTTTCAGCCATCATCTTCAAAAAAAAATCCTTACTATCCTTCCAAGCTTGCAATTGTGTATGAATCAAACATAATTGGCGTAAAAAAGCATTGGATGTCACATACAAAGAACCAAAAAGTGTCAAAGTGGCATCATAAAAAACCTTCAAAAATTTAATGAAGTAGCGAGCATATTCCCAATCAATTGAAGATGGACACATTTTTGGGTTGCTCAAGCAAAACTCACGAATGTATTGTGCATCATGAAGCTCTAACCGTTCAAATACTTTTTGATATTTTTCTGCAGCCTCTAACATGAAATAAGTGGAATTCCATCTAGTGACAACAACTTATTTGAAGAAATTTTCTATCGCTCAGCATATGCCTTAAACTTTTGTGTCCTAAAAGGTGAGGATCTAACAAATCTTACAACATTACGAATTTTAGCAATTGACTCATGATACTCTTTTAACCCTTCCGCAATGATAAGATTTAATATATGTGCACTACACCTTAAATGCATATTTTGACCCCCAAGACTGAACAATTCCAATTATTTACAACTTTTGACAAATATGAAATAACAACATCATTAGAAGAAGCATTATCAACTGTTATAGTAAAAACTCTCTCAATACCCCACTCTAACAGACATGTCTCAATTTACCTACCAATTGTTTCACCTTCGTGATAAGCAACTTGACAAAAATTCAATATTTTCTTTTGCAATCTTCAATTATCATCAATAAAATGAGCTGTAAGACACATATAGCAAAGATTTTGAGCTGAAGTCCAAGACTCCGTAGTGAGACAAACTCTTTGACGACTATACACAAAAAATCAGTCAACTCCTTTTTTGTTTTTTTGTAAAGTTGCAAAATATCACGAGCCACAGTAATGCGAGATGGCACTTTAAATCTATTTTCAAAAACTCCCAATATTTCCCTAAATCCTTCACCATCGACAACTCTAAATGGCATCTCATCCTTTATAATGAACTTAGTAATTACCTCTCTACAAGCCTCAACACTATACTTAGTTGACACAAGGTTACATGACTCTCCAATTTTCACTGGTTGATAAGACAAGGTTTTTTGTTTTTTATCCACTCGGGTTCGGCCAGGATATTTTAAACATCTTTCTCTTATATGAGTTAACAGATTAGATGTTCCTCTATTAAACCCACATTTATATTCTTTTCCACAATATCGACATTTTGATCTAAGATGCAGTGGATCAGAACTTAATTGTATAAAATGCTCTCAAGTTTTCTGAAGTAGTTGATCTATTAGGCGTACCTTTAACATTACTAGAAGATTTGGGACTTGGTGGAATATGATCTACAGCTATGTGTTTCCCTTTATTAAGTGAAGAACTCATCTGTACCACAAATATGAAAAATCATTAAAATTAATTATGAAAAATAACAAAAACAAATTAAGTGTTATCTACACCACAAATATGAAATATCATTGAAATTAATTATGAAAAATAATAAGAACAAATTAATTATTTTGTGCATTGAACTGTATTTTCATTACAATACATTGCATTAAGCTGTAATATAAACATGAAAAATGGCATGGATTTATTAATATTTTAATGAATAAAATTTACATTTATAATAAAATTTACCCTTCCATGCAATTTCTTTTATCTATTATTTTGATCATACTTCTTGTGATAATAAAAATTAACTTGATAAAAACTTGATAAAAATTATATCATAATATAAATAAACCAACTTGGGTTTACGGAATGCGTGCTTGGGTTGCATGCACGTGAGGTTTCTATATGGAATAAAATTTAAAAGCATGGACTTTTACCTTAGATCCAATTAAAGTAGTGCTGTTCGACTTATTCCAATTGCTCTTAAAGTGTTTGCAACCTTCACGTGAAATGCAGGCTTCCAGAAATCGATCCTAGCTTTTTGACTGGCCAAGTAGCTTCTCTTTTGAGGCAACAACCAAGAAGATGGACAAAGGCAGTAAGTCAAAGGGGTCAAGCAAATCGAAAAGCTTAATCTGTTGCTTTGCAGTCCTTTTTGAGGGTGTTGTCCCTGCTAGTGAGCCAAATCTGACTTCTCAGACTGAGATCCAATCCACTTCTGCCGGCAAGATTTCACACATAAAGCTCGCGACTTTCTTTATCTTGCTTGCCTTTAGTCCTTTTAGCTCCTTTCAGTTGTGGTCTTGAAGACAGTCAACGCAATCTTTCAACTTAGAAGTACTAGTCATGGGTTAATGGCAGCAACCCGTAGCTGGAATCACGCAACTTCCGGCTTAACAAATCAGCCTCCACACTCGACAGTATTGAGTCAAAAAGGGGAGATCTAGAGAAAAGTCCAGCAACACTTGTAAGTCGTACAGTATGGAGGAGTGAATAAGGTTTTTTCGGCCGATTCCAAGCCGTGTGAATAGGAGATAAATTAGGGATTTTTGTTTAGGTGCTGGAGTGATAGTGTGTGACTGTGTGACGGTGGGAAAGTTAAAGATTTTTGTTGATTTTTGTTTGGCAATTGGTAGTTGGCTAGACAGTAGACACTTATGCCCTTTGACTTGGCTTTTTCTTACTTTGATTTTAGCTTAAAATTGTCATTTTATTTTACAATTTTTACAAGTTATATTTGTATATTTGATTAATAATTATTTTTATTTTATATTATTATTGGGTAATGATTAAAATATATTATGGAGTTTATATAATTATGTAATGCCATACTTTTATTATTTTTAATTAAATTTATAATATTTTTAATGAATATATATATATATATATATTTACTGATTTACGGATTTTTACGGATTTACAGAAGTAAATGCACATCTAATCCACTGACTGCAGATTTTTAAATTTTTAATTCAATCTAATTCAATTCGCTAATCCACGAATTGAATTTTTACGGATCAGACAGATTAAACGGATCGGATTAAATTATGAACACCCCTAATCTAATAGAAGACCAGACTCAGGTTTGACATCACTCAACCCCAACCGGCCCATTGCCAAATCCAGTCATGGCTGGGATGAGTACCGTTACCTTCCCGCAATTGTCGGAAAAAAATTCTCAATAAAGGAGAGACTAGCCTGAAAAAAGAAATGGACTATTTTAAATTGGAACCTCAAATATGATGGGCTTAAGTTATTATTCAGCCGAACTAAAATAAAGAAGAAAGCCCAAATGGATATTTCAGTGAGCTTAAGCTGTCGTCAAAATTTTATTTAGCTCCAGGCTGGCACATTTAGTACCACGTCTGTATCCCACTATCCCTCCCTGTATCTCCTTTGCCACAATTGGAACAAATTTTTATTCAACAATATTAGGCTAATGAAATGGTGTAGAAAAATTTTAGCTTACTTCAGCCCTTGTTACAATTGCAACTATCAAATTGCATGAGCTATATTTTATATTTGTACATGTACACGACTCTTATCTTTCTCCTAGTAAATATTATTTTTTTTATATATACCTACAATTATTAAAAGATAAAATTTAAGATTAATTAACAAATTGAGAAAACATAATAAAAAAAGAAAGAAGTTGATTTATTAAAAAATAATAATAACTTAACATGCAAAAATACTTATATTATGATAAATCATAATACAATTTAAAATTATTTTATCATCTAATTAATTTAAATATTATTTAAAATATTTATTTTAAAACTATAAGATAACAACTCCCTCTATTTTATGTTTAAAATTTAGATGATCACTAATAAAATAAATAAATAAATAAGCTGGTTCAATGATGAAAAAACAAATGAATAAACTGAGTACTTGATGACAAAAGCACACTATGTCCGTACACTCTCATTGGTGACACTGTCAATTATAACATAATATAAAAAAAGAATTCAGTACGCTCTTGAGACGCCGAGAGAGAAAGGAAGCCACTTTGGTATGTTTGTTTGTTTTTTTTTTTTTTTGTTCTTTTTTAGGCGCACGTTAACTATCCTTCACCCACTTCTGCTGTGTTTTTGTTGAGTGCCTTCCACTCTTTCTGTTCTCTCACATTTTTTTGTTTTCTCTGGGTTTTCAGAAATATTTAAGAGAGAAAATAAAGGTAAGCCCAAGTTTCTTGAAATATTAACGTTTAATTTTTTTTTCTTTTTCTTTGACGAGAGGTTTAGTTTTTGGCTTCTGGGTTATTTCATTGTGAAGTTCCCATTGTTAAGTTTTGTTCTTTTTAGGACAATTTTGGTTTTTTATTTTCATTTTGTCTTTTGTTAAAAAGGAAAAATCTCATCCTTATTGTTAAGCTCCACTGTTGCATTAATTATAGAATTTTTTCTTTAAATGCTTCAGTTTTTGTTTTTCCCGGCAAGAAATGGACGTGACCTCCTTTTCGTGTGATAAGATAATAAGTCATTTGTTGAGTGAAAGAGAAAGAAAATGCATTTCTTGAGTCTCATGATTCATGTTGTTTGCTTTGTGAGAAAATGAAATTGTCGTTTTTCTCTAGATTCCTGGGCTCTGTGAATGCTAGGAGGAAAATGAAAAGTCAATGACCATATGCTAAATGAATTAAAAGGATTAAAGGGTTTTAATAACATTCTTAGCAAATGAAATTGGGATTTTTGTTATTTCTATTCAATAGCTGTGTTAAAGATTGTTCTTCTTTTTATCATTGAATAGATGTTGATTTGCTCTGATTTTCATATCTCTTGAGTTTCTGCTAAATTTTAGAACTTTTTCTTATTGCAAAGTGTTGTAGCTATAAGGTGGATTAGGATGATGGCAGAAGAGTGATACTAAACAACCAAATGGAGGAAAATGATGGTTTCTCTAATTTTCCATAATACCCAGATGAAAGCTTGCAATATGGAAACTAGTAAGACACTCTAGCAAACCTTTTAGTTCATCATGTCAAGGCAACCTCACCTTCCACCACGTTGCCCATTTCAGAAGAAACACGTGTCTGGCCCAATCCAGGATCCAATCTCTCCACCCCAATGTGCTGAATCATATGTTCGTCACCATAAATCTTCCTCCCAAAGTTCCATCCTCGAGGATCAACCAGCATGGCTGGATAATTTGTTAAGCGATCCTAGTGCAGATTCTGCTGGGATTTTCCACCGTAGGTCAGCTAGTGATTCGGTCACCTTGTTGGATGGTATTGTGGGCTCCTTCTTGGATTTGAATCCCCAAAACAATGACAAGAATTTAGATGGGCATGAAGCATGTAGTGGATTGGAGTCATCTTGCTTATATGGACCTAATTCCCCACGGAAAAGAAGTAATTTAACCTTTGCAGAGAATGCCATAGTTTCAGCTCTATCAGAATCTGCACTTGAGAACCACCAGTTGCAGTATGTGGATGAGAGTCTTTGCATCTCTGGGGTTATTCCCTCTGAGCTGAACGGGGACGCTCATACTTTGACTGGTGAGCACAATGCTGAAACAAAGATGACAAAAAGGTTCTAATCTGAACTTCCGTGATTACTTTGTTTTATTGTAATAAGAACTCTGATGAATGAAGTGTTGATTGTTGATAGTTATACGCAAACGAATAATTAAAGCAGGCAAAACAAAAATAATGCTATTCACATAACAGTGTTGAAAAATTTTAAGCCTCATTTCTTCTGCATATTGTTCTGTTATGTAATTCCAAAGATGGTTGTGTGGCCTGTTTTACTAAGTTAAGTACAAATAGTATTCCCCTAGTGAGTTGCTTGTAAATTGTTTTTGGCTAAGTTGATACTGTTAAATTCCTAGTTTGCCCCAGGAATTAGGTATATGGATCAATGGACAAATTTGCTTCTGCTTACTTTGTAATTAATAACTAGTACCGTAGAATTGGTTCTCTGGCCTGAAATATTTGACGACCACCTTGTGTTCTTGGGCTCATGATCTAATTTCAAAGGGCATGAAGAATTCCATTATATCATTATCCATATTGTGAACTTATGCATTGAATTTCTTATTTTTATATTGTTACAGTGATGTTATCATTATCCAAGAGTTATGATGTTAAACAGATTAGTATTCCTTGTGTGTGGTATACAAATACTAGCTCATACATTCTCATTTTCAAACCTTGAGCCAGATACATTGACAATTAGATTACAGGCTTGATTATTGTTTTACAGGCAATTTGGGCAACGGTCAAGGGTTCGTAAACTCCAGTATATTGCTGAACTGGAAAGAACTGTTGAATTTTTTCAGGTAACCTATCCAACAGATATGGATTGGATTGCTTACTTTATTGAATGTGCTGAGATCTATCTTTTGGGTAGGGAGCTGATAGCACACTGATAACTTGTGGAAGGCTATTTTCACTGACTTAAATTTTTCCACAACTTTTAAGTGGTTGATTTCATGGTAGGGAGTGTGGTGAGTTGGCAAATTTATCTGCTCTTTTTGACTTTGAATATTTTGCACTATCTTTCATGAGATCAGTATATGAGAATTTGTGTCAAATTTTTAAGTTAAAATTAATAACTTAATATATTATCTGTTTTACTGATAGTATTTGAAATTCATTTAACTCTACCCAAAATGTAGATGGTTTTAATTTCCCTTAGTGCATCAATTACGCAGAGGGCAATTGACTTGTTATGTGCTTTTGGAATTGAAATATTAATTTCTGCAGATGCAGTACATAGCATATGTCCTCTTTGCTTCATTGCCCTGCCATTGTACTTACATTCCAGAATTCAATGTTTTAAATGATTAAGCCCATGCCCATAGCTGGTATCCTGTGAAGCAAAAAAAAAAAAAAAAAAAAAAAATCATACATATGCTTATGATGTAATTGGATGGAATTTGTCAACCAATTCACCAAGGGATACCATCTCAGTCCTTATAATTGGTTTTTCTTTAGTTGTAATTTATGGATGCCATTCAAATAATAATTAGTAGTAATAACAATAAAAGTTAAAAATGAGTTCTGCTGCCTATCTATTTCTTTGGAAAGATTTTTCTTGATTGATGTAAACAAATTTTTAGTGGGCTTGATCTCTTTCACCAGACTTTACAAGCAGATCTGGGAGCCAGAGTTGCTTCACTGCTTCAGCAACATGTTTCTTTGTCCGTGGAAAACAGCAGACTGAAGCAGCAGATAGCAAGAGTACAGCAGGAAAAACTGATCATGGATGGTGAGTTTGTATTTATTTTGTTGTAAGGTCCTGCAGTTGATAAAATGTGTCTGATCCCATCAGCAAGAGAAAACCAATCAATTATTACTTCTGGAGAACTTTCAAATAATGATGGAGCGTCCATTTGGTAGCGAGACAAAGAGAAGAACTAAAAGTTCCCAAGTTTAAAAGCATCTGATATACTAAAAATTTTCATTTGCCCAGTCTATGTCATTAATTAGCATATCATCATTAAGACTGTCCTTTCAGATTTGCATTTCTTTTTTAACTCTCCAGAAGATATTAGTTGTGGTCAGAATACAGATTCTGCACCATCATTGACGGTTGCATGATTTCTTAGATAGCCGAAACATGTGTGCTCTGTTTATTTGGTCCTCTCTTAACATCTTGATTTTTCAGAAACTCTCCATTTCTTATTTTCCTTTTCCATGTACAATTATGTCCATGCTGTTGTTACAGGTCAATATCAGTATCTGAAAAAGGAAGCTGAGCGATTGAACATCAGTCTGGCAATATCACCAAGAAGCAAGGTCAAAACATATTTTGGGCCTAATTCTGCTGCTGAAGGATCCCAATCAGGGGTTAATTGGGAGATGCTAGACTTTGCAAAACTTAATCTCGATTAAACCATAATTTTGTCTTTTTATTTGCATTTTCAACAAAACACGACTCTCACTCCCTATGAATATGATGTATTTACTAAATCGGCTCCAACTATTGCAGCATTGTTGATGAAGGAAATGTGTTGCTGCAACCTGCATTTTATTGTTCTAAGAACTAATGTGTACCTGCTATGAAAATGTAACTGCTCCAAAAAATGTCTATTTGCAGAACTTTCGTGTTCTAAGAACGAACATCTACCTGTTAGCGAAAATGTAACATTGCTTCTGAAAATGTTTATCCTTGAGAGGATGGAAAGTGGTAAAAATACAGTTTCCAATTTTCATTTAGCTGAGCTGTTATCACTTGGCAGTTGTGTCGAAAATGCATGATTTGAGCTTGTTGCTTGCCGGCTTTCACAATCTTATTACGGAAATTTCTAATGCTACTTAAATTTGCAGTTTTGCACACAACTCATCAGCAGCATCGGATTCTGTTTAAATACTGCGCAACACCATGGCCAAGCCTTCAAAGTAAATTCCCAAAACAAACAAATTTCATACCCTTTCTTTTTTCTTTTTTCTTCTTTTTAATAGCTTTCTTTACAAAAGTATGTCTGATGGTCCTTATTAAAACCAATGGGAAGATGCCAACACATCAATATAAATAAAATCACTACAAGAGTTAAAGTGGATTCTGCACAATCTGTATACAATGACGAGCTCCATCTGATTCTTCCCGCTGCAAGCATGCATAGACATAGCCAGTGAATCCCTAACCGCGGATCGAAGCCCGGGGGACAGCAGGTAAACCCAGCTCATCCTCAGCCTGTTGAGCATTAAAGAGGAGAAAAGGAACGTGAGGTAAACGGTGAATATATCATTTAAAATAAAACAGTATGATCATATAAAAGCCAGTCCTGATTTCTCATGTAAGAATCTAAAGCTCTCTTTATTATGCTACTCTACTATTTAGTTACATTCATAAACAGCCCATTTCCAGGCCGATTATTTTAAGAGACACGAGAATGAACGGCAAAAGTGTACCTTTACAGATCAAGGAAACAAAGCATAAACTAAGTAAATATCAAAAAGTGTCTTAAAAGAACCTAATAAAATAATCCGTGCATGGCTATAAAACTAAACATGTTAACTTTACTGTAGATGCAGTAACCACAACAGTTTCTCCAATATGGAAGAGAAAATTGGAAAATAAAAGGTTTCAGTCACTTCAACCACTGAAACACCCATCCATTTAATCAGCAAACATTTTTCCATCAAACCATATTAGCAAATGTAATTCATTAATTTGCAATTGACTAAAAGATAATATCATGTATAACGCATTACCTGTGGTCTGTCATGTTGTGCTGATGCATGACCAGTAGGTGCCGTAGGCAAGCTAAGCTCTGCATCCAAATCAGGTTCCTTGTCAGGTTGAAGATAAGAGGGAACTCCAGCTTCATCTTCCATTCCCATGTCTGCTTCCAAAGCATCAAGTTCTGCATCAAAATGTCAGTTAATGCATCATAGATGGTATTCAAACACAGGGAAACAGTTTGCTTCAGTTGAAATGTATATAACGTCTGTTTCCACAAAAAAAAAGACAACAAAAGAAACGCGTCAGTGCTCTTGAACCATATCATTGAGACAGCTAAATAGTTAAAATAGTGTAGAAATTTTGTAACATGATATGCACAATGTTGTTTCATCTGATCTGTTTCCGGAAAGAAAAACAGCATCTCAAAGCAAGACACAATTGTTTACAAATTATGAGAATTAGGTATGCTGAATCAAGTATTTCAGCTATTTATCTTTCCAAACAGCAACTAAGCGCCAAATAAATAAATAAATAAGTTTTTAAAACAATCTAAAATTCCGAAAATGACATCCAGTGAATGTTAAATAGCTTTCAGATAATTTCAAAGCTTACCACCCATGAGTTCTTCCTCGTCAATGTCATCAGGAACATTATAACTTCTACCAAGTGTCTCTTGAATTTCATTGCTCACATCCATCAGGTCCATCATCTCATCTTGCAAGTTCTATATTTATTGCAGAAATTAGCAGTTCAACACCATAAATTCTATATTAAAAACCCACTTCAAATGAGGGACAAGTAAAACCACAAGAAGTTACATACATCTATGTCTTGAATCTTCACGGTTTTCATCATTCCTTTTAACTCCTTGTTGGCACTTTTCAAAGCTGTCATCTGGAAGGACGAAATAACAGATAGATTATAATTAATACATGGCTTCCTACGGTGTGCCTTTGAAGCATCCTATCTGTGGAAACACATTGGACATGAGTACATAAGAAAATCTTGGACACAAATTAATAACATATTTTCACAAAGAAAGCCCTCCCCGTGACAAATGGTTCACCCCTACCTCTCATGAGATAGGCAGCAGGTTCCAATCAGGATACATACAAAGCTCTTCCTGCACTGCCCTGAACTGTGCCCCTTTGGGCGCTAACAAGACAAGCAAACATTTCACAGTAAATATAGGAGGCCCTGACACAACCATGGTTAACGTAACACTTAAGACTCTGTAACAGTTTGTGCGAATTAACATTAGTCACTTAAATATGAAAGCTTATTTAGCTTAAGCCTATTTTACGAAAAGAACAACTGAAAACTGAACTGATAGAGAACAACACTAACCATGCCCTCTAAAAGAATTAAACATACAACCAAAGGTAGTTTAGAACATAAAGTGAATTCAGTGATTCTAAGATCAGGTGAGAAATTAAATTTTCTATATTAATTTGGCTAAGGATGACATTAGAATTTCTACTGCAAAACTCCATTCAGTATAGTAGCTATCATGGATGTTAAATGTGTCCAATTTCAGGAGACATATCTTCCAGTTGGATTAATTTAGACAACGGGCCTAACATGATCAAAATTTATCAAATTTCAACTTGAAGCCCCCCAATAGAAGACCAGAGTCTTTGAGATGTACCAGTAGTGGATTTTGGGGTCAGGGAAGTCTAATGCATAAATATATTCAAGCACTCTTTAGAGGCAAAATAAAAGTTACAAGGAAAAAAATTCAACACTCTACAGGACATACGGTTTGTTGCGCATCTTTAATGCCCTCCGAAGCAAATGCAACTTGATCAAGATTGAATGTCTGATTGTAAAGCATATCACGCTGACCTTCATACCTGTACATAAGATATTGGAGAATCATGGAACAGAAAAAAACAACTTGCAAATATTTTGTCTAGTATCTTGTTAGTGTCTGACTCCCAAATAAATAAGATACTACAATGATATAACCATATCATCCATGTGAATGATAAATTTTGCTACAAATTAAACAAATATTAGTCCTATGGATGTTAATTTTATTCATGGGTATTCCTAATACAACAAAGAAAAAAAAAATGCAGATTGGTACTTATAGATTGAAAATCTCTAGTACATGCCACCAGCAAAAAGGATGCTTGTGCTGCTTTCCAAGGGGAGATACCACATCTCCTTGGCAAGTATCTCCCCTTGGAAAGCGACAATGATCCAATAAACGTACCACCATTCGCAAAGACATTAAGATTAGTATTGGCTACTAATACTTAAGAAGCAAGCTGGGTAATCATTAAATATTGCATTGCAGGACACTTTAGGCCAGTGATAGGTCACTAAACTAACCCTATAACAATGCAACGTTGGAAGTTGTAACAACAAACATAATATACAAGCACACTGGATATTAGTTAGAATAATTTCCCACTGCCAAACTATTTATTTGAAAAGGAATTAATGAACATGAACAAATGTTTGTAAGAAGTGCTACAAAAGGAGAAGCAGTTACATTCGCTTTTGCTTGAGAACCCTTATGGCTCGAGCTTTAATGGCCTCTTGAGCAGGACCAGGTCGCATTTTTTTAATTTGTTCTTTGTATCTGCTCAGTTCAGCATCTAGACTTCTAATTTTCTGATCCACATTTTCACCTCTTTTATTGATCTGCAAAGGCAACAAAAAAATAAAAATTATTAGAATAAAGAAAAAACCGCTAGTAATCAATACAAGGAAAAGTTAAAAAAAAAAAAAAAAAGCAATGTGAAACAAATTTTTATAACTGAAAATTTAATGAAAATTTTCATACAGTGAAGGCAAAAATATCTGGGATCGATGCAAAATGCACTCTAGTACAAGCGCAATAACATAATGAAGTACGCTAATTCAAATAATCAATCTTCCATAGGATAATTACGAATCGAAAAAAACCCTAGCTGAGATAAACTATTAATTAAATATAATTATAAAACAAATATATAACAATTCTTTATTATTATTTTATACCCGATCGGAGGCATCGTTAATGGAGGGAGGAGGTTCTTTATCTTTCTTGACGCCGAAGACTCTCTTCATCTTTTTCTTCCTCGTCTTCGTCCAAAGATTTTCGAAGAAAATCGAAGACTCTAATTATATATATATATATATATATATATAATTTTTTTTTTTTCCTGATTCTTTCTTATACAGTTAGTAAAGAAGCCAAAAGCACTAATTTAGTTTTTGTATTTATTTTAATTTTTATGTCAGAACGCGGTTCTTAACCTTGCTACCTGCCCGCGTTTTTGAGACGGTCAGACTGAACCTTGTTTTGTCCGTTAGCCAATTGAAGAGTGACACGTAACAGAACGATGAAGGTTTTCTAAGGCTTTACCGCTTTAGAGAGGCAAAATTTGTTTGACTTGTTAAGAAAGCACCGGGAAATTTCATTCTAATTAAACAATGAAAGTTTTGTACATCCGTACCCACTTTACCTCTTTGCCTTGTCATTGAGCTTAGAAAAATGATAATCACTAATAAAACAGAATTAAAATGATGGCACTATAATATGAATAACATTGTTATTTAATGTGTTATACTAGTATTGTAACATAAACAATATTAAGGCTTAGGGGTAATATCAGTGCTCTTGAAGTTAGGACTTAGTCAAAATCTCTTGTGTGGTTATAATAATATAATAGTAGCATTTCTCTTAATTTAGGAATAAATATTTTTGCTTTTTCAGGGCAAATTTCTCAGTTGAACTTTTGATGAATTATATAAAAATAAGTTTTGATAGATTTCTTATTGTATAAAATAGAGTAAGTACTTGTATTTTTCTTTCGAATGGACTTAGATTGAGCTTCTAATGAACCATATAAAGCATGTCTTCAATAGATTTCTTATTCTAAATATAACATAATTATATTATAACATTAAAAAAATTTGTACATTTAATGATAGAACAACAATGACTTATATATATAATTTAGATTACAAATATCGAAAGCTTTACTCAAAGCAGAAAATAAATTACTACCATTACACGAACTAAAAAGTAGGAAAGCAATAATTCAGATAATAACATATATATTACAAAGGTTTCTGGTTTTGACCAATTAAAGGAAGAACTTTTCACCTCCAACATTCAAAGGATGGTAGATTTAGGGTCCCATTTCATTATTAGTAGTACTGAGTTCATTATGGTCCAATGAGTAGAGTAGAGATCATGCAAACCTTTGAGAATGAAGCTAACATTGGACTTGGTAGCGATGGTTGATATGAAATCATAATTGTCAATTAAGAGTAGTATGTTTTAGAAACACATCTGAATAATAGAAGGCTTCATTGGTTGTCTAGAGAAAATCTACGTGATGTATCAAGTGATATTTTGTTGGACATTTTTTGGTTTAATCTCTGTTACTATTTAGGAGTAAAGTAAGATTTCAAAAGTAAAAATGAAATGCTCGCAGCAAGAGCTGCTGAATTGAACAACTTGCTCTGTTGTTATAGCTCAATGATCCCTTCTATGTGTTTATGGTGCTTTTGGAAATTTATGATAAAAGGGCATTAGCTCCTTCTAAGTCTAACTACTCTTTTAATACAAAATTTAAAAATTAAAATTATAAAAATACCCTTGTTATTTCAATATAAAAACTTTAAAGATCGACACATTACCTCAACAGAATTATAAAGGCTTAAATAAAAACTTTGATAGTTAGGCACACCACCTTAACTAGACCACTAAAGATATAAGTTTTAGCAAGTGTAATAAGAGATGGCTAATGAGCTGAGCTGATAAAGGACAACTGCGTATACTAGTGTTCGTGTTTTATAATGCCCACCATGTGCTTTGTGTCGTGTCATACTGAGCTAATGGTTTACTGGATAGCAGATACATTTTATCAACTTAGAGTAGATAATTGATATACTTTAAAGTATTGTAGTAAATTTGATAATGAAGTAAACTTAAGGCATATGATTGATACTTTCCTTAAAATATATTAAAAGATTTATTTTTAGATTATTTGTAAAATCATAAAACTTTAAGTTTTTTAATTAAAAAATGAAACATACTTACTAGGGACTGTTTCACATGTCGTGCTTTAACTATCTCTAATCGTGCTATACTTTCAAGACTCATATATTTAAAATGCTAAGCTTGGCTCAACCCATGTGTATACCATACCATGCTTCTTGCCTCAGAGGAACATGCTGGTGAAACATGTGCTATACAAAACATGTGTCATGCCTATACCTTGCCACATCCCTCCTGGCCTATTGTCCATATTTATAAGTAGTGTATTTACCATGAGATTTGTTAATGCTAGCTAATATAACTCATTAATTTAAAATAAAAAATAATGGTCCCAACAATTTTAGCAAGTACCTATTAATAAACATACAACCTAAACTAGTGAAACATGCTAAACTAATATACCCAATCCAAATCATTTGACATTTTTACTTCTTCCAATTCATTATGCTTTGTTTTGATGATTAAACTTTGATCAGTGGCCATTGTATCTAAGCATATAATGTTCTTTTCAATCAAATTTGATAGTCAAATAAGAGATATCTTTTTTATTCTTTAATCATCATGACTGAAATTACTATAAGCAACTTTTTTTTTTTAACATTTTCACAAACATATGCAACATCTGAAGTGATTCCTAGCTTAAGAATGACAATAATCGAAAACCAAATTTTTCTGAATATATTGTATACATATATTGGTTATAGAGCTTCATGGTTGGTCATTGAGCTCTATTCATAAAGCTTTATAAAGCATTGAGCATTATTGTTGTAATCAATCACATCAACGGCTTTTATCTTTTCAAAATCTTTTAGATGCTATTTTCCAATTTCAAAAAAAAAAAATACAAGATTAATTTTATATACTCATATTGTCATCCAATTACTAGTTAAAGATATAAGCCTAGCATTCATGAATCATGATATATAGGTCTAACTCCAGATTGTGAACCAAAAAAAAAAAAATCTAAAGCGAAATTATATAATGAAGTTACTGTAACCAAAGAATGTGCATTATAGTGAATAATACTCTTGTTAAGTCCACACATTTTACCTTACACAAAGTCAAGATACATAAGCCATTTTAAAGTAGATATATTCAGACAAAATGTCCACCCTAGTTACAATTAAAACTATTATGTATATAACTCCTCAAAATAAGCAATTACCATATGAAATTTTTACCATCCTATTTCTTTACTACTTTTTTTTGTTGCTTAACCACTTCAAGTGTTAACATTTGGAAAACTACAACAACATCAACAATTATATCACTTACAAAGTGAACAAGTGGTAAAGGTGGTCAACAATGTGTATTTAATGTGTTAATTACAACTAGCTTACATATTTTGCATTCTTCTTTATGTAATTATAAAAAAGAGCTTAAACCTTATTGGCAAGAGCTCTTAGAATGGAAGTTGAAAAAGAGTTATCATAACTTTAGTTTTTGCTTCTTTATAGAGTAAGATATTGGATAGGTGAGATCTTAAAAACAAGAGCTAAGAGTGTGGTGATAGTTTAATATGTAAAACACATTAAAAGCTATATGGAAATAGAGGAGCTTATTAAGAAATATAGGTCAATTACTCTAGAAGAGGAAGAGGATAACAAGGTCTTCATTGTCGATAAAATGAAAGCAAATGGAGCAGGGATGGCAATATGATAGATATGGATTAGATCTACTTTACTCCAAATCTAAATCCATAATAAAAATTGAGATCCGTATCTGCTCCAAATTCATCATGGACCCATTTTTTTTTATCCATATCTGCTCTAAATTTGAAAAAAGAAATTAAAATCTAAATCTACTCTAAATCTGTCATCAATTCTAATATTTACAGTAAAAGAGCAATACTTTTTTGGAATAAAATCTAAAGACTAAACTCTATTGACAAAAATTAAATTATACAATGTTTAAAAAATCTAATAAGTATTGTAGCACATGCTTTTACACTACAAAGGGTAAATAAGAAAAATAATAAAAAAAATACAAGAGTAAGATCAACCTATTATTCTTCTATCTCCATTATCTTGATATCAGGGCACAAGCACCATCATCCTTGCAACTTTAGATAATGTCATATAAGTTAAATATGATTTATATTTAGTGCTTTATTATTTTTATTATGACTGTATTTAACTAATATATGAATGATATAGTTAAATGTACCTCATTCATGTCCACATCTTTTGAATATATCAATCTAGTATGTGTTAAAGAACATGAATCTAATTCTGATCACAAAAATTAAATAAAAAATTAATTAGTTAGACAAAAATAGTTAATATAAGATAAAGAATTCAATATAAAAATTCATACTAGCATCTTCAGCCAACAACCAATCTTGATAATACATTGAAGCCTCTAACATAATTTGATGAAGTTTGCTGCGATGTTGTGTCACAAGTCTACCACTAGTACTAAATTCAGATTTAAATGCAACTATAGATATAAGAATAGCCAAAATATCTCTAACAATATTGCACATAGTAGAATATTTAGATCCATTCATCTTTCATTAACCCAATATGTCAAAGGTATCATTCTGAGGCAGAACAAACTCTTCCAAATAATAGTCTAACTTGAACTTCACATGGTCAATATTAGTACTTTGACTAGTAAATGTCTCAAAACTAGTTTGATATTGTTCCCTTTCTAAATGAAATGCCTCCATTGAGGATTGAGTAATTAAAGGCTCATATGGATTGATAAGCATGTCCATATGATTTTGACTTTAATTGATATTCTTTCACTAAATTGTAATAATATTTACGAACACTCCTAATTTTACATTCACAATCAAATCCATAAAGTATAGAGAAATAGTATTCTACTAGTTTCATCTTATATGTAAGGTTGAAAA
Source organism: Aegle marmelos (assembly GCA_030449875.1). NCBI lineage: Eukaryota > Viridiplantae > Streptophyta > Magnoliopsida > Sapindales > Rutaceae > Aegle > Aegle marmelos. The sequence continues at coordinate 18,855,627 of JASUUL010000143.1, forward strand.
CAGTTGTTACTATCATATTTTTCTAAAATTTTATTTCTCATTATCCTTATTTTATCATTGTTAAAACCTAGCCACTCAGAAATAGATATTCTAATCTCACAAATATAATAAAAATACAAATTCATTGTAGGATATTTCATGCCGAAAAACAACTTTGTAACCTCATCAAATAATTCAAGCCTACAACAAATTTGTTTTGCAAACTCCTAATCTTTTTCACTAGACAATGATTTATATTGTAGTTCTCATGGTTTTAAATAAGAGAACACATCTTTATAAACTAAAGCACTGTCAAGCATATAATAGGTAGAGTTCTACCTTATTTTGCAATGAAGAGTCAATTGCATAGTACTCGAAATTTTTAATTCACGAACAACCTTTATAAATTTTTCATGCCTTTTGGGTGTCATTTTCCACTAACAAAAGACTACTACGAATTCTCTCAATACTTTCTCTAATGACATCTAGGCCATCCTTTATATCAAATTTAAGATGTGTGCACAACAATGCATATGAAACAACCTCCCATTTAATAACAATGAATTAGAAATTTTGCCTAAGAAGGTGTCAACCATAGTCTCATTAGTAGTGGCATTATCAACTGTTAAAGAACACAATTTTCCATCAACATTCCAATATAATAAGCACTCTATTTAATTAAAAAAATTACACTAGTAGTGTATGAACACATCATATAGATAAACCTAAATAAAAATGGCAAGCAGTAGAATAAAAATATTATTATATGAATTGAGCATTTATTAATCATAATGAAAAGGAAAAGACAAAGATATAAATAAATAAAACAATAGAAAGTACCTTATAAGGCAACTTTGTAGCTTCTAAAAATTATCTATAAAATGTGCAGTGACAATCACGTAACCCATATTCTGATTAGAAGTCCATAAATCAATAATAATAGAAGTTTTACTTTGATTGCTTGCCAACAACTTCATTATTTTAGACTTTTTATACTCGTATCCCTTAATGATATCTTTCTTTAGCCTATTCAAGAAATGACCTTAAGTATAAGTTGTAAAGAACTAATAAACTTCCTGAATCTAGAATGTTTAACTATACTAAAAGGGTATTCATGCTTGATAATCATATTTACAAGCTCTCTTCTTGAAGTGTCATGATAAAAGAAAATGCCTCAACTTGCACTTTCTTTTTATTTACAGTAGCATTCAACATAGCATTCTTGATTACCGATTACTTATGTCATGGGCATTTAAGCAAGTGCTTATGTAAATGGTTTATTCCACCTCTTGTAACTAACTTTTTATTGCATTGGTTACAAACTACTTTCCATTGTCCACTAGTTTTTTGCCTCGTAAAACAATTCCACACAACAGACTTTAATTTTTTACTAACAACAATAGTTCTATCACTAGCAATTGGTGAGGTCAAATTTAACTCTATCCCATTTGATGGTTCAATTACTTCAACTACATCATACTTATCATTATCATCATTTTTTTACTATGGTATATTAGCACTGAAATCCATCTCACCCAATTAAAGAAATAACCAAAAATATTAAGCGTCTATGTCATTGAAAAAATTATTATTATACATCAATATTAGACAAGTAAATAAATACAATTATTCGTAAACAAATATATAAAATTAAGAGTATAAATTAAATAAATAATTGAATTCTTGAATTCTTCTCATTTAATTTTCATTCACATGGATGCTTTCTATATTCTTAGTTTAGTATTATTTAATTAAATTATATGGATAGCCACCACTAATTAGTGTTATATAACATGTAAGAAAATAATAGGAAAAAATCAAGTTTAAAGACTTACCTGGTAATTAAAGAACTGATTCAAACATTCAAATAGAGTAAAGAAGCAAGAGTAAAATGAAGAGAAGAAAAAGAGGCTGTCGTCGAAATTTTTTTCGTTGGAGCAATGCTAATGTTTAATTGACACAAAAAAATGAATATTTAAAATAAATTAGGACAAACTATAGTGCCGACTTTAAGGGAAAAAAAATAAGGCTTCCTTTAATTGTTTTCACGTGCCTCTTTTGGAGGACAATTTAGAAAGTCAAAATATGGTTGAAAAAAAAGTAAGGCTTCGTTTAATTGTTTTCATGTAACCTTTTTCAAGGACAATTTAGAAAGTCAATTTTGAGACAATAACATGCGATTGGCTAGTGTATAAGAGAAATTAATATATTCTTTAAAAGTTATTTGGCCAATATAATAAAATAAATTGACACTTGTCTTATTATAATTTAAATTTTTGTCCTATTACCATTTCAATTTATAAAATTAATATTTAAGTTGTAGGATTTTTAAATAAATGATAAATACCACTAATATGCTATGAATAAAATTTATTATCATTTGTAATTACGTAATTATTAAGAAATTTTTGAAATTAAATTAAATTAAAAGATAAGTGGGTGTGGATCTGAATCCAAATATTAAGATAGATTCAGACCTGCTCCAAATTCGTCTTAGATCCATAGTTCGATATCCAAATCTAATCCAGATCTATTTAAACCGACCCAAATCCAATCCGATTAGATCTAAATCATATAAATCTTGGGTCAAATTTGACCCATTGCCATCCCTAAAATGGAGCTATAAATGTTGAGGGATGTTTGCTAGGAAAAATACTAATTACAAGGGATTTAACAAACATTCTAGCTTATGGTACTTGGCACTTTGATAGGGTAGTAATAGTCTTTATAGAATCAAATGGTATTGGAAGCATTAAAACTCAAACATTTACTCATACATCATTTTGGGTTTATCTTTGCAACTTGCTTATAAATATGCATGAATGTAGAAATTATAAAGGATCTTGGAGCTATTATTTGGAAAGTTGAAGAAGTAGAGCTAGAGATATTGGTGAATGTATTGGGAAGTATGTAAGGGCTAGAGTTTCAATTGATATATAACTAAATCATTAAAGATGATCATATACTATGAACAAAAATGAGAGAATTAAATCCCAATACTAATGTTATATGAAATATTATCAAACTTTTATTTATGTTATGGTAAACTAGACATTAATTTAGAGAATATGTGAATTGTAAAGGGCAGTTCAAAGAGGATCTCGAATTTAGTTCTTGGCTAAAAACACATACACTTCCAAATCACTTTAAGCAAAACAAAAATCAAGAAAAATGGGATCAATACAAAGACAAGAAAGCAGGGGAATCTATGAGCTAAGAACATTACAAACAATTACAAAAATAATAGATTAAAGTCAATATACAATGAGAAACTAGGGCAGAGTTGACCTAAGAGAAATGAGTGGTACATAAAGCCAATAAAAGTTGAACATTTGGCTAAAGTGGTCATTAAAGAAGTAAATCATTTAGGGAAAGAATTGGGACAATAACTTGATGGCAGCCAAAGTAAGATGTTTATAGCTATATATATAAAGAGATCTAAGATAGAAAGAAAAAAAGTAAGAGAAAAAATAGGGGAAATAAAGAGGAAGACGAAACTAAAAATTTGGGGATCTACACTTTGACAGTGTACAAAGTGAGAGCTTCTAAAATACCCATGTAAGTTTGGATGAACAGGTTGTAGACAATTTGCTAGGAAAAACTTTGAAAAAGCCCAAGATAAAAATATGAAAACTCTAAGATATGAACTACAGTGGGAAGAATGTGAATAAAGTATAAACAATCACTAAGAAAAGGCCCATGAATGAAGCTGAAATACCAAGCGCATGCATAAAAAAGCTGAAGATAAGAAGCCCATAAAAATTAATACAATAAACTATCTTTATTCCTTTACAACAAAACTTGAGCTGAGCTAGGAAGCAACAAATATGTAAGAAATAGAGATTATTAAGCTGAGCACTAAAGAATTATTGGTAGAGCCTAGTAGTCAGCCATGTCGATGGCCCTGAAAATCCTTGGTTAGAATGCTAAAGGTTTAGAGAATCCTTAAACATTACTCACTTTGAAAAAAATTCTTCAAGCAAAAGTTATCAAATTATTTTCTTGTTTGAAATAAAGTTGTTGGTGCGGTAAATGAATAAAGTTAGGATAAACTTAAAGTCTGATTGTTGTTTTTAGTTAATAGAATTAGATTGAAAGGAGGTCTAGCAACGCCATGGAATTTAAACATAAAAGTAAATAGTGATTCATTCAGTTGTCATCACATAGATGTTAAAGTGCATAATTAAAAAGGAAGAATTGGAGATGAAGTGGAATTTATGACAATCCAAAAGTAAGCTAAAAAAGGCATATATTGACTTTATTAAGTCGTCTGGCAAATTTGTCATCTTAACCTTGGCTCAATTGCGGTGATTTTAATGAAATTTTACATTTTAAGGGGAAAAAAGTGGCAACGACAGGGATGTGAGAATGATAAATGATTTTAAGAAAGCTATATAAGATAGTGGTTTAGTTTATATGGGATTTTCAAGGAGATTATATACTTTATCAAACAAGAGATATGATCAGCACTATGTTAAAGAGCATTTAAACAAATGCTTTTAATGTACGAATTGGAAAAATCACTTTTATGACTCGGTGGCTGTTCATCTATAGTCTTGGACCTTAGACCATAGCCAACATATGATAGAGGTTATTGACAGAGATAATAAGGTGAGCTATACAAAGAGAAGATTTAAAAGAAATCATTATGAGAATTTTTGAAGTCCTTATAAGGCTTATAAGGAGATCATTAAAGAGAAATGGTTAAGAAATAAGGATTAGACAAATGAGAATCCTAACCAATCTTTTTATAAAACAGCCAAAATGTCTATAATTCAATTAAAAAGGTAGAACAGTATATAATTCGATAGAAATAAGAAAAAAGTTGAAAAACTTATCAAGTAAGCTTAAAGTGTTGAAGTAAAATCCAACCCAGATAGCGAATGGTACAAAGATAAAGCTAGTTGAAAATCAAATTGATAATATACTGCTTAAGGAAGAGATTTACTCAAAATAATGATTTTGAGATGATTGGCTTAAAAAGAGTGATAAGAATACCAAATTCTTCATTTTAAAGGTTTATCAATAAAGAGAAAGAATAAGATTTGGGAAATTAATGATGAAAATAGAAACTAGATGGATGACGAAGGTGATATAGAGAAAGAGTTTTGTTTTGGTTTTGCAAAAATGTTCACCACTACCATACCTATCTAAGCACATTTGAATGCTGCTCTTACTGATTTAAATTATAAAATTTTAAATAAGATGAATAAAGAGCTAGAACAACCCTTCGCAGAAGATGAATCTCAATAGCCTTTGCATAAATGTGTCCTACATAAGCCCTCGGTCCTAATGGTTTCCCTATTATGCTTTTTTATAAACACTGGAACTAGTCAACAAAGTTGTTATTTCCACTTCTCTCCATGTGCTTAATGAAAAAGGTACTCTTGCCGCATAAAATCATCACAACATTGTTTTAATACCTAAAATATAAAAGCCTAAGAAAGTATCAGATTTTAGGCCTATAAGCTTGTATAATGTGATATATAGAATTATGGCCAAAACTATAGTGAATAGACTTAACCTTATTCTACACAAAATTATATCTCCCACTCTAACTGTATTCATTCCTAATAGGTTAATGATCAATAATATTATCATTGGTTTTAAATGTCTTTACAAAATTAGGCATAGTAAAGATAAGAAACAAGGCTTGGTTACTTTGCTATGATACGGTGGAGTGGATTTTTGTTGAAGTAACAACGCTAAAATTAGGTTTCTCTCTTAATTGGGTAGAATTAATAATAAAATGTGTCACATGAATATCTTTCTTACTGTTTATCAATAGGATGTCTAAAGAACTGATTGCTCCCTAAAGAGAGCTATAACAAGGCTGTTTTTTGTCTTCTTTCCTAGTTATTATATGTGCAGAGATGTTTTCTAGGTTATTATTACATGTAGAAAAGCATAATACTATTTATGGCTTAAGATTTGAGAGTACTACTATCATATTACACTTGTTATTTGCAAACGATAGTTTAATTTTTATTATGTAAATTTTATTGAACTCCTAAGTACGTGAATATATTGTAGAATAGATTAATGGGGACAAGTATCGATCTCACGAGAAGGTGAATTTTAATTATATTTCGAATTAATTTTCTAAGTGGATGGTTGAAATTATGGTGAAATGATCCTAAATTTTAAATTGGAATGGCGAAAATAATTAAAAATGACAATTATTTATAATAAAGTACTTGGCTATCTAGATCCACATCAACATGCACTAGGGTTCAATATTCCTTATTAATGTTAATTAAATTATAAGGGAGAAATCTACTCCTAATGAATCACGTTTTAATTAATATGGTGCTAAGGGTTTGTCATGTCAAATAGTAATAACTATATTATTACTATATGTCAATAAAAAGTTAAAATATCCACAGAAATTAAAGGAAAAGAAAAAATAAATTTACCAATTAAGCACATGGAACATTTTGAGATTTCACCTTCAATCCAAACTTGAAAGAAAATTAGCTACTCATATTTGAACTAAAGATAAAATAAAAATTTTGCTAAAATATATAGAAAATATACGATAGAAAAAGAATTACAAAAAATAAAGTAAAAAATGAACTCAGAAGTATCAAATTAAGGGGAGCCCTCCTTTTATAGATACAACGAGTAAATCATGGCCATCGGAATAAAATAATTTGGGCGCACAGGATTACGCCATGTGGTAAGTTCTGTTTGGTTTGAACATATCATCAAAGTCATTATCCAATGTATATGTATGTACTCTACACACATTTTTCTAATCCACTAATATACTGCCAGCCAACAATGCATAAACATTTTAATCCAATAAGATTGTAACACCTCAACAGTCAAGTCACGTCATCAGTCAATGCCATATTATTCCTCCAATCAAATGCTACCACGTCATTGGTCTGTGCCACGGCATTAGTCAATGTCATGTCATCGTAGAATATATATGAACAATGTCATGAATAGTATCATGAATAGTGTTGTACACGTGAACAGTGATATTTATATTTTTATTTTTCTCCTAAGGTTTTTAACCGTTCTAAGTTTAGGTTTACTATCCGTTTTGTCATATAATATCTCATTTATTATGAAATGATCATGATGCTCCTAAAATATATAAAATGCTTAATTATAATAAAACACACATGATTAAAACTAAAAGAGACTTGAATACATAAAAATAAGGAAGTTAGTGGAACTTGAAGTGTAAAATAATGATTTTCTTCTTTATAAATAATATTTTCTAGCACTCAACAATTTTCATGAGAGTAGTTATGGCGAATTGTCAGCATTATAGTTTTTTATTATTACATCAAAGCATCATGGTAGCTTTTTAACGTAGACAAATCATTAATGTTCTTTAGTGGAAACATTAAAGGAAGTTTTAACTCAATGTTGTTTCTAGTACGAGAAATACTTAGGGTTACCATCTATAGTGGGCAAAAATAAAAAAAGCTTATTCAATGATGTAAAGCTAAGGTTTTTCAGCAAAATATCCAACTAGTAAAATAAATTTTTCTCAAGTGATAAGAAAGAAGTTCTTATTAAGGTTGCAACTTAAACGATACCTTATTACACTATAAGTGTGTTAATTTCGAATGGATTATGTGATGATATTTAAAAACCCATGATAAAGTCTTGGTGAAGATATGAAAATGATAGAAAATGTATTTGTTGGGCTAAGGGGGAAAGAATGTGCAAAGCAAAGATAAAGAGAGGTATGAGGTTAAGAGATTTTGTTTGTTTAATCAAGCATTGATAGCATAGTAGGCTTGGAAAATTTTGCTATTTCCCAATTCACTTATGTTCAAAGTTTTAAAAGTAAGATATTTCAAACAAATGAATTTTTTGCATGCAAAGCTATGATCCAATCCATCTTATATATGGAGAAGCATTTTATAGAGGAAAAAGGTTATTCACAAGGTTGCAAATAAAGCATTGGTAAAGGTGATAATGTTCAAATTTATAATAGTAACTAGATTCTAAAAGTCAAAACTTTCAAACCAACATCAACTTTATCCTAGCCAACTGATAGCTATGTTACTAAGTTGATTGGGCCTGAGAACAAATGAGATATGGTAAAATTTTGTCAAAATTTCATCAGGATGTTGCAAATTTAATTGCAAGTATTCTTCTTCTAAAAGAGTCTGAAGATAACTAACTGTTTGATACTATGATAGACAAGGAAATTATTTTGTGAAAAATGAGTACTAGATAGCCTAAAAAATCAAGTTTCCATCTTTTTATAGTGGTTGAAAGATTACTTCAAAAGTGTGAAAATCTTTATGGACTTCCACTTTACCAGCTAAGCTAAGGAATTTTATGTCGAGTGTTGTCCACAATTTACTTCCTACAACTGGAAATCTGTTGCATAAGAAGATTGTTCTTAATCCTATTTGTCAAATATGTAAAAGGCATGCTAAAAATATTTCACATGCTTTGTTAACATGCAAAGTGGTCAGGGATACTTGGAAATTGGCTCTTTTTTCTAAAAAAAAATTAAAATTGTAGAGTGACCAATGATATGTGTTATGCAAGACATGGCAAAGAGTTTAAGAAGTGCAAAGATGGAGCTATTAATTAGAATTTGCTAGCTACTTGGCATGCCAAAAATTTATTCATTTTTCAAGCAAATAGGTAGATCCTTTGATCACTTTAAGCAAGGGAGAAGCCATTATAAAGTCTTATAGAAAGTTGAAGATTCCAACCTCAAACCATTTAGTGAATAGGGAAGAACCAAGTCAACCAAACTGGTGCCCCACTAATGGGTTTTGTGAAGATAAATATAGATTTAACAATTAATATCGAAAAGTATATTACTAGTTTAGGAGTTGTAGTAAGAGATTATAAAAGAAGTTTTGTAGTTGCTATAGTGAAGAAAGTCTAATCTTTGGGGATGGTCACAAGTTGAAATGGAAGCTATTGCTTGGGGATTTTAGGTGGCTAAGGATATTAGTACATTATTAGAAATTATAAATATTGATTCTCAAGGGATAGCTGACCTAGTAAACAACAGAAAAGACAAAAAAAAAAACTCTTATTTTCTGGGTTATATTCAAGATTCAAGAATGTATTAATGATTTCATTAAGTTTAAATTTCAATTTTATTTTAAACTTTGTAATGTTAAGGCTCATCAGCTAGCCAAGATTAGAATATAAAGAGTCTATAATCTAGGTGGATCCTTTCTTAGCAAATGCAATATGTATTCTTCAAGTTTTGAATTAATAAAGGTTATAATTGTGTTTAAAAAAATGAATAATAAATCTATGAATAAGTACTCCATAATCAAAATATAGATAAAATTAAAGTCATTATTAACATTAACATTACTAGCTTGATAACGAAGACAATCAAAACTCTACCTCACTTAAGGAATCTGTGAGCAATGTAAATCTATTGCTAATTGTTAAATCTAAAAGATGCAAACAAATTAGACATAAAAGTTACATAATGTTAACATATCTTTATATCTTATTTTGTCCATTGAAGAGTCAAAATTTTATTTGCGAAAATGATAATGATTATGGAAATAATATAAACGGTGAAATATTTAAAATGAGACTTTGTTGTTCTACTTTTTTTTGGTTGTTGTTATACCCTTTTTCCTTTCCTTTTGCTTCTACAGCTTCATGCCATGGAATCCATCACCTCTATCACCATTTGTAGAAACTAGTCTTCCTATACAGATCTCTACAGAAAGTACATCTAGATCATCATTTTTAATCTTTATACGTTTAAGAATTCTTTTCTCCAAGTGATACCATACAAATTTATGGCAATTCACTTTCAAAAGAACCTTGTCGCAACCTTTTAAATAAGCTAGGGATGTCAAAACAGTGAAATAGCCCATTGATATGGGTTGTTGAATAGAAAACAAATTTGTCCAAGATTCCTCAACTCTATATTCCTTCATCATCCACCGATGAAAATACATTGAATTACGGTTGCAAATGACACATAAACACCTCTCCTCAAGCCGCACATTCAATGTAGTTTTCTTGTCTTAAATCTCATTCTTATCAACATAGCAAGGTAGTGACAATACTCGAAACTCCTCAGCCATCAAATTGAAAGCCACAATTGAGTTAGGCAAATTGAAATGGAATAGGTTAAGAAATACCCAACGTAAAGTACTACCAATAAATACACCATCATGTCTCATGTACAAACTATAGAATGAAATAATATAACGAAGCCTGAAGAATCGAAATAGATGGTGAAGATACAGTGTGAAGTTGCAAATTTTTCTCTCAGAATTAATCTTTAGAATATAAACCTTGGCTTCCACTATTATCCACGGGTGATCAAGTTTAACGGATACTTAATGTATCAAAGACAAAAGAGTAGAGATCATGCCAACCTTGGAAAATAAAGCTAAAACTGGAGTTGGTTTTGACTGAATGGTTTAGAAGCTGCCTGATGAAATCTGCACTATCGATTAGGGAATGGCAAGTTTTAGAAATGCATTTAATCCGTTGAAGACTACTAATTAGTTGTCTGATAAAAAATCTCTGTGATTATACCAAGTGATATATTTTTAGACATTTTTAGTTTGGGTTTTGTTTTGTTTGGGATTTCCATTGCTATTATTTATGCTGAATTGAGACTATAATTTTAAGTGAACAAAAAGCAGGTGTTTATTACCAACCGTATTTCAAGAACTGCCCATACATATTTAAGAGTATTATTACAAAAACATAATAAATACATAAGAGAGCAAATTTATCCCTCACTCTGGTCTGATTTGATTTGATTAAGTGTTGACCCAAATCGAACCAAATTAAAACCAATTGATCTATAATTTTACGAATCAAATATGAGTCAAATGCTAGAACCGAATTGAATCAAACCAAATTTATTCAGTTCAATTTGGTTTAGTTTTATAGCTTGGCTCATTTTTATTTTATTTGGTTTCTTATCCTATATATCTAATTAAAAAAAAAAAACATAATGGTAATATACTAATAATACAATAATAATCGTGAGCTAAGAAAACTATACATAACAGACCATATAACAAAATACAATAGAAAACAAGCTTACATAATCTAAAATCCACTAAAAATTATAAACCACAACAATAAAGAAAATAAGAAAAAGTAACAATAAAAAATCACCTACAAAAGAAATTCAAAGTTGTTTGGCCTATTTGCCATCAACGTACACTATTTCTTAATTCTTTAACTTATCTTTTAATAATCTTATAACTCTACAATAAGTTACCAACACATATCTATATTCACGATCTTGTGTTATCGCTCAAAATGAGTGAAGTACCAAAAATTAAACAAATTAAGATAAAGTATATACTATCACATTAATATATTAACTATAAAATCTTTTTTTATTTTTTATTTTTCCTGTATGAAAAAAAAAGGAAATTATAAAATGTTGGTCTAGCCAAACAGTTACCTAGTTGCTATAACATTGCAAGAACGCCTATGGTCTTGGCTTCGTTCAGCTAACAAGGCATAAAATAAGAAGAAGCAAGTAATAATAATATGATAATGATAGCTGGTTTTCAATTTATATGGTAGGTTTGAGCCCAAGTTGTTTCCCTGTCTTCCCTTGAAACAAGTCCCGAGAGTTGATCTAAGGTGGAATCTATTAACTTTTAGATACTTTTTCACTTGGAAAATATACTAATTTTCTTTTTAGATACTTTTTCATTCTTGATGAGACTATTGGATAAACAAATCAATTATTTTCTTTTAATTGCTTAATTTATATTTTAATTCATGTAAGGTATTTAAGCTTATTAAGATTTGATTTAGATTTTTTTCTATTTTTTATATTAAGATTCTAATCTAATTTAGATTTTTTTCCTATTTGCTTAGATTAGATTCTAATTTAATTTTAGTTTAGAATTTATTTTAAAAGATTCTTGTAACCAACCCTATATTACTTGCATCTGATAAATAAAGACAAATCAATTTTGATGCAATTAGTGAGAGAATTATTTCTCCTATGTTCTTAAACAAACTATTTAAATTTATCATATTTTTATGGCTTTCAAACTCGTGACTTATTAATTAGATAATTCATAACTGATTGTAACGTCCTTTCGTGACTTATCAATTAGATAATCCATTACTGATTCTAGTGTCCTTACATACCAAGATTATACTTTTATTAAGCATTGGTTTGCAATTCCATTTAATACCACGTTTAGATTCAATCTTAGCGGCTAAATCGATTAGGTCGTGTTAGTTCTTAATGGTTTTTGTGTCAAACTAGAACTGTTAAAACAAGAAGAAAGGAACATATCAAAATGGTGAATTTACAACTAGTTAGACTCTTGTATAAGTAAGACTCTCGTTCAAGCTGAAAATAATATTGATTGCGACCTAAACAAATAGAAAAACAATAATACTTTATCAAAACCATGCCGTCAATCAAACAGAAGCTTTCCTAATCCATCAATTCATTCTACTGCATGGAAACAGGTTTGATCACATTAGAAAATCCATTTTTGCTACAGAGAATAGAGATAGATAGACGAATAAATTTGCTTTCAAGTCAATCCAGTTATTAAATTCTTAATTTGCCCACTTTCTCTCAACATTGAAAAGCCTTATAAAAGCAAGCAAACTAAGCAAATCCAAGTATGTTGAATCCAAAACTCTTCATGTTCAAGTCACTAACCAAGCAAAAAAGGTAAGAAAAATAGCCATTCAACAAATTAGTAGTGATTCCATAGCATGTAAAAAATTTAAGAATCAAAATATCTCAAAATTGGTACATTTATAACACCATAGTATTACTGTGAGCTCATTTAAATGCTGAGAGAGAAAAAAAAAAACCGAAGGAGTTCAATAGAATATCTTTTCATATTTTAGTGAGGAACAAGTGGGCTAGATGTTCCAGGGTGACAAAATGAAGATTTTTCTTACAGTGGTGCCATTTAAAAATGTTTAGAGCTATTGATTCAGTCAGACAAAATGATTAAGAACTAAACAAGCCGCCTACAAAACCTATGAGTACGGAGAGCGAAAAGGAAGTGTCTTAACAATTCAAATAACCAAAATATAAATTAGCAGGCATTAAAGCCAAGTTGACTATCACGGTCTTGTCACGTGAACTAATGGCAGGCAGGACTGCAGGATGCGCTGACAACGCAAAAAGTTCAAAAAATGTCACAAGTATTAGAACTTGCACTTCTCATAATCAAAATCACTCACAGAGATTAGTTGGATTAGTCTCAAACAAAAACTACTTGCCCTAATTGGGATGGACAAACGGTCGATTTTTACTGAATCGAATCAAATTAAATTGAAAAAATTTAATTCGGTTTGGTTTTATGAATAAAAATTGAATGATTTTAAAAGTAATAAATCAATTGATTAGATTTAATTTAACTATAATAATAATAATAATAATAATAATAATAATAATAATAATAATAATATATTTTAATTGAAAATATATAAAACAAAAATCCAAATTTCAATTATACAGTTATAGTACACTCAAATCTCTAAATTTCATTTTAGGTAAATTGTAAAAATAAGTAAAATTAAGTAAAAAGTATAATGATAATACTAGGGTAAATCTATAAAATCTAAAAAGTAAAAAATTTGAACCAAACAGAATTTAGGAACCGAACTGGAATATTTTGGTTCGGTTATGTTCGACTCCTAAATTCGATTCGATTTCGATTCATCACTCAAGAACTGATCAATTCGATTCATCACTCAAGAACCGAACCGAACGGACTATTGCCCACCCTAGCCTTAACATCCTTTTCCAAACCAAAACCGCAAAGATATGAAGGGTTCGCTACTTGCCATAAGAAACTAACCACACCTCTACCCACCTGCCCTGTAGCCCCATAGCCGATATGTTCAGATTATCAATCACGCGGTGAAATGAACAAAATAAAGGATGAAAAACCCCGCACTCTCGAGTTCTCGTCAACCATTAACCTTCCACGACTATCTAAACTATCCTTCAAAATAGTCTTCCTAAGCCAAGATGAAGCTGGCTTCCCTGTACAGATGAAATGACAATCGATATTAATTGTTTGTTCAGATGATGTTTCAATTCCACCATTTGATATTGTATTCAGATTAATGGATTGGTTCGAAATCACTTCAACTTTCTTCAATGTCAACCAATCCAACGCAATTTGAGAAGCCCTACAACCAAAAACACTCTTAACAATTTTAGCCTGCAATGCATCAGAACCACCTTCTGTTGGCAAAAAATCATAATTTTTATCTCATATAATATATAAGAAATTCGTAATTCAGAAAATCATACGTTGATAATCTAAAAAGATGAACGACACCAAGCAATAAATCCGTCACCCAACGATCTTCCAGGCTATGACTCAAGTTTGATCTGCAGTGAACGTGTGGGCATTTATTTCACCACTTCCGACATTCGTTTCACTACTTCCAAAAATCACTGGCTTCCTTTTCTTCAGTGTTTTCTCAAAAAGGTGTCTCACACTTTTTTTAAGAGAAAAGAACACTTATATATAATATTTCCCTAATTAAAACCCTAATTTGTGTTATTCTTATCATATAATAATTCAAAATATTAAATATATTAAATTTAATTAGGCTTGGCAATTTGTCGGGTCGGGCTCGGGTTTGATCAAACCCGAGTCCGACCCTTAAAAAAATTTCTAAGGCCCGACCCGATCAAAACCCGAACATTTATAATTCGGGTCAGGTCGAGCCCGACCTGATAGTGACCCGATTCGGGTCGGGCCTGACCCGACCCTCCAAGAATTATTGTGACATAAATTAATAATTTGGGCTCAAAATTTAAATTTATTAATATCTTGTAATTTTATAACCATATACTAAATTCATTTATATTATTTTTTATTTTTATTCTCTTCTAATTACAATTCTATAAATATAAAATAAAAAATAATTTTTGATTTAAAATAATTAACAACATAAAGGCAAAATATATAATACAATTAATCACAAAATTATTTTTTAAACAATTGATTGATAAGACTAACTTTTGCAATTCAATTTCACAATCAACATTAAGAAGTAAAAACATACAATTAAATTAAAAAAATATAATTTAATTCTATAACTATTTAATTTTATTACATTGTATTTTTTTTAATCAGACGGGGTCGGGTCGGGTCAATATTTGACTCGACCCGACTCAAATTTTGATCGGGCTTTAATTTTTTTACCCGAGCCCGACCCGAAACCCGAATATTCGGGTTAAAATTTAAAAAATTCGGGCCGGGTCAAATTGCCAAGTCTAAATTTAATATTTTTCCTCTCAACTTACGTAAAAGTAGAGATAAAATGTAACAACTTTGAGGCCCACCTTGTAAAATAGTATAAAGCCCCATTTATATATAAATATAATACATAGGGTCTTAATAAATATTATATTTAAGTTTATCACTTAATATGCCAATTTTATTATTTTTGAGTCCAGTAGTGGTGTAGTCAATTAAATGAGCTAACCGGGGATCCTTTGGGAACATACAATAGTGACTACAATAATTAAGCCTGTAATTAAACTAGCTTAATTATTTAATTCCAATTCTATTCCATTATAAGATTGGAATTGACCTCTATAATTGTATGCTCGAATAATAATTCGTCCCAAGCCACGTTAATCTCTTTACTGCACAATCTTTTGCACCACATCGTTAATTAAATTGATATCTCAATTGTCCAATTAATTTAATAATATCTTATTCCTTGATACTTATTGTTTTTCTCTAATGATTATTTTCAACATATTAAATATGTCAATACACTCTGGCAAGAGAATTCTATAATCAAGTACCGAAAACCCATTAAGAAATGTGTTGTACAAATTTCATATTGTTAATCTATAACTTCAATACTTATAATTGCTCCCACTAAGATATCGGATAATCTTGACTACAAATATGTGTCGTGCCCATTGGTAACTCAAATAAAATGACAATTATAATCATTAAATTATAACTAACTCAAGATTAAGATTACAGTAAAATCAATGCCTATGAGATTTAATAAGTTTGACAGTTATTATAAAGTTAATTAAATCTCATATGTGATCCTGTTCAATGTAATCGTACTACATCAATAAATTCATACATAATTAAGGCAAATCATTCAATGAATTTATTACAGTTTATACCTAAATAAAGTGTCTAACTTTATTTATCAACTGCGAACTCAATTTATTAAATCATAAAATAACTTGTATTCTGTGAATCCACATAGTGATCACATAAATACATATAATATGATTAAATAGACTTTATTAAAAAAATTAATATAAATAAAATATTTAAATAAAATACTTTAATATTTTATTAATTAAAAAAATATTTATTACAATTAAATAAATTTATATATTTTTAAAGAATATATTTTCTCAACACCTTTTTATATGAAAAGTCAATTGTAATTTCACTAGCCCATTCCATACTAGTAGGCCCACGTCCAACAATCAATATTAAATTAATATATTTTACCTTCTCAAACTCTGTTAATACAAAAAGAAGGAAGTGAAAACTATTAAACAATGAAACAAAATACTAGTTTGTTCATACATTAATAATAGATTCTAATAAGATAAAGACATGATAAGTTCATGAACTGAACATGTTGGATAAAACACCTGCCTTTTACGGACTGAAATGATTAAAAATATGCTCTTTGTTCTCTTTTTTTTCCCAATTAACGTGCCTCTCGTTCTCTGCTGTGCTTCTTTGCCTTTCTAAGATCTAGGCGGAATAATTTACATGTCGTATTCGGGCATAAAGCCTATGATTCACATTTATTTATTTTTCAGTACTGCCATTTGAGAAAAATGGATTTTTATCAAAAAAATCTATAGGACAAATTGGTACTGAACTTCTCTTTAAAGTATTCACGCACTCAACTGCCCCGTACTGACTAAGCCTCTCAGTTCTAGATTCCCGAACAGACTTCACATGACCTGTAACAACGATAACATAATCATACACAAACGTTTGACCCCAGCCAGTCACTACTTCAGTGCCTGTGATGCTAACTGTGGCAGACACAACGATCTCTACATCCAAGAGGTAGTCCCTGTGATTAATTACAGATCTTGCAGCAAAAGATGGCTCCACCACGACTCTCGAGTTTGCCGATGTGATTTCAAAGCACTCCTTCCCGAAGCCATTTACGACAAACTAGGATTTAACGAAATCATACAAGCACATCCAGCTTCTTTACATGCGATTTTCTCTATTTGAAATTACCTACAGCTGTGTCTTTCCCATAACATGTAACCAGTAATTTGCATTCTTTAAATGTAACAATAATCAGAATTGAATAAACAAATGATTCAAGACAAATGGAATAAAGCAAAAAAAAAAAAATTAAAAAAACATACTGGTCAATAAGAACAACATCAGCAATGGACGGAATATGGGACCGCCTCCTTTAACTGCCACCTTTTTCTCTTGTACCAGCTCAGCCGCCCTTAAATTCCGCAGCCCCACATACATTTTAAATTCACAGAGCTTCCAAATAAACCCAACAACCCTTTTACTCAGCTATATCATATAATTAAGCAGATTTAAAAACTAAATTTAAATGAAAGAGTACAGATAGAGAAAGTGAAGGAGTTGCAGTTTTATAGTCTCTTCCTCAACTATGTTACATAGATTAAAAATTTTTTTTTATTTTATAGGCAGGGCATTTTGAGAATATTAGTAATAATTGAAAAAATAAATATATATATATATATATGTATGTATATGTATGCATATATATATGTATATGTATGCATGTATGTATGTATGTATCGACTACAAAGTTAATGCTCAAAATATATATGCATAAGATGGGGTGATCATTTTTAAGCATTTGAAAAGTAATCCCAAACGAAGATTAAGTGAGTTTAGATTTTGATTTTAAAATACATATGATAAATAATACATAAATAATTATTTTTAAAAGTATTTAAGAAAGAATTTAATGATAAATGACTAAACAACAGCAATAAAATGAGTTGATACTTAGTATTAAGTAGAAATCTTAAGACAACCTTACAGATAGTTAATTTTTTATCTAATAATAATTTAACAATATGTCCACAGTCTATTATCTATGAAAATATGCAAGTTATTGCAAAATTATTCTCTAGTCTAGTTAAATTTTAGAATCGAATTAACAAATCATTTTTTCATTGATCTCTAGAGAATCTTTTCAAAAAATAATTACTCTGCTTATTATAACATAGTGAAATTTTTTATTTGCCACATGAATTTTTCTAACATATTAATTCTAACAATGGCTCAAAAACACTAAACTTTTTATCATTAATCGTTAACATTGTTAATAAAATGGTGAGCTCATGAGAGTATCTAGGGTGTGTTTGGCACATTGTATAGTATTATATTGTATTACATTATTCTAATGCAGGTATATTATATTATGTTATATTATATTGGCACTGCATTATAACAATGTTGTATATTGTTTGGTATTAATTATATTTTATTAATTTTTATTATACTATATTTGTTGTTGCACTATATTGTATTAATTTTTGTTGCATTAATTTGTTGTTGCACTGTATTGTATTAATTTTTTGGTGATTAATTTAGATCATATATTTAGAAAATAACATTTATTAGTAGTTAGAAAAATACTAGTATTAGAAGTTTTTAATTTTAGAAATTTAAATTTTTAATAAAATTGTTAAAAGAGTATCATAATTCCTAATAAAAATCAAAGTTTTTACCCTTAAATATTTGGCAGTATAACATACATATTTCAGTATTTTCTAAATATATGAATTGTGAAATAAAGACCTAAGCAAATAATTTTAACAAATATCTCTAAATAATATAACAATATAAATAAATAATTAAAACTTATAAGATTAGTTCAAAAGTCATCTTATGATGATAAAATAAAAGTTTATATATACCACAAGATAATTATAAAATAATAAAGTGATGCAATTATTGTAACATATTCACTAACAAAATGAATTGTACTAAATAATCTAGTAGTTATTTATATTGTTATTTTTAAATTAATATTATTCAAATTTAAACATTTGTTATTAGTTATATTAAATTGTTGAATGATAGTCAATTTTTATATATCAATTACTATATAAATTAATAAATTAATATTATGTTATATATTTATTTTATTTTTAAATATTTATTATTAATTACATTAAGTTATTAAATATTAATCAATTTTTTATTAATTATTATAAAATAATAAAATAATACATAATTTAGTTATATTTTTAAAAAAATAAAGTTTAATATTTAATATTATATTATTGAATTATCAGTTATAAATTTATTAATTTATATTAATAATGATAATGTAAAAGAAAAAATAAAAGATAATATTATATTAAATTGCAAAATTATATTTATTTATTATTATTACAAAGGTTAAAAAAAAAAGGACAACGTAATGTGGCAGCTACCGCATTTGGTTGGGTTTAGCTAATGCACCAAGTTGTTGTATTAGGGTGTATTATACAATGAACCCTAATAATAGAAAAATTGTCAAAATTTTCACTTAACTTTTGCTTAAAGTTCCAATACCCTACATCTACTTAAAATAATTACTAGATTAAGCATATAAAGTTAGAGTAATCCTAACATTGGGCTAACTTTTAAGTATGATTTAATTCCATGGACTTATTTATGGTATTGGAGTCAAACTCATACAATAATAGATACATACTATTTTACAATGTGACAAGGACTAGGAAAAAATTTAACCTAATATGATGGGGCCTGATAGAACAAATATCTCACATTGGCTAAGAATTAAATTTATCCTCTTACTTGTGATTTTAAAAAAAAATTCCCATGTCACTTTTGTATTAATAGCAATGTATTATAATTTTAATTATTTTTATATTCTCATTTTTTTTCTTATCATTACTCAAACACTATTGAAATTCAAACCCAAGACTTGAACTCTAAAATGGTCACTCCTTTCCATTAAAGTTAGAATTTGGCTTCGATCTTTTTTCATATATATTTTTATTTGATAATCACTACATGCCACTTATATTTTTGTTCAATTGTTCGGTCTTAGT
Source organism: Aegle marmelos (assembly GCA_030449875.1). Classification (NCBI taxonomy): domain Eukaryota; kingdom Viridiplantae; phylum Streptophyta; class Magnoliopsida; order Sapindales; family Rutaceae; genus Aegle; species Aegle marmelos. The sequence continues at coordinate 18,875,632 of JASUUL010000143.1, forward strand.
TTATTTGTCTTTTTCTTTTTTTAGTTATTGTACTATTAATTATTTTGCACCTTCATGTTTATTTTTTTAGTTTTTATTCCTTCATGTTTACATTTTAGTTTTTATTTTCTATCGCATTGTTTATTGTTGGGAGTTGGATGTTGAATGTTGATTGTTTCTTGTTATTGTTCTCATGTTATTGTACGGAAGCCGCTAAGGTGCACCTTAGACATTCCCTTATTGTATGGCCCTGAAGAGTATTTGTATTGGGCATCATCATAGGTTGGCATCAAAAGTGGTGCATTGTAAGTTCGATAACTGCCTTGCGGAATGGTTCTTTTGTGGCTTTATATCTTTTTTTTTTTTTTTCAGTTACTTATTGTTTCAATAATGTCACTGAGTGTTAGATTTGAGGCTCTCAGTTTAGATCCAATAACAATTTTAAGTTGTGTTGTTTTAACCGGGCACTATGTTACTTTAATTTATTTTGTTACAATGCGGTCTTTGTTTGCACTAGTTGAGTTGGGGGCATTAGGCCAAACTCATAAAATTCTTTCTAACATATTAGATGTTTACGAGTAGAGCCTCTTTTTATTTCAGTTATAAGGAATTTGTAGTGATGAGTTATTTTATCTTATTTTCTTTGTTGTTAGACTTTGTCCTAATTAGACAAGAATCTTAAATTAAAGTAAATATTAAATTTGAGTTTGACGTGACTTTGTTTTTAGGCCTTAAGGTAAATATTATTTGCTTTTCTTAAATTGTTTTATTATGATTTCAAAAAAAAGAAAAAAAATCATCGCATTCATATTTATTTGAGATAAGTTTAGATGGTCATTACGATTCTTTATTATTATTAGCCTTTATAGTATTGTTTACAAAATTATCACAAAAACTTGGGTTTTTTTTCCCTTCCTAAAGATACGGAATGGTTAAAACTTAAGTCGATATATTTCGGTGATCAACAAAATGAAATTGCTCGAAATCACTTGTCCAAGTACAGGAGGAGGCAAATACAATCAACGTCTACATTAAACTAGACGTAAAAGAAATGGCGCATGGTGGCCTTAAAACATGATATTAATAAGGCCCGTACATAAATGAATCATGCTTGCTTCATCTCGGCTGCCCAAAAGGCACTGATTCTAAGAGGGGTACAGAAGGTGCGTCCTTTAATCGTACGTTTGCAACTGGAGTGATATTAAACGTTTCGATTCGGTTCGGTTCGGTTTTGCCCCTAAACTGAATTGAGCCGAAACCAGTCGATTCATAACTATGTCAACCGAATACGAATTTGGTTACGAAACCGAGCCGAGTTGGTTTTATAATTATATTCAGTATTGGTTCGATTTAAGAATTTTGATAATTTTTTAATATTAGTTAAACTTTTAAACTTTTCACTTAAATTTAAAAATTTTTAATTAAATTTAATTATGACTATTACAATTCAAAAATATTAATGTAAAATAATTTGATAATAAATAAATACTATTAATTATAAATAAATAATATTTTCTTTAATTTTAAATAATAAATCGATCGATTCTTCGATCTTGGATTATTTTTATTTATTTATTATTATTATTTGGCCTTAGTGCCGGCCAAATCGAATTGAATAATTTCAGCTTTCAATTCAATAAAAACGGATTCAAATGCCCCCCATAGACGCAACTCTCTCGTATACCATGTGCCGAAAGCCTGAAACCACTACATGCAGCGGTTGGCATTGGACGTATACGTGCTGATCCATGGGCTACAGTGAGTCAGCTTGGTTGTATTTGTACATATAAAATCCAACTTTCTATTTCATCTATTAACACGTAAGCACGAGGCTGAAATTTCTAGTGACGTGTTGTTGTAAATTTGACCTTTGTTACCACGCGCTTTTATAGCGAGTGAAGCAAGAAAATGAAAATTAGATGTCATTCAAGTTCTATTTGATACTCTTCAACAAAAAAAATTTATTTAATAAACTTTTAAATATAATAATAAAATTATAAAGTTTTCGCACTGAAAAGCTTGCAGTATGTATAAACGTCGTCAAAGTCCATCCTTCGTCTCCGAAAAAGAAAAAGAAAGAAAATTAATAACAAAAATGGCGAAAAATATAGAAGGATTCAATTTCGAGCAGCGACACGGGAAAGCTCGAGTGAGAGTTGCGAGAGTTTGGCGAAGCAAAGAAGGCCGCCACCTTATGGTCGAATGGAACGTCAGCATCAGCTTGCTCTCCGATTCCATCATCGCCTACGTTGACGACAATAACGCCGATATCGTCGCCACCGATACCATGAAAAATACTGTAGTTTCATCCAAAATGAATTGACTTAAATTGTTGTTATTATTATTATTATTATTATTTGTGAATTTTTTATATTCATATAGGTTTACGCTAAAGCTAAGGAATGTAGAGAGCAACTTTCAGTCGAGGAATTTGCTATTTTACTTGCCAAGCACTTTACGTCCTTTTATCCCCAGGTAAAAAGTTAACTTTGAGGATGAGCTGAATGAAGAAGTTGTAAACTTAAGATTCTCAAATTTGAAATTCTCTAAACTGAGTGGGCCCAAATGTAAACTTTTCGAAGAAATGAGTGGGGCTCTTTTGGTATTGAGGTATTCTGTTTGCTTTTAAGTATAGCTACAAGTACCGTATAAAAAAATTATAATTATTAAATAAAAATTAATAAAATTAATAATTTTTAAATGATAATGTTCACAAAATTAATAAAAAATATAATATAATTTTTATTATATAAATATAAAATTAAATTAATTTAATTTCTAAAGTACTGCACTGTTTATTTATTTAAATAAGTTACCTAATTTCAATTCCAAACTTTAATTTGAGTAAGAACCCTTATATTTACATGGAATTTTTAGTCTATTAATGTTCATGTGTAGTTTGATTGGTGAAGAGCCTTCATGAGCTCTTTAAGGATCATTGTTGCCATTGGTACATATATTTTGTTTTGTTTATTCCACTGAAGGTATTTATTTACATGGTGGATTAAGTAGTGTCCTTTTATTATAGGTTACTAGTGCCATAGTGACGATAGCGGAAAAGCCATGGGAGCGTGTATCTGTGGATGGGCAACCGCATGAGCATGGTTTGTTGCTTAACATCTCCAAGATGAATAATATGCAGAGTAACATAATACTTTTCAATTGATAATAAGGCTATGTAATAGATAACACTTTTGTTCTGGTAAGACAATATATTCAACAATATAATATTTTCCTCACCCCCCCCCCCCCAACAATGGGGGTCCTTCTTTTGTGACTAGTAAGAGCAGACACGGATTATTAATGAAATTGCAAAAAGTCCCACTGGGTTGTAAGTTACAAATTGTAATTTGTACTTAGCAATCAATGGAGTGCAAGAATTAGCAGCCAATGGAGTGCAAGGCTGTTGGAGCTCTCTGGAGTACCTTGTGTCTTCTTTCTCATGACCATTTTAATTGCAGAAATGGTTTCTATGTATGAATTGGCTGTGATTTTTTTTATTAATGATTTTAGTGATTTTCTCTACTGAAGGTTTCAAACTTGGAACTGAAAGGCATACAACAGAGGTTACAGTACAGAAGTCTGGTGCATTGCAGATGACTTCTGGCATTGAAGGACTGGCTTTGCTGAAGACGACCAAGGTAAACTTATTTCTCTATACTAATGCATTATACCTGAATAACCTCTGGTTGATGTAAGTTAGAAGAGTGTGGGTTTCTTTTTATTGGTCCTACCATCGTCTGTTCCTAAAAAGAAAAGGGCAAAAAAAGAGGAAAAAATGCTAATCTGTTTAGCTGTTGTGAATTAAAGTATGGGAGTGAAACCTGCATATGTGCCCCTAATATGGAATCTAAAACAAGAAATACCACTGAGGAATTCCTTGAATTCCATGCCATTGAACAGAAAGTCCACAGATTACCCTAATTACCAGTATTAAAGGGAATTAAACTAAAACCATTTATAGCATATCTAATGAAAATAAATATGAGAAAAGACTAAACTGATACTATACACTATGAGAAGTTGCAGCTAGGATCTGTTACATATGTATGCTATAATTCAAGATTTCCATGCACTTTAAACTTGCTTTTCTCAAGCCTTGTAAAGCCACATTAGAGGTGTTCTTCAAAGTATCTCGAACAGGATAAGATAGCCTGTTTAGGTATAGTCTTATTCATCTATATTTAAGCTTACTGCGAGTACACTATTGCGATCTGTCTATGTGACAGTTGGTTCCTATGTATTGTAGATTCATCTTGTTTATAATATAGTTATTATTGTTTCCACATAGTTTGAAAAAATTTAAAAAAACAAAAATTACAGTACCAGATAAAAGTACTCTATATTCAAGAACAAACATTGTCACTCACTAAACATAATCATAAATACAGAAAGGTTTATTTAAGTTGTATCATGGATTGATCTTAAATGCAATTTTCTTGTGAATGATGAGGATACTAGAGTAACAGACCTTTAGCTTCCGGAACATGTCCAGTGGAGGTTGGTATTTGGCAATAACCACTTGGATAGATGTTTAATTTTTTATTTTTTTGCTGGCCATAGAGGTCAAGAAACTCCTTTTTATTGTGAATCTGAAAGTTATTTGCAAAGTGGGATCTGACACAGGTGGAAACCTCTGAAAATTTTGTATTATAGCAAAGTCTTGTACTGTATTTGTGCCATGACCCTGAGTGTGCCATTGCTTCAGGCGACCCTTCAATGCCCTCTTTTAGCATGTGCAAAGTAAACCCTGCAGGGTCTATTTGATTGAAGCAATCATTATGGTTTCTCTTTGACACTGAAACCACCTGACCCTAAGGCTTGAACCATTTGGCAAGGGCTCAACGTTAATATTTAAAGTCAAGTCTAATTGTCTTCTGGTAACAATTTTGGGAGGATTCAAAACAACACTTTATTCTGTTGTTATATTTAGTTATAATTACATTATCAAGGAGCTTGCCTTTGAAATCATTTTCTGTTGAGCATTGTCTCGTTTGCTTGTGGTACTTAAAGAGTATTACTGAAATTGGGGTGTTTGTTAAATTTGGGATCCATGCTACGGACAGTCAGGTTTTGAAGGGTTTATTAGGGACAAATACACGGCTTTGCCTGATACTCGAGAAAGGATGCTGGCAACAGAGGTCACTAGTACGTGGAGGTATTTAACATTTATATTTTCTTAACACTTAAATGTAAGTAAACAGAAAGAATCACATAAGTTGAGGAAAACATTTTTTCTTATACCTCTAGAATTCCTTCATTGTAAGTTTATACCTCTAGAATTCCTTTGTTTTAAGTTTAGTCTCGCAATATTGACTTATTAAATTTCCCGAGTTCAGAAAACAATGAGGCATGTTTCTGAGAAAAATGTGATTGCAGGTATTCCTATGAATCTGTCTTTAACCTCCCACAAAAACCGCTTTACTTCACAGAGAGATACCAGGCTGTGAAAAAAGTTCTGATGGATACTTTCTTTGGTCCTCCAAAAGAGGGAGTATACAGTGCATCTGTTCAAAGCACTCTTTACCAAATGGCAAAGGCCATCCTTGGCAGGTCTCTTTCTGGTTGGCTCACCTTCAGACCCTTGACCTTTTTTGTGTGTGGCAATAATTTGAGACTGATTCTTGATTTTGTTGGTTTCAGGTTTCATGACATATCATTGGTCCATCTAAAAATGCCCAATATCCATTTCTTACCAGTTAATTTATCAAGCAAGGACAAGGACATTATAGTGAAGGTACGACAATTTATCTGTTGATGTTTTCCTAAATGAAAAGACTGAAATCATGTGGTAATAGGCCTCAAGTCATTCAAAAATGAGGGATCATTGTCCGCTTATTAATTTTGCTCAAATTTTAACATTCGAATATGCATTGAATTTTGCAGTTTGAAGATGATGTGTATTTACCAACAGACGAACCCCATGGATCAATCGAAGCAAGCTTGAGCAGGTTCTGGTCAAAGATGTAGAAGCTGCTGCAAGATGTGAAGTGTAAATTGTGTGTTTCATCATTCTGAAAATAATAAGTGCAACCGAATGTATCATGTTGTTAAATCAAAGTTTTATTTTTGGATTTATGCTTGAACCTTAAGCATTGTAACTTGCAAACTTCAAAAATTCATTTTTGCTGGCATCTTGTTAGGCTCTCATTTGATTTTGGGTTTTATAAATGCTTTTGTTTGTCTGAGACTTTGAGCAACAACTTTTCGTTCAATTAACTCTACAACAACAGATGAGTTCAGAGTACGTGTTTGATGAGTACTACTACCTAAAAGTACCTAAAAATCAATGTTAGGTCTAAAGGCTTAGCCCAATTCATAACATACCTATTTTATAGTAAATTCAAATCACTGTGTTGGGATAACTATTTTGTTCTGCGGTTTGGAAAGTATGGATACACTAAAGTCCAATTCATGGAAATTTTAGTTAAGTCTACTTGAGGGATTTTTGTCTACAAGGAGATGCCTTGTTAAATGAGGTAGTAGAGAATCAATCATAATAACATCATTATCATCGCCATCATCATAATTTAGAAAATTAAATTTTAAATTACACACATATATTACAGATTCACATGGTAAATAATTACTCGCCAGAGAAACTTATTTTGGTGAATATGCATTACCATTAAATGCACAAGGTTGACAATGTGAAATGCATACGGATTAGATTTTTGACAAGGCATGTATCAATATTTTATGTAAAGCATAAATTAGAATAAATGTAAAACACAAATTGATATTTAATGTAAAGCATGTGTTAGAATTAATGTAGAGTAGCATTAGCATAAATGCAAATGAGGAGTTGTAACCTAAAAATTAGCAAGTTTCACAATTCATTCTATTTTAAGTTATGTAATCCAAGAGAGAATTAAAATTGAGTTAAGAGGATTTCCAAAACTAATTCCTCCCCCCCCCCCCCCCCAACAGAAAAAATATTATATTCGGTCCGGAAGCATTTCAAAAAGCAATTTTTGAGAAAATATTTTCATTTTTCTTCCAAAAACAATTTCAAGAAAATATTTGTAGTATTTTCCAAAAACATTTTTGAAAAAAATATTTTTAGAATTCTTTCAAAAAAAAAAATTTCAGACTCATTCTAAGAAAAAAATTTTCTAAAACAGTTTTCCAAACTCATTTCCATATTTATTTTTAAAAAACTTATATTTTCTCACATTTTTTTCTAATTACACTATAAGCTATAACAATCTTAAAACATCAATGTTAAGCTACTACTTCTTCATTTTCATTGGCATACTCTACTCCTAGTAATGAGTGTATATTTTATCTATATTTTATTAATTAATTTCTACATCTTTTTCTTATTTTGGTCTTAAATATTCTAATTAATTTAGTTAATTTTTAATTTAATTATTTTATCAAATCATATTTTATTATGTTAATTTTGATCTTAATTTTTATATTTTGTTATGTAAAGTATATTCTAAAATTAGAAAGGCATTAAATCGGAATATTTAAGAAAAAAATCTGCTTGAGAAAATTATAAAGAAAAATAATTGAAGATTTTTGAAAGCCAAGAAAACCAAAGCCAATAAAATTAATTCATGCACATTCAGAAGATTATGGCCATCACGTGGAGACTAAAGAAGAAATTGAATCTAATTCAATTTGGTGGCTTTCCCTTTTGGCCTTGTAATAATTGGCAATTGCACATGCATGGCATTATATATAGAAAGCAAATTAAAAAAAAAAAGGAAATGGCCATATATAATTAAGCATACACGTTAATGACCTAAGCAATCGGTGGACAATGCATTAAGAAATAAAGAATTGAAATTGGCATGTGCATGGCAGTTAAGGGTAGGGGTGGGCATTTTATCCTATCCGACCCGAATCGACCCGAATATTTCGGGTTTGGTTCGGTTCGGGTGATGAAGAATACCCATCGGATAAAACTTATGCAACCCAATCGGGTTGTGATTGATTCGGGTAAAATCTTATCCGATCCGTAAACCCGATCGGGTTGCAAAAAAAAGAAAAAAAAAAAACAACACACACAGACACACACGCATAGAACGACAACACACACACTCACCAGTCACAATCATCAGCACACACATGCTCATCACAGTTATCAGCAATTCAACACACATACACTCATCAATCATCAGTATTTCAGTACACACACTCATCACTCATCAGCCCTAAACGAACATATTCAAAAAAATCAGCCAACCGCACACTCAACTCTCTCGGCTGCTGCCTTGCAATGATCTGCTGTTGCTGTTGCCGTGATCTGCTCCTGCCTTCTGCTGCTGTCATTGCCGTGATCTGCTCCTGCCTTCTGCTGCTGTCATTGCCGTGATGTACTCCTGCCTTCTATTGGGATCTACTGCTGCCTTGCTATTGCTGTGATCTGCTGCTGCTGTCTTTTGCTACTACGTTCTACTGCTACCTTCTTTTGCTGCTTCCTTTTTCTTTCTTTTGCAGCCGTACTCTTCCGGGCTCTAGCCATCAAGTTGTTGTTGGCCTGCTGCCGAGCATATTCTGTTGGTAAAAAATCATAATTTTTCTCGTAAAAAATATTTAAGGACCGATCTCATATAATATATAAGAAATTTATAATTTAGAAAATCATATTTTGATAATTTGAGAAGATTAATGACACCAAACAATAAATTCGCCACCAAACGATCTTTCAGGTTATGACTCAAGTTTGATTTACATTAAACGTGTGGGCATTCCTTTCACCACTTCCAAAAATCTCAGATTTCCTTTTTTTTAGTATTTTTCTGAAAAGACGTCTCTCTTTTTTAAGAAAAAAGAACACTTATATATAATATTTTCTAGTTAAAACCCTAATTTGTATTATCCTTATCATATAATAATTCAAAATATTAAATATATTAAATTTAATATTTTTTTTCTCCAATTACGTAAAAGTGAAGATAAAGTGTAACAACTTTGGAGTTACCTTGTAAAATATCACAATGTCTCATTTACACATAAATATAACACATAGGGCCTTAACAAATATTATATTTAGGTTGATCACCTAATATGTCAGTTTTATTATTTTTGAGTCCAGTAGTGGTGTAGTCAATTAAATGAGCTAACCCGATGATCATTTGGGAATATACAATAGTGGCTATAATAATTAAGCCTATAATTAAACTATCTTAATTATTTAATTCCAATTCTATTCCACTATAAGATTGGAACTGACCTCCATAATTGTATGCTTGAATAATAATTCGTCCCAAGCCACATTGATCTCTTTACTGCACAATCATTTGCACACATCGTTAATTAAATTGATATCTCAACTATCCAATCAATTTAATAACATCTTATTCCTTGATACTTACTGGTTTTCTCTAATGATTATATTCAACATATTAAATATGTCAATACACTCTGGCAAGAGAATTCTATGATCAAGTAGCGAAAACCTATCAAGAGATGTGTTGTACAAATTCTATATTGTTAATCTATAATTTCAATACTTATAATTACTTCCACCAAGATACCGGATAATCTTGACTACAAGTATGTGTCGTGCCCATTAGTAACTCAAATGGAATGACAACTATAATCATGAAATTATAACTAACTCAAGATTAAGATTACAGTAAAATTAATGCCTATGAAATTTAATAAGTTTGACAATTATTATAAAGTTAATTAAATCTCATATGTGATCATGTTCAATGTAGTCGTACTACATCAATAAATTTATACATGATTAAGATAAATCATTCAATGAATTTATTACAGTTTATACTTAAATAAAGTGCCCAACTTTATTTATCAACTGCGAACACAATTTATTAAATCATAAGCTAACTTGTATTTATGTCTTCTGTAAATCCACATAATAATCACATAAATACATATAATATGATTAAATAGACTTTACTAAAAGATTAATGCAAATAAGATATTTGAATAAAATACCTCAATTATTTTATTAATCAGAAAAAAATATTTATTACAATTAAATAAACTTATATGCTTTTAAAGAGCATATTTTCCCAACACCTTCTGTATTGTTTGCTGCTACTGCCGTGCTCCTCTTGTGTTGATCTCCTCTTCCTTGACCCGATCTGCTATTCTGGATTCTGCTATGCTGTGCCTCACTCACTGCCTTAAGCCCTGAAATCGATCTGCTGTGCTGTGCCTCACTCACCCTTTTTATAATTTTGCTTTTGAAGCCTCACCCGCAGTCTCTCACAGTCACAGAGTCACGGTATAATTTGGTATAATATTATAATGTATATACTATATAATTAAATAACTAATTAATAATTACCTGTATAATATATATGAAATAATATAATATAGTTTTTAGTTATTACTTATTACTTAATTGTAATTATATATTTGATTATTGTTGTAAAATATAAATTGTAATTATATATTTTTAGATGTTAGTAATAAAATTAAGAAAATTAATGTATTTATGATTTTTTTATGAATAGATATTTATTAATTGTTAATAATTAAATTTTTTTGTTAATTATTAATAATTGAAATAATGTTAATTGATAATTGTTAATGACAATTAACAATTGATTTTTTAATAGATTAAGACATTAGGTAGATTAAATATTAAAATTAAGTATTATATTACATGCATTTTATAATTATAAATTTATAATGCGATTCTTGGGCAGTGACTTGATTTCAATCTTAAAAATATAACTAATTCAATTAATATTTTATTATATATTAATCATTTATTAAATCATTAAGTACAAGTAATTTGGGCTTGAAATTATGGGGTTTATAATAATAATTCAACATGGATTTTCCATAATAATTTCTATTATTATGGTCTATGGAAAATGGATAATTGGATATAATAAATAAATAAATTAATCATTAATTTTTTACTTTTTCTTTATGGAGTATGAACAATTTTAAATTTTAATATATACTATTATACACTTATAAACTTAATTACCCTTTCGCCGTTAAAAACCAGAGACTTGCACGACAATAATTTTTTATCCATTCTTGCTAAACGATTAAAGATTAATAAAGAATGTTAGCCTGGAAATTGTCGGTTAGTCGTTTATACATTATCAGTTCACCGTTAAATTTCAGAGACCTGTACTACAAATATCAACTTACCGTTCTTCATAGACAGTTAAGGATTAACAAGATTTGATAATATGGATATTATCGGTTAGCCGTTATATATTAACGGTTCGCTGTTAAATTTCAGCAACTTATAAAACGAAATGCTTAACTGGTTTGCTTTAAACGGTAAAGGATTAACAAGATTTGACAGTTTGGATATTATCGGTTAGCCGTTATATATTAACGGTTCGCCATTAAATTTCAGTAACTTATAAAATAAAATGCTTAATCGGTTTCCTTTAAACAGTAAAGGATTAGCACACGATACAGGATTGAATATTATTGGTTAACCGTTAACATTAATGGTTCACTGTTTACCTTTAGCGAGTTTAGAAACTTATCGGTTAAGGCTTAAGAAATAACCCTTTTCTGAGCATAAAGGTTAAGCTTTACCCTAAACGGTTAGCCGTTAAAAATAATAGTTAGCCGTTTACATCCAGTGATTGATTTTTAATAAGTTATAAAATAATTGGTTGAACCTTTAGAAAATAACCATTCTCTACATTTTATCGGTTAACCATTAAAATAAACGGTTCACCGATTATACCTAGAAAACTATATTTTTACAGAAATGTTTCAGTTTATCTAAAGCTTGTAAACACACACAGAAAATTTTTGGCTTTTAAGAAAATATTTGAAATTGTGAAACTCTAACAAATTTATCAAAAAAAATTAAGGTTTGTTATCATCAAAATCAATAAAAAGAATATTTACATGTTAACAACTATTAATTTTAGACTTTGTAAGTTCATATTAATTTCAACTTTTATTGAGTTTGAAATTTATTGGTTGAGCTTGAGTAAATAATAATCTTATCTAATCCTACCTTCTAAGTCCAAGGCAATAGGCAAATACAAATTGCAACATACTATTCTAACATTTTAATTTAATTCATTTGATTTTATAGCACTTTTTTTTTGGGTTGAAAATTAATAAGGACTACAATTAAGAAAAATATTTTAAAACTAACCTAAAAACTAAAAAAAGGAAAAAAAAAGCTCAAAATTGTATTGATCGGAATTAACCCGATCCGAATTGACCCGACCCAATTTTACTCGACCCGATTATATCTGAATTTTATCCGATTAGACCGATCTACCTGAATATAAACCGAATCTTAAACCCAATTCGAACTGTTCGGGTTGGTTCAAATTGGGTCCAAGATTTGGGTTATATTCGGGTACATTTTAATACAACCCGAAATACCCGAAACCCGATCGAGTTGCCTGACCCGAATCTGATTTTACCACTCCTACTTAAGGGGAGCAAAGTAGCAAATTAATTGCTTTAAATTGGAATGAGAATCCAAATTGGATTCAGCCACCCTTGGGTATTATAAAAGCCAACCTTTGGCTTCTGAAGAAACACACAACCAGTAGCCAAGTGAATCGAACCAATAAGTTGGGTTAGGTTTCTTTTGTTGTCCTTTATATCTGGGAAACAATAGCATAAATGTTTGCCCAACACTGAAGGAAGCCACTTTCTCACAAGATCAGCCTTGAGCGATTCTACAAAATCAAGATCAGCCTCAAGCGATTCTAAAAAATCAATTGTTATATTGATTTTGAGCTTAAGGGTGGCTTTAAGTATAGGCAAAAAAGGCAGTCATCACTTAACGGTGGCTTTAAATATAGGTGAACAAGGTAGTCACCTAAGACCAGCAGAAAGAATTTGAGCTCAAGCGTGGCTTTTAATATAGGCGAACAAGACAATCACCTAAGGTCCCAGATTTTTTTAAGACTTCATTTTTTTAGTATTTTCTTAATAATTTTATAGTTAATAAAAACCTTTTTAAAAATTTTATATTGTAGAAAAGCCTATCCTACATTTTTAGATTAACAACTATACTACAATTTAAGAATTATTTTTTTTTATAGAAAATCAATATTTGGTAATCTTAACATTGAAGAGATATGATTAATAATATTGTTTAACCATTAATTCATTCATTATTAGTCTTTCTAAGAAAAAAAATTTAAATTGTTTACCTTTTCAATTTCCTAAAAAAACTTGATTATTTAACATTGTGAAATTCTGACTAGACTACCCAAGAGGAGGGGTGAATTGGGTTTTTAATAACTATGAAAGTAAATTGCTCAATTACTCTTTAACAAATTTGAAATAATTGAATAAATAAATTGACAGTGATAAATAAATTAAGAGATAGGGAAAAGAAAGCAAACACAATGATTTTTACGTGGTTCGGCTATCCTCGCCTACGTCCACGCCTCCAAGCACTCCGGGCTTGAGGATTCCACTATGCAAGCCTTCAAGGCTTCAACAACTTACAATTGACTTCCCAGGTGTCAATGGACCTTTACAACAAGAGATTATTCCCAATCTCTTAACCCAAATGTATCCCCACACTTACAGTCACTCAAGACAGAGAAATACAGATTGATTTATCTCTCATACAATCTTTTAGGGTTACAAGTTAAAGTACAATGTATGAATGAATGAAGTACAAATCTATTTGAAGCTTTCTGTAGTTGGTAAACTCGTATATAAGCTCAGTAGTTGTGTTGTCGTCAGTCCTTGATTTGAATTGGATGAGCATATTTATAGTTGGAGCTGAAAACTAGCCGTTACTCTTCCATCTGAAAGAAAACGATTTGCCGTTAGCTGTTAACGGTTAGCCGTTTTTCTTTGGTCAATGTTACGGTTGAGTATGATTTCAAATAAACGGTTGACTTTAAGCATTACCCTTTCGCCGTTAACTTCCAGAAACCTGCATAACAAAAACACTTGATCCGTTTTCTCTAAACGGTTAAGGGTTAACAAAGAATGTCAATTCTGAGACTTATCGGTTAACCGTTATGTGTTAACGGTTTGCCGATTACTTTCAGTATCTCACAAAATGCCTACCAGTTAAGACTTAAGCTGTTAACCTTTTAACCTTTTAATTTTAAAGAGTTCACGATATCGGTTAGCCGTTTTATGTTGACGATTCACCGATTAATTCCAGTATCTCACAAAATATTTATCGGTTAAGGCTTAAGCTGTTAACCTTTTACAGTCTTAAGGCAACTTAACTAACGGTTAACCGTTTAATATAATCGATTAACCGTTTATACTCAGAATTTTATTTAACTTACAAATTGTTCTAATTCTTCAAAGAAATGTTAAATACTACCTAGTTTTGACTCTTAAAAGAATACTTGAAACATTTGTAAGTCTTAAAACACATTTATCAACTTAAAATTCGTTGTTTGTTATCATTAAAATCAATTGCCAAAACATGTATATATTAACATTCTCCCCCTTTTTGATGGTGACAAACACTTTTAGAACTTTGCTCCCCCTAAGTATATACTCTAATTCATCTCTCCCCCTTCATCATCAAAGAATGGTTAATAAACAACGGACAAAGGTTCCCCGTAAAATGTAGGAAATCCATAGTTACAAAAAGAGGAATAGACACTCCCAAAGAATTCATATGCCAATTCACTTCCAAACTACCCATTTGCCAACATACTTTCAAACTATTCATATACCAACACACTCCCAAATTCCAATATAATCCAAAAATAGCAACATAAGCAAACATAACACAGGGAAAACAAATCATAACTAGCAATATCAATCAACAAAACACAAAAGATTAAAGTTAACTGTCATTACAGTCACCAATCACAGCATATAGAACTAACTCAGAAAATATGGATAATGGCTAAATAATAGAAACTACGAGCCGCATCGTGAGACGGAAGGTCGAGCAGAAGAGGGTCGCCATGAAGAAGGTCTCACAGTGGATGGTTGAGCAGGACGAGAGGAAGTAGTTTGCGGAGGAGAAGAGGCTGCAGAGGTGCTTCCAGGTTCATAGCCAAAATACCCCAGAAGTTGTCTATGTCCAGCAATAATTTCATATTGATGATCGAAGCTCACCTCTTGAAGAGTCTGAAGTTGAGTTCGGATTTGTAGCTGATCCTGACAAATAGCATCTAAGCGATTAAGAATCGTATGCTGAGTGTCAGAAATCCGACGAACATCAACAACCAGCTGATGCAGGATGTCAGTGATAGGTGGCTGAACTGGAGCTGAAGGGTGTGCGGGAGCTGGAGGCTGCTCACTAGCTGGAGGGACTGCGGATGCTGAGGGAGGAGCAGAATCCATCTCAGAGGGAACTGATGGCTGAGGAACACAGTGAGGAGGGGGCGAAGGACAAGCTCCAAGTCTGAAGTCAGGAAGCTGATCAGAAGGATAGATATCATTGAGCATCTGATCATCTTCAGGAGCAATTAAGGTGTCCAGGTTCTTGGCGTTTGCAGTTTTGTGCCATTTGCCATTCTTCCTAGTAAATC
Source organism: Aegle marmelos (assembly GCA_030449875.1). Taxonomy (NCBI): domain Eukaryota; kingdom Viridiplantae; phylum Streptophyta; class Magnoliopsida; order Sapindales; family Rutaceae; genus Aegle; species Aegle marmelos. The sequence goes on from JASUUL010000143.1 coordinate 18,891,018, forward strand.
CTATGCTACTCATAGCATCCCGACCAATTTGCTTAGGTTCTTTATACACTACCTCTCGTAGTGGTACATGAAAATGTCTCAGGATGTGAGTGATAAGACTACCATACAGAAGCAACCTATGTGTGACAACAGGGGTGGATAACATATGGCGCACAATAATATATCCTAGATTTACAGGTCTCCCACTAAGTAGGCTATCCAACAGTCCAACATCCATCCGGGTTACTTCATCTGAATGACCCTTCCTAGGTGTGATTAAATGTTGCAAAATACTATGAACAATGCGAACCTGAAGAGGTAGCAGCTGTGCCCGAAAAGGTAAGTTACAAATATCATCGCTAAGGTCCCTATGACGACATATGTTTTTCACACCTTCATGATGAATAAAGTCACCAAACGACAAGGTCTTTCTAGAGGTATAGAATGATTCACCTTCGTCCGAAATCCCAAGTATGACAATATTCAAAAAATGGACATTGAAATCAATTTTTATACCACCAACTATGGTAACTATTCTTTCTAAACGGGTAGCTGAAATTTCTATATTGGAATAGAATACCCGAACTAGATTAGGATAGGTCTTATCATCTATATTAACAAATAATTCCCAGGGCCTAAGTATTTCAGTAACACTTCTACCACATACTAATAAATCCTCAAAGTCTCCTATGTTCACAAAGTATGAGTCCAGTACCCGTCTACCCATAAAGCGATCCTCGAATCATTTTCGCAATGCAGGTGTTGGGAAGTGCAGCTTTTCAAATTCAGAAGTTTCTCGTGATCTTGTTGGGTTGACAGCAGGAGTATGTTTTCTCCTAAGTCTCCGAGAGGACTCAGCCATTGAATAAGAGCAAGAAGATTTTTTAGATGAGTATTGAAAGAAATAGACCGAGTATGTTGTTAAGGAGAAGTAGAGGAGAAGATATTATGTAACAAGGTGTCAAGGATGAAGAATTTGAACAAATTTCTCAAGTTTCAATTAGCTGCTCTTAGGGTTTAAATTGGGAATTTTTGATTTTGATCACAATTTGATGTTTTTAATCGATGAAATTACTCAAAAAGTGATGGGAAAGATTTCTACCGATGTAATTTGATGCAAAAGGAAGAGAATCTGAGAGAAAATTGAGATAAAGGAGCTTAGGTTTTGTAACAATGGCTGAAACGGTGAGAGGGCAAGTAAAGAGAAGAAAATAAAACCGTGACCAGTTATATACTTTGTGAAATCAGTTAACCGTTTTCTGTAAACGGTGAGAGGTTAACGTTTGAGAGCCTTTCTGTCTTGGAACGGCTGACCGTTTAATTTAAACGGTGAGAGGATAGAGTGCAAACTAAACAATATTTTAGTTTCTGGGAATAAACGGTGAACCGCTTACGCAAAAAACGGTTATCCATTTATTATACAACAACGGCTGACCGTTTAATTAGAACGGTGAAAGGATAGAGTGCAAACTAAACAAAGTTTTAGTTTCTGGAAATAAACGGTGAACCGTTTTCATGAAAACGGTTATCCGTTTATTACACGACATTTCATAATCCATTTAACAACTGCACCAATCAACTAAGGCATATACACACAATTACAATACATCATCAAAACATTAAATATCAATAATTCCAATAACATGATTAATGATGTTAATGTGAAGATATCATCATCATCCCAAGTTCATGTTTGATCTTTAAAAATTGTTCTTCACAAAAGGGTTTTGTGAAAATATCAGCGAGTTGCTCTTCTGTAGAGACAAACTCTAACACTATATCACCCTTTTAAGCATGATCTCTTAAGAAGTGATGCCTAATTTCTATATGCTTGGTTCTAGAATGCTGAATGGGATTTTTTGAAAGATTAATAGCACTAGTATTATCACATTTGATAGAAATTTGTTCAAGTTTGATGCCATAGTCTTTAAGTGTTTGTTTCATCCAAAGGATTTGAGCACAACAACTACCTGCGGTAATATATTCAGCTTCAGTGGTTGAAAGTGCCACTGAGTTTTGCTTTTTACTAAACCATGAAACAAGTGCATGACCTAGAAAATGGCAAGTACCACTGGTACTTTTCCTATCAACCTTATGACCAGCGAAATCAGCATCCAAAAAGCACGTTAAGTCTATATGAGTTTCCCTAGGATACCAAAGACCAAGATCTATTGTTCCATTTAAATAACGAAAAATTCTTTTCACAGCAAGCAAATGAGATTCCTTGGGATTTGATTGAAATCTTGCACATAAACATACACTAAACACGATATCAGGCCTACTTGCAGTTAAATATAGTTGAGAACCAATCATACCTCGATACATCTTGATATCAACCTCTTTGCCTTTTTAATCTTTATCCAGCTTGATTGTTGGACTCATTGGTGTGCATTTGGTCTTTGAGTTCTCAATTCCAAAGTGCTTGAGCAGATCTCTTATGTACTTAGCTTGATTTATGAATATTCTCTCATCATTTTGTTTTATTTGTAGTCCAAGGAAATATTTCAGCTCTCCCATCATACTCATTTCAAACTCTTTGCTCATACATGTAGAAAATTCTTTGCACAAGGATTCATTAGTAGAACAAAAAATAATGTCATCAATATAAATTTGAACAACAAGTATGTCTTGGTTCTTATACTTAACAAAGAGTGTAGTATCGACTTTTCCCATTAAAAATTCATTGTCAAGCAAGAAATTTTTAAGTCTATCATACCATGCTCTAGGTGCTTGTTTTAATCCATACAATACTTTTGATAATTTATAAACATGATTTGAAAATTTTTCATTTTCAAAACCAGGGGGTTGTTTCACATAAACTTCCTCTATAATATATCCATTTAAAAAGGCACTTTTAACATCCATTTGAAATAAAATAAAATTCTTATAACATGCATATGCTAGCAGCATTCTAATAGATTCTAATCTAGCTACAGGAGCAAATGTCTGATCAAAATCAATTCTTTCTTATTGGTTGTATCCTTGAGCTGCTAATCTAACTTTATTTCTTACAACTACACCGGATTCATCCATCTTATTTCTAAATACCCATTTAGTTCCTATGATGGATTGATGTTCTGGTTTAGAAACTAATTCCTACACTTTATTTCTCTCAAATTGATTTAACTCCTCTTGCATTGCCATAATCCAAGATTCATCATTTTCCGCATCCCTAAAGGATTTTGGTTCAATTTGAAAAATAAATGCAGCATGCTCACATGTATTCCTAAGTGATGATCTAGTTGTAATACCTTTAGATGGATCTCCTAAAATGACATCCTTTAGATGAGAAGAAACATACCTCCATTCTCTTGGAAGTACTTGAGAAGTACTTTGATTTCGTTCTGCACCTGTTTCTTTATGTTGATCCACTTGATTTTCTTGTGTTGTATTTTCTTTATTTCCTTGTGACATTCCTTCTTGTAATTCTTCATCTGCATTATCATCAATAATTCTTTTCTCCGCAGAGAAGGGGTTAGATTCATCAAAAGAAACATGCATAGATTCTTCCACGACTAAGGTTCTTTTATTGTAAACTCTATAGGCTTTGCTTGAGGAAAAGTATCCAAGAAAGATGCCAACATCAAATTTTGAATTAAATTTTCCTATATTATCTTTTATGTTTAAAATAAAACATTTACAACCAAAGACTTTAAAATAACCAATGTTGGGTTTTCTACCTTTCCAAAGCTCATACGGAGTCTTATCAAGGAGAGATCTAATCAACACCCGATTTAAAACGTAACAAGCAGTTTTGACAGCTTCGGCCCAAAAATATTTAGGTAATGCATTTTCATTCAATATGGTTCTAGCCATTTCTTGAATAGACCTATTCTTTCTTTCAACAACTCCATTTTGTTGAGGAGTCCTCGGTGATGAGAATTGATGTTCAATGCCTAAATTATTGCAGAAATTTTCAAATGAATGATTTTCAAATTCTCTACCATGATCACTTCTAATGCAAGTAATAGAGTATCCTTTTTCATTTTGAACCTTTTAACAGAAAACTTTAAAGACCTCAAATGCATCATCTTTATTAGCTAGAAACAGTACTCAAGTATATCTAGAATAATCATCTACAATTACAAATGTATAATATTTTCCACTTAAGCTAGCATGTCTAGAAGGTCCAAATAAGTCCATATGAAGTAGCTGTAATGGCTTTGAAGTAGAAACATCATTTTTCTTTTTGAATGAAGTTTTAATTTGTTTGCCAAATTGATAGGCTTCACAAATTTTATCCTTTTAAAAACTAATTTTTGGGAGACCTTTGACTAAGTCCTTTTTCGATATTTTTGATATTAAATCCATGCTTGCATGTCCTAATCTTCTATGCCACAACCAGCAATCATCATGTAATGCAGAAAAACATTTCATATGAATAGATGCAACTTCTATGTCAATTGTATACACATTACCACTTCTACTTCCAATGAATAAGGTTTTTCCATCACAAGCATCTTCAACAATGCATCTAAAATTGTCAAAAATTACTCTATAACCTTTGTCACACAATTGACTAATACTAATCAGATTGTGTTTTAAATTTTCAACCAAGCAGACATTTTCAATTAAGGTTGATGAACTCTTACCAACATTACCAATTCCTAGAATCTTCCTTTTTGAATTGTCTCCAAAAGAAACATCTTCACCATTTTCAATTTTGGTGAAACTTGAGAACCAGAAATAATTTCCAGTCATGTGCCTTGAACAACCACTGTCCAAGTACCATTTATTCTTCTTCTTCTTTAAGCTCTGCAAAAAAAATCTCAAGTCTTAGGTACCCAAACCTTTTTGGGTCCTTGAGTGTTAGCAATGGTCCCTTTTGGAACCCAAACACATTTAGCTCCATGATATGCATTTCTTCTAACATGGCATCTATTTTTCATATGACCATCTTGATTACAATAATGACATACAATCTTAGGATTGTTTGTATAGGTAGATTTAACAAAATAGTTCTTATAATATTTTTGCTTAATACTAGGTTTATAACTTATTCCACTTTTGTCAAATACACATTTTTGAATGCTCAGCAATTTCTCTAAATTATTTTGACCATTTGTGAATTTCAAAACAATTTCATTGAGTTCAATACTCTTTTTCTTCAGCACTTCATTTTCTCTTAACAATTTATCAACATAACATTTGTCATATTCATATGAATTACTGGGTTTCTCATTTGATGATGCAATCCTATCTTGTAATGTTTTATTTTCTGATTCTAGACATGTTATCTTTACATTTAATGATTCATTATATTTTTGTAATGCATCATTTTCTTTTGAAGTTTCTACCATCTTCTTTTTAAGGCAAACATTCTTTTTACCAATTTTCATCAATTCATCATGTAATTCTTTAAATGCATCATACAACTCATCATAAATGAGATCATTTACTTCATCAATTTCATTGTCAGATTCATCTCCAATAGCCATAAGTGCCAAATTTGACAATTCCTGGGATTCCTCTTCATCACTTGATTCTTCTTCACTGTCATCCCAAGTAGCCACCATGGCTTTCTTCTTAAGCTTACTGAGAAGTGGGCATTCTGATCTTATATGTCTTGGCTTCTTGCACTCATAGCATTTGATTGCTTCCTTTTTCTCCTTTTGATTGTTGAAATCTCTGAATTTTCTTCTATCATTGTTTTTCTTGAAGAATTTTCTGAATCTTCTTGCCAGCATAACTAATTCTTCATCATCTGGCTCACTTTGTTCATCACTCTCAAGTTTTGAAACTTTGAGAGCAATGTTTTTCTTCTTTTCTTCATTTCCTCTTTCAGCTGCTAAATCTTCTTCATAAGAAATAAGAGAACCAATTAAATCATCAATAGGCAATGTATTTAAGTCTTTGGCCTCCTCAATGGCAGTTCTTTTTTGTCTCCATTCCTTAGGCAAAGATCTAATAATTTTCTTAACATTCTCACTGTTAGAGAAAGTTTTTCCTAGAGCTCCTAAAGTGTTATATCCATAAATCTTGTATACATAGAATAAACACTTCCATTTTGTTCTATTTGAAATAATTCATATTGTCTAGTAAATCTGCTAATTTTAGACTCTTTTACCTGATTAGTTCCTTCATAGACGACTTCTAGTTTATGCAAGATTTCATAAGCACTTTCACAACTAGAGACTCTATGGAATTCTTTCTTATCTAATCCACAGAATAAAGCGTTCATAGCTTTGGAATTCAGAGAAGCTTTTCTCTTTTCCAAATCATTCCACTCCCTTGAGGGTTTAAGAATGTCATCTCCTAATTCGTTTTTTATCATTGGCGTAATTGGTCTATCACACACAATTTCCCAGATTTCATAATCTAAGGTTTGCAAATAGATTCTCATCCTAGTTTTCCAATAAGGATAATCGTTACCATCAAAAAATGGTGGACTAGTTGTGGATTGTCCTTCCCTAAATGTGGATTCATACTTGGTAGCCATGGATCTTTTACTCTGGACGATTAAGTCTTGCTAAGAGAACCAAGCTTTGATACCAATTGAAATTCTGACTAGACTACCCAAGAGGGGGGTGAATTGGGTTTTTAATAACTATGAAAATAAATCGCTCAATTACTCTTTAACAAATTTGAAATAATTGAATAAATAAATAGACAGTGATAAATAAATTAAGAGATAGGGAAAAGAAAGCGAACATAATAATTTTTACGTGGTTCGGCTATCCTCGCCTATGTCCATGCCTCCAAGCACTCCGGGCTTGAGGATTCTACTATGCAAGCCTTCAAGGCTTCAACAACTTACAATTGACTTCTCATGTGTCAATGGACCTTTACAACAAGAGATTATTCCCAATCTCTTAACCCAAATGTATCCCCACACTTGCAGTCACTCAAGACAGAGAAATATAGATTGATTTACCTCTCACACAATCTTTCAGGGTTACAAGTTAAAGTACAATGTGTGAATGAATAAAGTACAAATCTATTTGTAGCTTTCTGTAGTTGGTAAACTCGTATATAAGCTCAGTAGTTGTGTTGTCGTCAGTCCTTGATTTGAATTGGATGAGCATATTTATAGTTGGAGTTGAAAACTAGCCGTTACTCTTCCATCTGACAGAAAACGGTTTGCCGTTAGCTGTTAACGGTTAGCCGTTTTTCTTTGGTCAATGTTACCGTTGAGCATGATTTTAAATAAACGGTTGACTGTTAAGCATTACCCTTTCGCCGTTAACTTCCAGAAACCTGCATAACAAAAACACTTGATCCGTTTTCTCTAAACGATTAAGGGTTAACAAAGAATGTCAATTCTGAGACTTATCGGTTAACCGTTATGTGTTAACGATTTGCCGATTACTTCCAGTATCTCACAAAATGCCTATCGGTTAAGACTTAAGCTGTTAACCTTTTAATTTTAAAGAGTTCACGATATCGGTTAGCCGTTTTATGTTGACGATTCGCCGATTAATTCCAGTATCTCACAAAATGTTTATCGGTTAAGGCTTAAGCTGTTAACCTTTTACAGTCTTAAGGCAACTTAACTAACGGTTAACCGTTTAATATAATCGGTTAGCTGTTTATACTCAGAATTTCATTTAACTTACAAATTGTTCTAGTTCTTCAAAGAAATATTAAATACTACCTAGTTTTGACTCTTAAAAGAATACTTGAAACATTTGTAAGTCTTAAAACACATTTATCAACTTAAAATTCATTATTTGTTATCATCAAAATCAATTGGCAAAACATGTATATGTTAATACATTGAAATTTCTGGCTTTTAATATATCTTTTAATTTCTATTAAAATCTTATATATAAAAAATTAGTAGATAAAAATATTTATTGCTCCTTTCTTTATAAAGAAAATTATTGCATTTACTAGTTCATTTAAAAAGAAAAAAATAGTTTCTTGAAATAAAAAGTTCATATCTATTGTCTGATAATCAATTTATCATCTCCACTTTCTATATGTTGCCATTTTAAATATTCTATTTGAAAATAATATTGCTCTATTTATTTGTTTGTTTATTTTTGTAGTAATTCCAATGGAAGTAAAAAAAAATATCTTTTTGACTTTTTTTAAGGTTTTGTTTTTGAAATTTTTAAAATTTTTTTATTACCGTTAAAATTTAATAAATAAATATGAAATACATTTTTGAGTTCTTTTATATTTCTTTAAATATCTAAATTGTAAAATAAAAAAAAAACCACAAAAAAAACTACCCAAGGCTGCAAATAGTCTGGAGTCGGCCCAATTTGAGCCTATTCCTCATCACGGGCAAGTGCCGTTCCTCTAAAGGAGTTGTTTGCTCGGCATTTATGAATATTTTTGGGAGAATTCTAAAAAATTTTCTTAAAATTATTTTAGACAGAATACTGAAAATGTTCTCCAAGAAATTATTTTTTTAAAGAATACTAAAAGCATTCTTTTAAAATTATTTTTTGGGAATTTTTTTTGGACAGATTCTAAAAATGATTTTTTGATGAAAATTTGGTTTTTGAAATGCTCCTAGTTCACTTTTAATTCTCTCTTAGATTATTTAACTAAAAAGATGAATGCTTAAATGAATTGCAAAGCTTGCTATTTAGAAGCTTGATTTCTTCATTTGCATTTATTTTAATGCATGCTTTATATTAATTCTAATGCATGCTTTATATTAAATATTAATGCATGCTTTGCATTAATTTTAATGTATGTTTTGTCCATACATACAATCTGCATGCATTTCACGTTATCAACTATTTGTATTCAATCGTGTTGCATATTTGCCAACATGAACCTCTTTAGCCAATAATTTTCTACTAATTTCTTGACTTTAGTATAAAAATAAATAAATAGTCAATGCATTTGAATCAATAATATAAATATGTAATTTAGGATTTAATATTTTATACTAAATTTATTGTTGTTGTTGATGCTGTTGTTATAGATATAGATAATTAGTTCTCCACTATCTCATTTCACAATATATTCTCTTATGGGTGAAGGTCCCTTAAGTGAACTGAACTAAAAGATTTAATGTGAATTAAGTTTCTTGATGAAATACATATGTTATGGGTTGAAGTGGGCCTTTGGGCGTAATATCGATTTTTTAGTCATTAACATCAATCCCCCCTTTGATTAACATTAGTTTGAATTCCTATGACACATGCCAATGACACGTGGCCTGATAAATTTACTAGTGCCCAAAAAATAAGAAACAACATAAAACTTAGCAACAGTGTAAAACTAAATTAGTCATTATCAACATGTAAACTCGATGAGATGACAATAACAACCAATAACTAATTTCTTTTCACTTAATTTCATGACTTGTAAATTGTTTATCATTTTAATCTATTATTTGGATTAATATTACCGCAAAAGTGCCGTATAAAGGTCGTGGTACCTTAATGTCGAGCTGTTACTGTACTTGCTAAAAAATATTTGAAAGGGAAAGACGAAATTTAATTCTTATTTCAATAATTTGATGACTTTAAACATAGAACTTATTAGACTCCAAATTACGAAAGAAAAGAGTTTAATTTTTAATGGGTTGAAAAAAGAGAGAGATTTCGTAAGGGTATATTTACCACCTTAAATTTGAGACGGCTGTGTTGCTGTAATAAGATAGTGTACTTAGCTAAAACTTAAAATTTCCAAGTCTGATGAGTTACAATGTGGGGTTACATAATAAATATTATGAACCCATAATATTTAGAATAAAAAATTTTTAATCTTAATATTGAATTTATCAAACTTTATAAATGACAAATTCTCCGGGATCGGGTGCAGCAAGTTGAGGTGGCGCACTAAAGGACGATATATTTGATTGCATTCAGTTTTCCAAAGGTAAAAAAAAAATAATTTGTTTTAAAATAATATAAAATAATTTTTTTTAATAAAAATATAAAAACAATTAACTTCCTCTAGAAATTAGTGCTTGATTTTTTTTTTTTTATATCTCCTAATTTACCCTTTAAAATAATAACAATAACTTAATAAGAACACGAGTAAAATGACAAACGCCTTTATACAGAACGGCTACAAGCAGTTTCTGGTACTCTCTTATCTTTTTCAGTCGCTCTTGTAATAGCAGTACATTCTATTTGAACCGCATTCTATTGATTCATTGTCATGATTCCCCCAAAAACCGAACAAAAATCCGATCAAAATCAATCTCGCTCCTCCTTTTTCTTTACCTCTAGGTTGAAACCATTAATATTATGTACATTATCAACTCTAGTTCTCCTCGTAGCAATCTATTTCAGTTTCATCACCAAAACAACAAAGCCCACATTTTTTCAATCAAATTTGGGTTTTTTTCACCAATCCCAGAAACCTAATCCTATTTCCAAGCCACCACCATATTGTGTTTTATGGATGGCTCCATTTCTTTCGGGTGGTGGGTATAGCTCAGAATCTTGGTCTTACATTCTAGCACTTAATGAACATGTGAAAAACCCTAGGTTTAAATTGGCTATTGAGCACCATGGTGATCTACAATCTTTACAATTTTGGGAGGGTTTGCCTCACCATATGAGGGAATTGGCAGTAGAGCTTTATAACGCTGAATGTAGAACAAATGAAACTATTGTTATTTGCCACAGTGAGCCTGGTGCTTGGTACCCTCCTTTGTTTGATACCCTTCCTTGTCCACCAACACCCGGTTATGGAGATTTCATGGCTGTAGTTGGTAGAACCATGTTTGAGACTGATAGGGTGAGTCCTCAACACGTAAAGCGGTGCAATCGTATGGATTTTGTTTGGGTCCCTACTGATTTTCATGTGTCCGCATTTATACGAAGTGGGGTTGATCCGGCTAAAGTTGTGAAGATTGTTCAGTCGGTTGATGTAAGTTTCTTTGATCCCGTCGATTGTGATCCATTAGATCTTGCTTCTGTTGGAAAACCGGTTTTAGGGTTAAGGAACATGAATACGAGTTCAAAGGGGTTTGTGTTCTTGAGTGTGTTTAAATGGGAGTATAGGAAAGGTTGGGATGTGTTGTTGAAAGCATATTTGGAAGAATTTTCCAAGGCTGATGGGGTTGTTTTGTATTTGCTAACAAAAGCTTATCATTCAGATAGAGATTTTGGTAACAAGATTGTGAACTTTGTGGAGGACTCTGATTTAGAAAAACCGGATGATGGTTGGGCTCCGGTACATGTGGTTGATATACATATCCCTCAAATTGATCTGCCACGCTTGTATAAGGCGGCTGATGCTTTTGTTCTTCCGTCAAGAGGAGAAGGGTGGGGGAGGCCACTCGTCGAGGCCATGGCAATGGCACTACCGGTCATTGCAACGAATTGGTCTGGGCCAACAGAGTATTTGACAGAGGAGAATGGGTACCTATTGCCAGTAGAGAGAATGAGTGAAGTAACAGAAGGGCCATTTAAAGGGCACTTTTGGGCTGAACCATCTGTTGATAAGCTGCGTGCTCTGATGAGGACAGTGATGATTAACGTTGATGAAGCAAAGGCAAAGGGCAAGCGGGCAAGGGAGGATATGCTACAAAGGTTTTCTCCTGAGATTGTTGCAGGGACTGTTACGGATCATATAAATGATATCCTTAGCAGCAAAACTTAAAAAAGAGTAATATACTGAAGTATTATTATTTTTGGCTTTTGCTACTGAAACTCGGATCCTTTAGGTACTAGCTTAGAAGCTCAAGTTTATACATGACTTGTATATAGGTTTGTAGAGCTCCTTAACATGTACATGGGTTGGTAGGGCTCCTTAACCTTAGCCCTCGGGTGCCGTTCTTGAGCTACTTACAATTGCAAATTGTTTGATACATTGACTGTATTTTGATGATGTTAGAGAACATGAATTATAGATGTATTTTACGTGAATTAATTGAAGAGATTATTACTTAATTTTAATTTCAGAGATCATAGATTATTATTACTTAATTTTAATTTCAGAGATCATGGATTATTTTTATGGCATGATTCTGAATAACTTTTGTGCTGTAGTATCCTCTTATTAATTAAGCATGTCTTGAACATCAAGAAACAGTTCTTGCTTGTCTCGTGTAATGTACTAACAAAGAGCTCATATGCCCCTTTTTAAAAATTTCATAACAATTCATTAAATGATTCAAATATCAGATAAACTGTAAGAATTTGGATTTTTTAAAAGATTGCTTCTGAATATTTTGTACTGTAATATCTTGTATTATCAGTGAAGTGGATGATCTATGGTGAAGCACTGAAGATTGTGTAACTTGAAGCTGTGCCAAAACATTCATAGTGGCAATTCAAGAAACAGATTCCCAACAAAATGAAAAGACAAACCAAAAGTGGCTATAATACGTTGCTAATAAGTTTATTTAGTTTTATTTCTATCATCGACCGCATGGATATCATATCATTACAAGGCTGTTGCTATGTATGTGAAATCCGATAGACTTTGAAATGTTAGTGATTCAACAAATCAATTTATCACCCGGTTTAGCCAGATCTCAAACAATTCCAACATGATATTATTGAAGATGAGGTGTGAAAACCGTAAAAACTTCTTTGTAAACAGGTTTCTTGAAATCCACAGCCTGCAAAAATTAGGACACTCAAAAGAAATTTAGAAATAAGAACATCAAAATACTGAACTTATTTTATTTGGCTGAACTAACAGAGAATAGTAAGAGCTACTTACACGCTCAAGAACTTGTCCTGGTGACATCCATTTCCACTCTCCAAACTCAGGTTTCTCAGACCTGTCACCAAGAAGATTGATTTCTTCCTCCTTGCCAGTGAACTTGAGGAGAAACCTGTGATTTCCATGATTAAATAAAACAAATAAGTAAATAAAAACAGATACGGGTTGGATGGTACATTGAGACTAAATAAACAGCATAATTCAACAGGGAACGGTTCCAAAATTATGAGTGCATATAAATTAGCATGCAGTAAAAGAAAATCAGAAGTATTTGCATAAGAGACATCTTTATACTCTCCACTACCATCCAACCCAGACATAGGTGAAACCCTTGCACAGACTGAATAATTACATAAAAAATTCAGAAAAGTTAAAGAGTACTAACAACCAATTTACATGAGTCAGCAGGTTCAAAGCTAGGTTAGATTTGTGAAACATTGAAACAGTAATGATCTCACCATTTGCAACCTCTCCCATCTCCTTTTTCTTCTTTATGCATAACAAAATAAAGTAAAAGGTGGTTAAAGGAACTGTTTTCCTAGTACAAAGGTATATTAAGTTTGCAATTTCCTACATCTTGAATCAATCCATCCAATCCTTAGTTTCTGGTCCGCGCTGCATATAATGCATCCAAGTGCCAAATCAAATTACTCACCATTTCTGTGCTTGACCTTTCCAGTCGCCTCCCCATTGATGTTTTAGTTTTTCCCTTACTTCTGGGGGGAAGTCATATGTCAACCAATGAGACACCTGCATTCATATTTGAAATATTTAAATTAGCATTACACATTCATTAGATACATTTTGAAGTCACAAAAACTAACAAACCGAAAAAAAAGGAACAATAGCAGATTTAGATACATTTTGAAGTAAGTGGTGAACTGACATAGATGCCACTGATATTTATCAACGTGAAGGCACGTATGGCTTTATTCAATGACCTTTTCTTTTTCTTTTTCTTTTCCTTTTTATTTTTCAAATTTTATTTAAGCATAGCAATACTGGTGGATAAGTTCTCTCCATTCCCATGTAAGTGAGGTTCAAGTCCCACATCTCTAGTTTTGACTGGAGAAATTTTACCAACTAAACTCGCTGGCACCCACAAATTCAAAGACCCTATTTCATTCACCTCTACAAAACCTACCAAGATATAAAACATTTACCATCAAATTTAAGCATCAAAGAAACATTAACTCAGTTTCTCCAAAAGACAGCACATTAAGCCTATCAAAACATTTCTGCTTTCTTTTCTCCAAAAGGCCAGTCTAGCAGTCGAATTTATAAAATGTAAAAAGTCAAACCTCTGCAAGAATTTCGGCCGAGCTGATTCCTGTTTCTTCTTTCAATTCCCTTAAGGCTGCAACTTTGGGATCCTCATTCTCGTCAACACCACCCTGAAAGAAAAGTTCATATTTCAAAAGGAGCACTAATACAACCGCTACCCACTTCACTTTCAACTTCAATTACCAAAAATTCTAGCTCTGCTGCTCCACATTCTTCAAAGATTATTATCACATGCAAACACACAATTCTCTTTTAACACTCATCATACAAAGTAAAAATTGACTTCACTATTCCATTTCGAGTAGTACTACACATCCTAAATTTTTTATACCAAATGGTGAGGCATTCATCAATTAGTTGGTGAAGTGATACAACTAATTCACTTAGATCTTGTAAAGAATCACCAACCACTTAATTAATCACTCAGTTCATGACACATCATTTTAGATGAAATTTGGGATAAAAAATTTCAAAATGTCTATTGTTACTCATTCCATCAATAATGTGATAATTATTATCACCAACCATTGATTGATACATTAATGCCACGTCATTTGTGATACAAGCTTTCTATTACAAAATATTTGTAAGCGTAGCATCACCAAATTATTAGAATTTAAATTAAAAAAATTAGTTAAAAAAGATCATGAGGAGTGATGAAACAATGACGCTTCAGCATTACTCAATATTGGTGACAATATGAGTCTTTAAATAAGTTCAAAATTTACAAATTGAAAAATAATTCCTATAATAAATCCTACCTGAGGCATTTGCCAACTATCAGGTATGTCAAGTCTCGAAGCGGCAAAAATCTGCAAAATTTTGTACGAACTTATGATCATAAATTTTTATTAAAATAAAAAATTAAAAAGATCGCTGAAATTTGAAAAGAGGTAGATAACTCGCTGAAATTTGAAAAGAGATAGATAACTAATAACCTTTTTGGAAGAATTGATGAGACAGATGCCGACGTTTCTTCGGTAACCTTCTGGAGGAGCGTCCATGGAGTATGATGATGAGCCAATTTGACTCTGAAGATGAACGAGCGGCAGGTTTGTAAAATTGGAGAGTTTATGAGGGTAATTGGGGGATGTGAAACAAGGCTTGCAGTGACTGAGAAGGGAAGAACGATGAAGCGGGGAACACAAGGAGAATGATCGGCTTAAACATAAAGCCATTGCCCGGGGAGGATGCCCAACATTTTTCCTCAGTTAAGAATCCGACCCGGGGGCTGGCTTCTCTTGAATTACCGAAATAGCCCTATGTTTTAATGTCAAATTTTATTTTTATTGCTATCGGGTTGGGGCTACTTCACCATATAAAGCCCAGCCCAATTGCGAGAAAAAACAAAATCAAGCTGTTAGTTCAAGGCCGGTTTGATTCGTCATTTTAAAATAATTTTTTAAAAATTAGGATATCGTTCAATAATAGTATTTCGTGTATTTTTGTGTGTGCGCTTTGATATAAGAGTTGAAAATAGTAATGGTTTTAAAATTTTAAAGTGCTTAAGTTAAAAGAAAAAAAAAGTATTAAATTTGATATGGATAATAGTAATAAAAGCAGACTTTAATTTTTTTCAAAATTTAAAGTAAATGTTAGAATAATATCCAAAAATAGTTTTTGGATAAGATTTAGCCAAAAACAATTTTTTTTCAATTTTACGTATTCATTCTTTTTTAAAACAAAGAACTGCATCCAAGACTCGAAAAAACGAGCCCTTAACTTCTCATTATTATTACAAACATATCATTGGAGTCTCAAAGAATACAATCTGAAGGGGATGGATTTTTCATCTATATAGATAAATTTAAATGTTTTAAAGTATATTTTGTAAAGCATTTATTGTTTGATTGTAGACCCTTTGAGACATGATAAATCCAAAAATCTTGATTCGGCATTAGTTAGGGTTGAATACCTGTATGAATAGGAGTATTATAAAACACTAATTTCACAATGGGAAATGAATTTGACTCTAACAATAATAGAGAGAAACCAATCTTCAGATGCATTTGGGGCAACCTGCGTTGCCACAGAATTACTGCTCTACCCTTTATATTTTAAAAGAAAGTGCAATTGCCCCACATGTACTCTCATTAATGTGTTAATAAGAGTACGTACTATTACCGATATTTAATTTGCTAATAAATACTCATGAGCGTGACAATTTTAAAACTCTTGAGAACTTAAAACATATATGACTATTAATAATAGAAATAATTTGTTAGATAATTTTTTTTATTTTTTAATTGCATTATAATGTTTATATTTCTAAATCAACTTTAGGGTAGCGGAAATAAGATATTTTTTGAGCTATAACTAATGAAATCTATTTTAAACACCTGTTATAATGGTGCGTCGAATGAACACCAATAGCACGTATAACATTAAATTTCGTGCACTTTCTAAGATTGTATTATCCTTCTGTCAACCGGGTATAATGTATCTAGATAGAATATAGTATTTATACATTATAATGTAGAATTTAGACCAACTACATTGTATCAATATCAATTTAAGGAAGCTATTAAGTTACAACTATTGTAACTTAACAAAATTTTCAATTTAAATACCATTTCAAACGAACGGCCAATTTAAATTTTTATAAAAAATGTTGATTTTAATTTAAAATTTTAAGAAAAGAAAATAAACAAATTGGCGGCCCCCAGCTCTATCGCTGAATCAAAAATACTACATGCGAATGGCGAATGCAAATTATTATTCGCAGAAAAAAAAATATTGTAAAACAAAAAATTTTTCAACCGCTTCAATTTTGAGCTATATATGAAACGATCGCAACCACATGACAAGGGCAAATTTTTCAACGGCTTCAATTTTGGTATTAAGTATTGTTACAGACACAATGTTATCCTCAGCTTTTGTTTCCGAAATTTATTAGAATGCTTTCAAACTTAATGGGATTTTTTTAAAAATAAAATGATATTATCAAATACCCGCTAAAATAAAGGATTTTTTTAATAGTTATATTTTACTACTTAATATTTTGACTATTATTATTTTATTATTAAAATTGTAATACTTTAAAAAATTACTGAGATTGTGAGGGTATTTAACAAATTTCAAGATGAAGTTATTTGCCTATTGTCCTAGTTATTTTCTTTAGACTTCTGATTTACAAGTCGTCTTTTTTTTTTTCAATTTAAGTTGTTAGAATTTTATTATATTAAAATATTTTCGAAATAGATAATTAAATTTTTTTCATAAATCTATGGGCAAAATAATTCATGATATTATTTTCACGCGTATAAATAAATTTCACCGTATTGAGCTCAATTATAACGAAACCAATTAAATAAAATAATATAAATTATATGAATTATTTTGGGGGGTTTCATCATAATTGAGCTTAAGATGGTGAAATTTATTTATACAAGTGAAAATAATATTACGAATTAATTTGATTATGGATGCATAAAAAAATTTCAATTGTTGTCAGAAATCTGAAATTTTATTTTGAAATATTTTAATATAATAAAATTCTAATAATTTAAATAAAGAAAACATATAAAAAAAAAACCTCATCAAAGACAACAGTCAAAGGCTCCAAAGCTGATTAAAATTGACTTCCTATAGTCTAATGACAGTGAAAGATACGATTAGCTGGTTGGGTATGTAGAGTTGGGCAGTTCTTTTATCTTCATCAAACACCAGAAGAAGAAAGAATAGCTCTAGCTTTATTCCATTTGGAGGAAAATGCTCAACTACGGTTCTAGTTGATTAAACAATAACAAGATTCTATGACTTGGCAAGAGTTCTGTGAAAGTATACGTGCTAGGTATGATGCCGCTAAAGTTCAATACTTTTTTTTTTTTTTCGGTGAACTAATCAAATTGCAGCAAGTTGGCTTTGTAGGTGATTACCACAATCAATTTGAGAAGTTGTTATATAAAGTGAGTCGTCTCTCACAAGATCGACAAATCAGTTGTTTCGTGAGTAGGATACTAAGATTCTGTTCGCGCCAGTATTCAAGCTGGAAGGCCAGTAATACTTCCTGAAGCTATTAGGTTGGCTAGGCTTTATGAAGCTCTTAATCTCACGCAAGGGCCATTTAAACTTCCCGAACCTCAAAACGGTTCCAATCCGGTGCCCATCGAAAGGCTTAGCACAGAAAAGATCGATGACAGGAGAAAGAAAAGACTATGCTTAGTGTAATAAACAATTTGGTGCTAGACATCATCGCAAAGAATTATTCATGATTCAAGCTTGTTTCAATGATTACGATGCTGACAACATAACGCCCGGACGACATTTTTTTTTAAATAAACCTCAGAAGAGGAAAAATTATATTAAAAGAAAAAGAAGGTACATAATTAAAAGAAATGGAGAAAAAAAAAAGAAATCTTATAAAAGATAATACTAAATCAGAAAAGAATTAAGAAAAATAGTACTTAGGTATCTCCTAAGTATTATCAAGTAAAGACTTTTTAATTTTTAACAGAGGAGAATTCCACCAAATCAAATCGGGTAAACTCAAACTAATGTTGGCTAAAGTGTCTGTAATACCGTTACCTTCTTTGTAGATATGGAAATAATGAAATCGTATAAACTTTATCATAGTTAGACAATTGAGCCATCTAGTGTGAAATTGTCAAATATGAGAAAAGGCTTCACTTTTTAAGCAAGAATAGACTATCATTGAACTCCCGGACCACAGTTGTTACCATTGTATTTGAGTTCTTGAAATTAATTTTCTACTTATAGACTTGAGGACAAGGTTGTTTCCTAACAGCGGAGGAGTTGTTAGGAGCAGTATTTCTTTTTAATTGCTATCTTAAATAATTAGCTATAGGGATTAGTGGTTGTTGCAGTTCTAGTTTAATGCAACTTGTTGCTATTTTATCGTTAGGAAATAGTTGCAACATTTTAGTTACTTTTTAGAATTTCAATGTTGTATTTTGATTATATATTGAAAGTAATTATTGAATTAAAAAAATATAGATTTTTTTTATTTATGTAATTTAGTTGGTAGAGGCCACAGATTCCTGGGGTAACTGACAAAATTTAATTATTTCTTTTTTTCTTCACAATAAGTTCGAGTATACAAAAGAGGAACAAACCTCGATGGATATCACATTTGCCCTTTTTTTTAAAAAAAATTTATTGCTTTATTTAAAATTAAAATTTGATGATAATTACAAACAACCAACAATCCAACAACATAGAGTCACATTCTCGTCATGCAGAGGTGATGCCCGTCTTGGTCGTCAACAGCCAATTCAATAGCTAAAATAGCAGCCACTTTTTGTTAAGTTCGTTGAGTTTACAATGAACGTAATCCTTGTACTTCTTGGCCTCGTATTTTGGTGGATGTTTCTCGTTTACAAGTTGCGCAAGGGGACCCACCACCATATCAGCAGGTGGATCTAAGAATACTGGCCAAGATATTCTGGTCTTCTCCTTGTGCGGAGTGGCTTTATGCAGCACCGCTTTGTACTTACCATTGCTCAGAATCTGCGCATCAAACTTGCATCAAAGTCAATTTGGCATAACACATGCATTCTCTTACTTAGGGGACTTAGCGGTGGACATGGGTTGGCTTGAATCCAGATTGTAAAACTTCGATCCAACTCATTATTAATTGAATTGAGAAAAATTAATTATTAAAATATGTCCCACCAAAATTAAATCTAACTTTTAAATATTGGGTTGGGATAGGTCAAGTTAATTGAGTTGATTAAAATTAAAAATTAAAAAATTATAGATTAAAAAAAATAAATGAAAAAGAGATTGGTATTTACAGCAGATTCAAATATAAAAACAAAAGTACATTAATTCTCGATCATGCATTAAATATTGTTCATTGTACTTAACATATATTAATAAATAAAGATTGTATAAAAGATTATATGAATGTAATATTTGAAAATTTATCAATTTGCTTTTAGTAAAAATTTTGGATTTGATTGCTAAATTTTCAATTTGAAAAACTCAGGTTTAACAAAGAGAAATTAAAGTGAATTAGGTTGACAATTGATATTAATTTTACTAAATTTTTATTATTCTTAGGTTGGGTAGAATTGTAGAGGTCAACTCAACCAAATCTTCAACTAAATTTAAAAAAATTAACCCAATCAAAATAATCTAAATTTAATTTGATTAAATTTCTTACATGATAATTTATAAAATTTATCAAATATACCATGTCAGATAGTAAATAAATAATATTATAGTATATATGTATTTATCTTAAAAAATAATTATATAAATAATGATTATAATAAATTTAATACACAGATCAGACATTTATTAATCGGATGATATCGATCAAAACCATCATTATATATATAGTTCCTTTTGATCTATAATAAATAGCATAAATGAAATGAGAGAACTGGTATGTTACATTAACTGTACCCTACAACCTCTTTAAATTCAAGTAAATAATGAGACCCACATAAATTTGGAGAGATCGGAAGTTACTGACAACTATATCTTAACAAAATCCATAAAATGAGTATCTGTCACACATACCTCGATTTGGTCACCGATGATAACGATCAAGGCGTTGGGGATGTAGTTGACATCGGTGGGACGGTCATCCTTAAAGGCCAGCAGACCAGGGACATCGTTAGGCACCAGAATGGTGATGGAAGAAAGATCGGTGTGTGGCACCAGTCCAAGAGCAAGATCAGGACGCGGGCAAGGTGGGTAGTAATTGATCTTGAGCATATACTCCAGCTCGTCTCCTCCCACTGCTTCTTTCAGAACATGCCCTTCAACACCTAACCCTAACGAGAGACACCTAAACAACTTATCAACCACTCCCCTCATGCACCTTGCATACTCCTCGTTCACCTCTCTGTAAGATGGAGGGTTCTTGGGCCAGAACCGGTAGTTTCTAGAAGCAGGAGGCCAGATCCTGTGGAAAATATGATCCACCCAAGATTTATTTTCCTCTGCTGCTTTCTGTAACCTTGTGCCGTATCCTTCGATGTCTTTGGCGTCTTTCGGGCGAGCATAAGCTTCTTTCTCCTCCTGTGGAAGCTCGAAAAATTCTCTACCAACGCCTTGCAGCTTACTGATAAGTTCACTGGGGATCCCGTGGTTAATCACCTGGAATATCCCCCATTCCTGGCCAGCTTCCGCGATGGCACCCGTGAGTCTTTCTCGGTCGGAGTCGCTGAGATCGATTGTGGGGATTTCAGAAACGGTGCCGTTGTGCCGCGTTGGGACTGCTGCCTCTGGCTCTATCTGTTCGTTTGACTGGGATAAGGAACCGATATTGACTTGGACTCCTATCTCCACTTCCATTTTCATGAACCCACTTTTTCTCTGGGCTTGGCTCTCACGTCTGGCGAATCGCAGCAAATTATGACTTATATCTATATTCGGTGATAAACTGCTATTTTTTTTTAACTTTTTAAATGATTAACGGCTATCCAATAAGAATATAAAATCCATTACATCTTGATTATATATTGTCGTTACGTATAACATAAAATAATGAATATTGAACGCAGATCAATCAAATCCCTCAAATTTCTAAATGGAACCTGACGTGACAGTGACAATAATAATTGAACGGACCTTACTACGGTACAATTGCGGTATGTAACGTAGCAAATGGACAGGCTGTACGTGTGTTGTATGGGTGAAAAAACTGCTGATGCGAGCTCCACGCGCCCTCACATGCCCAGGCTGTTAGTTGCAGAATCTGCAACTTAGCCTGGTCCATTAAACTAAAGTAGCTTTTTGGGGGAAAAGGAAAAACTGCCGCCAGGAATATACATTATGGTCGGTAATCGCTCGGGAGTTATAATTCAAAGGGGTTCTATATAAACAATCAGCAGTTGGTGGAGCGCCAAATTATCTTGGTCGGGATTGTAACTAAATCCATTAGTAAATTATTGTAGTTGGTAACGTGGAGTTACCGATTAAAATGAACTATATTTAAAATAAGGATATTGTTATATTACAGAACATATACGTGACAGCCACATATTTTTTATTCGTTGGATCTAGAGACTGAAATTGAATGGTTGGGATTAAAGGCCGGAAAACAAATTAATCATGGACCACCGTATTTACATGCTCTAGGGTTTATTTCTGTACACACCCAAATGTTTTGACAAATATCAATATGTACCAATTAACTTTTTATGTAAAGCGCACACACCAACCTGCTAACTTTTCTACTATTGAATTAAAAGAACTATAATGCCTCAATTGAATTAAATTGATCAAGTAAAGTACCTCTTATAACTTGTCAATTTTCACAGTAAAATATACGAATATTTAGTAAAATTAAATATATTTTTTTTTAGTAATCAATTTTTTTTATTGAGTAATCAGATTTTTTTATTTAGTAAAATTAAATTTTTTTTATTTAGTAATCGGATTTTTGTTAACAAAAAAGTTCTAAAATTAAATTTAACTCATTTGTTATTTAAAAATTGAACTTATTTAGTAACCAATTAAAGTTTATCTTTAGTCAACATATTTCGTTTTTTTTTTTAATATCCTTTGATAGAATTACTAATATAAACTTGTCAGTATCAAAATTACTTCATATTTTAACATCCATCTATTTAAACTAGTGTGAATTTCTTTAGTTTGATACTGAAAATGTGATAGTTGAAGAGAGAATCTAATTCAAATTTACAAATAAAATAGTTTCTTGTATTTGCATAGATGATATATCAAAAATATTTTTCTTGGGTTTAAAAAAAAATTGTGTGACAAGATGAAACTATCTCTTGATTTTTTTTAATTCCTATGGTTTATGTAAAATAATAAACACTAGTAAATTATTTGGTTTGTGATTTTTGAAGTAATATTTGGGAACACATAAGTTCCTCTCCCTTTTAAAAACAATAATAAGTGCATATACCAACTTAGAAAAATTGGTTTTATAATTCAAATAGGGCTTGATTGAAAATAATTAATTGAAATTTATCTTTGCATGTTCTCAAATGATTTTCAAATTGAGAAAGTCAAGTCTCTTTGCTACCTTAAATCAATAACAATTAGAAAAATATCAATGTATAGAAATTCTATTAAGGGTTATTTTTGGAATTCTTAAACTAATAGAAATTCTTAATATTTTTAAATTTTAGTTATGGGTTTATTTAAAAAATAGGTTAGAAAGAAATTCGAAGGGTTAAAGAACCCCACCCTTTCTTTAATTATTCGGTGAATTTGAAAAATACTATTAGGTATAAGAATATGATCTTCTAATTTTCTTATGCAAAATCTATCCAATAAAAAAAAAATCACCAAGGGTATTTGTTTTCTTATTGGCATTTAATAATATTAATGGCAAATATATACAATCATCAATCAATTGTTATTGACCATCCAAGCTAACTGAAAAACTAATTACATAGAGTTAGAGTTATAATTATTTGAATTTCGAAGAGTTTTTTTTTAATAGAAACTACTACAATTCATATCACTAAAAACTTAAAAATTACAAGTGGAATGAAAAATCTTCCATCCTTACAAAAGAATTTGAATAACTCAAAGTACAATGTTAAATTCTTGAGATACAATAAAACTGAAAATTCTACTTTGGCACACTACAAATAATGAATCCGACTTAATAATTAATGGAGATAAATCAATTTTATTAGTTAGCTATAAGCCAAAACACAAGGCAACTTCTTCACCAAAATCATTATTCAAATAATTCTCTTTATGAATGCCAGAAGTTTTCATAAAGACAAAAAAAAAAAAAAAGCAAACAAGAAGAAATTTCACTGATGAAATGAAAATACAAAAAAAAGAACCAAAAGTTGCCCTACAAAATGTTTATTTTGTAGGACCTTCACAAAAACCATTGATATAGGGTTATTAAAACCTCTACCAACTACTATTAGAGTTGAAAAACAATCTCTGATGTGAGTATATTCTTCTAATTTGAACATGAAAGTGTTTTTTTTTTTTTTGAAAGATTCATAAAAAAAAAAGGCCTTGAGGAGCTGAAGAAGAAATTAAAAAGAGAAGCATAAAAAGAGAAATGAAAATAGAAAAATATTTTGCCAAGAGTCGATTAACTGCAATTGGTATATTTGAGCATGCAATGGAATTTATCGTAGATTCATATGGCATAAAATATATTTTTATTCATTAATTACACTACTAATTTGTCTAAATTTTATTTTTTTTAAAAAATAATTTTCTATATATTTACATGAATCTTAGTTTTTATAAAAATAAATTAATGTTTTTTTTTTACATTGACCTAATGTTTAATTAAGGGCAACAATATCTTTGCGCTAGCTGGAAATGATCAGTAATTGAACTTAACCATGTAGGACAACAATTTGAGCATTTGAGGGTGGAGTTGATGACTTACATCAAAGTTAGTATGTGCTAATGATTAATAATAATAATGGGTAAATATGAAATTAATCTTTACCAAGAACTAGAGGTTCATTAGTTTTCTTTTAATTGGATAATTACCGGTCAATTTATCACAAATCTCTACATGTGGCAGCATCAAATTTATTCACTTGTCATATCAATTTCTGTTACATACAATATCTGCAACATAGCCAACTCCAAAAAATAAAATTTTATAGCATTTGATCTTCGAAAAAAATTACTCGTGACTTTGACCGTCTAAAAGGTTTGGTATATTTGACACTTATATATTAGTATATTAACAGAAAAATGTGTGAAATCGATCTAAAACATTTGATCTCATGCGCTCAACTGCACATATATTTCTTTTTGATAAAGCGATCAATCGCATTGTAAAGTTATACGTGAAAAAAATTTTAAAATACACCATAAATATCATATCACCATTATAATAAGTAAATAATTTATATTAAATTTAAATATATGTATCATATATGTATTAATTAATTATGTTGTTTTTAATATATTTAAATTTTTTTAAAACAATATCTTATTTAAAAACTTTTCAAAATTTTTATTGAAAAGTAATGAATCCCATTTTAAAACACATTGCGTAATGAGAACTTACTTTATAAAGTGTACTGGAGCCGTGGAGAACAAGAGCGTTCTCCACCCACTAGAGGCACAATGATTTGCTAAGTAAATTAACCATTTTTTCTCCATTGAAATTAAAGCATTGTCGGTGGAAATAAAATGACTTGCTCACCAAATCAATCATTTTAAAACGGTAGAACTAGTTAGGGTGCGTTCGGTGGCAAGACAAATGCATTGGACTAGATAATAAGTGTTCGTGGATCAAATTTTATAGATTAGATATCAATACATATCTGATTTGTGATTTTATAGATTATAAATTTTTAATCTAATTTAATTCACAATTTAGTGAAATTAAGTCCAAATTCAATCCATATGTCTGCGAATTAGATGTGGATTTAACTAAATTCATATCCAATCTACAATTTTGTGAATTGATTTGCAGAATAAAAATTCTTAATTTTATCTTATCTACGAACTAACTAAATAAAAAATTTAATATAAAAATAATTTTAATATTAATCAAATTTAAAATTAAATAAGATTTAAATAAATAAATTATTTAAATAAAATAAAAAAATTCATACAAAATTTTAAAATATAACACATAAAAAAGTCTCAATTGTTTAGATTAGTACATAAAAATTAACTATTTATGAAATTATATTTTTTTATTTAATTATTTTTTGGGAGACTGTTAATTTCTCTCCTATTGTAATTAATAGCCAATAACTATCTAACAATACAAATTTACAATATTACCATTATTTTCAAATATTTTTTATTCATATTTATTATAGATTAAACAAATCACGTGAATGAAAATTAAAATAAAAAATTAAATATTAAAAATAAAAATTTATGTTTTGACATAAAAAATCAATAATAAATTATTTTTATTGTACTTTTCTTACGTTATAAATATTTTCTTATAATAAATATATATAAATTATTATAAAATAATAAAAATTATTATAAGAAAACTTGAATCACAAATAGAAGAAATTATTATAAAATAAATAATAAAATATTTATCTTATACTTTTTACATTTACTTTTAAACTATTATAAAACATTTATTATAAGAAAATGTTACAAAAATAAAAAATAAAATAATAATTATTAATTTTTTTCACATCAAAATATATATTTCTTATTTTTAAATTTAATTTTTTATTTAGTTTCTATTCATATGATTTATTTTTATTTATAATAAATATAAATATTTTATGTGTTTGAAATAGGGGTAATATTGTAGACTTATACTGTCAGGGAGGTTATTGACTATTATAAAAATAACATGGATTAAGTGATAAATATTGATTACAGTAGAGAGGAAATTGACAATTTTTTTTTATATTATTGTCAGATAAGATATAATATGTTGTCAATGTAATTGTGTTTTAACTTATTTATTTATTACTTATTACTAATGTCATATTTATCATTTTAAATAAATATTTTTTATTTTTTGTGGATTTGTGGATTTTTGTAGATTTATAGAAGTAAATCTATATCAAATCCATAAATTACAGATTTTTAAATTTTTAATCCAATCTAATTCGAAAGGCCATTCCTTTCAAACTATAAGGCAAGCTAGTCTCACTCAATTTAGCCGATTAATAGAGCAGGTTACTAAGCAAGAAAGAGATAGAGGCTTTTTCTTCTTCATTAATTCATGAATCGGATTTTTACGGATTGAATTTATTCAAATCAGACAGATATAACAGATTGGATTGGATTAGATTGAATTCTGAACACTCCTACTGGATAATTTTATGTTTAGATCATTTTGGATTGCTATTAAAAGAATGTGGCTCACCATTTTATCTTAAAAAATTTATCCTCTAGAGACCAAGGGATAAGTTGTGTAGAATAACTCAAATAAGTAATTTTTTATTAGTTTAATTAAAAAATGATATTTACATTTCTAAAGTTTGGAGAAATACACACGTAGTCTTTTAAATTTTTAATAAGAATTGCCAATATTCCCTTTTAAATGGAATAATTTTGTACGTAGTAAATAAAAAAATAACTTTAAAGTTTTTAAATAAATAAAAATATAATTTAAATAGTTTAATTTGTCTAGTAAATAATCATGTTTATATATTTCTAATATATAAACTAATTTTTCAAATGTAAATTATTATATTTATTTTAATACTAAATTGTATTTAATATAACATTTTAAATAAATCTTTGGGTTAAATAGATTTTATAGTTAATAGGATATCTCATGCATTAATAATAATAAAATTATTTTAAATAATATTCAAAATAATTTAAAATTATTATATATTTATTTTAATATTATGTTTCTATATATTAAAGTTTAGTTTAATATAGTATAAGATGATAAAGTATTAATTTTTTTAAATATTGAAATTATTTTAAAATGTACATATTGTTAAATTTATTTAATATTATATTTTTATTTATTATAGAATATTAGATATAATTTTTTGAGTTAATAGAATGAAAGAGTATTATAGTCAAAAGAGGTGTTGGTGTTCCTTAATGAAAAGTTAGGGTCTACAATCTACATGACTATTTTTCCTAACATTAGGGTGTCGGTGTCTTTTTCATTTTTAGTAATAATAATAATGATAATAATATAATTAAAAATTATTTTTTATGATAGTTTAATAAAAATAAGAAATATTTTTACAAGCAAATAGTAAATTTTAATAATTATTATAACTATAATAAATTAATAAAAAATTATAAAATTATACTTCATTACAAAAATACTTCTTAAAAAAAATTAAAATATTACATTTTTACAATAATAAAATAGTATAATTTTCTTATTGTTATAACAATAAAATTTATATTAGAGTCCAATCTTATACCACACTAAACATAATACTAAATATAATCTTATTACATTTTATTATATCCTATCTCATCTCATTTTATCCAATCTATTCTAATCTTATTATGTTTTATCTTATCTAGTCTACCTAACTTGTCCAATATTGTACTAAATGCCTTAGTAAATGACAAATCGTATGTTACTACTTATAGCAACGTAGCAGGATCCTTAGTAAATTATTATAATAGGTAACCAGGATTCATAAAAATTAAAGTGAATTCTATAAAAATATAGACACAAACTTTTAGCATTTAATTTTGAAAAAATTGACTCATGACTCCAATTCTTTGAACTTCTGGAAGGCCTCGATAGGTTTGTGGGCAATGACATGCACTCGCCAATAATTGTAACTCAATTTTTCGTGGGGATGAGTATCATTCCTACTGCATAATAGCTAACAAATTCGAGACAATACTCAATAGCAAATTTGTTTTGACACATGGATTTCTCATATTATAAGTTATATCTCACAAACACTTCAAATTTAAAATTTGTGATGAATTAAAAAAAAAGGAATAACAAGTAATAAATTAAGAAGAAAGAGATGCCAAGTTGGATTATCTCCAATTTTTTTAGCTATAAACTTTTAGGGCTAACTAGAGATGGCCAATGAGTCATGCCGTGTCGACTTAAGCTTATCAAGGAAAGTTTATGCGCGGTCGTGCTCGTGCTGTGCTATGCCATGCCCATTATACATTTTGTGTTGTGTCGTGCCTAATCTTTCTTGCTTAGCCTCGGCTCAATACACGTGTTATACTAAGTCGTGCCATACCTACACGTGTTGTGCCTAAAAAAAAAAAAGAAACTCACTAAGTTATTTATTTATTTTTTTTAATAGCACATGCCAAGTTGTTGCCCTTTTTTTATAAATCCTATATACTTTTTTAGATTCATGTGCCTTTATTCAAATTTAATAGAATAAAAAATTTAAAATTCAAGTCCATTCTCAATAATAATAAATTGTTAATAATAAAATAATGTAATATTAATTACTAAGTTTGAATCTATGGTATTAGAATTCTTTTTTAGTACTTAACAATAACAATAAGAATAAATTTTTTAAGGGTTAACTTAATTGTTAACTTGGAATTATGTAGAGTCATAGATAAAGTTTATAATAATATTAATACATATTTATAAAATCATGATATCAATTATTTATTTAATAATTACAAACAGAAATGAATTATATTTTTTTCAAACTAAGAATTAAATAAAATTAAAAAACTTGAACTGATAAAATATATTAAAAATTTAATTTCAAATTATTTATAAAATCATAAAATTTTAAGTTTGCTTTTATTAAAAAATAAAATGTACGTATTGCGTGCTTTTTCGTATGTCGTGCCTTAATACATCTCTAATCGTGTAGTGCTTTTAAGCTCACATGTGTACTTTTTAAACGAACGTGCTCTATTGAAACATGCTCGTTTCATATCAAGCTCATGCCATCTGACTCATTGGCCACTCTAGAGCTAGCTAGTAATAGCTCTAGTGCTAACTAATAATAGCTATATGGAATTTAGATATTCCCCAAACGCTACGCTGTGAATATTTATTTGGCTAGATGTATTGAATATATTGTTCGTGGTCCAAGAGAATTGTTAATGACAATAATGGTCCTCAAAAGGTATGGGAATTAAGTTAATTAAAAAACTTAAGCTTGAAGACCCATAAAAATTTTTTGAAAAAAACTTAAGTTTGAAGGATTAATTTTGTAGAATAAGAAATTAAATCTTATTTATGGCATCTCTAAGTACACTAGATCATTCCTTATAATAATTTTGAGAAATTAGCAAAAACAATCTTAAAAATTTAATATTTTTTAAATTTGACCCAATAATTTTTTCTATCTTAACTATCAAAACACTCTATTTTTAGACCAAATTATCTTTATTGTTGTGCAAATTTTATTGAACTCGCAAGTGCACGAATCTATTGTAGAATAAATTAATTGTGACGAGTGTCGATCCTACGAGGAGGTTGATTTTAATTATGTGCAGAATTAATTTTCTAAGTGACAATTAAATTATGGTAAATTTTTCCTAAATTGTGAATTAAAATAGCGGGAGTAAATAAAAATGAAACTGTAATAATGAAGCACTTGGGTATCCGGATCTGCATCAACATACTCCATGGGCTAAATATTTCATATTAATGCCAATTAAATCATAAGGGAGGATTTCACACCTCATGAACCATGCTCCAATAAATATGGTGCCAAGGGCTTATCGTGCCGAATAATAATAACCTTGTATTAGGGTGCTGGTTTAATAAGGGCGGTATCTAGATAAGACTATTATTATTTGTCGACGAAAAGTCAAAACAACCCAAATATTAGAGGGGAAGAGAAAGTAAATTTACCAAATTAAACCCATGGAACATGTTGAGACTTCACCTTCAACCCAAGCTTAAAAGAAAATTAGCTACTCATATTTTAACTAAGGATAAAAAAGAAATTTTATTAAAATACAAAGAAACTACAAGATAGAGAAGGAATTACAAAAATCTAAGTTTAAAATGAATTCAGGGGTGTTAAATTAGGGGGGAGAGCCCCCTTTTTATAGATACATTGAGTGAATCGTGACCATCGGATTAAAAACAGTTCGGACACTCAGGATTGTGCCACATCATCAGTCAACAGTCAACGTTTAAACAGTAATGCCGTCTGAATAGTAAATAATCTCATGTATGCGCATCTACTGTACACACGATTTTTGCTCCACTGAGATGCTGCCACATTATTGATCTACAGTATATAAGAAATTTAGCGCAATAAGATCGTGACACATCATCGGTCGATGCCACATCATAGGTCAACGCCACATAAGCAGTCAATACTACATAATTCGTCCAATCAGATATTGCCACGTCATAGGTAGTTGCTACATCATCGGTCCGTATATATGAACAGCGTTGTGAACAATACCGTGAACAGTATCGTAAACAGTATCATGAACAGTACCGTATGTATGAACAGTACTGCATATGTGAACAATGACTTTTTCCTTTAATGCTTCTTTTAAGGTTTTCGACCGTCCTGAGTTCAAATATGACGTCCGTTTTGCTGTCTGATCACTCGTTCATTGTGAAACGATCGTGATGTCCCTAAAATACATAAAATACATAATTATAATAAAAAACATATAATTAAATAACAAAATAATTAAATAAATAAAAGTAGCAATGTTAGTGAGACTTAAAGTGTAAAATGACGATTTTCTCCTTTATAAATATACACTTTCTAACACTCAACACACTCCCCAACTAGTTTATTGCTAGTCTCTAGTAAATAAAGCGAAGATAAAATTCAAAACTTTTTTTTTAAAGGAAACACATGTGTTTATTCAATCAGATTAATAATAACAATCAAATAAAAGTACAAGCATTATCTTCAGTCTAAAGGAATATCACACCCATATCAACCATCCATATGCATCAGTTCAGCAGACTTTGTTGTAATAATAATAATCAGGCCACTTTCAACAATGACATATCTAACCCCAAAATCTCACCGGTTGTAGTGATACTCTCACAAAGAAATTAATCCCAATAAAAATTTATCACTACAATGAATGGTAAATTGAGAGAAAATAATAAAGAAATATCATATACTCTCACCAATATGAAAAAAAATATGTCCATATCTTAGAAATAATACGATCTCAAATAAAGTATTAGTCAACCTAATGTATTCATTTTTTTTCTTTTTTTTTTATATGCATCACTACATCTTAATTGCCCATATAACTAACTTTTATTTCAGACTATAGTGCCTTAAAATCAAGAAGGACTTTTATTAGAATGTAACGTAGGCTAAGGACATGGCTAACAAAGAAAGAAAAATAGGAAACAAAATATATATGTTTGAGAGAAAGTTTAAGAATTTTTGAAAATTACAAGATGCATTTTGCTTATTTATTGCTATTGTATATCTTTTTTCTTCCTTTTTTTTCTTTTTTAAAATTTTTTTTTATGTAGCACAACTTCGCTGAACAAAATAATTATTTATTCTTTTTCTCAAACATGAATAGGTGGATGAAATTTGTATGATATCGGGTAATACTACAAATTGGAGTGGGTCAAGATGATAAGTTAATAAAGAAAATATTTTTTTTTAAATAAAAGGCTCAAAAGGGCTAACTATAGATATTACATAATAGAAATGGTTAGAAAGGCTTAAACGAGTTAAAAATGGCCTTTCATCGTCTTTTAGGACTCTAAATAATCTTCCATATCTACTAATTAGGTGGGCATTTAGATATAGTAACACGCACACATTTTTTTTTTGACGGGTTGATTCAAAGAAAATCTAGAGATCATGTATGAAATAATAAACTGCTAAGCTACATGAAAAATGGGTAAAAATGGTTACTCTCCAAGAAAAATTAATAGACTCAAAAACTCACTTGGAATTTATTATGACATGTGCATTCTTTCAAGCAACTCATATTTGTCTCTAACATCAACATGTAAAATAGTAAACATGGTATAACATCACTCAAGACCAAAAATAATACAAATACTAAAATTTAAAAGTCATCATATCATCCAATATATAAAAAAAACTCACACAAAATAATTTTTTTTAACAGAATTCTTTCCTCCCAACCTATTCTAAACATAAAAAGAAAACATACATGCAGAAAAATTAAAGAAAAATAATTTTTTTTAAAAGAATATGTGTTTCTAGAGTCATTATACTCTATATTCAGTCATCTTTAACTTTAAAAACATAAAAACATATATTTATAAAGGAGAAAAATGAAAGGTTAGAAAAAAAAACACACATAAATTTTTTTTTACTAAGAAGATGCGTTTCTAGAGTCACTACACTCCATATTCAGCCATCTTCTACTTAAAAAGTTAGTCATGGTTAGTTCAACATTCCACAATTGTCAACTATTCCCTCCCCCCAACTAGAACAAAACATTGTCCTTAATGTTTGAAAGAAAAGAAGTAGAGTTTAGAAGACATCACCTGAGTGCTGCAACACAGAAGAAAATATTTACAAGCAAAGAGTTAAATCTAATTTGTATTTCTTACTGCCGCTACTATTACCATCATTATTTGAACAGTCCAACACAATAGCCCTGGGATCTGGCTCTGGTTAATAAGCTTGTAATAGATCAAGTAGCGCATTAGCAATGTGTGCATAAATAAAGATTTTTTTCACTGAGGAAGGAATGAAATAATTTTTTATTGCATGGTTAAGAAATGTGAGAAAACCATCATAAAGTTATTGACATTTAACAAACCAATAGGTTTCTGATGAATGCTCAGATGGGACCAAAATGCTAATGTCATTAGTGCCTCAAGAGTTGTAAGATCGCCTAAAAGGAAAATAAAAGCATCGACATAATTGAGCATTTCAGTTATTCGTTCTTGTATATCTGAGACGACTAACTCTTCTCCAGTTGGTGAATGAGACAAATAACCCAAAGGTTTTAGGATTTGAGGGATGATGCCTAACACTTGGCTCCCTTTGACAAAAACAGCTTCTGATACCATTTTGAATAACCCTCGGTCACCTTCTTTATATACCAAGTGCAATTTTCTCTCTGCTATTCTTAGACCAAGATCTATGGCTGCCTCCATGAACTCTTTATGTTTGCCATAATGAAACCTAGAAAGCACACAAATGTTCTTGAATTGTTTACTGGAAGTAGCTGCCATTAAGATACTACTGAAAAACAACTTGTGAGTTCTCAGTAAAAAAAAATTCGTATTTAAAGACCTTGATGACAGTTTGTTACAGCTGTGTATGGGACATTATGTCAATTAACGTGTAAGGCACATGGCTCAAAAGTCAAAAGAAAAATAGTAAAAAGAAAAATAGTAAAAAGAAAAAAAGTAAATGAAATTATTAAAAATAATAATGCAAATAGTAAAATAATAGTGAAATAAAAGAACAGAGAGGTAAAAGAATATTAACAGAGAGGTAAAAAGATATTTATAGATAGTTGTGATTGTGGCTCACATCTTCCTCTAGTTTTACGTCCAGAAACGGCTTGAACGCCCTTTATGGGTTGAGGATAGGCTTCCCATCCAGTTTTCTTACAAACTAGCAAACTTGGTTTTTTATAATCAGATTCCCGAGACTATAGTTTACACATTCTTTCTGGAATAATGGCCATAACTGGAGTATTGCATTTTGGACATATCCAGTGGGATGCGTTTCGAGAGACAAAAAGATATCATCCAATGACTCCTTATTCAAGCCATCCCTAATGAATTGAATCTTATCTTCTCTGTTATCAGACACCATTCCTATAGAACATGATTTTTTATTGCATATCATTCTGGCACATTTATGACAAGCAATAGAAAGTCTTCGAGCTCGTCATTTTCTCGCATAATTTTCTTTACCACAACCAAGCATATATGCAATAAATTTAGGAGGTAACTCACCTGCTAAACGAACTTTTGCCTCGATTAACCAACGGATGTCAGCAGGGATGTTATTCTTCATAAGCAATTGCATGCGTTCGGACTGAACTTTATAAATGGTAAGGAGAGCATTTTGAGGAAGTGAGGAAATCGCTTGTGAAGTTTTGCTAAGATCTCGTCTCTTTCCATGCCTTCGTCTTAGAATATCAGTTATTATGGGAAACTGAAGTGACCGACTTGATTGTCACGGAGTACCGTTATCCGCCATTTGACCAGGGTTACAAACTTTAAGCACACAAAGTAAACTAAAACACATAAACAATAAATTAAAACACACAAAACAAAATAAAATCGTCTTCTTATTGAATTTACCTCAAGCTCCAATTGGATGTTGTAGATGCCTCTCTCAATTTCTCTGAGATCTCTTTCTAAATCCTCAACATGGGCTACTAACTCTGGTGGTTGTAGCTGCCAGATACGATGTGTTTTACAAAATCGTATCTGACCTCTGAGATGA
The DNA here is from genome assembly GCA_030449875.1 of Aegle marmelos. Lineage (NCBI taxonomy): Eukaryota > Viridiplantae > Streptophyta > Magnoliopsida > Sapindales > Rutaceae > Aegle > Aegle marmelos. The sequence continues at coordinate 18,925,574 of JASUUL010000143.1, forward strand.
GATTGTATACGTCGAAACTGTCTAAGAATGTTTAAAAGAAACCGTCTCATGATTAAAATGATAAGAAAAAAACTTAACGGTTAAATAAACACACTTAAACAAAAATAATTTCAATGAGCAAAAGAATGATAAAAACTAAAAAATAAAGAAAATAAACAATCAAATCAGTGAAAAGAAAAGTCTCAATTTAAATAGGTGGGTCACTTAAATTTATTTTGCTGTCCTCTTCAAGTGGTTGGTATTCTAGATATGACTTTAATCTTTGACCATTAACTTTGAAAGTGACACCATTTGTTGGATCCTTAATTTTAATTGCCTCATGTGGAAAAATAGTGTGAACAATAAATGGGCCAGACCATCGAGAGCGTAACTTACCTGGGAATAAGTGCGAGCGAGAATTGAATAAAAGTACTTTTTGACATGGAGTGAAAGATTTTCGCATAATTTGCTTGTCGTGAAAAACTTTCATTCGTTGCTTGTAAATTTTGGCATTCTCGTATGCGTCATTTCGAATTTCTCAAGTTCTGCCAACTGTAATCTTCTTTCTGACCCAGCTTGCTGTATGTCAAAATTGAATTTCTTGATAGCCCAGTACGCACGATGCTCGAGTTCTACAGGTAGGTGGCATGCTTTTCCATACACTAGCCTGTAGGGTGACATTCCAATCGGAGTCTTAAAAGCCGTTCTATATGCCCATAATGCATCATCAAGCCGCAACGACCAATATTTTCTGACGGACCTCACTATTTTTTCTAAAATGTGCTTTATTTCTCGATTAGAGATCTCAACTTAGCCACTAGTCTGTGGGTGATATGGGGTCGCCACTTTATGAGTGATGAAATACTTTGTCAAAAGTGCTTTGAAAAATTTATTGCAAAAGTGGGCACTACCATCACTAATTATTGCTCGAGGGAATCCAAAGCGGGAAACAATATTGCTTTTCAAAAATCCTATTACCACTTTATGATCATTGTTCCTATATGGAATTGCCTCTACCCATTTCAAAACATAGTCAACAGCGACCAATATGTATTGATGACCAAAAGATGAGGGAAATGGTCCCATGAAATCGATACCCCATACGTCAAAAATTTCAACCATAAGAATTGGGTTTAGTGGCATCATATTCCTTCGTGTAATGCTCCTCATTTGTTGACACCTCCACAAGCTTGTTCATGGCAGAAAGAGAGGATATTCTGAAATTCATTCTCTGGGATACATCGTCTAACAATTTGGTCTGCATAGTATTTAAATAGATAAGGATCATTCCAAAAGAAATTCTTTATTTCTACAAAGAATTTGGCATTGTCCTGCTTAGTCCAATGCTCTGGAAGTTGACCTGTAACAAGATAATTAACTATATCAGCATACCATGGTACTACTTCCACACTCATTAATTATTCATCTGGAAATGACTTATTCAAAGGTAAATATTCTATTGTTGTGTCAAAATGGAGACGGGAAAGATGATCAGCCACAACATTTTCTGTTCCTTTCTTGTATTTGAATTCTAAGTCAAATTCCTGCAAAAGTAGCACCCAACGAATTAGTCTAGTTTTTGCATCTTTTTTTATGAGAAGATATTTAAGAGCAGTATGATCTATAAATATAATTATTTTACAACTAATGAGATAAGATCGAAATTTTTCTAAAGCAAACACAACTGCTAGCATTTCTTTTTCAGTGGTTGAATAATTCAACTGTGCATCATTCAATGTCATACTAGCATAGTAAATCACATGGGAAATTCGATCAACTCTTTGTCCTAATACTGCTCCTACTGCATAGTCAGATGCATCACACATAAGCTCAAATGATAAGTTCCAATTTGGGGGCTGAATGATGGGTGATGATGTCAACAACTGCTTTAGTTTTTCAAATGCCATAAGACATGAATAATCAAAGACAAAAGATACATCTTTAGCAAGTAAATTGCATAAGGGTCTAGAAACTTTGCTAAAATCTTTTATGAAACGTCTATAAAAACCAGCATACCCAAGAAAAGATCTTACTTCTCTGACTGTTTTAGGTGGAGGAAGATTGGAAATGAGATATACTTTGGCTTTATCAACCTCAATACCTTTGCTTGAAATGATGTGACCGAGAACGATACCTTGTTTAACCATAAAATGGCATTTTTCCCAATTCAAGACTAAATTCTTCTCGATACATCTCTGCAGAACTAGTGTTAGATAATGTAAACATTAATCAAACGAATCTCCAAAAACAGAAAAGTCATCTATAAAAACCTCAAAGAATCATTCAACCATATTAGAAAAAATGCTCAACATGCATCGTTGAAATGTAGTAGGTGCATTACATAATCCAAATGGCATTCTCCTATATGCAAAAGTGCTAAAAGGACAAGTGAAGTAGTCTTCTCTTGATCTTTTGGTGCTATAGGAATCTGATTGTATCCTGAATAGCCATTTAGAAAGTAATAAAACTCATGACCTGCTAATCTATCAAGTATTTGATCGATAAATGGTAAAGAAAAATGGTCTTTACGTGTGACAAAATTTAACTTTCTGTAATCAATGCATACATGCCATCCTGTAGTTACTCTAGTGGGTACTAATTCATTATCAGCATTGATAACTACTGTAACTCCTGACTTTTTAGGAACAACTTGCACAGGACTGACCCATGAATTATTAGAAATTGGGTAAATGATACCTACATCTAATAGTTTAAGGACTTCAGTGCGAACAACCTCTTTCATGTTAGGATTTAACCGACGTTGCATTTCCCTAGTAGGTTTAGCATTTTCATCAAGGTGAATGTAATGCATGCAATCCACTGGGTTTATACCTTTTATGTCTGCTATAGTCCATCTTAATGCTCCTTTATGCTCTTTTAAAACATCCAACAACTTATCTTTTTGTTCGTCATTGAGAGAAGAAGAGATGATTACAGGCAAAGTGCTTTCTTCTCCTAGGAATACGTATTCTAAAGTGTTGGGTAATGGCTTGAGCTCGAGTTTTGGTAGTGATTCTGATGATGGGCTGAGTTTCTTTTCTGATGGCACTAGTTGTTCAACTCCTGACTTCCATTTATTAGTGTCCATGGATGGTGTTGAGTCAAGTAGGGCGTTGACTTCATCGATTGATCTGTTAATATCAAAATTCAAACCAAAGTGAGTTAAACAAGTTTGCAAAGGGTCATCACTAAGGTTTGAAAGAAAATTGTTATCAACTAGTGTTTCTATTAAATCCACATCAACAATTTCATCATCTGTACTATGAGGTTGTTTGGCAATGTTAAAGATATTGAGTTCCATGGTCATATTGCCAAAAGACAACTGCATATTTCTGGTTCTGCATTGAATATGTGCATCGACAGTTGCTAAGAAAGGTCGGCCCAGAATAATTGGAATGTGCTTTTTTGAATCCTGCACTGGTTGAATGTTAATTACAATGAAATCAACAGGAAAATAAAACTTGTCTACCTGGATAAGCACGTCCTCCACAATACCACGAGATATTTTTGTGGACTGATCTGCAAGCTGTAACACCACTGGAGTTGGATGTAATTCGCCCAGTCCAAGTTTCACAAATACAGAGTAAGGCAACAGATTTACACTAGCTCTTAAATCCAAGCATTCTCAATTGTATGGTTCTCTATACTACATGAGATAGTGGGGGAGCCTGAGTCTTTATATTTTAGAGGCATTTTATGTTAGAGTATAGAACTAATAATTTTTGTTAGAAAGGCCTTTTTCTGAACATGAATATTTCTCTTTTTAGTACAAAGGTCTTTAAGAAACTTGGCATATAATGGCACTTGTTTTATAGCTTCAAGTAAAGGGATGTTAACACTTACCTGTTTGAAGATTTCAAGAATCTCACCTGTGGATTTTCCTTTCTTTCCTTTAGCTAACCTCTGAGGAAATGGGGCTTTAGTAATATATTCTCATGGGTTAGTTTCCTCTTTCTCCTCTGATGATGATTCCTCAATGTTCACAGGTACAATCTGAGTTGATTTTGGCATCTTCACTTTGTTGTCGACTTCTTTTCCTTTTCACAAGGTCATCACTGCTTTGACTTCTCTATGCTGCTGTGGTAAACTAGAACTTGCTTCATTCACTGCTTTAGGGTTAAGCACTGGTTGATTTGGAAATTTACCTTTTTCAACGGTCATGACCAAAGTTTGAACTGAAAAGGCAAGTTGTGCTACCATTCTCTCAAGGCTCGAAACAGATTGAGCTTGTGAGTTGAAGCTCGCTCTCATCTCATTTCGTAATTCATCAATAGTGTAGTTCTGCTGCTCGATCTTGGAGTTAGTAAGATTTCTGACTTTTTGGAATGTCTCTTCCCATGGTTTGGGTTGAGAATGGTTTGGATTCTGATTGTATGGTCTAAATGGTGATTGAGAGGCTTGAGACATTTGAGGAACTGCTTGCATCGGTGGAGGTGGAACTGATGGTCCATTTTGTTGGAATCCTTGAGACCATGAAAAATTGGGGTGGTCTCTCCATACAGAGTTATATGTGTTGGAGTAAGGGTTGTAGTTTGGTGGTTTTTTCATGACACCTATGGCATTGGCTTGATCTGAATATGAGTTATGGTCATGTGGCTCTGTTGATTTAGCAGTCGTCAAAGATGCTATTTGTCGAGCAAGACCTTCAACCATTTCTTTAACTTCTTTAATTCCTGAGCTTGATTCACTAATATTAACCGCATTCATTCCCTTAATTCTCCTGGTATTTCTGAGTGATCGACTCCGTTGTTGAGAATTATCCGATTGCCGTTGGAAAAATTCCTAAATCTCTGATGCGCTTTTGGACATTAACTCTCCTCCACTAGTTGCCATTAGCCATTCTTGCATATGTGGTAATAATCCCTCCAAAAAGTATTGGCATTGGTGCCATTTTTCGTACCCATGATGTGGACACTTCAAGAGTAGCCCATTAAATCTCGCCCATGTTTCAAAAAACTGCTCGTCGTCTCTTTGGATAAACTCTGAAATTTTCCTGCGAATAGCATTGGTTTTATAAATTAGGAAATATTTATTTAAAAATTTAGTTATCATTTGTTCTCATGATGTAATACTATTAGCAGGCAATATATTAAATTATGAATGAGCTCTATCTTTTAATAAAAATGAGAATAATCTAAGTTTAACATCATCATCTGAAAATTTCTCATATTTAAAAGTTTGACAAATAGTATGAAAATCATTTAGATGATTATATGGGTCCTCATTTTCTAGGCCATAGAATGTGGGGAGACAGTTTAGCACACTAGATTTTAATTCAAAACTCCTAGCAGCTACATTTGGGTACCTTATGCATGATGTGCTCAAATTAGTTAAAGGACTAAAATAATCCTTAAACGGCCTCTCTTGCGGTTCTGGTTGCTGATTTTACAATTCTATTTCAAGTTTCTTTTGAAAAACAATGTGTTTGTGTGTGCGAAGTGTTTTTTCCAAATCAAGGTCTAAAGGTTCAAGATTAGATGATAATGACCTTCGACCATGCATACAAAGAATAAAATAAAATAAATAAAAATAAAGAGGAGAGAGAAATTACGATACTAACCTGGTGACGTTGTTACAATGAAAATACTCTCCATAGCTATAAAAAGAAATTACGTGAAATAAATATTAACTAAAATAAATAACAAAGAAAGATAACAAGATAAATTAAAAAAATTACAAAGAAAAATAATATGGAAATTAAATTATACAAATTTAAAGAAGAGAGAAAGAAATAAAATTCGAATCTAATTTTTTTTAGAAGAAAAAATAAATTACAAAAAAATAAATTATAAAAAATAAATATTAAGGAAAAAAACTAATTCTACGAATTAAAATACTTACCTCTCTGGCAACGGCGCCAAAAACTTGTTGTGCAAATTTTATTGAACTTGCAAGCGCATGAATCTATTGTAGAATAGATTAATGGTAACGAATGTCGATCCCACAAGGAGGTTAATTTTAATTATGTACAGAATTAATTTTCTAAGTGACAATTAAATTATGGTAAATTTTTCTTAAATTGTGAATTAAAATGGCGGGAGTAAATAAAAATGAAACTATAATAATGAAGTACTTGGGTATCCGGATCTGCATCAACATTCTCTATGCACTAAATATTTCATATTAATGCCAATTAAATTATAAGGTGAGATTCCACACCTCATGAACCACGCTCCAATAAATATGGTGCCAAGAGCTTATCGTGCCAAATAATAATAACCTTGTACTAGGGTGCCGGTTTAACTAGATTGGTATCTAGACAAGACTATTATTATTTGTCGACGAAAAATCAAAACAACCATAAATATTAGAGGGGAAGAGAAAGTAAATTTACCAAATTAAGCCTATAGGATATGTTGAGACTTCACCTTTAACCCAAGCTTAAAAGGAAATTAGCTACTCATATTTTAACTAGGGATAAAAAGGAAATTTTATTAAAATACAAAGAAACTATAAGATAGAGAGGGAATTACAAAAATCTAAGTTTAAAATGAATTCAGGGGTGTCAAATTAGGGGGGAGAGCCTCTTTTTTATAGATACATTGAGTGAATCGTGACCATCGGATTAAAAACAGTTCGGATACTCAAGATTGCGCCACATCATCAGTCAACGTTTGAACAGCAACGCCGTCTGAATAGTAAATAATCCCATGTATTTGCATGTATTGTACATACGATTTTTGCTCCACTGAGATGCTGCCACGTCATTGATCTACAGTACATAAGAAATTTAGCCCAATAAAATCGTGACACATCATCAGTCGATGTCACATCATGGGTCAACGCCACATAAGCAGTCAATACTACATAATTCGTCCAATCAGATACTACCACGTCATAGGTAGTTGCCACATTATCGGTTCATATATATGAACAGTACAGTGAGCAATACCGTACGTATGAACAGTACCGTATATGTGAATAATGACTTTTTCCTGTAATACTCCTATTAAAGTTTTTGACTGTCCTAAATCTAAATATAACGTCCGTTTTGCTGTCTGATCACTCGTTCATTGTGAAACAATCATGATGCCTCTAAAATACATAAAATACATAATTATAATAAAACACATATAATTAAATAACAAAATAATTAAATAAATAAAAGTAATAATGTTAGTGAGATTTAAAGTGTAAAATAATGATTTTCTCCTTTATAAATATACACTTTCTAACACTCAACATTTATCACTTTCAACAAATTTATAAACATATGCCACTTGAGAAATTCTAACAAAATTACATGCTCTCAATCCTTAATAATTTAACAAACCTTTATCACTCTCAACAACCATAATCACTCTCAATAAATCAATAAATTCTATCAAAAAAATATAGAATAACTGAAGATATAATTATCAATTCGAGAGGTTCTGAAGTTTAGTGTATATTTTTACACAATATAAACTTTTAATATATTGAGTTAGGCAACTAAGTTTGAAATTAAAGTAAATTTTGTTGTAAATGTTATTATTTTTCATTCATAAAATAATGTGACTTGTTAAAGTATTTAGTTAGAGTTGAGAAAAAAATTATTGAAATAACAAAACTTAGGCAAAAATAAAGTGCAGAACAACGAAAACAAGCAAATTATGTGTGACAAAAAATAGGACAGGTGCCTATCATACATAATCAATTTTGTGTGTTTATGTGAGATAAGTATTTGTCCCACTACTTATCTCATCGAATTAGTCTATCTCACCAAATTTTGGATATTTTCTGGAAGTTATAACTTAAACTACATGTGTCTATTTTTAGCATATAATATATAGCTTCAAAGCTTACAATGAGACAAATCAAATCCAAAATCGTGTACTCCATTCTATTACATGGTCAAACCAAAACTCTTCCTAAACTTAAGTGTGATAGACACCTACTACATTATCGTGCATGTTCACAATATGTGCAACATCTATATAAATATAGCGTATATACACTTTATCATATTTTATAGTGTGTAATCTTTTTTTTAATGATTTTTAGGTTTAATAAGTTCAATTGTGCTTAATTATGTTATGGCAATTAGTGAGAAACGTTGGTAGATGATCGTATGGAGTATGTAAATACTAATAATAAAACTTTATTAGTTCGAAAAGATTGTATGTTTGATCAATTTCTGGTAAGAGTGTTTGAAGTTTTATAGATAAATCCTAACGAATATAGTACAACGATAAACATAACTTTGAGGCCTAGTAACATAATTTATCATGTATGTTCACTACCTATGAGCATATTTAATAATGAAATGGTCAAGGTTGTGTTGCGTATAGTCTCTGATGTGGTCAACTATGGATGTATCCTTATATTTGTCACTACATCTACTTGAGTTTCGACCCAAGATCTTGAACTACTTGTAGAAATTGAAACTTAATTTAGAGTAAATGACTTTGTCTCAATATTTAAGAAAAGGTGTTATCATAGTCGATGACGTTGCAGCAATGTTATTGACTACTCCATGAAAAACAACAATACTACTTATGAAAAAGTGTTATCACTAATAAGATCGTTAGGGCAACATTTTTTTTTTTTTTGGGTTTCTTCATAATTGAGCTCAAGATGGTAAAATTTATTTATACAAGTGAAAATAATATCATGAATTAGTTTGATTATGGATGCACAAAAAATTTTCAATTGTTGTTAGAAAGCTAGAATTTTATTTTAGGGATATTTTAAAATAATAAAATTTTAATAACTTAAATAAAAAAAAAGAAAGCTCATAAATTGAAAGTTTAGGAAAAAAGATAAAATTCTGTTAAAGAACTAGAAAAATAAGAAAATAACTTTAGCTTGAAACTTCCCAAATGCCCTGGTGGGTCAATAAATTTTTTAACAATTTTAACATTTTGGTGGTAAAACAATAATAGTCAAAACATTAGATGAAAAAATATAGTTATTGGAAAATCTTGATAGTGAATTGATATATTAGAAAATTACTTGTGGGTATTTAATAATATCTTTTAAATAACATAATATTGGATCTAAGAAGAATTGATCTGGTTGGAGAAACGAAGAAAGACTTGAAGAATTCGTGAGAAAAAAAAAGTAGAAATCATTCTAATTAGTAATTAGGTATTCTAATTAGTAATTCGGTGTAGTTGGTATTGAGATGAGCTAATAAAGTAAAATATAATTTCTTTAAAATTTTGATAATGAGTTTATTGAATAAATAATTTAATAAATATTATAATGAGTTCAAATAATCTCATCCAAAAGAAACACTTTGTTTAATGTTTTTGATGCAAACATCATTATTCCCCTTTTCATACTCATTTTACCTTCACATAGGTTATAGCACCATAAGCAAATTAGACTCAACTCATTATAAAGTATTTTGTTGCGGGCAATATTATTTTTCATTTGTTATTTTAAATAATTAGCTATATGCATTACTGGTTATTTTGTAGTCTTAGTTTAATGCAACTTATTGGTCGTTTATCGTTAAGAAGTAGTTGCCGTAGGGAGTAGTTGTAAATATTTTGCTACTTTTTATCATTTGAACATTGCATTTTGGCTATATATTGGAAGGCATTATTGAATAAAAACATATCAATATTTTGATTCCCATAATTAGGTTGCTAAAGGCCATAGTAAAAAAAAAAAAAAAGGGAATAAATCTCAGTACGTACCACAGTAGTATCAGAGCTCAGATATGGACGTAGGCTGGAGAAGAAAATGCCTCCTCTCTCATGACTGGTCAATAAAAAATATGGCGAAGATAAATGAGCTGTTTAGAAAGCTTAATTCAAGAAATTCTCCATGAGAAGCTGAACGAGAGGAAAGAGAACATTCTAATGCCCACTTCATAATCTAGAATAATCTAGAGACACCATTGAAGCAACAGACAACAGTCAACGCTCCAAAGCTGATTAAACTTGACTTCCCATAGTCTAATGACAGCGAAAGATACGACTAGCTGGTATTGGGCAGTTCTTTTATCTTCATCAAACACCAGAAGAAGAACGAATAGCTCTAGCTTCTTCCGTTTGGAGGAAAATGCTGAACTACGGTTCTAGTTGATTAAACAATAACGAGATTCTATGACTTGGCAAGAGTTTTGTGAAAGTATACATGCCAGGTATGATGCCACTCAATTTCAATACTTTTTTTTTTTTTTTTTGGTGAACTAATCAAATCGCAGCAAGTTGGCTCTATAGGTGATTACCACACCCAATTTGAGAAGTTGTTATATAAAGTGGGTCGTCTCTCACAAGATCGACAAATCAGTTGTTTCCTGAGTAGGACACAAGATTCTGTTCGAGCTAATATTCAAGCTGGAAAGGCCACTAGTACCTTCTGAAGCTACTAGGTAGCCTAGGATTTATGAAGCCCATAATCTTACTCAAGGGCCATTTAAACTTCCTGAACCTCAAGTCCCATCAAAAGGCTTAGCATACAAAAATATAGATGATATGAGGAAGAAAAGACTATGCTTAGTGTAATAAACAATTTGGTCCTAGACATCATGGCAAAAAAGTATTCACGAATCAAGCTTGTTTCAATGATAACGATGCTGACAATATAAGTCCCGAACCGCCGTTGTTACCACTGTATTTGAGTTCTTGAAACTCAATTCTCTACTTATAGACTTGAGGACAAGGTCGTTTCTTAAGAGGGGAGGAGTTGTTAGGGGCACTATTTTTTTTAATTGCTATTTTAAATAATCAGCTACAGGGGTTAGTGGTTGTTGTAGTTCTAGTTTAATGCAACTTGTTGCTATTTTATCGTTAGGAAATAGTTGCGGTAGGAAGTAGTTGCAACTCTTTTGCTACTTTTCAGAATTTCAATGTTGTAGTTTGGTTATACATTGAAGGTAATTATTGAATAAAAATATACAGATATTTTGATTTACGTAATTAAGTTGACAGAGGCCACGGGTTCTTTAGTTAACTGACAAAATTCAATTATTCTTTTTTTCTTCACGATAAGTTCCAGTAAACAAAAGAGGAAGAAACCTCGATGCATACCACATTTGCCAATTTTTTCTTTTAATTTATTGGTTTATTTAAAATTAAAATTTGATGATAATTGCAAACAACCAACAATCCAATAACATAGAGTCACATTCTAGCCGTGCAGAAGTGATGCCAGCCGGAGTCGTCGACAGCCAATTCAATAGCTAAAATAGCAGCCATTTTTTGTTAACTTCGTTTAGTTTACAACGAACGTAATCCTTGTACTCCTTGGTCTCGTATTTTGGTGGATTTTTTTCGCTAACAAGTTGAGGAAGGGGACCCACCACCATGTCAGCAGGTGGCTCTAAGAACACTGGCCAAGATATTCTAGTCTTCTCCTTATGCGGAGTGGCTTCATGCAGCGCTGCTTTGTACTTGCCATTGCTCAGAATCTGTACATCAAACTTGCATCAAAGTCAATTTACCATAACGCCTGCATGCTCTTACTCAGGGGACTCAGCGGTGGACATGAGTTGACTTGAATCCAGTTTGTAAAACTTCAATCCAACTGATTATTAATTGAATTTAGAAAAGCTAATTTAGTTCAATTAGATAAACATGTCCAACCCAAATCAAATCTAACTATTAAATCATTGGGTTGAGAGAGGTTGAGTTGATTAAAATTAAAAAATAAAAAAAGGATAAATGAAAAAAATAATTGTACTTAAGGTGGATTCAAATATGAAAAAAAATTACTTTAATTCTCCATCATACATTAAATGTTATCCACTGTACTTAACATGTATTAATAAATAAATATTGTATAAAAGACTATATACATGTAATATTTGAAAATTTATCAATTTACTTTTAGTAAAAATTTAGGTTTGATTACTTAATTTTGAATATGAAAAATTATATCAGCGTCAAATTAAAGAAAGAGAAAATTGAAAAAGGTTATGTTGATAGTTGACATTACTTTTACTAAATTTTTATTTTTTTTATGTTGTTGTGAGTTACAGAGATCAATCCAACCAAATTATTAATTAGGTTTAAAAAAAATTTGACCTAAGCAACTCATCTAAATTTATTTTGATTGAATTTATTATATGATAATTTCTAAAATTTATTAAATATATCATGTCAGTTAAATAATAAATAAATAATATTATAATATGTATATATATATTTATTTATTTATTTATCATAAAAATAATAATATAAATGGTTATAATAAATTCAATCACATATATCTTATATGTATTAGTCGGATGATAACGATCAAGGCGTTGGGGATGTAGTTGACTTCGATAGGACGGTCATCCTTCAAGGCCACCAGACCAGGGACATCGTTGGGCACCAGAATGGTGATGGAAGAAAGATCGGTGTGTGGCACCACTCCAAAAGCAAGATCAGGACGTGGGCAAGGTGGATAGTAATTGATCTTGAGCATATACTCCAGCTCGTCTCCTCCCACTGCTTCTTTCAGAACATGCCCTTCAACACCTAACCCTAACGAGAGACACCTAAACAACTTATCAACCACTCCCCTCATGCACCTTGCATACTCCTCGTTCACCTCTCTGTAAGATGGAGGGTTCTTGGGCCAGAACCGGTAGTTTCTAGAAGCAGGAGGCCAGATCCTGTGGAAAAGATGATCCACCCAAGATTTCTTTTCCTCGACTGCTTTCTGTAACCTTGTGCCGTATCCTTCGATGTCCTTAGCGTCTCTTGGGCGAGCATAAGCTTCTTCTCCTCCTGTGGAAGCTCGAAAAATTCTCTTCCAACGGCTTGCAGCTTACTGATAAGTTCACTGGGAATCCCGTGGTTAATCACCTGGAATATCCCCCATTCCTCGCTAGCGTCGGCGATGGCACCTGTAAGTCTTTCTTGGTCGGGATCGCTGAGATCGATTGTGGGGATTTCAGAAACGGTGCCGTTGTGGCGCGTTGGGATTTCTGCCTTTGGCTCTACCTTTTCGTTTGACTTGGATAAGGAACCAATAGTGACCTGGACTCCTCTCTCCGCTTCCATTTTCATGAACCCACTTTCTCTGCAGCTTCAGCCTTTACGTCGGTGTAACACAACAAATTAACGGTTTAAATAGATTTTTGAATAATTGACAGCAATGTAATAAGAATATAAAATCAATAAAATTTTAATCATATATTCTTATATAAAGATTAAATTATGAAAATTAAACAGACATAAACTCAGTTTTAAATTCAAATATATTAGGTAAATGAAAACTGATGCGAGAGTGACAATAATAATTAAACTAAAGTAGCTTGTTAAAAATAAAATAAAATAAAATAAAATGAATTGTATGGGGGTGTTTGGTATCCCACATCACATGGGATTGGGTTATATTAACAGTGCAGACCCACGTTTGGGGCACCAAACTGCTGCATGAGAATGCACCCTAATGCAGCACTTCGCTTTTTGTTTTTGTTTTTGTTTTTGTTTTTTTTATATTAATAATAAATGTATACAATTTTAATAATAAACTATTAAATAATATTGCAATATTTTTTATTTTTAAATTATAATTTCAATATAAATTAATAAATTTATTATTTATTATTTATTATCAATAATATTATATTAATTAATATAAAAAACTGATTAATCTTTAATAAGTTAATATAATTAATAATAAATACTTAAATAATGTAATATTATATTATATTATCTAATTATATACAATAATTAAATAAGTTATTTTTAAATAATTTAATATAACTAATAGTAATATTTAAATATGAATAAATTTGAATAATATTAATTGAAAATTAATAATGCAAATAGTTATTAGATTATTTAGTGCAATTCATTTTTCTTAGTGAATATGTTATAAAAAATGTGTCACTTTATTATTTGCTAATTATCTTGTGATATGTATAAACTTTTTTTTTTATCATTCTAAGATGATTTTCAAACTAATATTGAAGATTTTAAATATTTATTTACGTTGTTAACTTATTTAGAGATTAGTTGATTAAATTATTTGCTTCAATCTTTATTTAACAGGTTAAACATTTAGAAAATATTGAACTGAAAATTTAAGGCTGTAAGCTTCGTAAGAATTATGACATTTTTAACATTTTCTAATAAAAATGTTAAATTTCTAAAATCTAAGACTTTTATATTTAGTATCTTTTTTAAGTATTAATAAATATTATTTTCTAACTATATTATTTAAATTAATTATAAAAGAGTTAATACAATATAGTGCAATATTAAATATAATATAATTAAAAATAAATATAGTACAGTGTAGCACCAAATATTATGCAACATTATTATAATACAATGCTAATACAATACGTGATAATATAATATACCTACATTAAAATAATGTAATAGAGTATAATACAATATAATGTACCAAATATACCCTAAATATAATAAAGTTTTGTAGCAATTGATCTCTTGGAAAAAATGACCGGTGACTTTGATCCTCTAGAAGGTTTGGTGTATTTGGCACTTACATTAGTATATTAATAGAAAAATTTGTGTGAAATTGTTCCACCGCATCTGATGTTGTGCACTCGACGGCATAGATATTTCTTTTTGATAAAGCAATTGGTTGTACTGTAGATTTATATGTGAGAAAAATTTTAAAATATATCAAAAAATTATTTCAATTATATAATAAGTAATTGATTTTATTATATGTGTGTATTTATTTTAAAAAAAATTAAAAAAAATACAATGCAAGTGATAATTTTATTAAATTCAACTCTATGTATCACATATATATTAATTAATTGTACTATTTTTGAAGTATTTTAAATTTTTTTATAAATAATATCCTATTTTAAAAAGTCTACAAAAATTTTATTGAAAAGTAATGAATCCCATTTTAAAACACACTGCGTAAGGCGGAAAACTTACTTTATAAAGTGTACTTGAGCCGTGAGGACCAAAAGCCCCCTGGTGGCACAGTGATTTGCCAAGTAAATTAGCCATTTTTTCTCCACCGAAATTAAAGCAATGTAGGTGGAAACAGAATGACTTGTTCGCCGAATCAATCACTTAAAAATGGGAGACGTGGTTACGGTGCGTTCGGTGGCAAAATAGATGCACGGGACTGGATTGTTTTATGTTCGGATCATTTTGGGATTGCCATTAAAAGAACGCGGCTTCCGTTCCGTATGGGACTCATCGCTAAGTCTTAAAAAATTTATTCCATAGAGATCACGGAATGAGTAGTCTATGATAAATTTTATTAGTTTAACAAGGAAAAATGACGCTTTAGACTTGATTTGGTATAACTTTTTAAATAGAGATTATTTAAGTAAAATATGTATTAATAAAATTTTTATAAATAAATATTTTACTTAAAAAAATTTAGTTATTTGGTTGTCAATAAGAGTTTTTATTAAAAGTTTATAAAATTACTTTATTATGTAAGTTTTTTAAAATTATGTTACGAAAATAATAAAATAATATTGTCAAATAAATAAATAATATTTTAGATATTTTAACATTAATTTTTTAATATCTACTCTTAAAAGTTTAAAATTTAAGTTTATGCTAGAAGGAGTAAAATGACTTAGTTAAACTATAAAAGTTCTATCAGAAAAAAAATCAAACAATAATAAAAATTATTATAAAAGCTTATGAGATTAAATAAACGCTTACAACCATTAAATAAGCCATACCAAATAAACACCTATATTGTTAAGGTTTAGAGAAGTAAATATATAAATTTTTAAATTTTTAATAAGAGATATTAAGACTCTCTTTTGACTTATAACTATTAAATAAACCATACTAAATAGGCACCTATATTATTAAGGTTTGGAGAATAAATATGTAGATTCTTAAATTTTTAATGAGAGATATTAAAGCTCCCTTTTGACTATAATACCTTTACTCCTTTAGTATACAGTAACAAAAAAATTGACTTTAAAAGTTTTCAGTAAATAGAAATATAGCTTAAATAGTTTAATTTGTCTAGTAGACTGATCATATTAGAATATTTCTAATATATAAACTAATTTTTAAATTGTAAATTATTATATTTATTTTAATAATATAATGTATTTAATATAAATTTTTAAATAAGTTTTTGAGTTAAATAGACTTTACAGTTAATAAAATATGACTCATTTATTAAAATAATAAGATTATTTTAAACAATATAAAAAATAGTTTAAAATTATTATATATTTATTTTAATATTATATTTCTACATATTAAAATTTATTTTAATATAATATAAGATTATAAAATGTTAAAATATTTTTTAAATGTTGAAATTATTTTTGAAATGTATATTTTGTTGTATTTATTTTAATATTTTATTTTTATTTATTATAAAATATTAGAGTTAATTTTTTGAATTAATCAAAAGAGGTCATGATATCCCTTATTAAAAACCTAAGATTTACAATATATATGATTAGGGTGTTTAAAAAAGGGAATTACAGGTAATAAATTAAGAAGAAAGAGATGCCAAGTTGCATTACCTCCAACTTTTATAGCTCTCGACTTTTAGAGCTAACTAATAATAGCTGTTTGGAATTTAGACCTTCCCCAAAAGATTCGAATATTTATTTTGCTAGCTGTATTGAATATACTATTCGTGGTCAAAGAGAATTATTAATGACTCTAGTGGTCCTCAAAGGTTGTGGGAATTAAGTAAATTGACCTAAGCTCGAAGACCCATAAAAATTAATTGAAAAAAAGAGCTTAAGTTTGAAGGATTAATATTGTAGAATAAGAAATTAAATCTGATTTATGGCGGCTTTGACTATGCTAGATCTGTGCTTACAATAATTTTTGAATTGCATTTGTTTAAGTATTATGCTTTTTGGGGATATGTGAGGGGGCTCGTAATAGATTTTTATATGGAGGAGCTAATTCACATTGCAAGCAGGGCATAATTAATTTCGATCTTTTACGAGGGTGCACTTTGGTGCAACATATGAGTGTCTACCACATCCTTTGATGAAGGATGTGGTGCAGTGAGTTACGGTGCTAAGATTCGCAATAACGTTGGGTAAGTAATAGCTATGGGTGTTGATCGGGCCGGGTTATTTGTTTTTTCCCCGACGATGTGGATATTGTTAATGTTGAGGCACTTTGCTTTGATTTACGATTCGCTAGTGAGATTAGCGTCTCTAGCAATGGTGGACGTATAGCTATTTGAATCATTTCAAATGGGCAACTGTTGATCACATTGTCACAGAACTTTAAAATTCAACATATACTGGGGAATTGCAAGCAAGATGCAAATGTATTAACTAAACTTACTTTTTTAAGTGTTAAAATTTCTTAGTTTGTTTAGAGAATGATGACATGTCAATATTACCGGGTGATAAAATGAAAGTTTTAAAAATAACTTCAAAATATAAATTGAAATATAATATTTATGATAAAAGTTGCCCGTGGTTATTGTCTCCCAGTGTGGTAACAGGTTTTAAAGAAGAATATAGCTTGAGAAAAAATGGCTTTAGCCAATTTTAATTTCATCAAACTAGATTACAATTTATGTAGTTTACATGATTATGCAGGAAGCGAAAGAAATAAGTCACCTAGTGCTAACTTCCAACAGTAGATAACTATCCAAGAATAAAATATTTGTAATAAAAAATATAAAATATAAAATCACGCAATAGTTGACTATAGAGATTCCTTAATATGCCCTCTCAAGATGTTGTCTCTTTGAAGGATGCCAACCTTGACTCAGAGGGCATACAGTCATTGACGAGAAAGCAACTTAGTGATTAATATTAAAAATTGTCTAATTATCAAGTGATAAAAATATTATTTTATATTTATATTATAATTTATATTTGTGATTATATAATATATTAGAAATTATTAATTATATTTAATTTTGTGTATTTTTATGTATTTCTTAGTAAAATATAAATTCACATAGTTCGAGATTCAAATAGATAAACGAATATAAAATTTAGATTTTGAAAGTCCAAAAACCTTAAGATATATTAAGATGAACTTGAAATTAAACTTATATAAAAAAAATTAAATTTTTATTGATTGAGCACTGATTGAATGATAAAATAAGCTTACAACAGATATGATTGTATTGGATAAATTGTTAACTTTGATAAAATCTCAACCATTCATAATTCAATGGGTATGATCGCGTCATGTGGCAATGGTTAGTGAAGTAAATTGTAGGATCTGAATCTCTATATTCAATCAGTACGATCTACCCATTAATCCGCCAAATCTCAATATTTTATCTATTTGGAGTCTTGAACTACGAAAAAATACACAAAATTAAATATAATTAGGACACAATTAATAATTCCTAATATATTTCATAATCACAAATATAAATTATAATATAAGCATAAAATAATATTTTTATCACTTAATAATTAGATAATTTTTAATACTAATCATACCCCCAATCAACTTATTGATAGCCCCCTAACAATTAAAGTATTATAATAAATTAAGATTTATAAAATTCACATACAAATTAATAGTTGTTCATCTATCCTTTAAACTACCAAATAAATAAATTCTTATAAATTTCTTTATTTCTTTGTTGTTTACCCATTATTGAGGATATCACTAAATCTTCTTTTGTGCTCAGATAATTAATGCAATATTTATGGGGTTTCACAAAAAAAAAAAACATTTTCGTCTAAAATCTATTAGAAATTTTATTTTTAGATAGTATATTATTCAAATAACTTTCAAAACATTACTTTTTTTAACCCATGCAATGAGTTTTAGACCAAAAACTCCTAGACCAATTGGTCCTAAAGCACTAGGTATTAAAACATCTTTATAGACTTAATTACTTGGGTTTCTAATAAATGAGCAAATAATATATCTATAAGCCAAGTAGCGAGTTTTAGACTAGTGACTCCTAGACCAGTTGGCCTTAGGGTACTAAGTATTGAAATATCCCTACAGACTTAATTACTCGTGTTCTAGATATTACAAAATTAAACACATTCAATATTTTCTTCTATTTTTTTCTTTTTTTTGTCTTCTTTTTTTTAATATATACTTTCTACTATCTTAGATATTATCCCTAATAAATCAAAAGAGCTAAATGCTGTAAAAATTTAAACTTGCAACCCATTAGTATGTGTCATAGTGTGTGTGTTAAGAATGATCTAATAATAGCTGTTAAATAAGTAAAAAAGGAAATGATTTAATAACCAATTGGAGAGTTCATAAATTTGAGTAATGTAAAGAAAATGGAACAAAAACAACTTATTATGAAAAAAAATAAAGAAAACATAAATAATAAAAGAAGAAATAAGAAAGATCACACTAGAATAAGCCATAAAAGATGCGTTTTTAGAGTCACTATACCTCATATTCAACTATCTTCGACAAAACTTCCATAACTGTCATTTATTCCCTTCCCTTAACTAAAATAAGACATTGTCCTCAATATCTTAAAGGAAAGAAGTAGAATTTAGAAGACATTACTTGATTGTTTCAAAAAAAAAAAATTACAACGAAAGAGTTAAATCTAACTTGCACTTCTTACTAAGGCTATGGTTACTATTATTAGTTAACCATTATAATGTCAAGATCCTGAGATCTGGCTCTAGTTTATAGACTTATAAAAGATCAAGTAATTCATTAGCAGTAGAAATACAAATAAAGATTTTTTTCTTTGAGATTAGAATAAAATAATTATTAATTACATGGCCAATAAATGTAAGCAAACTATCAAAAAAATTATTAATATTTAACAAACCGATTGGTTTTTTATGGATGTTTAAATAGGCCTAATATACAAATATAATCAGTGCCTCTAAAGTTGTAAAATTTTTTGACAAAAAAATGAAAGTATTGATATGATTTAATATCTTAGATATTTGCTCTTACATACTTAAAACAATTAATTCTTCTTCAATTGGTGGGCTAGGTAATGTCTTTGAAATGTGAAGAGAAATTGAGAAAAAATAAACTTAAACTTGACATCTCTCTTTTTCATTAGGAGTCACTGACCTAAACTCCTTACATGGCTTATAGATATATTATTTGCTTGTTTATTAGAAACTCAAATAATGAAGTCCGCAGGGGTGTTTTAATACCTAGTGCCCTAAGCCTAACTAATCTAGAAGTCATTGGCCTAAAGCTCGCTACATGGGTTAAAAAAGTAATGTTTTAAAAATTATTTGAATAATCTACTGACTAAAGATAGAATTTCTAACGAATTTTAAAATGAAAATGTTGTTCTCTTTTAATGAAGCCTATATGCATTGCATTAATTATTTAAGCACAAAAGAAAATTCGGTAATATTTGTTGTGTAAATTTTAATGAACTCGCAAGCGCACGAATCTATTGTAGAATAGATTAATGGTGACGAGTGTCGATCCCACGAGGAGGTTGATTTTAATTATATGTTGAATTAATTTTCTTTTAATGGGAACAATTAAATTATGATAAATTTTATTTTAAATTATGAATTAAAATGGCGGGAATAAATGAAAATGAAACTGTTATAATAAAGTACTTGGGTATCCGGATCCGCATCAACATGCTCTATGGGCTAAATATTCCATATTAATACCAATTAAATCATAAGGGGGGATTCCACACCTCATGAACCACTCTCTAATAAGTATGGTGCTAAGGGCTTATCGTGCCAAATAATAATAACCTTGTACTAGGGTGACGGTTTAACCAGGGCTGTAACTAGACAAGACTATTATTGTTTGTCGACGAAAAGTCAAAACAACCACAAATATTAGAGGGGAAGAGAAAGTAAATTTACCAAATTAAGCCCATGGAACATGTTGAGACTTCACCTTCAACCCAAGCTTGAAAAAAAATTAGCTACTCATACTTTAACTTGGGATAAAAAAGCTTGAAAAGAAATTAGCTACTCATACTCATACTTTAATTAGCTACTCATACTTTAACTAGGGATAAAAAGGGAATTTTATTAAAATACAAAGAAACTACAAGAAAGAGAAGGAATTTCTGAAATCTAAGCTTAGAAATGGATTCAGGGGTGCCAAATTAGGGGGGGAGAGCCCCCTTTTTATAGATACATTGAGTGAATCGTGACCATCGGATTAAAAACAATTTGGATGCTCAGGATCGCGTCGTCATCATCAACGATCAACATCAACAGTCAACCGTCAAGCGTCAATAACATTTGTACGAAGAACGCCGCCTGAATAGTAAATAATCCCATGTAAGCGCATGTACTGTACACCCGATTTCTACTCCAATGAGATGCTGCCACGTCATCGATCTACAGTACATAAGAAATTTAGTCCAATAAGATCATGACACATCATCGGTCAACGCCACGTCATCGGTCAATGCCACATAAGCAGTCAATCCACATAATTCGTCCAATCAGATACTGCCACGTCGTAGGTAGTTGCCACATCATCATCGGTCAGTATACATGAGCGAGGTCGTGAAAGCGATGCATGTATGTATGAACGATCTGCAGTATGTGTGAACAAAAGAACTTTTTCCTTTAATGCTCTTCTTAAGGTTTTCGACCGTCCTGAGTCCAAATATGACGTCCGTTTTGCTGTCTGATCACTCGTTTATTGTGAAACGATTATGATACCCCTAAAATATATAAAATACACAATTATAATAAAACACATATAATTAAATAACAAAATACTTAAATAAATAAAAGTAGCAATGTTAGTGAGATTTAAAGTGTAAAATGATGATTTTCTACTTTATAAATATACACTTTCTAATACTCAACAATATCTTAGATAATGAGTGAATGACAAAGAGGTAAAGAAATTTGGAAGAGTTTATTTATTTGGTAGTTTAGAGAGTAGATAAACAACTATTAACTTGCTTGTGAATTTTATAAACCCTAATTTAATATAACACTTTAATTGTTAGGGGCTAGCGATAATTAAACAATTCTTAATACTAATCATACAACCTAACCAGTTTATTGCTATGGGCTAGCAATAAACTGGTTGGGGGGTATGATTAGTATTAAAAATTGTCTAATTATTAAGTATTTTGTGCTTGTAATAGAATTTATATTTGTGAATATATAATATATTAATAATTATTAATTATGTCTTGGTTATATTAATTTTGTGTATTTTTAAGGTTGATCGCAAGCAAGCTACCTTAATGCAATAATCACACTTGAATATCTCGTACCAAATTGGTTGAATTGGCTATTACGACGCTTGCAAAGCTAATCTTGATAGAGGTGCTATGCAATCTGATGCTTTTTTTTTTCCTTATTTGTTATTTTCTTATAGCACATTCCTCGTTAGCATAACCTTTGTTTCTCCTCAGTTTTACTAGATTCGCCGCTTTTCATTGTGAAGGAAGGATACCAAAAAACAAACCCTCTTTTTAATTCCATTTTAGTTCTTTAAGCAAGCCAAACTATGATTTAAAAACAAAAGACAAAGACATGCTTTCGGGTTAAGGCATTCAATCTCAATTACTGCACCTACTTCCTACCTACTAACTTACTTTATCGCAGAAAGAAGGAAGTCACTATGATACCTTATAATCATTCCATTGAAAAAGTCCTTATAGCGAGCAAGCCTATCTATAAGAGGATGACTAATATCTCATTGTAAAAGGGGAGAAGAAAGATCATAGGAAGGTAACCACTAATGGCAAAAACTCTTGCCATATTGAATTTCATGATAGAGTGTGTTACGTGTAAACAGTTCCCTCTTCTATTGCAATTATCACAAGAATCATAAACTAACTCTTATTAATGCTTTAAATAACTTCTTTTATTCGTTAGAGTATATAAGTATCTAGTTTTCTAGGTAAGGTAATATTGACTCAGGGCCTCTTATAGGCATCATTTAATGGATTTATACCATCAAGGCAAAGGCAGAAGTCAAATCAAGCAAAGGTCCTCTGACATTAACTACTAACTGCTTTCTTGTGACTTGACATATTCACTTAGAGGAAGGTTTTTTTGTGATAGATGACCCTTGAAACCATAATCTATTGATATACGGTGTAGATTCGAATGATTGATAAAAGAAACACCAAACATATCCCAAACTTCTTGCTCCCTGTTTATTAAATAAAATATTAATTTCACATAGTTCGAAATTCCAAATAGATAAGCAAATATTATTGATTAAATGATAAAACGAGCTTATAATATATATGAGTGTATTGAATAAACTACTCAATTTTGATTAAATTTTAGCCATTTATAGTTCAACAATCACGATTGTGCCACATGGTAATGGTTAGTGGAGTAAGTTGTAGGATATGATTGTTTTTATTTAGGTCAATTTGATCCACTTAACATGCCAAATCTCAGTTGTTCTTTAACCAAATTGGATGCTTCACAAGATTCTACATTAATGTTGGCTTTTAAAGTTTGACCAATTATTAAATCTTGATCTAATGATTGTCAAAAGGGTATATATAAAACTTATGATGGATTGTATAACACTGGATTATTAATTTATTTTTTTATAAATAGAGCCTCATTTTTATATTTTTGTATATCTCTCTTCTTCTCAATTTCTATCAATATCCTTGTAATCTTATTTTTAAGAATGTTTTAATATTTTGTATAATTATTTTTGTAAATATATTTAGTTTTATTTTAAATTTTAGTTATTTATATTTCTTTTAATCATGAGTAATTTAATTTTAATAATCTTTTTATTTCAATTATGCTTAACTAAATAATAATAGTTAGGGAAAGGTGAAATATTTAGGAAATAAATATGATTTAATCAAATTTTATTTGTAATTATATAAATTAAATTATTTTCTATTTAATTTTATACATATTGTATATTTTGAAATTTTGATTTGTTGTAGACAAATAAGGGAGTTAGGTACAATAAATTCTTAATATCTTGTATAAGGTATGGTAAAATGATATTTTGATTTGTTGTAGACAAATTAATTTTTGGCACAATAAATACCTAATTCATAATAAAATTAATAAGAAAATAATGATAATATATATATAATTAATTTTTGGGCAATAAATCTAAATAAAAATGGCAAAAAGAATTTATTACATTTTTTATTTACCACTCAGAGTGGATTCATAACTTGAACTAATTTAATTTCATAGTTTCACTTAAATTAATTTGCATATATTCAAGTTTTATTTTATATTTTTAGTAAAATGGTATAAAAAATTTAAATATTTTCTTTGTGGATCGATCTTAGACTCACCGAGATGTAATATAACAAGACATTCTTATACTTAAGAGTTAAAAATCACTTGTAAATTATGTCTAGTTTTTGTATATGAACTGTAATGATTTTAGAAACGCATCTTTTATAGCTTGTTAAGGTGTGATATTTCTTATTTATTCTTTTATTGTTTACGTTCTCTTTATCTTTTTTTGCCTTTTTGCATACATATCTTTAAATTATGAACAATGTTTAGATTAGGATAGAGGAAGAGAGTAGTTGACGTGTGTTTATATATATATATATATATTTTTTTTTCCTTTCTTTTTCTTTAAAAAAAGACCAAATTTTTTTTTTGTCTAGGAGGGCTATGTAAAAAGTCATAACTTTTGAGACGCGTTATAATATTTGATCCTCTGTGCTGCTAGGTAAACTGCCCTAAGATTTATTGCTAAATGTTGTGGCAAGCTGTCTAATTTAATTATATAAGTTTAAAATCATAACTCAGCTTTGGACAACAGCTTTATTCTTCACAATGTGCTCCTTTAGCAAAGTTTCACAAGAACTGATTCTTTGTCCTTGATCTTGCTGTTGAAATCTAGGTGATTGATTAGGTTTGTTCAATCTACTGGTTGTTGCAGTATACTAGTTTTGATTGCTCCATGAAAACTTTAGATGTTGTCTTTATCCAAGGTTGTAAATTTATAAATATGGATTGTTCTAATTCTATCTATTGAAGTTTTCTACTTAGTTGACCGAGATTGAATTTTTAGGACAATTGTCAAATAAGTGTCCTTCTCCACAATAAACATAAGATATTTTAGCAATTTAATTGACAGTTGTTGGAGTGGAGGTTATAGCCTTCAAAATATTTGTTAATGAGGTTATTGTGGTAACAATACTGTCAAGACATCTATATTATGAACTCTTGTTACTTCTCTTGATGCAACTTGTTTGTTTAATGGCCATTGCCAGTTATTGTTGGTTATTCTCTCTAAAATGATATATATCTTGTAAAACATCTATTACTACAATAGCTTTTAAAATTTTATGCTCTTTTCTTAATCTTCTTATAGTTCTTTTAATTTCTAGATTAAAATGAAATTCAACAGATTTATAATTTTGCATGCAAGTGTTACTTGTCAAAAAAACAAATAAATGAAAATTGAAATTAAGGTGAGCACCGTTCAAGATTAATTTCACAACCCACAATGAACAATCAATCCTCGGCAGTGGTATAAAAAATTTAATGTGTACTTTTAAATGCTATGGATGTCAATGCACAAGTCTAAACAATGAGTAATATAATGTTAAATATTCAAGATCATCTCCACAAAACTAACGTTATTAGATTTACTACAATAATCTAAATAATGCAGTTTTGTCCTAAAAAGAAGAAATTTGTTAAACTAATAACTATGTAAACAAAAATACAATAAATAATAAAATGTAATAAATGAAATTTTAACGTTAAACATAAGGATAAAACCAATAGGAAGGGAGTAATTGAGTAAATAAACTCATTTAACAGTGTTGACTATTTTTCTAAATAAAAACTTGTTGCTATAATATTTGCTCTAACACTAGACAGAATCCCTTATATATCCTTAGCTGTTGCTTGTTGAATGTATTATATCAAATTTTTTTAGACCACTTTTTTAATATTAATATCCTTAAATGTGTGGTAAGTCAAAAGATGAATATTTTTGAAATAATTCAATTTTAGAAAAATACTTTTTGGATCAAGATAAACTCAACTCAGGAAAATAATCTAAAACATCCTTAATAAGATTAAGACTTTTTTTGTTTAATATCCTTAAATGGTAAGTCAATTGAAATTTCAATTAAGAAAAATACTATGATTTATCAGTCAAACATCCATTAAGAAAATAAATAAAGTGATTTTAGCAAAAAATAAATAAAGTGGTTTAGCATCAAATACAACCTTATAAGTAAATAGAAAACAAGAAAAGAAAAAGGAGGATCTATTTATAATGGATCTCTAAGATTTCTTTTCTATTGCAGCCTTCGATCTATCTCTTGAATTCTATATTTAGTGTGTTTTTTGGTGATCTTTTCTTTTAGTGACTACCCACCTTTTTCTTCGCATCTGTGCTCCTTTCATATCTTAGAATTAAAGCAACTGGAAGTTTAAAACACACATCTTTTAGTTTATGAAGCTTTCAGATAACAATCTTTTAAGTATCTTGTGCGAATTTTTCTTTTTTCTTGGTCAATACTTTAAGATTGACGTAGCAATAGTGTTATAGCAATGGCGTTATAGCAATGGTAGCACTTATATTGTTCCAGTTTTGTTTTAATTTTTCTATTGGCAAGTTCTTTTCTTATCATTGCAAGTCTATTGTAGCAACATGCTTTCTTTTAAATATGAGCTTTTAGTCATCTATAATTATGCATATGATCTAAACACACAAATTATTATAAAACAAACTAAATTCATTGAAAATAAACTAAAATGGATGTTCATGCAAATTAAAATGCAATACAAACATCTCATTTACTCTCTAAGAATTGCTGATATAAGTCTAAATGTACTATAATAATTCTTATTTTATAGAGTTATCAACAGTATAAGGGTAAGATCAATGAGTAAGTTTGTGAGATCTACATAGTTGTTGCCACAGGTAACAAAGGCATCCAAAGACTTTTAATTTAGATTAATCTTATGGATGGCCAAATATTTTTTCAAAAGAAGTTTTCATTAAGAAAACAATTTTTAACATATGGTTTATGAGGTGTATAACTATAGTAAATGTGTGTGGTCATAAAGTGACAGATATATAGGCAAAATGATGTACAGTGAGTCGAATTTTAACTGTGTGGCAGTGAAAACATTTAGAAAGCCATGGTTTTCTTGAGTATATGGTGGTGCGATAAAGTAGGACATTATTAGTAGCAAGAAAGTATTTTAAAGATGTGTTTTCTCATCCATTATTCATGTAAATTATAGTAATATAATGGTTAAAGTATTTTCCTACTAATGCTTTTAAGTAAACAAGAATGTCACGGACATGAGATTTTTGTTTAAGATTGTAAAGCCAAATAAAGTGAGTGAAATAGTCGTCAAATATAACATAACATTTATACCCATCATAAGAAATAACTGAAGTTGAGAACTTGTGAGGAAGATGAAAATGGTAACTTATGAGTCTTATTGTAGTGACAAAAATTGCAAGGAATCAAAGGCACATGACAATGATGATAGCGATAAAGCTTCATTAAAAATGAATTAGTCAAAGCATTAAAGTTCGAATAACTAAGGTTATAATGCCATTTATCAATTGGAAGTTTGATTAAAGAAAAGACACTACAGGCTTGGCTATAAATGATGTATGTGGCCATTCATAAACACCATTTTTAATTGTTCTTTATAGGAGTAGTGCCTTCATGCAAAGATCATTTATATAAAAGGAAATTGGTAAGAATTCAATAGACATTATTATTGGAACAAAATTTAGAAACAAAAATTAAATTCATTTTTAACAAATTGAATAAATAAAAATTATTTAAAGCAAATGATTAAAAAGAAAATGGAGGGATAGTGGAACTAATGTGAGTAGGCATACTAGTGCCATCTCCAATGTGTACATTCTCAGGGATAGGTTGTTCATAATGTAAAGTCAAATTATAATATTTGATGTAATTTAATAGGATGAACCATAGTCTAAAAACCATTTAATGATAGAAGGTGTAAGAAGAGCAGTCATATAAGCTTGAGAGGCAACAATATAGGCTTGAAGTTAAGTATTAAGAGGCTAAAAGATGTGTTTGAAAGTTGGTAATGTTTCGCAGAGTGACCTTGTTAACCATAGAGTTGACACTAGCTAAGATAGAGATAAGATTGAGTAAGTAAAAGTGAAAAAGGTGATAGTGAGGGTGTGTTTGAAAGAAGGATGGACAATTATATGAAAAGAAAGGTGAAAGATTTGGTAGATGAAATGCAAGAATTTATGTCTGGTTGTCATGTGGATATTAAAAGGGTTTTTGTGCTAGATCAAATGTTAAAGAAATTAGCTTTGTTTCACATCGTGTACGTAAATATGCTTTAAAATTGATGGGTTTTCATGTAATTCATCAACGATAATTGGTCTGTCATGGATATAGATGGCTGAGCAGAGGTCTCTCTAATCATTAAGGTCACCTAAGATTTTTAATAGGAGATATTCTTTGTCAATAGAAGCATTAAATATAGCAAGTTCATTAACAGTAATTTTGGCATATTTTAAGTAGTCAGTAATTGTTTATGTACCTTTGTAAAAGAGATGAAGATATTCTTTTAATTTTGTGAGTCATCATCATCCTTTTGGCAATTTCGCATATGTATTGGCTAGAATGGTCTATGCCAACAAAATGAACAAGATTGAGAGAAACAATCTTGTAGATTATATCTTTTATCATTTTTAGTGATGATAGTTAGACAGAGAAAAGTTATGGACCCTGTAATTTCATAAGATCATATTATAAATACAACATAAAATTAAAATGATAAAGATGTGCAGTTAGAAAATGTAAGTTTGATGAAGTAGTTATGGTGATTGAAATAAGAGAGGAAAAGGAATTATTGTCAAAAGGATTGATAATAGTTGGAGAAGTTTGGTTAGAGGAGGAAGCTTATAAACTAAAAGTGTAAAGATTTTTTAAAAGATTGGCCATTTTGAAAGATAAAAGACTAAATTAGTGAAAGTGTCATGGAGGCTCTGAAACCATAATAGATTTTGGAGAAGAATATCGAATTGAGAAAAAAAGGCCTTAAGTAATTTTTATTGAACTGGATAATTACAATTTATACAGTTTACATGATACACAGAAAGGGAAAGAAATAAGTCATCATTTATTGCTAACTTTTTAGAGTACAATAATTATCCAAGAATAAAATATTTACAACCAAACATAGATAATATACAGTCAAGCAATAGTTAACTATAGAGATTCCTTAATATGTGGTAAGTGGTATTATAAGGCAAGGAAAATCTAATTGTAGATTTTATAAAGTAGATCTTAAAGAGAAGAGAGGGAGTTCCTCCTTTGAGAAGCCTGTTCAGAGTTAGAAGGCAATGATAGAAGAGGAAATGACTACCTTGGGTAAAATCTCCCTCGATCAAGTAATACTAACAAAAAAAACAAAAGGAAATAATAGGAATATGATAGCAATGGAAGTGGTTAATGGTATAGATAATGAGATAGTCTCTTAACCTCCTCTAGTCAAGTTATGTTGAGTTTAACTGAAGATGGCAATGAGATCATTTAACAGAGATAAGGGAAAAAAAACCATCATTAGATAAGGCTGATGATATGTGTCATATAAGTCTTGTGTTAGCCACTAAAAATAAGCATTGTGATCAAACTCATATCACTAATAGTAAGATAGAAGCTATGTATAACACTGAGGTAGATTATTTAAAATTTCCCACTCTCAAAAGTCCTTATGTAGGTGAAAATGACAAGGACAACTATTTTCATAATAAGTTACAAAAGGAGCTTGAAACTAATAACTTGTTATTAAGTCAAAACTCACAACAACAACTTGAAGCTAATCTTTAAGAAGGAGATATTAAAGAAGAATTTGATTTCCAATTATGTTCAATCTTTTATCAAGATTAAAAGTTGGTTCATACGAAACGGGATACTTTATGGATTTGTAGACTTAGTCAAGGTTATGTCATAATTGATTAGTCAAATTTTCTTGTTTTTAGTTTAATTTTAAGGATAAGGCTCATCATATCCCCTTATCTAGATATAATTTTATTTTTTTCCACCTATAAAACTTTTCTTAATCTGTTGAGGTTTAAAAAAAAAAGTCTTCAAAAGGCAAAAATACATAAATTTTTTGAATAAATTTATAATTTAAACATAAAAAATAATTAAATGGTCATTGGGATATATAAGACACAAATATAAATTAAATTATTTACATGAATTGATGAAGATGTATGTTGACATTCCTTTAATAATTATGTAGCATTTACATTTTAGATTAGAGTAATAATCTTATAACAAAAAATCTTAAGATTAGGAGTTTAGGGTCTAAATAAAAGTAGATTATTTACTTATATTAAAATGAGAATATGAAATTAGAATGATAATCCAATTTATATATTTACATTGTCTTGAATTGAGAATAAATGATTTTAAAGTAAAGTTTTACCCTTATTTAAAAAATTATAATTTTTAATTACAAAATTAATAAAAATATATTTGAAAAATAAAGAATTTATTTTATTATATTTGTAAATTAATTATAATTATTAATATTCTTAATTATGTAAATCACAATATTTTATTAATTTTAATTTCAGTTATGTAAATAAAAAATTATTGATAAGAAAAACACAATGAAATATTATTATTAATAATATAGTGCAAAATTAATATCTTTTTATAATAAAATATTTATTATTATCAATTAGTAATATTAAGTAAATATAATATTATTATTTTTAACTAAATATAATAATATTATATTTAAACAAGATTAATATTATTATTGTTAATAAATGTAATTTATAAAATAATATAATATTATTTAAATTAATATGATATTATTTATTTTATTTTATTAAATATAATTACATTAGATTTAATAAAATAAAGGTAAAAAAAGAAAGAGGATGGAGTGGCATTCCCACTCGTAGCTCCCCTCTTGAGAGTTAGAACTCCATTCTATTTTAGAAAAAAATGAATCCATGGAGTGGAATTCTTTCTCTTCCTTTAAAATTTGTAAATAAATATTGAAGTAAGGGAATCTACACTCCTATTGAGTATTAAAGAATGCATATTTATAAACAGTAAAATTATCATTTCATACTCCAAGTCTATATAACTTTTGTATTTTTATGTGTTTAAATTTTTTAAGTTTTTATTATGTGTGTTTTATTATAATTTAAGTATTTTATATATTTTAGGGATATTTTAGCTATTTTACAACTAATGAAAAATTAGACAGTAAAACAGATGATATTTTTAAACTCAAGACGGTCAAAAACCTTAAGAAGAGTATGTACAATACTATTTACATATATGATACGATGATGTGGCATTGGTCGATAACATGATAACATTTTATTAGAACAATGATATGACATTAACTGATTATGTGGCGTTGTTTGATGAAGTGACATTGGTCATGATGTGGCAGGATGCTATTAGAATAAAATACTAATGTGACATTGACTAATAATGTAGTATCATCTTATTGGACAAAAATACTGATGTAGTGTTGATTAATGATGTATTCCAGCCAATCAAAATTTACCATATAGCGTAATCCTGAGCATTCAAATTATTTTCATTCGATAACCCATAATTTATTCATTAAATCTATAAATAAAGGGCTCCTTTTTAATTTGACACTCCAAATCTATTTTCAAGCTTTATTTTTTGTAATTCTCTTTACATTTTATATTTTCTATGTATTTTAATATAATTATCATTTTATCCTTAATTCAATTATGAATGGTTAATTTAGTTTTAAGCTTTGGTTAAAAGTGAACTCTCAACATGATCCATGAGTTTAATTAGATAAGTTCATATTCTTTTCATCTCCTATTTATGTGATTGTTTTGACTCATTGTCGATAGATAGAGTATTTTATTTAGATTTTACTCGGTGTACTGACTCCATAGTAAACGATCATACTATTTAGCATAGTGGGCACTTAGCACAATATTTATTAGAAAGAAAAATTTGCTCTAGTATTTTATAGGCAATTTTGGTTTAGTGTCTGATAGTGTATCTAACTTCTTTAGTGGATGATCTTGCCATGTTATTGATAAAAAGATTATTATCATCTGGTTTAGCATGTCGTTGATGCTATTTTTAGAGTGAGGATCATTAGATGTGGAAATACTCTTATGAATTAATTGAAATTAAATAAAAAATATTAAGTTATAATGAATATTGAGTGTAAATTTAGGGACTTAAGCATTTCATTTATATTGTTTTCATCTTTAATTTATTTCCATTCTTTTATCTTAAATTCGAATATTAAAACAAAATCCACTTTTACCCAACTCACATTTACAACTAGAAAATTAATTTTATGTATAATTAAATTTATCTTCTCATGGGATTGATATTCATCATCACAAAATCTATTCGACAATATATTTGTGTGATTGTGAGTTTAACAAAATTTGCATAACAAGTTTTAGCACTGCTGTTGGGAATGTAAGTCATTTGAATTTAAATGAAGTTAATTTTCTTTGTAAATATTATATGCAGATTTTAAGTGTGTTCTTATAGTAAGTGTGTAGTAATGTGATAAGGTAAGAATCGTAACTTCTTCTCTTTCTCTTTATTCTTATTAGTTTTTATTTTTATTTTTGCTTGTTCTTTTCATACATAGTTGAAGGTTACAATCACCTAATCTAGAAGTTATAGAAACTGAACTAGAAAAACACTTCGTCATTAAGACACTTTAAATCACGGAGTAAAATTAAAGATAATATTAAACTAGATTTTCAACAAGCACAAGCACCATAAGAAAGATCATTTAAGGATTACTTTAGTCTGTTAGCTAATTTGAGCATATCATACATAAGATATCCAAATATAGCTGTTAAGATTTTTAAGTTAAAACCTAATATGCTAAATTGTCTCCCATCATTTTATGACTTAGAAAATAATGATTCATACGATCATTTGAATGATTTTTATATTGTTTGCTAAACTTTTAAATATGAAAATTTTTTAGATGAAGATGTTAAAGTTAGACTGTTTTTACTTTCTCTAAAAATTAAAACTCGTTCATGGTTCAATACATTGTCTAATAATAGTATCACATCATAGGAATATAAGGTAACTAAGTTTTTATAATAAATACTTCTTAGTATATAAAACCAATATAATTTGTAAGGAAATCTCAAAATTCACTCAAAGAGAAGACGACCAATTGTTCGAAGCATGGGAGAGATTCAACATACTACTCTTAAAGTGTTCATATAATTGGTATGAGAAATTGCACCAATGCTAATATTTCCTAGAGGGGTTATTACTACATGTGCAAGAATAACTCATGGCAACAAGTAGAGATGAGATCATGTCGAAAAGTGTATTAGAGATTTAGGATTTCTTCTAGTGATAAGTGGATAATTTCCAATAACGAAGTTAATTATTCAGGAACATAAGAAAAATCAAATGAGCAAATAAAATCCAAGTTGATGAGTTAAGATAAAAAATTAAGGAAATAAAAATAATAGTTGAAGGACTCTTTTGCTAAATAGCATCATTAATGGCTGCTAAGTCAATAGAGCCATAAGCATATAACCAGTTTGACTATGATTCTTACCTAAATCAAGTCAATACTATTAATGTAATGGGAAAGTAACTGGATTACAACCTTTACTTTAATAATTATAACCCTGGATAGAAAGATCATCCTGACATTTTATAGTTTCAAAGATTTTAACATAATGGAATAGTAGCTTTAGTTTTACCAACACAAACTCTTTAAATATCTCAATTACCATTTAGACTATATAATCAAAATTAGAGCTACTCACAGCCAAAATCATGAGATGATGCATTCTAGAAATTTAAAAATTTGACCTATCACATCATTGATGAGTTATAGAATGAAATGAGGCCTAGCTTCAATTCACAAGCCTAATCAATCTAAAACTTGAGAAGATGATGGGTTAATTTGCTTATTCAATTCAAATTTTGGCAATGACTATTAATAAAGGTTATTCCCTAATTAGCTAGTGCCTAATCCTAAAATGGCATATGAAGTAAGTATAGGTTTATCCTAACATTATAAAGAAATCAAGGCAATCATAATCTTACAAAAAGGTAAAAAATTGGACAACAAAATAAAAATGTCAGTGTAAAAAAAACTCAAGTTGTACCACTAGATTTTAAAGACCTATCAGCAAAGCAGAAAGAAAATAGTAACCCACAAGAGTATATCCCAAAGCTTTTTTTCTTGAGAGGTTAACTAAAGCAAAAAAATAAAGTACTATAGGTATGATTATGGAGATTTTTAAACAGGTAAGTATTAACATTTCTTTACTTGATACTATTAAGTAAGTGTTTTCTTATACTAAGTTTCTTAAAGACATTTGCATTAAAAAGATAAGTATTCATGTTAAAAAATATTTTTAATAAAAAATATTAGTTTTATACTCTAATATAAAATTTTTTTAAAATATAAAGACCCAGGTTATCCTTATGTAGCATAAAAAACCTCACATTTGAGAATACTTTATTGGACTTAGGAGCTAGAGTAAATATTTTACCTTATTCAATGTTTGTGAAACTTAGACTTAGAGAATTAGGCCTAATTTCAGTTGTGTTACAGCTTACAGATCGATCCATAAAATTAACTTATTCAGGTAGATAAGTTTTATTTTCCTATTGATTTTATTATAATTGACACTCAATTGATGCAGGATTCATAAATGCACATTTTCATTATCTTAGGTCGACTTTCTTAGTTGTTGTTGATACTTACATTCAATATAAGATTGAAAATATGCTGTTGTCATTTGGAAACATGACTATAGAGTTAGATATCTTTAACATTAGTAAAAGATATCATAGATGAATGCCCTTGATAAAGATGAAGAAATCATAGATGAATTAGTTGATCATACTTTTCTTATAAACTTTAGTAATGGCTTTTTACTGAGATATTTAACTCATTGTGGGTTAGATTTTAATATTTACAGACTAATTGATGAGTTCAATGCCTTATTAGATTCATCGCTATACATGAATATTGAAAAATGAAAGACAAAGATAGAGCAATTGATAATCATTAGGGGAAAATTTCATCCCATCATCACAATCACTACTAAAGATTGAGGTTAAATCTTTACTTGACTCTTTAAAATATAGATTTTTTAGAGTAGAAAATACATTGTCAGAAATTATCTTAACTTTTTTTAATATCAAATAAAAAAATACAAACATCAATTATGATTGGCAAAATCTAAAGATATTAGCAACAATAAAAATGCTACGGACTATAAGAAAAGGATTAAAATCTTTCATAAGAATCAAATTATGATAAAATATTTTATACCAAATTAGAAAGTGTTCTATTCAATTCTCACTAGTATATCATCCAAGTAAGTTATGTTCTCAATGATTTGGGCCATTTATTATTCATACATTTTTTCAAGTAGAGTCATTAAACTTAAGAATCAAAGGAATGATGCAATTTTTAAAATTAATAGTCAGAAAAGTAAAATCATATCACGAGTACCAACCATATAGACAAAAAACACAATAGATTTAAGTAAACTATTAAATCTTACTCTTTTTTTATTTCGTTTCAATGATTTAACCTTTTTCTCTATTTTGAAAATTGTGTTTTTGCTCATTGGTTGAGTTAAACATCATGAGTTAACATCTTTTTGTTAGTATTGTGTGTTATTATTTGTCTTCATGTGTGTTGTGTTTTTTCTAGATTTATTCTTTTCTTTAGCATATTATCATTTGTCACCCTTATTAAGTGGCGAATAACAGTACTCTATGACTATTGATGTCGATTCCTTCAGTTTCTCACAATAACTAATATTTTTTAACCAAGAAAGAATGTGCATGATACAGTCTTAGGAATCTGACTATAAATAACTCTATCCGTTAGTTAAGAAAACTAGATAAGAAGCTTATCCTTGACCTATGAGGGCGTTCAAATTATTTATGGATATAAAATCAGAGGAAGATGTGAGGCACAATTAGAGCTATTAATATATATCATTTTGCTATTTGATTTATTATTTTTAACGATGTGATTTTTTTTATTGTTTGATTCCTTTTACTGTTTGATTTTAAATAATTGAGTCATGAGCTTCACGCATCATTTGACAAATCTAGCCCATTTATAGCTGCACATCATTATTACCAAGATCTTTAAATATGAGTTTTTTTTTTAGCTCTTAAATGGTTTTTAAGATTTTTCCAAGCGGCAATCACTTCGAGCAGACAAGCAAAGAGTGTTCGTGTCAAATAGTGAAAGTTCAATTTATCTAATCTAACTCTTTCTTATTAACCGAGCTTCTTATCTCAGTAAGTAGAGGGTGTGTGTAAAACAAATAGAGTTGGTTAAAGAAATAATATAAATAAATTTGTTGTCTAGGGAAAGAAATCCGGTGAGACTGTAAGAATGAAAGTATTAGTTTATTTTGGCTAAACTCCATAATCATTATGTCAATTATTGCTAAGCACTAAATACAATTTATTTAATTGTTGATTGATGATTGAGTAGTAAACCAAGAGAATGAAATTTTTTGGAAAAGTTCACTTATATGGTACCCATATTTCAATTTGAATTTTGTTAGATTTCATCATTTTATTTGATAGGAACTAATAATAAGCCAGTTAAAGAGTGTGTTGAGTATTGAAAAATATATATTTATAAAGAGTAAAATTGTCATTTCATACTTCAAGTCTATGTAATATTTATATTTTTATGTATTTAAATCTTTTAAGTTTTTATTATATGTTTAATTATAATTTAAGTATTTTATATATTTTAGGGATATTTTGGCTAGTTCACAGCAACAAAAAGTTAGATAGTAAAACAGATAGATTTTTTTTTAATTTAAAATAGTTAAAAACCTTAGGAGGAGCATAAAAGGATGTATGAAACTGTTCATGTATAAGGTACTATTCATATATAAAGTACTATTCACAAGTACAACACTGTTTATATATATAGTACGATGACCAATAATGTGACAACATTCTATTAGAACAATGATGTTTTATTGACTGATTATATGGTATTAACTAAAGAAATAACATTGGTTAATGAAGTGACAAAATGCTTTTGGATTAAAATACTAATATGACATTAACTGATGATATGACTGCATCTTATTGGATAGAAACATTGATGTAGTTTGACTGATATTGCGTTCTAACTAATCAAAATTTGCTATATAGAGCAATCTTGAGCATCCGAATTGTTTTCATTCAATAACCATAATTTACTCATTGTATCTATAATTAGAGGGCTTCCTTCTAATTTAACACCCTAAATCAACTTTTGACTTTTATTTTTTTGTAATTCTCTTTCCATCTTACATTTTCTATATATTTTAATTAAATTACCATTTTACTTCTAATTTAATTATGAGTTGCTAATTTAGTTTAAAGCTTGGTTGAAAGTAAAATCTCAACATTACCCATGAGCTTTATTAGGTAAATTCATTTTTTTTCTCTCTAATTTATATGGTTGTTTTGACTCATTACTAACAAATAATATATTCTATCTATATTTTGCTCGATATACTATCTGGCGCAGTGGGCACTTAGCATAATATTTATTAGAGAGAAAATTTCTCTCTAGTATTTTATTGGTTGTCTAGACTTAATGTTAACAGATAGCATATTTAAGTTATTTAGTAGATGATCTTGTCGTATTATTGATAGAAAGACTATTATCATCAGACATAGCGTGTTTTTGACACCACACTTAGTGAAAGATTATTACCCTTCGGCACACTGAGCTTTTAATACTATTTTTATTAGAGTGAAGATCATAAGAAGTGGAAATACACCCTCATGAGTTAACTAGAATTAAATAGGAAATATTCAGCTCATAGTAAATGTTAATGTGAATCCAGAGATTCAAGTGTTTCATTTATATTGTTTTCATCTTTAATTCATTCTTGCCTTTTTTTATTTTAAATCTTAATATTAAAAAAATAAAAATAAAATTCACTTCCAATCAACTCACATCTGCACCTAGAAAATTAACCCTATGCATAATTAAATTTAACTCATTATGGGATTGACACTTGTTATTACAAAATTTATTTTACAAGCTTGTGAGTTCAATAAAATTTGAGCAACAACTCCTCACTTCTACTCTAATAAGTAGATATAATATTAATCTTCTAGAGGAGCACGATGATGATGATGAATAGATTGATTTTGTTGATAAACAAAGGTGATCGGTTAGTACATTTGGTGAGTTTATGATGAAGCGGCAAATAATAGAGCTAGATAGATTGGCTTAAACCTAAAATTCTTTGCTTGAGCTTGTCAACATTTTTTTTTATTTTGTTATAAATTTTATGGTGTTTTTATTTGTGAGATTAAGAAATCGAAATCTAGAATCTAAATAATTGATATCATTTATATGCTAAGAGTGAGGGAGGGGGAATGAAAATGAAATATGTAAGACTCATATATTTTTTAACTAAGAAATGAAAACTTAACTCTCAAGGTAAGTTGTCAATAAACTAATTTTTTTTTTAAAAAAGCATAGATGTTTATATTTAGAACTTTATTAAAATCTTCTAAATAAACTTTGTGATACTAGAGATAAGATATTTGAGCTGTAACAAACCAAACCTATTTATAAATATTTGTAACCAATTTCTATAAATTTCTAGTTAGATGATTTAATAAAGCCTTACGTAAATTTTCTCAAAGAATCTAAAGAGGTTGATAAAGAAATACTTATACGGGACAAATGTACCAAATTATCCACGCAACTGAAATAATAATTTGACACATATCCATTTGTTTGAGAGTAATCTATATTTGAGACACATGGCATTTTTTGAACGGTCCTGCTAATACCGAATTTGTCTTCTAAAGTTCTTATCTTGGTAAAAGAAAAACTTCCAAGAGTAGTATACATCCATATGAAAGGAATTTAATCATCATATAAGCCACATATCATAAAGTGCAGCAAATGAACAACAAACGGCAAGTTTATCGCATTTAATTTTTTTCGAATATTTTCAAGACTATATTTTACATGTATCAAGATGGAATGCAGACTTGATACATTTTAATGTGGACCAGTTACATTGGATTAAAATTAATTTAAATTAAGACTTATTTTTATAAAATAAAATAAAAGGCGAATTAATTCAGAAAAATAGAAAAAATAAATTAATTGGTGGACCCTTCTGTCCATTGAATAAAATAATTTGCAAGCAAATGGCGGTTACGGCTGCAGTCGCTAAAATAAATAATCCTTTTTCGTACAGAGTCTCCACGTGGCAACAGAAGCAAAAGTATTTGCCAACTTTTTTATTTATTTATTTTTTAATGTTTTTGTTTTTAAATAGAAGTTTGAAAGTGACGTTCACAGACAAAATGGCTGCCACTGATTTTTTTCCTCCGAACCCAGAGGACGGTGAGCTCTGGCTTCCTTCTTTTATCATTCACGAAATCAGTACTACAAACGCCGCCGTTTTATCTTCTCATCAGCCGACAGCCACAACCACGTTAGAGGTTATTCATTCATTTATTTTTCACCCTTCGGCGTCTATTATTTCTTCATTTTACCTTTTTTTCAATTATTTTAATTTTTTTTTTCTACAGATTTGCTTTGGTTCTTTTGGTGCAAAGCCAATAACTACTACTACAAACAGTGGTCGAACTGCCACTAATAATAATAATAATAAACTAGCTCCGTCTCCAATTAAGCCAATTACAACTATGCCACAGGTACACTAAAAATGCATTAATGATTTAATTCAGTGTTATTTTAAAAATAAATAAACAAATTAAATTATCTAAAGAAATTGATTTAAATTTTATCATTATGCATGCATCAGCAGGGTGTTGTTGAAATTAAAAAAAGGACGCATTTGGCTGAGAAATATGGAGGAACGGGAGTGTTTCTTCCGCGTTTAACGGATATTGTCGCCTTTGGTGGTGCTAGTGGTGGCCGTCGTGGTGGTGGTGATGGTGCAAAAAAAGGGGAAGAAACAAGTGGGGGAACAGGAGTTTTTCTTAATCACGAAGTGTCGGTTACCTGTCAGAAGAAAAAAAAGAGTAAGTGTTATTTTGCATGCGTAGTGATAAAGAGTTCTATTTTTTTTTTTAAATTTTCTCATATTTATCTATTTATTCCTACTTTTGTTGTTCTGCTGGGTCACAATTTCAGTCAAACTTGTTTCCTTTTTTTTTTTTCCCCAGGGTCTGACATTAATATATGTTTGTCTTATGCATATTTAAGGCATTAAAAACATTTTACTCTTTTTTAAGAGTAGAAGAAAAAATATTAAAGTCATTTATCCGATGATGGGTTGGTGATAAAGTTGGTAGAAATCTGTGAATCCTTGTTGAAATCCAAGAACCAGCTCGTTTGGAAGGGATTTATGACAAAATTTTATTTCAATTTTACCATCTGAGTCTGGATTCCCAATATTTGGAATTTTTTGATCAAGTTCTTAAATTTTTTAAAATCTGCATTTCTAAAAATATATGATAAGTTAATTTAATTAATTATGTAACTGATATGTCAGTCATATATGTATGACAAGTTGATATATATATATATATAGATGTCAGTCATATATGTATAACAATTCAAAAGCAAAAAATCTCAATTTGTCTTGTCTTCTTGCCAACTATAAGTTGTGAGGATATTAGTTCGAGTTGTCACATGATATTTTTATTATTTTTCAAAATATGAGATATTAATATATTTTTATTTGGATATTGATGAATTCATAATTTATGAGAATAATCTAATTAATAAATTAGCTCCTTTTCAAAATTTATCTAATTCATGAAATTGTGATTGATTTTCGTTATTTGTATATATTCTTTTGATAAGAATTGAATATTTTTGGTAGGAGGCAAAGAGGAGAAAACTTTGGGAAGTAATAACAAGATGAAATGCTGCACCATCGACAGAAAGGACATTTTTGGAAAGCAAGAAACTTCTCAAAATCCACCTGGGATATGTTTGCCAAACGATTGGATTTATTGAATTCTCAAAGTACATGTGAGCATCATGTTCCTAAAATAAAATTTCCATCACGAGGATAAAGAAAAATAAAATCATTTTGACTATCTCTATTGCATACATTATGCTGCATCGATGAATGCATAATCATGATGAATTTTATTAAAAAATAAAATAAAATTCGGATGACATCTCGAAAGCAATATGAATATCCCCACCTTCCTCCCCCCCCCCCCCACCCAAACAGAAAAAAAAAAAAAAACAAAAAGCAAAAAAGGGCGACATTGTAACATCTTTTTATTCGGCAATTTTAAATGACAGCCAGTTACATAAGTTTGCCGAAAATTAGTGAATAAAAATAAAACATATAGGATTTTTTTACATTGCTCGAAAATATTTTCCAACATACGAAGGGTTACATCCGTATTTTAATACTAGCTTATAGCCTATTAAATTTATCAAATATAAGACTCACTCTTAGTTATTGATGTCACCTTTCTGAACTCCAACTTAATAACATCGCTCAACGAGCACCACTCGACTTGATGTTTGGTGACTCTTTGATATTTCCTCAACAAATTGTTCGAAACATGGAACTTTGGAAGTACAACACATAGTTGAAAACAGCAAGCAACAACAATACAGCTGAACAATATGATAAACCACGAAGATCTCAGTGTGATCCTCGGCCAAATCGGAGATGCATGGTCGGAGTGATGGGCAGCAACATTCAAAAAGTAGAAGTCCTAGTGGCTGTTGGAGTTTTCCCACTAGCATTTATTAGCCATTTCTCCGCAAATTTGCTTCCACGAATTAGTTTCTTTTTTTTTTCTTTTTTCTTTTTTTTGCACGTAAGTTATGGTCATGAGATTAGTAAGAGTTGTTAGAAATTATTTGTATTCAAAATCCTTCAACAGATAAGGTAGGCATGAGAAAATTTTCCAAACATTGTGGTTTGACTGGGACCTACACTGCAATAAGAAAAAAGTATATGACAACAGGCAAAAAGTTGTTTTGAAATGGTTTCGACAACGAACACCTGAGCATTGCAATTCACGTTGTTGAAAAAGATATGAATTTTATTAAATATCTTATCGCAACTTGCGGTGATTGTGTTAAAAAAGTCACGTGCATCCAAACTTGTGAATGTTGATATAAATTATATAGTAGCAAGCAAATAAGTGTGTATAAAAATTTAGTGTTTTTTAAATAAAATTTTATTATTTATTTAAAAAGTTATATCAACATTTAAGATTTTAAAAGATATTTTAATTAAAATTTTTTTAGTAACAAATAATTTTCTCTCTTTAAATTTAGAGATTTACTTTCTCCCTCTTCAATTTATATTTTATTATTTTTATTTAAAAAAAGAGAAGTGTTTAATTGACTTTTCTTTTAAAAAAAGTTATTTAATTAAAATAATATTAATTTATTTATATTTAAAATTTTTTTAAGAGAATAATATTTTTTTATTCTTTTATTTGCTATATAGGTAAGTAAATAAATATTTAAAGAGTAAAATTTATAAAAGATTTTGGAAATACACTAACTGTCGTCATTAATTCTAATTTTTATTTACATAAACAATATCTCTTTGCATGTTCCCAAAAAATAAAATATTATTATTGTTGTTGTTGTTACTATTATTATTATGCCGACAACTACTATTACTATTATTATTAGTACTACAATCAGCCATCATATGTAAAATGTTTATGAGCTAATTCTAATAATTGGGTTATAATAAGCTTTCATGACATTCCTCCCTGCTATTGATAAAGCTAGAAATTATTACTTTTCCATGCTAACATCTTCAACTTAATTTTCAATGAACTCTTTGTCAGTGATGAGCATACTAATTGAATCATGAATATTCAACAAATTTTCAATAACATTATAATCAAGCACAATATCTTCATCAATTGGCACAAAATCTTCTTCCATTGATGTAGTACAAACATAGCTATTGTAGGAGCATAAGTTTAAATTCTTTTCTCTAGTTTGAGATAGGATTTGCTTTATATTTTCTTGTTTATGTAATATTTCTTTTTTTTTTTCAATAAAGAATCATAAGTTTATTGTTAATCTAAAGAGCTACATATAATGTAATTTTAATGATAACAAATATGTGTTTTAATTAATTTAATAAATATTGTATTTCACATTTTCATTAACTCTTAGAGGATATTATTTATGTAAATGAATCAAGTGAAATTAAGTTTAAGATATTCATTGGATAATGACTCATTAAAAATCAAAGTTCAAAGGCTTAACGGACTCATTATTGTAATAATTCTTATAAAGTCAGTATGATTTAATGTATATGATGTTGCATTTTAGAAGCTCAAGATATTATTTAATAAATCATTATTTTTCATAAATTTAAGGTTTTACGATTATAAGCCAAGTATTTTATGTAGATTAATTGATTCTCAAAATATAGATTAAAATAAAAAATTTTTGCAATCTTTAGTTTTAATAAGTATTATTTTATTT
Source organism: Aegle marmelos (assembly GCA_030449875.1). Lineage (NCBI taxonomy): Eukaryota > Viridiplantae > Streptophyta > Magnoliopsida > Sapindales > Rutaceae > Aegle > Aegle marmelos. Next base: position 18,968,730 of record JASUUL010000143.1, read on the forward strand.
ATGAATTCAGATTTATTTACAAAACCAAAAATATTTTTGGCCATATGATAATTTTAGAGAGTTATGAGAATAACAAGTATTATTTAGAAACTTTAAAATTAGGCTTGTTTGTAATGTTTTATGACATACTGGGCTTTAGAAAAATTATAAAAAGTTTTTTAAAAAATTATAATTTTGGTAAACAATGGTATTGTAGCATTTTCAAACTATTTCGAAATTAGATTTATTTGTAAAGTGTTATGACTTTTTGGGTTATAATATAATTATAAAAAATTTTAAGTAAAATTATAATTTTAGGAATAGTATTAATATAGTAAATTCAAATTTAACGATAACTTCACTGTAGAAAATAGGTAGCCGATGAAATTAAGCAACTAGTCGTTTAGTTGCTGGAATTTTGACTATAACAGCTACCTTTTGTGTCAAAATTATATAAACTCAAATCAAACTTATTTGTAAGAACTTTAATAAGTATAAATAAGTTTATATATCATATTTTGAGTTTTAAATTTATAAATCATCATAAATTAAATCTTCATTCAGCTATCATTTGTATATTCACTCAATAAAGAGAGTTTTTGTGTAATTTTTATTTTTTCACCAAATTTGTGAGTGTGTAACTGTGAGAAGGACTCGAGTGAATAGATTAGAGGATAATCGCTTAGTGTAAAAATTCATTGATACCTTATAGCAAATTGTGAAGAATTTGAAGTCTTGAGAGATTTGGTTAGTGAAATTTTCGAGTTGGTTTGGCTTGGAGGTGTGAATGTAGGCGGACATTGTTGAATCAAGTAAAAATTATAGTGTTTGCTTTCTCTTCCCTTACTCTTTTAATATTGTGGTTTCTTAAATTTATTATATTTGATTTCATCAAGATAATAGATAGAATTGTTGAGTAGTTTGTTTTGATTAAAGTTTTAAAAACCCAATTCACCCCTTCTTGGGTTGTATAACTAGCATTTCATTTATTAAGTATATGATAAATATAATTTGTATAAATAGACTTGTTATACTTATTTTTACACAAGTTTTCATCAATAAATGTTCATTATTTTCTTATTGAGATATTTTCTCCTTTATGTGAGAATACATTGAATATATTAAAAACAAAATATAGTATCGATTCTGTATTGTGTCAAGTGGTATTCGGAGCCTTTTAGGAACATATACAAATCCTTTCACCATAATCCATTAATTCCATCATGTGAAAAAAAAAAACTAAGCCAACTTACAGGCACTGTGCGTTCCTGCTATCACTACCGTTCTTCTTGTTGCTCATAAAGTTTTATCACTATTAAAACATCTACATGTTGCTGACCATACCCTAGCCATTAACACCACCAATCTGCCACTGTAGCCACTGAAAACATAAAAAAACAGTTGCAAACTACCACATAAAATGCCACTCAAATTACTACCCTCAATCGTGGTTCACCAGCCACTGCCATTACAAATCCAATCAGTATCATTAGCTCTTTCTTTTTAACCGATTCTGGCTGTTGTTGTGTAAATTTTATTGAACTCGCAAGTACACGAATCTATTGTAGAATAGATTAATGGTGACGAGTGTCGATCCCACGAGGAGGTTGATTTTAATTATGTGCAGAATTAATTTCTTTTAATGAGAACAATTAAATTATGGTAACTCTATCCTAAATTGTGAATTAAAATGGCGGAAATAATTAAGAATGAAACTGCTATAATAAAGCACTTGGGTATCCAGATCTGCATCAACATGCTCCATGGGTTAAATATTCCATATTAATACCAATTAAATTATAAGGAGGGATTCCACACCTCATGAACCACTCTCCAATAAGTATAGTGCCAAGGGCTTATCTTGCCAAATAATAATAACCTTGTACTAGGGTGCCGGTTTAACCAAGGCTGTATCTAGACAAGACTATTATTATTTGTTGACGAAAAGTCAAAACAACCACAAATATTAGAGGGGAAGAGAAAATAAATTTACCAACTTAAGCCCATGGGACATGTTGAGACTTCACCTTCAACCCAAGTTCTAAAAGAAATTAGCTACTCATATTTTAACTAAAGATAAAAAAGAAAATTTTATTAAAATATAAAGAAATTACAAGAAGGAGAAGGAATTTCAGAAATCTAAGGTTAAAAATAAATTTAAGGGTATCAAATTAGGGGGGAAAGCCCCTTTTTTATAGATATATTGAGTGAATTGTGACCATCGGATTAAAAACAATTCGGACACTCAGGATTAAGCCACGTTATCAGTCAACAGTCAACAGTCAACAGTCAACAGTCAACATTTGAACAGTAATGCCGCATGAATAGTAAATAATCTCATGTACGTGCATGTACTATACACACGATTTTTGCTCCACTGAGATGCTGCCACGTCATCGATTCACAGTACATAAGAAATTTAGCCCAATAAGATTGTGACACATCATCAATCAATGCCACGTCATCGATCAATGCCACGTAAGCAGTCAATGCTATATAATTCGTCCAATCAAATATTGCCACGTCATAGGTAGTTGCCACATCATCGGTCCATATATACGAACAATGTCGTGAACAGTACCATAAACAGTACCGTACGTATGAATAGTATCGTACATATAAACAGTACGTATATGTGAACAGTGACTTTTGCCTTTAATGCTCTTCTTAAGGTTTTCGACTGTCTTGAGTCCAAATATGATGTCCTTTTTGCTGTATGATCACTCGTTCATTGTGAAACGATTATGATGCCCCTAAAATACATAATTATAATAAAACACATATAATTAAATAACAAAATATTTAAATAAATAAAAGTAGCAATATTAGTGACACTGAAAGTATAAAATGATGATTTTCTCTTTTATAAATATACACTTTCTAACACTCAACAGCTGCCAGCCCTCACCCTGTTCATGAGCAAAAAAAATCTCTAATCACCACTTCAATTCAATATTTTGGTTAAACCATAATAATTTGAGTTAAAACGCCATCACCATCACACTCATCGACCTTAAATATTTTAGGTCCACCTCTCTTTGTCGAATTTTTCCAATTATCATCACAAGCAACACAATCTTTCAATTAATTGTAATTTTACTCATACTTTTTTAATTATATTATTTCTCTTTAATTTTTTTGTTCTTACAAAAATCCCAAAAAACCTAAAAAAAAAGAAAATTGAAAAAAATAGTATAATAAGATATAGATAAGATGATGATTACCTTTTCTATTATGATGAATTTACTAATCTTAAGGATATTTTTAGTTGGATTTTTAAAATCAAAGATACTCTTAAAATATTGTAAAGAATAAACATATGGTGTGCGTGTAAACAAAATTAATGGGACATACATCACAATGGTTGATAAATATAAACTTACAAACAACACAAATTTGACATAGAAGAGACAAAATTCAAACTTGGCATAGCATGAAAAGAAAGATAAAAGCTTATTTTTTTCCTCTTGGATATTTTTAGACGATCAGTCATAAATTTGATAAGTGTTAACAATGTACGAATTTCATTCATGAATCTCACTTTAAAATAATCATTGTTGTTTGAATATTTCTAAAGATAATGAAGATACAATCTTAAGATTTGTTAAAAAATTATGTGCTAATATTGAAGAATGAGTTTTGTTAAAAATTATCACTACTTATGAATATTAGAATGTCATTAAAATTGCTTTAGAAGTTCAATTTTAAATCAATAAGGAGAAAACAAGCAATGAAAATATTGGAACGAGTGCAAGAGCATTGAGAGAGCCAAAGAAGAACAGATCTAATTTATTCCAAAACTACAACATGAGAGTTCATTATCGAAACAAGGTTCTATCATGGACTTCTCCTCAATGAAAAATTCTAAGGTTGAAAAGCAACTTTCTTATTCTAATAAAGATCACAACTCACAAATGGAAGAAAATATTGTGCTTGAAGATTCAAAAGTTACTAAAGATATGTTAACTAATCATGATTCAACTAGAAACTCCTCAATGATAGAGAGTCTATCCAAGATTTTAAAGTTGAAGATGTAAATATAGAAGAACAAGTTCTATTAATCTCATAATTGGTAGAGAAGAATGTCATAAAAGTTATTTTTTAAGGGATTTCAAATAAATGCAATGTTTCCATTAAATAGATACATTTTATTCTTGATTTGAGTTTATATTTGATGATATAGTTAAAATTATGCAACAAGCTCAAGGTAAAGAGATAACAATTATTCTTGAAGATGATGAAGTTGAAATGGTTTTACCAATTATTTGTGAAGCTAAGTAAATTGATCTTGAATACCTTAAAATAATTGACATGGTTATGCCCATACCTTAAAGATTGAAGAACACTTAGTCTACAAGAAGAAATTGAACAAAAAGTACATTGAGCGAAGCAAAGATAAAGTTAAAAAAGAACTTCTAATGGGTTGTTCTTATAAGTTTGCATCTTAAAAAAAAAAGGCATACTCAAAAGTAATAGGGAATTAATGTTTTGGTACTTTCAAATTTCAAGAAAACTTTATGTAATTTTTATTATAAGATCAGTTAATTCTTTACTACAAGTTTCATCCTCTAGATTGTCTATTTTTACAACAGACTAAAGAATTAGTCTTTTATAAGAAAGAGACTAGTGTAGGACAAACATAGTCATAGTAGGAGCATAACTTTAAATTCCTTTTTCTAGTTTGATTAAGATTTGCTTTATGCTTTCTTATTTAATTCATATTTCTTTTTTTTTATAAGAAATCATAAGTCTATTAGAAACAAAATAAATCTAACTAGTATGAATAGGCCTATTATGCTAATTTTTTTATATAAGTTTTTCATCAATAATATTAAGAATTTTTTCAATTGAGACATTTTCTCCTTTATAAGAATCCTCTTTCTTGAGTTTTCAAAAGCATATGGTGGAAGAAATCATGGTGTCGCTTCTATACTACATCATGTATCACCTTTTGAATTGTAGCACTCTTTAACTTTTTCCTTCAAGTATGAAAAATAACTTTGTTAATAGCATACATATGAATAGTTATAATAATAATACTTTGTATATATATCTTATACCAATGCTTTAGAAGTTGTTTCATTAACAAGTTGACCATTCTTTTTAAGATGGCCTCTAATCCATCATAAACTCTAGTGATTTTGAATAGGTTGAAGCTCTTCTTTTTTTGTTTTGTAGTCAAGAAATCTATGTAATTTAAAGTAGATTAGATAAGTGTCAAAATATATATTTAAATTAAATGAATTCATACCATGATATGCTGTTTCCTAGTATAACCTATTGGCCCATTGAATGTACCATTCCTTGATTATTTCTCATTTCTCTAATTTTTTTACTTATTGCCTATTAATCAAACATTAAAATGTATAATTTTTATAGACATAAAACTTAACTTGAATACCATTAATCAATGTAATAGACTAACTTACTTTAAATTCTAGAGACAATCATTGCTTGATAAAGTTAACCCAATCTTTTTTTAAAGTTATATTTTTTAGCCTAATAAGGCAACTACACGTGCTCTATCATGTTTTTTGGTGGCTTCTTCGACCTTAATTGTTAGCACTGATTTGTATTGTCTCTAATAGTCACCAATCATTCTTAATGCCAAGCGTTTATAATACTCATTTACAATGAATTTTTCTTATAAAAATTATAAGAAAAATGCAAACCAGTGGTTAATAAAATAAATCTCAAGATAAATATGTATTTTATAATAAAGATAATTGTTACATAATTCCATATTCCTACACTAATGACTAAAGATCATCTTTTAGCTCACTGTCAACCAAAAGCTAATTTTCAATGCAAACAAACGCACGTTCTCATATTTAGCTGTAATAAAATATGCATATTAGTAAGAATTTATATTTATTGACTAGCAATATTCATTAGATCAATGCTCAATGGTGGAGATCGATCTTGAATCATTCCAAGTTTGGTTGGACCTCTTTTCTTTTTAGTGCATTTGTTATCAGATTGAGATGTGTGTGCATTTTTTCTATTGATAGTTGCTAGTAGTTCATTCTCCACTTGATTGGTTGCATTTTCCCCAAATTTATTTTGACTTCTTTTCTCAGGTTGCCTAAAAGACTTTATACTACATAGCATAATTAATGTAGGAAAAATAGAAAAAATGAGTAGATAATGATAAAAAGGTATAATCAAACAAGTTAAACTAAAAATAAAAATTACTTACTTCAATGTTGTCCATCTCTTTACTCTTTGCACAATTGTTAAATGCTAAACAATATATATATATATTATGACAACAAATTTATGCCAATGACAAAGTTAGAGTTTCTTTAGAAATAAACAAAAAAAATCATGGATTTTATGGAATCAACTAATATATTTATGAATCCCAATAACAAAGTTAGAGTATCTTTAGAAATAAGCACAAAAAAAATCATGGATTTGTTGGCATCAGCTAACATATTCATAAAACAAATATTTATAATAATAGACTATAATTCAAGAACACATAAATAATTAATATGTTAAACTAGTCATTAAATACTATGTCGTCAACTACTTTCAATGTGAGAGGTTCATGCTTATTATCATTTTCAGTTTCATGCCCACTCATGCCAATTGATAAGCATATACAATCACTCTCACTAGCCAATTGTTGTGCAAATTTTAATGAACTCGCAAGCGCACGAATCTATTGTAGAATAGATTAATGGTGACGAGTGTCGATCCCACGAGGAGGTTGATTTTAATTATATGCCGAATTAATTTTCTTTTTAATGGGAACAATTAAATTATGATAATTTTGTCCTAAATTATGAATTAAAATAGCGGGAATAATTAAGAATGAAACTTATTATAATAAAGCACTTGGGTATCCGGATCCGCATCAACATGCTCCATGGGCTAAATATTCCATATTAATACCAATTAAATCATAAGGGGGGATTCCACACCTCATGAACCACTCTCCAATAAGTATGGTGCCAAGGGCTTATCGTGCCAAATAATAATAACCTTGTACTAGGGTGCCGGTTTAACAGAACAGAATTAGACAAGACTATTATTATTTTCGATTTAAAAAAAGTCAAAACAACCACAAATATTAGAGGGGAAGAGAAAGTAAATTTACCAAATTAAGCCCATGGAACATGTTGAGACTTCACCTTCAACCCAAGCTCAAAAAGAAATTAGCTACTCATATTTTAACTAGGGATAAAAAGGGAATTTTATTAAAATACAAAGAAACTACAAGAAAGAGAAGGAATTTCAGAAATCTAAGCTTAGAAATGAATTCAGGGGTGCCAAATTAGGGGGGGAGAGCTCCCTTTTTATAGATACATTGAGTGAATCGTGACCATCGGATTAAAAACAATTCGGATGCTCAGGATTGCGCCACGTCATCAGTCAACAGTCAACAGTCAACAGTCAACAGTCAACATTTGTACAGTAATTTATTTTAATTTATTCGTAGAATTAATTAATAGAATTAGTTTTTTTTAAGTAATTTTTTTTTGCTTTCCTTAAAATTATAAAAAATTAAAAAATTAAAAAAAATTAAAAAAAAAGTGAATCTGTAATTTAATTTTGGTAATTTAAATTTCTTTAAATTTCAATAATTTAATTTCTGAGTTATTTTTCTTTGTAATTTTTATTTATTCTGTTAATTTATTATTCCATAGAATTAAATTTTTTTTAAGTAATTTTTTTTTTCTGTAATTTAATTTTGTTTCTTTTTCTCTTCTTTATATTCCTGTAATTTAATTTTTTATTTTTCATTGTAATTTATCTTTTTATTTTATTTTTTTTAGTTAATCTATTTCTTGTATTTTCTTTTTAGCACTTGAGTGTATGTTTATAGTACGGTTATAACAACATCACAAGGTTAGTATCGTAATTTTTCTCTCCTCTTTATTTTTATTTGTTTTATCTTCATTTATTTTATTCTTTGCATGCATGGTCGAAGGTCATTATCACGTAATCTTGAACCTTTAGACCTTGATTTGGAAAAAACACTTCGCACACAAAAACAAACTATTTTTCAAAAGAAACTTGAAATGGAATTGCAAAATCAGCAAGCAGAACCACAAGAGAGGCCATTTAAGGATTATTTTAGTCCTTTAGCTAATTTGAGCACATCATGCATAAGGTACCCAAATGTAGCTGCTAGGAGTTTTGAATTAAAACATAGTGTGCTAAACTGTCTCCCCACATTCTATGGCCTAGAAAATGAGGACCCATATAATCATCTGAATGATTTTCATGCTATTTGTCAAACTTTTAAATACGAGAATTTTTCAGATGATGATGTTAAACTTAGATTATTCCCATTTTCATTAAAAGATAGAGCTCGTTCATGGTTTAATACAATGCCTGCTAATAGCATTACATCATGGGAACAAATGGTAACCAAATTTTTAAATAAATATTTCCCAGTTCATAAAACCAATGCTATTCGCAGGGAAATTTCAGAGTTTACTCAAAGAGACGACGAGCAATTTTTCGAAGCATGGGAGAGATTTAATGGGCTACTCTTGAAGTGTCCACATCATGGGTACGAGAAATGGCACCAATGCCAATATTTTTTGGAGGGATTATTGCCACATATGCAAGAATGGCTAATGGCAACCAGTGGAGGAGAGTTAATGTCCAAAAGCGCATCAGAGATTTGGGAATTCTTCCAACGGCAATCGGATAATTCTCAACAACGGAGTCGATCACTCAGAAATACCAGGAGAATTAAGGGAGTGAATGAGGTTAATATTGACGAGTCAAGCTCAGGAATTAAAGAAGTCAAAGAGATGGTTGAAGGCCTTGCTCGACAAATAGCATCTTTGACAACCGCTAAATCAACAGAGCCGCATGACCATGACTCATATTCAGATCAAGCCAATGCCATAGGTATCATGAGAAAACCATCAAACTACAACCCTTACTCCAACACATATAACCCTGGATGGAGAGATCACCCCAATTTTTCATGGTCTCAAGGATTCCAACAAAATGGACCATCAGTTCCACCTCCACCAATGCAACCAGTTCCTCAAATGTCTCAAGCCTCTCAACCACCATTTAGACCATACAATCAGAACCCAAACCATTCTCAACCTAAACCATGGGAGGAGACATCCCAAAATTTCAGAAATCTTACTAACTCCAAGATCGAGCAGCAGAACCGCACCATTGATGAATTACGAAATGAGATGAGAGCAAGCTTCAACTCACAGGCCCAATCAATTTCTAACCTTGAGAAAATGGTGGGACAACTTGCCTCTTCAGTTCAAACTTTGGCCATGACCGTTGAAAAAGGCAAATTCCCAAGTCAACCAGTGCCCAATCCTAAAGCAGTGAATGAAGCAAGTTCTAGTTCACCACAGCAGCATGGGGAGGTCAAAGCAGTGATGACCTTGCGAAAAGGAAAAGAAGTCGACAACAAAGTGGAGATGCCAAAATCAACTCAGATTGTACCTGTGAACTCGAAGGAATCATCATCAGAGGAGAAAGAGGAAACCAACTCACAAGAATATGTTCCTAAAGCTCCATTTCCTCAGAGGTTAGCTAAAGGGAAGAAAGGAAAATCCACAAGTGAGATTCTTGAAATCTTCAAACAGGTAAGTGTTAACATCCCTTTACTTGAAGCTATAAAACAAGTGCCATCATATGCCAAGTTTCTTAAAGACCTTTGTACTAAAAAGAGAAACATTCATGTTCAGAAAAAGGCCTTTCTAACAGAAAATATTAGTTCTATACTCCAACATAAAATGCCTCTAAAATGCAAAGATCCAGGCTCCCCCACTATCTCATGTAGTATAGGGAACCACACAATTGAGAATGCTTTGTTGGATTTAGGAGCTAGTGTAAATCTGTTGCCTTACTCTGTATTTGTGAAACTTAGACTGGGCGAATTACACCCAACTCCAGTGGTGTTACAGCTTGCAGATCGATCTATGAAAATACCACGTGGTATTGTGGAGGACGTGCTTATCCAGGTAGATAAGTTTTATTTTCCTGTTGATTTCATTGTAATTGACACTCAACCAGTGCAAGATTCAAGGAAGCATATCCCCATTATCTTGGGTCGTCCATTTTTGGCAACTGCCGATGCTCACATTCAATGCAGGACTGGAAATATGCAGTTGTCATTTGGCAATATGACCATGGAACTAAATATTTTTAACATTGCCAAACAACCTTACAGTACTGATGATGAAATTGTAGATGTGGATTTAATTGATGAATTGGTTTATCATACATCTCCTTTAAACCTTAGTGATGACCCTTTACTGACATGTTTAACTCACTTTGGTTTGGATTTTAATATTGACAGATCAATTGATGAGGTTAATGCCTTATTGGATTCATCGCCATGCATGGACATTGATAAGTGGAAGACAAGGATAGAACAATTGGCACCATTAAAAGAAAATCTCATTCCATCATCAGAATCACCACTAGAAATTGAGCTCAAACCTTCACCCGACCCCTGAATTCATTTCTAAGCTTAGATTTCTGAAATTCCTTCTCTTTCTTGTAGTTTCTTTGTATTTTAATAAAATTCCCTTTTTATCCCTAGTTAAAATATGAGTAGTTAATTTCTTTTTGAGCTTGGGTTGAAGGTGAAGTCTCAACATGTTCCATGGGCTTAATTTGGTAAATTTACTTTCTCTTCCCCTCTAATATTTGTGGTTGTTTTGACTTTTCGTCGACAAATAATAATAGTCTTGTCTAGTTACAGCCCTGGTTAAACCGGCACCCTAGTACAAGATTATTATTATTTGGCACGATAAGCCCTTGGCACCATACTTATTAGAGAGTGGTTCATGAGGTGTGGAATCCCCCCTTATGATAAAATACAAAGAAACTACAAGAAGGAGAAGGAATTTCAGAAATCTAAGCTTATAAATGAATTCAGAGGTGCCAAATTAGGGGGGGAGAGCCCCCTTTTTATAGATACATTGAGTGAATCGTGACCATCGGATTAAAAACAATTCGGATGCTCAGGATTGCGCCACGTCATCGATCAGCGATCAGCGATCAATCAAAGTCAACAATCAACATTTTGTAAAGAAAGCGCGAATAGTAAATAATCCCATGTAAGCGCATGTATCTGTACACCCGATTTCTACTCCAATGAGATTCGCCACGTCATCGATCTACGAGACATAAGAAATTTAGTCCAATAAGATCATGACACATCATCGGTCAACGCCACGTCATCGGTCAATGCCACATAAGCAGTCAATCCACATAATTCGTCCAATCAGATACTGCCACGTCGTAGGTAGTTGCCACATCATTGGTCCGTATACATGAACAGTGTCGTGAAACGATCGTGAATGTGAAGCGATGCACGTATGTGCGTATGACGATCAAAGGTGTGAAGCGAGAACTTTTTCCTTTAATGCTCTTCTTAAGGTTTTCGACCGTCCTGAGTCCAAATATGACGTCCGTTTTGCTGTCTGATCACTCGTTTATTGTGAAATGATTATGATACCCCTAAAATACATAAAATAAACAATTATAATAAAACACATATAATTAAATAACAAAATACTTAAATAAATAAAAGTAGCAATGTTAGTGAGATTTAAAGTGTAAAATGATGATTTTCTCCTTTATAAATATACACTTTCTAACACTCAACACAAGGGGGGATTCCACACCTCATGAACCACTCTCCAATAAGTATGGTGCCAAGGGCTTATCGTGCCAAATAATAATAACCTTGTCTTTAGTGTGGGTTTAGGTTTAGTCAGAACTAGACAAGACTATTATTATTTGTCGACTAAAAGTCAAAACAACCACAAATATTAGGGGAAAGAAAGTAAATTTACCAAATTAAGCCCATGGAACATGTTGAGACTTCACCTTCAACCCAAGCTCAAAAAGAAATTAGCTACTCATATTTTAACTAGGGATAAAAAGGGAATTTTATTAAAATACAAAGAAACTACAAGAAGGAGAAGGAATTTCAGAAATCTAAGCTTAGAAATGAATTAGGGGGGTGCCAAATTAGGGGAGAGCCCCTTTTTATAGATACATTGAGTGAATCGTGACCATCGGATTAAAAACAATTCGGATGCTCGAGGATTGCGCTCATCGTCATCGATCAACGATCACAAGCAATCAACGATCAACATTCAACATTTACGAAGAACGCCGCCTGAATAGTAAATAATCCCATGTAAGCGCATATCATTGTACACCCGATTTCTACTCCAATGAGATCTTTGCCACATCATCGATCTACGAGACATAAGAAATTTAGTCCAATAAGATCATGACACATCATCGGTCAACGCCACGTCATCGGTCAATGCCACATAAGCAAAGCGGTCAATCCACATAATTCGTCCAATCGATCATCGCCATGTCGTAGGTAGTTGCCACATCATCGGTCCGTATACATGAACGATTGTCGTGAATAAAGATCGTGAAAGCGATCAAAATGCGTATGAACGATCTGTAGGTGTGAGCGATAGAACTTTTCCTTTAATGCTCTTCTTAAGGTTTTCGACCGTCCTGAGTCCAAATATGACGTCCGTTTTGCTGTCTGATCACTCGTTTATTGTGAAACGATTATGATACCCCTAAAATACATAAAATACACAATTATAATAAAACACATATAATTAAATAACAAAATACTTAAATAAATAAAAGTAGCAATGTTAGTGAGATTTAAAGTGTAAAATGATGATTTTCTCCTTTATAAATATACACTTTCTAACACTCAACACACCCCCCAACCAGCTTATTGCTAGTCCCTAGCAAATAAAGCGAAGATAAAATTCAAAACTCTTTTTTTTTTTTTTTTTTTTAAACACACGTGTTTATTCAATCAGATTAATGATAACAATCAAATAAAAGTTTAAGCATTATCTCTAGTCTAAAGGAATATCACACCCACATCAACCATCCATATGTATCAGTCCAGCAGATTTTGTTGTAGTAATAGTAATCAAGCTACTTTCAAGAAAGACATATCCAACCCCAAAATCTCACCGGTTGTAGTGACACTCTCACAAAGAAATTAATCCCAATAAAATTTTTGTCACTACAATGAATGGTAAATTGAGAGAAAATAATAAAGAAATATCACACACTCTCACCAAGATGAAAAATATGCCCATAGCTTAGAAATAGTACGATCTCAAATAAAGTATTAGTCAACCCAATGTATTCATCATTTTTTTTTTTTGATTTATGCATCACTACATCTTAATTACCCATATAACTAGCTTTTATGTTAGACTATAGTTCCCTAAAATCAGGAAGGACTTTTATTAGGACGTAACATAGGCTAGGGACATGGTTAACAAAGAAAGGAAAATAGGGAAACAAAATATATATGTTTGAGAAAAAATTAAAGAACTTTTTACAGGATACATTTTGCTTATTTATTAATTTTTTACATTTTTTTTTTTTTTTGTTTTTTTTTTTTTTTATATGGCACAACTTTACTGAACAAAATAATTATTTATTTATTTTTTTCTCAAACATGAATAGGTGGATGGAACTTATATGATATCGGGTAATACTCCAAATTGGAGTGGGTTAGGATGATAAGTTAATAAAGAAAAGGATTTTTTTTTTTTAAATAAAAGGCTCAAAAGGGGTAACTATGGATATTAAATAATAGGGATGGCTAGAAAGGCTCAAACGGGTCAAAAATGGCCTTCCATCATCTTTTAGGACTCTAAATAATCTTCCATATCTACTAATTAAGTGGACATTTAGATGCAGTAACACACACTTTTTTTTTTTTTTTTAGAGGGTTGACTCAAAGAAAATCTAGAGATCATGTATGAAATAATAAATCGCTAAGCTAAGCTACATGAAGAATGGGCAAAAAGGGTTACTCTCCAAGAAAAATTAATAGGCTCAAAAACTCACTTGGAATTTATTATGACATGTGCATTCTTTCAAGCAACTCATATTTGTCTCCAACATCAACATGTAGAATAGTAAACATGGTGTAACATTACTCAAGACCAAAGATAATACAAATACTAAAATTCAAAAGTCATCATATCATCCAATATCAAGAACTCACAAATTTTTTTTTTTTAAAAAAATAGAATTATTTCCCCCCAACCTATTCTAAACATAAAAAGAAAACATACATGCAGAAAAATTAAAGAAAAAATGAATTTTTTTTTATTTTTTTTTGTTTTTAATTTTTTTGTTTTTTTTTTTTTTTTACAAAAGGAGATGCGTTTCTAGAGTTACTACACTCCATATTCAGCCATCTTCGACTTTAAAAACTTGAAAATATATATTTATAAAGGAGAAATTATCAGTTATTCCCTCCCCCCAACCAGAACGAAACATTGTCCTCAATGTTTTAAAGGAAAAAAGTAGAGATTAGAAGATATCACCTGGGCATTGCAATACAGAAGAGAATATTAACAAGTAGTTGCGACTGTGGCTCACATCTTCCTCTGGTTTTACGTCCAGAAACGGCTTGAACGCCCTCTATGGGTCGAGGATAGGCTTCCCATCCAGTTTTCTTACAAACTGGCAAACAGGGTCTTTTATAGTCAGATTCCCGAGACTATAGTTTGCACATTCTTTCTGGAATAATGGCCATAACTGGAGTATTGCATGTTGGACATATCCACTGGGATGCGTTTCAAGAGACAAAAGGATATCATCCAATGACTCCTTATTCAAGCCATCCTTAATGAATTGAATCTTATCTTCTCTGTTATCAGACACCATTCCTAAAGAACATGATTTTTTTTTTTTTGCATATTATTCTGGCACATTTATTCAAAAAAAAATTAATAATAATAGGTAAACTTACAAAAACATAATTAAAAAAAAATTTAAATCACCAAAAAGAAACAGAAAAGAAAAAAATTCAGGTCACTTCAATGTTTTGTCTTTGTTTTCTCCACATGGTTGGTATTCGTGATATGACTTTACTTTTCTGACCATTAACTTTAAAAATTATATTGTTCCTTGGATTCTTAAATTTAATGGCTCCATGTGAAAAAACAGTATGATCAGTAGATGGACCAGACCATCGAGAACGTAACTTACTTGGAGAAACGTGCCATTGAGAATTGAAAGAAAATACTTTCTGACCTGGTGTGAAAGATTTTCCAATGCTTCGCTTGTCACGGAGGATTTTCATTCGCTTTCTGTAGTCCTTAGCATTTTTGTTGTTACGAATCTCCTCTGGTTTTGCCAGTTGTATCCTCCTTTTTGAACCAAAAATGGGGTCAATGATGTCTGTGTTCTTTTGTTTGTACTTAGGAGAGGATGGGATGATTTCTGACAATATTTCTTCTTCCTCCAAGAATGTAGAATTCAAAGGGTCGGGTGAAGGTTTGAGCTCAATTTCTAGTGGTGATTCTGATGATGGAATGAGATTTTCTTTTAATGGTGCCAATTGTTCTATCCTTGTCTTCCACTTATCAATGTCCATGCATGGCGATGAATCCAATAAGGCATTAACCTCATCAATTGATCTGTTAATATTAAAATCCAAACCAAAGTGAGTTAAACATGTCAGTAAAGGGTCATCACTATGGTTTAAAGGAAATGTGTGATCAATTAATTCATCAATTAAATCAACATCTACAATTTCATCATCAGTACTGTGAGGTTGTTTGGCAATGTTAAAAATTTAATTTTATTGTGTGATTTCTTTAATTTTCTGTACTTTAATTTTTGCTTTACTTTTCTTTGTAATTTGTTTTGTTTATCTTGTAATTTATTTTAATTTATTCGTAGAATTAATTCATAAAATTAGTTTTTTTTAAGTAATTTTTTTTGCTTTCCTTAAAAATTATAAAAAAATTAAAAAAATTACAAAATTAAAAAAAAAAGTGAATCTGTAATTTAATTCTGGTAATTTAAATTTCTTTAAATTTCAATAATTTAATTTCTGAGTTATTTTTCCTTGTAATTTTTATTTATTCTGTTAATTTATTATTCCATAGAATGAAATTTTTTTTGAAGTAATTTTTTTTCTGTAATTTAATTTTGTTTCTTTTTCTCTTCTTTATATTTCTGTAATTTAATTTTTTATTTTTCATTGTAATTTATCTTTTTATTTTATTTTTTTTAGTTAATCTATTTCTGGTATTTTCTTTTTAGCACTTGAGTGTATATTCATTGTAAGGTTGTAACAACTTCACAAGGTTAGTATTGTAATTTCTCTCTCCTCTTTATTTTTGTTTGTTTTATTTTCATTAATTTTCATTTATTTTATTATTTGCATGCATGGTCGAAGGTCATTATCACCTAATCTTGAACCTTTAGACCTTGATTTGGAAAAAACACTTCGCACTCACAAACACACTGTTTTTCAAAAGAAATTTGAAATGGATTTGCAACATCAGCAACCAGAACCACAAGAGAGGCCATTTAAGGATTATTTTAGTCCTTTAGCTAATTTGAGCACATCATGCATAAGGTACCCAAATGTAGCTGCTAGGAGTTTTGAATTAAAACCTAGTGTGCTAAACTGTCTCCCCACATTCTATGGCTTAGAAAATGAGGACCCATATAATCATCTGAATGATTTTCATGCTATTTGTCAAACTTTTAAATATGAGAATTTTTCAGATGATGATGTTAAACTTAGATTATTCCCATTTTCATTAAAAGATAGAGCTCGTTCATGGTTTAATACAATGCCTGCTAATAGCATTACATCATGGGAACAAATGGTAACTAAATTTTTAAATAAATATTTTCCAGTTCATAAAACCAATGCTATTCGCAGGGAAATTTCAGAGTTTACTCAAAGAGACGACGAGCAGTTTTTCGAAGCATGGGAGCGATTTAATGGGCTACTCTTGAAGTGTCCACATCATGGGTATGAGAAATGGCACCAATGCCAATACTTCTTGGAGGGATTATTGCCACATATGCAAGAATGGCTAATGGCAACCAGTGGAGGAGAGTTAATGTCCAAAAGCGCATCAGAGATTTGGGAATTTTTCCAACGGCAATCGGATAATTCTCAACAACGGAGTCGATCACTCAGAAATACCAGAAGAATTAAGGGAGTGAATGAGGTTAATATTGGTGAGTCAAGCTCAGGAATTAAAGAAGTCAAAGAGATGGTTGAAGGCCTTGCTCGACAAATAACATCTTTGACTACTGCTAAATCAACAGAGCCACATGACCATGACTCATATTCAGATCAAGCCAATGCCATAGGTATCATGAGAAAACCACCAAACTACAACCCTTACTCCAACACATATAACCCTGGATGGAGAGACCACCCCAATTTTTCATGGTCTCAAGGATTTCAACAAAACGGACCATCAGTTCCACCTCCACCAATGCAACTAGTTCCTCAAATGTCTCAAGCCTCTCAACCACCATTTAGACCATACAATCAGAACCCAAACCATTCTCAACCTAAACCATGGGAGGAGACATCCCAAAATTTCAGAAATCTTACTAACTCCAAGATCGAGCAGCAGAACCGCACCATTGATGAATTACGAAATGAGATGAGAGCAGGCTTCAACTCACAAGCCCAATCAATTTCTAATCTTGAGAAAATGGTAGGCCAACTTTCCTCTTCAGTTCAAACCCTAGCAATGACTGTTGAGAAAGGCAAATTCCCAAGTCAACCAGTGCCAAACCCTAAAGGAGTGAGTGAAGTAAGTTCACCACAGCAGCATGGGGAGGTCAAAGCAGTGATGACCTTGCGAAAAGGAAAAGAAGTCGACAACAAAGTGGAGATGCCAAAATTAACTCAGATTGTACCTGTGAACACTGAGGAATCATCATCAGAGGAGAAAGAGGAAACCAACCCACGAGAATATGTTCCTAAAGCTCCATTTCCTCAAAGGTTAGCTAAAGGGAGGAAAGGAAAATCCACAGGTGAGATTCTTGAAATCTTCAAACAGGTAAGTGTTAACATCCCTTTACTTGAAGCTATAAAACAAGTGCCATCATATGCCAAGTTTCTTAAAGACCTTTGTACTAAAAAGAGAAATATTCATGTTCAGAAAAAGGCCTTTCTAACAGAAAATATTAGTTCTATACTCCAACATAAAATGCCTCTAAAACGTAAAGATCTAGGCTCCCCCACTATTTCATGTAGTATAGGGAACCACACAATTGAGAATGCTTTGTTGGATTTAGGAGCTAGTGTAAATCTGTTACCTTACTCTGTTTTTGTGAAACTTGGACTGGGCGAATTACACCCAACTCCAGTGGTGTTACAGCTTGTAGATCGATCTATGAAAATACCACGTGGTATTGTGGAGGACGTGCTTATCCAGGTAGATAAGTTTTATTTTCCTGTTGATTTCATTGTAATTGACACTCAACCAGTGCAAGATTCAAGGAAGCACATCCCCATTATCTTGGGTCGTCCATTTTTGGCAACTGCCGATGCTCACATTCAATGCAGGACTAGAAATATGCAGTTGTCATTTGGCAATATCACCATGGAACTAAATATTTTTAACATTGCCAAACAACCTTACAGTACTGATGATGAAATTGTAGATGTGGATTTAATTGATGAATTGGTTTATCATACATCTCCTTTAAACCTTAGTGATGACCCTTTACTGACATGTTTAACTCACTTTGATTTGGATTTTGATATTGATAGATCAATTGATGAGGTTAATGCCTTATTGGATTCATCGCCATGCATGGACATTGATAAGTGGAAGACAAGGATAGAACAATTGGCACCATTAAAAGAAAATCTCATTCCATCATCAGAATCACCTCTAGAAATTGAGCTCAAACCTTCACTCGACCCTTTGAATTCTACATTCTTAGAGGAAGAAGAAATATTGTCAGAAATCATCTCATCCTCTCCTAATTACAAACAAAAGAACACAGATATCATTGACCCCATTTTTGGTTCAAAAAGGAGGATACAACTGGCAAAACCAGAGGAGATTCGTAACAACAAAAATGCTAAGGACTACAGAAAGCGAATGAAAATCCTCCGTGACAAGCGAAGCATTGGAAAATCTTTCACACCAGGTCAGAAAGTATTTTCTTTCAATTCTCAATGGCACGTTTCTCCAAGTAAGTTACGTTCTCGATGGTCTGGTCCATCTACTGATCATACTGTTTTTTCACATGGAGCCATTAAATTTAAGAATCCAAGGAACAATATAATTTTTAAAGTTAATGGTCAGAAAAGTAAAGTCATATCACGAATACCAACCATGTGGAGAAAACAGCACAAAACATTGAAGTGACCTGAATTTTTTTTTCTTTTCTGTTTCTTTTTGGTGATTTAATTTTTTTTTAATTATGTTTTTGTAAGTTTACCTATTATTATTAATTTTTTTTTGAATAAATGTGCCAGAATAATATGCAAAAAAAAAAATCATGTTCTTTAGGAATGGTGTCTGATAACAGAGAAGATAAGATTCAATTCATTAAGGATGGCTTGCATAAGGAGTCATTGGATGATATCCTTTTGTCTCTTGAAACGCATCCCAGTGAATACGTCCAAAATGCAATACTCCAATTATGGCCATTATTTCAAAAAGAATGTGCAAACTATAGTCTCGGGAATCTGACTATAAAAGACCCTGTTTACCAGTTTATAAGAAAACTGGATGGGAAGCCTATCCTCGACCCATAGAGGGCG
Organism: Aegle marmelos; assembly: GCA_030449875.1. NCBI lineage: Eukaryota > Viridiplantae > Streptophyta > Magnoliopsida > Sapindales > Rutaceae > Aegle > Aegle marmelos. The sequence goes on from JASUUL010000143.1 coordinate 18,988,288, forward strand.
TTCAAGCCGTTTCTGGACGTAAAACCAGAGGAAGATGTGAGCCACAGTCGCAACTACTTATTAATATGTTCTTCTGTATTGCAATGCCCAAGTGATATCTTCTAATCTCTACTTCTTTCCTTTAAAACATTGAGGACAATGTTTCGTTCTGGTTGGGGGGAGGGAATAGCTGATAATTTCTCCTTTATAAATATATATTTTCAAGTTTTTAAAGTTGAAGATGGCTGAATATGGAGTGTAGTAACTCTAGAAACGCATCTCCTTTTGTAAAAAAAAACAAAAAAACAAAAAAAAAATTAAAAACAAAAAAAAAATTAAAAAAAAAATTCATTTTTCTTTAATTTTTCTGCATGTATGTTTTCTTTTTATGTTTAGAATAGGTTGGGGGGAAATAATTCTATTTAAAAAAAAAAAAATTTTGTGAGCTCTTGATATTGGATGATATGATGACTTTTAAATTTTAGTATTTGTATTATCTTTGGTCTTGAGTAATGTTACACCATGTTTACTATTCTACATGTTGATGTTGGAGACAAATATGAGTTGCTTGAAAGAATGCACATGTCATAATAAATTCCAAGTGAGTTTTTGAGCCTATTAATTTTTCTTGGAGAGTAGCCCTTTTTGCCCATTCTTCATGTAGCTTAGCAGTTTATTATTTCATACATGATCTCTAGATTTTCTTTGAGTCAACCCTTTAAAAAAAAAAAAAGTGTGTGTTACTGCATCTAAATATCCACTTAATTAGTAGATATGGAAGATTATTTAGAGTCCTAAAAGATGATGGAAGGCCATTTTTGACCCGTTTGAGCCTTTCTAGCCATCCCTATTATTTAATATCCATAGTTACCCCTTTTGAGCCTTTTATTTAAAAAAAAAAATCCTTTTCTTTATTAACTTATCATCCTAACCCACTCCAATTTGGAGTATTACCCGATATCATATAAGTTCCATCCACCTATTCATGTTTGAGAAAAAAATAAATAAATAATTATTTTGTTCAGTAAAGTTGTGCCATATAAAAAAAAAGAAGAAAAAAAAAGAAAAAAAAAGAGAAAAAAAAAGATGTACAAAAGTAATAAATAAGCAAAATGTATCCTGTAAAAAGTTCTTTAATTTTTTCTCAAACATATATATTTTGTTTCCCTATTTTTCTTTCTTTGTTAACCATGTCCCTAGCCTACGTTACGTCCTAATAAAAGTCTTTCCTGATTTTAAGGAACTATAGTCTAACATAAAAGCTAGTTATATGGGTAATTAAGATGTAGTGATGCATAAATAAAAAAAAAAATGATGAATACATTGGGTTGACTAATACTTTATTTGAGATCGTACTATTTCTAAGCTATGGGCATATTTTTCATCTTGGTGAGAGTGTGTGATATTTCTTTATTATTTTCTCTCAATTTACCACTCATTGTAGTGACAAAAATTTTATTGGGATTAATTTCTTTGTGAGAGTGTCACTACAACCGGTGAGATTTTGGGGTTGGATATGTCTCTCTTGAAAGTAGCTTGATTACTATTACTACAACAAAATCTTTGGGTGATACATATGGATGGTTGATGTGGGTGTGATATTCCTTTAGACTAGAGATAATGCTTAAACTTTTATTTGATTGTTATCATTAATCTGATTGAATAAACACGTGTGTTTAAAAAAAAAAAGTTTTGAATTTTATCTTCGCTTTATTTGCTAGGGACTAGTAATAAGCTGGTTGGGGGGTGTGTTGAGTGTTAGAAAGTGTATATTTATAAAGGAGAAAATCATCATTTTACACTTTAAATCTCACTAACATTGCTACTTTTATTTATTTAAGTATTTTGTTATTTAATTATATGTGTTTTATTATAATTGTGTATTTTATGTATTTTAGGGGTATCATAATCGTTTCACAATAAACGAGTGATCAGACAGCAAAACGGACGTCATATTTGGACTCAGGACGGTCGAAAACCTTAAGAAGAGCATTAAAGGAAAAAGTTACTGTTCACACATGCAGATCTTGTTCATACGCATTTCGTGATCGTTTCACGATTCGCGATCTTTATTCGACACATTGTTCATGTATACGGACCAATGATGTGGCAACTACCTACGACATGTCAGTATCTGATTGGACGAATTATGTTGATTGACTGATTATTTGGCATTGAACGATGACTTGTCGTTGACCGATGATTTGTAATTATCTTATTTGACTAAATTTATTATGTATCTTGTAGATCGATGATGTGGCGACATCTCATTGGAGTAGAAATCGTGTATGATACATGCGCTTACATGGGATTATTTACTATTCAGGCGGCGTATCGCACAAATGTTGATTATTTGTTGATCGTTGACTGTTGACTGATGACGTGGCGCAATCCTGAGCATACGAATTGTTTTTAATCCGATGGTCACGATTCACTCAATATATCTATAAAAAGGGGGCTCTCCCCCCCTAATTTGGCACCCCTGAATTCATTTCTAAGCTTAGATTTCTGAAATTCCTTCTCCTTCTTGTAGTTTCTTTGTATTTTAATAAAATTCCCTTTTTATCCCTAGTTAAAATATGAGTAGCTAATTTCTTTTTGAGCTTGGGTTGAAGGTGAAGTCTCAACATGTTCCATGGGCTTAATTTGGTAAATTCACTTTCTCTTCCCCTCTAATATTTGTGGTTGTTTTAACTTTTCGTCGACAAATAATAATAGTCTTGTTTAGTTCTAATATTTTAAAGTTAAACCCAAGATTAAAGTACAAGGTTATTATTATTTGGCACGATAAGCCCTTGGCACCATACTTATTAGAGAGTGGTTCATGAGGTGTGGAATCCCCCCTTATGATTTAATTGGTATTAATATGGAATATTTAGCCCATGGAGCATGTTGATGCGGATCCGGATACCCAAGTGCTTTATTATAACAGTTACATTTTCAATTATTCCCGCTATTTTAATTCATAATTTAGGATAAAATTATCATAATTTAATTGTTCCCATTAAAAAGAAAATTAATTCCGCACATAATTAAAATCAACCTCCTCGTGGGATCGACACTCGTCACCATTAATCTATTCTACAATAGATTCGTGCGCTTGCGAGTTCATTAAAATTTGCACAACAAGTTCATTAATTTTCTTTGTAATGGGAACAATTAAATTATGATAATTTTGTCCTAAATTGCTGAATTAAAATGGCGAGAATAATTAAAAATGAAACTGTTATAATAAAGCACTTGGGTATCCGGATCCGCATCAACATGCTCCATGGGCTAAATATTCCATATTAATACCAATTAAATCATAAGGGGGGATTCCACACCTCATGAACCACTCTCCAATAAGTATGGTGCCAAGGGCTTATCGTGCCAAAGAATAATAACCTTGTACTAGGGTGCCAGTTTAACCAGGGCTGTAACTAGACAAGACTATTATTATTTGTCGACGAAAAGTCAAAACAACCACAAATATTAGAGGGAAAGAGAAAGTAAATTTACCAAATTAAGCCCATGGAACATGTTGAGACTTCACCTTCAACCCAAGCTCAAAAGAAATTAGCCACTCATACTTTAACTAAGGATAAAAAAGGAAATTTTATTATAATTGTTTATTTTATGTATTTTAGGGGTATCATAATCGTTTCACAATAAACGAGTGATCAGACAGCAAAACGGACGTCATATTTGGACTCAGGACGGTCGAAAACCTTAAGAAGAGCATTAAAGGAAAAAGTTACTGTTCACACATACAGATCTTGTTCATACGCACGTGATCGTTTCATTTACATCTTATTCACGACACTGTTCATGTATACGGACCGATGATGTGGCAACTACCTACGACATGGCAGTATCTGATTGGACGAATTTTGTGGATTGACTGCTTATGTGGCATTGACCGATGACGTGGCGTTGACCGATGATGTGTCATGATCTTATTGGACTAAATTTCTTATGTACTGTAGATCGATGACGTGGCAGCATCTCATTGGAGTAGAAATCGGGTATACAGTACATGCGCTTACATGGGATTATTTACTATTCAACGCTTTCTTTTACTGTACAAATGTTGATTGCTGATTTTTGTTGATTGTTGATCGATGACGTGGCGCAATCTCGAGCATCCGAATTGTTTTTAATCCGATGGTCACGATTCACTCAATGTATCTATAAAAAGGGCTCTCCCCCTAATTTGGCACCCCGAATTCATTTCTAAGCTTAGATTTCTGAAATTCCTTCTCTTTCTTGTAGTTTCTTTGTATTTTAATAAAATTTCCTTTTTATCCCTAGTTAAAATATGAGTAGCTAATTTCTTTTTGAGCTTGGGTTGAAGGTGAAGTCTCAACATGTTCCATGGGCTTAATTTGGTAAATTTACTTTCTCTTCCCCTCTAATATTTGTGGTTGTTTTGACTTTTCGTCGACAAATAATAATAGTCTTGTCTATTTCTGTACCAGTTAAACCTAAGACCCCTAGTACAAGGTTATTATTATTTGGCACGATAAGCCCTTGGCACCATACTTATTGGAGAGTGGTTCATGAGGTGTGGAATCCCCCCTTATGATTTAATTGGTATTAATATGGAATATTTAGCCCATGGAGCATGTTGATGCGGATCCGGATACCCAAGTGCTTTATTATAATAAGTTTCATTCTTAATTATTCCCGCTATTTTAATTCATAATTTAGGATAGAATTACCATAATTTAATTGTTCCCATTAAAAAGAAAATTAATTCGACATATAATTAAAATCAATTTAATAGTCTTGTCTAGTTACAGCCCTGGTTAAACCGGCACCCTAGTACAAGGTTATTATTATTTGGCACGATAAGCCCTTGGCACCATACTTATTGGAGAGTGGTTCATGAGGTGTGGAATCCCCCCTTATGATTTAATTGGTATTAATATGGAATATTTAGCCCATGGAGCATGTTGATGCGGATTCGGATACCCAAGTGCTTTATTATAATAAGTTTCATTCTTAATTATATGCCGAATTAATTTTCTTTGTAATGGGAACAATTAAATTATGATAATTTTGTCCTAAATTGCTGAATTAAAATGGCGAGAATAATTAAAAATGAAACTGTTATAATAAAGCACTTGGGTATCCGGATCCGCATCAACATGCTCCATGGGCTAAATATTCCATATTAATACCAATTAAATCATAAGGGGGGATTCCACACCTCGTGAACCACTCTCCAATAAGTATGGTGCCAAGAGCTTATCGTGCCAAATAATAATAACCTTGTACTAGGTCTTGGTTTAACTGTGGTCAGAACTAGATAAGACTATTATTATTTGTCGACGAAAAGTCAAAACAACCACAAATATTAGAGGGGAAGAGAAAGTAAATTTACCAAATTAAGTATTTATTTAAGTATTTTGTTATTTAATTATATGTGTTTTATTATAATTGTGTATTTTATGTATTTTAGGGGTATCATAATCGTTTCACAATAAACGAGTGATCAGACAGCAAAACGGACGTCATATTTGGACTCAGGACGGTCGAAAACCTTAAGAAGAGCATTAAAGGAAAAAGTTACTGTTCACACACATACAGATCGTTTCATACGTGCAGATCTTTTCACGATCATTATTCACGATAATCGTTCATGTATACGGACCGATGATGTGGCAACTACCTACGACATGGCAGTATCTGATTGGACGAATTTTGTGGATTGACTGCTTATGTGGCATTGACCGATGACGTGGCGTTGACCGATGATGTGTCATGATCTTATGGACTAAATTTCTTATGCATCGTAGATCGATGACGTGGCAAAGATCTCATTGGAGTAGAAATCGGGTGTACAATACATGCGCTTACATGGGATTATTTACTATTCGGCGGCTTTATGCACAAATGTTGATTGTTGATCGTTGATTGATCGCCGATGATCGATGACGGGCGCAATCCTCGAGCATCCGAATTGTTTTTAATCCAATGGTCACGATTCACTCAATGTATCTATAAAAAGGTGGCTCTCCCCCCTAATTTAGCACGCCTGAATTCATTTAAAAGCTTAGATTTCTTAAATTTCTTCACATTATTGTAGTTTATTTGTAATTTAATAAAATTCCTTTTTTTCCCTAGTTAAAATATGAGTAGCTAATTTCTTTTGAGCTTGGGTTGAAGGTGAAGTCTCAACATGTTCCATGGGCTTAATTTGGTAAATTCACTTTCTCTTCCCTCTAATATTTGTGGTTGTTTTGACTTTTTTCGACAAATAATAATAGTCTTGTTTAGTTCTGAATTTTAAACAGTTAAAGGCAAGACCCTAGTACAAGGTTATTATTATTTGGCACGATAAGCCCTTGGCACCATACTTATTAGAGAGTGGTTCATGAGGTGTGGAATCCCCCCCTTATGATTTAATTGGTATTAATATGGAATATTTAGCCCATGGAGCATGTTGATGCGGATCCGGATACCCAAGTGCTTTATTATAATAAGTTTCATTTTAATTATTCCCGCATTATTTTAATTCATAATTTAGGATAAAATTATCATAATTTAATTGTTCCCATTAAAAGAAAAAACATATAATTAAAATCAATTTAATAGTCTTGTCTATAATTAAAATTAAACCTTAGTACAAGGTTATTATTATTTCGACGACTTGTCACCATTACTTATTGGAGAGTGGTTTCTACTTATGATTTAATTGGTATTAATATGGAATATTTAGCCCATGGAGCATTAAAACCCAAGTGCTTTATTATAATAAGTTTCATTAATTTTCGAATTAATTTTCTTTGTAATGGGAACAATTAAATTATGATAATTTTGTCCTAAATTGCTGAATTAAAATGGCGAGAATAATTAAAAATGAAATTGTTATAATAAAGCACTTGGGTATCCGGATCCGTATCAACATGTTCCATGGGCTAAATATTCCATATTAATACCAATTAAATCATAAGGGGATTCCACACTATGAACCACTCTCCAATAAGTATGGTGCCAAGAGTTTTATCGTCAAAAATAATAATAACCTTGTACTAGTGCTTGCTTTAACCAGGGTCAGAATTAGATAAGACTATTATTATTTGTCGATTTAAAAGTCAAAACAACCACAAATATTAGAGGGAAGAGAAAGTAAATTTACCAAATTAAGTATTTATTTAAGTATTTTGTTATTTAATTATATGATGTTTTATTATAATTGTTTATTTTATGTATTTTAGGGGTATCATAATCGTTTCACAATAAACGATTGATAAGAGAGAAAAACGGACGTCATATTTGGACTCAGGACGGTCGAAAACCTTAAGAAGAGCATTAAAGGAAAAAGTTTCGTTCACACATACAGATCGTTTCATACGCACGTGCATCATTCGCATCTTATTCACGATAATCGTTCATGTATACGGACCGATGATGTGGCAACTACCTACGACATGGCAGTATCTGATTGGACGAATTTTGTGGATTGACTGCTTATGTGGCATTGACCGATGACGTGGCGTTGACCGATGATGTGTCATGATCTTATTGGACTAAATTTCTTATGTACTGTAGATCGATGACGTGGCAGCATCTCATTGGAGTAGAAATCGGGTGTACAATACATGCGCTTACATGGGATTATTTACTATTCTATTCGGCGGCGTTCGCATACAAATGTTGATTTGTTGATCGTTGATCGCTGATCGTTGACTGATGACGTGGCGCAATCCTGAGCATCCGAATTGTTTTTAATCCGATGGTCACGATTCACTCAATGTATCTATAAAAAGGAGGCTCTCCCCCTCTAATTTAGCACCCCTGAATTCATTTCTAAGCTTAGATTTCTGAAATTCCTTCTCTTTCTTGTAGTTTCTTTGTATTTTAATAAAATTTCCTTTTTTTTATCCTTAGTTAAAATATGAGTGGCTAATTTCTTTTGAGCTTGGGTTGAAGGTAAAGTCTCAACATGTTCCATGGGCTTAATTTGGTAAATTCACTTTCTCTTCCCCTCTAATATTTGTGGTTGTTTTGACTTTTATTTAAATACACAAATAATAATAATAGTCTTGTCTACATGTACAGTTAAACCCAAGACCCTAAAGTACAAGGTTATTATTATTTGGCACGATAAGTTCTCGCACCATACTTATTAGAGAGTGGTTCATGAGGTGTGGAATCCCCCCTTATGATTTAATTGGTATTAATATGGAATATTTAGCCCATGGAGCATGTTGATGCGGATCCGGATACCCAAGTGCTTTATTATAACAGTTACATTTTCAATTATTCCCGCTATTTTAATTCATAATTTAGGATAAAATTATCATAATTTAATTGTTCCCATTAAAAAGAAAATTAATTCCGCACATAATTAAAATCAACCTCCTCGTGGGATCGACACTCGTCACCATTAATCTATTCTACAATAGATTCGTGCGCTTGCGAGTTCATTAAAATTTGCACAACAAGTTTTTGGCGCCGTTGCCGGGGAGGTAAGTTATTTTAATTTGTTGAATTAATTTTTTTTTGTTTTCTTGTATTTTTCCTTATAACAAAATAATTCTATAATTTAATTTTTGTAATTTAAATTTTTACAATTTAATTTCTGTAATTTAATTTCTGTAATTTAATTTTCTGTAATTTAATTTCAGTAATTTAAATTTTTACAATTTAATTTTATTGTGCGATTTCTTTAATTTTCTGTACTTTAATTTTTGCTTTACTTTTCTTTGTAATTTATTTTATTTATCTTGTAATTTATTTTAATTTATTCGTAGAATTAATTCATAGAATTAGTTTTTTTTAAGTAATTTTTTTTTGCTTTCCTTAAAAATTATAAAAAAAAATTACAAAATTAAAAAAAAAAGTGAATCTGTAATTTAATTCTGGTAATTTAAATTTCTTTAAATTTCAATAATTTAATTTCTAAGTTATTTTTTTTTTGTAATTTTTATTTATTCTGTTAATTTATTATTTCATAGAATTAAATTTTTTTTAAGTAATTTTTTTTTCTGTAATTTAATTTTGTTTCTTTTTCTCTTCTTTATATTCCTGTAATTTAATTTTTTATTTTTCATTGTAATTTATCTTTTTATTTTATTTTTTTTTAGTTAATCTATTTCTGGTATTTTCTTTTTAGCACTTGAGTGTATATTCATTGTAAGGTTGTAACAACTTCACAAGGTTAGTATTGTAATTTCTCTCTCCTCTTTATTTTTTTTGTTTTATTTTCATTTATTTTCATTTATTTTGTTCTTTGCATGCATGGTCGAAGGTCATTATCACCCAATCTTGAACCTTTAGACCTTGATTTAGAAAAAACACTTCGCACACACAAACAAACTATTTTTCAAAAGAAACTTGAAATGGAATTGCAAAATCAAGAACAGTAACCACAAGAGAGGCCATTTAAGGATTATTTTAGTCCTTTAGCTAATTTGAGCACATCATGCATAAGGTACCCAAATGTAGCTGCTAGGAGTTTTGAATTAAAACCTAGTGTGCTAAACTGTCTCCCCACATTCTATGGCATAGAAAATGAGGATCCATATAATCATTTGAATGATTTTCATGCTATTTGTCAAACTTTTAAATACGAGAATTTTTCAGATGATGATGTCAAGCTTAGATTATTCCCATTTTCATTAAAAGATAGAGCTCGTTCATGGTTTAATACAATGCCTGCTAATAGCATTACATCATGGGAACAAATGGTAACTAAATTTTTAAATAAGTATTTCCCAGTTCATAAAACCAATGCTATTCGCAGGGAAATTTCAGAGTTTACCCAAAGAGACGACGAGCAATTTTTCGAAGCATGGGAGCGATTTAATGGGCTACTCTTGAAGTGTCCACATCATGGGTATGAGAAATGGCACCAATGCCAATACTTTTTGGAGGGATTATTGCCACATATGCAAGAATGGCTAATGGCAACCAGTGGAGGAGAGTTAATGTCCAAAAGCGCATCAGAGATTTGGGAATTTTTCCAACGGCAATCGGATAATTCTCAACAACGGAGTCGATCACTCAGAAATACCAGGAGAATTAAGGGAGTGAATGAGGTTAACATTGGCGAGTCAAGCTCAGGAATTAAAGAAGTCAAAGAGATGGTCGAAGGCCTTGCTCGACAAATAGCATCTTTGACAACCGCTAAATCAACAGAGCCACATGACCATGACTCATATTCAGATCAAGCCAATGCCATAGGTGTCATGAGAAAACCACCAAACTACAACCCTTACTCCAACACATATAACCCTGGATGGAGAGATCACCCCAATTTTTCATGGTCTCAAGGATTCCAACAAAATGGACCATCAGTTCCACCTCCACCAATGCAACCAGTTCCTCAAATGTCTCAAGCCTCTCAACCACCGTTTAGACCATACAATCAGAACCCAAACCATTCTCAACCTAAACCATGGGAGGAGACATCCCAAAATTTCATAAATCTTACTAACTCCAAGATCGAGCAGCAGAACCGCACCATTGATGAATTACGAAATGAGATGAGAGCACGCTTCAACTCACAAGCTCAATCTGTTTCAAGCCTTGAGAAAATGGTAGGACAACTTGCCTCTTCAATTCAAACATTGGCCATGACCGTTGAAAAGGACAAATTCCCAAGTCAACCAATGCCCAATCCTAAAGCAGTAAATGAAGCAAGTTCTAGTTCACCACAGCAGCATGGAGAGGTCAAAGCAGTGATGACCTTGCGAAAAGGAAAAGAAGTGATGACCCGACCCTTTGAATTCTACATTCTTGGAGGAAGAAGAAATATTGTCAGAAATCATCCCATCCTCTCCTAAATACAAACAAAAGAACACAGACATCATTGACCCCATTTTTGGTTCAAAAAGGAGGATACAACTGGCAAAACCAGAGGAGATTCGTAACAACAAAAATGCTAAGGACTACAGAAAGCGAATGAAAATCCTCCGTGACAAGCGAAGCATTGGAAAATCTTTCACACCAGGTCAGAAAGTATTTTCTTTCAATTCTCAATGGCACGTTTCTCCAAGTAAGTTACGTTCTCGATGGTCTGGTCCATCTACTGATCATACTGTTTTTTCACATGGAGCCATTAAATTTAAGAATCCAAGGAACAATATAATTTTTAAAGTTAATGGTCAGAAAAGTAAAGTCATATCACGAATACCAACCATGTGGAGAAAACAGCACAAAACATTGAAGTGACCTGAATTTTTTTTCTTTTCTGTTTCTTTTTGGTGATTTAAATTTTTTTTTTAATTATGTTTTTGTAAGTTTACCTATTATTATTAATTTTTTTTTGAATAAATGTGCCAGAATAATATGCAAAAAAAAAAAATCATGTTCTTTAGGAATGGTGTCTGATAACAGAGAAGATAAGATTCAATTCATTAAGGATGGCTTGAATAAGGAGTCATTGGATGATATCCTTTTGTCTCTTGAAACGCATCCCAGTGGATATGTCCAACATGCAATACTCCAGTTATGGCCATTATTCCAGAAAGAATGTGTAAACTATAGTCTCGGGAATCTGACTATAAAAGACTGTTTGCGGTTTGTAAGAAAACTGGATGGGAAGCCTATCCTCGACCCATAGAGGGCGTTCAAGCCGTTTCTGGACGTAAAACCAGAGGAAGATGTGAGCCACAGTCGCAACTACTTGTTAATATTCTCTTCTGTATTGCAATGCCCAGGTGATATCTTCTAATCTCTACTTTTTTCCTTTAAAACATTGAGGACAATGTTTCGTTCTGGTTGGGGGGAGGGAATAACTGATAATTTCTCCTTTATAAATATATATTTTCAAGTTTTTAAAGTCGAAGATGGCTGAATATGGAGTGTAGTAACTCTAGAAACGCATCTCCTTTTGTAAAAAAAAAAAAAAAAAACAAAAAAATTAAAAACAAAAAAAAAATAAAAAAAAATTCATTTTTTCTTTAATTTTTCTGCATGTATGTTTTCTTTTTATGTTTAGAATAGGTTGGGGGGAAATAATTCTATTTTTTAAAAAAAAAAAAAATTTATGAGTTCTTGATATTGGATGATATGATGACTTTTGAATTTTAGTATTTGTATTATCTTTGGTCTTGAGTAATGTTACACCATGTTTACTATTCTACATGTTGATGTTGGAGACAAATATGAGTTGCTTGAAAGAATGCACATGTCATAATAAATTCCAAGTGAGTTTTTGAGCCTATTAATTTTTCTTGGAGAGTAACCCTTTTTGCCCATTCTTCATGTAGCTTAGCAGTTTATTATTTCATACATGATCTCTAGATTTTCTTTGAGTCAACCCTAAAAAAAAAAAAAAAAAAAAAAGTGTGTGTTACTGCATCTAAATGTCCACTTAATTAGTAGATATGGAAGATTATTTAGAGTCCTAAAAGATGATGGAAGGCCATTTTTGACCCGTTTGAGCCTTTCTAACCATCCCTATTATTTAATATCCATAGTTACCCCTTTTGAGCCTTTTATTTAAAAAAAAAAAAATCCTTTTCTTTATTAACTTATCATCCTAACCCACTCCAATTTGGAGTATTACCCGATATCATATAAGTTCCATCCACCTATTCATGTTTGAGAAAAAAATAAATAAATAATTATTTTGTTCAGTAAAGTTGTGCCATATAAAAAAAAAAGAAGAAAAAAAAAGAAAAAAAAGAGAAAAAAAAAAGATGTACAAAAGTAATAAATAAGCAAAATGTATCCTGTAAAAAGTTCTTTAATTTTTTCTCAAACATATATATTTTGTTTCCCTATTTTCCTTTCTTTGTTAACCATGTCCCTAGCCTACGTTACGTCCTAATAAAAGTCCTTCCTGATTTTAGGGAACTATAGTCTAACATAAAAGCTAGTTATATGGGTAATTAAGATGTAGTGATGCATAAATCAAAAAAAAAAAAATGATGAATACATTGGGTTGACTAATACTTTATTTGAGATCGTACTATTTCTAAGCTATGGGCATATTTTTCATCTTGGTGAGAGTGTGTGATATTTCTTTATTATTTTCTCTCAATTTACCATTCATTGTAGTGACAAAAATTTTATTGGGATTAATTTCTTTGTGAGAGTGTCACTACAACCGGTGAGATTTTGGGGTTGGATATGTCTTTCTTGAAAGTAGCTTGATTACTATTACTACAACAAAATCTTGGGTGATACATATGGATGGTTGATGTGGGTGTGATATTCCTTTAGACTAGAGATAATGCTTAAACTTTTATTTGATTGTTATCATTAATTTGATTGAATAAACACGTGTGTTTAAAAAAAAAAAAAAAAAGTTTTGAATTTTATCTTCGCTTTATTTGCTAGGGACTAGCAATAAGCTGGTTGGGGGGTGTGTTGAGTGTTAGAAAGTGTATATTTATAAAGGAGAAAATCATCATTTTACACTTTAAATCTCACTAACATTGCTACTTTTATTTATTTAAGTATTTTGTTATTTAATTATATGTGTTTTATTATAATTGTATATTTTATGTATTTTAGGGGTATCATAATCGTTTCACAATAAACGAGTGATCGACAACAAAACGGACGTCATATTTGGACTCGGACGGTCGAAAACCTTAAGAAAGCATTAAAGGAAAAGTTATCATTCACACATACGATCTTTTTCATATACGTGATCACATTCACGATAATCTTTATTCACGACTTTGTTCATGTATATACGGAACGATGATGTGGCAACTACCTACGACGTGGCAGTATCTGATTGGACGAATTTTGTGGATTGACTGCTTATGTGGCATTGACCGATGACGTGGCGTTGACCGATGATGTGTCATGATCTTATTGGACTAAATTTCTTATGTACTGTAGATCGATGACGTGGCAGCATCTCATTGGAGTAGAAATCGGGTGTACAATACATGCGCTTACATGGGATTATTTACTATTCGGCGGCGTTCTTTGTACAAATGTTGTTGATTGTTGATTATTGATTGTTGATTGACTGATCGATGACGTGGCGCAATCCTGAGCATCCGAATTGTTTTTAATCCGATGGTCACGATTCACTCAATGTATCTATAAAAAGGGGGCTCTCCCCCCCTAATTTAGCACCCCTGAATTCATTTCTAAGCTTAGATTTCTGAAATTCCTTCTCTTTCTTGTAGTTTCTTTGTATTTTAATAAAATTTCCTTTTTTTTATCCTTAGTTAAAATATGAGTGGCTAATTTCTTTTGAGCTTGGGTTGACGAGTGTCGATCCCACGAGGAGGTTGATTTTAATTATATGCCGAATTAATTTTCTTTTTAATGGGAACAATTAAATTATGATAATTTTGTCCTAAATTATGAATTAAAATAGCGGGAATAATTAAGAATGAAACTTATTATAATAAAGCACTTGGGTATCCGGATCCGCATCAACATGCTCCATGGGCTAAATATTCCATATTAATACCAATTAAATCATAAGGGGGGATTCCACACCTCATGAACCACTCTCCAATAAGTATGGTGTCAAGGGCTTATCGTGCCAAATAATAATAATCTTGTACTAGGGTGCCGGTTTAATCAGGGCTGTAACTAGACAAGACTATTATTATTTGTCGACGAAAAGTCAAAACAACCACAAATATTAGAGGGGAAGAGAAAGTAAATTTACCAAATTAAGCCCATGGAACATGTTGAGACTTCACCTTCAACCCAAGCTCAAAAAGAAATTAGCTACTCATATTTTAACTAGGGATAAAAAGGGAATTTTATTAAAATACAAAGAAACTACAAGAAAGAGAAGGAATTTCAGAAATCTAAGCTTAGAAATGAATTCAGGGGTCGGGTGAAGGTTTGAGCTCAATTTCTAGTGGTGATTCTGATGATGGAATGAGATTTTCTTTTAATGGTGCCAATTGTTCTATCCTTGTCTTCCACTTATCAATGTCCATGCATGGCGATGAATCCAATAAGGCATTAACCTCATCAATTGATCTGTCAATATTAAAATCCAAACCAAAGTGAGTTAAACATGTCAGTAAAGGGTCATCACTAAGGTTTAAAGGAGATGTATGATAAACCAATTCATCAATTAAATCCACATCTACAATTTCATCATCAGTACTTTAAGGTTGTTTGGCAATGTTAAAAATATTTAGTTCCATGGTCATATTGCCAAATGACAACTGCATATTTCCAGTCCTGCATTGAATGTGAGCATCGGCAGTTGCCAAAAATGGACGACCCAAGATAATGGGGATATGCTTCCTTGAATCTTGCCTTTGGTTGAGTGTCAATTACAATGAAATCAACAGGAAAATAAAACTTATCTACCTGGATAAGACGTCCTCCACAATACCACGTGGTATTTTCATAGATCGATCGCAGTCGTAACACCACCGGAGTTGGGTGTAATTCGCCCGACCCAAGTTTCACAAATACTGAGTAAGGCAACAGATTTACACTAGCACCTAAATCCAACAAAGCATTCTCAATTGTGTGGTTCCCTATACTACATGAGATAGTGGGGAGCACGGATCTTTGCATTTTAGAGGCATTTTATGTTGGAGTATAGAACTAATATTTTCTGTTAGAAAGGCCTTTTTCTGAACATGAATGTTTCTCTTTTTAGTACAAAGGTCTTTAAGAAACTTGGCATATGATGGCACTTGTTTTATAGCTTCAAGTAAAGGGATGTTAACACTTACCTGTTTGAAGATTTCAAGAATCTCACCTGTGGATTTTCCTTTCTTCCCTTTAGCTAACCTCTGAGGAAATGGAGCTTTAGGAACATATTCTTGTGAGTTGGTTTCCTCTTTCTCCTCTGATGATGATTCCTTCGAGTTCACAGGTACAATCTGAGTTGATTTTGGCATCTCCACTTTGTTGTCGACTTCTTTTCCTTTTCGCAAGGTCATCACTGCTTTGACCTCCCATCTTCTTTGTGGTGAACTAGAACTTGCTTCATTCAACGCTTTAGGATTGGCCTTTGGTTGACTTGGGAATTTGCCTTTTTCAACGGTCATGGCCAAAGTTTGAACTGAAGAGGCAAGTTGTCCCACCATTTTCTCAAGGTTAGAAATTGATTGGGCCTGTGAGTTGAAGCTTGCTCTCATCTCATTTCGTAATTCATCAATGGTGCGGTTCTACTGCTCGATCTTGGAGTTAGTAAGATTTCTAAAATTTTGGGATGTCTCCTCCCATGGTTTAGGTTGAGAATGGTTTGGGTTCTGATTGTATGGTCTAAATGGTGGTTGAGAGGCTTGAGACATTTGAGGAACTGGTTGCATTGGTGGAGGTGGAACTGATGGTCCATTTTGTTGGAATCCTTGAGACCATGAAAAATTGGGGTGATCTCTCCATCCAGGGTTATATGTGTTGGAGTAAGGGTTGTAGTTTGATGGTTTTCTCATGATACCTATGGCATTGGCTTGATCTGAATATGAGTCATGGTCATGCGGCTCTGTTGATTTAGCGGTTGTCAAAGATGCTATTTGTCGAGCAAGGCCTTCAACCATCTCTTTGACTTCTTTAATTCCTGAGCTTGACTCGTCAATATTAACCTCATTCACTCCCTTAATTCTCCTGGTATTTCTGAGTGATCGACTCCGTTGTTGAGAATTATCCGATTGCCGTTGGAAGAATTCCCAAATCTCTGATGCGCTTTTGGACATTAACTCTCCTCCACTGGTTGCCATTAGTCATTCTTGCATATGTGGCAATAATCCCTCCAAAAAATATTGGCATTGGTGCCATTTCTCGTACCCATGATGTGGACACTTCAAGAGTAGCCCATTAAATCTCTCCCATGCTTCGAAAAATTGCTCGTCGTCTCTTTGAGTAAACTCTGAAATTTCCCTGCGAATAGCATTGGTTTTATGAACTAGGAAATATTTATTTAAAAATTTAGTTACCATTTGTTCCCATGATGTAATGCTATTAGCAGGCATTGTATTAAACCATGAACGAGCTCTATCTTTTAATGAAAATGGGAATAATCTAAGTTTAACATCATCATCTGAAAAATTCTCGTATTTAAAAGTTTGACAAATAGCATGAAAATCATTCAGATGATTATATGGGTCCTCATTTTCTAGGCCATAGAATGTGGGGAGACAGTTTAGCACACTAGGTTTTAATTCAAAACTCCTAGCAGCTACATTTGGGTACCTTATGCATGATGTGCTCAAATTAGCTAAAGGACTAAAATAATCCTTAAATGGCCTCTCTTGTGGTTCTGCTTGCTGATTTTGCAATTCCATTTCAAGTTTCTTTTGAAAAATAGTTTGTTTTTGTGTGCGAAGTGTTTTTTCCAAATCAAGGTCTAAAGGTTCAAGATTACGTGATAATGACCTTCGACCATGCATGCAAAGAATAAAATAAATGAAGATAAAACAAATAAAAATAAAGAGGAGAGAAAAATTACGATACTAACCTTGTGATGTTGTTATAACCGTACTATAAACATACACTCAAGTGCTAAAAAGAAAATACAAGAAATAGATTAACTAAAAAAAATAAAATAAAAAGATAAATTACAATGAAAAATAAAAAATTAAATTACAGGAATATAAAGAAGAGAAAAAGAAACAAAATTAAATTACAGAAAAAAAATTACTTAAAAAAAATTTAATTCTATGGAATAATAAATTAACAGAATAAATAAAAATTACAAAGAAAAATAACTCAGAAATTAAATTATTGAAATTTAAAGAAATTTAAATTACCAAAATTAAATTACAGATTCACTTTTTTTTAATTTTTTTTTTTAATTTTTTAATTTTTTATAATTTTAAGGAAAGCAAAAAAAAATTACTTAAAAAAAACTAATTCTATGAATTAATTCTACGAATAAATTAAAATAAATTACAAGATAAACAAAATAAATTACAAAGAAAAGTAAAGCAAAAATTAAAGTACAGAAAATTAAAGAAATCACACAATAAAATTAAATTGCAAAAAATTAAATTACTAAAATTTAAATTACAGAAATTTAAATTACAGAAATTTAAATTACAGAAATTAAATTACAGAATGGCGAGAATAATTAAAAATGAAAGGCTCAAAAGGGGTAACTATGGATATTAAATAATAGGGATGGCTAGAAAGGCTCAAACGGGTCAAAAATGGCCTTCCATCATCTTTTAGGACTCTAAATAATCTTCCATATCTACTAATTAAGTGGATATTTAGATGCGAATTTTTTTTTTTTTATTTAAAGGGTTGACTCAAAGAAAATCTAGAGATCATGTATGAAATAATAAACTGCTAAGCTACATGAAGAATGGGCAAAAAGGGCTACTCTCCAAAAAAAATTAATAGGCTCAAAAACTCACTTGGAATTTATTATGACATGTGCATTCTTTCAAGCAACTCATATTTGTCTCCAACATCAACATGTAGAATAGTAAACATGGTGTAACATTACTCAAGACCAAAGATAATACAAATACTAAAATTTAAAAGTCATCATATCATCCAATATCAAGAGCTCACAAAATTTTTTTTTTTTTAAATAAAATTATTTCCCCCCAACCTATTCTAAACATAAAAAGAAAACATACATGCAGAAAAATTAAAGAAAAATGAATTTTTTTTTAATTTTTTTTGTTTTTAATTTTTTTTGTTTTTTTTTGTTTTTTTTACAAAAGGAGATGCGTTTCTAGAGTTACTACACTCCATATTCAGCCATCTTCGACTTTAAAAACTTGAAAATATATATTTATAAAGGAGAAATTATCAGCTATTCCCTCCCCCCAACCAGAACGAAACATTGTCCTCAATGTTTTAAAGGAAAGAAGTAGAGATTAGAAGATATCACCTGGGCAATGCAATACAGAAGAACATATTAATAAGTAGTTGCGACTGTGGCTCACATCTTCCTCTGGTTTTACGTCCAGAAACGGCTTGAACGCCCTCTATGGGTCGAGGATAGGCTTCCCATCCAGTTTTCTTACAAACTGGCAAACAGGGTCTTTTATAGTCAGATTCCCGAGACTATAGTTTGCACATTCTTTCTGAAATAATGGCCATAATTGAAGTATTGCATTTTGGACGTATTCACTGGGATGCGTTTCAAGAGACAAAAGGATATCATCCAATGACTCCTTATTCAAGCCATCCTTAATGAATTGAATCTTATCTTCTCTGTTATCAGACAATTCCTAAAGAACATGATTTTTTTATTGCATATTATTCTGGCACACTTATTCAAAAAAAAATATCAATAATAGTTAAACTTTACAAAAAAAATAATTTAAAAATTAAATCACCGAAAATAGAAAGAAAGAAAATTCAGGTCACTTCAATGTTTTGTGCTGTTTTTTCCACATGGTTGGTATTCGTGATATGACTTGACTTTTCTGACCATTAACTTTAAAAATTACATTGTTCCTTGGATTGTTAAATTTAATGCCTCCATGTGAAAAAAACAGTAAGATCAGTAGATAAACCAGACCATCGAGAATGTAACTTACTTGGAGAAACGTGCCATTGAGAATTGAAAGAAAATACTTTCTGACCTGGTGTGAAAGATTTTCTAATGCTCCGCTTGTCACGGAGGATTTTCATTCGCTTTCTGTAGTCCTTAGCATTTTTGTTGTTACGAATCTCCTCTGGTTTTGCCAGTTGTATCCTCCTTTTTGAACAAAAAATGGGGTCAATGATGTCTGTGTTCTTTTGTTTGTAATTAGGAGAGGATGGGATGATTTCTGACAATATTTCTTCTTCCTCCAAGAATGTAGAATTCAAAGGGTCGGGTGAAGGTTTGATCTCAATTTCTAGTGGTGCTGATGATGGAATGAGATTTTCTTTTAATGGTGCCAATTGTTCTATCCTTGTCTTCCACTTATCAATGTCCATGCATGGCGATGAATTCAATAAGGCATTAACCTCATCAATTGATCTATCAATATTAAAATCCAAACCAAAGTGAGTTAAGCATGTCAGTAAAGGGTCATCACTAAGGTTTAAAGGAAATGCGTGATCAACTAATTCATCAATTAAATCCACATCTACAATTTCATCATCAGTACTGTGAGGTTGTTTGGCAATGTTGAAAATATTTAGTTCCATGGTCATATTGCCAAACGACAACTGCATATTTCCAGTCCTGCTTTGAATGTGAGCATCGGCAATTGCCAAAAATAGACGACCAAAGATAATAGGGATATGCTTCCTTGAATCCTGCACTGGTTGAGTGTCAATTACAATGAAATCAATAGTAAAATAAAACTTATCTATCTGGATAAGCACATCCTCCACAATACTATAAGGTATTTTCATGGATCGATCTGCAAGCTGTAACACCATTGGAGTTGGGTGTAATTCTCCCAGTCCAACTTTAATAAATACTGAGTAAGGCAATAGATTAACACTAGCACCTAAGTCCAACAAAGCATTCTCAATTGTGTGGTTCCCTGTACTACATAAGATAATGGGGAGCCACGGATCTTTACATTTTAGAGGCATTTTATGTTGGAGTATAGAACTAATATTTTCTGTTAGAAAGGCCTTTTCCTGAACATGAATATTTCTCTTTTTAGTACAAAGGTCTTTAAGAAACTTGGCATATGATGGCACTTGTTTTATAGCTTCAAGTAAAGGGATGTTAACACTTACCTGTTTGAAGATTTCAAGAATCTCACCTGTGGATTTTCCTTTCTTCCCTTTAGCTAACCTTTGAGGAAATGGAGCTTTAGGAACATATTCTCGTGGGTTGGTTTCCTCTTTCTCCTCTGATGATGATTCCTCAGTGTTCACAGTTACAATCTGAGTTGATTTTGGCATCTCCACTTTGTTGTCGATTTCTTTTCCTTTTCGCAAGGTCATCACTGCTTTGACCTCCCTATGCTGCTGTGGTGAACTTACTTCACTCACTCCTTTAGGGTTTGGCACTGGTTGACTTGGGAATTTGCCTTTCTCAACAGTCATTGCTAGGGTTTGAACTGAAGAGGCAAGTTGTCCCACCATTTTCTCAAGATTAGAAATTGATTGGGCTTGTGAGTTGAAGCCTGCTCTCATCTCATTTCGTAATTCATCAATGGTGCGGTTCTGCTGCTCGATCTTGGAGTTAGTAAGATTTCTGAAATTTTGGGATGTCTCCTCCCATGGTTTAGGTTGAGAATGGTTTGGGTTCTGATTGTATGGTCTAAATGGTGGTTGAGAGGCTTGAGACATTTGAGGAACTGTTTGCATTGGTGGAGGTGGAACTGATGGTCCGTTTTGTTGGAATCCTTGAGACCATGAAAAATTGGGGTGATCTCTCCATCCAGGGTTATATGTGTTGGAGTAAGGGTTGTAGTTTGATGGTTTTCTCATGATACCTATGGCATTGGCTTGATCTGAATATGAGTCATGGTCATGTGGCTCTGTTGATTTAGCAGTAGTCAAAGATGTTATTTGTCGAGCAAGGCCTTCAACCATCTCTTTGACTTCTTTAATTCCTGAGCTTGACTCACCAATATTAACCTCATTCACTCCCTTAATTCTTCTGGTATTTCTGAGTGATCGACTCCGTTGTTGAGAATTATCCGATTGCCGTTGGAAAAATTCCCAAATCTCTGATGCACTTTTGGACATTAACTCTCCTCCACTGGTTGCCATTAGCCATTCTTGCATATGTGGCAATAATCCCTCCAAGAAGTATTGGCATTGGTGCCATTTCTCATGCCCATGATGTGGACACTTCAAGAGTAGCCCATTAAATCGCTCCCATGCTTCGAAAAACTGCTCGTCGTCTCTTTGAGTAAACTCTGAAATTTCCCTGCGAATAGCATTGGTTTTATGAACTGGGAAATATTTATTTAAAAATTTAGTTACCATTTGTTCCCATGATGTAATGCTATTAGCAGGCATTGTATTAAACCATGAACGAGCTCTATCTTTTAATGAAAATGGGAATAATCTAAGTTTAACATCATCATCATGTTACCATTTGTTCCCATGATGTAATGCTATTAGCAGGCATTGTATTAAACCATGAACGAGCTCTATCTTTTAATGAAAATGGGAATAATCTAAGTTTAACATCATCATCTGAAAAATTCTCATATTTAAAAGTTTGACAAATAGCATGAAAATCATTCAGATGATTATATGGGTCCTCATTTTCTAAGCCATAGAATGTGGGGAGACAGTTTAGCACACTAGGTTTTAATTCAAAACTCCTAGCAGCTACATTTGGGTACCTTATGCATGATGTGCTCAAATTAGCTAAAGGACTAAAATAATCCTTAAATGGCCTCTCTTGTGGTTCTGGTTGCTGATGTTGCAAATCCATTTCAAATTTCTTTTGAAAAACAGTGTGTTTGTGAGTGCGAAGTGTTTTTTCCAAATCAAGGTCTAAAGGTTCAAGATTAGGTGATAATGACCTTCGACTATGCATGCAAATAATAAAATAAATGAAAATTAATGAAAATAAAACAAACAAAAATAAAGAGGAGAGAGAAATTACAATACTAACCTTGTGAAGTTGTTACAACCTTACAATGAATATACACTCAAGTGCTAAAAAGAAAATACCAGAAATAGATTAACTAAAAAAAATAAAATAAAAAGATAAATTACAATGAAAAATAAAAAATTAAATTACAGAAATATAAAGAAGAGAAAAAGAAACAAAATTAAATTACAGAAAAAAAAAATTACTTCAAAAAAAATTTCATTCTATGGAATAATAAATTAACAGAATAAATAAAAATTACAAGGAAAAATAACTCAGAAATTAAATTATTGAAATTTAAAGAAATTTAAATTACCAGAATTAAATTACAGATTCACTTTTTTTTTTTAATTTTGTAATTTTTTTAATTTTTTTATAATTTTTAAGGAAAGCAAAAAAAATTACTTAAAAAAACTAATTTTATGAATTAATTCTACGAATAAATTAAAATAAATTACAAGATAAACAAAACAAATTACAAAGAAAAGTAAAGCAAAAATTAAAGTACAGAAAATTAAAGAAATCACACAATAAAATTAAATTGTAAAAATTTAAATTACTAAAATTTAAATTACAGAAATTTAAATTACAGAAATTAAATTACAGAAATTAAATTGCAAAAATTTAAATTACAAAAATTAAATTATAGAATTATTTTTTTTATAAGAAAAAAAATATAAGAAAACAAAAAAAAATTAATTCCACAAATTAAAATAACTTACCTCCCCGGCAACGGCGCCAAAAACTTGTTGTGCAAATTTTAATGAACTCATAATCGAATCTATGAATCTATTGTAGAATAGATTAATGGTGACGAGTGTCGATCCCACGAGAAGGTTGATTTTAATTATATGCCGAATTAATTTTCTTTTTAATGGGAACAATTAAATTATGATAATTTTGTCCTAAATTATGAATTAAAATAGCGGGAATAATTAAGAATGAAACTTATTATAATAAAGCACTTGGATATCCGGATCCGCATCAACATGCTCCATGGGCTAAATATTCCATATTAATACCAATTAAATCATAAGGGGGGATTCCACACCTCATGAACCACTCTCCAATAAGTATGGTGCCAAGGGCTTATCGTGCTAAATAATAATAACTTGACTTAGGGTCTTGGGGTTTAACTGGGTCAGAATTAACAGACAAGACTATTATTATTTGTTAACTAAAAGTCAAAACAACCACAAATATTAGAGGGGAAGAGAAAGTAAATTTACCAAATTAAGCCCATGGAACATGTTGAGACTTCACCTTCAACCCAAGCTCAAAAAGAAATTAGCTACTCATATTTTAACTAGGGATAAAAAGGGAATTTTATTAAAATACAAAGAAACTACAAGAAAGAGAAGGAATTTCAGAAATCTAAGCTTAGAAATGAATTCAGGGGTGCCAAATTAGGGGGGGAGAGCCCCCTTTTTATAGATACATTGAGTGAATCGTGACCATCGGATTAAAAACAATTCGGATGCTCAGGATTGCGCCACGTCATCAGTCAACAGTCAACAGTCAACAGTCAACAGTCAACATTTGTACAGTAACGCCGCCTGAATAGTAAATAATCCCATGTAAGCGCATGTACTGTACACCCGATTTCTACTCCAATGAGATGCTGCCACGTCATCGATCTACGAAGACATAAGAAATTTAGTCCAATAAGATCATGACACATCATCGGTCAACGCCACGTCATCGGTCAATGCCACATAAGCGGTCAATCCACATAATTCGTCCAATCGACATCGCCACGTCGTCGTAGGTAGTTGCCACATCATCGGTCCGTATACATAAACAAAGCGATTGTCGTGAAGCAAAGATCGTGAAAGCGATGCACGTATGAAAGCGACGATGTATGTGTGAACGAGAATTTTTCCTTTAATGCTCTTCTTAAGGTTTTCGACCGTCCTGAGTCCAAATATGACGTCCGTTTTGCTGTCTGATCACTCGTTTATTGTGAAACGATTATGATACCCCTAAAATACATAAAATACACAATTATAATAAAACACATATAATTAAATAACAAAATACTTAAATAAATAAAAGTAGCAATGTTAGTGAGATTTAAAGTGTAAAATGATGATTTTCTCCTTTATAAATATACACTTTCTAACACTCAACACCAATAATAAATCTTCGAACCCTCTTTGTGGTGCTTTCAATACTATATACCAATTTGATTTTCACTATCATTAGAATAAAATACTTTTTTAGTATGTAAAGTTAAGATGAATAAATCATCTCTAGATTGGCTTTGTCTCTTGTGAAGATTAACCAAAGTGAATCCTTCATCAACTTTAACACCATTAACTATATATAGCTTAATCATATTTGAAAATAGGGACCTAAAAAGTATGGTAATCAAGCACTAATATATTTCTCAAAACTCTATGGTAAGTGACTTTTCCAATAACTTGTGTAAAGTCCTTTGCACTAGCTCTACAAATTGTATTTGCTTAAAGTGAAACTTCACTATTTTGTCCAGACTTTTTAGCTTTCTTTGTATTATTTTGTCGAGACTTTTTAGCTTCCGTTGTATGAAATTGAAGGCCATTAATAACATATCCAAAAATGACATTACTTGATTCCTTGGTCCTCTTGCAAGACAAGTTAAAGTTTTTGACAAATTGGTTTGTTTCGTCTACATTATAATATGCAAAATAAAAATGTAAACATAAGTTCAGAAATATAAATATTAAATATTTGTGAAATTAAAACTAAATTACTTACAAACTTATTATTTAACAATGTGCTAAAAGTGTCCATATGCTTTTCCTATAAAAAAAAAATTGTTTATTCATACACTTCAATCTTCCAAGTGCTCGCTAATGGCAAAAAAAATGAACTTTTAAGTTATTTTTCACATCCTTTAAACTTGAAAAACAATGATTACATGATGTTCTGAAGTCATACTTTATATTAGATTAGACCTCTAAGCTATTAAACAAAAAGTGTTGATTAGCCAAATGTAACATCTTATCCGAAAGAATAACAGACTTGGCTTTGGATATTGGATGCCCTTATAATAATAACCTATTCTTCTTCATTTATTCCATGTTGGGTACCTATTTCAACTGCCTACTTTATATATTAGCCATAAAATGATACATACTCTTTAGCAATGTATGGCTCAATTATACATCATTTGGGTCGTGCCTGATTTTGAATATATCCCTTCAAAACTTTAATAGACCTAAGGTAAAATAAATTAATTATTTTTTTGATAAACTTATTTTTCTATTTTCAAAAAGGTAATGGCAAGAAAAAAAAAACCTCTCGATTGAGTATATCTATGGATATTGAATAGGTCCATGTAGACGAACTTCTCTTCCTTGATGAATAGTCAAATAGATCATGTTATATATTAAAAAAAATAAAGATAGGAAGAATCTCTCTAACATCCACAATGTCTCTATCACTTTTTCCTCCATTGTTCTAATCTACTTCCATCTAGGGCCATGTTACACAATTAATTAAAAAATACACATAATTAAAAAGTTGCTCTTCATTGACCCTTGGATAAAATTATTCTCAAACTGCAAGTATGAGTTGTTGCATTAAAATTATGAGTTGTTGCATTAAAATATAACAATGATCAGACTTGAGTCCAGCCATCTTGCATTCATTTACTGAAGTACATTTCACCATATCTAAGCCATAGCCATCAAGTAGCTTTAAACTAGCAAGTCTTTTACAAAATATTGATTTCTTTTTAAAGAGAGAATGTAATGCAGTAGGCAACTTTAGTATATTATTCTCCTTGTCAGGATAAATATCCTTTCTAATACCTAAACTTTTCAAATTTAATCTTGAATTAATACCATCCTTGGTTTCCTTTTTATATTCAACAATGTCCTCACTATACTATTACATATGTTTTTTTTCAATATCCATCACCATCTAAGTTATGGCACATCGGTAAATTCTATTAAAAAAAAGTTAGCTATGATATTGTATTTGAAAACATATTATACAAATATAGAAAATAAAATAATATGGTTAACATAACATATCTTTCGGTACAATAGCTTAAAAGATATTGGTTTCTTCTTCCATAATAGTGAAGAATATTTCTTCATCCTTTTTTTCCCTTACCCTAATCATTTACTAAATTTTTAACTTCATAATAAATAACTTTACTAGTGAAGATCTTAGGTTTGTAATTATACCATTAAACATTGCTTTTTTTCCCCCCTAAATGAATGGTAAGAATGAAGAAATTGTCTACAATCTATGTATACAAACCTTTTGCTATGTGACAACCATTTCAAATAAGTATTTTAACAACATACAGGACATGTCAATTTTTCATTCATAGACCAACCTAATATATTTGCATAAGTTAGGACATCATTAATCATCTATATTAAAATTGTGCTTAAGTTAAATGTGGATTCTTTATATGCATCATACATTTTAACTCCATTTGTCTACACAACCCTTTTAAGTCTTTTACAAGTAGTGCCAAATAAATATCTATGTCATTACTCGGTTGCTTTGGTCCTAGGATTAATAAACTTAATAATAAACTATGCTTGGACATGTATAACCAATGAGGCAAGTTGTAGATGGCTAAAATTAAAGGCCACTAACTATATCTTGTGCTAAGATCTTAGAAGGGATTAAAACCATAAATAACAAGGCCAAATCTAATGTTTTGAGGATCAAATGCAAAAGATGACCACCTTTTCTAATAGTATCCCATTGGTGTGTGTGATTTTTAATTCTATGGGTATTAATGTGTAAGTGTACAAAATCAGTAATATATTGATGAGTATTCAAATTATCTCCACAGATATTAATATTATCAGGTTTGCTATATCAGTCTTAGTAATACAATTTATTCTAAATTAAGATAAGACAATTTATGAAAATAATGAACTAATTAAAATAAAAATGTAATAAAGAAAATTCTCACGTCAGACACAAGGATATATTCAATAGCAAATAAAGTAATTGAGTAAATAAACTCACTTAATGGTGTTGATTGTTTTTTCTAATTAAGAACCTATTACGATAGTAAATACTATAGCATTGAGCAGAATCTCTCATGCATCCTCAGTTATCGCCTATTAAATATCTTATATCCAATGCAACCTAACAATGACTAATTATTGCAATAATATTAAATATAATATTAATCAATCTAGGTTTTATTTACCTTCTAAGGTGAACACTATGTGTAGCTCATTACTAATTTTAAATCAAGTATGGCACTTTTCAAATTAAGATTAACCCAACTTGGAAAACCAAATTTAAAATCAAGTATTATCTTAACGAGATTTACAAAGTCAAACCTTTTTTAGGCTCTTTCTTAGCTAGTATCAACTAAATTGGTGGTTGACTTAAATAAAGAATTGAAACAATTACAATTAACAGAAAATGCTATAACAAATACGAAGCAACATGTGTATGTCAGTCAATCATCTACTACGATCATTTATCACTCAACCACAATCAAATTCAGTTTATAATTTGTGAAAAAACAAAAAATAAATAAGTTTGAACCATTAAATACATTCCTTTAGATGAATAAAAAATAAGAAAACAAGATAAAGAGTTGGAGTTTGTTAAATCTTGTGATCTCAACTTCTTATTCATTGTAAATCGTCTTTTACAGCCCTCAATTCTTTCTCTTAATTTTCTGTTTTCTTTTGTTTTCCTTGATGATTTTTCCTTCAGTAACAACTCTTCTTTTCTTCTTTATGCATGCTTATTTTATAACTTAAAATTAAAGCAACTAAGAGTTTGGGCCGTATATCTTTCATTTTTTGGAAACTCCTGATCACATTTTTAAGCTATTTGGTGTGAAATCTTCTCTATTAATACTTTAAGATTACTACAATAACAATGCTATAGCATGGTACTATAGTAACTTCATTGTTTCTTACTTATTTTAATTCTTCTGTAACTAGGTTTTTTTATTGTCTTTACAAATCTATTGCAGTAGCAATCATTTCTTGAAATTTGAGCATTTAGTCTAAAATATCTAAATTTTTTGCATATAATCTAAGCATAAATCATTCTAAAACATCTAAATTTATTAAAGATGAATTAAAATAGATGTTGATACAAAATAAAGCTAGAATACAATGAAAATATATCATTTAGTCTTTAAGTATTACTGATTCAAGTTTAAAAGTGCCATGATAACTCTCATTTCATAGAGTTATCACCTATGCAAAAAAATCAATTAGATGCTTCATTTTACCATCTTGACGTTTATGAGTTTGATGCAACCTAAGTTATTTTGCCATCTCAATTACACTAAATATCCTTTTAAGTCTTGGTATTGTTAGGAAATAACACAACTTTTGCAAGAACTCTTAAGTCAATCTTTTTATGTGCTCATTGACTTTCCACCGAGAAGCACCAAATTTTGGCCACATATGCACATTCTCCAACTCCCCTTTAAAGAGGCAACAATAATTTATATAAACATGTGTTTTTTTCATGTATAAAGGTTAAAGGTCTAAAGTAGCTTTTTTGTATAAATGATTTGAAGAAGTTCATCAAAATCTTTATCAGGTACACTGTTGTGCAAATTTTATTGAATATATATGTATATAAATCTATTGTAAAATAAATCAACAGTGATTAGTATTAATCCTACGATGAGGTAGATTTTAATTGTATGTTTAGTTAATTTTCTAAGCTAATGGTTAAAATTTTCATGAAAGTTATTTTAGAATATCCTAAAATTTAAATTAGAATGGTGGAACTAAATTAAAGTAATAACTATTAAAATAAAATGCTTGGGTTTCTGAATCCACACTCAACATATATCGTGGGCTTAACATTTCTTAATAGTGCCAACTAAATTATGAGAAGGGTGTCCACCTCTCAAGAATCTCACTCTAATTAATATGGTACTAATGGTTTATCATGACAAATAATAATAACATTGCACTAGTAAAATGGCTACCCAATGCAATATCTAGGTAAGATTATTATTGTCTATCGATAAAAAGTCAAAACATCTATATAAATCAAAGAAAAAAATTACTAAATTAAGCCCATGAAATATATTAAGACTTTATTTTCAACCTAAGTTTGAAAGAAAATTACCTACTTTTGATTAAACCATGGATAAAATAGAAATTTATTAAAATACATAAAAAATCCAAGATGGAGAAGAAATTATAAAAAATAAAACTCAAAAATAAATTCAAGGTTGTCAAATTAGAGGGGAATCCTCTATTTATAAATACACTGAATGATCATAGTCATCGGATTAAAACAATTTAGACACTTAGAATTGTGCCATGTGGCAAGTTTTAATTAGATAGAACATAACATCAGGGCTATCATTGCGTTTATATGCATGTACTTTATGCACAATTTCTTGGTCCACTAACATACTATCACATCATCGGTCAATATCACATAAACATTTTAATCCAATAGGATCATAACATATCATTAATCAACACTATATAAGTAGCCAGTGCCACATTATTCATCTAATTAGATATTATCACATCATCAGCCTATATCATATGATCGTACTATATACATGAACTATGTCATAAACAGTACTATATATGTGAACAGTGTCGTTTATCTTTTTATGCTCCTCTTAAAGTTTTTAACTGTTCTAAGTTTAGAATTACTATCCATTTTGTTATCTAATCTCTTGCTCATTATGAAATGATTATAATGCCTCCTAAGATACATAAATACTTAATTATAATAAAATACACATAATTAAATCACAAAGAACTTAAATATATAAAAGTAGAAATGTTAGTGAAACTTGGAGTGTAAAATAATAATTTTTCCTTTTATAAATATACACTTTCAAATACTCATCTTATACTACGCGTAACTTTCTACTTGAATAAAGAAATAATTGCTGATATTTTTATGTTCATTGTACATCTAGAATACAATGAAGTGTCATCATCTTTGATAAGATTTGTAGACTCTTTTTTACTGCATTTCTATGTGCATTCTAATGCATTTCTGTGTGTATTCTAATACATTTCCTTCTTGAAAATAGATTTGATCTCTATACATCTGACATATTATGTCATTTTAATCATCATATTGCATTGACATACTAGAACAAGCAGAACTTTCAGCATTAAGACCCAAGTATTATAGGTAGGATCCACGCTTTCATAATCAAGTGTTTATACACAAAATCAAAATGATCGCGCTGTACATTTTTACAATGAATGTAGGGATATAGTATTACATCTAGATTTTCTAAACTTGCATAAGCACTATTAACAAAGTCATGTGCTCTCTTTTTATATTCATTTGAATGTCTAATAATAATAATAATAATAAGAACAATAATTCATTGGTTAGCTTAGCATTATAAATATTCGCAAAACTATCTAATATTTCATTAAATAAAAATGAAACCTTGATAAGTACAACCATCTTTTATCCATTTTGAATAACTAATGTTGTCAAAACCTAGTTATTCAATGGTAATTAGTTTGACCATATAAAAATAAAAATAAGTAAATAAAAATCCATTCAGAGCATCTAATGAGCAAGTAAAAGTTATATATAAAAGAACAAGACTATGAAAAATCATGAAATAAAGAAAATATGTTATATTGCAATAAATTTTGTAAAACAATTATCAGAACTAAGAAATTCCATTTAGAGTTTTAATTATACAAAAGGAAAAAATACCTTTAGTTTGCTTTGTAGTCAAATCCTAAGAAGTTACTATTAATACAAGAGACTATGTTTGATAGCATTGATAGAAGTTATTTTTTCATCAAGTCAACAACACCAGTAAGAGATTAAAATTATGCCACTCAACTGAAGAAAGGAAAAAAAATCAGTATCAATCTCATTAGTAATATTTGTTTAATTTATGTCATAACATATGAACCCTAAAAACAATAAAGAATTGTCCCACTTACCAAGCATTCAATTTGCAATAGGATTAGTTGAATGATTTTTAGTGAGAAGAAGTACAAGACAAAGACCCAAATCTCCTAAAAAGATTTATCGGAAAGAGTAAATCATTAATTAAATGAGATTAGGAAAGTGAAAGAGAGCATTATCAATGAGATTGAAAAGAAAAGTACCTAATACACTAATTTCCTTTGGTGCACAACTATAATTGTAATGAAGATTAATAAGCATGATTTGTTGGAATAGAGAGAAAGAGTAAAGTGTTATTGCAAAGTGAACTGTGGGTTCACTAAGTAAATTTTTCTTCTTATTTTTAACAACATCCAACTAAATGTTGTTATTCAAATAATAATTTATGCAATAAGAGATTTAATATTGTCTTAAATAACTAATGACAACATGCAAAGTTTGAATGTTGTCATTATATACTCTTATACTACAACAAATTGATCATCCATTGTGATGAGGTTTAACCCTTGATCACTTGTTGTATGTTGCAAAAACTTTATATTTACTAACATACAATTTATGATTGTTATTAAATTATAAATTTGACAATATTTCATATGTGCAAGTTGTTCAAATGCTATTACTGGCATTGGAGCTTACTATAATGACAAATAAAGAATGAACTGAAGCTTTAAAATCAAAACTCGATGGCATTTGGAAAAGAGTACATAAGATGGAGTTAAGGTTGATAGACAAGCCACACTACTTAAAGGTCACCATTAGCCACCTTTTAGATGATTTGTTCCACAGTTAAAAATCCTTTAATCGTTGCAATAACGAGCGAAAAGACCAATCTCACACCAATTGAATCGATCACGATGGCAATCAAGCAGTGTTCCTTCCGAGATGATGAAACTCAAATTTCCATGTTATCCTGATGATGGACCACTAAATGTTTTAACTGTATTAAATAATTTTAAAAATTTCAGCGTACTATTGATGAGCGGTTCTATCTCAAAAGAGAAGTAACCAATGGTGGCGTTAACATATATATTTTCATAATATTGATTTTAATGATAAAAAACTAGGTAAATATGCTGGAAAGAGTAAAATCAGTTAAGTTCTTAAAGTCGTACGATGTTTTTAGGCAAGTTTAAGAATCTGGACCAAAAGAAATAATTGTTAATATTAAGTTGGTAAACAGTTTTCTTAAAAAAATTCTATAGCTTCTTATTCTGGAAGATAACAATTAACCGTTTATTAGAAAATGACTAATTGACCAATTTTAGAGAGCAAATTCCTTGGAATCAGTAAACTATTTACTGATAATAGCTAATCGACAAACTACAGAGAGGAGTTAGTTTGTAACTAGTAAATTGTTTAATATAAATGGCTAGCTGATAAATATCTTCCAGATCTTTATAATTAAATGGCAAGCCAGCAACTTCAAACGATGATTATTTCATCATCAAATCACACTTTAAGCTCTCATGTGTAAATATATATAGTGTGCGAAAGAAAGTTATGTAATTTTCATTCTTAAACATAAAGTGAGTGTTTAAGAGAGTAAAAAATGCTTAGGTTAGGAAGTTTAAGATAATTTCTTATTGTTAAGATTGATTGATATCTTAGAAGTCAATTATAAAAATTTTGAAGCATTAAAGTATAAGGCTTAATTAGTGAAATCTTTAAGCTCGATAACCTTTAAGGTATAGACATAAACAAAGTTTGCACAACTACGTAAAAATATTGCATTTGTTCCTTCTTCCTTTATCTTTTTAATTTTTTTTAATGTTAAAATTATTATTGTTTATTTTATTAAGGCATTGCTTTGAATTGTTATGTAATTTTAATTCTTTAAGTTTTTAAAACCAATCCATCCCCTCTTTTGGGTTCCATAGCTAGTATTTTAGGTGGAAGTAGTTATGAAGAGCTTATAAAAAAGAAAGAATGGAAGTGAAATAGGTTATTTTTAAAGAGAACCTATATCCTTGTTTTGGCCTTTTTGAATGTGTAGATTTTCATGAAAATTTATCAAAATTAAGTTCATTAGGTGATTATCAGAAAGAGTTTGAGAATTAGGAAATAAAATACAAAACTAACCATAAAAAGCACTAGCTAGAACCTTCTTAAGAGGACTTAGACATAACATAGTTGACGAATCTGAATGTTCAAAAGGAATCACTTGAGGAAGCTTGCAGTTTGGCCATGATAGATGGCTAACTATTTCATCAAGTGAGATTCAGACAAAAACAACTAACTAATTGTCCTTCCACACATCTTCCATCACTAAGCCCTATATATCCCTTTTTTGAAAACCTCAAATCGCATATCTTTTTGTATAGCCTATCGTTGTTTTGTTTGCACATGATAGTGACAGTACAATAACAGCTACTGGATTGCTACAACAATGAATACAATATCTTTTTTTGTTCAAACTTGTTTTAGTTCTCCTGCAGACAAGTTCTTTGTTAATTTTGTAAGTCTATTCTTATAGCATTTTGTCTATAAAATTTAAGCTTTTTGATCACCTACAATCATGCACATAATCAAAGCTAGAGTAATATACTACATAATTAATTTATTAAAATTAAACCTAAATAGATGCTTATGCAAGTTGTAACTAAAATTATAATAAAAACATATTATTTACTCTCTAAGTAATAATAATTTAAGTCTAGATATACTTTGATAACTCTCATTTCATAAAATTATTAATAATTCTTAGCCAAATTAGAGATCCATGATCTAAGTCATGGGCAGCACCATTCACAAAGCAAAAGTCCTATTGTTTGTCTTTTCCAACAACCACTTTATTAACTATTTTTTTGCAAGTTTGATTCCATGTATTAGTTTCTATTGTCATGCAAATAAGTTATGGTCATAAGGTTAGGAACATTTGCTAGAAATTATTTGCATTTAAAGTCCTTCAATGAATAAATAGATGCATGAGAAAATTTCCCAAATATTATTATTTTTTCTCACCCAAAAAGAGTTATTTCATATTGTTATTCCTTAAGCTTTGATTGAAGCCTACCATAATAAAATTAAATAATAATAAATGGAGTAACTAAACAAAAATGATAAGCATAATAAAGAATTATAGCAATGACTTAAGACCTATATTAGAGAATTTTCTTAAAATAGATTTGGCACTTATTATCAAGTGCCACTTATTATCAAGTACTTTAAGTTTAAACAATAACTGTTTCCTAAAATACAATAGAAATGAAAGAATTTCAACATACATCTGAATCATTCCTCAATGAACCTCCCGTGTGCTTTAACTCTTCAACATAAACAAACATCAAATGAAGGAGGAAAACTTAATACACTTGGTTTTATGTAATGCATGTTGTGTATTTGAAATGAAAAGACCATCCAATTTATAGATATTAGGGGGATATTTTGATCCTAATAAACTACATATAAGAGTTGCTGCAATATCTACCTTAAATGTTATAATTAAAAGCCTTGCAACCATTGTAATTAATTTCAAATTAAATTAAAATTATTACAATTCCTTCTTTTACTACCAAGTAGTTTAAGAGGCACAACATAAAAATTACAAAATTGGCTAAGGCAAGCCTAGGGTTTACACAAGTTAAATTAATTGTGTGAGGATTTATACCCTTACCCTACATGGGCATACACGAGAGAGACGTGTAAGAATATATAGACCTTTCATGCCTTAGCTATCTTTCTTATATGGGATAAGTATATTTTTCTTTAATTTTTCTAATTCCATGGGTGTATCCTAAATAGCAATTTCTCCTTCAACCAAACATCATTTTTAGGCATATAAATATACCATTTTAAAATACTCATGAATTATCTAAATCACTGTATATCTTTCACTTAAATTAAGTGGATCTTACTCAAAATCATGCCTTAATATAGTCACTTGTGTGTAATTTTCTAGTGTATAGCAATAAAATTAATTTATTGTTAATATTAATCTAGATTTCCTCACGAAACAAATGTAATTGCACTTCATTGCATTTTACGCTACAAATTTTTGATAATTCAACTAATTTTTTTCGATGGAATAAAAGATATCTTGATTGAGGGAGAGAACAAGAAAATCCCATGATCTAATAGACTTGACAAACTATTTGCCGCCTTTATGTGAACTCTTTTGACTATTATATAAACAATCCGTTCAATACAACAAATTCGTTGCAAATCTCTTTGATATCTATGTTTCAATATCTTTTCAATAGTTGACTACTATAAAGAACTCTTTCTCCTAAGAGATTCGTAACTATAAACATGCTAATAAATAAGTAATAAAAGACTTTTAAGACACTAGATCAATACTGCATAAAGTATGAGTCAAAGGCAAGGGACTAAGAAGCATTGTGCCATTTGCTTTTTCTTTGCTTTTTGCGATCGTATCTTCTTTTCTTTGATGTTTCAAACTTTTCCTTCATATAGAGTGAGTATTTCTTGCCAACCCAAGTAATAATTAATCAATTAAATGATGCATTTGCTTCTCGGATTGAAAAATTAGAATGAAGGCATAAGAATGATTTTATTATTTACTTGTTCACTAAAAGCAGTAATATTGACAGTAATTATTATTGTTTTGTTGTTGTTGTTGTTGTTGTTATAAAAATTGTGATTATTATAATTCGCTTACTGAAAAATATTATTACATTATGCTTAATATTATAATAAACTTATGTTGTGTTTACTTACTAAATTAGAGAATAGGGAGTAGGAATCTGGAAATGGGTTTGGAATAAAAAATCGAAAAAATAGAGTTAGGAATCGAAATCAGAATCAGGAAACTCATCACAATTTGAAAATGAGAAGTGGGAAACTCATTACCGAGAAGGGGTTGGGAATGAGTCTCTCATTCTCAATATTGACTATTTGCTCTCTCTAAAATTAAAAAATATATTATTGAAAATAATTATAGTTTTTGAATAAATAATCACAACAATTAATAGACTATTCTTATAATTAATTCATTTTCATTATTATTAACTAATTAATACAAATATTAATATTAATTAATAGATTGATATATTATTAACAATAATTTTGAAAATTATAATTTTTAATAAATAATTACAATAATTAATTTGTTGTTATTATAATCAATTATATATTATTATAAGTTTATTTATATAATTAAAATAATATATTAATAATTATAGTTCTTAATGTAATTAAAAAAACTCAAAATTATTATTATTGTGGAATTCAGTTCTTTTTGTTATTAATTTATTAATTAATATTATTTATTAATTATTTTAATTTTTATTATTAATTTTTAATTGTTATTTATATTATAAAATTTATTATTAATGTTGTTGTTATTGTTATTAATTTATTAATTATTACTATTATTGATTTATTTTTTATTATCATCATCATATTATCTGCATTATTATTGTTATCATCAAATCACAATAATTTACAAAGGGTATTTTAATAAATTATTAATGATATTATTATTATTATTATTATTATTATTATTCATAGTAATCATTTTCATAGTAATAAAAGTAGCAAATGATGATCACAATAAGAAAAATAATAATAATAGCGATTATTATAATTAACTAAGGACATTTTAATTACTTGAAACAATTCAGTTTATTGTGATTTGGATTTTAAGATAAAATAAATACATCAATAAGATTTCATTTTATTTCCATTTTCATTTTTACAACTCAAGTATAACTTATTCTGATTCTCATTCCAACTTATTCTCTTTCCAGCCAATTCTAATTACTAACAAATAAACATAGTATTAAATATATTTTCTTTAAAAAAATATTAACTTATTTATTTTGAGGTGACATATATGTAATATTATTTTAATGTATCAATAATTTATTTTGATTATAAGAAAAAAGTAAATGCATCAATCGAAATACTGTTAATTCTAACTTCCATCTCTATAATTTAAGTAAATAATGTTTATTTTTAATTGATTCCAATTCCAACATATTCTTATTCCTGATCATTTTGATTTCTTACTATTCCAATTTTGAGAAGTAAAAGTGCCACACAATTCTTTCAATTAAAGAGTCTATCATTCCTTCTTTTATACCAAAGTCACCTAATTTATCTCCCACACTCATATAGACTTTACATGCTCAGTAATACAAAACCCCAATACAAAGTTGAGACAAACCATTGTTGACGATTTCCATTACAACAAAAGATAACTACATTACATAGAAATTGCTTTATAATAAAGACTCAATGATATTTCCATTGAGATGCCAAAAAGTGGTGACTTCTAATAAAATATTAGATTAGAAGGTGAAGTTCAGTGTTGAACATATAAAAGTGTTTTATAATATATGT
The DNA here is from genome assembly GCA_030449875.1 of Aegle marmelos. Lineage (NCBI taxonomy): Eukaryota > Viridiplantae > Streptophyta > Magnoliopsida > Sapindales > Rutaceae > Aegle > Aegle marmelos. Next base: position 19,025,789 of record JASUUL010000143.1, read on the forward strand.
TGTGTGGATAATAATCCTCTCTTAATATTTTTTTCTCTTTCTTTGTCTCACTTAGAAGTGGGGATTAGTGACAAGCACAACTTTGAATTTTTTTTTTTTTGTGCTTTCTAAGGCAACAAGTACTAGTTGTTCATATGTTATATTATTTTATATTTTTTCATCATGATGAAATTAGCATAAAACTTTTTCATCATTTTACTTACAAATTATTTAGTTATGCATGAAATAGAAAAATACAAGCTTTTAACTAATTGCCATTTTGCAATCTTTCTCAATAGATAGAAGATTTGTTGTTGTGATATTATCTTGCTAAATAATGCACAAAGTGATTTTAGTTTTTCTCAATATTGATTTAGGAAAGACATAGCCTTTACACTTATTATGTTTACCCTTTTATTGACAATTATGTAGATAAAATGTTTTTTTTAAGTTACTTTACTATAGTAAGGATTTTCTTTACTAGTTGTGCAATCCCTCAATCTAGTTCACAAAAAATAAAAAGTCATTGAAACATCAAAGTTCTAAATCAACTGCTAACAAGCACGGATTAAAAAAATATATCTATGCATTGGAGGTACAAGACTCTTATAGTATATGCAACAACTTTTCTTAATAGGACACTCATTTCTTGTGAAGGCAATATGAGACCTAGACTAAGAATTAGAATTAAAGGTTTGACTTGAAAATTTGCCATTAGCTTCTACCTTGAATACTATTAGTATGATCAAAGAACTAGAATTTTTATAAATCTGGTCTTACTAGAATTTCTATTCCTTATGCTATTATTTTGTGAACATGTTTTTCTAATAAAGGCCTCAGCCAATCCAGGGCATCAAGATACTATTTTTGGTTGTCAATGTGAAATTCATTTCTTGTTTGTTTCATAACTTACTAAAAATTACTAAAGATATAGTTTACTTAGACATATTTGTATTGCTTTATGGTTTCGAAGAACTTATATATTGTTGAACATTCTTTTGTATTATAAATCTGGTTAATATACACTAATTAAGATTATCTATATACCATATGCTTATATTGTTATAAGGTTTGCAATCTTGAAATTCTTCTTAACAAGCTTGGGTTACATCTAGATTACTATTTAAGAATTATGCACTTAAATCATTTTTAACCCAGCAATTTGTATCTAGTCATCTTGCATATTATGTATTTATTTAATGTTAATATTTGGTGATTGTCGATTATTAAGACATAGATTTAATGTGCAAGACATCAAGAGTTATATGCTCATTATTGATGGGGCTAGTAAGTAATGACTAGATAAAGAGAGTTTAATATGTATGCTAGTTATTGTGCAAATTTTACTAAACTCTCAAGTGTACAAATCCATTGTAGAATATATCAACGATGACGAGTATCAATCTCACAAATAGATAGATTTTAATTACGTATAAAATTAATTTTCTAAGTTTATGGTTGGAATTATGGTGAAAGTGATTTAGAATATCTTAAAATTTAATTAAAATAGCGGGGATAAATTAAAGTGACAATTATTAAAATGAAGCGTTTTGGTCTCTTGATCCGCACTCAACATATATCACAAGTTTAATATTCCTTATTACTGCAACTAAATCATGAGGGGGATGTCCACTCCTCAAGAACCTCATTCCAATTAATATAGTGCTAAATCTTATAGTGCTAAATCTTATCGTGCCAAATAGTAATAACCTTACACTAGGGAGACGGTTACCCAGTGTAATATCTAGGCAAGATTATTACTATTTGTCGATAAAAAGTCAAAATATCTACATAAATTTAAAGAGGAAAAAAAATAAGCTTACCAAATTAAGCCCATGGAACATGTTGAGACTTTACTTCATCCTAAGCTTGAAAAAAATTAGTTACTTATAATTGAACTAGGGATAAAATGTAAATTTATTAAAAATATGTGAAAAATATAAGATGTAGAAGAAATTATAGGAAATAGAGCTAAAAAATGAGTTCAGGTATGTCAAATTAGGAGGAATCTCCTATTTATAAATACAATGAGTAATATGGTCATCGAATTAAAATAATTTAGATTGTGTCACATGGTAAGTTCTGATTAGATAGAATAAATCATCTAAGGCTATCGTTCCATACATATATATGTACTATAAATACATTTTTTTTATCCACTAAGATATTACCACATCATCGGTCAACACTACATAAACATTTTAGTTTAATAAAATCGTGATACATCAGCAATTAATATCACATCATTAGTTAATGCCACATAAGCAATCAATGCCACATTATTGATCTAATCAATTATGCTTTTTCTTTTTGGTAAAGAAAAAGATAGTAAAATGATTGCTTCTATCAAACATCAAAACTCATTAAAGGATGCAGGATAAAGGTATATAGATTATTATCGATCAATGCCATGTCATTGTGTTGTATATGTGAACAGTGTCGTGACTAATATCATTCATGTAAACAATGTCGTTTATCTTTTTATGCTCATCCTAAAGTTTTCAACTATCTTAAGTTTAGAATTACTGTCTATTTTGCTATCCGATTTCTCGTTCACTGTGAAATAACCATGATGTCCCCTAAGATACATGAAACACTTAATTATAACAAAACGCACATTACTAAATTATAAGGAACTTAAATACATAAAATCAGGAATATTAGTGAAACTTAGAGTATAATGTTCTCCTTTATAAATTTATACTTTCTAACACTTAACATGAGTTTGTGTTTCATTTATACTTTTTAGCTTAGAGATTTATTGAGAATCATTAATGTGACATAGTTGACACTTTTTTATTAAAAAAAAAGACATAGGTTGCAAGATCAAAACTGATTAATATTCATCAAGGCTTTAATGTAATTTTTCAAGTACAAGAATTGATAATAATTAATACATGAAGAAAAATAAATCTAACTAAACTTCATATTATCTTAGATAATAACAAGACAAGGATAAACACATTATTAGAGCTTAATTGCCGAAATTACTCTTACTATCTAGTTAAATCAAAACTCTCTCTGTATCAACCTTCCAAATGTGAAAACATTACAAAGTAAGTAGCCTACTCAACTAGTGATGAATGTGTAAAGACTTCTAACATTCTTTTATCTTCCTCAAGTGTAAAGTTCTAGGAAGAACATGAAGCTTGTCTCAAAGACTTTGAAAATGATCACAACTGAGCGCCTTTGTGAAGTATAAATATAATGCACTTTCATTTTATTTTTTCTCGCAATGTCCCTAACAAAGGTCACATCATCTCTATATGCTTTGTTTATGAGTAATGGACCAAATTAGTTCTAAAAAAGGCTACACTATACTATCACACTGTACAACTAAAGTATTTATAACTAAGATATTTAAGTTCTTAGAAAACTGACATTAGTTAACCACTTTAGCTATAGTATTTACCAAGGCTCAATATTTTAATTCTGTTGAGAATTGTGCTAATGAAATTTGTCTCTTTGAATTCTAAGAAATTAAGTTATTTTTTAAGTACAATAACTTTTAGTTGAAGTTCAATTGTCCTTACTTACCTAATCTATGTCAGTATAACAAGCTAATACAATCTTATATATAATGAAGCATAGACCATAATCACTCATACCATATAAATATCTCAAATCTATTTGCAAGCTAGCCATCTGACTTCAGTGGACATGCATAAATTGACTAAGCTTATATATAGCAAAGTAGATTTTTAGACAAGTAATGGTGACACATAATAGTGTCAATCACGTAGAAAATAATATAAGAGAAAATATCACTTCTCATCTTAGACTATTTCACACTAATACTTATAGGTATAGTACATCTTTACAAGACCTCATTCCAATTCATTTTAAGAGATTAGAAACATATTCCTTTTGACTAATGTGCATGCCATCTTTATTTTGTTAAACTTCTAAACAAAGAAGATAACTTAAGCTATCAATAACTTTAGTCACAATATTTTCACCATTGCCTATGATTAAGATATCATTTGTAAAGACCAAAACAAAAGCAAATTTAGATCTTTATCATAGTATAAATACTTCCAATGTACGTGAGTAATAGATAAAGAACTAACATCACCTATCATGAGCTTTTCAACCCTTTTAAATTCTATCTTGATGTTTAGGTCACTCAAATCATCATCAACATGACATGTCACACCACTATCAAACCATAGCCTTATTATTCTTTCTTCTTAAAATTGTGTCATGTAAGTACAACTTGATTTATATTTTTTTTGCCATAAGAAAATTCTTCATTAAAATGCTAATAACAAGTACTGGTACCATAACTATACTTGCCTTAAATCTAACAAGTGGGATGATTATTACCTTTTCCTTTAATCTGCATGACCATATTCTTTTACACGATCGATGCCTCAAGTGTTGGTCAAAGGAAAATTTCTACCTCCTTATTGCTTATTATTAGTTTAAAGAAAATTGGAATAGATAGTATTGGTGTCTGATTTAAGAATAAAGCTTACAACATTCAATTGCTCAAGTCATTTTTCTTGAAAAAGCAAAAAATAAAATACCTTTGTTAGGTAAATTAATCAATCCTAGCAGTTATATGCCAACTACAAAATTATATTCCACTGTAAGCTTGTAAGAATATAGGAAATAAGATGATCTTCTTTAACTTGCTTGCCAATAATTGTAAAATTGTCAACAGAGTCACGCATTTACTAGATGTCTATTTTCTTATTTATATATTCATATTCAATTAGAAAGCCTTCGCTTTTGATTGTGAAGTAAAGGTTTTCTCTGAAGTATGCTATACTTCAAAAGAAGTTTTATAATGAATAATTGTACTTAATATCAAGCCAGTTATTGACAATAATAAGTAGCTAAATAATATTTGATCTTGTTAAACTCTCAAACATAGTCAAGAGTTTTATTTGTCATAATTCTCCTCATCATCTTCTACCACATGCACTAGTCAAGTATAACTTATACCTGAGAGATAAAAGTCTCCAAGTTATTCCCTCAGATGGTTGGCATAACTTGGTAAAACATGCAATTTCCATAGCCTAAATTTGTTTTTATCCAAGTAAAAATAGTGTAATTGAAGTTTGTTTGGTGGGGTTTAGCTTAATTAGTGTGTGCCTAAATTAACAAAAGTGACCTTGCTTTGACACTAAATAAGATAAGTAAATAAATGAGACATAAGTTGTAAGATTAAAACTCATTAATATTCATTATACTTTAATGTCTTTTTAGATTAAGAGATAAATCCAACACAAGGAAAAACTTCTTATTAGAGCTCAACCAACATGTTTACTGTTATTATCGAGCAAATTCCAAAGTCAAAACTCTTTCTATCGCAGCCTTCTAGATATTTAAACACTGCTTGATAAGTGGTTATCTTAGCCAGTGATGTATGTAAAGATTCTTTTAGGAAGTAGTGCAAAAAATAAATAGCCTCAAAAGAATTTCTCATTCTCTTAGAGAATTATTTGTAAGATGTAGTGCTTACATTTTTACTTCTTTTCCTTTTAAACAGATAACTTTTGGAGTTACAAGAGTATTTTTGAGATTCCTAGGAAAATTGAGTTTCAAGCTAGATTTGAATGGTATCTAAAACTATTGTCAGTGACCATTAAGTGTAAATGTTATTTCTATTATAATGGTACTTTTTAGCTATTTGAGTAATGAATCATTTTGTACTCATAAATTATGTTATAATGATTTTTTTATTAGTTCCAATTTATTTTTATTTCGTCTTTATTAATTTTAGAATTTAAAATTTAAATTCAATGAAAAAATTTGAAAGAATTTCCAATGAAAATAAATAATTTTAAAAAATTAAAATTTTTGTAATGGATAATACTAATCATATATATCACGATCTAAATTAATTTTTCCTCCAACAAAATTTAAATTTCTAGGCAAAATATTCAAAAACTCGTGAGAAATTTTACATAAAGCTGAATTTTATTATCATAACGAACATGATGGTATTGATTTTTATGAGACGACGGAATATTAGTCATTTATTGCCTATTTTGGTATGGTATAATTGTATGTACAACCATTGTATTAGATGTATGAAACCAAATTTTTATAGATAAAATGTTAATAAGAATAAACATAAAGAGTTAACTAAAAATTGGTAGTTACTAATGAGTGGGGATATATTTACACCCATTATTTATGCAAGTCACTTAGTAGATATATGAAAAAAATATTTGGTATCCTTTAAAAATTTTAATAAGTTAATCCTTACACAACCAGTCAATTATAATCAATGAATTTATGTTACATTAACTAATTTTCAAAAGAGTTTATAGTTTTATTATCATTATTTAATATAAGTCTTTTTTCCTTATTAAAAAGAAGTCCCTTTAATATAGTTGACTCTAAGGCTGCATGAACAAAAAATGAATCTAAAAAGTTGTTACATTATTTTTAGATCAAACTATCAAAATATCCATAAATTATTTTTAATTGAATTTTTTTAACAAGGGTGAATATCTTAATAATATTATTAAGACTTTTTAAAATAAAATAAAAGTTAAAAATAACTTAATAATTTAATAATTAAAATTATTTTTAAAATATCTTTGTCAAATTTCTGTTAATCTACACGAGAGTAGTATTGAAAATTATTAGGTTTCATTTCATTTAGAAATACTATGTAGGTCATAAACTAAGTACCTAAATTATGAGGTTTCTAATAAATGTTACTATATATATAAATATAAGTGATTGTGTCTCTCTTGTGAATGTGGATTAAGTAGAGGCTGCTCTTGTTACCAATTTGTTTCTATTAAAGATTGAATCAGATTCTTTGAATGTGGTTGATTTGGTCTCTAAAAAATTGATCTATTTAGTATTGAGATTTTGTAGTTTATAACCTACAGTTATTATAAAAAAAATTATAATTATAAAATAAAAATTAATAATATGTAGTAGATATATTTTCTAAGTAATAATTTTGACAAAAATTAGTCAAGATACAGTACATTTTTCAAGATATAAATATAAAATCAAATCAATTTAGCTTTTAAGTTACAACAACTATTATATACCAAACACTTTATTATTATAGTATTTAAGCTATATATCATGAGATAAAAGGTTTCAAGCTCGTGCGACACTCCCATATCCCATGCTATGAGAGTAAGCCTAGTGGAAGTGGCATAATATCGACTGGTTTTACCCGGCCTTAGGCTTATCAGGAGAACGGCTCCAGCTGCCAACCAGTGTATGTAGGACTTCGCCTAGACCCCATTTCAACATTAAGCCTTCAACGAGTGACAAACTCCTCTAACTCAACTAGGTCAGCATGCCTAAACTCCAAAGAGTCTAAATCTATAAAATACCCACACGCATGTTGTGCAAATTTTAATGAACTCGCAAGCGCACGAATCTATTGTAGAATAGATTAATGGTGACGAGTGTCGATCCCACGAGGAGGTTGATTTTAATTATATGTCGAATTAATTTTCTTTTTAATGGGAACAATTAAATTATGGTAATTCTATTCTAAATTGTGAAATAAAAAAGAATAATTGAAACTTTTTGTTATAATAAAGCACTTGGGTAAGGATCCGCATCAACATGCTCCATGGGCTAAATATTCCATATTAATACCAATTAAATCATAAGGGGGATTCCACACCTTGAACCACTCTCCAATAAGTATTGCCAAGGGCTTTATCGTGCCAAATAATAATAACCTTGTACTTAGGGTCTTAGGTAACATGAACTAGACAAGACTATTATTATTTATTTAAAAAGTCAAAACAACCACAAATATTAGAGGGGAAGAGAAAGTAAATTTACCAAATTAAGCCCATGGAACATGTTGAGACTTCACCTTCAACCCAAGCGCAAAGAGAAATTAGCTACTCATATTTTAACTAGGGATACACAGGGACTTTTCTTCAAAGACAAGGAAACTACAAGAAGGAGAAGGAATTTCAGAAATCTTTAGAAATGAATTGGGGTGCCAAATTGTGGGGAGAGCCCTTTTTATAGATACATTGAGTGAATCGTGACCATCGGATTAAAAACAATAGGAAAAAATCAACATTTTTTACAAAGAACGACGAATAGTAAATAATCCCATATAATCTTGTACACCGATTTCTATTTCCAATGAGAGACGCCACGTCGTCGATCTACAAAGACATAAGAAATTTAGTCAATAAGATCATGACACATCATCGGTCAACGCCACGTCATCGGCCAATGCCACAACGTCGTAGGTAGTTGCCACATCATCGGTCCGTATACATGAACAAAGATTTGAAAACGATTTTAATAATCAAGTATGTGTGAAGAATTTTTCCTTTAATGCTCTTCTTAATCCGAGTCCAAATATTCCGTTTCTTTAATCGATCACTCGTTTATTGTGAAACGATTATGATACCCTAAAATACATAAAATACACAATTATAATAAAACACATATAATTAAATAACAAAATACTTAAATAAATAAAAGTAGCAATGTTAGTGAGATTTAAAGTGTAAAATGATGATTTTCTCCTTTATAAATATACACTTTCTAACACTCAACACACTTCAAAAATTGCTAGTCCCTAGCAAATAAAGCGAAAATAAAATTCAAAACTTTTTTTTTTTTTTTTTTTTAAACACACGTGTTTATTCAATCGATTAATGATAACAATCAAATAAAAGTTTAAGCATTATCTCTAGTCTAAAGGAATATCACACCCACATCAACCATCCATATAAGTCAGATTTTGTTGTAGTAATAGTAATCAAGCTACTTTAGTAAAGAAATTAATATCCAACCCCAAAATCTCATAGGTTGTAGTGACACTCTCACAAAGAAATTAATCCCAATAAAATTTTTTGTCACTACAATGAATGGTAAATTGAGAGAAAATAATAAAGAAATATCACACACTCTCACCAAGATGAAAAATATGCCCATAGCTTAGAAATAAGACGATCTCAAATAAAGTATTAGTCAACCCAATGTATTCATCATTTTTTTTTTTTGATTTAATCACTACATCTTAATTACCCATATAACTAGCTTTTATGTTAGACTATAGTTCCTAAAATCGGGAAGGACTTTTATTAGGACGTAAAGAAAGCTAGGGACATGGTTAACAAAGAAAGGAAAATAGGAAACAAAATATATATGTTTGAGAAAAATTAAAGAACTTTTTAAGGATACATTTTGCTTATTTATTACTTTTGTACATCTTTTTTTTTTTTTTTTTTTTTCTTTTTTTTTTTTTTTTTTAATGGCACAACTTTACTTGAACAAAATAATTATTTATTTATTTTTTTCTCAAACATGAATAGGTGGATGGAACTTATATGATATCGGGTAATACTCCAAATTGGAGTGGGTTAGGATGATAAGTTAATAAAGAAAAGGATTTTTTTTTTTTTTTTTTAAAATAAAAATAAAGGGAGTAACTATGGATATTAAATAATAGGGAATAGAAAGGCTCAAACGGGTCAAAAATGGCCTTCCATCATCTTTTAGGACTCTAAATAATCTTATATCTACTAATTAAGTGGACATTTAGATGCAAAAGAAACACACTTTTTTTTTTTTTTTTTTTTTTTTTTAGAGGGTTGACTCAAAGAAAATCTAGAGATCATGTATGAAATAATAAAAACTAAGCTACATGAAGAAACTCTCCAAGAAAAATTAATTCAAAAACTCACTTGGAAATTCTTTCAAGTAACTTATATTTGTCTCCAACATCAACATGTAGAATAGTAAACATGGTGTAACATTACTCAAGACCAAAGATAATACAAATACTAAAATTCAAAAGTCATCATATCATCCAATATCAAGAACTCACAAATTTTTTTTTTTTTAAATAGAATTATTTCCCCCCAACCTATTCTAAACATAAAAAGAAAACATACATGCAGAAAAATTAAAGAAAAATGAATTTTTTTTTCAATTAATTTTTTTTTTGTTTTTAATTTTTTTTTTTGTTTTTTTTTTTTACAAAAGGAGATGCGTTTCTAGAGTTACTACACTCCATATTCAGCCATCTTCGACTTTAAAAACTTGAAAATATATATTTATAAAGGAGAAATTATCAGCCTATTCCTCCCCCAATAACGAAACATTGTTCAATGTTTTAAAGGAAAAGAAGTAGAGATTAGAAGATATCATGGGCATTTACGGAAGAAAATATTAATAAGTATTGTGGCTCACATCTTTCTCGGTTTTCGTCAAACGGCTTGAACGCCTCATGGGTCGAGGATAGGCTTCCCATCCGGTTTTCTTACAAACCGGCAAAACGAGGTCTTTTATAGTGATTCCCGAGACTATAGTTTGCACATTCTTTGAAAATAATGGCCATAATGGAGTATTGCATTTTGGACGTATTCATTTGGGATGCGTTTCAAGAGACAAAAGGATATCATCCAATGACTCCTTATGCAAGCCATCCTTAATGAATGGAATCTTATCTTATCGGACACCATTCCTAAAGAACATAATTTTTTTTTTTGCATATTATTCTCGCACATTTATTTAAAAAAATTAATAATAATAGGTAAACTTACAAAAACATAATTAAAAAAAAATTTAAATCTAAAAAAAAAAATTCAGTCACTTCAATGTTTTGTAATGGTTGGTATTCGTGATATGACTTTACTTTTCGACCATTAACTTTAAAAATTATATTGTTCCTTGGATTCTTAAATTTAATGGCTCCATGTGAAAAAAAAGTATGATAGGACGGACCATCGAGAACGTAACTTACTTGGAGAAACGTGCCATTGAGAATTGAAAGAAAATACTTTCGACTGGTGTGAAAGATTTTCCAATGCTTCGCTTGTCACGGAGGATTTTCATTCGCTTTCGTAGTCCTTAGCATTTTTGTTACGAATCTCCTCTGGTTTTGCCAGTTGTATCCTCCTTTTTGAACCAAAATGGGGTCAATGATGTCTGTGTTCTTTTGTTTGTACTTAGGAGAGGATGGGATGATTTCGACAATATCCAAGAATGTAGAATTCAAAGGGTCGGGTGAAGGTTTTGATTCAATTTCTAGTGGTGATTGATGATGGAATGAGATTTTCTTTTAATGGTGCCAATTGTTCTATCCTTGTCTTCCACTTATCAATGTCCATGCATGGCGATGAATCCAATAAGGCATTTCATCAATTGATCTGTCAATATTAAAATCCAAACCAAAGTGAGTTAAACATGTGTAAAGGGTCATCACTAAGGTTTAAAGGAGATGTATGATAAACCAATTCATCAATTGAATCCACATCTACAATTTCATCATCGATCTTGTAAGGTTGTTTGGCAATGTTAAAAATATTTAGTTCCATGGTCATATTGCCAAATGACAAGCGCATATTTAATTGAATGTGAGCATTAAGATTTGCCAAAAATGGACGACCCAAGATAATGGGGATATGCTTCCTTGAATCTTAATTGGTTGAGTGTCAATTACAATGAAATCAAAGAAAATAAAACTTATCTACCTGGATAAGACGTCCTCCACAATACCACGTGGTATTTTCATAGATCGATTCGCATTTTTCGCCCACCCAAGTTTCACAAATACGAGTAAGGCAAAGATTTACACTAGCTCCTAAATCCAACAAAGCATTCTCAATTGTGTGGTTCCCTATACTACATGAGATTGGATCTTTGCATTTTAGAGGCATTTTATGTTGGAGTATAGAACTAATATTTTCTGTTAGAAAGGCCTTTTTCGAACATGAATGTTTCTCTTTTTAGTACAAAGGTCTTTAAGAAACTTGGCATATGATGGCACTTGTTTTATAGCTTCAAGTAAAGGGATGTTAACACTTTGTTTGAAGATTTCAAGAATCTCACTGTGGATTTTCCTTTCTTCCCTTTAGCTAACCTTTGAGGAAATGGAGCTTTAGGAACATATTCTCGTGGGTTGGTTTCCTCTTTCTCCTCTCGATGATGATTCCTCGGTGTTCAAGAGATAACTGAGTTGATTTTGGCATCTCCACTTTGTTGTCGACTTCTTTTCCTTTTCGCAAGGTCATAATTTTGTGGTGAACTAGAACTTGCTTCAACCGCTTTAGGATTGGGCACCGATTGACTTGGGAATTTGCCTTTTTCAACGGTCATGGCCAAAGTTTCAATCAAGAGGCAAGTTGTCCCACCATTTTCTCAAGGTTAGAAATTGATTGGGCTGTGAGTTCAAGCCTGCTCTCATCTCATTTCGTAATTCATCAATGGTGCGGTTACATTGCTCGATCTTGGAGTTAGTAAGATTTTGAAATTTTGGAATGTCTCCTCCCATGGTTTAGGTTGAGAATGGTTTGGGTTCGATTGTATGGTCTAAATGGTGGTTGAGAGGCTTGAGACATTTGAGGAACCTGGTTGCATTGGTGGAGGTGGAACGATGGTCCGTTTTGTTGAAATCCTTGAGAACATGAAAAATTGGGTTGGTCTCTCCATCCAGGGTTATATGTGTTGGAGTAGGGGTTGTAGCTTGATGGTTTTCTCATGATACCTATGGTATTGGCTTGATCTGAATATGAGTCATGGTCATGTGGCTCAGCGGTTGTCAAAGATGCTTAGACCATCTCTTTGACTTCTTTAATTCCCGAGCTTGACTCGCCAATGTTAACCTCATTCACTCCCTTAATTCTCCTGGTATTTCGAGTGATCGACTCGTTGTTGAGAATTATCCGATTCGTTGGAAAAATTCCCAAATCTACGATGCGCTTTTGGACATTAACTCTCCTCCCTTTGGTTGCCATTAGCCATTCTTGCACATGTGGCAATAATCCCTCCAAGAAATATTGGCATTGGTGCCATTTCTCGCACCTCCATGATGTGGACACTTCAAAGAGTAGCCCATTAAATCTCTCCCATGCTTGAAAAATTGCTCGTCGTCTCTTTGAGTAAACTCGAAATTTCCTGCGAATAGCATTGGTTTTATGAACCTCGGGAAATATTTATTTAAAAATTTAGTTACCATTTGTTCCCATGATGTAATGCTATTAGCAGGCATTGTATTAAAATTAACGAAGCTCTATCTTTTAATGAAAATGGGAATAATCTAAGTTTAACATCATCATCCTGAAAAATTCTCATATTTAAAAGTTTGACAAATAGCATGAAAATCATTCAGAGGATGATTATATGGGTCCTCATTTTCTAGGCCATAGAATGTGGGAGAGCAGGAAGACACTAGGTTTTAATTAAAACCCCTCATTACTACGTTTGGATAACCTATGCATGATGTCTTTCAAATTAGCTAAAGGACTAAAATAATCCTTAAATGGCCTCTCTTGTGGTTCCGGTTCTTTGATGTTGCAAATCCATTTCAAGTTTCTTTTCGGTTTGTTTGTGTGTGCGAAGTGTTTTTTTCCATATCGAGGTCTAAAGGTTCAAGTTTGGGTGATAATGACCTTCGACCATGCATGCAAATAACAAAAAAAATGAAATTAAATGAAAATAAAACAAACAAAAATAAAAGAGAGAGAAATTACAATACTAACCTTGTGAAGTTATTCTAACCTTAAAATGAATATACTGTTTCAGTCTTTAAAAGAAAATACAGGAAATAGATTAACTAAAAAAAATAAAATAAAAACATAAATTAAAATTAAAAATAAAAAATTAAATTACATTAATATAAATCTTAGAAAAAGACACAAAATTAAATTAAATAATAAAATTACTTAAAAAAAATTTAATTCTATGGAATAATAAATTAACAGAATAAATAAAAATTACAAAGAAAAATAACTCAGAAATTAAATTATTGAAATTTAAAGAAATTTAAATTACCAGAATTAAATTACAGATTCACTTTTTTTTTTAATTTTGTAATTTTTTTTAATTTTTTTTTAATTTTTTAGGAAATCAAAAAAAATTAATTAAAAAAAACTAATTTTATGAATTAATTCTACGAATAAATTAAAATAAATTACAAGATAAATAAAACAAATTAAAAAGAAAAGTAAAGCAAAAATTAAAGTACAGAAATTTAAAGAAATCACACAATAAAATTAAATTGTAAAAATGTAAATTACAGAAATTAAATTACAGAAATTTAAATTACAGAAATTAAATTGTAAAAATTTAAATTACAAAAACAAAATTAAAAAATTATAATTTTTTATAAGAAAAAAAAATATAAGAAAACAAAAAAATTAATTCCACAAATTAAAATAAACATAAAGACCCAAAAACTGTTGTGAAAATTTTAATGAAGACATGTCACACGAATCATTGTAGAATAGATTAATGGTGATTTGTCGATCCCACGAGGAGGTTGATTTTAATTATATGTCGAATTAATTTTTTTTAATGGGAACAATTAAATTATGGTAATTTATTCTAAATTGTGAAATAAAATGGAGGAATAATTGGTTATAATAAAATGACAGGATCAGGATCCGCATCAACACTCCATGGGCTAAATATTCCATATTAATACCAATTAAATTAAATCATGTTGAACCACTCTCCAATAAGTATGGTCTAATGAGAACCATCGTCTTAATAATAATAATAACCTTGGGGTCTGGGTTTGTCAATGCTAAGACTATTATTATTATTCATTTAACCTAAAATCAAAACAACCACAAATATTAGAGGGAAGAAAGTAAATTCCAAATTAAGCCCATGGAACATGTTGACCTTCACCTTCAACCCAAGCTCAAAAAGAAATTAGCTACTCATATTTTAATTAGGGATAAAAGGGAATTTTATTAAAATACAAAGAAACTACAAGAAGGAGAAGGAATTTTAAATCTAAGCTTAGAAATGAATTCAGGGGGTGCCAAATTAGGGGGAGAGCCCTTTTTTATAGATACATTGAGTGAATCGTGACCATCGGATTAAAAACAATTCGGATGCTTTCAAAGGGAACGTCATCGATCAGCAATCAGCGATCATAACAATCAACAGATCAACATTTATGCATTGCTTTTTGAATAGTAAATAATCCCATGTAAGCGCATATCTTGTCACCCGATTTTACTCCAATGAGATCATCGATCATACAAGACATAAGAAATTTAGTCCAATAAGATCATGATTTCAACGCCACGTCATCGGTCAATGCCACATAAGCAATCAATCCACATAATTCGCCCAATCGTCATCGCCACGTCGTAGGTAGTTGCCACATCATCGGTCGTATCATGAAAAAGATGTCGAAGATCGTGCGTATGAAACGATAAAAGTATGTGTGAAGAATTTTTCCTTTAATGCTCTTCTTGGGTTTTAAGTGTCCCGAGTCCAAATATGACGTCCGTTTTTTTCATCGATCACTCGTTTATTGTGAAACGATTATGATACCCCTAAAATACATAAAATACACAATTATAATAAAACACATATAATTAAATAACAAAATACTTAAATAAATAAAAGTAGCAATGTTAGTGAGATTTAAAGTGTAAAATGATGATTTTCTCCTTTATAAATATACACTTTCTAACACTCAACAACGCACACCTCTTATATCTCCCACAATCAGCACAATCTCATCGATACTAATATACAAGCGCATATCTTGTGTGTCATGATTGCGGTCTGTGATATTCTCCCACCACTATAACCATATACGTCCTCGTGCATATAGAGTATGCCTTACAAATGTGCACTTACGTGCGAAAACATGAAAAATAACTTGTCCATCTAACCCATGAACTCCCTGCCTACTCATAGACATTGTCGGCCTTAATGCGAATGCTTGGAGGTATGAGAACCCACCTGTTTGTCCCACTTGTCGACCCTTGTGCTCAAAAGAGTGGGGACCTACGTAGTGCGGCATTAGAGTGCTTGGAAAGCTCGCAACGAGGGCTTTGAGAGATGGCAAGCATGACCCTGATACCATTTGTCACGAGATGAAAGATTTCAAGCCCGTGTGGCACTATCGCATCCAAACTCCGAGTGTAAGCCAAGTGGAAATGGCATAATATCGACTGGTTTTGCTTTGCCTTGGCCTCATCAGGAGAATGACTTTAGCTTCCAACCAATATGTGTTAAACTTCTCTTTAATGACAAGCTCCCCAACTCAAAATTTGCTTTCTAGATCCATAATATCCCCCACCCATAGTCAGCACAATTTCGTCAATATTAATGTACAAGTACATATTTTGGGTGTCACAATTACAGTCTGTGACATATATCTGGCTAGTTTCAATTCACAAGAATCTTTGTGGAGTTTTGAAGGATATATTTTATGATAAATGTTTCCTGTATATCAACTCTTGCCATGTGCTCCGGTTTTGAATTCAACAGCTCATCGGTTGGCTAGACTTGTTTAACAATTTTTCATCTGATATTTTGAATTAGTTAAAATGTTAGTTTCTTGAAAAAAAATAGCATTTAACTAAGAATAAAAAAAAATAGGGAACATTTTTATAAGTGTTTAACTAAAATGTTTAAAAATAGTTATGTGAAAGTTTGATGCTTTTGAAACAACTACCATTGAAGGGATTGATAGTATAAACTCTCTAATACTTGACTCTAAGATCAAGAGTGGCACGATAATAAATAAAAAATAAGAGGAAAAGAGTAAAAATTACTTAGAGATATTATACTCCTCTAATATATCCTTTTTCTCACATTGACTTTCAAGCGTTGATTTTTTTATATAAGAGAAGTAATCAATTAAATGTTGAATTAAATTAGAAAAAATTATCTCCTATGTTAAAGAATAATTAGGATTTGTTTTGTTTGTTATATCTAAATTAAGACATTATTGGATATTAGTAATGTTATTGATTGTGGATTCTCTGCTGAAAACCCATTCGCTTTTTGTTATTAGGTCGAATTTGACAAAAGTTTAACAATAACTTTTGACCGATTAAATATGAAATTAAAATTTAAAGAAGAAAAAGAAGAAAACAATTGACCTAAGGGATGAAAGGAGGAGGAAGAGTGACGAGTCCGACAGACTCTTGTCTCTCGAGTTCTTTCCTTTTACACTCCATATAACCGGATTGTAAGCAAGTGAAAGCAAAGACAGCAGCATCATCTCTGTTCCGCTCTGCTGATTAATATTTTAATAGTATTATTATTATTATTAAGTTAAACTTAATTATCGAACCGGCACTTACCCCTCAACAACCACAACACAAAACATTTTCATCACCAAATTTTATTTTATTTTTTAAAAAAAATCATCCAATAATTCTCTCTCTTTGTAGAGAAGAAGCAAAAAGAAGAAGAAGATGGTAGTAACGGGAGTAACAGGCATGGAATCGCTTTCTTTAAGCGAGAAAGCAGCGAAAATGAGAGAGTCGTTGCAAAAAAGCCAAACAATTACAGACAATGTCGTGTCGATTCTCGGCTCTTTTGATCACCGCCTCTCCGCTCTTGAAACCGCCATGCGCCCTACTCAGGTTCACAATATCAGATCTTGACCTTGACTTTGAGTTTGACTTCTGCATGAATGAGGTTTTCCGATCGAATAGATCTTTGGCTGGTGTTTTGATTTTCCTTCTATTATTGCTGATACAGATTAGAACGCATGCTATTAGAAAGGCTCATGAGAATATTGATAAGACTTCGAAGGCTGCTGAGGTTGTTTTGGCTCAATTTGATCTTTCTCGTCAGGTTTGCTTTCTGTTGGTTTCGTGATGATGCTGTTGTTAGTTTTGTTTATCAGTTCAATCAGTCTGTTTATAAGTGTTGAAAAGTGCTTCACTTGCTTGACCTTTTGCAGTAGATTTAACGTATTTGAATGAAGGAAATGGTTGTGCTTTCTTTAAATATGCTGTAGTTTGTTGGGCTCGTTAAATAAGAGCAAACATCGATCATACGGCACAAGTAAACTTAGTACGTTTGGCAAGCCTTGGTTTTACCGGAGTAAAACTAATGGTGATGTGTGAAATATGTATTCAAACAAACTTATTAATGTCGTTCTGTTCTCACCCATACTAAGATGATGCCTACGAAGCTCAGCTGAAAGTGTATGATACTGTGCAATAATTTAAGTTATTTCAGATCAATATAGACCCTTAAAGACTGTGTGTGCATTGTGAACTCACTCAATAATGCTTTGTCTTCTCTTACTTTCTCAATTCCTTAAAATGCCATATTAATAACCTAGAGAATCCCTGCATACATGCATCAATGGATGAAGGTGAAAGTTGAATTCTTGATAATTCACTAGAGCTCTCTGTCATCATCACTAAGTGGCTTAAAGTATCAATTTGCTCGTATTTGGGAGCAAAGAAGTTTATTGTCTAATATGTGAATACAAATGAGGCAGTTTTGTTTTTAAGCGTACATTTGTTTCTGAGTCCATACGGCATAGGCAAGTTTTACTTCTGTTTATCTATTTTAAATAGGAATATCTAAGTACTTCTATCAAAGTTTCTTAAGTTGTTACTAAATTATTTGTTGTTCCTATATTTAGGCAGAATCTAAAATACTTAGAGGACCACATGAGGATCTGGAAAGTTATCTGGAAGCAATTGATCAACTTAGAAGCAATATTAGCTATTTTAGTGGTAACAAGGGCTTCAAAAATAGTGAGGGTGTGATCAACAATGCAAATGCTTTACTTGTTAAAGCTATTTCAAAGCTAGAGGATGAGTTTAAGCAACTATTAGCCTCATACAGGTTCGTATTTTCATGCTTATTGATGCTTCCTGTGTTATGCATATGGTTCGTCTGAGGGTGCAATCCTTTTGCTCAAATAACTATCTAATGCTTTTATGATATCAAGCCTTTTAAGTTTAGAAACAAGCTGAACTTTTCTGCAAATTCGCTTTGCAGTAGCTTTTTCTTGCTAACATGTCACCCCCAAGATATTTCCTTCTTGATATCTAGGGTATTGTATGATGTCTGGAATAAGCCTTCTGGAATTCTTGTATTGCAAGGATGAGCACCTCATTTATGCATAAGAAGCATGATACATGAAGAATAATTTATTAGTTATGCGCTTCAATATAAAAATTAATTAAACTATCTTTGTTATCCTTTCCAAAATATTAGTTTTTAACTTCAGTGCCATGTTCCTGTAGACTGTGTGTTTAATATACCTTACAACCAATAAAAAATTACACTTTCTTGATCAGTTTCTAAAGTTCCTTTTCATTTCTTCATCTTTCTCTCCTTTTGCGTGGGCATCAAATTTGTCTATCTTATGTCCTTTCTATGAGCATTATTATTCCTTGTCTGTAGTCTTAGACAATGATCTCGGCACACATATTTTGTTTTCCAAAGATTTGTTGTTGGTGTTTTTGCAACTTGTTGAGCTATGCAAGCATCATTTGTTTTTGTTTTTGTTCTTTTCCCCCTTCAAAATTGCAGCAAACCATTGGAGCCTGATCGTCTTTTTGAATGCCTCCCAAATTCAATGCGCCCCTCATCAGGATCACCGGGACACAATGGTGATTCTAGTTACAAAAGCCCATCTAATCATCATTCAGAACAGCAAAATGGTGACACAGAAACTGCTGTTTTTACACCTCCTACTCTTATACCACCAAGGATTTTGCCTCTACTGCATGATTTAGCCCAGCAAATGGTTCAAGCTGGCCACCACCAGCAATTACAAAGAATTTACAGGTAAGATTCCCTGTCTTTGATCCATGGCTACTCAATCTTGCATGTTGATTTTTATAGTCATAACCATCGTATCTTCTCTGAACAAGCGAATTATTCTGAAATGTTTAAATTTGCTTTTGGCTCCTTTAAATGCTGTTCTTTGCGTATGACATGTACTTTTGTTACATGAAGGACTGTTTCTGTGTTGTGGAATTTCTCCTCTTTCTCACTATGCATATGCATATACCTATGCAGGCCTAATTTAGCGATTATCGATGAAAGTACGATGCTAAGCCTCATTGCTTGACCACATAAAATAAAGACATGGGTTTCTTCTATGTATTACAAATTCCTGTTCTTTGTATTTATTTGTATTCTTGTGTATTTTATTGATGTTTGAAGATAAGTGACTCAAAACCAATAGAGAAAAGAAAGGGGAGAAAATTAGAGGTAAAAAACATAGGCCCATTAGGGGTGGTTGGGTATTCATCAGAACTCTCATCAGAAGATTTTTATATAATTATTGGTCTTTACATTGGGCTATTTTGGTGATCTTGAGGACAACTGGTACACGGTACAGAGTTAGCACTTTTTTCTTTGTCATTCATTACCTTTTACTATTTTTTCGTCCAAAGTCTGAATTAAGAATGGAATCTGAGGCCCTATTTATAGCTGTCATAAGCTCGAAAACTAACCTCCTCTCCTTTTAAAAAATGTGGGGTGGGGGAAGAATCTATCACTTTCAGAAGAAAAAAGGGGTGTGTGAGGTTGGAGTGTGGGGGGTTTGAATTTGATTGATCTACTTCCTATAACAACATATGGATCCCACTACAGCACAGTATAGAAAGAAAATTCTTACCCTAATAATTAATCAAACTGGAGACGAATGAGAAAATAAAATCTAAACCATAGAAAATGGACCAGACTGGCCTATCTTGTCCTAGTTGAAAGAGTTTCTGAATTTTATTCGTCACAAGTAAAATTATAACAATATAGCAGCAAGATGACAAAAGTTGTCTGTGATTTACTTAATCTGTTGTTTGTTTCTGAGCCCAAAACTAAAAAATAATTAAAAAATAATAAAAAGTTAAATAAAATAAAATAAAATAAAATAAAGACTTACTCTTGTTCTTTAATTGATTTAGGCCAATGTAGTATCTTATTGTTGATAGCTCGTATGCCAGATTATTTAGAATTGATAACATTGATAGAGAATACATATCATATTGTCTTTGGCATTGGCAGCATACAGCTAAAGCCATGGGTCTTGCAACAATAAAGAAGCTTTGTTGGTCCAACTTAAAGAGTCCTTGGTGGTTATTAGGTCTTTATATGTTTTTTCTTCTTGATTTTATTATATTTGAATGTGTAGGAAATTTTGGTAAATCTGCCGTTGCAGCTGATTGTAGGACTCACCTATGGTCATTAAATTATTCTAGTCTTTCCTCCTGCATAATTGAAGACTTGAAAGTGAAGCTTTTTGGATAAGTCCATTAACCAAAAGAAGGAAAACAAAATGTTTGAAAGCAATTTTCTTTTTTACTTTCCTTTTTCTAGGAAAAGAAATATGGGGAGGTCATTTAGACATTAGTGACAGTTATGAGTTCTTCATATTGTATGTTAATTAGTAATTTTGTAGGAGGTCATTAAAATGCTTTTGTCGAGGTGATTCAGGTGGATAACTATCTCTCTGATGGAATTAGGAAATGGAGTTTTGTTTTGGTTTTAATCTGTCTGGACTACAATTGGCTCTCATCTTGCAATGTCGTTCTACATTTGGATTATTTTAGGGCAATATAATATATCCGAATAAAAAAGATATATCTTTATGAGTTTTTAGACAACTGCTGTTTTTCTCCTGTAAATTTATCTTATATATATACAGTACATCCATATAAAGATACATGAGTATTTTTCCAACAAGTTCAGCACCCTTTTTTCCCTTTCATATATTATTTATTTATTTATTTATTTATTTTTAAGGGATACACGTTCTACAGTTTTGGAAGAGAGCCTCCGAAAATTGGGGGTTGAGAAACTTAGCAAAGATGATGTTCAAAAAATGCAATGGGAGGTGTTGGAGGCAAAGATTGGGAATTGGATTCATTTCATGCGTATTGCTGTAAGAACCATGTTGAATATTCTCGTACCTTTTGCATATAGTATTAAAATTTACTAATTATTTTTGGACAGGTCAAATTGCTTTTTGCTGGAGAACGTAAAGTTTGCGATCAGATATTTGAAGGCTTTGATTCTCTTAGTGATCAATGTTTTGCTGAAGTTACTGCAAGCAGTGTTACGGTACTGCTCAGTTTTGGGGATGCAATTGCCAAAAGCAAGAGATCGCCTGAAAAGCTATTTGTACTTTTAGACATGTATGAGATAATGCGGGAGCTTCACTCGGAGGTATGATTAATTTTTATGTTCATATTTATTGCAATAGTTTAAATGCTGATTGACAAATTTGGATCTGGGGATATGGCTTAGTTAGGTGAGGTAGTTTACAAAGTTTGATGGTGATCTGAAATTGTTTCCTTTTTCTCTCCCATGCTTATTCTATTTATTCTTTTTTTTTTTTCATGTGGATGGAGTGAGGCATTGCATCAGTAGTCACTGGTATTATGTTGTTCAGATTGAAGCTTTGCATGATTTTCTGATCTGTCACGGAAAAGGTTTATCTGCCCTTCTCATATGAGAGGAAATCTAATTAAATTCAATTTGATTGTGCCAAACACTGACCATAATCCTATTTGTTTTTAACAATATCCACGATAAGAGATGGCAGTTTTATCTATGGATGTGAATATCCACTGGTATCTGACCCTAAGAATGATTTGGTATGCCTCTTTATGGGTGGGGTAGGTTTGGAACATGATAGAAAAATCCACCGCAGGTGTGATACAGATGCAGTTGCTGTTTAAAAACTGCGAGTATTCACAGATATGTAGCTATTTTTTTTTTTTTAATTTCTTAAATGAATAATTGTTACACCACCTGAAACCAATTTTATTATCACTGTTTAGTAGACATCCAGTATTTTTACATCTTTCCATTGTCCTTAGATACAGTGATCTATCACCAATAGTTGTTCAAACTAAAGCTGCTTGTTATATGTATAAATACACCTCCTTATACGATTGGCCATTATTAAGAAGACAAATAATTGTAATATAAAAGTTAGTCAACAAAATAATAGAAAATTTTGACTAATTAGCTATCAGCTCACTGGTTGTGGACATTTTGAATGGTTTGAATAATTGAATATGTCCTTTGAATGATTGGAAAACTTCTTCTAATAATTACTAATGGTAGAAATTTGGTGTCTATTTGGTAGATTGGACTTGCAGATTTGATCAAGTGTTTCCTGTTTTATTAGTGCTCACAAGTGGAAGAACTGATAAAAATCAGCAGATATCTTCTTGATTTTGCTATGACTACATTTCTGTTAGGGTGGGATGAAATTTGAAACCTGTAATGGGTTTGTGAAGGATTTGGGTTTGAAACCTTTTAGTGGGTGTGGATGCAGGTTTGGCATTATCCATAGCAAACCCAGTCTGATTCCAATCCTATATTATCCATTTCCCAACTACTTCTTTAGTGTTTTATGTGTGCTGCTCAAGATCAATTTTTTACAAAAGTGGACATCCGACTTCAATAAATAATTACCCATTTAGAATCAAATAATGAATTAAAGACATCTAGCATAAACCAATACCATCCATTAACTTTAAATTTGGAAGGTTTTATCATATCATAATTAGGTAAGGAGAATCAAATTCTCAACAGGAATGAAGAAAAAGAAAGAGAGGTGTTTATCATGAAGAGAATGAAGAATGAATTCTCAGTTCGTACCATCTTATGCCCTACCATTTGTGTATCATGAAGAGATAGAGTCAGGAATTTTTTCGCCTAGATGATAATGATCAAATCAGGTACTGCAGAAGAATTCTATTTAAAATGTATTCATGTTTGTCTTTGAAAAGTGTCCTTCCATGTTTCACATGAAACATTGTACTCTGCTTTAACAATCCAAAAGAAGCCTACTCCATCACACCTTATTCCCATTCCCATTCCCAATCCATCTTCGGTATCAATCCGTAGACTAGGTAACATCAGATTATTATTACCATTGTTTGTTGTACAGGAGTATAGTGGATATTAGACGGACAAACCAAATGAGCTTTTGCTCATGGAAATCAGTCTCTTGTTGGATTTCATCTTGATGTTTGTAAGTGTCGAGTGTGGTGCTTCGATAATGATAAGGGGTCCTCTAATGGCGATATTTTCCATTGATATGGGTGGGTGTGGTTATATTTGTATTGTTTTATTGACTAATGGTGTCCTGAAGTATATATCTTCCAAACGAGTTTTAACTATTGAAATCCTGTGGGCAGTACTACTTTTAGGTCTTCTGTCATCCATCTATGTTTGCCAGTGTCTCATTTCTATTGGACCTAACATTGATGATAATTTTCTGTATATTGTTATTAGAATTTACTTTGGAATATATTGTTAGAATGATCATTTGGGTTCAAGATGGTTTTGTTGGTTGAGAAAATAGTTACAACATTACTTTAAAAGTGCAAGATATATGTCATTTCACCTAGAACTCTTTATTGATTGCTTGATTTGAAACTTTTACAGTTCCTAGTTGTAAAAATGTTTTGGCAGTACTACTTTTAGGTCTTCTGTTATCTTGTCTATGTTTGCGTAACACTGCTCTCAGTTCTATTGGGCCTAACATTGATAATAATTTTCCATATGTCGTTTTTAGAATTTAAATTGTAATATTTTAGTTTCAATGAACCATATGGATTTGAGTTGCATGTTGGCTGCAAAGATAGTTATAATGTTACTATTAAAACAGTGTAAGATAAATGAGTTCGTATTTCACCTAGAGTTCAGATTATATGGGTTGGCTAATGCGTAAGGTTTCATCAAGTTCATATACTAATTATATGTCCTGGAAAGTCAAATTCATAGATTGTTGCCACGTATCTGTAATTAACTTGACCATGTATGTTCCGGAAAGTCATTCGTAGATTATTGCTGCATAGATGTAGCTAACTTGAGATATGGCCATTTTCTTGCCAGATAGAGTCAGTTTTCAAAGGTAAAGCTTGCACTGAAATTAGAGAATCTGCATTGGGCCTGACAAAACGGCTCGCCCAGACAGCTCAAGAGACCTTTGGTGATTTTGAAGAAGCTGTTGAGAAGGATGCAACAAAAACGGCTGTGTTGGATGGAACCGTACATCCTTTGACTAGCTATGTGATTAACTATGTGAAGTTTCTGTTTGAGTAAGTGCAGTTGAACATGTTCTTTCATATGTTATGACCTCTTCATGATCTGCTACATATTTGTCTTGCCAGTTTAATGTGTTTTCTCTTCATGCTATATGGAATATGTTGGGTATAATGCAACCAAGTAATTTTTTTTTTTTGGTTGTTTTTCTGTCCATACAGTTTTCAGTTTAAAGATTCAGTTGTCCTATAATTTGAGTTCATGGGATTTCAGCTGGACAAAATTCTATGTTCAAAGATGTTTATTTCTTTATCGTAGCTTTTTCTTTTTTAATTATTGGTAATGGCTGACCTGACACTTTGCCTAAACTTTTACAGCTATCAATCAACTTTGAAGCAACTGTTCCAGGAATTTGAAAATGGAGCTGAATCAGATTCACAGCTAGCTTCTGTGACAATGCGAATCATGCAGGCTCTTCAAACTAACTTGGATGGGAAATCTAAGCAGTATAAAGATCCTGCTTTGACCCACTTGTTCCTGATGAACAATATTCACTACATGGTCAGATCTGTGCGCAGGTTTGTGGTGTTACCTGATGTTTGTGGGCATCTACGTTACTTTGCTTTAAGAAGCTTTATTCCACTTACAAGAGTGATTCATTATAAGTTAACATTCCATTTTCAGGTCTGAAGCGAAGGATTTGTTAGGAGATGATTGGGTGCAAAGACACAGAAGAATTGTGCAGCAGCATGCAAATCAGTACAAAAGAACTGCCTGGGCGAAGGTTTTTCTCTGCTCTTCCCTGTTTAGTGATGCCTTGTATGTTGGAGATCTTGGAGAGAGTTATGTCTTTGTGATATTTGTAGGAAAAAGTCCTGTAGAATTTAGCTTTTTGTGTTCTTAGACTTTAGTCGAAAGGATGTAAAGACGTAGCATGGGGAGACGTCAAATCCTTTTGCTGCCACAGGGCTGGCTAATCGTATGGGGCAGGCTCAAAGACCCCTGGTTAGGTTGCTGAAGTACAAGAGTCAGGTTGCTGAGTGTCCGGGCAGAGACGAAAATTAAGGAGTTTAGTGATGTAATGAGTTGTTATGCACGAAACAAGATTATATTGAACATTAATTGGACATATAATAGAAGAAAATTTAGAAGAGAGTGATGATCAAACAGAATTGATACTGATACCTAGAGGTGGGCAATGATTCGGTTTGGTCCCGAATCGAATTGAACCCTTGGTTTATAGAATAATAATCCGAAGAGAACCAAATTTATTTGGTTTCTGGTTCAGTTTCGGTTTTTTTTTGGGGTTTTAAATTGTAATTTATTTTATATTTTCTAATTTTTTTGGTTTTGGTTTTTTTCTCATATAAACCAATCATCCCCGCACCCCCTCAGGGACACTGGTCTTTTTGTGCAACTTACTGACCATTCGGGGTTGGAGAGTTGATGATGCCATGATTGTGGGTTAAAAGAAATTAATAATTTGCAAAATTTGACAAAATGTTGTATAGGGACTAGGAAATTATTAATAGAACTGACAAGGTGTCAGTTTATTTAGTGGTTCATTTTTCATAACTCAGCAAGGTTGTAACTGAAAACTGGGCAAATAAAAAAAGAAAATAAAATTATTTTTCTTATTACATGCTGTGTTGACATTCCATGCAAATCGACCTCTCCAATCTCCCTCTTTGTTTTATATATTTATTGTTAGGTAGTTGTATTTTTGGAAGGTTGGAAGGTTTCTATTGTATATCATTACAATTGTTCTTTCGTTTAAAACATATTAGTGCACAGATAAACTGATATGATACTGTTAAGTAATTGGTTATATTTTCCTCTGTAGATTCTGCAGTGTCTATCTGTTCAAGGCCTGACATCATCTGGGGGAGGTGGTTCAGTGGCTACTGATGGAGGAAATAGTAGTGGAGTTTCAAGAGCGTTGGTTAAAGACAGGTTGATATTCCATCCTAGTGAAAAAAATGCCTTTTTCTTCTAGTAAGAATTTTGTTTTTCATCCACCCACTACATTTTTTATAAGCGTCTAATCATCGTTGGAAATTGGATTATGCTATCAGGTTCAAGGTGTTTAATATTCAATTCGAGGAACTTCATCAAAAACAATCTCAGTGGACAGTTCCCGACACAGAGTTGCGGGAGTCTCTAAGGCTTGCAGTTGCTGAAGTCTTGTTGCCTGCCTACCGATCTTTTGTAAAACGTTTTGGGTGTGTTATCTTTTCCATGCACAAGTGTTTTGCTTGTTTTCTTGCTACTCTTTGCAGACGGTCAACATTTTCTTATGCATCCATCATGGATGCCAAGTTTTAAACCTAGAAGGGATTTAGTAGATCTTTCTTTGACAATACTTGATGTGCTCCAGGCCTCTAGTTGAGAATGGGAAGAACCCACAGAAGTATATCCGGTATTCGGCAGAGGATCTTGAGCGAATGCTGGGTGAATTTTTCGAGGAAAAAACTTTGAATGAACCCAAGCGGTAGATCTGGTATTGTCTTTCACTTTTCACTTTTTGATGCTGAAAACAATGGGTCAGCGTTTTTCTTAAGTAGCAGTACTTTTGCAATGTGATGAAAAGTAAAAATGACAATAAAAGAAAGAAAATAGAAAGAAATCAGATGGTAGCATATGCACGCTTTGTGTTGAATGATAAATAAGGGCCGTCTTTGATTGTCCAGAGGATTGGAAACAAGTTGTGCCACCTCCAGTGTGGTGATGATGTCTACGAGAGTTATTTTCTTACTAGATATGTATATCCTAGTACAGTATTTTGAAATCATTTGTTTGTAAATCTTTTATTGCCTTTAGTTGTCTGAATGTACCCGATTTCTTGTTCAATATATTATATATGGTTGTTATTATTATTTTAACTGGTGAATTTACTTTCAAATATTCAAAAGAATATCAAACACAGGTGAACTCCAAATCGTAAACCGATAAAATTCATCTTTATTTCATTATTTTTTAAAAAAATTCACTAACAATTAGTTACCATATAAATTTTTGTTCATTTAAAGTTTAGATCAGCATAGGGATGGCAATGGGGCAGATACGGGTCTGATTTACTCTGTTTTAAATCAAGATCCATAAGAAAAATCAAGATTTATATTTAGTTCTGATCCATTATGAATTTATGTTTTTTCCTCCACTCTAGATCTGTTATGAAATTTTAAAACTCAATAATAAAATAGAAATAGTTTTTCAGAACGAAAATTAAAGATTAAAATATATTGATAAAAGTTAGATTGTATAATTTGTCTTAAAATATAATAAATATCCCCAGAACAAGTAAAAAAGAAAGATGATAAAATATTCTTTAAAAATTAATTTTGAGTTAATTTTGTATTATAAAAAATTTGTATCATTTGTGTTAATTTATGAGAGAAATAATTGTATTCCTTAAAATTTATTTGGCCAACATAATAAAATAAATTTTTCAGGGTTACTATTTGACTTACAATTTAAATATTGCATGTGCATGCTTTAGGATTGGTTGACCTTAAGTATTTTTGTTTTATTACTATTTAAATTTAGAAAATTAATTTTTTAGTTTTAAGATTTTTAAATGCATGATAAATACCATTAATATACTGTAAATGAAACTTATTCTCATTTATAATTACATAATTGTTAAAATTTTTTAAAATAAAATAAAAATTAAAAGATAGGTAGATATAGATCTAAATTTAAACTAAAAATATTAAAATAGATCCACACCTACTCCAAATTCACCTTAGATCAACATATAAAATATCTAAATATATTTTAAACCGATTTAAATATAATCCTATTAGATTTGAATCGGGTAAATCTTATATTAGATTCAATTCATACCATCCCTAGATCAGCAAGGATCTTAATGTAATGTAATACAAATATTATATTTCTAAATTATGACGTCTCATGATTCCCAAGTTAAGTCTGATTGAATGTGTATTTATCTGTATCTATATCTCCATTCAGCTAGTTATTGCCTATTTCATATATGTACATTTGTACTTTTATAGACCCATAATTAAAAAGAACAGAGGGACCAGGCGATTATTTAGGAAAGATGGAGGAAGTTTAAATCCATATGGGTAACAATGATATTATATCATACTTCAGGTATCCCAATAAAATGTCACCAACTGAAAATTTAACGTATACGGCTACCATCGGTCGAGGAAGGGTCACGTTTTAAAGAAATTACTTGTTCAAAAAAATTATTGTAAATTTATTATTTGACTATTTAAATGTCGCCCGAATTCGAAGAACGAAAGACATTCAAGGGATCGCCCACGTTAATTTTTTTTTAAAAAAAAAGCAAATTAATGGACTAAGTATTGACAAGTGGATGCAATGAAGCCATGCGTATGTTCATTTCCTTCTCAGCTCCTTGGACTTTCTCACACTTTTCAGCGTCATTTAATTCATCAGACCCGTTTGGTTGCCAAGAAAATGGAAGAATCACCATCACCGTTAATGGAGAAAGTGAATCACACTCACTCACAAGGTTAATTTGCATGTTGCATGATTTATTGCTTAATTAGTTATTGCTAATTATTAAGTTTGATGGTGCTTATTTATCATCCTTTACTATTTTTTTATTTTAATTAAATCAGATAATAAGGAAGAGCAAATGGATCAGAAAAGGGAACGTTGCGGCAAAGAGGCTTGCGAGTTTACTTCCTCCAAACGTATTTCTGATGATATTTTGCCTCACATTCTTAACTTGTGAGTAATCGTTTTTCTTTCGTTGGCACCGGACAAGGGCCAAAATGATGAAACGACAGATGTAGATCGGCCAATATATGAATACTGAAACCCTAAGCGGCAAACGTAAATTTCCTATTGATATGTGCTGGACTTCAGTGAAGATCCTTATTTTCCCTAAATATCCCTAAGCTACATGGTCTGCCCCTTAATTACCCCTTAACTAATGTATACTTGGCACAATTGGGTGACTGTTGTTTAAATACTGAATTAACAACAAAATAAGTTGTGTTGCTTAATTTAATGTCAGTTACATAGCAGCATTGTTTGTATCTTAATTGGCGTAGCATCTTTTATGCAATTCATTAATTGAGTTGTAAAAGTTATATGTTAATTATTAAAAATGAAGTTAAGTTGCATCATACATGTTGAAATTTATATAATTGATTGCTGAAACATTTGTTGGGATACTCACAGCTGAGTAAACATAGCCTTACTCATAAATATGTATTTCATTATTGGAGGTGATCGGTAGTTTAGTTGGTGTTATTTACAAAAAAATTTTTTAGTTTATATATATGCTACATTAAATACTTATAGATCTTGGAAAGGTGTTTATTTATTATTTTTTTAAGAATTAAAAAATGTTTCCTGGTGATAATTGTCTAGCTGTTTTAGGTGCTGAGCTGTAGATTCATCCATAGTAGGGGATGATGTGATGCTGTAATTCAGACATATTTATGTACTTCTTTTTAATATGTTAATATTTTGTTGAAAGAATGGAAAGAAATGGGAAGTTTCAGTTTTTTGGTCTAAAAATGCAGCACATATGGCCAAGTCCACACTGTGCAGGTTCTTGTATGGATCTAATAAAACACACATAAAATTATCTTCTACGCTCTTTTTTTTTTTTTGGGGGGGGCTAAATACCCTTATAAGAATTACTAATTAGAACTAAGTAACATGAATAAACATTTTTCGAAACCCACCAGAGATTCTCCAAGCCTCTTTAGAATGCCTTTTGCAGAATGAGTTCACCAATTAGTTAATGTGATTGGGGTTTCTCTTTTTTCTTCCTATTCTCTGTAGAAGAAAATTCGTATGACCAAGAAAGCTACTGGAAGAGATGGGATAGAAGTAGAGATCAATTTCTTTCATTGTTTATTATATATTATTATTATTATTATTATTATTATTATTATTATTATTATTATTATTTCATTTTAAACTGTCTTGGTGTTTATCATCTGCTGAAATTGAATTGATAATAGCCATGATACATTTGTGTATGATATGAGTTGTTATTCTATGTTCATGCTTTGTGTAACATATAATTCCAATAGTCATGCTATCGCCCTACATCATTTTAATTACATTTTTAGACAATTTCAGGGTACCATGTAATTTTCTTTTTTAAAAAATCAAAAATTTATAAATTTGCCATGTTGAGTGGTGCCCACTTGATGCTGGAAACATATTCATTGATTGTGTTGAGATTTTCATCATATGTTTCTGTGGATTGTTTCAGATATGGATCTTGTGCCACATCTCATGACTTCGAAATCTATGCTCCACATGCATCCTTTGAGGACCCACTCATGTGTGCTCATGGGTAAGTATTGGAAGTTTAAGAATTTTATCAAAATTAAATCTTGTTTATATGGGGTTCAAATGGCAATTTGGCCTAATAGGAAGTCTGTGCATGAGATTAGTTATTTATGGATCAAAATCATGTCTGATGCAAATTATTATTGACTATTCAGGGTGAAGCAAATCAAATCAGCATTCTATGCAATTTCCAAGGTAATCATTTTGTTTCTTTTTCACAAAGCAACTGTTTGCTGTGATCATTTTAAACCTACAATGATGATCAATTTTTTGGAAAAACCAGAATGATCTTTCTGTACAAATCTTCAAACATGTGCATGAATAGAAAAGAAACAATGATATAACATATATTAATCAAGTTTCAATT
The DNA here is from genome assembly GCA_030449875.1 of Aegle marmelos. Classification (NCBI taxonomy): domain Eukaryota; kingdom Viridiplantae; phylum Streptophyta; class Magnoliopsida; order Sapindales; family Rutaceae; genus Aegle; species Aegle marmelos. The sequence continues at coordinate 19,057,164 of JASUUL010000143.1, forward strand.
GCTAGTGATTTCTTTCTTTCTTTTAATGGAAAGGTGTGGAAACCTGGCCTTCTTCACAAGCGTGTCTAGCATGTAGATGCAGTGTGACTGAAAATTCAGTGATTTTTCATTTTATTTTATTTTTATTTTTTTTTTAACCCTTCAAATGGAAAATTATCCTGGTAATTTAACTAAAGCTGATTTGAAGCAAACATTGTATGTTGAAGCATACATTTTTTATGGTGGTGATATATTAATTTGCTTGGAAAAATTTTTTGGGATACACAGGTAGCTTTAGAAGCATGCTGAACAAGCAATTTGAATTTGGTACCTGTTATCATTCTTAACCTCTACGTATCAGAGTTTGAAATTGATAATATTATACAAGCCAGGCTATAATTCACGTATGTACTTCTTACATTTGAGGAAATGTATATAGATGCTACAAATTCTTACCAGATTTAGATGGCAAAATCATTTATTTTTCTTCAGGTTTGGATGTTTACCCAAGTTTCTGTGCTTATTAAATATATACCTTATGCAATATGAATGCCATGAAAACAAATGAGTATATACTATCATTCTTTCAACCTAAGTTATACCTCTCATCTAAGGATGATTAAGTTTAGTCAGTCCAGCAAATTAGTTGTCAAAGATCAACAACCTTGTTAGTCCATGAATGTGAATTTTATTCCCTTTTTCTACCTCATTTTTCAGGTTTTTAGTGAGTCAAGTATTTCTGAATACAATGTTGAAGAAAACATTATTTCAGCACAGAAGCGAGAGGTTTGAAATGTTATTTGACATTCTCTTCACCTTTTTTTTTTTATCTGATCCTTGATGTGGATATTGTAACTGCTGCTTGACAGATGACAATTGACACCAAACAACACTACAGGTTCATGGGGAGAAATATAGATATGATATCACTCATCAAGCTATTTATTGAAGATGGAAAAGTTGTTCGCCATGAAGATATGTATGTTGTCAGAATTTAAAAGATTATGGTTTCGTTTAATACTGTACATGAGATAGAAACCTTGAGATCATATTTCAGATGCATCCTTCTTTAGTATGAATACTTTCTGCATTCCTACTGATAAAAATTGCTGCTATAGGAGATACAGTCATTGCTAGGAAGATAAAGTCAATTTATCACAAAATTGGTATACCATATCAATTCCTCATTTTGAAAAAAAAGAAAAAAAAGATTGGGTATGTACCTTGTGAAGGATGTGCCTGATTAGTTCCTTTGCTTATAAGTTTATGCAATGCTGAAGGATTGAATTTGCATTCATTTGATTGCAAAGTTAGCAGATTTATTGGTGAGAGTTATTTTTTGGCGTGAGTTTCATGAGTCTCAAAAATAATTATTCATGAACATATTGAGTTATGCTTTAAAGAAAATAAGTACGAAAGGGATTCTAAGATTGTGTTTTAGTGTGAGCAGTTTGGTAAATCTTGTGAAATCAGGCTAACTAAGATTAGGACCTGATAGTTTTGAATTTTTGAAAAGGAGAACAGTATCTTAGGTCAATTGTCCCTTTGACTGCTCATATAACTCTATAAACTGTTTGTGGTGGCTGAAATTTCACTTGCTCATAAATTAATGGTTTTTGAATGCTGTATAAGAGTGCCCCAGGTAATGATTGTAGAGCAGACATGTTCTTTATGATTTCAATGGTGAATTATTGATCCTTTGAGACTAGGAATGGTAGCTGGGCTTAGCAACAGTGAAATCTATCGAACAGGGTGTGTTGGAGTAGTAACATATGATTACTACTTGATGAATTTAAGTGATGTTTGATATTTTCTGTTAGCTGTTTTTCTAATGATGTTACGTACAAAAGTTCTCTTTTCTGAGATGGTAATGAAAGTTATGCATAAAATGTGAATAGGTGGGATAAGAAGCCTCTCTGGAACCATGAAACAGTTAACTTACCTTTGGTCGGGCGAATTCTGGAAATGACTCGCAGGTGTTCGATGCTAGCTACACATGCTATGATGGGTTTTGGGAAGGATCCAACTGAGTAAAGCTTTCTCAAAATTAAGAAGGTATATTATGTTATTGCAGTCAGTGTCCATGCCTTTTCTTAGCTTATTCTGCATTCTTTGGTTGTCTTGGTGCCGGAAAGTTGAATAACGAAATAGGTTTAATCATCTTATTCCAGGTCTCTGCTCATACAAATGTCTTGGGATCTATCAGGGTTCTGTCTTTTCAACATGAAATTTTATCAGTCAGCTAAGTAACTTGGACCGCAGATATTGATTCGCAGTACTTTAAATCAAAGTTAATCTGTTCTTGTTTGCATGTCATAGAATGAATTTTGTCGAAAATACTTTGAAAGCGTATGTTTAATCATGATGGAAAAGTTCATTTATGTCGATTTATCATGTATAGTTTTATCAACAAATGACAATATATAAAGTAGTACACGGCGGTTGAAAAACATCCATGTTCTCTTACTGTTTCTACTACATATTATTTAAATAGTCTTTATCGGTTGACAATATTGAATTTACTCGAGGGTGAGGATTGATTTCCACCTCATAATGAACTCTTGAAGAGTTTGGATATGAGATTCAGTTGAGCATACGAAGTCAATGTCACCTGTACCCCTCGGTAGTTTTTAAGGCAACACCTTAACAGGTTGTCTCCGGGAAAATGTAGATGGGCTGAAACATGAGAGTATGGAAGTTACCTAAAAATTAAAGAAACAATTGAATCAGTTGTTATATAAAGGAAATTAAAATGGAGATCTTGGCTCACATACTATGTTAGAAAAACAACTTGACTCAAATGCTGAAGCTGAGAGAAGAATCCGAAAATATATTTTAAGATTAAGTCCTGATTATAGCATGAAAATTGAGCTAAACTAAGGATTGATGAAATCCAACCCTCAATCACCAGGGCTGCTTGTTGACTTAAGGGTTGTTTGTATTTTGTTTGAAATTTAAATCTTAATTATTTTCATATATTTACAATTTTTATTTTGTTTGTTTTCTATCATTTATATCTTATTATAAGATGTTTAAACTTGAATGGAAAAAGTTAAATATTCTAACTTTTAATCGAATGGCAAAATATCTTAATGAAACTTTAGTTATTTCTCTCATTAGCACCTTTATTAAATAAATTTATTACCTACATATAAATTATCCTTTTATTATTTTTTATTTATAAAATTTTATTTTATACACCTGTATTCAACTATTAATTTTTTTAATAAGAATTTTAAATATAATAAAACTCTAGGTGAGCGTGTTTTTAATAGATCATCTTTTTATATTCATATTTACTATTTTATAATAGATTTTGAATTTTATTTAATACATTAATTTTAATTCAAATAAATAAGCAATTCTTGATTGATTTATATAATTAACAAGAAAAAATATCAATATAATATGTTAAAAATAACATTATAAGTATCATATATTAATGTAAAAAAAAATATGTGTTAGATATATATTTTATTTTTCGTAGTTTGTTAAGGTAAACATGATTAAGTTTTTTTTACTAATTAAATAATTTATTTATAACTTATAAAGTGTTTAACCAATAAATATAAGCGTTGTTAATATTTATGAGGTTATATATGTTAAAAAAAGCATATTTCATATGTTTTCTTTTTGGAAAACGAACAAGTTAACACTTTTACTCAGATATTAAAAAAAATATAATTTAGATATATATTTTGACCTATTTAAACTTTAATAAAATACAGATTTATTCAGATTTCAAACAAATAACTTAAGCTCTTTTAATTATTGTTGGCTTAGATAGATTTGTTATTGTGCTAAGAGCTACAACTACATTGAAATACTAATTGATGGGGTAGTTTTGATCTATTATAAAGCTTCTATAAATCTTAAGTATCAGCATACAAATTACATATTCCTTCTATACATGCTTTTGGCTTGATATCAATTTTGAATCATTATCTCAGTATCAATCGGCAATAATTGAAAACCTATAGTGATCATTTCATTAGAAAATTTTAATTAAGCCACTCAAATAGTGGCATGCCAAGTCGTCTTTAGTTAAAGTGGTGTGAGCACTTGAAATTAAATAACGAAAATAAAAAGAAAAAGGTTGTTTCCAAAATGCTTAAAGACAAAGACCAGACAATCATTGAAAGGAACATCATGTCACGTAGAAACTTTCATCAATCAAACATTCTATAGTTTATAAATAAGCTGCGTCATGCCATTGGCAAGTCCACCTTTTTGACTGGTCTTTCACATTCTTTCGAGTTTTGAGACTTAACAGTAGCTACTTTCCCTCTCTTTTAGACACACAATTTTATGTATGAAAGTTGAATAGCAAAATGAAAAGAGATGTTTGAAGGATCCAAGGCCAAGTTTTGTTATTAAACTGATAAGGGATAAGGGAGGTTCAATTATAAACAGATTATTGGAAGTTCGAGATCCAAGAATTCCCTTACTTTCATGCAAAATTCACTTACACTAGGGGGAAAAAATGGGTAATAAAATAAAAAAAAAAAAAAAGAGAGGGCTTTGAAGGAGATATAGTCATCTCATTGGAAACTTTGTCTCACTTTGTCTCCGTGCCAATCCTTTTTACTGAAAAGGTTTGGTGTTGTGGAAGTTTGTCTTGGGCTAGACAATTAATTGTAGTGCAATAAAACAGAAAAGCTGTAATACCTTTGTAAAGTGACTACATTTTGAATGCTTTTTTGTGCGTAAATCGCCCCCTAAAAAGAATACACGAGTGCTTTTATGGCTTTGTTTTTCTCGACCTTTTTATTTATAATTTCATCTTGTTATGAATTTCTAGTTGCATTACATTCAAATACCAGATGTGGAAAACGGCTAGTGTGATCTTTTATATTCAAATAAAGAATCTTTTGATTAAAATTATGCACAAATTCTAATCTCAATGATTTAAATGGATTACTTAGTTAGTTAATGATCCGAACCATTCTTCTTATATATTTTTTCCCTTTAAAATATATATAATGTTATATAATTCTTTAACCTATTGCATGTTATTTAGTTTAGATTTTAAATCATATAAGGATGCAAAGATGAAAGGCACCATTTTACTTTCGAAAAATTAGATCAAATAGATCTAGAAGTAATAAACTCTAGGAAATAAAGAAAAATTTACATAAAATTTTTTATGCGTAGTTTAATAGGTTGCTTCAATAACAAAAATTCATTACTGCAATTTTGTCAAATTTAAACAAAAGAAATTTTCATCTTTAATATATTCTATATGATCTATATTGTTTAAGGTGTTACGATATTTACAATATAGACTTAATTACATTAATAACAGGCTTTCTCATATTCAGCTCATAAGCCTTAGGTTTAATCATTCAGTCATTCCTTGATGGGAACTAAGCTCGAGGTCTTGTCTTATTAACAAACATTTTTATTATTGTAACTTGTAAAGGATTAATTATCTCGTTCTTATGATTATATATAATGGTTTATTTGTTTCTCACTTCATTATTCTATGCCTTTTCTTGTTGCTGCGGGAAGGTATATAGAGCGTTGAACCGACCAAAAATTATAATTAAGCTTCTAAAATTGGAAGTGTAAAGTGTTGCTTTTCTTTTATCCTTTTGCTCTTCTCGATTCTTTAACAAGTTTTCTATTTCAACATTAACCTGCTCATGAATCATGATGGCTTTGGATACCTCTAGCTAGAACGTAGCTTTGTAGTTCATATTGTTAATTAAAGTTCTTTCTTTTCTTTTTCGTTTTATTTTTTTCTTTTTGAAACCTTCTCCCCTGCAATTTATTCTGTGTTTTTCTCATTTTTGTATTTTTATGTGAGTGAGATTTGATCTTAAAATCTATTGTATCATAAGCATCAGTAGTATACATGTTCAGTGGGTAAATACTAAATGCAATATTTTAAACATATATATTCAATCTTCCTCCTAAAAGTATGAATATTTGATTTTATCTCCATTTTTCATCTAGAAGATGATGGTAATTGGGGGCCGGGGTTAGGGAGAGGGAGCAGGTACATTGATCACTTTTATTTTTTTAATCTCTCTCATAATAAATGATGATGAATTAAAATTTCCATATTTTTAAGGGTAAATTGAATATTATCATTTATATGGGAGTAATTTGAAGTTTACCAATAAAAGTGTCGTGAGAACATATTATACGAACTTAATGATCGAAGAAAAAAAATAATAGATGAGATTGTCTATATGACGCTACTGTACTGACCATGCAGTCGTATAATATTATAGAGCAATCAAAAAGGTAAATATAACAGCAGATACCTTAAAAAAGGATTAAATGATCACAGGGTTATATTGTGAAGAATTGCACTTAAATCTTTGAAATCATTGGCCCCATTTCTGTATACTCACAATCTTAGAAATTCTTGACAAGAAAATTGATGAGGTTTCAAATTCCTTAACTAAAGTAAGACATTGTCCAAAAATTCTTATGGTTCCACATCAAAGTTAATTTTGAAGATGATGTTCCTTTTTTTTATTCTAAAGCAAAAAAGTCTTTATGGTCTAAAGATTAGATTCTTCTTGTTTTTATTTTCTCCTTTTTAAGTTTTTTCATCACTCCCGGCCGCCACTTTTTTATGAGAATTTTAGGTTGTAGATCATCAATAAAATTCAAAATAAAAGTCTTATCAAAGTTAAGTTAGTAAAAGTACCCTTGACATAAATAATTTGGTTAAAAAGTAAAAGCAATTAATGAAAATATTATGTCGGTTTTGTGGTGCATTTTTTAAATCAATCTCTTCATGTAAGCTGTTAACTCACTTTATACAAAGCTGATTATCATTATTTAATAAATCTTCATTTGCATGATCCTTGTGTTAAGAATCGTACTTTTTGATTTCCAAACAATTTCTAAGATCTTGAAATCTAATTCTCCCCAAAAGTTAAGTATTTATAGCTGTTTGTAAGCTGCTTTGATGTGAAATTTATTTGTGGCCGAACAACATTTTTGAACTTGACATTTAGTATTTATTCATCTTGATCATCATAATCGGGATTTATGAGTCAAATTTTAATCAACTAGTGATGTAAGTTCCCATAAATCCATAAGGCTCCAATGCATTAAATCAGTGAGTTCTTTATTAATTAGATGACAAATAAACTTGGTAAGAACGTACTGCACAAACGTTAATTAGATCGAATTCTCTCAAAATTGATTTTCTCAAATGACCAGTGTACAAATGTTCAAATTAAAAATGTGAGTGACAGTTAACTGAGGTAATAAAATATCGAGCTGAAGTAAGTAATCTAAAATTCAAACCGAAAAAAAATTAATTACCGACACATACTATGCATTAAAAGAAAAAATTTCATGTAATGCTCGAACTTGGAATCACAAATGTGAAAGAAAAACCATGATTGGAAATGTAAATAAACATTGCTCTTATAAGTACTAATTAACAAGTGGCTAAATGTAAATCCCCCACCTCCTTTAATCATTCACTGAAAGCTATTCCAATTAGTTTCCTCCTGGGTTAGTTTCCTTTCCTTTACCCCCACCTCACACATCTACATTAAAAAAGATAAATTGGAAAAAGAAAATAAAAAATAAAAAGTACAGGAAATTAATTTGTTTCCATATGCATGGAAAGATCTGACAGCTTGTCCCCCATCCTATCTCATTTGTAGAGTCTCGAAAATAATTTGCTTATCCACAGACTCTAGAATATTTCTAATACCACCAACTGAACCATCATCTTCATCTTCAATGGCGATATTTAAATCTAGTGACAAGTTACAGTCATCCTTTTCTTCAGTTTTTGGCCTTTTATTTTGATGAGAACAAGAACTAGGCACTGAACCCAAATTATCACAACTGAAAATAATAATGGAATCCTTCAGAGGAACAATTTCACCATCAGTAAGAGCTATGCAGCCATTTTCAATCGCTTGCTTTAAACCCTTTTGACAATGGCAGGAATCAACTTTATGATCATCTAAATCCTGCATGAAGAACACACGATGCGGATTCTCATTCAATGCCAACCCAAGTCTTTCAATATAATAGTAACAGCCCAATTCATCATCTCTTGATCTTTTCTTTATTCTGCAATCATCTTGCTTTGATTGAGATGAAGATAAGTTGGTAAAATTGTTACTGTGAGAACCAAACACAACTTTAGCTATCTCCCTTGCAATCTTTTCTTTGCCATGATTATGATCATCAGCTCCTAAGAACAGCAGCCAGGTCTGTTCTTTTTTAGACCTGCACTCGAGGATCGTTCTTGCGATTTCTGGGATTATCTCTTTCTGCCATGGCACTACTACTTTTCTTTCTAATGCATTGGATAGAATCTTCAAGTTCTCATCCGTAAACTTACTGAAACTGTTGAGGCAATCAGAGTCTTCTTCTTCTGCCTCGCTCGAAGAGGCTGAATTTGGGCTGGAGTTGGGGTTTGATAAAAGGTCTGGTTTAGGGTGATGGTTGCTCCTCAAGCTGCTTTCATAGCCTTCACTTACCCAAAATTGGTGTTCTTTTGGTAACAGCCGTTTGCACTCTTGTGAAGACACTGAAGTGGAGGATGGTGATGATGAAGAAAAATGAGTCTGTTTGCTGCCAAATGAGTCCCATTTCTCACAAATATCCTGTGGAAGATAATTAGGGCTTGAATATTAGATATCAATCTAAGCTAAGTTGGCTGAAAAGAAAATGCTAACCGGGAAGAACTGTTAACAGAAACAGTGACAAATCAGTGACGTTGAGTAAAAACTCAACGAGCACTGTATTATCACTGTTTATATCAGCTTTCTGTCAAATTTTCCGTCTAATTATCAATGTTCTGGCTGAATTTTTTTTTTTTTTTTGGAGCTATTACCTGGTTATCATTAATCATGTTACTGTTTCTTCTGCATTCTTCTTTGTATTGTTGAAGCCATGAAGGCAAAGTTGATTTAGCAACGACCGCGGCAGATTTTTTCTCAGGAATGCCGCTGGCTGCCATGCTTTGACCTTCTCTATTGAAATAACTAACTGAGAAATTTGAGCTGCAATTTAGGTGATTAAGATGTTCAGCTCCACTCTCAAGCAGTGGCCAACTGATCAACCCATCTCTTTGTACCTTAGTAGTTGTGATGAACTGATGAGTTGGTGGTGAATCACTGAAAAGTAAAATTAATCAAATCCTACAGTCAGATAAAAACATCACTAGCTAGAATTCTTATGGCAAAATTTTTTTAAAAATCGAATTTAATTACCTGTCAATATTTAGGCTGAGGCTCAAGCTTCCAACAGGAATAGTAAAAGGATGAAGTTTCCACATATTCTCCAAAGAAGGATGGCCTGCTTTACACCTCGTATAAGTCTGAAAATTTGCTATGCCCACAATCCAAACTCTTTCACTTTCTCCAATTTCAAACACTAATCTTTTGATCTCCATGATGACGTACTCCTCAACGCAATAGTAGTTATTATTTCTCTTTTGCTCATCACCACCACAATAAGTAGCCCAAAACTCAGCAACCCATTTGAGATCACCTAAATACAAAACAATTCCTCTACCCATATAGCTTTTCACATGACACCTAAGCTCCACAAGCTTTTGTTCAACTTCTCCCTTCGACTGATTCCTAAAAGACTGAAGGGGAAGGCTAATGAACTGTGCATACCTCAAATCTCCCGGAACCTGCCCTTTCTCAAACTGATCTGTGATTCCTCTAATCACACCCTCAGTAACAGCTAAATTTCCCCCAACAATCACAGTGTTCCTTTTCTTGCTAATCAAGGCATTCAGAACACGCGTTACATCATCAGTAACTCGCCCGAGAGATTTGCTGGTACTTTGAGAACAAATACCTAAAGGAACATTTTCTTCCACCTTGATTTTAACTTGGCTACTAGAGAAACCAGCTTCCCTCATGACTCTGCTAACACTTGGGTCATCTAAAATGGAGATTACGAGTTGTTCCACTTCGATTTTCAATGCTAATATGGGCTGCTGCTGCTGCTGCTGCTGGTTTTCTATAGAACCGCGGCGCTGGTGAGCCTGTGCACGCTTGAACGCGGCGACCAAGGCGTTTGAAAGGGAAGGACGAGGAGAGTGATGGTGAGGGCCTAGTAGTGGGCTTGTTATTGTAGTGGCAGGAAGGCGATTCAGCGCCACGTTGAAGCAAAGCTCCAAGGCTTTCCATTGGAAAGGATGATGAGAATGAGAGTGATGAGTGCAGGCTCTTCGAAGAAGGCCAGTAGGGCAAGCAAGCATTGCAGTTGCTACATGAAGAGGTGTCACCTGGGCATGCCCTCGCCGTTTGGCAAGATTGACAGCTTGTTTCACTATGCTTGCAGCCTCAACTGTTAGAGCCTGAGGCACAGCACAAAGCCCTGCTCTCATTTTTCTTCTCTATTGCAATTACAATATTTCTTTTGTTGGAAGAATTTTTAAAAGAGATCCATTAATGGGATAGCAGCAAAGAGAAGTGATTAATTTCAGTACTGATGTGTGAAGTGTGAAGAGAATGAATGAAAGTAAGGATATATATTAAAGCAAAGAAGTGGGATTTGTTCTTTTCTTGTTAGTAAGGATAAAAAAAAATGATCTTTGAATGTGAAAGTGATTTGCATGTGATATAAAGGTGTGTGCTTCATTAAAAGTTGGTGTGACTATAAATTAAATATATTTCAAAAAGCACTTAACAATTAGCATTAAGCAACTTTAAATGGAATAATAATCACTTTTTATTATCTTTTTTTTTATGTTTTATATATATATATATAACACTACAATCCTAAATGATCAGAGAGAGAAGAAATTAATGAACGCAAAACAAGATGATGAAAGAAAGAAAAAAGAGAAGGTCTAAAAAAGGTCGAAAAAGAAAAAGTTCAAAAGAGAGAGCGGACTGCCTGTCTGTTTGAAGGGAATTGGGCACTTTTTTCAATTTTTATTTGTTTTCTCTTTTCTCAAAGAAGAGAAATTATGTCTTTGATGATTTGATTGTTAAAAAGAAAAAAAAATCTTTAAAATTAATTAAAGAGTACGAGTACTGTTGCATGAAATTTATGAAAAAAAAGGATGCATGCAGCTCTCCCTTGTCCCATAAAGCTGGCTTTGAAGTTTTCTTTATTTCAATTTTCTTTAATTTTTTTTTCGTTTCTGATTTGGCTTATTTAATCACATTTTAAGTCTTTTTTTTTAAGAATAAATAGTAATTTCCTCGAAGGATTTATTTGTCATGCAATTGTAGGTCTCAAGCAACTGAAATCCATAGGGTTAATCGTTATATCAAGCTACATATAGCCAGGGGCGAAGCCACAGAAAAATTTATGGCTGGGCTAAATTTTTTTTCAAGTCCAAATTGGTTTACATAACTTCGCATTACATTTTAATGAAGCAATATTTTCATTTTGAGCTAATTAATTAACTAAAATACAATATAATCATATTCCCCACAATTAATATTTTACTGTTGCAGACAGGATTAATTAATTAATCTTAATTCCCTTTTTCTACAAAATTGATTTATTAAAATTTAATATAATCTCATTTCCAACAATTAATATTTGATGACATTATGACATGAATCTCAAAGAAATCAAAATATAAATAAATAAATACCTTGAGAATTTGGACAAAGGAATGAAAACTAGAGTCTTAGAGAGAATGAAGCAGAAATTGTGACCACTTGGATCTTAGAAGATTGGGTGGTGGAAGCCTGTGATGATTGCCTAAAGAACTATTGAAGAAGCCAAGCACGATTGCAATTTTGCACAAAGAAGTAAAGAAGACAATGGATAGATAACAGATTTGAGAGCACCTTCTAGAATTTGCAAATGATAAACAAGTGTTTTTTTTCATTTATTTATATGAATGGCAAAAAATATAATGAACTTAATCCATTCATGTAAATTAACAAAATGATATAATTGTTAAATAGTTTATATACACACAAGAATTTCCTTATTTTATTTTTTTTAAATGCTGACAAATTTTAAGTTATAAGATTTAAGAGAGTTAATTTTTTAAAAAAAAAACTTCATGGTTTAAAAGTATATTCGTTTTAAAAAAGATAAGAGCTCCGCACATGAGAATGATAAACATATATATATATATATATATATATATATATATATATATAGAGAGAGAGAGAGAGAGAGAGAGAGAGAGAGAGAGAGAGAGAGAGAGAGAGAGAGAGAGAGAGAGAGAGAGAGAGAGACTCTAATTTGAGATCCTAAATTTGCTAAAGCTATTAGACCATGTGTTTCTATATAGTGGCAGATCTAGAGAAATAATTTACCAGGGGCTAAGTTAAATAACAGTCAAAAGGTAAAAACTAAAACTTAAATATATAAATTTTTAGTAACACATTTATAGTTGTTCTTTATGCAATTTCATATTGTGAAAATGTTGATTAATAAGCTCATTATCAATACTATTAAATATATCTTTTCTATATAAACAATCAAATTATCATTAATCCATACATCTCTTATCTGATTCCGAAGTTCATTCTTCACAAATTTCATTACTGAAAATGTTCTCTCTGCTGTGGTTGTAGAAACTAAAAGAACTAATGCTAATATCACCAATGAATATATTAATGGATACACTTCTTTTTTTATCTCAACTATTCTTTTAGCAAGGTCATCGATTCCCTTCAATTTTGCAAACTCAATACTGGAACACATATCCATTATGTAAGTTTGAAGCTGAGTCTTAAAGTGCTAGAAGCTCTATTAGTGAAAAATCCGTTGGATAAAATTGAGCAAGACGTACTAACTTGTCCTTTGAAAAGCACCAAATAAGTCATTTGGACTTAAACGTGCCAAACAAATTAGCAATTCCATATTCATCTCATTGAAATGATTACTTAGCTCTTGAAGTTGCAAATCTAAAATAAACAAAAAAAATTCGACTAAAAAACAATACATGTTGAGATCTCATGGCAAAAAAATATCATTCATGTTGGGGACATCAATATCATACTTCAAATAAAAAGAAAAGAAATCTCACAAAGCAAAGAATTCCAACCCATCATCTCTCATCATTTGTAAGTTTTTCTTGTATATTTCAACGAATTTTATGGCATTTAGTATATCTTGACCCTTTCTTTGAAGAGCTTGTGACAACTCATTTGAAAGTGCAAGTATATCTCTCATCAAGTATAAACTAAGCACAAAATCAAAAGATTGCATAAACTCTACCAAATAATTTGCTTAAATCTCCATTCGCTAGAGTTTGACTTATCTTTTGCAACAATGACAAGCACGCTAATTATATGTGGAAATAAAGAGATTATGTAAAGTAACGTATCATAATAGGAGCCCCAACGTGTATCACTAAAATGTTTCAATATAGTCTCTTAATTTTGGCCTTGCCCACTTTGTAATTCATCATTTTTAAGTGCTTCAACAATTAAAACTAATTGCTTCTCTTGAAGAATATCTAGACGTTTACATGAAGCCCCAACAACATTGACAACGTTAGCAACTACATTGAAGAAAAAATTAAGTTGCTCATATTTTTTGCCATAACTACAATAACTAATGAGCAAAATAGTGAATATAATAAGCACACTCATTCTCATTTATAATAAGTGTTCCAAGACTATTGAACTCGCCTCACATATTGCTAGCCCATCATAACCTTGCTCATGTGACCTAGATATACTCAATCCATGCTTAGAAAATTAATTGATCAAAAGTTTCCTTGAGTGCCATAGCATTGGTACTAGTAACGTGCTTAAGACCCATAAAACACTCAATAACAGATCTATTCTTATCTATATATTGCAACACAACAGTCATCTACTCTTTTATAGATGCTCATGGGATTCATCAATTAAAACAAAAAATAATGCATTACTTAGGTCTCTAATAATAGCATTAGTAGTTTTAATAGAACAAACCCTTATACTATTCTTTTGAATTGAATGTGCAATCAAGATGTTGTTTCCAAGAGCATTCTTCAAAGTAACTCCTTTGATATTTTCATTGCGATTGGCAAGAAATCTCAAAATTCGAAGATAATTTCCTTAGTTACTTGAATTATTAGATTCATCGTGTCTACGAAATGCAAGCCCTTGTTCTAAAACAAGCCGAACAACATCAATGGATGCAAACAGGCGAGTTTGATAATCTTTTTTATCTTGATTAGAATGTTTATTGAAAAATGTTCAAAACATGTTGTTCTCGTTTCATTAAATCTTCACAATAACTTAGGGCCTTGTTGTGAGCACTATTCGGACCTCCAACATGCTCTTTTAATCTTTTTGATTTCTTCCAAGAATCTATTTTTTATAAATGTCTCACCACTTGCTTGCTTACCAATTTTCAATTTGAAAAGATAACAACATAAACAATATGCAGAATTCTTTGATATATTACATTCTAACCAATTTTTATATTTATTGAACCAAGCAGGATTGAACCGTCACTATTGTTGCCCAAATTTAGACTTACAAAAATTATGAAATTTAGGTTAGCAAGGACCTATTTGTAAATATGTTCTATGAATTTCCATCTCGAATATTAAGATTGTAAGAAGAAATTGGATGTTGTTATCTAGGATCAGAAGGAAGTTCTGATAATTCTAAGTCATTTCTGGACCATTTTCATCTCTCTCTAGAAATGGTGGCATCACTGATTTTCTTTTAAAATACTTCTCCGCATCTATTTTAAAAGTATTTATGTGAGTATTTATATAAAAATAAATTAATTACAATTAAAAAATTACTTTACTAATAGCCATAAACAAAATCACTAAAAAAAAGCGTAAATAATTCTTTTTCAAGAACTCCACCTAACAAAGAAAAATATTAAAATAAATAGTAAAGTAAAAACAATTAGTAACTGATTTTGTAAAGAATGTTTTTATAGGATTTAGATTAATGCAATCATATTTATGCCACCAATACTATCACCTAATTCTAAATTCTAATATCATATAAAAAATTTATATAATACAATAATTTCTAAACTGTCAGCAACTATACAGAAATAAATTAGAAATTAATAATTAATTTTGATTATGTAAATTCTATAATAATTTGGCATTAATTTTATAATTAATAATTAATTACACCCTTTGGCATTTATCAAATTTAAGCTCAGCATATTATATTATCAATAATCAATTTAAACAGATTATGAAAATCCTACAATAATTTCTCAAATTTCTAAAATAAAAGAAATTTAAAGCTTACTTGAGAAATTGAGTTGGAGTAGCTACCTTGCAGGCTTGTAGCTAATTTTGGTGATTGGGTCACGTTGGAGTTGTATTCGATGATGTTACGTTGTGTAGGTTAGACAAATGGCTGTTGTTGTGCTTGGTGCTGCTGGGTTTGAGCCACATGCTGGTGCTGTCATGCTGCACTCATGTCACATGCTGGTTCTACCGTGTTGAGTACAGAACAAAGCAACTGACGATGAGTAGTAATACCAAGTTGGAAGGCACAACTATAATAGCTATTGGTTGGCGGGGTTCACAGTTTACTGAGGAATTTGACTAGGTTCACGATGAATTTGCAACTATTAGGTCTTGTTTTAGGCAAGAGTGTGTGAGATAAAGGAGAGCTTTGGGGATTTACGGTTCAACCGTTGAATACTTGAATTTACGTTTTGATTTTTTTAGTTTTTTCTTTTCCTTTTTTTTATTTATATATTATGGCCTAGACTTTATATTAAGGCTCTTAACCAAGCTCATTCATTATAGGCTTTATATTTTTAAAGCCCTTGTCCATAAATTCCTTTTACAGTTAAGCCAGCTCAGGCTTTTTTGTCAAGCCTAAATAAATCACACCCTCCTTTTTTTGCTCCTTCTCTTTTTGCTTTCTTCACTGAGATTCTTAGAATAAAGAACAAAACTACTGCTTATAACTTTCTCTTTGCATTTAAGGCACTCCTTAATTGCAAGTATGACACTCATAGTTTAGTATTAGGATTAGGATTATAAATATTTTGGGTTGTGGGCTTTATTTTTTTAAGTCAAATTATTATTTTACAATTATTAAAATAATAGCTTAAATTTTAAAGAATGATAGGGCCATTTTAAAACTTATTAATTTAATTTTTCTTTTAAACAAAAATGGTAATTCCTTTCAGTGGGGGTTTGAGCTCCTACTGGTCTTACATTGCATCCATCTCTGGTTTTATAGTATAATAACTATGAAAATAATTAAATCGCATGGTTTAATAGTTTGTGTGTGTGTGTGTGTACCTACGATAATTTTTTTTCCCACCCATACAAGTAAGGTTTGGATCTCAAATTTTTTTTTTTTAATATAAGAGATTTTACCATCTCAATCAAATGGCATTTAAACTCTAAAGTAACAAGTTGAGTGGCTAAGAAAGTCTTCCATCATATTAAGAAATTTGAACAAGCTGGAGCATACTTAGCTATAGCATTTGTAGTACAATTACAAACATTTTACATAGGATGAACTTGCTAGAGAATAAGTTTCTAATTTATAAAGTATTATTTTACATTATACGGTGGCTTGCCAATCAAGTAGAGCAATAAAATAGCATACAAAACTTGGTAATTAAATGGACAATTATATTTTGTACAATATTCAATTAGTTTGATGTTAGGGAAAAACATGATATGCATCTTATAAATATGATGA
The DNA here is from genome assembly GCA_030449875.1 of Aegle marmelos. Classification (NCBI taxonomy): domain Eukaryota; kingdom Viridiplantae; phylum Streptophyta; class Magnoliopsida; order Sapindales; family Rutaceae; genus Aegle; species Aegle marmelos. Next base: position 19,073,714 of record JASUUL010000143.1, read on the forward strand.
CTTAATTTGTAAAAGATTCAAAATGTGTGAAGATAACTAATCATAATTAATTAAGCTATAAAATAACTTTTATTACTTGAATCTCAATATGTGTGGTATAATCTTCCTAGTGAATACTTATTTATTCATTTATTTATTTATTTATTTGCATTGATAAAGAAATTGTTGTATCTAAGGCACTATTAGATCACAACCTCCTTAATGAATACTTGATTTTCTTTTGGTGCTTTTTATTTGCATTGATAAAAATATTATTGTATCTAAGTTGCTCTAAGATCACAAAACCTTTGATACTGCCCAAGACTACAAACCAAATTTTTTAAAAGAATGCTTCAAGATCAATTCAAACATAAACTTAACAAGATGAAATCAACAGGCAATGAATCAAAAACAAAGGATTAATGAAATCGAAGAATAAGAAGTTTTTAATGTGGCTTAACTAGATCTTTCTAACTTATATCCACAAAAGGAAATATATGATTAGATTTTATTGATTCTTAAGATGAAGTACAAAAATATTATACTGAGCCCTAATTAGAGTCAAGAATAACTATTTATATTCAACCTTCTCTCCCTATATAGCTATTTTTGTTCTAGAATCTATTGCACCAAAACTAGTTGTTATATAACAACTTCTCAACAAACCCAGAAAATCCTAGTAAAGCAAATGAAACCCATGTGCCATAATTGTATTTTAACAACCAATAAGCTATCAAAATGGACATGATTTTCACATGTTTTACTTAAGGCTAAATAACAAGTACAAGTCATTTCAATGAACATTCTCAATACTTAAGTGTATCTATATTCAAAAATTCAAAGCTTCTTGTCATTTTGATTATCTAGATTTGCTTCACATATAACAAAAACAAGAATATTACTTGACAACAATCTATGTCAATCACATGTTGATAAAAACTCTTGAAATAGCTCTAAAAGATTATTAAATATTTTGAAGAGAGAGTTTGAAATTACATATTTGGGGAAAACTAAATATAATTGTATTTAGGCAAAGATCAAACATTGTTTCATTAGGATTGCTATGCATTTATTTTAAAAAATTATTTTTGAAATATTTCAATATGCATGGATAAAACTTTACCTTTACTCTATGGACCCTAAAAAATGATATAGTTATCCTAGAGATGAGAGATTGTAAAGCACGTCAATGGTATTGCAGTCAATTAGTATATATATATATGTGATAACTCTATGAAATAAGAGTTATCAAGACATTTCTAAACTTAAAACTAATATTACTTTGAGAGTAAATAATATGTTTTTATTTTATGTTTTAGTTAAATCTTATATAAGCACCCATTTAAGTTTGAATTTAATAAATTAATTGAATTTTAGATCACATAGTATCTAATTATGTGCATTAAGTGACCAAAGAGCTAAAGTCTTAAAGATGGAATGAGGCTACAACAATTTACTAATAAACTAAGACAAGTTTGAATAAGAAAAGATGCCATAGTCGTTGCTGCAGTAATTCGAGAGCAACTATAGATAAGATTTCGTGTATTTTAACTAATAAAGCAGTGATAGGCTATATAAAAAGATATGTAATTCGAGGTTTTCAAATAATGACAAGTGGCTACATGCTTTTGGTTATCCTAATTTTAAGATATAAAGGAGTGCAAGTGAAATAAAAAAGAAGGAAGAGTCATCACTCATGAAAAAAAAAAACAACAGAGAAAACAAAAAGGAAATAAAGAAAAAGAGAGATTTAAGGGCTGTAACAAAAGATTCCAAAAGAAAAAGAAAGAGAGATCACACAGAATTGGTGGAACTTAATTTCTTCTCCTTATTCTCTTGTTTTTAATTTATTATGGGAAAGTATCTTATGGAAAAAATGAATTTTATTATTTTTTTATTGTATATTATCAACTAAACATTGATGTAGTTTAGTGTTAAACAAGCTTAATAGTTATTAGATTGATGTATGTGTGTTGTATAGTGTCTGCTGTAGCATTTTACATTGATTTTATTTATTATAATATTTTGACTAACCAACCACTTAGTAGATACTAGCTAAGAAGAGTATAAAAAAAAAGTTTGACTTAGTAGAATAAATAAAGATAATAATGTTTTATATTGAGATTATCAAGTTGAGTTAATCTCAATTTGAATAAAGTCATACTTAATCTAAACTTAGTGATGAATTAAATATTAAGATTCACCTTGTAGAGCAACCTATAATGCATAATGCAATATCTAATATTAGCATAACAATTAGTTATTGTTAGGTTGCATATAAATATAAGATATTTAACAGAAAACAACTGAGGATGCATGAGAAATTTTGTTTAGTACTATAATAGATGTTATAGTAATAGTACTATAATTGAAAAATTAGTTAATGCCATCAAGTGAGTTTAGGCACTCAACTGCTCCTTTCTCATTAAGCACACATTTAGGTTTGACTTAAGATTTTCCTTATTACATTTTTAGTTTATTTATTATTTATTTTATTTTATTTAGATTAAAATTGCTCTATTAAGATTGCTGTAGCAAATATGAAAACATCAATCCCTATGGAGACAATAATAAATATTCATCATTGTATTACTTATTGTGTACACTTACGCATTGACATTTATAGTGTTAAGATATCAACCAACAATATGTCATGTATGCATTTGTTTTGAAAAATTACTATGTAATTGGTATTTATATTTAATTGACTACATACACATGTCATACATATACATTAATTAGATATAGTATCTTTGAAATACTTTAAAATCTTTCTCTACAAACAATGATAACAATTACTTACTTTTAATAGATTAGGTCATATAAATTAAGTGGTGAGATACCGTGATTCGAAATAGAAACTTTCATCATTACACTTGATCTGATTGTTATAATAATGTTGTTTTATTATATTTTTCAATGAATAACCCTTCAACTCTTAGATTCAGATTCTTTGTATTTTACATTTATAAAGTTAGAGGGTGTAGATCAATTTTTCAATAAATCTATTTTGGTGCTAATTGGAAAGCCTAACTATGTTGGTGGAGATTATATCAAAAGAGTTATGGAAGCTTGAATGCAGTTCGAATCATATGTGTATTGCAAGTGAACATTTTTACTTGTAATGTACAAACGTTTCTCCATGCTCTTCAAAAGATTTTATCAATCAATCCAATTGACTATTATAATAAATATTATATTTTGATCTTTGTAATGTGAACTCTTGATGAACTGTAAGTTGTTGCATGGTTGTTTTTTATTAATGAAATATTATATATTCTTATTAAAAAAATGATATAGGGCCAGTTTGAGATTGCGAAAAGTGATAAAATAAGCAGTTTGTGCTATGTGGATTAAATAAGTTGCTAATGTGTTTGGTAACTTGTGCTGTTGCAATTGTTATGAATTTGAAAAATAAAGTAGATGTGTTTGGTAAATTTAAATTTACAAAAGTGTTGTTGTATTATATAATGACTAAAATAGACATAGATTGCCTTTTTATTTTTAGAGTATATTCAATAAATTGTTTAGACATACTTTTTTCCTTAAATATATAAAATTATATTAAAAAACTCAATTAAAAAATTTAAAAAACTTATAGTCTGTTACATAAAATATGATAAAAATTCATAGTTACATAATCTAAATAAAATAAAAAGTAATATATATTACATTCATATTAAATTTTTTGCAATAAATTTCTCAAATTGTAGCGATATTATGACATCTAATAATATATATATTAAGATTTATAGATAAATAAGATATAATTATCTTTTTATTAAAATATTAAGGCTATAATAGGAATTTTAAAATGTGCAGTAGCTTATTAAATAAGCTACTTATGAAAAGTAATCTCCTACCTGCTTTTAAAAGCTGCTGATAGAATAGAGAAAATTATAAAATAAGTTACTTTTACAAAATTTACTAGATTATTTTTATTAAAAAAATTATGAAATAAGCAGTTTATTGAGTTGCAACCCCAATACTAAACAGGCCATACTTATACTACACCTAATTAATGCAATTATATGTCATATGAGTATTTATTTTAAAAAATCACCATATGATTGTTATTTATACTTAATTGACAACACATGTCATACAAATACATTGAATAGGTATAGTACACTAGATATACTCTAGAATTTGCTATAAGGGAGAATGATAACAAGTATTTAGTTCTGAGTGTAGTATTTGAATGCAATTAATACTTAGATTACATTCATATAAATTAATTAGTGACACACCATCATTTGGAATTAGACTTTCGTTATTACTCTTGTATTATAAATATTTTCTTTTCATTTTAGTCTTAATAAATAACAGCTAAATTATCAAAATTTTGCTTAGAAGTTAAGCCATTTTTTGTCATGAGAAAGAATGGCTAAATCTGAAAAAATGATTTGGACTATTAGCATCCCCTCAGAATCCTTTTAAAACCCCCTTCTCAATAATACTAAATTAATGTACAAAAATCCTTAATTATTATAAATAATCAGTATTAATATATGAATATTTTAATTTTCTATTTTTTTTTTACTCCTAAAATTATTTACCTCAACCTCCAACAATAAACAATTTCTATAGGTGATAAACTTCTTAATACAAATTAATGAATCAAATTAAATGTATTTAAAACTATGGTGAAAAAAGCTTTAATATGAGCATAAAATAACAATCATATAATTTATTAGATTGGATTTTGCTTAATTTTACAAATGATTAAAATGTACATAATGAAGAATAAAACTTACTTACACATATAAAAACATGTATATATAATACTTTTAATTGTGTATTATAATAAGTTTAACTAAAATAAAATTTAAACTATATTATCATAGAGAACTTTTGATGTAAAGTAAAATATAAAGAAAAAATATAAGAAATAAAAGAAATGGGTGAATTATAATAAAAAATTTATTAAAATATTAATTTTGCTTTCAATTTAAATAAGGATAATTTAGTGTTTAGATAATAATTGCAATGATATTTAATAATAAAATTAATTCCCAAAATTAGAATTTGAGAGCTACTCTTTTACATCTTTTCAAAATCAGCTTTAGAAAGAGTTGATTTTAACAAAAGTGATTTTAATTTTTTTTTTAGAAAATACCAAAGTTAGTTTTTAGATTTTACCAAATACCAAAATTTAAATAAGGATAATTTACGGTTTAGGTAATAATTGGAAGAATATTAAAAAATAAAATCGATTCTTAAAATTAGAATCTAAAAGTTATTCTTTTTCACCTTTTCAAAATCTATCGTAGAAAAAGTTGATTTTGATAAAAGTGATTTTAATTTTTTTTATCAAATATTAAAATTAATTTTTAAAATTTTAAATTTTAAAGTTAATAAGAGAGAAAATAAAAGAGTTTGAAGAGAGAGAAAATACATGTGAAGTATAATTGAATATTTATTCTTAAATGGAATGATAATATGAGATGGGTTTTTTAGGATGATAGAGGAGTGCCAATAGTCCAAATCCTAAAAGTAAGGAAAAAGCATTTGGGCTCAGCTCATGTTAAATCATTATGACCCAACACAGATTGATTTATCTAGTTTTGACCCAACACTAGGTATAGGACGCTTCAAACCAAACCTTATCATCAACGTCGGTAACACCAACATGGGAACGTGCTAATTTGCTTCGTAAGCCTAGATTTTAGCTCCCCCACGTTTTTCTCCAAGAAGATTTAAATATTCTGAAAATAGAGCTTGAAATGAAATGTGTAGGGGAAAGCTAAAAATTGTCTTGCGCAGTCGTGAAGCCAGGAACATGCTTTGGGATGGGTCCAATTTTTTTCTAATTAAATGCTTTTCCTCTGTAAAAGAGAAATTGTTAATAAGAAATTTTAAAAAATGCACTGTATAAGGGGCATAATTAACGTTTCTCCTTACAGTATTAGTCAATCACGCTTTGATTTAAATTTTAAAAGCTTAAGATGAGAGTTTCAAGTTGAAAGAAAGATGAAAAATGATAAAAGTTTTGTTGATAATTGCACGGTAACTAGTCAATATAAAATTCTTATACAAATTCCAATAAGCGACATTTTAATAATTAATTAAAAAATTTGAGATAGTTTTACCACTGGTGTTGAGGTGCAAATTAAATATTGTTTCACTAGTATTTTTATCTATTTATTTTGGGATAAAAATTTAAACATTTGAAATATGTACGGAGAAATCTTTACCTGTTTAAATATCCTAATTAGTGTCCACTAAATATCTTAATTAGTGTCCACCCTCTTGCTCTAGAAAAAATAATGTACTTCATCTTGGACAGGATAACAATAACAATTACTTATATCTTATACAATATCTGAATGCAACTTAGATTACTCATGCACATAAATTCATTAATGACATATCATTTAGGATGTAAGTATTTTTATCTCAATTTAATAAGTATATCAAGCCTTGTACTTATTTTCGTTTGTTTTTCTAGTTTAGTCTTAGCAAGGCCTAAAGCAACAAAATTATTTAGGTTTAGAAGCCCAATCATTATCGAAAATGGTTCAACTCAAATAATATGAATAAGAGCAGAACAATTTAGCTCGACCGAAGAATCATTCTGACCTAACTCAACCATAAGTTTTATTTACTTAAAAATAAACAAAAACATAGATAATAAAAATAAATAGTACTGGCAATTTTTTTTTTTGGAAGATCCTTTTATGTTTATGTAAATTTAATTAAGATTGCAAAATTAAGCACCCATTATAAGACAACAAGGATGGTCCATTATCAAATTTTAGAGAGTAGGCCTAATCAATTTTTTAACCCATATTCTAATTGAAGTAGTTAGTTAAATAAATTTATTTGAAAATTATTGGGCATTGAGAGCACATTATTTGACAGTAAAAGAAGTAGAATTGAATATTAATCGTGACTTTGTGTCTGATTAGGAAATAAATTAGCAATTAAATCTTGACGCTGGAACATAATTAAATCTTGACCTAGAAAATAATAACTGCCACATGTTATCATCTCTTTCCGAGGTTAGAGGATCCTTATCCCCTAAGTAACGTGCTGTCCAAGCTATTTCACCCTTTATAGCACGGAAAAGGCATTCATGATAAATACAATAACCCCTCTCTTGGCACTGGCAGCCACCGCAAACTTGGATTTCCTTCTCAACTTTACAGGTGAGTTAATTTAAACTTTTTACTATCTTTTTCTTTGATGTGAATTTTTATTTTTTTTTCCTCTTTCCTGAATCCCATAATTAAATTCCCTATAAAAAATATATATTCTTCTGCTCTCTCTCAACCCTAATTTCACCTACATTAGCCTTCTAATCTTTTCTCCTGTTTTGCCTTGTATAAAGAATTTTTGTTTCATAACAATTAACATTATATTCAAATTTATATGAACTTTCAAAGTGATTACCACTAAAATTCCATAATTGATCCCCATGGATGTTTAGAACAATTTTATAGAATATTATATCGTTAGTTCGATTATTAGATTTTGAAATAAAATTTGTCAAGTGTAACCTTCTTTTATGAAATCATAGAAATCAACATGTTATTCGCTTGTTAATAAATAAACTCACACCCATAGGTAAGGATTCGGATTAAAAATTTTTTATATATGAATTTTAATGTGATAAAAAAAGATTTAATATTATTTGAGGGGGAATTGTGGAATCATTGTATCAATAAGAAGTGATTTAGTTTGGTGCCCGCGTGTAGTTTATGGTCTATAGACATATCTTGTACTTATTTAAGTTGCTTGAGTGTATTAGAAACTTAATGGTACTTAGGCCCAGTTTAAAATCAACTCGAATTCTGATACTCGCTACAGGTTAAAAGGTGCGCAACCATGATACAAAGAGGGACTTGGATTATTGCAGTTGCTTCATTAATAATAGCTGAATTGATATTGCCATTCTTTAGTCCATTTTCTTCCAAATATATGCAGTAAATTGGTATATTGGTTCTTGGTAATTTATGCTGTAAATTGGTATCTTGGTTTTTTGTTTAATAATAAGATTCATGCTCATTTCTTGCTTCAGAGCTTCGGGATACTAATTGTGTACTAATTATTATTTCCCAGTTATCATCTATTGCAATGGCACAACGCTCAGAGACCGACTTGAACATTGAGATGTGGAAAATGAAAAAATTGATCAAGAGTCTCAGCGCTGTAAAAGGAGATGGCACCAGTATGATGTCTCTGATCATAAATCCTCGCGATAAGATACCCAGAGTCACCAAGATGCTCGGAGAGGAATATCAGAATGCTTCAAAAATTAAGAAGAGAATGAATCGCCAGTCCGTGCAGGCCGCAATCACATGCCCTCTGTCAAGGCTCAAGCTCTACAAAAATGTTCCCAGCAATGGACTTGTCCTGTTCATCGGAACAGGCGTTACCGAAGATGGAGAGGAAAAGAAGTTTGTTCATGATCTTGTGCCCTTTAAACCCCTAAATTCTTCCCTGTACATCTGCGACAGTAGGTTCCACACAGAAGCTGTCGATTGACTACAGGAATGCGATGACAAGTACGGATACATCATCATCGACGGGAATGGAACACTCATTGGGACATTATGTGGCAGCAGTCGCGAGGTGGTTCTAAAATTTACGGTTGATCTTCCAAAGAAGCATGGAAGAGGTGGTCAATCGGCCCTCAGGTTTTCCCGGCTTAGAGTAGAGAAACTCCACAATTACCTCAGGGAAGCTGCAGAGGTTGCTGCAAAGTGCTTCATAGATCCTGCAACCAGCCAGCCAAATGTTGCCGGGCTAACACTCGCAGGATCAGCTGAATTCAAAACAGAGCTGAGTCAATCCGGAATGTTTGATCCCCGCCTCAGGGCCAAAATACTGAAAGTTCTAGACATTTCGTATGGTGGGGTAAGTGGCTTCAATCAGGCCATAGAACTTTCATCTGATGTTATAGCTAATGTGAATGTTCTGAAAGAAAAGCGTGTGATCGGCAAGTTCTTTGAGGAAATAGGCCAGGATGCAGGTAAGTTTGTCTTTGGTGCAGATGATACTGTAAAGGCTTTAGAAATGGGAGCCATTCACACTCTTATTGTCTGGGAAGATTTGGACGTAAATCGGTATGAACTGAAACATAGTGTGACAAACGACATTGTGGTTAAGCACTTGAACAAAAAGCAGGAAGCTGACCCCAGCAATTTCAAGGATTGGGCTGCTGCTTCTGAGCTAAAAGTTGAGGACAAAATGGGACTCCTGGAGTGGTTTGTTTATCATTACAAGCAGTTTGGCTGCTCGCTTGAGATTGTCACCGACAAATCCCAAGAAGGGTCCCAATTCTGCAGAGGATTTGGTGGCATTGGGGGAATACTTCGATACCAACTTGACATAGGATGTTTTGATGGGGGTTCCGGTGATGGAGAAGCTGCCGCTAATGATTCCGAGTAAGTGGGCTGGGATGCAGGTGATCATTCATTTGAATCAAGGCCTCTAATTTCTCATAGTATATTACTATTGTAGGTGAAAATGAGGGATTGACACCACAAGTTGTGTGACAATATTACCCCGGTCAAGTAGTACAATTATTTTACGTTTGCTTTGAACTACTATATCATTTACGATTGAACAATATATTACTTATTATGGTGTTTCATATAGTTAGTTTGTTTCTTGGCTCATGACAAGATTACAAATAAAGAAATAAAAAATAATAATTGCATATGCTTGGGACAGCTATAAAGAATGATTCCCGACTAATTTATGTAAGTTGCAGTATTCTGTGACATCTTTGCGGGGACAACAAAAAAGACAAATTGTGATTCTTCGATGTAATGACATCTTTTACCAATTTGTTGAATTGACCGCTAAAGGATGCATATATTCTCGCAAGCATTTGAAGTTTGGTCTTATTACACCAACAATTTATTCTTAAATAACTCAAAATACATGTACATTAATTGTATTTATATTTAATATACATATACATTAATTGCATTCATATTTAATTGACTACGTGCACCTGCCATACATATACATTAATTGGTATTTATATTTACATAACTATATCGACATGTCGCACACATATATTGATACAACTTTGCATGTGCCACGTCGTTCGCAACGTGCTGTCAAGATGAACCCGAAATATCATGCATGAGATCACTTTTGCATGCAAGTATGCAATGCCCACCTAGGCAAAGAAGAAGTCACGTTTTCATGCATGCATGCATGCAGTCACTTTTTTGCATGCAAGCATGCAATGCCCGCTAACTAAGTTCTTGTTCCTTTATGGCCAAGCAATCGGGAGTGATGATAATCACGTGCAGGAACTTGTCATGATATATATATATATATATTTTTTTTTTTTTTTTTTTCTTTCTTTCCTTCATGGTACTGTGTATGGACCATTGATTTCGGCTATAGTGGCCGATGTTTGGTAGTGGAATGATTTCTATTTATGCTCTTTGAAATTAATTAAAGAAATATATCGAATATTTTCAATTAAATTTTTAGTGTGATTTGTTCTCACCCTACGAGAATAGACTTGCTAATATTTGTTATTGTTAATGAATTTTTAAGTAGGCCCTATCATATATTAATTAGGGTAGTATCTTTGATACATATCTTTGATATACTCTAAAATCTCTCCTTATAAAAGACGATAACAATCACTTAGTTTTGATAGATTACGTTCATATAAATTAATTGATGAGATAATGTCATTTGGAATATGAAATTTCATTGTTACACTTGATTTGATAGTTATAATAATGTTGTTTTATTATATTTTTCAGTGAATAACCTTTCAACTATTAGATCTAGACTTTATGTATTTTATATTTTTAAAGTTAGAAAGCGTAGATCAATCTTTGCAGTAAATCTATTTTGATATCAATTAAAAAGCCTAATTATGTCAGTGGAAATTACGTCAAAAGAGCCAAGGAACCTTCACTAGAGCTTGAATCTATTAGGAAATTGAGATTCTTCCCAATATCACTCTAAGTAATTTGTTAAGTAATAAATTAATAAAAAAATTAAATGAAGAATAAACCAATCATACAACACAAAGTTTACATGGAAGACTTCAAATTTAGAGAAAAATCACGATCGTTACAAAAAGACAACCAAAGAAAAATATTCACTAAAAAGAATTTCACTAATTGTGAGAATATTAGTATCTGATTTACTAATTTTGGAGCAATTTGCAGAACCCATTCTACCTTCTTGACAACTTCCTTAACTACTAAAATTATCTACACCTTCAAATCCTATGCATGCCAATTATATATACCTTTAATTAGAATTCTCCACAAGCCAAAAAACATTCTCCCATTAATTTTTCATCAACATCAAACTCTATAAAGTTTGAAAAACACCAGCTACTGACATATGTGCTTTATAAATCAGCCTTGATCTTTACCACAAATTATTTGAATTGATTGCCATTGCAATTGCGTGAATAATATTGTATACGTGAATAATATCTAACACCAAAACTTCAACTAATGGCTCTAATACCACTATTAGAAAATTGAGCTTCCTCCCAATATCACTCCAAGCAATTTGTCAAGTAACAAATTAACATAAAAATTAAATAGAAAGTACACCAATTACATAATATAAAATTTATATGAAAAACTCAAAATCCGAAGAAAAACCATGGCCATTGTTAAAAGACAACTAGAGAAAAATATTCACTATATAAAAAATTTTTACAACCATACTCTCAGAAATAATTTTTTCTCATCCAAATCCTAAATACATAATCCCTAGAAATACTCTTTAATAAAGCAAACTTGTAATACCCATATTAAAATGCTCCTTCAATATACTTGCAAGCTTAAAAAGATTTCTCTCATCAAAACTTGGATGCCTCTCATTATGGCCAACATTCCATGACCATTTTTTTTAGCAATGTCAAAGCTCATTATTCTTCACTCCAATTAATAACCCATGCAAAACCTAAAATTTCAATAATTGTGGGCTATAAATTATGTCACCACCAGCTCCAAATTCAAAATTTTTGGCTTGTCAAATTTATTATTTTGACCACTTCTAATTGCTTGTCAAAGTTCCAGCTATCTCCAATTTGAATTCAAATAGTATCTTCCAAATTGACTTTTCAACTCTTTTTTTTAAAATCAATTTTCAACAGAATCATATGTATTGTGAATGAAGCTTTCACTTCCAACGTAGAAATGTTTCTCCATGTTCTTCAATGAGATTTTATCAGTCAATTCAGTTGATTGCTATAATGAATCTTTATATTTTGATCTTCATAATATGCATTGTTGATTTAGTACAAGTTGTTTTATTGTTGTTATTTAATAAAATAGTATATTTTGTTATTAAAAAAATAATATGTTTATCCTAAAGAGGAGATTCTAAAGTATATTAGAAGTTCTACACCTAGTTAATGCATTTGTATGTCATATATGCATTTGTTTTGAAAATTCACCTTGTAAATTAGTATTTATACTTAATTGACTAGACGTAATACAAGTGCAATAATTAGGCATAATACTTTTGAGATGCTCTAGAATTTCTTCAAACAGAGAATGGTATCAAGTACCTAGTTCCGAGAACAATATCTGAATGCAATTAATATTTAGATTACCTTCATACAAATGAATTGGTGACACCTCATCATTTGGAAAAAGACTTTTATTCTTACTCTCGTATTATAAATATTGTCTTTCGATTTTAATCTTTATAAGGGCTAAATCATTAAAATCTTGCTTCGCCTTAGGAGTTAAACCATTTTTGTCACAAGGAAGAATGGCAAAATCTTAAAGAGAGAGAGAGAGAGAGAGATGGACTATTGGCACCCTGCCAAAATCCTTTTAAAACCCCCTTCTCAATAATACTAAATTAATGTAAAAAGTACCCTTATGCTGAATAAACACTAATAATTTATTAATAATTTTTCATTCAAATTATTTGCTTCAACCCCCAACAATAAACAATTCCTGTAGTGATATACTTCTTAGTAGAAATTAATTAATTAAATTGAATATATTTAAAATTATGTTGAGAAAAGCTTTAATGTGAGCATAAAGGCCTTTTGTTTATAATCAATCGATGGCTTTAGCTATTGAAGAAAAAAAATTACAGAGAATTTAAGGGGGAAAATAAGGCCTTTTGCGAGTCTGATGAGAGAGAAAATCAAAGAGTTTGAAGAGAGAAAAAAAATATATGTGAAATATAATTGAATGTTTATTCTCCAACGTAATTATAATAGAAGACGGGTTTTAAAAGGCTTTTGGAGAGGTGCCAATAGTCGATTTCCCAAGAGTAAAGGAAGAGCTGTTGGGTCAGCCCATATTAAATCACAATGACCAATACAGATTGATTTTTTTAGTTTTGACCCAACACTAGGTTTAGACCGCTCCAAGCCTAACATTATCACAAATGTCGGTGATGTCCCAACGTGAGAAAGTGTTAATGACCAATACAGATTGATGTCTCCAAGAAGGTTCAAATATTTTGAAAATGGAGTTTGAAGTGTGTAGGCGAGTAACATGTTTTGGGATGTCCTAATTAATTGTTTTTCTATTGTCCAAGAGAATTTGTTAATAAGAAATTAAAAATACACTGTATAAGGGACATGATAAATGTTTCTCCTCAAAATATGTTTTTAATTGCTCTTTAATTATAATTTTAAATGCTTAAAGATAAGGAAACATGAAAATATGAAAGCATAGAGTTAGAGTTGAAAGAGAGATGAACACGGACAAGAATTTGATGATAATTGCAGCATAACTATTCAATATAAAATTCCCATATAGATTCCAATAAGGGGTATTTTTGTAATTAATTAAAAATTTGAGGTAGCTTTGCCACTAGTGTCGAGGTGCAGATTGCATATTGCGTCACTAGTATTTTTATCTATTTATTTTGGTATAAAAATTAAAACATTTCAAATACGTTCGAAGAAATCTTTACCTATTAGATACCCTAGGCAGTGACTACTCTCTTGCTTCTGAAAAAATGATGTACTTCATCTTAGAGAAGATAATAATAGTAGTTACTTATTTCTTAGTACAAATCTTAATGTAAATTAGATTGCCTAATCACATAGATTCATTAATGACACATGACAAGTTTTTTGTCCCAATTTGATAAGCATATCAAGTCTTGTATTTTATTTTATTTTATTTTATTTTTATTTTAGTCCTTATAAGGCCTAAAAGATCAAAATTAAATAGGTTTAAAAGCCTTTTCATTAATGAGAATGACTCAACTCAATTATTCTGAATAAAAACAAAACGATTTAACTCTACTTAAGAATCGATAAAACTCAACTCAACGACAACCATAAGTTTTATTTACTTAAAAATAAATAAAAACATAAATAATAAAATAAATAGAGCGTCAAAAAATAATACGCCAGTTTTTCTTTTTTTCTTTTTCTTTTAAGATCCTTTTGCATTTTACGCAAGATTAAGTACTTCTTATAAACTAACAAGGATGGTCCATTAATGAAGTTTGTAGAGCACGAATCAAATATTTTTAACCTATATTATAGTTGGAGTCGCCGGTAAAACAAAACTATTTTAAGATTGTTGGGTCTTGAGAACATATTACTTGCCGCTAGAAGAATTCGAATTAGATATTAATGGTGAATTTGTGTCTGATTAGGAAACAAATTAGCAATTAAATCCTGACACTTGAGAATAATTAAATGATGACCCCAGAAAATAATAACTGCTACATGTCATAATCTTTTCTTACGTTAGAGAATCCTTGTTCCCTAAGTAACGTACTGTCCAAGCTATTTTACCCTTTATAGAACGCACGGAAAAAACGTCCATTATAAATACAATAGCTCCTCTGTTGGCACTAGCAGCCACCGCAAACTTGGATTCCCTTCTCAACTTTACAAGTAAGTTAATTTTAATTTTAATTTTAATTTTCTTTTTCTCTGATGTGAATTTTGTTTTTTTTTTCTAAGGATTTCCTATAAAATATATATAATCTTTTGTTCTCTCTCAACCCCAATTTCAATGTTTTTTTCTTTCAATCTTTTTTTCCCTTATTTGCCTTATTTAAAGAAATTTCGTTTCATAAAAATTAACATTTTTTTTTTCATATTTATATGAACTTTTAAATTGATCTCCACTAAAATTTTATGATTGATCCTTATGGATTTTTTTTACAATTTAATAGAATATTATACCATCGATTTTTAGATTTTGAGATAAAATTTGTCAAGTGTAACATGTTTCCTTTTGAGATCATAAAATTATCATGTTATAGTTTTAAGTTTAATATTTATTTACAAGCGAATAAGTAAGGATTGGGATCAAAACATTTTGACATCTGAATTTTAATGCGATAAAAAAAGATTTAATATTATTTGATGGGAAATTGAGGAATCATTGTATCATAAGAATTGATTCAGTTTAGTGCCCACGTGTAGTTTATGGTTCATTGACATATCTTTTATTTGTTTAAGTTGGCTGAGTTTATTAGTAACTTAGTAATATTCAGACCCATTTTAAAATCAACTTGACTTCTGAACTCTTGGATTATTGCGGTTCTTCATTGGTAATAGCTAAATGGATAATCTGCTTCTGCTTGCCATTCCTTAGTCGATTTTCTTCCAAATATATGCTGTAAATTGGTATTTTGGTTCTTGGTTAATAATAAGATTCGTGCTCATTTCTGGTTCCAGTGCCTCGGGATACTAATTGTGCTCTAATTATGGGTATGTTTATCATTTCCCAGTTGTCGTATTTTGCAATGGCACACCACTCAGAGACCGGCTTGAACATTGAGATGTGGAAAATGAAAAAATTGATCAAGAGTCTCAGCGCTGTAAAAGGAGATGGCACCAGTATGATGTCTCTGATCATAAATCCTCGCGATAAGATACCCAGAGTCACCAAGATGCTCGGAGAGGAATATCAGAATGCTTCAAAAATTAAGAAGAGAATGAATCGCCAGTCCGTGCAGGCCGCAATCACATGCCCTCTGTCAAGGCTCAAGCTCTACAAAAATGTTCCCAGCAATGGACTTGTCCTGTTCATCGGAACAGGCGTTACCGAAGATGGAGAGGAAAAGAAGTTTGTTCTTGATCTTGTGCCCTTTAAACCCCTAAATTCTTCCCTGTACATCTGCGACAGTAGGTTCCACACAGAAGCTGTCGATTGACTACAGGAATGCGATGACAAGTACGGATACATCATCATCGACGGGAATGGAACACTCATTGGGACATTATGTGGCAGCAGTCGCGAGGTGGTTCTAAAATTTACGGTTGATCTTCCAAAGAAGCATGGAAGAGGTGGTCAATCGGCCCTCAGGTTTTCCCGGCTTAGAGTAGAGAAACGCCACAATTACCTCAGGGAAGCTGCAGAGGTTGCTGCAAAGTGCTTCATAGATCCTGCAACCAGCCAGCCAAATGTTGCCGGGCTAATACTCGCAGGATCAGCTGAATTCAAAACAGAGCTGAGTCAATCCGGAATGTTTGATCCCCGCCTCAGGGCCAAAATACTGAAAGTTCTAGACATTTCGTATGGTGGGGTAAGTGGCTTCAATCAGGCCATAGAACTTTCATCTGATGTTATAGCTAATGTGAATGTTCTGAAAGAAAAGCGTGTGATCGGCAAGTTCTTTGAGGAAATAGGCCAGGATGCAGGTAAGTTTGTCTTTGGTGCAGATGATACTGTAAAGGCTTTAGAAATGGGAGCCATTCACACTCTTATTGTCTGGGAAGATTTGGACGTAAATCGGTATGAACTGAAACATAGTGTGACAAACGACATTGTGGTTAAGCACTTGAACAAAAAGCAGGAAGCTGACCCCAGCAATTTCAAGGATTGGGCTGCTGCTTCTGAGCTAAAAGTTGAGGACAAAATGGGACTCCTGGAGTGGTTTGTTTATCATTACAAGCAGTTTGGCTGCTCGCTTGAGATTGTCACCGACAAATCCCAAGAAGGGTCCCAATTCTGCAGAGGATTTGGTGGCATTGGGGGAATACTTCGATACCAACTTGACATAGGATGTTTTGATGGGGGTTCCGGTGATGGAGAAGCTGCCGCTAATGATTCCGAGTAAGTGGGCTGGGATGCAGGTGATCATTCATTTGAATCAAGGCCTCTAATTTCTCATAGTATATTACTTTACACCACAAGTTGTGTGACAATATTATCCCAGTTAAGTAGTACAATTATTTTACTTTTGCTTTGAACTACTATGTCATTTGCAATTGAACAATATATTACTTATTATGGTGTTTCGTATTGTTAGTTTGTGTCTTGGCTCATGACAAGATTATAAAATAAATAAAAATAATAATAATTGCATATACTTGGGACAGCTATATATAAAGAATGATTCCCGATTAAGTTATTCAAGTTGAGTAATACTCTGTGACATCCTTTTGAAGACAAAAGAAATATTTGCAGTTCGTCGATGTAATGTCCTCTTTTTTCAATTTGTTGGATTGACTGCTAATGGATGCATACATTCACATAAGCATTTGAAGTTTAGTCTTATTACCCTAACACTTTATTCTTAAATAACTCAAAATACAATAAAAATAACGACAAATACAATAAAAATGACCACAATAATGATGTTCTATAAGTTTTATCACCTAACACTTACGGTGACAATAGCATAATTGAAGGAAAAGAGTAAGACTCCAAAGTTTCAAGCTCTCAGAGTGCCAAGTGTCCTATCACTTCAGATTCTGCGTGGAGTTGAACTATTAACACCACTCTTAAAAATCTCTTGAAACCCCTTTGCTAATAGCAGCCCACCAAATAATTAAACTTTTTGTTTACACTCATTTTTATTCCTTAAATACCCTTGATTCCATCTTCTTTCCCAATAAGATCGCGAAGTTTGATTGCACAAGTGTGCAATACCAGAATATGGCCTGCTTTCTTAGCGATTTCATTTATTAAAAAAATTCTTTAAAATTTGGAAAACAAAACCCGCATTATTATCTATAATGTATCGACTTAAACCCATGTGATTTTTTTTTAAAAAAAAACGAAAGTATTTTATGAAATTGTGAAGTGTAATTCTCCTCGTGGTAAAAAATTGAATGATACATGAAAAATTATTAGTCTGCTAAAGTAGGAATTAAGTATTGAAGCAAGTAAATTTACTGATTTTATAGTTAATTATTAAATATCCTTGGGTCTTGAGAAAAACATTATCGGCATTTAAAGAGATTATTGTTGCTTTTTTTTGCACTTTTAATTATGACTAAAATGGTAAAAATGGAGGAGGGATGACAGGAGCCAATAGCTCCACCCTTTTGCAGTTTGCTTAGTGCCTGCCTTTATTAACGAGTGGTGGTCTCCTCAAATATTTGGGCCTACTGGGTAATTAGACCGTGGTGCCGCAGTAGCCCATTAGGCTCGGTGGCACAACGGTCACCGGTGGGGACGGGTTGGGTATTTTACAACAGTATTTCAGACAGCTAAATTAATTTGGACCGCTACGTTAATGAAATTGGTGACACTCGGGTGATTATCAATGTTTCTGTGCATGGGGACTACCGAGTTCACATGTTAAAGGACGTATTGTTCATTCTATTGATCAGAAATTCAGAGACACGTGTAACGTCTTGCGTGGGGTCGGGTCTTGATAATAATGATAAATGCGATTGTGTGAACCCACCGCCAGTTTCTAGATCTGCCGAACTCGCCATCGCCAACTGCTTACAACTCGTCATTTGGACTACACACAGATACAGACGAAAGATTTTATATCATGTTAGAGGTATTACACACAATTAATAGATTTATATTATATATTTATTTATTTTAAAAAATTATTATATAATTAGTAATTATATTTAATTAAATTATATTTAATTATATTTAATTAAATTATATATATTATACATACATTAATTAAATATAATGTCATTATTGTATTCTAAAATTTCTCGGCACAATATAGTAATATTTCATTTCTTTATTTCCGGGACTGCTTAATCGAGATAACAGTCATTTCATTAAAGCTGTATTGCAATCCCAGGTGAACATCATTTTAGTACATTAAAATTTTATCAATTAGTTAAACCAAGTTCAAAATCATATAACGAGCGCATTATAATCATTATAACGCATCTGTGTAGGCTATCAATAAGCTTTATAATGTAAAACATGTAAGCAGATACGTTCTCAAAATTTTCATGGATAGCCATAATTTGCACATTGTAAATATCTGTAGCTTTTACATTGTCAATGAATGACAAAAATTTCATATTGCTATGTCTTTTAAGCATAATTTTAATTATTCCCGAACAGTGATACTAAAAATTATAAAACTGATTATCCAATAAATGAATGATAACGGAATCTAATTGAGACACCGAAGTCTCGCATGCCGGCGGTCAGGCAGCTATGAAAAGGGACCAAGCTAAGGAATGAAATGAGAGAGAGAGAGATGTACATAAGAGTTCCAATTCTCATTTCTTGCTAATATATTTCTCTCTAAAAACCTACCAATGATGTACACAAAACTGCATGATGCATATTACCCACTTATAACATTCTAAGACACTACAAACTTTTTTCATCATCATAAATCTGATGATTTGAACCCAAATTAGGAGATATACTAGAAGATGAAGAATAATTAAAAGAACAAGCAGCCGAAGAATAAGAAGTAGAATCATGATGATGGTGGCGATGATCATTTGCTGGTGCTGCAGCTGCAAAACTCACAAGCAAATCAACAAAAGCATCAACAATAACCCCATGATTCTTCTTCCCATTAACTCTCAAATACCATCCCAACAATTCTTCCAAACAGTCCCAATCTTTGATCAACCCATGTGTCTCCACCATTTCCTCCATTGATCTTCTGAAATCAACGTAGGGGTTCTCGGAATCCATTGCTAACACAACGCTTTCTTTGAACGGACTAAACGCTGCAGCCGCAGCAGTAGCTGCTGTTGCTTCTTCATTAGATGATGATGATGATGATTTTGCTTCCTCGAGAATGGAACTGGTTTCACCTCCGGGATCGAAAAAGAGCCTCTCTGATCTTGCTTCCCGTACAATGATTTCCAATGACTCGTTATCGACTTGATGATCTTCTTGAGACTCTGTAGAGAAACTGGCTGACTCGGATAATGATGAGTTTGTGAACCAAGACTCAGGTGTTTGAACTTTAACTCCATTGTTATCAATACAAGGGTCAAAGAAGACAGAGTTAACAGTCTTGAAAATGTCATCATCTACAGCAGCAGCAGCAGCAGCTCTGAAAGAAAGAGTCTTGGGGTGCTTGCAAGAAGGCCATTGCAGCTTCATCATCTTCTTCCCCATTTTTGCAATGCCGAGTTTCGTTTCTTAGTATTTGTCTTATAATAATGAGGAAATGGAGATAAATATTTAAAGGAAAGGTGAGGTGAGAGAAGGAAGATGGAAAGGAAATGGGGGAAAGGTAGGGCCTGTCATGTGTGTATTAAATTGTGGGTATGTACAATTTATTGTGTTAATTAATATCCACAGTGACACTACTTTTGTCAATTTTAATTTTATTTTAATCGTTCACCTAATATTTTTTGTATAGAGAAATGTAGTTACTAACTCAAGCTTTTACTGAAAGGCTACTACGAAAGACAATGGAAAAAAAAGGCATGCAATATCCTATAGTTTATTTTAGTAAAATATTTACAAAGAGTTTTTTTTAAAATTATTTTCCCAAATGGTTTACTCACCCACATATATGTATATATACAAAAATTTTCTTTGTATTTAAAAATAATTACATAAATTATCAAAATCTTTCTAAAAAAAAATGTTACATTATTTTTGAAATCGTGACCATTTCACTAAATTATAAGAGTATTTATATCATTTTTTGGGCAAAATTTCAGTTAATATAAGAAATAACTTTATGGTGTACTTGTGGGCACTATTCCATCTCATTCTTGGTTGAAGATTTGAGTCTTTCGCGTGCATTGAAAATTTGATTTTATTTTTTTCATTAGATTTTTGTCTATAAATATTATTCCTAATGTAATTAAGATATTAATTAATATGATTTTATGAACAATTGCAATGTTATTAGATCAACTTCCCACATTCAATTTTTGTCGTTTGCATTTTAATTATATGTTTTTTAACTTGCTATTACTAAAATTTTATCGCACCGTCAAGACTAGAAAAAGTTGAAAAGAAAATTAGGCAAAGAAATTTGACTTTGAAGACAACATCAAAGGAGGCCATCCAAGAGAAAAGACAAAATTAAGGCAATGTAATACAAAATTGAAAGCCTACGAAATACAAAGAAATAGAGTGACAAAAAATAATTAAAAAAAAAAAGAACAAAGAATTTCACAGATACTATTTTGTGTATGAGGTTTTTTGTTAGTTAAATTTTGGCTTTGTCTTTAATTTGTCCAAGAGTTTCACATACTAAATGGTCTTAGTTGGCTTTTTGACCCCGTCTCGGTAATTATATGTAATGATTGAAAACGAGAAATTTGGTGTTTTTAATTAAATCATGAGGCAAAGTAGACAGCAAATTTAAAAAGAAAAAGATTAAAAAAAAAAAAAAACAAAGAGGCGAAATTCATGTGATCTATTTAAAAGGAATGGTTGAATACACAACACACTTGTCCTTGCCTCTGCATTAAACGAAAGAGTGTTGAGTTCTCATTTATTAGGTATTTCACTTCTATTTTTGAAATGTATACAAATTAAATATTCTTTGAAAAACTCCAGAGGAAACCCTAAAAGTAAAAGAAAGCCATCATATCTCTGTACGTAGGTGAGGTGGCTGTACGAAGATTTTGATAGATAAAATCATAAACAAATATCAATTGGTCCTCTCTTAAATAATCTTTTAGACGCTGAACATATTTTTTATTTAAGAAGACGGTCACTTAATGTAGCCCTAAATTTTGTACAAATTTATTATTTTATTGTGCTGAAGTAAACCCAACAGTCCTTAAATTTCATAAATTTATTATAAAACTTCGACCTTTTGTTTTGAATTTGTTATCATACATATATTTCTATCTCAAACACTCATTTTGTATACTTAATATACTTATATACAATTATATGGGTATACTTAATATAAATATACATTTATTTAGAATATGATAATAATTCAATATGAATTGAATTATTATAAGATATCCTTATACCAATTCAAATATTAAATCGTCTTGTGATTTTTGTGCCTTTAGTGGGCATAGTATTTCCGGCAATTGACAATTTGAATTCTCAACAGCTTTCCCTCTATTTTTGTGCCTTTAGTGGGCATAGTATTTCCGGCAATTGACAATTTGGATTATGAAAGAAACGTATAAGTAAAGGATCCATGGATAAAGATAGAAAAGTCTAGTTTCTAGTTCGAATCGTAACTAAATCTTCAATTTTGTTTTTTTTTTATAGGTTAGATTGAAGCAAAATAGCTATTAAATGATCACTCTAGTTTACTAGAGACATCAACATATTCTATTTTTTTAGTTTAGCTCGGGGAAAACAAAAAACTTTTCCTAAGGATTCTCTCAAATAGAAATAGAGAACGAAGTAACTAGAAAGATTGGTATTGTTATAATCCCACTCTTCTAGAGGGATCATTTGTGGGATGGGATTTTGAAGGCAGACTTATAAGCCCAGGGCGAAAACCAATTGTCTTTCATTAATGTAATTAACTTAAATTACAATGGAAGGCAGACTAACAAGGGTTCAAGTCCTTGTTAGAAATTTTTAAAAAAAATTACTTAAGAAACTAATTACTTTCATTTAATCTATTCAAGTAGCGTATTAAATTTATAAAAATACAACTATAAGCTTAAGCTCATAAACATATAAAATTTAAATTTTAACTCTGAGAATGCCTATCAATTAAGAAAATAAAAGTCCACAACAACCTATATAAATGGTTTTACTATTATTTAATTTAACCCCTTCAAATATATTAAAATAATCTCTATAAATTTATTAACCCATAAAATTTTAGTTTTCACATTTAGTCATTATGTAATTTAACCTCCAATAATTTTTTTTTAATCTATCGTAGACAGTAAAAGGATGCCTCTCCATTAAGGTTGTTTTTAGAGATCTTAAGACATAAATCAATAGTAATTAAGGAGTTTTTATAATTTGAATTTGTGATTTAAGTTTAAAAACTTATGTACTAGATAATGCGGCCTATTAATTTGAGACCAGGTATCTAAATACCTATTTTCAAGACATCAAGGGCTTGTATGAAAAGATTTTACTAAGTTATAACTATTATAATTTATAATTTGCTCAAAAATTATGTGAACAGTACATATTAATTATACTGTTCATACAACTATGGGCAAACTGTAAATTATAATAGTTATAACTTAGTAGCCCCTTTTATGAAAATATCTCTTCGTTGAATTAATAATTTTAATTACCCAAATATTTAATCCAATTTATTTTAGTTAGATGAGTACATTTTACGTGACCCCAACTTACCGAGGCAACGCACAGCTGCACAAGCTTGTGCGCGAATTGTGATTCAACTGTTCCTGTCTCATGATGTTCTTACGTATTTGTCCAATTTTTCCAACCTTCTGATTATAGTTCGGCCATCCATATCATTCACTAGCCAGTTCAATGGGCGGCCACGGTTGATTCATAGAGTTGACTTTAATAAACTTTTAATTCAGCCGACGCCATCATGACTATTGACTAATGCTCGGTGCTCTGGAAATCTGAGTCTTTTAACTAATGTAAAAATTTATACGTAACTAGTTATCTGCCACATTTAATTAATTATTAACTATATTAAACTGTGACAATCGCAATTAAGTTACTATAATAGTTGAGACTTAAATTGTGACACCCTAATACTAAAATCTGTAGCATTAGTTATTGCACATACACCGTATTTCCATTTGTAAACCAACCCACCTCCTAATATTTTAGATCTGACTGAATTTGATAGGATATCAAAAAACAAAAAAAAATTAAAATACTAGTTTACCCTCAAAAATGGAAGTAACAATAAAGATGTTTTAATTAATTGTTTTTTAAAAATTACAGTAGTAATTAGATAATTAGTTGGGAGGGAGTGAAAGGTCCAAAAAAGACCCCCAGAAAATATGATTTTAGATGCAAATTTTTTTACAATCTAAGGTCTTGGTTGGAATTAAGGTGTTTTAAACTATAACTGTTGTGGAATAAAATTATAATTATAAAATAAAAGTTAATAATATATAGTAAATATAAAATTTAAATAATAATTTTAATAAAATTATAAAAAATATAATATATTATTTATTATATAAGTAAAAAATTATATCAACACAGTGTTTAAGTTACAGTAGGTAGTACTTATCAAACACTTTAGTACTGTAATTTTTAAGTTTCAATTATTCAACCTCAATTTGAAACGGACTCTAAAACTAAGAAATTTACAATACAACATATATCTATAATTGTTTAAAGAACATGTTACTATCTATTATATATATATATATATATATATTGCCGTACTAGCTCTAACGTTGTCCATGTGGATGGATGGGCGTCCTAGAACAATAATTGTTGCATTAAATCCTGTTTACTACCTTAAGCATATTGTTAATGCGATCCTTGCTTTTTTTAATAATAATAATAATGAAACGAATAAAATCGATCGCATTAAAAATTGACGTTATGAGAGATAATTAACTCACATGAAATAAATAAAATTGGCTAATATTAAAGAATTATCGAGTCTGGCTTTAGAGATTGCTACGAACAGATATGTTATCTGCATGCAGACAAGATGCATGTGCAGTCTTCCATTAGATTAACAAACTCAACATAGCAACCTCCTTTTTTGAGATATTTAAAAATGTCCTAATGACAACATATACTTCACCCAAATATATATATATAGGTTACAGTTTTACTTTTCTAATTACTATGCTGTTGTTTTCTAATTACTTTTCATCACTAGATAGGGTAAAATTTTCTTAACCATCGCCGTAAAATCTTGTTCGATTTTCTATTGATCAGAAAGGTGTGTTCTTCTTTCAAAGTTGTTTGTTCTTTACTGATAAGATTTGACTAGTATGTTGATTGATGGTTGTAATTCAAAAGCTTCCTTCAGTTCAGATTTCCGTAAATTCCACAATTATGCTAAAACATGTTGAATGATAATTATTAAGTTCTTATACATTGATATCACAAGTGAACCACCTCCATCACGTCGCATGTGAACATATATACAAGATTAAATAAGGGTCCATTTGGGACACTTGCACTACCAAGTTCATTTGAGCCAACTACATTGTAATAATGCAGCTATATCAAATGGATCCTAAACAATACAAAGTTGAGAACTTAAAATTTATCATAGAGTAATAAAATAAAATAAAAATAAAACTCAACGAATAATTATAAATTTTCAATATCACGTGATTCATTAGAAGATGTACATGACCAGTGATGGTCCCACATTAGGCTAATATAGTTTTTAGCCCTACTTTACTATTCAAATTTTATTAATTTAATTTTATATTTGTCCCATATTTAATTTAATTTTACATAAAGCCTTGTTAAAATTTAAAAATAACTAAAATGCCACATATTTGTTTTTGTACTTCGAAGCCACAAAGATATATTGTTATATTGAAATCTTTGAACTCCTAATTCTCGTAGCACAAAAATTAGAAACTACTTCATCTTGCTAAGTTTGATCCAAATGATTTTTTTCAATGGATTTTGTGATACTTGAAATTCAACTTGATATTTTGCATTATGGATATGGGTTTGATAACAAATTTTTAGGATTGAAAGCGATAGGTGAGCTAGTAAGAAAAATAGTTGATATATAAATATAAATATAAATATATATATATATATATATTAGTTTAGCTATTGATAACATTAACATTAATTTCATCAGTTGTCATAACTACAATAAAAATGACATTTTCAGCTATGAATTTTGTAAAATCTGTGAAATTAGATGAAATATCAATGTTTGAATGATAGTATTATATATATATACACACACACACACACCCACAAAAATATATATTTTGTAGTCTTAATGATAAGAATATTCATCAAGGTTTTCAATAAATGAAAATACATTAAGGACAGTTATAAACATATTGAATTAAATATATTAATGAATTCTTATTTGATTTTTTTTAATTTGTTAAACACTTGTTAAATTATATTATTGTTTGACTTAGCGTCCGCTAGATTGAATTTTTGACTCAGCAACTGCAGAAAACATCATGCATTTGAAATATATAATAAGGTCCCAAAAAAAAAAAAAAAAGAAGAAGAAACATACCATATTCATCCCTGAAAGCGAATGGACAAGAGTCGATTGCAAAGGATCTAATCTCATACTAAACTTTGAGCATCACTTTATAAATAACAATTCAAAGAAGTGAGTTGGGTTTGGATGAAAAGGGGAGGACAAAAAATCAGAGATCTAGAAGCAATTCTAGATCAATTTATCGTACTCATCAAATTTTCTGAATTTATCTTTTCTAGCGAATTTTTTTCTAAATTCTATTTCTCAACCTCTAACTTTACTACAGAATTAGATACCCAACCGACGCTCAACAAGTTTACTCCATAATTAAAGAAAACAACCTAAAGGAATTCAAACATTAACATTAGTTAGAAGGTCATTATGCAGTATTCTTGTAGCATTGTACACCTACAAATTTAACATTTCTAACCATATTAATGCACGGGCTTAACAAATTTTCAGTAATATATGTTTTACCATAATTTACTACTGTTTTACAAAGAGTTTAATTTAGATCAAATTCCATTATAGTGCAAGTGTGCAAGTGCAACATCTAGATATTTATAATTTAGTAATAACCCATGTTGTTTTGACATTTGCCTTGTCCATATAAAATTCGGCCAACTTCTCGTGACAAAGCACTTCTTTTCCTAATTGCCTGTTTAGTGCAAAGTCATAGAATTGATTATACTAATTATCGTTCAAGCACACCAAGTTGAAGGTCAGTAATTGAGCTTATAATCTATCGAGGAATTTTTCTTCTTTTTTTTTTTAAAAAAAAAGATTTTGAAGCGCAAGAGAGATCCTCGGTGTCGGTTCCATGAATTGGAGATGAACTGGTTTGTCTTCTCCAACCATATTCATGATTGACTCAAAGGCATCTCTTTAATATCTAAATACTAAGAATTCGAACATGCCCAGTTGACTCATCATCATCGGCCTTTAATAAATTGATTTGCCAATCATATAGTAAACAAGTTATGAAAGAGAACGACCACTCATTGGGTCCTATTTGCAATATTTCTTTTTAAAGCACTCATATGCATGTGCCGCCATGAAGCAAATATACCCTTATAATTATACAAGCACTGATATTTAAACGCCACTACGAAATTGGGATGACAGAAACTGAATTCACTTTAGGACACACGAAAACAATACATCATTTATACAGTGGTATCGTTTCTGTCATTGAAGTATCATTGTAGTGATCAAGTATCATTTTTCTAATTTATGTAGAATGCACGCTATTAGTATGGGGTGGACAAAGGCATAAAACCCTAAATTAATTTTTTATCTATGTACTTTCTCCAAGATTTGAATTATAGAAAATTGTTTGAAAATCGTTTGATTAAAATCATAAAAGCACTTGGAATTTTCTTATTAATTAGTCGATGCCGGTATGTTTTCTAAAGTTAGAATCTTATTTTTAATAAACCATTTCTTATATCTCCAAGGAAAAGCAGCCAATAATAATATGGGAAGAACGTGGAACAATCAGCTACAATCTTTTGTCTTTGTCACACTTAACCAAATAATTAATCAAAAGATATTACAATTTGGTGCTTATCCATGGAGGTTCTTCCTGTAAGCTCGTTGAGATGCATTGTTTTTTTTTTTTTTTTTTAACCTTCTTTTCAGATATTTTGTACTGATTAGTTGAACTTAACTGAAATTGTCAGCTTTATATTGGACATCTAACTGAATCAAAGATTTGATAATTGTCTAAATTAAATTGGAAGGTCACGACACACCATGTGGATTGAACACAAACCACAGAAATTAAAAAAAAAAAAAAAATAGTGCTGGCGGTTCAATGTCAATCCTTACATCGTTGGGTGATGAGATTTTTAAAGAGAACATGGACATGAAGGAAAGTAAAGATGATGTGAGAATGTCCAGTACATTGATTCTTAATTTAATTTTTCCTTCTTCTTCGAACTCGGAATCCAAAAAAGTAAAAGAGTATACAATTAGGAGACGTGTTCTCACGAGAAGACAAAAGCAGTTGTAGAAATATGTAAGTTTTTGACAATGATATTTACACCAGTCAAACCCGAAAATAAGATGAACGGTTTTAATTAACCCGCAAGATGCACTATTTTGCCAAGCCCCCTCCTTTATCGATCAATTGCAGCACAGCCACTCAAAATTCACAATCCAACGTCCAGAATCTAGAACCCACACGTAGTCGCATATGCAGCCACTGCAACTGCCACCACCGACAGCCAGCCGCCGCCACTACCATCTCCACTGCCGCCAGTGATAGAGATTAATAATTGTAAGTAATAAATTGAAATTTTTCACTCAATACATTATATAAAAATTAAATTTGTTTTCAACTATCTAATCATTGTTTTCAAAATATAAAAGGATGAAACTGGCAATCATTTGGGAAGGTTTGCCAAATATGGAACTGTCACTTTGGACATTGCACTTTAACTGAATCTGCCAACCTCTCTTGTTCATTATTTATTCAATTCTGCAGGTATCTTTGTTTAGGGATAAAAAAAAAAATTGAAAGAGAAAGATGGGTTCTGTAGAAAGAAGATAGCCGCTTGAGGGGCCCTGCACTTGGGGTTAGGTAGTTGGGTTTTGTTGTGAAATGAAAATTGAATTTGAAAGAGAAAGGAAAGTTTGATACCGAGTTCTAATGCTTAAGCAAAACAGTGTTATTTTATGAAAAATTTAATTAAACAAATCCACAAAACGGCATTGTTTTACGAAAGTTTGGGGGCTTCACTCGGGATTTGATCCTGTGCATCTATAGTGCTATAAGTTTTTGAAAAATGTATTAACCAAGGCACCCACGCACACACAGATATATATATATATATATTACCATTATCAGCTACGTAGAAACAGTATGAGATGCCCATTGGAAATTCTGTGATTGTTGTGCAAAGAACACCGTTTAAAATTCACAAAAATTAAAGAGCAATATTGCTCATAATTTAATTAGTTTTTAACCAACGGCAAAAAGGTAATATTTGAAAGTGATGACTTAGATTATCTAAATAACCAAATTAAGAAGATGAAATTAGAGGACATAAAAAGAGGGGTATGGTTGGTTGCAATCGAAAGTTAAAAAAATAAATAAGTAATTAGTTTAAGAGTTAAGTTTGGATTAATTTAAATAAGTAAGTAATTACTTTGAAAACAAAAACTTAATTTAAATAGGGGATATAGAGAGAAAATTGGTAAAGTTTAAATAGTTCACCCATATGTTATTGCCTAATATGTGTGTGTATAGTAGAAATAGTAATAATCATAGCAACACAATATCCCCTTTAAAACATAACAGCAGCAATAGTAATGCAATGGTGATCTAATAAACCTACAAACATTAGTAGAAAAGAAAATGTCAAATTAGTAGATAATCACTATTATATTTGAGGCTGGCACCTGTAAGCGTAACCAGCAATCGCAAAAGAGAAACTCACAGGGGCTGCCTCTCGTGAACGTGAAAATCGCATGAGAGCTTAGTTGTACCAGAATTATTACTCTCCCTTTCTAAGGAAAGTAATTAAACAAAGCAAGCTTTAATTGAAAAGAAGTTCATTTATTTAAGATACTTAATGTTTTTCCTAATTTAGAGAAAGAGATTCCTTCAAATAAAAGGAAATTTTATAGGTGACAACATTGACACAATTTTACGACACGACAAAATAGATTAAAGGAACGACATTAGAAAATTTAAAGAAGAAAAAGAAAAAGAAAAAACAAAATAAATGAAGGTGACATAGGTATAATTCTCAGCTGAGGTGTCCGCAACAGAGAAAATCTAGGAAAAATATTATTCAAAGAGAAATCAAACGAGCTAATTCTTCGTTGATATCTTGGCCGGGCTCTCTCGGAACATGTCGAGAAGAACAGAGCTGCTGCATTTGGGGCATTTTGGGTCGCCTTCGGAGACCATCACATAAATGTAGCAGTGAGTGCAGCCCATCAAAATCAAAGACGGCAAATTTGCATGACGCGGGTTGGTGCTTTCTTGGTCGTCCAGAACGGTAACATTCAAGTCCAAAGACATACACGAACGTTGAGATTTTGGTGATGAATTTTCTGATTGATTTGATGATTCTTGCCCATCTGGCTTCGTAGTTGGAGGGGATAAGCTCAAATTCAAATCTATATTTGCAATTTGCTCGTCACCAGCTTCCATTTCAATAGCTTTGGTTTCTTCCACGAGGCATCCTGTTTCAATCTATTCAAAAAAAAAAAAAAAAAAGAGCAAATAAATAAGCTTATGTCTAAATGATTACAATAATATTTAGTAGACATCACTAGTAAAGAAAAATTGGTGTTAAATTTTCATTAGTTGAAAAATGATTAATAAAGCTAAAAAGCCTATAATATTTAATATAAATTAAATATATCATATAACTATGAAAGGGCGGACGAGACGAGGATAAAGAAAGACGAGTATCAACTAGAAATTATTATTGAAAAATTTTTTTTATCATCGAGTTATTAATAGGAAAACTTAAAAATTATATGTGTATAAAAGCAAGTTTATTTAATGGTACCAAAGCTGAATCAGACAGTGTCTCATTCAGATCGAGAGATTTGTGAAATTCTTGACGAAGTTGATCTATGGTCAGTTCAATCTCGTTCAGGCCTTCAATTATTCTTTTTGCAACATCAGTATCAACGCCATTTTCATAACTACGCTCTCGATTTTGGCTTGAGTTGCGGGAATGAGAGGCCATAACGTGAAAAGCTGTGGGGGACGATGTTAAATTATACATTCATTTACAAAAAAGTAACTATTATATATAAGGAGTGTGAGGACATAGTATTTTAGTACACTGACTCACAACGGCCAAGGACTCACTGTAAAAGCTAAAATTAATAAAATTAGTAATTTAAAAATAAATTATAATTACATGGTTAAGTTTAAAATTGAAGAAAGCTAATAATATAATAGTTATTTTATTAGAACGTCCACATATTTTTTTCAAGACTAGATGAAGCTTACAAAAAGACTTTTATATATAATTATTTTTTTCAGAAAATTAGAATTCGTGTTTCTTGACTTATAGCTTCGTCCATATTGAAAGATATAAAAACTTGTTTAAAATAATAAGATTTTCTTCTATGTAGGTATTTGAAAAATAATTATTAAAACTTAAAAATATATAAGGAAATTAGACTACTTGGTGAGACCTAAAAATAAATTTGAGCATTTAAAACCGTGGGCAAAAATGGGACTGGAAATCAATTCCACTTGGCCTTCTGTTGGACAAATGTCATTTGAAAGTTGAAACCACTGTATTTCTTAAATATGGAATATCAACTAAAATAATGACAAAAGGAAAAACTTAAGTAACCGTTGCAATTATGGAAACAACCAAAAACAGCAAATTCAACCTTTGAAATAGAGCTGTGATTTTGTCAATATCATTTAATGGCTAGAATTTCAATTGAATCCCTTGAGATTTCTCAAAATACCAAAGAAGCAAAGAAAGATTAAAACTAAAAAATAATGGGAAAATTACCAATTTTCCTCCCTAATAATAAAATTTCAAAAGTAGTAGAGACCTTCCAAATTTACTATTTTCTTATCTTTTCGAAAATAATAATATTAGAAATCTTAACATTTGAGTATTAATTTTAATCTTAATATTATGTGTTGTTTATTTATTAAATGATAAATATAAAATTATTTAATATTTTATTATACTATCTAATTAATGAATATTAAATTAATTGAAATTTAAATATTGAAACCCGTAACATAATTTTTTTTTAAAATACCATTTTCACGCTCCGTCAACTAACAATCCAATCCAAGGTTAAGGTCTGGACAAATAATTTAGCTTTTTTCAATTATATGAAGGCCTATGTACAACCTGTTTGACTCAAACACAGCCCACACATTCCCGTGGGCCATGTTGGGCCATCCATTTGCCTAACGCGATGACAAATGGGTTATGTCGTGCCAATCATACGTACAAATGGGCTTATGCTAAATAAAGTGTGCGTATGTACGGCTCGTTGGGTTTCTCTTGAAACCTCATTAATTCCCAAAATGACTCAGTAAACACCTCTATTCATTCTGATTTGCTTCCGCTCTTTGGATTTCCCTTCTATCTTCTCCCTCTCCTTCTTCATTCTGATCATTTTGTAAATGATCAATGTCTTGATATTAGCTTTAGATTTGTAGGCAATATAAAAATTTAAGGCTTGGTGAGAATGAAGGACCTGCATCGCATATATGTTTATTTTACTTTTTTTTTTCTCTGAATATACTTGCAAATGAATGTAAATATAATCGCAAATCAAGCTTAGGGTTCATCTAATTGCTTAGTTTTCACATTATTAATCTCTTGCTTCCTTTAAATATTTGCTGCGTGCTAAACTCGAGCAGCAAACGAAAAAACAACAGTACAGATACAAATGTATCCAAGTTCCAACCGCTCATGGTATCCTCGTTGAATAGTAGCCCCTCCACTTCCAAAGATGAAAATTTCAGTATTTTTAATGTTCCTACTATATTTTGATCTCTCATTTTTTTTTTTTTATGGCTTTAGGCATATTAATTTTTTTCCAATAACATTTTTTGTCCTTTCATGTAAGTTTATTGAAAGTCAAAAATCTTAAATAGCTTATGGAGTTTTAAGAGGCTTTCAGTAGGGTGCCAATAGTCCGGCTCTTGGAAAATTAAAAAAGCTGGTTCTCGAGAACAAAAGCCTCTGGGATTTTCAAGTTGGAATATGTTAGTATACAAACTCTCCATTCTGGGCAATACCTCCCATGAGTGTTACTTCAAAATGCAGTTAACCCACCATGTCACTTCTTGAAAAGAAACTACGATCCTTTAGCTGATACAACGACACTCGCAAGCTCAGAACTCAGAAGTTTGGAAATCTCCTCTTCAAACACAGAAATTTTTGATGCCGCTGCAATAACAATGCTAGTGCATGCTGAAATTTCTGATGTTGAACGTAAGCTAAAACAACCCGTGTTTAAAATCATCATTGTTGTGGTCTTCATTTTGATCATCATCATCATCAGTAGTAGTCCCACCAGCAAAATATAAGTCACCTTCGTCACCCCTAACATTAGCTTCATTATCAGTGTCAGAATTGGAATTTGCATCAAGCGAATGGTGTGAACTCCAGTCTGGAGGAAAAGTCTTCTGCAAAGCTTCCGTAAGCTCTCCACCTGTTCTCTCAATCTTGCGTAAACACCTAGACCAGTGAACAGCAGTTCCCATATCCACAGTTAAACCAGATTCCATCATCTCCCTAGAAATAGATAGTGCTCCTGCGTAATAAGCTTCAGCAACAGCAGCCCTTGACAACAATGATGTCATCACGCAATGGTATACAGCTTTGTCTGGCTTCAACCCAGCCAACTTCATATCTGAAAAGCATTTCAAAGCCTTCTCTGGAAGAGATGCACGTGCCCACCCCTTGATTAATGTGGTGTAAGTTTTAACATTTGGCTTCACTCCAACAACTTCCATTTCTCTGATTGTTTTTGCTGCACTCTGAGAAATTTAATTCAATCGAATAAAGACGCACTGCATGAAAATCTGTTGGTGGAAGTAGACAATTAACTGTTTTGATACCTACATTACTTGCTAACACAAAGTTTGGGTGTAAAATGAACCCACAATAGACTGAACAATTGGCAAAAAATAAAATAAAAAATGAAAGCAGGACCAAGATTTTTGTCAGAAGAGGATGCTTTGACAAATGGAAGGAAAACATTCTCCAACCTCCTGAAGTATATCATAAATAGACAAGTATATAATTAGAGGACTCACCTAAAGGCAAAACCAAGTAGTTTTTACTAAAGCAGTTGTTGAACAAAATACATCCAAAACAAAAACAAGAATTAAAAGTGCCAATTAAACCAAAGAGTTACCAATTTGCCTACTTTCTAATCTTTTACTCCATATTTTTTAGTATTTTGCTTTTGTTTTCCCATGGTAAACATTAGATAATTCAAACTGACCATTTCTCTAGTTCTGCCTTTGGATCCATGACCACTCCAAGTCTTGAACAATGCTTTAGGGACCCTATAAAATCCTAACTTAATCTGAGTTTAATTAGCTTTTGACAAAAGAAGAATTGAGCCCTTGGATAATAATGTCTCCTAAACAGATTTAAAAGGAAAAAAATGTTCATTCATCATTCTTATGGGTTTTCATAGTAATTAAAAACCATATAAAAGAAAATAAATTAAACTTTGTCAACATTGGGATTGAGAACCTTACCTGCATGTCTCCAGCCTTACTGCAAGCATTTATGAAAGATGTGTAAGTGTGGATATCAGGTTGAATCCCTTCTTGTTTCATTTGTTGCATAAGGTCAGCAGCCTCCCAAACATCACCTCTTCGAGCCCATCTGTATTTTAAAAAAATAAAAAATAAACAAGCAACGGAATTAAGGGGCAGGAAACAAAAATGAATTAGTTAATCAAACATATACATTCATCATATTCAAGATATCTACCAAATGAAATAAGTTCAAAGAAATGACAGGGAGGCACCATGGTCTACAATTATGAAATTGTTCATACCCATCAATTAAAATGTTATAGACAAATGTGTTTCTTGGAATCTTTTGAGCACTCATTTCTTTTGTGACTGCCAAAGCACTTTGCATCCTGCCAGATTTGCAGCATGCCTTCAGCAATGCCTGGTACATAAATACATCAAGCTCCAGACCCTCATTTCTCAATTTAGTAAAATTCTCAAATGCTTTTCCAGTGTCACCCAACGAAGCATAGCCATGCATGATGGTTGTGTATGTATGTTCATTTGGACTTATGCCTGCCAGCATCATCTCGTCCAATATTTCAGTGGCTTTCTCCATCTGTAAGAGA
This sequence comes from Aegle marmelos, assembly GCA_030449875.1. NCBI lineage: Eukaryota > Viridiplantae > Streptophyta > Magnoliopsida > Sapindales > Rutaceae > Aegle > Aegle marmelos. Next base: position 19,108,709 of record JASUUL010000143.1, read on the forward strand.
CAAAAGGTAAGTCAAAATACATCTAGTGTAAAAAGAAAGTAAATAATACTTCACTTTAGAAAATGTCTAATAGCCAAAGGGAAATGAAAGGAACAAAAGGAATAATGCATCAGTGTGCATATGCGTAGGTGAGTGTGCACGTGAGCTTGCATGTGTAGCAAGCTCCAGGCATTATAAGAAACAACATAAAAGTTTGAATTAGACAGGCCATCTAACTTATAAGATGAGAAAATAAGGCTCTGCAACATAACTCACAAAAGACAAGCGATTTGCATGTCATCATTTTTCAAAATCAAAGTAATAAGATTATAGTTTTTTGATAGGAAAGTACAAGATAACCCTTGGCACCTAGTACAGTGACAGAAACAGTCATGTAAGAAAAGGATCTTCTCATCATTGGAGTTCTGTACAAATAAGGCATTGGGAACAAACAAACAATTAAGTGAAAAAAATCTTCAAGACTGCGACATATGAGTTAAGCTATTCATATGCATTTCACATAATTTTAAACTTAAAAAGGTAAGAAACATGTTGGTTTTATGATCTGAACAACAGAGGCCATTTCACATTGTTCCTTTTATAAAGTTTACAAAGGTAGAAAAAACATTCATATATGATCATCTGAGACAAAGAATGGCAGCCAAAAACAGAGAGAGGTACAGCAGATATTTTGATTGTCTCGAGCAATAAAATCGTGCTCCATGGAACAAAGATAGAAGTTAAACAATCGTGCTATTTTCTAAGGGCCTAACAGATTTGATTACAGTCATACGCTTCACAATAGCAATGAACGCTGGTCAAAAGAAGGAATGCCAGGATGCAACGCCAGTGTCTGGATTTTCAAAATTCTTGATGTTAAAACTACAGCTTACCAGGCGCTTCTCCACAAGGCCGAGAATCAGCGCATTGAATGTATGTACCGTTGGAATGCATCCACTCCTCCTCATCATATCGAAAATCTCTAAGGCTCTTTTCATCTCTCCAGCTCTTGCAAAACCATGTAAGATGGGCATGAATGTACGTGAAGTTGGCCTATGCCTTTCCTTCTGCATTTCCTTGACAATATGAATCGCACGATCCATGTTACCCATCCCACAAAATGCCCTGATGATGTTATTATAGAGCACTACATCAGGCTTCAAACCATCTCTCATCACATCCTCAAAAACTGCAAATGCATTGGCCCAATCTTTCAACTTCAGAAATCCATTAATTAGCATAGAATAGGTCTTCATGTTGTGCTTTATGCCAGATGATTTCATCACTTTGCTAACCTCCAGGGCTTTAGAAACTTTTCCAATCTGAAAAGCAAGCATACAATTACTCAATATGATGTACAAATACCAACAGCAAGGTCAAATAGACCTAGAAGATTATCGAAGAATGGAACTGTGCAACTACAAATCAAAGAGAGAGATTATGGTTATTCCACTTTCAATAATCAGGGTCAACCTGACCACCCCACCACCCCCCAAAAAACCCCCCCAAAAAAAAAAGCATTACCTTCGTATAAAGATTAATGAGGCACCCATAACTGATTACAGAAGGAGTAAATCCACATTCCTGCAGCAAAGTAACACCCAATGTTAGTACAGAGTTATCCACACAACTGATAAATGATTAAAGAAATGATATGACTGATGCCTCAGCAATTTTATAAAAACAAAGAATCACTGTATCAGCTACTGTAACAATTCCATTCACAAATCACAAGTAGTGTACTGCAGTTCTGTGGGACATAATTCAATCCACTTTTGCTCAAGTAGTTATGTCAATTTAAGTTTCTCTTCCCACCCGGTAAAATCATCAATTTTCTCTCTTCCACTTCTGATTAACTTTAAATAACTTTAGCAGTGATATTTAATTTTTTAACAACAAATTGGAATTCAGCACAAGTAAAGCACTTAAAATCTTAAAACCGTCAGTTTTCAGAATAAATAAGAAATTAAAAAAAATTATAAATTACCTCATACATTAAGCATGAGCTTTTACCTTAAGTCTCTCAAACACAATCAGGCATTTTTCTTCATTGCTAATCATTGTATAACCATCCATCATCGTGTGATATATGTCAATAGGAGCATCTATACCTTCTTCTTCCATATCCCTCACTAAGGCTTCAGCTCGTTCCATATTCCTAGTTTGACTACAAGAGATACAATAGGTAGAAAGGCAAGCAGTAAGAAACAAAGGAAAAAGAATATTTCTCTCCACACCTCATGAACATATATCAGATTAAGAAATACTGAAAAAGAGAGCATTTGCCACAAAATGAGACCCTAGAATAAATCGTTAAAAATTTGATTGACAGAGCACTAAAAAAGTTACAAAGGATATCCATTTCTAACTAAATTTGTTCCGCATTGGATCCGCAGAATGTTTAGGAAACTCAGTTGCTAAGGATTAAATGCATGAATTAAATGTCAACACAATACAATATAAACCAAAAATTATAACACAACATACAATAATTCATCCAACAAAGAGTTGTGAATGGCTCAGATACAAGAACTAGAACATACATGATTCATGAAAATAGGACAAACTTACAATGAAGTACTCAGTACTTACCACTGAGCATATATAATATTCCCATAAATGATTGCATTCAGAGTTGCATGTCTCTCTTTGGCCTCTTCAAACCAATGATCTGCAGCTCTTCCACAGAAAGATAAGACAGTATTAAATTGTCACAGCTGTCGAAGAGCTTTTTGGTCCTAAGACAGCCAATATGATACCCTGAACAAAATAAATAAACAGCCTAGCATCTCAAGGTTGCACGTTAAAGACCCTGCTCTAAACATTTTGGTAATGTGAAGAGGAGAACTAAACATGTGCTATATTGTCAAGAAGCTTGCCAATAAGTTATGCTTACAAATATAATTATATGATCAACCTTTTGGATTAACTTGTCCTTTTCTTTCATGACAAAACAACAGTTAAGGATGCAAGTACCCCAGGATTTGCTGCCATGTAAAGTATTTTATGTAATCACTGTTTCACTTTAAGTAATGGTGAAGAGAAAGATAAGAGAAATATCCTACCACTTAGCCTAGCACACTCAAAATCCCATATTTCTGCTCATTGCATTCCATATTTCTGCTCAATCCCTTATTTCCTTCAGCCTTTGGCTCCCTTCTGTGTGTGTGGACTTATAATCTAGTTTTCAGTCACTAATTCAAATTGTTTATGACTGGCCTTAAATGCAAGTTTCGTATCACCTCTGCATCATCTTTCTTGCATTAATTGGATAGAACTGGTAACATTCTAATTCAGCCTCCAAAGTACTATGACTAAATTCATAAAAGAAATGAGCCATGACAGTCTCAGTGATCCATAATTTTACTGATCCAAAATTTTAATAACAGAAATCAGTATCAAGGATTAAGGAATCATAGACAGATTATCATGACTGCAACGTTATAGTTCATGACCACCTGTTACCATCTAAAATGAACAACAGGAGTTTCTAAAATCATTTTTCCCCCTCTATAGAATATTGCAGTTGAACAACAATATCATAAGCAAAATAAACTAGACATGTTTGAAGGCCAATTTAGAATAAAAAGATTGTCCTAGTCCTACATATGGTTTTATACAAGTTTATCCTTTTCACAGAAAATATTTGAGATGCTTTTAAAGAACTTTATGTGAAAAAAAAAAAAAAAAGGGAAGGGACCAGGAAATCAAACTGCAACTTTAACTAAACATAGTTGCTAGAAGAATTTAAACACATATGAATAAGCAACTACAGCAGGAAGAGCAAAGTTTCACCAGGGCAAACCCACTTCAACTGAGACTGTAAAGAGCTTCGCCCAAAAGTTAAGAAACCAAAACAAGTAATCAGACTGGCCGAGACAAACAGTTATTTGATCCAGACAAAATTGAGCAACTCAAAAGAGAATTAGGAAGAAATTACTCTTTATCTCACAAACAAATGTAATATTTGTTTTACTTGAAATATGAATAAAGGAAGTCACTTTTATGCTCCAAGTTATTGTCAACAATTTAGAACACTTGATGCTTCCATGAATTATTGAATTTTTTAGCAATATATGTTCAACTTGACGATGCAATTCAACGAAAATTTTATAGGAGTTCAAATTTGAACAATGGGAAAATAGCTGAAGTTCTAAATATGACACCATAGAACATCTCCAAGATAAAATATCACATCAAGAGCTCGGTAACAACTGTGATGACAATCAAAATGTTTAAAAACTAGCAGATGATTTTACTTCAGAAACCAAATAGTATACTTTCTTGAAAAAGAATATTAACAAATTCCTAAAAAGAATAGTAAATGAAAGGCATTCTGAGAAAATACTCTGATTTACTTACTCAGCATTGCCCATTTTAGCAAATCCCCCCACAATTATACTATAAGTCACCAAACTCATTTCAATGCCTTCTTCTTTCATTTTCCTTACACAAGATAATGCTTCTTCCATGTCCCGACCAACTGCATAAGCATGAATAAGGCTGCATCAAATAAACTACTTTAATGTCTGAATGAGGGCCAGCTACAATGCATACTCATTAAAACTGATAGAAAGGCATTGCAGCAAGTATAAGAAGGCACTCCAGACATTATAATAAAAAACAACAAACTTACGAGCTAAATACAATTTTTAAACTCAAGGTGCTCTATCATATTTCTTATCTGGTGGAAGTCCTCTAGAAGGAACCCTGACTTAAGGTATATATTTGCAAACAAGATATTTAACCAAAAATAGTTGTCATCTAACCGGGCTCAAACAACACAAAATGAGACAGATTCATGTTATCTTGTAAGAAATTCTTACTTTGTGTAGACATGTAAAGTTGGTTCTATTCCCCTTGCTCGCATGTTCTCAAAAGTTTGACGAGCACGATGCATGTCCCCTCGTCTTGCATAATAGTTCACCATCAAACCAAACTCTCTTCTTGAAGGCTTTCAAGATCAAACAAAATTAAGAAAAAAAAACAAAAAGAGCAGCAGTGAAAAAGTCAGCATGATCAGGATAAGTTATTGTAATCATTGTAACATTTTTCTTGCACTCATCTTGAAGAAATAATACATTTCATACTAAGATGCCCTTAACCAAAGGAGTTGACCATCTTATTGCCAATACTTAAGTAAATGTGAAAATGAAAAAGGAAACAGAGAAACCAGTTTTCTTGTTTCTAACAGCCATATTTATAAAATTATTCTAACTTAAACACATATATTAAAACACTTTAGTCAACAAAACCTCTTCCTCAACGGCCATGTCTCCCAGTTTCTCCATAAAACAAGCACTTGTTTTTTCACCATCAAATTAAGTTCCCTTGTACAAACCATAAACACAGACTTTGAACAACATAGACCAAATAAATCCTAAACGTGCCATTTCAGTTAAAAATATGAGAACCCAAGGGCCCTCTAAGTGCCGACAGTCAAGGGTAAGTTTCACAAACTCTCCTTATGTTTCATCAAGGAAATTCTTGGAAATGAACTGTTCTGGCTTTCATTCTACCATTGATGTGTCAAGTATAAGTGGATGGGTTGTTAGTAAACATCAGTTGCCTACTAATATATTTATACTTTTCAAAATTGTGTAGACGGGCAGAAAATTTGAAATATACCTAAATCTTTAGATTCTAATATCCATGAGAAACACTTCTTGAAACTCTAAAGTTGATCACAAAACCTCAGTAAAACTCAAACGCCTCTTGTACAAACATAATCAAGAAATAATACCTTATAATCTTAAGATGCTCATAACTGAGGAGTTGACCACATTAGTACCAATACCTATATAACGACAAAAAAAGAAAAGGGGCTAGAGAAACCGCTTTCCTTGTCTCTTACTGCTAGCAGCACTATTTATTAAAATTTCAACCAACTTAAACAGGTATATTAACAAACTTTACTCAACAAAAGCTCTTTTCAACTGCGAAGTCACCTAATTCCTCCATAAAACAAGCACTATTCACCATCAAATTAAGTTCCCATTGCATACCATAAACACAAATGAACAGAAAAATGAGAATTTTAATGCCAACCAGACCAGAATTAACTCAAGGAAACCTCATTATCATCATGATTGATACCAATTCTTTTCAACATCAAATTCAACATAGACGTTAGAAATCACAAGCACAAACTTCATTAAAAAACGCAAGAACCCATGGGCATCCAAGAGCCAAAAAGTCAAGGGTAACTTTCACTCTCATTAGATTTCATCAATAGTATCTCTGGAGTTATTGTCATGGCTTTGAATCAACCATTGCAGTGTTAAGTGTAATGGATGCCTTGTTAGTAAACTACCAACTAACTATAAGTGGGTAGTAACCAAACGTTTAGCTGCTATGCTTTCAAAATCAGTCTAGAGGCAGCAATTGCAAATATACAGCTACATTCAACAACCATTACAAACACAAAATCCTCCACATTATCTTGAAATTCTGAAAATGGTTTAATAAAATTTTATCAAATACATAAAATTTGTCAAACACCTCTTAAACTGACAAATTGAAGATAACACAATACCTTTTTAATTCTCTCAAAAGCACTAACAACAGCCTGCCAATTCTCGGGTTGTGTCTCCACGGCCTTTCGAAACTCCCTCCTGTGCCACTCTCTCTCCTTGTGCCACGTGGACCTAAATTCCTCCCCATTATCACCGGCCACCCACCGTGCTCGCTTTTCCGCCCTGTTCTTCAATCTTCTCCCATCATCAAGCTTCACAGTCAGCACTCTCCCGTGAAACTCAACCCCGTCAAACTCCACAGCTTTCATCGCAGACTTCTCCGCCGCAGGACCATCGTAAATCACAAACCCAAACCCAACATTCTTCTCAAAATCATTATACCCTTTAATTAAAATTACATTCTTTATGGGTCCGAACTGAAGAAAGAATTCCATGACCTGGTGCTTCTTAATCCAGTTGGGTAAATTTCCCACGAAAATCTTCCCTTCTTGGCGGAACTCTGTTTCTTCTTGAAAAGCAGCCAAAGGCGGAGAGGGAGATGAATTTTCAGCATCAGGGATATCATCATTTCCTTGAATTTGGGGTTCTTGAAGTTGTTCTACTGGTGGCGTAAGCGGAGGTGGAGGAGGAGGCGGGGAGAGTTTGCTGGAGAGGCGGAGTTTGGCGGAGAGAGAATGAGAAGGAGGGGAGGGGACATGAGTGGTGGTGGAATTTAGGAGGTTTTTAAAGGGGTTTTTGAGGATTTTGCTGTGGTTTGACTGAGTGGATTTGGGGAGCCGGCGGAGGTTGTGCGGTTCCGGTGGTGTTGGGGGCGACGGCGGCGGCTGTTTGAGAGAGAAAGAGGGGGAAGTGGTGGTGGGCTGGCCGGGTTTAAGGGTGAGCAGCGTCGCGGGTGTGTGAGGGAAATGTGAAGCAGAGAGCGACAAGACGTTATCCATTTGCGGAAATTGGCAGCGGCGACTGGTGACACAGTGTTTTCATTTTTGAAAGTTTTCAAATTTATAGGCAGTGCAAAATGGGTCTATTTTAAGGTGACTGGTAAGTTATGATTTACGTAATTCACAGCTGTTAATTTAATAGATTATGTTAGATTTAAAAAAATAATAATAAGTTGAATTAACTGGAATAGTTAAGGTGACGACAGTAACTTAAACAATCAGTAAGTTAAAGAGATTTTATTTTAATGGAAGTACATTTCTTTTGTCTTTTTTAGTTGTTACAATCTTAATATAGTAACGTAACGTAAGACCTGTCGAGACTATATATATATATATATATAACAACACAAATTGTGACTAGCTCAAAAATTTACTCCCTTTAGAGAGAAATCTGTCTCTATTTCCTCCGATGAAGATTTTGCTGTTACTCTCTAAACAAATTTTTCAACACTGCTTACATTTCCAAGCACTCTTAATTTCTACTATAAAATCTTATAATATTTCATGTAATTTTTTTAATGACAGAGTATAGTCTAGAAAGTGAGGCGTCAATAAGTGCAGATGTTTTCCGTTATGGTACGTTCCTATTAGAATTGATGATAAGGAAAAAAAATCATTAGACAAAATGTTTAAAGGTGACATGAAACGGTTTTGCTTGATCATACAATGGATATTGTGGATTAACACTTCTAAATGATGACGAAGATTTGGCTATTACTAGTACCTAGAGGTAAAGCTAAGAAAGAATTAACAACATTATATAATGTCTCATTTTCATAGTAAGAATTGGAGTTGCTTATTAAAAGGGGTCAGTGTTAGAAACTATATATTTATAAGAGAAAAAATTATTATTTTATATTCTAAGTTCTATTAATGTTCCTTCTTTTATATAATTAAGTTTCTTGTGATTTTATTTGTGTGTTTGATTATAATTAAGTATTTTATGTATTTTAAGGGTATCATGATTATTTCATAATAAACGAGACATCGGATGACAAAACGAACAGTACATTTGAACTCAGAACAGTCAAAAACCTTCGAAGAAATATAAAAACATAATAGGTACTGTTTACATGTACGACACTATTCACATGTATTGACCAATGACGTGATATTAACTGATAATGCGACACCGATCAATAATGTGATAACATTTGATTGGACGAATGATGTAGTATTGACTGGTTATGTGGCTTGAACTGATGATATGTCACGATCTTATTAGACTAAAATATTTATAACATTTTGACCGATGTTGTGGTAGTAGTTAGTGGTTTAGAAAAATGTGCGTATGATACATGCATATACACAGAATGATAGCCTTGATGATCTATTCAAACCAATCAAAACTTACCACGTGACGCAATCCTGAGTATTCAAATTGTTTCAATTTGATGGCCATAATTTATTTATTATATCTATAAAATGGGGCTCCCCTAAATTTAATATCTCTGAGTTTATTTTTTAGCCATATTTTCTCTAATTTCTTCTCCATCTTATATTTTCTACGTATTTTAGTAAAATTCTCATTTTACCCCAGTCTAATATATGAGTAACTAATTTTCTTTCAAGTTTTGGTTGAAGGTAAAGTATCAGCATATTCTATGGGTTTAATTTAATAAATTTATTTTCTCTTCTCCTCTAATTTTTGTGGATGTTTTGACTTTTCGTTGACAGATAGTAATAACACAATTATTACTGTTTGGCCCGATAAGCTCTTAGCACCATATTAATTAGAGTATTATTCATAAGGAGTAGATATCTCCTTCAAAATTTAATTGATACTAATAAGAAATATTAAGCCTATGACACATGTTGATACGGATTCAGATACCCAAAATCTTTAATATAACAATTGTAGTTTAATTTATTCCTGCCATTCTAACTTTAATTTTAAGATATATTAAATCACTTTCACCATAATTCCAATCACCTACTTAGAAAATTAATTCAATACATAATTACAATGTATCTCCTTGTAAGATCGATACTCGTCACCATTAATCTATTCTACAATAAATTTGTACACTTACTAGTTTAATAAAAATTACACAATAAGTTTATAGCTCCGTTACAAGGGAGGTAAGTTATTTTAATTCATTAAATTAATTTTTATAATTTTTTTAGTTGTTTTCTTTCTTATTAAAAAAATTATGTAATTTAAATCTCTTTAAATTTGTAATTCAATTTCTTTGTAATTTCTTTAAGTAATTTTTTATTTTATCTTGTTAATTTATTTTAATTAATTCATAGAATTAATTTTTTTAATTTTTTTGTTGTTTTTTAAATTGTAATTTACTTTCTTTTTTTTTCTCTTCTTTATATTTCTGTAATTTAATTTTTACGTCATTTTTTGTTGTAATTTATCTTATTATTTTATTTTTAATTAATTTATTTCTTGTATTTTTTTAACGCTTGAGTTTATTTTCATAATAAAATAATAATAATGTGATAATGTTAGTATCTTAATTTCTCTCTCTTCTTTATTTTTATTAATTTTATTCTCATTTTTTGTTACATTTTTTATTTTATTATTAATTTTTGTACGCATGGTCAAATATCACAATTACCTAATTTTGAGCTTATAAACTTAAAATTGAAAAAAAAACACTTCACACATACAAACACATTACAATTAAAGATAAAATTAAAATAGATTTACAACAATAAGAATCACAACAGGAGAGATCATTTAAGGACTACTTTAGTCCTTTAGCTAACTTGAGCACATCGTGTATACGATACTCAAATATAGCTAGTAGGAGTTTTGAACTAAAACTTAGTGTACTAAATTATCTCCCAGCATTTTATGGCCTTGAAAATGAGAATCTATATAATCATTTGAATGATTTTCATGCTGTTTATCAAATTTTTAAATATGAAAAATTTTCAGATGATGATATTATACTTAAACTACTCCTATTTTTTTTTAAAGGATATAGAGCTTGGTCATGGTTTAATACATTGTCTGTTAATAGCATTATATAATAGGAACAAATAATAGCAAAATTTTTAAATAAATATTTTCCAGTTCATAAAACCAATTCTATTCATGAAAAAATTTTAGAGTTTATCGAGAGAAATTTCGAAGCATGAGAACGATTCAACGGGTTGCCATTGAAATGTCTACATCATGGGTTTGGCAACAAGTGAATGAGTACTAATATCAAAAAATGCATCAGAGATTTGAGATTTCTTCCAGTGACAAACAGATAATTTCCAACAGAAAAGTCGATCATTAAGGAATGTGAGAAAAATTAAAGGAGTAAATGAAATTCAAGTTGACAAGTCAAGCGTGGGAATCGAAAAAATCAAAGAGATAGTTGAAGGACTTTCCTGACAAATCGCATCTGTAACAATTGCTAAACCAACAAAATCATATGACCATGATTCATACGCAAATCAAGTCAATGCCATAGGTGTAATAAGAAGGCCATTAAACTACAACCCTTACTTCAACACATATAATCCTGGATAGAGATACCATCTCAATTTTTTGTAGTCTCAAGAATTCCAACAGAATGAACCAGCAACTCTAGCTCTACCAATGCAATCAATTTCTTAAGTTCCTTAAGCTTTTCAGTCACCATTTAGACCATATAATTAAACTCTGAACTATTCTCAACTCAGACTATGAGAGGATGCGTTCTAGAATTTAAAAAATTCTATTCAGTCTACGATCGAACAACAAAATCACACCATTCATGAACTACGAAATGAGATGAAAGTAAGCTTCAACTCACAGATCCAATTAGTTTGAAGCCTTGAGAAGATGGTAGGTTAGCTTGCCTTTTCTGTTCAAACTTTGTCAATGATTATTGAGAAAGATAAATTTCCAAGTCAACTAGTGCCGAATCTTGAAGGAGTGCATGAAGCAAGTACCAGTTAACCTTAGCAGTATGGAGAGGTCAAAATTATTATGACCCAGTGAAAAGAAAAAGAAATTGATAATAAAACAGAGATGCCAGTGACAAAAATGACTTAAATTATACTTATAAATATTGAATACTCATCATCAGAAGAGAAAGAAGAAATGAACCCACAAGAGTATGTTCCTAAAACTTGATTTCCTAGAGGTTAGCTAAATTAAAGAAGAAAAAATTCACGGGTAAGATTTTTAAAATCTTTAAATAGGTAAGTATTAACATCCATTTGCTTGATACTATAAAATAAGTGTCATTTTATGCCAAATTTCTTAAAGATCTTTGTACTAAAAAGAAAAACATTCATGTTCAAAAGAAGGTCTTTTTAACAGAAAACGTTAGTTCTATACTTTAACATAAAATTTTTCTAAAACGCAAAGACCTAGGCTCTCCCACTATCTCATGTATATAAAGGAACCATACAATTGAGAATACTTTGTTAGACTTACGAGCCAATGTAAATCTATTGTCTTTCTCAGTATTTGTAAAACTTAGATTGAGAGAATTACACCCAACTCCAGTAGTGTTACAGCTTGTGGATCGATCTACAAAATTATCTTGTGGTATTATTGAGGACGTGGTTATTTAGATAGATAAGTTTTATTTTCCTCTTGACTTCATTGTGATTGACACTCAACCAGTATAGGATTCAAGGAAGCACCTCCCCATTATTGTAGGTCAATCTTTCTTGATAACTGTCGATACTCATATTCAATGTAGGACTGGAAATACATAGTTGTCTTTTGGTAATATGGCCATAGAGCTAAACATCTTCAACATTGTCAAACAGACTCACAATGCAGGTGATGAAATTATTGATGTGGATTTGATTAAAGCATTAATTGATGATACTTTTATTTCAAACCTTAGTGATAATACTTTACAAATATATGTAACTCACTTTGGTTTGGATTTTGATATTGACAGATTAGTCGATGAGGTCAATACCTTACTGGACTCAGCATCATCCATGAACACAAATAAATGAATGTCAAGAATTAAACAACTAGCACTATCAAAAAAGAAACTCAGCCCATCATTAAAATCACCACAAAAACTTGATTTTAAACCATTATCTAACACTTTATAATATGCATTCTTAGGAGAAAAAAGTACTCTATAAGTAATCATTTCATCATTCCTAAATGACAAAAAGAAAAGTAAGTTGTTGGAAGTTTTAAAAGAGTATAAAGAAGCATTAAGATGGACCATAGCCGATATAAAAGGTATAAATTCAATAGATTGCATGCATTACATTTACCTCGATGAAAATATTAAACTTACTAGGAAAATGTAACGTCAGTTGAATCCTAATATAAAAGAAGTTATTAGAATTGAAGTCCTTAAATTATTATATGCATGTATCATTTATCTCATTTTTTATAGTTCATAGGTTAGTCTTATCCTAATTGTCCTAAAAAAGTTAAGAGTCACAGTAGTTACCAATATTGATAATGAATTGATACTGACTAGAGTGACTACAGGGTGATGTGTATGCATTGATTATAGAAAGTTGAATTATGTCACACGTAAAGATTATTTTCCTTTACTATTTAGCGATCAAATGCTTAATAGATTAGCAGGTGGTGAATTTTATTTCTTTTTAGATGGCTACTCAAGATATAATTAGATTCCCATAGTACCAAAAGATCAAGAGAAAATCATTTTCACTTGCCCTTTTAACACTTTTACATATAGAAGGATGTCATTTGGACTACATAATGCACCTACTACATTTCAACGATGCATGTTAAGTATTTTTTCTAATATGGTTGAATGATTTCTTGAAGTCTTTGTAGATGATTTTTTTATTTTTAGTGATTCATTTTATCAATGTTTATATTATGTAACACTAGTTCTGCAGAGATGTATAAAGAAGAATTTGGTCTTAAATTAAGAGAAATATCATTTTATGGTATAATAAGGTATTGTTCTCGGTCACATTATTTCAATCAAAAGTATTGAGATTTATAAAGCCAATGTAGAGCTGATTTCCAATCTTTCTTCACCTAAAATAGTTAAAGAAGTAAGATCTTTCCTTGGACACGCTGATTTTTATTGATGTTTCATTAAATATTTTCGTAAAATTTCTAGATTCTTATGCAAATTATTTGCTAAAGATGTATCTTTTATCTTTAATAATTCATGTCTTGTGGCATTTGAAAAACTAAAATAGTTATTGTCATCATCACCCATCATTCAGCCTTCAAATTAGAATTTACCATTTAAGCTTATATGTGATACATCTAATTAAGCAGTAAAAGCAGTATTAGGACAAAGAGTTGATCGAATTTCCCATGTCATTTACTATGCTAGTATGATATTAAATAATTCACAGTTAAACTATTCAACTACAGAAAAAGAAATGCTAGCAGTAGTCTTTGTATTAAAGAAATTTTGATTTTATCTCATTAGTTGTAAAATAATTATGTTCACATATCATATTACTTTTAAATATCTTCTCATAGAGTAAGAAATAAAAGCTAGACTAATTCGATGGGTGCTACTCTTATAAGAATTTGACTTCGAAATTAAAGACAAGAAAGGCACAAAAAATATTATGGCAGACTATAGTTCTCGTCTTAATTTTAACAATTACAAAACCATTACCATTGAATGAATCATTCCCAAATGAATAATTAATGTGTGTGAAAGTATTACTATGGTATGCTGATATAGTTAATTATCTTATTATAGGTCAACTTCTAAAGAATTAGACTAAAAAGGATAAAGCCAAATTCTTTGTGAAAATAAAGAATTTTTTTTAAGATGATCCTTATTTTTTCAAATATTATGTAAATCAAATTATCAAACAATGTGTCCCAGAAAGTAAATTTCAAAATGTCTTTTTATTCTGTCATGAACAAGCTTGTAGAGGCCATTTTAGTGCTAAAAAAATAACAACTAAAATTTTGCAATGTGGTTTCTATTGGCCATATATATTTCGAAATACTTATATATTTTGTTCTTCATGTGATAGGTGTCAATGAATAGGGAGCATTACTCAGAGGAATATAATGCCACTAAACTTAATTTTAGTGATTAAGATTTTTTATATATGGGGTATCGATTTCATGAGACCCTTTCTCCCTCCCTTTGGCCACCAATACATACTGGTTACTATTAATTATGTATCAAAATAGGTAAAAGTAATTCTATATAAAACCAATGATCATAAGCTGGTAATAGGGTTTTTGAAAAGTAACATTATTTTACACTTCAGATTCCCTCAAGCAATAATAAGTGATAGTGGTGTCCACTTTTGTAACAAATCATTTAAAATTCCTTTAACAAAGTATTATATCACTCATAAAGTAGCGACCCCATATCATCCGCAAACTAGTGGTCAAGTTGAGATCTCTAATCGATAATAAAGTATATATTAGAAAAGATGGTGAGACCAGACAAAAAAGATTGGTCGTTGAAATTTGATGATGCATTATAGGCATATAGAATGACTTTTAAGACCTCAATTAGGATGTCACCCTATAAGCTAGTATACAGAAAAACTTATCACTTACCTGTGGAACTCGAGTATCATGCCTACTGGGCCATCAAGAAATTTAATTTTGATATGCAACAAGCTAGCTTAGAATGAAGAATACAGCTAGTAAAACTTGAAAAAATTCGCAATGATGCATATGAAAATGTCAATATTTACAAGCAGCAAATAAAAGTTTTTCTCGACAAACAAATTATGAGAAAATCTTTCATTATAGGTCAGAAAGTACTTTTATTTAATTTTTACTTCACCTATTCCTAAGTAAGTTATGCACCCAATGGTACAGTCCCTTTATTGTTCACACTATTTTTTCACATTGAGCAATTGAAATTAAGGATCCATAGAATAGTGTCACCTTTAAAAAGTTAATGGTCAAAGATTAAAGTCATATCTTGAGTACCAACCACGTGCAGAGGATTCCGAAATAAATTTGCGTGACCCACCAAATTTGAATTAAGATTTTTTAGTAATTTAATTTTTCTTTTCTGTTTTTCTTGTGATTATTTTGATTATTTTTATATAAGTATTTTTTTAACCATTAAATTTTCTCTTATCCCTTGTAATCATGATTGCCTCAACTAAATAACTCTTCTTGAATATTCTTAGAAAATTTTAACGTATAAATAACTCTTCTTGAATATTCTTAGATAATTTTGACATATACAATCTTATCTCAGAGGTCGAAAATGATTTCGTAAAACATATCCCATTTGGGAGCTACAACTGCTAGAGTTAGTTTGTCATGTTAAGGATTTAAAAGGATGACTCAGAGAAATTGATAGAGACATTTACAAAATCAAATTAGAGCTTAAGGTAAATTCAATAAAAAAATGATTCTGACATTTCTTTGTACGTTTTAGTTTGTTACCTTGATTAAGTGACAGATAACGATACATCGTGACAATAGAAGTCGGTTACTTTAGTTTCCCATAATAACTAATATTCTGAGTTGAAGGCATGGATAAAGACGCGATCTTAACAAAGCTTCACAAGCGATTTCCTTAACTTCCTTAAAATGACCTCCTCACTATCTACAAAGTTCGGTCTGAATGCATGCGATTTCTTATGAAGAATAATATCCCTGTTGATATTCGATGGATAATCAAAGCCAAAGTGCGATTGACAGGTGAGTTGCCTATCAAATTTATTACATACATGCCTGGTTTTGGTAAAGAAAATTACTCAAAAAAATAAAGAGCTCAAAAGCTCTCTAATATTTGTCATAAGTGTGCCAAAATAAGATGTGATAAAAACTAATGTTCTTTAGGAATGATATCTGATAACAGGGAAGACAAGATTCATTTCATTAGAGATAGCTTCAATAAAGAGTCATTATATGATATCTTTGTGTCTCTTGAAACGTATCTACTCTCAATACTCTAGTTATGGCCATTATTCCAAAAAGAATATGCACGATATAGTCTCAGAAATCTAACTATAAACGATCCCATTTGTTAATTTGTAAGAAAACTAGATGAGAAGCCTATTCTCAACCTAGAAAGGGCGTTCAAGTCGTTTCTAGACATAAAACTAGAGGAAAATGTGAGCCACAGTTGCAACTACTTATACTCACATTAACCAATTCAAGAATATTTATGTGCTCTTTGAGTTCAATTATAGCAAATATGAATAATTTATTAAGACAACCTTAGATATTGATCGAAGCATAGTAGATAGGAAATTACACTTGGTTTATAGATGAGATGATGCAAAGTTATCAAAACTGGTCTCAGAAGCTGCTTAAATCAAATAGAACTAAGTGTTGGGTATTATTCCAACAATCCTGAATCTTTAGACTGTTAGTCTGACTTACTAATTGGAGAAGAGTTAGTCATCTTAAGTATATAAGAGAGAATAACTGAAATGCTAAATCATACTAATGCTTTTATTTTTCTATTAGGAAATCTTGTAACTCTAGAGGTACTAATCACATTAGTATCTTGGGTTCATCTGAACATTCATTAGAAACTCATCAGTTTATTAAATGTCAATAACTTTTATGATAGCTTTATCGCATTTCTTAACCATGCAATAAAAAACTATTACATTCCTTTCACAGTGAAACAAATCTTTATTTGTGTTTACATTGTTACTGAGCTACTTGATCTGTTAAAAGCTTATAAACTAAAGTCACATCCCAGGACTTTAGTGTTGGAGTGAAACTAAAGTCACATCCCAGGACTTTAGTGTTGGAGTGGCCAACTAATGATGATAGCAGTAGTGTTAAGTGCTAGAAAATGTATATTTATAAAGAAGAAAATTATTATTTTACACTTCAAGTTCTATTAACTTCTTTACTTTTATGTATTCAAGTTCTATTAAATTCAATTATATGTATTGGATGAAAATGTTCTTGCACTGTTGACTGAAAACGTGGCAATATGTTAGTGGATCAGAAAAACATGCGTAGGATACATGTATATACATGGAATAATAGCCTTAATGATGTGTTCAAACCAATCAGAACTTACCACGTGGTACAATCATGTGCATCCAAATTGTTTTAATCTGATGACCATAATTTACTCGTTGTATCTATAAAAGGAAGGCTCCCCCACCTAATTTGATACCCCTGAGTTCATTTTTTAGCTCAATTTTCTAAAATTCATTCTATATCTTATTTTTTTTATATTTTAGTAAAATTATTATTTTATCCCTAGTTTAAATATGAGTAGCTAATTTTCTTTTAAGTTTGGGTTGAAGGTGAAGTCTCAATATGTTCCATGGACTTAATTGGTAAATTTATTTTATTTTTTCCTCTAATTTCTGTGGATATTTTGACTTTTTATTGACAGATAGTAATAACACAGTTATTACTGTTTGACACGATAAGCTCTTAGCACCATATTAATTAGAGCGTGGTTCATGAGAAGTGGATTTCTCCCTCATGATTTAATTAGTATTAATAAGGAATATTGAGCCCTAGAGCATGTTGATGCAGATCCAGATACCTAAGCGCTTTATTATCACAATTACACTTTTCATTATTCCCGCTATTTTAATTCAAAATTAAGAATAAATTTACCATAATTTAACACTCACTTAGAAAATTAAATTCAACACATAATTAAAATCCACCTCCTTATGAGATCGACATTCCTCACCATTAATCTATTCTACAATAGATTCATACACTTACGAGTTCAATAAAATTTGCACAACAAGTAGCTGCAGTAAAAAGCGCAAATTAGATTTAACTCTCTACTTGTAAATATTTTCCCCTGTGTTACAGCATCTAGGTGATACCTTCTAATCTCTACTTCTTTTTTTAAAAACGTTGAGAACAATATTTCGTTCTGATTGAGGAAAGGGAATTGTTGACAATTATGGAATGTTTTAATCTTGGTAAAGTTTTTACTAAGTTTTGTTATAAAAACTAACCTGGTTAATTTTTTAGTCGAAGATGGCTGAATATGGAGTGTATTGACTCTAGAAACATATCTTTTTAGTTTCATTAAAAAAATTTAAATATTTTCTTATTATTAAGCTTCATTTTAAGTGTTATTTTTTTTATTTTTAATTTTTCTTTTATAAATATTCACTTTCAATTTTTTTATCAAAGATAAATAAATATGAAGTGTAGTAACTCTAGAAACACATATTTTTAGTTTTTCTAAAAAAATAATCTTTTAACATCAGATGACATGATGACTTTTAAATTTTAGTATTTGTATTATATTTAGTTTTGAGTTGTGTTACACTATATTTACTACTTTATATATTAATATCGGAGACAAAAATATGGGTTGTTTGAAAGAATATACATGTCATAATAAATTTCAAGTAAGTTTTTAAGCTTGTCTTTTTTCTTGAAGAGTAACCCTTTTTGTCCATTCTTCATACAAGTTAGCAATTTATTATTTTATACATGATCTCTAGATTTCTTTTTGAGACAACCTTCTAAAAAGAGAAAAAAATATGTGTTGCTACATCTGAAAGTTTATCTAACTAGTAAATATAAAAAATTATTTAGAACCTTAAAAGATGATAGAAATGTCATCTTTGACCCGTTTGAGTCTTTCTAATCATCCATTTTGTCAATATCTATAATTAACCCTTTTGAACCTTAAAAAAAAATCTTTTCTTTGTTAACTTATCATCTTGACTCAACTCCGATTCGAAATATTACTCGATGTTGTATAAGTTCCATCATCCATTTATGTATGCAAAAAATGTAAATATTTATTTTTTTCAATAAAGTTGTGCTAAAAAAAAGATTTTAGTTTAAAATAAAATAAAAGCAAGATGTATCTTGCAATCTCTAAAAAAAAAATCTCTACTTTTTCTCAAACATATTTTTTACTTTTCCCTATTTTTTTCTCTTTTATTCGCCATATCCCTAGCCTATGTTACATCCTAATAAAAGTCCTTCTTAATTTTAGAGAACTATAGTCTGAAGTAGAAACTAGTAATATGGGCTGTAAAGATATAGTGATGCATTAATATATATATATATATATAGAGAGAGAGAGAGAGAGAAATAAATAAATACATTAGTCTAACTCACATTTTGACTTGATTTCATATTATTTCTAAGTTGTGAGTATATTTATTTCATCTTGGTGAGAGTGTGTGATATTGCTTTATTATTTTCTCTCAATTTACTATTCATGGGAGTGACTATTATTATTAGGTTTAATTTCTTTATGAGAGTGTCACTATTGGAGAGATTTTGGGATGTTGACATATCATTCTTGAAAATGACTTTATTACACTAGTTGTAACAAAATCTACTACATTGATTCATATGGATGGTTGATTTGGGAGTGATATTTTTTAAAGATTGGAGATAATACTTATACTTTTATTTGATTATTATGATTAAGTTGATTAAATAAACACGATTTAAAAAAAAAATTGGGTTTGAATTAGTTTTCGTTTAATTTACTAGGGACTAGTAATAAACTAGTTGGAAGGTGTGTTGAGTACTAGAAAATATATATTTATAAAGAAGAAAATTGTCATTTTACAATCCAAGTTCCACTAATGTTTTTGCTTTTATCTATTAAAGTTTCTTGTGATTTTATTTATGCGTATATGATTATGATAATGTATTTTATATATTTTAGGGACATCATAGTTATTTCTTAATAAATGAGATATTGAATGACAAAACGAATAGCAAATCTAAACTTACAAATAGTTGAAAACTTTAGGAGGAGCATAAAAGTATAATATATATTGTTCTCATATACGACACTATTCCCATGTCTGGTTCTATTCACGACATTGTTCACATATATTAACTAATGACGTGACCTTAATTGATGATGTGGTATAATTTGATTGGACAAAAGACGTGGTATTAACTGCTTACGTGGTATTGACTGCTTATATGGTTTTAACCAATGATGTGTCACGATCCTATTGGACAAAAATATTTATGAGTTTTTAACTGATGACATGGCAGTATGTTAGTGGATTAGAAAAAACATACTTATGGACGTGCATCTACATGAAATGATAGCCTTGATGATGTGTTTAATCTAATTAAAATTTGCCATGTGGTACAATCCTAAGCATCCAAATTGTTCCAATCTGATAGCTATGATTTACTCATTGTATCTATAAAAAGAGGACATCTCCCCATAATTTGATATTCCTGAGTTCATTTTTTAGCTTCATTTTCTCTAATTTCCTCTCCATCTTATATGTTCTATGTATTTGAATAAAATTCTCATTTTATCCCTAGTCCAAATATGAATAGCTAATTTTCTTTCAATCTTGGGTTAAAAGTGAAATCTTAACATGTTCCATAGGCTTAATTTGATAAATTTATTTCCTCTTCCTCTCTAATTTTTGTGAATTTTTTGACTTTCATCGATAAACAGTAATTGATACTAATAAGGAATATTGAGTCCATAGTACATGTTGATGCAGATTTAGATACGCAAGTGCTTTAGTAATAATTTGGCTCGATAAACCCCTAGCACCATATTAATTAGAGCGCAATTCATGATGAGTGGATATTCCCTCGTGATTTAATTAATACTAATAAGGAATATTGAGTCCATGGTACATGTTGATGCGGATTTAGATACCAAAGTGCTTTAGTATAACAGTTGTCAGTTTAATTTATTCTCGTTATTCCAACTTTAATTTTAAAATAGATTAAATCACTTTCACCATAATTCCAATTACGCACTTAGAAAATTAATTCAACACATAATTAAAATCTATTTTCTCGTGAAATTGATACTTGTCACAGTTAATCTATTGTATAATAGATTCGTGTACTTGCGAGTTCAATAAAATTTACATAACAGTTGTCCCAAGTTCGAATAAAATGACTGACGTTGGACAACAATTACAATCAATCAAGAACATTCTTCTCGGGCCTAGAGTTGCATTCGGCGTGCAATGAGCGATTGATTGATGCAATGAGGCAATTGATCGATACAAATTATCTTTTAGCTTTTAGAGATGTAAATTTATATTGTATCTTGTTTCTTTATATTTGTATGTTTTTACACTTCTAATGATCACAGGGCAAGATAGTTAAAAGGGTGATAGGAAGAGTGTTTTCTTGGGACTGATGCAATGACATTCAATCAATTAATGTGTAATTTTATGGATTGAAGCTGTAAGCATTGAATCCGTTTCCCAAAAAAAAAAAAAATGGGATTTTTGTGTTAAAGTTTGTAGTATTTAATTTGGTTAAAAATGAGTGCGATCGCCTAGCTTATATAAATGGTAGTCAAAATAAAAGAAGTATCGCTAATCTCAAAACTCCAGTTAAAATATGAGCTTGATGGCACTTAAAAGTTGGCCGATACAAATCAATTGCTATCACATTCCTATAAACAAGAACAAATAACATAGTTTATGCTGTCACATTCCTATAAACAAGAACAAATAACATAGTTTCAGCATCATCCCAGATTCTTTTCTATAAAAATAAAATCTTTTAATTGTCTATAGAGGATGACGGCCCCTCCGACATGTCAAACGATGGACTGCTTGAGAACCCTATGGAAATGAGACTATATCTTAGTGGAGCATATCCTTATAACTTAAAATGCAAGTATAGACCTGGATCTTCCAGAAGATGTAGAGTATGATAGAAATCAAGAAGTTGATGCGCCAAGGGTTTGATGTGTTTCATTGAAAGAGCTTGAAGCTTGTGAGTTTGTGCTTTGATATGTGAGTGATGCTATGTTAAGAGCAGAGAGACATGATGAATGCTGATTAAAGAAACATGAAATGTATTTTCGGAGCGTACTATTTCATTCATAACTGTTAACGTATATAATAGTAATACATGAACCGAATTATATCTACCAAAGTTAACGTTTTTCTTTAAAAAGAATCTAAATCGGGCAACAGACCATCACCCCGCCTGGTCTCTTTGTTGTCAAACGAAGGGAAACCGAACGACAGCCCATCGCCCCGGATTGATGGCACTACCATCGCCAACTCATAGAGTAAATTTTGGTGGACTTAGTTATATATATATATACGTATATATATATATATAAGGTATCTAAGTTTCTCATCAAGTAATCTCGGAACAACTTCACAGCTATAACAAGGATCTGATGGCTATGATTGGGTTGGTCGGTCTAATGGCCTTAAATGGCTGTACTACACAGGTGACAGAAATACATTTGTATTGTTGTTCCCTTAAGCTCGTCATGTAAATAGGGATCATGTGCCAACTCATCTCCACAAGTGCACTGTTAGCTGCTGCTGTTGCTGGTTAAGTGGTTCTCTGAGACAATTCTTCGGACACGTTAATTTCTTCAATTTTCCTTGAACGGGTCCATTTGCAATAAATTTTTGCTCAGACCTCGTTTAAATAATTGATGTTGCTGTAAATCCTCAGTTTTCCAGTTTCCATTTTTTAAAATCCCTTTGGTGGTGCAGCATCAGTGCATTCGAAAAAGAGCACTAACTAAAATATATATAGATTTCTTGAATAAAAAAATTATTGTAGTGTAATATGCAATGTTTCCAATGGTCTTATCCAATCTAAAATGTACTGAGAAATTACAAGTTGCATTATCCTCAATAGTTAATTTTTGAATATAAATTTCTGTTATTATCTACTATTATATCATAAAATGGAAAAATATATTGACATTTTATTGATTTTAAGGTTTAGGTACTTAAGACCCTATTTGGTATTAAGGTGATATGACTTATTATGGAAAAATTGAAAAAAAAAATTGTAGTTGTGCTGTGAACCAAATTCTGCCCCAAGTAAAGTTGCTAGAATACAAAAATATTTAGTTTTCAAATCACTGCTTATAGACTTGGTACCGACTAATAAATTACAAGAATATTTTGTAATCTTAGACTCTTAATAAGAGAGTGAGATAAGATTAAAATTAAAATTCTAAACTGTAGTATCAAATGCCTACTAAATATTATTGTGGTATAACTTTAGTACTATAACTACTTAATCATAATACTAAATAGGATCTAAGATAAATAGTTTTTTAAGTCGCATATGTTGAGATAGTTTTCGATACATCAAAGCATTTATCTGTCAAGATTTATAGTTTTTTTAAATAAATTTAGTTTTTGCTCGTGTTTAGTGATTGTATACCTAAAGATATTCCAAACTTGTAAATCATGTTTCAAAAAATAATATGGTCGAGAATCTGTAATTTTGATAGAATTAATAATTTGATTAGTTATTTTTGGAGAGAAAACCTCACATATCTAGCTCCAAATAAATCATATTCTATAGCCAAATTCATGTTACCAAGTACAAAGGGTTTCTATAAAATATACCGGCCGGTAATTCCTATTCCATAACTAAAGCCTCAGGTAATCAATAACTAATCCGGTAATGTGTATAGTTTCGGCATCTATTTTGTTGTAAACGTTCAAAGGAAAAAGATATGGACTGATTAGCAAAAATATTAATGACCATTAACATACATATAAATATGAAAATAATCTCCAATTATGATGTTGATATTTTCGTATAATTAATTATTTGTTGTCTTAACAATTTAGGGATGGCAAGAAGGTCTAATTTGACCCTTAGCCCAATTGACCCAACATTAACTTCTATGAGTTTGCCTAATTTAAGGGATTATGTGACGAACTAGGGCTTAATTATATTTGAATCAAGGTTAAAGTATTGCCAAAAAACCAGACCCAACTCTTGACCCTTAAATTAATTTTTAAAATTAAAATATACAGTGTTTAAAAGTTAAAACACAAACACCATACACATAGTCACAACTCACTCCATAAAAAATTTATCTTCATTTTATATTAATTTAATAGTTTGTATTTGATTTATTTACTTGTTAATTTAGTTAGATTGCTACACGTTGTATTGTTGTTAAAGCTAAATAAAAAATAATTTAATAAGTTCTTTACAACGAAACTCAACATAAATAATCATAATAATAATAATAATGAAGAATTGGATTCCTATTTTAAAAGTATCCCCAAAAAAAAAAATTGTGCTTGGGATAAAGGGTGGTTGGGCCAAGCCCGATCCTGATTCGGTGACAGATTGGGTCAGGCCGAACTTTCAATTTAAATTGTAGAATTCTTAAGAGTAGGACCCTTCATTTTAATTATAGATTCAGACTAGAACTTGGTCAGACCCGAGTCTGGACTTATTACCATGCCCACATACAATCGGGCTATTTTGAAAAGTAAAAAAGTTTTCAAAATAAGGTTATTTTATTTTCCACATAACGTAACTTATGGGTTCAGCTCGGCTGTAAGACAAACAATATTCATGTGATCAAAAATTAATTGTTGTCCTATCGACAATTGAATCTGACAAGATAAAATAATCAAGTGCCATTTTTCAAAATCGAAGTTCTCATAAATTAAAATATTGATGAATTTGTTGCTAATAATTAAGCACTCAAATGAGCTGTACGTGTAATAAGAATCAAGGCTACTATGTAATAGACATGACAAAATAATCATGAGCATTGTAAGCATATAAACTTGAAAATTGATCTCAAATTATGTCAGTCGGTATTTTCTTTTAATTATTTATTTATGCAGCTATTCTATATGATTTAAATAGAGGAGACTGTCAATATATTTCAATTAATATTAATATACACCATTTACTCCTATTATTTTTGTAATATTCAAAAACTCAATGACACATAATATTTTGACGAAAAGATGAATAAATGAGTTATTTATTCGGTAATTTATCTTTGAAATTGATAAATATATATTTTCTTTATATTTTACTATTAATTTCTCCATCTTAGACACTTGCATACATCTAAGGAGATCAAAATTTATAGATAAAAATGAAATGAAAATAATTGTAAAAAATACAAATTATAAACGTATAATTAGGCAAAATAGTCAATGGTTACAATATGTAATTTGATTTTTCTTTTGGGGTCGTTGATTTAAGGCAACGCAATCATTTTACCTTTTGAGGACCAAAATGTCATTTGACCATTATTCGATTAATTCTCTTAACTTTGTCAATACAAAAATGGACAAGTGAAGAAAATTGTGAACTTTAGGTGCAATTTTACAAAGAAACATATTATTTGCGTAATTTTAAAAAAAAAATCCAAAAGAGTGATACGTGGATAATTACCTAGCAATAAGTGCTAGTCAGTATGCCTTGCTTCATAAATTGATATAATTGATGTTGCTTAGGCTAACCAAGGTCTAACGGACCTGGATGTTGATACACAGAGAAGAAGAAACAACATCGAAAGTATACGAGTACAAAAACTTTGAATAAATTCAGTGCTATCAAAATCAAAGGTGGAAGAAGCGAAAATTAATTAGGAAAATTATAAGTCCAAGTTAACATTCTCTAGGGCTAGTTTAGGAATGCTATAGTTTTTAAAATAATTACTGTTAATTATGCTATATAAATAATTAGCTGTGACGAAAATTAATTAAGTATTTAGTAAATTTTATTTTTAAAAGTACTGTAAGTTTTGAAAATAGTTATTGATATTTTATAAATTTTATTGTTAAATTATTATAAGAAAATAAATAATTAAAATGTATATAATATAAGATGAAATTTACTTACAAATATAAGAGTGTGTGTGTGTGTGTAGACACACAAAAAAATATTTTTAATTACGTATTATAATAATTTTTACTAAAAATAAAATTTATAATCTCTTGATTTTATTCTATATTATAATAATTCTAATTAAAAATAAAATTTTCACTATATTGTCATAGATAGCTTTTAATATAATGTAAATATAAAAAAGAAATAGGGTGAACAAAATGAATATGTGAATTACAATAAAAATTTATTAAAATATTAATTTTATTTGTAATTTAAATAAGAATAATTTTAAATTTAAGTAATAACTATAAGGATATTTATGTAACTATATTAAATGTTAAAATTAATTTTAAAAATTAAAATTTAAAATTTAAAAATTAAAATTTAAAAATTATTTTTTTATTTTTTAAAATTAAACATAAAAGGGATTGATTTTGATAAAAATAATTTTAATTTTTTTACCAAATATTAAAATTAATTTTTAAAATTTTAAAATTACTTTTAAATTTCTAAAAAATAATCCCAAATGAACCTTTAGTCATGTCATGAAATGATTTAAGTCTTCCCCTACCAATACACTGGTTTTGCTTAATAAAGCTGGTTTTTTTAAATTGATAAATCTCTTATTGGATATTTTCTTCATGCAGGGGTGGCCCCCCGCGAAACCGCATGGTTTTTATATGCATAATTTTTTTAAAAAAAAAGTAATAATACACACACACACACAAACATATATATAATAATTTCTGAAATTTTATGGAAAAATAATGACACGTATATTTAATAATTTCTGAAGCTTCTTTTTATTTTCACAACTATAATTTCTAAAACGGGGGCGTGAAAACGATGCGATTTCGCCGGGGGGGGGGCACCCGTGCATAAAGAAAATATCCAATAAGAGAATTATCAATTTAATAAATAAAAATAATATAAAATTCAGTTTATTCCTTCATAAATCGGCGTATTTTAGTTTATTTACCAAATTACTCAAACATGAATGAGATCTCATCATTCCCATTCAAAAGATAAGGATCAATTGGGGTCGCATAGACTAAGTTCTTTATCTAACTTCCTGTTCTTTCATAATAAATGAGGGAAGAAGTTAGATGTTTTCAATAGTTGAAAGAGTAAAAATAGTTAACGCTATTTCAATGTACTTATTATTAATATTATTAATGTTTTTTTTAATAGGTGACATAACTTGGTATTGTTTCATATTGCTTAAGCTGGCTAATTAAGGAGATTTCTGCGACATCTGGAAGAAGAAGAGAAACAGCATGGAAAGTTCACAAATACAAAAACTTCGAATGAAGCCACTCCTGTTAATATCTAAGGTGGGTGGACAGAAAATAAACCAACATTTACTAAAATGATAAGTCTATGTCCGCATTTTGTCCAGTCATGTTATGAAATAAAGCCACCGACGTGTATTCTTTACGCGCATTTTGTCTGGCGGCCTAAAAATATTTTATATTTTTATTCAGGCCTTGACTTTTCAACTGGTTAATTGACGATCGAAAGGTGATGCCCACTTTCAACGCGTTAATTTCATTCGGTCAACACGTTGATTTGACTGATCATCACTGTTGAGCATGCGGCGAGTGCAAACACCCGCGGTTGAAACGGCATCGTTTTGCTTGCCCTGCTTGGCTAATAAAACAAGTGCTTTAAACGCGAGTTACTTAAGTTCCTAAAACGACATCAACAAACTGGAGGTGGGCTGCGTTTTGAGACAATTCGAATAAAGTAATTCCCTGTGCTGCTCACGTGATCGCCGAAAGTGATTCTAGAATGGTTAAAATTAAGGCTTCAACTGCAATACAGCGCTGCATCACATATAGCGTTAATGAATTTTTTATTTAAAAATTATTCTGCCGTTGGATCTCATTCAAAGCAATCCAACGGATTATATTTTTTTCTGATAATGTTGGCTACCGGAGGAACCAATTGCAATTGATTGGGATGTGGTATAAATAAGATTTTTTTTCCCCATCATTACCCACTGTTCATTTTTCATCCGTATCTGAAGCTCAAGCAATTTAGTCTCCCCTGTTCCTGTACATGTTCGAAACGAAAGTTTTGATGGTGTCATGAGAGTGGAACTTGGTATGAATTTTCAATGAAGAATCAGCCAGCTTCAGAACTAGAGAGTTTAATTTCAACAAAGAATCAGCGTAATCAACATAGAGATCTTCTTCAATCAACAGCGAAAACAGAAATGTAATCAAAGAAAACTAGTAGTATGAATTTTCAAATTACTCTTGCCTTTTTTACTATGTTTCAAATCCATGAATGCCTTAAGAATCTTGAGTAAATTGTATTATCCTAGTTCGTTTTAAAATCTGTATTTTGAATAAATCAATTTATTCTCACAGAGAACATACATCGTAAATGAAGACTTATGTAAAGAAATTTGTCATTCTAGTTCAGCGTAACCCACCAGTAGTGAGTTTCATTAGGAAAGAATGGGGGAATCGAATAAGTTTAGCTCACTCTTATCTTATAAGGTAAGGCCTCTTGCTCCTCTAGCCGATTAGCTCCTAACCTATGAGCGCACACAATGAACTTCAATTGTCCCAGTGGATCAAACAACCTCACTGTTTTCAATTCTTTCGAAAGAATTGGATCATTTTCCTCCTTTGATAATCTCCTCCCTTCTCCGGAATGATTTATATTGATTGAGACCAGAAGAATGTGATTTAACACTCGCTAGCTGTTGAAAGTTTTGATTTAGTTCCTAGATCGAGGCAATATTGATTGATTGATTCTGTACTTGACTTGCACTGACCCCAGGAAGAAAAGAATAAGAATGAAATAAGTAATTTTTTTTTACATGCTATAGGATTTAATGGATGGATTTACAATCTTTTACGTAGGAACACGAATGGACGATCAGGTACGCAAGCGTAAACGACAATCAATAAACTTAAAAAAGAGCAATACATGCCTTCGAAAAGTACCCAAGCAAAATGCAGTTCCTACATCTTCAACATATGGTTTTGTCTCTCGCTCGTAAGTAATTATATTCATTTATTATATGATTTGCATACTAGATTACTACTAATACGATGTTATGCAGTTACAGCGATCAAGAAGGGCTTTTGAGAAGTCATGAATCTAATCTGTTTTTCTAATATTGGGGTCTGTATATCTATAGATATTGTTTTAATTATTATGTTCATTAAATCTAGTATGTAATTTTTTTAATCTTTATTACTTCGGTGACAGTTGAGGAAACACACTGAGAAAACCAATAGAGAACTTTCAACAGGACCTAAGGCAAGGCACAAAAAACAATGTGAAAAGATTGGCTGTGCAGATGTGTATTCTGACAACAATGAATCAAAGACTCCTAAGGTATATAAGTTCACCTTGGTAACTATGTGTGCGCCTGATAGATTATGTTCCGTCATTGGCAACTTATCGAAAGACAAGAAAAATGCAATAAGGGACATAGGATTTGGAAGCCTACTTGAAATCCAATGTGGTCAACTGAGGAGGCAATTATGTCAGTGGCTGGTTGATCAATTTAAACCCGAATGCAACATTATTGAACTTCATGGTCAAAATTTAAAGCTGTGCCACAAAACATTTTCAGACATCATGGGTATAAAAGATGGAGGTACACCAATACAATTGGGTGGATCAAGTTAAAATATTGCTGAATTACGAGATATTTTTCAGTTAACAATTCGAGGGATCAACATTAAGACACTTGAGGATATTATTAAGCAAGAAGATGAACCCGATTGGATTTTCAAGGTTTGTCATAAAGCTGATTTTGGCACTTTTATGCATACTCATATTATTATATTAATATGTTATATTTAGTTTGCATCATATCTTATTCTTACACTATCTATATTTTTTTCTATAATATTTGTACACGTAATTTTATTTAAAGTTACTATAAAATATGAGCACATGTTAGCCCTTTATCAAACTCATCCATGCTTGCTATTGTTCATTTTACAAATAGCAGTTTTCATATGAGTAGGTTGCCTTTACTTTGTTTGCATTAGCCACATTGTTATGCCCAACAAATGGTTATATATCACACTTGTTCCTACATTCGTTCAAGGATGTTCTCAATGTTAAATCACTTAATTGCGCTTCATTATGTTACAAATGGCTGGTACAGTCCATTGGCAAATATAAGAATCATGAAACTACATATGTTAGAGGATGTCTTCTTTTCTTACAGGTAAGGTAATTTCTATAACTAAATTTTAGCATTTTTTTGACCTTGATAATTTCCATAACAAAATTTTAACATTTTTCTGACCATGAATGGTATTAATTATACTATTTTCTTAACTATAAACTATTTATACAGATTTTTTACCTCCATAATGTTGCATACAATTACATCCAGTCTGATGCGATTAAAACTCCTGTCACATTTTGGAAAGAATCAATGGTGAAAAGGTTCATGAAGTGGTTGAGATCTCAGGGAGGGATTAGAAGCGATAAGGTAAATTTATTGCATAGTGCTTATCATTATAATTAGCATAATAATATGTGGGAAATTGAGACCTTTCTTGTTTTTTGATATCATTTATTTGCTCAATTAAATAGATTCAGATGCGTACTATTGACACTGGTGGAGCTTCTCGATCAAAAGCTATTAGACCTCCTAATTTTGAAGAAATAATTCAGAAGCAAATACATTCTATCAGGGTACTAACTTTTAAGGTTGATTACCTATTTGATGTGATATATGACCAAACTAAAATGCTAAAAGAATTGCTACATCAAAGGCAAATTATGGAATGTGTTGCTGGTCATGTGCATCATCGTACGACAGATTACATCAGAACTGTTTCCCAAGAGTTCATGTCTGCTCAAGAAAATAATGTTAGAGCTGAATTTATTGAAATCTCATCAAATGAAGGTTCATCCCCTGGTTATGATAAGATAAACAATCTTTATGATGGGCCTGACCTAAACATAAAGGAAAGACAATTATATCAAATATTGAGCAGATTGCAAATGGCTTTGGATTGTGAAAAGACAGATGCATTTCCCTAAAAAAAAAATAGAAATGTCCAAGGGGAAACTAGAAGAAATTCTTAAGGAATCGAAGGTATTGAAGAGTTTTTCGTACTATTGCCTTTATATTTACCAAAATTGTATGTTGTGACATTTACCTCAGGATATGTGAATTGTAATTTTTTTCCATCTATAAGAGGGTCTTGTGATGATACAATCAACTACAAAAGGCAGGCATATTCAAACTTTAAGAGAACAGCATGTCAATCTGAAGCCTGCCCAGCCTCGATTCTTGGTTGGTCAATTTTTGGTTCCCATTCCATTTTCTGAGGATGAAACGAAGCTCATCCGTTACCTTTTTGACGAGAACTTGACTGAAATGTATGGTCCAGTAATGATGAAATGTGTTTATAGCTAGATTGTTTCTTGGGTAGATATAAATCTCTTAATCTTGCTTTTATTTATTGTGATACTATTTTTCTTTCATGGTAAAGGGATGTTGTCGTTTGCACAGAATATAGCAACATAACACGGAGTAATATGCATTCCCTCCTACCTCGGGCATGGATTGATGGTGATGTAATACTCTCTGCCTACTATGTATAATATTTAGGACGGATTCAATGTTAATAATGCCATTATTTTCAATTAGTATATATGAACATATATCTTAACTAATGTGTGCACTTTGATGACAACTGATAAAAAAATATTTCAGATTATTACTATGTACGCAGAGTACAAGACTATTGAAGAGGCCCAAAAAGATATAACCACTCCACAGTATTGGTTCCTGCCATCATATTATTCGGTAGGATCACCATAATTTATATATTTCTAAATCTATCATTATTGCTTAAATGAGATCTGTTAGATTCTCAACTAACAAAATATTTTAATTCTTTTAATTTTTCATCCTTAAATTTAAAGCAAGTTATATTGGGTGACTCCGGTAATCTAAACCCCTATCGTCGAGCTTCTAGGTTCCAAGAGCGATACATGCCTCTGTTGGAAAGTTGTAAAAAGGTTTAGCTCATAACATGAATTTTTTGTCTTTTCATTAACTTTTTGTAGTTTGTATTTTCACATAGTTCCTTAACTTCCTTTTCATTTTACTAATTCGATAACAAACCATTTTGCCATTAATTGTGTTTTACTCTCGTACAACTGCAGATTTATATGCCTATTCATTGTGAAGGTCATTGGTATATGCTTGTTATTGATATTCTTCATGAAACTGTTAATATTTGGGATTCGTTGGGCTCTCTCAGTTAAATAGAAGAAATGATTAATCAGTCACTGACAATTGTATGTTCTTTGGAGGACTGACTATATTTGTACATTAGTCTCAATTTAAATGGATAACATTCAACATTTTGTTAACATTTTTTTCTGGTTAATAATGGCAGCTCGCCTCATTGGACTTTTTGCTACTTAAAGAAGTGCGACTTCATTTTGGTTCAAACTTTAGTTTTCTGTATTTTGAACTTGGTCGTCAAATAGGTCTACCACAACAGCCAAATGATTTTGATTGTGGATACTATGCCTTGAAATATATGGATAATCCCTCTATTGTTGCTGATTAGTCTTATCAGGTATAAGTCTTTTTTATTTTTTTATCTTCAACATCAAAGCGTCTCTCTTATATTAATCTCGAACATTGATTTATACTAGTTGAAAGAGTAATCCTTAATTTATTCATGATCAGTGCTTTGTTCAGATCATTTATAAGTCATTATGTTTAATGATTCTAAAATTTAGATCAATAACAACAGTAACATAGGAGTAATGCAAAGAGGTAAGAAATATTAAAGTTTTCTTTGTATAGAATACTTTCAAAGCATAACTAGGAGTACTTTATAAATCTTTTTCCTCTAAGCAAGCTGTTTGTAGAAGAAATCTAGTTTTTAATGTAAGTAGATATACTTTTCAGCATGGTGTGGCTTAAGAGAACATGAACAAGCCTTTAAAAACTTGAATTGTTCAAAACTAGATTTCTTCTAAAATTTAAAAACTTGAATTGTGAAATATATCTGAGTAAACGGCTGGATATTTTGGCATTTTAAAACTATTATTATATCTTGCAAGTCAGCTGCCTTCTGTGAATTAAAAAGTTTGCTGCTAGTAACTAGATAACAACCACTGGACTCTTGAACCATATGGACTTTGTTATTTTTATGTAAATTCATCTTGTCGTCGTATACAAATTGTTGTAACTAGTGTTTCTTTCCTTTTAACATGATTCGGATTATGCTTGCATTTTGTTGGCACTCTATCTTGTAAATTCTCCACTTAATGATATAAGGCATCAACTCATGCAAGATGCATTTACTGAATATGGAAAGTGCAGTGCTACTGAATCTCAAAGGGCCTTTTGTAAACAAACTTCAGAATTCAGAAAATTTGCCAGAAATCTTAATCTTAACCAGGCACCGTTTGAGGCTTCATTAGAGCCGTTACTATGATGTCTATAGGTATGTTAACATTCCCATTTTTTATCTAATGTCCTTTACTTATCAATTGTTATTACGTTGTTTTTTCTATTTCATTTAGTGAGCTATAATGTATTTGGTATACCAACTGTTGTTGTGGTTAATCATCAGCTTGTGTTTTGAACTAGGTGTCACAACATTTGGAGTAGTAGCTTTTGTTTTTTGGTATTCCAAATCATTTTGCAGCTGATTATTTTTTGTAACAACACCTTTTTTGTATAGGATATACTAATCATTTTTTGGAAACATGGTACATTAACTGTATATTCGAATCTAATGTTAGTTCATTGACCTCAAGAATCATATGAGGTCTGTGTGGCCTTAGAATATGGTGTTGTAGATGCACTTAGTGCTTGGTGAATGCCCTCTTATTTTTTGTCTCTGAGGTTGTTGATGCACTTAGTGCTTGGTGAATGCCCTTTTATTTTTTGTCTTTGAGGGTAGTTTGTTAATATTGTATATTCTAATAATGTAATTTATTATTCAACAATATCAGTCATAAACGGCTACTTGTAGCAACTGTATATGCATCTAGCACTATATCTTTGTTAATTCTTCTTTATTATAACTATCTTATATTTTAGCATCATTACTCTGATGCTATCAACTCTTGTGTGATCTACTTTGATGAAACTAATGGTGTTCAATATTACATATATTGTCTTTTAATTGCTTCAATTCTTCTTTATTGCTAAATTTAAGTGATCTTTTATTTTTCTTTTGTCGCTTGCATGCATGCATGCATGGGCACTGAAAAGATCACTGGATTGTTATTGTTTAGTTGCTGGGCACTTAAAAAAGAAATTGAACTATATTGTTCGTGGTTGTTGAGCACTCAAAAAAGAAAATTGAAAAGAAAGAAAAGAAAATAGCAAAAGCCGAGTGTTTGCTTTCATGGTTAAATCAATTTGACCAACCACTTTAATTTTCAACAAAGGCAGTTTACGCAGTGTGATATATTCTACTGCACAGGAATTTTAATAAATTTTAAGATTTTTCGTTGGCGTTACACCTTTATATTTTTATTTCCTGCCTCTTTTTTTTAATATTTTTTAGAAGTATTACTCTTTAAAATTATCAAATATAAACGTTTATTATTAATATTCATGTGTGCATATATACTTAAGATTAGTATTTGTGAAATATGTCGGGTTTGGTTCGGACGGATTTTTTTACTATTTCTATTTATGTGTTAAATTTTAGTTTAAAATTTGAAAAAATTACTTTAGTATTTTAGATTTAAACTTTTTTTAAAAATTTGAGTTCAAAGAAGTTATTGTTTAAAAGCACAACTAAAAACTAAAAGAAATATTATTGTTACGTATAAGTTTTATCAATTTTTACCAGATAATTTTTTAATTTATATATTTATTCTTTTAAACTTAAGAGAAGTGGATAACTTAAATTTTTGAGGGGATTGTATAAAGATTTTTATCATTATTGTAAAATTATTCAACAATAGCGACATTACACAATCAATTGTCACTACAGCAATTATAATTCAAAGTCAGATTAATTTAAAAAAAGAATATGGATAAAAATAAAACAATATCCATTATCACTTAATTAAGTTTAAATACCCAACAACAATGATGAAATATTTAACGGCAAAACTATTACCAAAATTAAATTTTGTTCAACAATACTCACCTTTCTTAAATTTTTTCCTTTTCTATTTTTTCCTATTTTTCTCATTTTCTTAATAACTCAATTAGTGGCTATGGTCGATATTGCAACACGTAATTATCTTTTAAAATAAAAAAAATTACCACCGTCATTGCCCGACTCTTGGTCTTTTTCCCAAAGAAGTGGATGCTTGGTTGCTACTGTTAAACTTGAGCTACTTCAAATTTTCCCTCTTCTCTGTCAACAGACGTAAATGTTGTCCGAAAAAATTATATAATGCAGCACCCATATGCTCCCCCATTATTCAATAGTTGCCAGCATCTACTTATGCCTTTTGTTCGTTGGTAGAGAAACTAAGGTTCAAGTTTGCTCTATTTCTTTCAGTGGCTTTCATTCTCTTTTCCACATTGATCTCTGTTTTTTGTTATAATTTCGGCTATGGTTGTTTTTTCGCATTTCCGTGTGTTGGTTAATTTTTCTTCTGATTTCATGGAAAACGTGATTTTTTCATGTTTATTACGGAAAACATGGATTTTTTGCATGTGTATCTAAGATTTATAATACCCAAGTATAAAATTTAAGGCAGGTTAGATTCTTGGATATTTGTCTGTTCTTCATCTTCTTTCTTTTCAGCAAGCTTGAAACTGCTTTTGTTAAAATTTTGACGACAATGTCTGCTTTTTAGTTTTTTAAATTATTTACTTTCTTCGTGGTTTTTTTGTTTGTGTTAGTGTGTGCCTATATATATATATATATTATTTTTTTATTTTTTTCCCCTTAGACTGGTTAAGTTTTGCCTGATACATTGTGCCTTATTTATGAGGCCGAGTGTAAGTTGCGGCTCAACTGGCAAAATCCGATTGTTTGATTTCGTTTATATTTGCTTCATTGTTTACTGGATTTTGTTGATGGTCTTCATTCCTTGTATTATAGTTGTAACATGCAATTGAATGAAATAGTAGTTAAGTGATGTAACAGTTTAAAGAATTCTTGTTAAATCATGGGGTTTTGAGGCAGGTTATATTTTTCAAAGCAAAAAGTTTTTTGTCCTGTTAAATATGGCAAGAGGAAACCGTAAGCAGAAGAGATGCTTAGATGATATTGCCATTCAGCAAGATGTGAATATTGATCAAACCCCTGCGGGTTCTAGCAAGCAATCATATGGCTTCATGTCATATTTGGAAGTGCTTATTGATTTTTTTTTCAGACCTTTTTGCACAACTACATTATGCGTCCATTTTTTGAATATTTAATATCTATATATAATAAATCTTAGTTTAACTTACAGTAAAAAGCAAGTGAAGCGACTGAAGGTTTCTAATGAGAACCTTATTGTCAGCAAAGAGGTAATTAAATTGTCATGTTTGTAAGTGCTTGTTAATTTTTTTTCAGACCTTTTTGCACAACTACATTATGCGTCCATTTTTTGAATATTTAATATCTATATATAATAAATCTTAGTTTAACTTACAGTAAAGAGCAAGTGAAGCGACTGAAGGTTTCTAATGAGAACCTTGTTGACATCGGGTGTCAAGTAAATGCTTATCCATCTTCGAATGCAATTGTTCATCAGCGTCAGTTGGCACTTCATAGTCGGAGACATTTAATGGCTTTGTGTACTTAGACTTTTCTTCTGGTGGTAGGCTCTTGTATGAATTACCCAATTTTTTTCTTAGCTGGGCAATAATATAAGCATTAGTCAGTAGCTTGTCTTACTTTTTTTCCCCCAAGTCAATTAAGAATCACAACACAAATGATGAAACAAATGACATAACATGCAACACATGACAATTTAATTATCTCCCCGACCCGTGCACTGAAAAGTCTCTCTGAATGTCGCAATATTTTCAGGTTCACCAGATAGAGATACAAATAAGCCTCCATCATGCACTTCCATTATATCAGAAAATGTTGTTGCATTCAATTTTATGTGTTGATTGTTCAAAACAAGCACATGTTGATCAGGAACAACATTAGAAGATTTCATTAACCAATCAGATGGTTCTCGCGATGACTTTAAGGTACTGTTGATATTATATATCTATATGTATGTATATATATTATTGGCAGTAGTTACTGGTTACCACTTGGGAAAGTATTTATTCATTCGCCTATTATATTATATCTCACATTATATGTCAACCTTTAAATTGCAGGTTGCATTTATGTTGTTTGCATTGGCCACTATATTATGCCCATTAAGTGCAACGCTCATTTCAGCTTCATTCTTACATCCATTAGTTGACACTAATG
The DNA here is from genome assembly GCA_030449875.1 of Aegle marmelos. Taxonomy (NCBI): domain Eukaryota; kingdom Viridiplantae; phylum Streptophyta; class Magnoliopsida; order Sapindales; family Rutaceae; genus Aegle; species Aegle marmelos. Next base: position 19,145,877 of record JASUUL010000143.1, read on the forward strand.
CCATAAAACAACACAACTGGGCATCATTTTGTTACAGTAGACTTGTTATGGCCATCTCCAAGTTTAAGTCAAATGAATCTGCTCATCTAGCAGGCTGTCTGCTATTTCTTCAGGTTGGTAATTTATATTGTGTCATTAGAGTTAATTGATTATTATGTATAGGATGACACATTATTAATCGTCATATCCATGTGTGTGCATTTGATGAACTAATGCTGTGATTATGCAAAAACTGTTTAGGTTTTCTACTTTCATAATGTTGAAAACTATTACAAGAACCAATGGGTTTCTTTTCAACCTCCAGTATTAGCTTGGAATGACGAAGAGATAAAAAAAATCATTCGATGGTTGAAAAAACATGGTGGTGATAATTATGAAAAGGTAATAAGTGTTTAAACAGTCTATTACTTGGCATATTTTTTTCTACTTTCTCTTTATATTACTTAGTTTTATTTGCTTGATAATTGGAATTTTATAGTCATGTACTCATGCAGTAAATCGATGGTAATTGGGTATAATTTTGCATAATACACACAATTTTGGTTTTTATCCTATCTTATTAGAGTGTTGGTGTACTTCACTATCATAATTTGCCATTTTTATTATGTTTTTGAGTTTCTTACAGGACATAGAAAAGAGATATTCATGTCAATGTCACATTAATTAATAAGTTTACACGTTGATGATTATAGGTACGTGTGCATGCTTTTGAGGATATTGGATCATCTACTCAAGTACTTGTAGACATATCAGGGCTGGTTACGCGCATTACAGAGCAATCAGAATCATACAATTATTGACAACGAGTTTCAACAGATTAAACAGTCTTGTTTCAGATTTGGTAACAGCAATGAATCAATCTCTTACCCAAAGTCAAAAAGCATCCCCTAATTCGAATCCAACCCATCATGCACCAGTAAAAGAAAATATTGTTCCGTCACCAATAGTATCTCTTAAAATTAGTGATGACAATCCAACAATGGATTATTTTTTCAGAGATCCTATAGAGCTGATAGATGATGTTCGCAATGGTGCTGAGAACATCATCTTTGAAGAAACAACAAAAGATGTTGTTGACACTTTTTTGAATGATGATGGTGGCATATCGAATAATGGTGCACCAAATGAGGCTAATGCTGAAACAAATATGGAAGCATCAAACAGTGATAAATCTATGCGTGCACCTATTACAGTTAATTTAGTTAAGTGATTTACTTCTGTGTGTTTGACTTTTTTTTATTTTAGTATTTTATATAACTCGGTGCTTTCATGACAACTAATATTGTAATGTGTTTTTGTAGGAGGATGACATTATGACACATACCAAAAAACCCGTGTTTTCTTCAACTAGTCATTGTCCTTACGAGTTTCGATTGGTAAAAAGGCCTAGTCGATTCCAATGCTCACCGTTTGATATAGTAAACAGCAGGTTTGTTAGGCCTTCTTATTAGGTTGGTCCATATGTGGTAACAACTCCTATTACTGTTGAACAATTGCAAGTGGTCAGTTATATATTTGATGGCAGCCTTGATGAGAAGTAAGTATTGAATTTTTAAGTAGTTCAATGCTAATATTTTTTCATCGATTATTGAAATTGAGTCATTTTTTTTGTGTTTTTATTTTCATGACTTTTTTTATATTGTTTTTATTGTTTCATCAACATTGTGTTTTATGCCACATGATGTAAATGATAATGCATACATAGTGTTGGTTATATAAACTAAAAAGTGTATTATGTTAAATATTATTCAATGGACTAATGAGGCTGAATTGTTTGTGGTATACATGAACAGTGAACTCCTTGTGAGTACGGACCACAACGCTGTGACTCGTAACGGCATGTGCTCGTTGAAGCCAACCAAATGGATTCACAGCGATGTTAGTTTTATTATGTGTAAAACTTATTTCTGATTTAAAAGTCCTGTTAAATATGATAGTTTTCGTCTGGTTGTTTTTGTTGCTAACTATATATTTAACGCCAGGTTATCAGCATATATGCTGAGTACAGGACAATTAAAGAGTTGTGAAATAACCCAGTTGGACCAGGGGCTTAGCTTTTACCTGTTTACTTCTCGGTAATCTGTTTATTCATAGCATTCATTGGTGGCATGTATCTACTGTTTAAAACAAAATTTATAGTAGTTAGATATCCCAAAAAATTATTGTTATACTGAATTTCATAAGATGATGGATTATTAAAAGAAAGGCAAGTTTGGTTTAGCACTGGTGATGTCTTTTGCAGAACTCCGTATTACACTCAAAATATGTCAACCTTACTTCCTTTAAGAGGGAAAGTAGCTAGGCCAATCGATTCATGCCAAATTTGGAGACATGCGAGAAGGTTTGTAATATGGTGTTGATGGTTAAATTTTGCGTGGCCTTGACAATGTTGTTGAATTTTTATTTAAATAATTTATAAAAAAATTACAGATTTTCATACCAATGAATGATGGTTCATCACACTGGTTTGTGCTCGTGATTAACATCTATTCCAGCTCTGCTTATATATGAGATTCGCATCTTACCAGCCAGCGTAAGCATAAGATTAGACAAAGTTGTTTGGCAGTGGTAGGTGTTGTGACCTACAAGACTATTCTGTTTCAGTTATAAATGTTCAAGCTTTGATAAATGATGAGTACTAATTGGACTCAAACTGACTTCTTGTGTTTTTCTATAGTTGAAGTCACTGGTCCAAGTACTTGGTGAGGAAGGACAGCGAATTTATGGCCAAAATTTTAGGTTTGTCCAGTTCCAGCTTGATCGAAATTCGAAGTTGCCACAACAAGCCAACGACAATGACTGCGATGTGTATGTCATGAGGTATATACATGAATCACCTGCTGTTCTGGACCATAAGTACAAGGTAATACATTAATGACATGTAATGAAAATTATTTTATCTCAGAATATGGAAAGGAAAAAGATACTTCACTCCTTGAACTCTAAGTTGGTGTGTTGATTGTTGATCTTGTTATACATTTTGTATTACAGCATGACTCGGATAAAGAGCGTCTTGCAATAGCATTGCATTTGGCTTTATCAGAGATGAATCCTAATCGCAATGTGATTCAAGAGCTAGCTAGCAACTATTATTCTCGACAGATGGCCGAAATCTCGAATAAGCCTCCTACAACTGGGAATATTAAATCAAACAGAGGTGTAACAAAATTAAAAATCAACAGCCAGAAGAAAAATCCAAAACCTAAACCAAAAGGTCATGGAAAAAAGAGGTAGTATACAAGTAAGTGTTATTTCTCTTTTATTTTAACTTAGGGAAAGTGTTATTTATTTTTTATGTTAAGTAATTATTTGTTAAGTTTGAAAATGAACTATCAATGTAAAATGATGTTATTATTTCATAGCTGAAAAATTTCATTAATTATTTGTTGGAAAGAAATTTGGGTGGTATGGTACAAAAATATATTTGTTGAAAAGTGTACATGTGATCGAGTCATGTGAATTTTAATTCAACATTTATCATGCTGTTAAAAACAATAGAAAATGAATACTTATACTTTTAGTTTCGATGTAAGTTTTGTATATTATGTGCATGTTGAGAACATTACATTTTATTTTGTAAGTTTATATATTAATTGTATTGTCATTTTTATTAATAGGTTGCAACCACGGTCTTACTGGAATGTGAATTGAAATGTTTTTTTTTTTTTGGTTTATCGAACCAATGTAAAAGATGGGTGTTGTTGTATTGAACAATTATGTACAAATTCTGGGTAGATGTCAAGTGGGAAACTATTACATGATCTATGGAACCTTTTTTAGGTGCGCTAGAGTAAATTGTTACTGTACCAAATGTAAATATACATATTAAATATACATATTACATGGGTATAAATATAATTTTCAAAAGTTAATTTTGACGAAGATTATAAGTTATTAAAGAATTTATTTGCATTATATAGTTAAAGAAGGAAGAATGTAATTAAAATGAGGTACGGACCACAACCATTTTTTTAAGCATTTAACCACACTGTCTATAGTGTTGCAAATTCAAAATAACCCAAACCTTGCATTAGAGACGTAAGGTTAAAAATGCTAATCAAGTTGATTGTGGGTGATAGACAAGCAGCATATGCCTATGGTTTGAGCTACAAGCTTAGACATATCTCTTGAGCCACGACGCAAACCCAAAGCTATGATTTTAGGTGAAATCAAAGAAACAATTATTTTTCAATTCCTATCGTAAAATGGTTGCAATATAGTGGTTTGAATAATTTTAACTAAAAAAAAGCAATCCCAAGTAAAATAATTTTATGCGGACTTTTGTTAAGCAGCTAGGGTGCACTAAATATTTATTGAATTTTTTAACAACTGGTACTTCCAGATGCACCTTACAAACCCCAGTATCCTTAACAAATGAAAACATACTTTGCTAGAGAAAGAATATCAAAACAACTCCCACAATAATTTAATCACAACGCCAACACAACACAATAATCCAAATTCAATAAACAAAAATGTATTAAAATGAGATTAGAAATCCTCTTTAAAGATCATTTTCTCAAATATTCTTGCTTGACTTAAAATGCATCTTTTGTTTATTAGAGAGCTTGATGCAAATATGAAAACAAAAAAAGAAATATTAATACAGCAATCGATGTTATTGTATATAACATATGGTGGAATAAAAAAGTGCCAGCAATCTTAATAAAAGATACTTGACATTCTAATGCCAGCACCCATGCCAATGGGTTGGTATGGTGCCACATTTATCATTTATAGATAAGTCTTGGGAGGGAAAAGTAAATCCACTAGAGCTTTGTCCATTAAACCTATTCAAAACAGGCAATACAAAGCTTTCATTATGGTTTACCTTTTTGCTAGAAGTGCCCATGAATATGTCATCACCCCATGATGAAATGTCTAGCGATGCAATTGTTGTCGCAGTTGTGGTATTAAAGGAATTTTCAGAAACAAAGTCAGTACAAAAACTTGTATTCTCAATGTCATGATTACTCTTCACTTCACCATTTTGATTACAAGTTCGCTTAGTATGGCTAGGCTGTTGACAAGTACTGCAGAGACATTTTTTAACAGAATCCTTGGTTGTTTTCCATGAACCCTTAGTCTTGATAGTCAATGGATCCTTGATAATATCGACAGAAGGTCTATTTTTGTTAGAAGCTCTTGGAATAACCCCAGGGTCTAAGACATCCATAGCTTGCAAGGTCAGCCCATGAATAACTTGAATGGCATCATTGTAACCATCCACTGTCTTGGCTGCAAAATGGATTATGTTTCGACAAGCAATGGTTAAAGATCCTATGCAAGCAGCCTCACCCATGCTTGGTTTACTTAAAAATTGTTGTAAATAAAACAGAGAGATTTTGGCATCTTTTGTCCAACGGGGCAAAATCATACACTTGAGTATCTGAGATAAGTTTCTGCCTTCATAACAGCAAAAAAGTGACTACACGGTATACCAAGTAACTGCATAAGATTGCATGTGCACACAAGCTTCAAATCTACTTCATGAAAAGTAACCCTCCAAGAGCGATCCTCGAACTTGAATTTTTTTATCACATATACTCGACCACCAACATCTGACACACAATTAGAGATGTATAACAATCCATCTTCACGAAGTTCTTTAAGCACACGGTTGAATACTGTGCAAGTATATATTGTTGCAGCTTGCTTCTCATAATGCTTTTGTAAATGAGTGATTAAAACAGGCATTGTCTGACATGAACGGTGGTCATCTTCAGCCTCCTTATAACGTAGACGTGAAATCAAAAGTTCCATTTGCATCACAAACTCAAATAGCATAAGTTTGCCACTGACATATTGATTTATGTATGCATTCATACTCTCGCACCGCTGATTACTTCGTAGCCCACCAAAAAATGTATGCCTTAAGAAAGTTTCAGCCCACATATGCCGATCAGTATACAATTTTTTTATCCACCCATTATTAGCTAGCTGAAATTTTCCAATCATTTGATCCCAGGCATATTCAAACTCATCTTCTGCCATGTAATTCAACATAATATCTTTAAAGGCACTCATGAAATTTGGGTCAGCAATATTTACCGTGGCATTATGCTCCAGGTGCTAACAACACAATATGTGACATGACTGAGGAAACATCATTCATATAGCATTTCGCATTGCTCTATCTCCATCGGTGACAACAGACACAGGCATTTTATTATCCATTACTGCTAAGAAAGTACGAAGAAGTCATATATATTTGTCTTCGGTCTCACTTTAAAGTAATGCAAAGCCAAACACAATATTTCTCATATGATGATTTAAACCAACAAACAAGACAAGAGGTTTGTTATATGTATTTGTTCGATATGTTGAATCAAATGACAGAACATCACCAAAGTAATAAAAATCTGCTCGTATTCCGGAGTCACACCAAAATATGTCGGATAACCTGCCTTCAGAATCAATAGTATATTGGTAATAAAATTCAGAGTCCATTTCTTATTTTCCACGTGGAAGAGAAATGAATGTTTCAGAGTCAATGTGTGCTATTTGCTTTCGACGGCCATCATATAAACGATTAGATAAGTCATTTCTTATGAATCCAACATTCTCATACCCACTTGAACATTTAGCCATTAACTCATGGATCAGAGATGGTTTCATACCAAAGAGGTACATGGTTGAAGCAGTAGCATAATCGACATCTGACACTTGACGTATTGACCGTAGAAATTATGCTTGAATAGCGGGAACTAATACATGGAATTTAATGAAAATAGTTGAAATATGAAATTAATAACCGATCAAAAAATAAGTTGGAACAGCTTAGCAAAAACTAGATAAAATCCAACAGAATATAGAAATACAAAAAGTAAAGTTGAAACAGCAACATAAAAATATGGAATTTAATGAAAATAGTTGAAATATGAAATTAATAACCGATCAAAAAATAAGTTAGAACAACTTAGCAAAAACTAGATAAAATCCAACAGAATATAGAAATATAAAAAGTAAAGTTGAAACATCAACATAAAAATATGGAATTTAATGAAAATAGTTGAAAAATAAAATTAATAACCAATCAAAAAATAAGTTGGAACAACTTAGCAAAAACTAGATAAAATCCAACAGAATATAGAAATATAAAAAGTAAAGTTGAAACAACAACATAAAAATATGGAATTTAATGAAAATAGTTGAAATATGAAATTAATAACCGATCAACAAATAAGTTGGAACAGCTTAGCAAAAACTAGATAAAATCCAACAGAATATAGAAATATAAAAAGTAAAGTTGAAACAGCAACATAAAAATATGGAATTTCATGAAAATAGTTAAAATATGAAATTAATAACCGATCAAAAAATAAGTTGGAATAACTTTGCAATAACTAGATAAAGCTTAACACATTGTAGAGATATAAAAGTAAACTTAAAATATCCACCTGACAAGTTGAAATTTAAGGAAGAGAGTGGAAATATAAGAGTAAATGATAGTAGGAAAAGAAGTTGAAACAACTTACCAAAATTTAGCTAAATCGTCATGCATAATAAGAATTTGATAAGAAAACTTGAAATACACACTTTAAATATTAGAATATGTCAAAATAAATAACAATATAATATTTTTGTGATATATTATAAATTTTATATATTTTTTTGTATTATTTGTGAAGTTAAAATTATTACCATCTTTTTTCTATTTAATTATAATTTTATCTTTTTTCCTCAAATTTTTTCATATTTTTTTAATGTTAAAAATAAATAAAAATATAATTTTTTTCATATTAACCGATTAAAATCGGTTGTGCCGGCTGCATGCAGGCTGATACAGCACTGCATGGCAGGATGACTCTAAAATTAATCGTGCCATTCGTACGAACTGGAAATTAGAGTTTGTCAGGAGTCCAGTTTTTAAGAAGCCGCTGGTTCAGCTAAATTCAGGCGCGTGTCGAAGTCATAGCCGCGCGTTATGAAAACTGAGAGAGAGGCACATCTTATTCTTTGTACTGTGATTTACGCATGCTCTGCAAAATTGTTCATTGAATCATCCACAAAACTTTCGGATAGCTTTAACCGTGGACGTAAGTCTTGAAAACGACTGAACCAGGTACGATTTGTTTTTGTGTGATTGCTTTGCTTTCTGTTTCTAAGTCTTTGTTTCCATTCCAGAAAGTGTTGGTCGGGGTTCTCAGTAACAATTTGATTAATTCTTGTACCGAAATTGATCGTGTTGCATCTTGAGTGATCTGACGAAGCAACCTGGGCAGTAGAGTTGATCTTGTGAAGCAACGTACACTGATCAACTTCAACAATCACTTTTCCACTTCCGTTTCAGAACCCACTACCATTACAATGTTAACTTAATTTTTTTTTTTCATTTTATATTTTACCCATATAATATTATAATAAAATAAAATTCACTATACGTGAATAAAAATATCTAGGGGTGAAATAAGAAAAGATGCAAAAAGTTAAAAGAGTACCAAAGTTTCTTCAAAGATGGGGTTTTAAACTTTGATGTTGAAAAGTTTGTTATAAATTTTAAAATACGTATCCGACAATTGGTAACCACATTAATATTTTTGTCCATATACATTGGTATATAAATTGCTAGTTTCACAACAGCAATAGTTATAAATTGATATAATCTGACCGAGTGAAGTCACAAATTTCTTTTCTCGTGTTTCCATCAAACGTAATCACAACATTAATCTCCATAAATTTCACACACTAGGTTCTCTCCGAATCTTTTTAAGAAATGAGTCTATCAAAATAATTTTTAAGAATTATATTAAACTTAGAACAAGTGGCATTGTCCTGTGAAAGTCAATTTTTTAGGGCAAATTTTTGTTGTTTGTACTTCCAGATCGTAAAGTGAAAAAATATGTCATAAAAAGTATATCTAATATTAAACAGTTTTTTGAGGTAAATATGCTGAACCATTCGCCAAGTCTTAGGCATCAATTTCGTAGAAATTTCATATGATCCAAGTTTGAATAGAGTCACGCCAGTCATTACCAAATTTCCACCGAGAATTAATGAAAAATTTAAAGTTGAAGCCTATGATAAGGAAAGGTAAGTGATAATATAAATGGGAGGGACAAAATACCATACTTCACCAAATACCAGCCATACTGAAAGAGAGAAATTTGCCATTAATTCAACATGGGCATAAGAGTGTCTTGCTCTTTTTTTGCCCTGTGTGCTGTCCTAGTATTCTACTTTAGCATGCACCCTGTTCCTGAATTCCTTGGTGTGACGGCTTCTACAGTTGCCGGGAATGAGACAGATCGCCTAGCCTTGCTTGAGTTCAAATCCAAGATCACTCATGACCCTCTTGGTGTTTTGGGCTCTTGGAATGAATCCCTTCACTTCTGTCAATGGCGTGGCGTTACATGTAGTCGTAGGCACCGGAGAGTCACAATCTTGAACTTGGAGTCGCTCAAACTCGAAGGCTCCATATCACCTCACGTTGGAAATTTGAGCTTTCTTAAAGTTCTACTTCTCTACAACAATAGCTTCAACAATGGAATCCCTTCAGAATTTGATCGTTTGCGAAGATTGCAAGTACTGGCTCTTCACAACAATTCAATTGGTGGAGAAATTCCTGCCAATATATCCAGCTGCTCAGAACTTATTCAGGTCGTACTATCTTGTAATCAGTTGGTGGGAAAAATTCCTTCAGAACTTGCCTCCTTGTCAAAGATTGAATATCTCGATTTAGATGATAACAATCTGACAGGAAGTATACCTTCCTCATTGGGAAACTTATCATCCATTAGTTCTCTGTTTTTGTCCCGCAATAATTTGGATGGCTGTATCCCTGATACTTTTGGCTGGTTGAAGAATCTTGTGAACCTGACAATGGCTCGAAATAGGTTGTCCGGTATTATTCCTTCCTCAATCTTCAATATCTCTTCTATCTCAGGTTTTGATGCAGCATGGAACCAAATTCAAGGGGTTATTCCCCCGGACTTTGGTGCTGCTCTCCAAAATCTCCAATTTTTCAGTGTTACTGGAAACCAGCTTACTGGAGCTATTCCGCCTGCTATATCCAATGCCTCGAACTTGGGAGCATTTCAAGCCAGTGGTAATAAACTAACGGGGGACGTGCCTTATTTAGAAAAGTTACAAAGGCTTTCTCTATTTGCAATTACCAGGAACAGTCTTGGGAGTAGAGGACGCCGCGATTTAAACTTCCTCTGCTCTTTGACTAATGCAACAAGGTTAAAATATTTGCTTATAAATGTCAACAATTTTGGAGGGTTACTACCTGCATGCATTAGCAACTTCTCAACAACTCTTGAAGTATTGCTCCTTGATAACAATAAAATATTTGGAAAAATCCCAGCAGCTATTGGAAAGTTTGTCAACTTGGAGAGGCTACACATGTGGAACAACCAATTATTAGGTACCATCCCCCCTGCCATCGGAGAGCTCCAAAATTTAAGGGATTTGCAGCTACAGGAAAATAGATTCCTAGGAAATATTCCACCTTCTATTGGAAATTTGAAGGCATTCAATCTAGATTTAAGTTACAATTTTCTTCAAGGCAGCATCCCTTCAAGCCTAGGCCAGAGCAAAACCTTGACAATAATTGATCTTTCTGATAACAATCTTACAGGTACCATACCGCCTCAGATCCTTGGTCTCTCATCGTCATTGATTGTTCTAGACTTGTCTAGAAACCAACTAACTGGATCCATTCCCAATGAAGTTGAGAATCTAAAAAATCTAGAAATGTTAAAAGTTTTCCAGAACAAGTTAAGAGGTGAGATTCCAAGCACTCTTGGCAGTTGCATAAAATTGGAACACCTAGAGATGCAAGGAAACATTTTGCAGGGCCCTATTCCGTCGTCTTTGAGTTCTTTAAGAGGCCTTAGTGTCCTGGATTTGTCTGGAAACAATCTTTCGGGTAAAATTCCCGAATTTTTGGCTGGATTTCAATTGTTGGAAAATTTAAATCTATCTAACAATGACTTGGAGGGTGTGGTACCAACAGAAGGAGTCTTTAAGAATGTAAGTATTACTTCGGTTCTAGGAAACCTTAGGCTATGTGGTGGCATACCTGAATTTCAACTTCCAACGTGTAGTTTAAAGAAATCTAAACATAAGAGATTGACCTTTGCATTGAAATTAGCACTGGCTATTATTTCTGGGCTGGTAGGACTTTCTTTAGCTCTATTTTTTCTGATTCTTTGTTTAGTAAAGAAAAGGAAAGAGAAACAAAATCCAAATAGTCCAATAAATTCATTCCCAAACATATCATACCAAAATCTTTACAATGCCACAGATGGATTTACGTCAGAAAATCAGATTGGTGCGGGTAACTATGGGTCTGTTTACAAAGGAATTCTTGCTGATGGTAAAACAATTGTTGCAGTGAAGGTTTTTAGTCTTCTTCATCATGGAGCTTTTAAGAGTTTCATAGCTGAGTGCAATACGCTTAAGAACATCAGGCATCGGAATCTCGTAAAGATTCTCACTGCATGTTCGGGAGTGGATTATCAAGGTAATGATTTCAAGGCTCTTATATTTGAGTTCATGCATAATAGAAGCCTAGAAGAGTGGTTGCATCCTATCATTAGAGAAGATGAAACAGAAGAGGCCCCAAGGAGTTTAAATTTGCTTCAGAGACTAAACATTGGCATTGATGTAGCATGTGCACTAAGTTATTTGCACCATGATTGTCAACCTCCAATTGCACATTGCGACCTGAAGCCTAGCAATGTTCTTCTTGATGAGGAAATGATCGTACATGTAGGTGATTTTGGCTTAGCAAGATTCCTTCCACTCTCTCCTGCGCAAACAAGCTCAATTGGTGCCAAAGGATCTATTGGTTATATTGCTCCAGGTATTATCTGTTATTTTTATTACAACATGATCTCCAAAAAGATACAGTAAATGCTCTCCTTATGAAGATTTTACTGTAATGTCTCAAACAAACTTTGCAGCATTTTTTCACTTGCAAATACTCTTAATTTCTTTTGAAAAATTATGTACTAACTTTTTAATTTGAATGGCAGAGTATGGCCTTGGAAGTGAGGTGTCAATAAATGGAGACATTTACAGTTATGGAATATTACTGTTAGAATTGGTAACAAGAAAAAAACCAACAGATATCATGTTTGAGGGCGATATGAATCTGCATAACTTTGCAAGAACGGCCTTGCCTGATCATGTAACGGATATTGTGGATTCAACTCTTTTAAGTGATGATGAAGATTTGGCTGTTCACGGTAACCAGGGGCAAAGGCAAGCAAGAGTCAACAGCAGAATAGAATGTCTCATTGCTATGGTAAGTATCGGAGTTGCTTGTTCAATGGAGTCACCGGGAGAAATGTCGTCCACCAATTACAATCAATCAGGAATACTCTTCTCGGACATAGAATTGTATCCAACATGCAATAAGGTAATTGAGTGATACAAATTAACCTTTAGCTTTTGCCAGGCGATGTCAATTTATGTTATGTCTTAATTATTACTCTAGATTTTTATGTTTTCGCACTGTTATTAATCAAAGGGCAGGACGGTTAAAAACTTGATCGGAAGAGTTATTGTTGGGAGCTTTCTGAGGCACACATTTAATCGATTAAAGTGTTCAAGTAGCATGTATTCAATCCGTTTCAAATAAATAATAGACGTACACATAGTAAGAATCTTGATTTTATGCATATAAATATGGAAAATGATATCAAATTATCATAGTCGATATTTTCCCGTAAGTAATTATTTGTTTTCTTAGCATTATTATAGCTATTCTGAAATGTATAAAAGTTTTCACTCTAATTGTTATTTATTTTCCACAGAACGTAACCCTTCGGTTAAGCTACTTGGACGCACAAGAAGTTGGAAAAAAAAATTGTTCTCCTATGCAAAAGCATCCGACAAGTAATTTTCGTCCTTTTCATGGTAAGTTAGGGAAGTTTGATGCTTTCAGTAGCTTAGAGGATAAAAACAGTAAAACACTATTTTAGTGTATCCCTCTTCATAAATTGACATATTTCATGTTGCTTAGCTGATTCAGGAGAGATTTGTGTAAGATTTGATGTTGCTACTTGTAGAAGAAGAAGAAACAACATGGAAAGTTTATGAATACAAAAACTTTGAATAAACTCCCTCTTGTCTAGGGGTGGCAATGGGAAGAGGAGGGAAGGTGATCAATATTCTTGTACCCATCTCCAATATTCTGTGTATTTTCTCGTATCCTCTCCATCTCCATTAGAATTGCCAAGAAGAGAAGATGAGCTTGACGGGAGAAGATGAGGATCTTGGATTCCTGAGAGCACTTGACTCCCGAATAACTGATATGTTTTTGTTTTCTAACCTAGGTTTAATCATATTAAAGTAAAAAGATTTGAATGTAAAGTTATGTTACCATCAAATTAAGTCAACGCCGCCTGCGTTACAAGACAATCTATGAAATTGTCCAAAAATAAAGCTTGACAATATCTCTTGCATTAACTAACATGGAAATCTATTATGAAAGTCAGATGATAAAAATCATCAATAAAGTAATCTATCACAAAAGTCACATGGAAAAAATTATCAACAAAGTGATCTTCATTAAACTTCATTAAATAATGGAGGCATTTACATCAAATTCTTGATATTAAATAATATTTATATTATTTATCAATATTATGATATTTGCTATTCACGCTCATTCCTTACAATTTAAATTTTACATGTATTCACTAATAATTTTAGAGAAAAAATTAAAATTAAAAATAGAAAAGAGGAAATGTGGAGGTCATGGGAATTCCACCTAATTCCCATCAATCGTCATTGTTCCTTCTCTCACTAAGAAGTTAGATATAAAATTGTTCCTTATACCCTCCCTAAATGAAAAAAAAAAAAAAAAATTCTTAATGCTTATCCTTGTTTGAATTTCTGCCATCCCTACTCCTGTTAATAATAAAGTTGGATCAAGAGAAAATTAAGTACGAGATTATAAGATATGTTAACATATTTCTTTAGTCATGACATGAAACATTATATGTGGCAATGATTTAATTGCCTTATACTAATACATTTTCTTTATGCCCATTTTGTTAGGTCATTAATTTTCAACAGGTTAATTTGAACCATCATCAAATTGCCAGTACGTGTGGAATTTGATGATGATCGAAAGAGGACGCCCTTCTACATCATATTTTTTAAGGGAAAATGATCAAATGTCATTGTTATTCCAGTAAATTATTCGGAAAATTCATATTTTATCCTTGATAAATACTATGTTGGCCACTTACATCTCTATTAGATTTTTAATTATCTGTTTCTTCCCTCCCATTAAGAGATCATATATAAATTAATAATTTTTATTCATTTACTATTCTACCCCTCCATATAGGATTTTATATATTTCTAAGTAGTTTGATACAAAAATTAAAGAGAAGATGAAATGATCATCTCAATGAAATTAGCAAATAAGCACTTGCATTTTTCTGTCTCGTCTAATCTCAATGACTTGTGTTAGATTTTAATTTTAATTTTGAAATATTACATTTTAAATAACCGTTTTGTTCTTATTTTCACAATTAATTCCACTATCCCTTAATGAAATGGATGAAACATGCAATTATAAATGTAGTGGGATTGTAAATTAGTAAATATGTCATCTATCAGAGATGAAACATGTATTCTCTCATTTTCCGAGTATGTTTCAAAACTCGTTACTATTACAATGACTATTAAATTGGCATTTTTTTGTTTTTGTGTTTTTAACTCTTTTGCCCATATACTGAAATAAAATTTATCACTGATAAATAATTATATTTAGGAGTTAAGTAAGAAAAGATATGAAAAGTTATAGATTAACAAAGTTTGTTCATTAACACGGGATTTTGAACTTTGATATCGATATTGAAAATTTTATTATAAATTTTAAATTACACAACAATTGTTTAACCGTATTGATATTTTATTAATGTGATTGGTTACGTAATGTTATTATAAAAGAGTGAAATAATTATGATATCCATTCCTAACGTTTTATGGATTTCATTATTAATTTAATGACATCTTTTTGTGTAATTTAAAGATGTTTATTACTATTGAGTGAAATTCATATAATATAAATAAGACTCATTAAATGCATGGTTCTTTCTTATTGCAAGCCCCTCCCCAGCAGCAAGCAACCCCATTTGCCCCGTTTTCTCCGTTTTTACAGAGAAGAAGATCAACAGCAAGTCCTTTGCGAGTATTCATTACAGGATATCAGTAATGAGTTTACTGTGGAGATTGATCAGAGAGATTGGTAAATGAAGCCAATGTTTGGTTTGATCACGGAAGAGCTTGTATAGTTTTCAATGGTCTCGATATCTTGCTGCTCGCAATGGGATCCTCCACTGGATAAATGCAGGTAATACAATTGCAGCAAACGATCCTTCGAGGAGTGCCGGGCAATGTTGAGTGCTTAATCTACCTATTGATGCAATACCAGATACGCCAAATCAATTTTATTGGCGTCTGCAGAGGCATCCGACAATTACCTACAATCCTTCGTGATTTTTTAACAGATGGTATCAGTTTGAAGAGTGTGGTAACTCACGTAGGCCAGTGGAGGTTGGTGCGTAAGGTTTATTGGAAGGATATGGCGTCAAGGAAACGATTAAGCTTCTCATCAAACTGAAATCATCATAGCTTCTCATCCATTTGATCTGGATACTGTCTACTTGACCTTCTCTAGCTATGCAATGTGGTGTCGAGCTAGATCACTTCTACAGTCCTTGGGGCCAGTGCCAATTACTCCTATTAAAGATCGGTGAGTCTTGTTGAACTGTTTATGTAGTTTTTAGTTGCTCCCAGAGTTAATAATTTTAAAACTACTGTGTCCTCGTTTCAACAATTTTCCCAATACCCAACACTATGTGCAGATTTCAAATTTCTTTTTTTGGGACATTTTTTAACATGTCTCGTTTTCCATTAAATTTCTCGTTTGAAATAATCATTTTGTTGCGTATGCAGAGAATCTAGGTTATGGGTGGGTACACAATCCATGAATTAACCAACATAAACTTTATCATGTACATTCATTTGACTTATACCAGAAAAACTACCAAAAAAGGAACGAAACGAATAGATTTTCTTTCTCAATTCATTTATTTTTGTGTTATGACTTAATGAAAGAATTTGTCGTTGAGTGTGTTTGGGAAGTGAGAAAGTGAAGAGGAAAATGAAAGAAAACAGAGAGAATTTTGAGTAGAACAATCTAGGGAGTTTTCTTATTATTCCGTAAAACTAAATCAAACTCATTACAATGTCAGTGTATATACTATTACTGACCGTAGCTAGCTATGTAAGTTTTTACAATTATAAGCTATGTGTGCCAACAGAATCTAATTGCAAGCTCAGCTCAGTAACATGTTAGCACGTAAGCTATAATCAAGTGTGTGCTGCTGTAAAACTTCAAGTTCAATTATCACATTCACCGACACTATACTTATTTTGTCAGAAGTGCGAGTACAATTCGGAAGAGTTATTTCTTTAAATAGAAAGAGTTATTTCGTTCAAATCATGCAAGTACATTTAATACTGTAATTATTAAATTAGAATCGAAATGAGTTAAAATATGAATGGATAGAAATTGAAATAGGAAATAAGCATTACAATAAATTTTTTACTTAAACTGTAAGAATTGAAATCGGAATAAGGTGAATTATATTAATGCATTTATTTTGCTTTGAAATCAAAATCAAATTGAGTTCTATTATAAAAAAATTATTAAAAAGTACTTAATAAATTATTATTATAATTATTATTTTATATTTTAATTATAGTGAGTATTTATTAAAATATTATAATTATTAAAATATTATTGTAAATAATGTATTAATATATTAATTATCGTAATTATTTATTCAAAAATAATAATTATTAATATATTATTGTAAATAATGTATTAATATATTAATTAGTAATAATCAAATTAATAATTAATAATAAAATATGAATTAATTTATTAATGATTATTATGACAATATATTAATTAATTATAATAATAATAATATATTAATTATTGTGATTATTTATTCAAAAACTATAATTATTAATAATGTATTAATATATTAATAAATAATAATTGTATTAATTAATTAATAAAAATATATAAATTAATTATTATTATTTTATAATAGTATATTAATTAATTAATTACAATAATAATATATTAATTTAAGGAAGGGGCATTTAAGAATAGAATGTTAATATGGGCAAAATGGAAACTGTAGGGAATGGGAAATTGATTCCCACCTCCCCATAGGAATCAATTTCTCATTCTTCATTCCCGAATAATAGTGGGCTCCATAATATAATTTTAATTTCTATTTTATTTTTGTAAAGTAAACATTATCAATCATTCCGATTTGTTAATTCGAGAAGTAAATGCAGCATAAATTTAATAATTCAAAACAAAGAATGGGATGAATTTTGACAGATATTGTTTAACAAAAAATTTTGAATTATTTGATTTTTACTGTTTAATGAACTTCTAGTTCTTAAGAATGAATCAAGAAAAAATTATGAGTATACTAACGGCATAAAAAAATTATTCACCACCCATCGATGGATGGATGGTATTGTTCTTACTCTTCTATGTTGAATTGTACTTGCACTTCGGACAAAGACATCAATTAATTTTGAATTTTTGTCATATCTTGATTATCTCTGATCTCTTGTTCGATAAAAGACCCTAGCTTCTTATATCACCTATGAATAACAACGTGAACTTTATGATATAGCAAGATATAAACTGGTGATTATTGATTTGAATGCATTTGTATAGATATATATAAACTATATATATATTTATTTTCTTCCAATATCTAAAGTAAAATTATTCCTTAAGAGAGAGAAATATATATATATATAGGAATGCGTTTTTACAACAATGCAACATTTCGAGACATGGCACGAATGTGGTTCGATCATATCTTTTATTTTGCTAGAGTGAAACTTTAGTGGAGGAATAAATATAATGCACACCCCTTATAAACTTTTTGTGTTAATTTTTTAACAGGCTAAATGGTAAAATAGACCTTTCAACTTATATTTAATCATATCATTTATCTTTCACACCATTCCACGGTTAGAAATGACAACCTATTGGTCAAAGTTTGTCAACTGTTTGCATTAACACAGCACAAATTCTTGAAGTGATGCCGATGGGAGTAACATTGAATTATGCAGAGAAAACAAAAATGACCCATTGCTAAGTATTAACAGATAATATTAGGTAACCCTCATGAATCTGGAAATTGCAGATGAATCTTGAAATTTAAGAAATGTTTTACTAAAGTTAAAGAAGTACAATCATTACTGCGATAACCCAATTCTCATTGCTAAAACCAATTCCAAGGATGAGTTGTCCGCAATCCATAACTGAACAATACTGGTTTTCACCATAAATCAAACATAATGCTATTAAGTACCAAGTTGAGTAGAAAAATATTTAGGCCTTTCCACAATAGTCCTAATTGAATAGACAACATTGGTACCCCCGCTCAGTTTCAAGAACTAGAGGCATAACCGATGTAAGCAACTAAGCATGCTCATTGCTCAAGGCTACCTACTGCCCGATTGGTGAAGCATTCCCAACAAACAAGTACCCAATTTCAATAGTAACAAAACCATGTTCAAGTCAGACAAGAACCAATAGTTAGAATTCAACTATTATCCACAGTTGAAGTAAAACTTCTACATAATTGCCTCAACAACACCACACCATGATAGTAGATCCAATTCAAGCCAATGCAACAAACAATTTCAAGAGCAACTGCAAAACTAATATGCTTTATAACTTCAGTAAGTTGCATCCCAGTAAAACAAATAAAATGAAAAGACAAAACAAGTCCATTAAATCAACTAAAGTATCATGCCAGAGTTCAAGTTTTAACCAAACACCCTTCTTAAAATAGTAAAGAAAACTAGTCACAAAAACATTCATGACAAACACAAGAAGTACTGATTAATAAGAATCTAAACTTCTCATTCTTGATTGAACCACAAAGCCTCAATTAACTCAGTACCTCCTGCCACCGCCCCGTCCAAAAACTGGTGGAGCAATCATGCTCTGTGGCTCAACTTCAACAAGCCCAGAAATGTCGGACATGCCAAGAGCAGCAAGCATATCCAAGGTTTCCTTGTCAACCTTAATTTCATCAGTCTTAATAGCTGACTCATCCGGCACAAAGTCCATGCGGCGTTCGCGCTCCTCTTCCTGCAATTTAAGAGAGATTCCACGAACTGGACCCTTCTGAATCCTCTTCATCAGATGGGTTGAGAACCCAGCAATTTTGTTACGCAGCCTCTTTGAGGGGATGATAGCAACCTCCTCCAAAATCTTCTTGTTGGTATGGAAGTCCAGTGTCATTCTTGAGTAGTACCTCTCAATCACCTGGCGAGAGGACTTCTTCACAGTCTTGGTACGAACACGACCCATCTCAGTTTAAAAAGCTGCTGCTGCAAATAACGAAGTTCCTTTCAAACAATGGACCGGGAAGGAAAATGATGTTGCAAAAATCATCGAAAAAGCTTGATATAAGACATTCTAAAAGCAGATAAAAACTAACAAGTAGAATTCGAATAATAAACCAACTAAAAAGAAACTACCCAATTAAGAATCAAGAAAACATATGAACCTCCTATTTTTTCAGAGCTTAGGATTTCAGAGACTTGATAAAATTAAACTTAATAAAAATATTAACATTCTGTTAGACATTTCAATGCCTGAAAACCCAAAATGAAGTTTTTTTTTTCTCAATTTACAAAAGAAAAAAAAATAAGAAACTCTCGAATGCCTTGCATAGTAAACGAAAACTAAAAGCGCCCAATATTTTAAGATCACGTATTTTTAACTATATAATACCCAGCTAATAATCTAAGAATTGCGTTTCACAAAGAGAATGTAAACAAGATAAAAAGATTTTGAATGCAATCAAGTATATAAACGAAACCCTAATTTGAAAACCATACTCTTGAAGAAGACAACGACGGTGAAGCAGAAGAGCTTG
The DNA here is from genome assembly GCA_030449875.1 of Aegle marmelos. NCBI lineage: Eukaryota > Viridiplantae > Streptophyta > Magnoliopsida > Sapindales > Rutaceae > Aegle > Aegle marmelos. The sequence continues at coordinate 19,165,847 of JASUUL010000143.1, forward strand.
AGATGTCGATAGATTGCGGCAGCTAAAGCGAAGACGAGTGCTAACGAAACTGAGATACAACAAAGGGACGATGTGTTATTAGGGTTTCTTTTTAATCCAGTGCGGAGCTGCCGAGATGTTCTCGTTGACTTTCAACTATAAAAATTCAGCCACGTGGCTGAAATTGGGACTGTCCGACTGCGGACTTATTCTAAGTTAAGAAAGGTCCGGCTGTGCTGCTGCTTCAATTTTTGACCCAATTGTTTTTCTGGGCCTGGGCCTAAAATTAGTATTCTTAATTTTCAAGTACACTTTTAATTTTCACCCTTATTATTTTTGTTTTATCTTTTATTATTTAAAAAAATGAAAAAAAAAAGAAGAGAACAAGAAGATACATATATTATGCTGGATGTATTGCTGTCAATCACTTTGAAGGAAAATTTTAAGCTATGTATGTTTATATTGAGTGTGGGTTAGTGAGATCATATGTTATCGATTTTTTTATTGAACTAGTTTATTTTATTCAGGAAATAGAATTAATAGATGTTATTCCAATACGTAAAAATAAATTCTTAAGCCAGGAGGTGGATTTTTTAATATATTACAAAAGTATATATCTAGACTGTCACTAATAGAATTTAGATTGTAAATTTTTTTTTAAAAAAATAACCTTACCACTTGTCCAAAAATGAACATAATTAATATTTTCACCTTAATATATACTAGTTAAACGAGAATCATCAATTAGGAAATACAAATTAACCCTTCATCTCATTTTCTTTTATTAAACAAACTCTGACTTGAACTGGGAGGGCCTTTAACAGTGAAATAATTTGAGGTAGTGAAAGTTTGGCGGTGAAAGAATTCTACCAATTACATTTATCCAGTAATCTAGAATTGATGATGTATTTATTGTTCCGAAACTCCCAAAATGCAAACAATCCGGCTGAATTGTCAGCAAAGTTGTAATGATCCACATAATAGCAATGCAAATGTTCAGGCAAAAAAATGGTTGATAACTTTTTATCCTATTTGCTCGAACACATGACAAAGTTCTACGTATTCTTACAAGGAAAATTAACCATTGACCACTTATTTTTTTTATATTTTTTAAAAATACACAATTTTTATTTTTTTTTGTTAGACCCCACCTGAATTTATATTATTTTATACCTATTCACTTTTGTTTTCGAACTATTATAACATTGTTGATGTCATAAGGATAAAATGTTCATTTCACCTATACTTAAAAAACGATGTCGTTTAAAATGTGTGATTAGGGAAAAAAAGAAAAATTAAAAATTATATACTTTTTAAAAAGTGCAAAAAAAAAGTGATTAGTGGATAATTACTCTTTTACAATTGGGAGTAAAAAAGTCATTTATGCAATATTCCGTTAGTTCTTTTAATAGTATGACGATGAAAATGGACAAGTGCAAACTAATATAATTTCAAGTAAAATTCAGTAAAAAAAATTAATAATTATATATTTTTTAAAAAATACAAAAAAATAGACGGTCGGTGGATAATTGTCCTTCTTATGAATCAACTTCTAGTCAAGCATATAAAGCTTTTAAGTTTCAGCTCTGAGCTGTTCATATAGGTTTGAAAAGAAGCATTATTAGTTGGGATCATGGCTACCAAACTCAGAAGTTGATACCATAAGAACAAGTGAGCAAACCATTATGAAAATTTAAGCTTTAACATTCTTCCTTGTAAAGCCACCTAGAGGTGCATATGCCGAAATGAATTATCACCTTGGAAAGTGGAAGTCATACAATGTAGATAAAGTTTGATTGTACTTAAGGAAAAATTGCGGTAACAGTATGACAGAATAGCAGATCTAACAGAGGCAGAATTGCAACGACAATAAATAAGAAAATGCAATGACAATGAAGGAAAATTTACTGTTGAAATATAAGCAAACTGCAGTTATTACCGAGAAAAGAATGCAGCGACAGTAGAGCAAAAACTGGATTGACAGTACGGGAATATCAGCTCTTTAAGATGTTTTCATGTGAGAACAATTGCATAAACTTACTTTTGCTCATAATGTGTGGCAACGTAGTTAAAGTTTCACCTCACTTCAGTTTTCCATTTTCCTGCATAAACAATAAACCCCACACAATGAATTCTGAGAACATCAATGCCATAGATGGCAAGAAAAGGTTGCACAGAATGTAAGGTGAATCTAACTCAAGCAAGTAATCTTATTTTACACTGCTCTATACATTTGCAGATATCTCTAAAGTCAAAGGAGTTGGTTAGAGCGCAACGCCAATTTGGCTTCACCGAATCCTTTTAGAAATTACAAATTCCACCAACAAAACATAAATCTTGTTATGTCATTACAGAAATCAACCTTACTTGAACCCTCTGTTCCTTTGATTGCAATCCACTTGGCAAACCCAAGTGGTTGGTTGCTGTCAGTCAAGTAGAATATCACCAAAAATCCAAACAGGAACAGCCGCCGTTTCTAAAATGGTGAAATCGGTTTAAATCCCTAACAATAATTTCCCTCCCTGCAATTCTTGATGCAAACTTCATAAAAGTGTGGCAATCCCCGCATATTCTGAGATTCTTCATAATCCTGATAGGGACTCCAGGACATAAGCACATTAGCCCAAAAGTAAGAGCAAGCTTCTCGCTGTGATGTATCAAAAGTTCCTGCTTTCTGCTGTCTTCCACATCATGAAGATCATGCTGGGTTGCCGGCTTATAACCTAGTTTCTTCATTTCTTCAACCAACTTCTCTAACTTTGAGTAAATCTCAGCAATTCTAGGGTGGTTTCTCTCTCCCACCGTAAATGTATGCACCTTGTCCTTAATTTCGAACCAACTCTTACCTTTCTCCTTCTTTACTTCACTGTCTCTAATAAGTTTCCTTGCTCTTGCAACTTTCTGCCACATTCTATTTGCTGCATATATGTTTGACAGCAACAGATGGTTTCCAGCGTTATCTGGTTCCATCCCAAACAACTGCTTAGCTGCTATTTCAGCCAATTCAAGATTTCCATAATTTCTACAAGATGCCAAAAGTGATCCCCACATAGAAGCAGTAGCATCAAATGGCATGTTCAAAATTAAATCATAAGCTTCATCAATGAGCCCTGCCCGTCCTAGAATATCAATCATGCATGAATAATGAAAAACATTGGGTAAAACGTTGTGCTGTTTCAGCATGAGATCAAAATAGATCTTCCCCTTCTCAACCATACCAATATGACTACATGCAGATAATACTGAAATATATGTTTGCTTATTAGGGTCCAAACCCTCCTGCTGCATTTTCTCAAATAAAATCATTACCTCCACAGGACGTGCATGTCTAGAGAACCCAGAAATCATCGTGTTCCACAGAACAACATTTTTCTCTTCTAAGCCTGAAAATGCTGAATAAGCATCAACAACACAACCACACTTAGCATACATGTCTACAAGAGATGACGCCACAAACATATTTGAAGCAAATCCAGTTTTCCACAAAACAGCATGAATTTGCTTCCCTTGAATCAAAGCCGCCAGACTAGCACAAGCACAAATAACTGAAGAAATCGTAAACTGGTTATATTCCAAGCCTGTTACTTGAGCTCTACGAAACAGTACTAAAGCCTCTTCATAAAGCTCATTTTGCACGAAACCAGCCACCATAGAACTCCAAGTAACTTCATTCCTTTCTGGCATGGACTCGAAAACTCGACTTGCATCACTTATCAAACCACACTTAGCGTAAACATCAAGCAATGCAGTTCCCACAAACACATTCCAATCCATAGCCGTTTTGAGAGCAAAAACATGCAACTGCTTACACTCAAAAACATCACGTTTTGCAGCACAAGCGCAGAGAACACTCGAAACGGTGAATTCACTGTATGGGGTTTTTCCTTCTCTTAGCATGTTGATAAAAAGAGCAACAGCCTCTTGCTCACGTCCATTTGTAGTATACGATCCAATGATGGTATTCCAAGAAACAATGCATCGTCGAGGCATTTCATCGAACACCTTGCGAGCCTCATTTACGAGGCCGCATTTAGAGTAGCAATTGATGAGAATGTTAGATGTTAGAGTATCATTATTTAGCCCCATGCCGATGATCTTTGCATGGCAAGCTTTGCCCCGGACGGGTGCTCTTTCTCTTGCGCATGACTGTAAGATAGCTTGTAAAGTTGATAATTCAGTAGCATTTGCATTTGCACTTGCAATGGCTGAGGACGAGAAGCTTTTATAACAGAATTTGCTTTTGTATCTAAGTAAGGATTTCATAAAATTTGCATGCACTAGCAGTATAGAAGGATTACATCTAATCAAATATATTTATGACACAAGATTTATGTGATAATGCACGTTCACTTCTGAGAATATGTCACAAATTTTGGAGTGCAAATTCTGATAGAATTTAAAATTAAAGAGAGAGAGAGAGAGAACTTTGTCGGCTAAGGTTTGTTTTAGGCTTTTAGCCCAACCCAAGCTAACTTGACGATCACGAACTGGCGAAATCATTATGATTTGGAATCAATTAATTTGGCATTAGAAGTTTCACTTCAGATCTCACCTCTAGATTTGATTCCTAAAAAGATTTTAGTACTTTTAAAATACTTTTTAGTAAAGGCCAGTTTATTAGGCAATGCTAAAGTAAATTCAATAAAATATATTTATTTATCATTTAGGCTTTAGTTCAATTGTCTCAACTCTTATTCTTAAAGTTAAGAGTTTTTATATGGGTAGGAGTTTGAATTTTTATAAACTTAATCTCCTTCAATTAAGTAAAAAAAATTATGTGGAGTTAATTTATAGGTTTGTCTCATTTACGAAATGCGAGTGGAGCAGAGATATCTCTCATTTTTTAGGGTCATATTTCTAAACACGTACTTCATAAAATTAATATAATAATATAAGTCTCAGTTATATATATTTAATTATAAATACAATAATATAATGTGTAATCAATAATCTAAAAAAAGAAAATATATCTATTTATAAATATAGCTAATGAAATTTAGTTGACTCACGAGTTATGAGATAGTTGTCTATAATATTCATATTTTAGATTGGTGGACAGTTAATAGTTGGATTAAGCATTTGTAAATAAGTGAATAGTTCACATTTATTGCCAATATATCAAATAACAACAAAAGAACAATAGTAGTTCTAAGTTACCAAATTTATTATCTTAAGTACATGAAAAAAGATGTACAAATAGTAACACGATCTTTACTCTATATTATGAATTTAAATAAAGAAAGAGAAAATAATAGCAATTTTGATCAAACAAATAGAAATCTTCCCTTGTGCCATTTAACATTTATAATATTAGGTCATAATTAATATGAGAGCTTGCTTTGATTAAGTGGTCCATAAAGCAAGTCCAAAATGACTGAATGACACAAAAGGCCAAATTTGGACTTCTTTAGCCAATGAGACAACTTGGTTGCTTTAGTCTTCCTCGTCAGTGACTTTGGTGCCAACTCCTCTAAGTCTTCCGGGAAGGATTTCAAGAACAATGCTTCACAAAATTGACAATAAAGAAAAATAAGAGGGGAAACAACGAAGAAAAACGAGTAGCATTAATCAAGCCTATAGCTTGAGAAAATCACTGGGAACAATAAAACTCAAGGCTCTAGCTTAAGACAATCAGTGATACAAGTGAAGAACTAAAAACCAAAGTGACTTCATGCATGACCAGTGTAATAAATCTGAAATATGATATCTCATAGATACTAGAGGCAAGCCCTAAAAAATTACAACATATTCAACTCAAACTTTTTGCATTAAATCAGTTTAATATTTAAAAAAAAATCTAAAAAGCTCAAATAATAGATTTATGAACTAAAACATTAGATATTTTAAAACAGTACAATAACAAAAATTGGTTTAAAAGAATTCTATTACAAACTAGCACACTAATATAATCGTCATTATACTATACTGTAGGAATTGAACAAGTTGGCTATTAAACATATACATTTGAAATGATTCTTTTGATATCAATTTAACTCATTTCTTCATTCTGTAATATCTTTTCAAATAATTAAAATCAAACTTTTTAGAGAGATCTTTAATATTGAAACGGTAATTATCACATGATTTATTTACAATTTACCTAGATTTGATGTTTTAATGCTTTTTCTACTTGGATTCAAAGAGCAAATATGTTTGTCACATCAAGTTTACCGCACAAATTGCACTTCCTCGTCTTTTACCAAGAGCCAATTTAATTTCCCTTTTGAGTCTTCCAATGTTGTTAATATCTTTCTCTCGACCCTTAGTTTGTGAAATATTTAGAATCAAAAGTAATGGTTGAGATGAATTAATGCTAAAGTAAGGATTATCCTATTGTTGCCAAGAAATGGCTGGTTGGGCTGAAATATCTGAAAGCTTTTTCGGCTAGCTCATTTATACCATCCATGTAAAACAAGTATGCATCATTTAAAGATGCAGCAACACATGCTAATTTAGTAGCTTAGTGGCACATATGGCTAAGTCTCAAAGCCTCTAATTCTTCTTTATTATCATTTTTCAAAAAATCTCTAAAATCAATCTTTCCAAATTTATTTGCCTCTTGTCTCTATCTTAGAAGAATAAAATGATTCAGCAGCTTATCAATGTCTAAATGAACAAACAATTTCTGGATATGTCTGCCAAATATTCCAACAAACTCAAATTTTTTACAATCACAAGTACCCTTATAAGTTTGTAGATTTAACTTCACCAAGAACTCCTTAGATTCTCGAAACTTTGTCCATCCTTGAATTTATTGAAAACTTATTTGGTATACAAGTCTGATGCACTTTTCAAAAGAAATTATCCCTCATTGACAATTTAATATTTGTGTTCAGACTCAAAATCTTTATCACTTCTTTTTTCAGTAATCATTTTCAATGCTTCCTCATCTTTCACAAGTCTCTAAGATTTGCCGAGAATGTTACAAAGCCATCAAAAAATGAATTAACGCCCTCACTTTGTCTATACTATTCATTCAAAAAGAAAAAAAAAGGTATTACAATTATAGATATGTATCCAAGAAGCAGGCATTTTGTGGGATGATTTAATCATTCATTGTCTCCCAATTTATTTTACATAATGAAACTCTTCCAAGTTTCTTCAAATTCCTCTACTTTATAAGTAGACATGATATATTATTTCAATCCTATCTTGAATCTTGAACTCTTAAAGTACGCATGTGACAAATTCTTGGCAAAATTCTTCTTAATATGCCAAAGGCATATCTGATAGCGAGTATTAGGAAAAAACTTTGGAATTGTCCTTTTTATTGAAAAGTCTTTGGTCAATAATGATAAAAACTAGGGGACGTCCACTCATGGCTTCAAGCCACGTCTCAAAAAGCCACTAAACTGTTACTCCTATTTCATCTTGTAAAAGTGAACAATCGAATTGTAATGATTGTAAGTAATAGTTTATTCTTATAAATAGTGCAAATGGCATATCATATTTATTTGTTCTATAAGTTATGTCAAATGAAACTATATCCCTAAAATAGTGATATGCCAACCATGATTGAGTATTAACAAAAAAAAAATTAGTTACTCGCCTTTTTTTTTTTTTTAATCACATTGGATTGTATAAAAAGATGAAGGGTTTTCAGCTTGCTTTTTCCTAAAATATGTGAGGTCTAATTAGGCATCACGTCCATCTAAGTGCCTATGACACAAATTTCTCAAGCATTTATAGCAATCTCTATTCTCAAACCTTTTAGAATTTAATGAACTTTTGCAATAGGTAGATTCTATCTATAAAAAGCTTAAGTCAAATTCTTAGCAGCTTTAGACATATGATTGTTTGACTTTATCTTTATTCCTCTAGCAATAGTAACTATTTTGTGATTGTAAGAGTCTCTGCAAATTGTAACTTTCAAACTTGTTTGACCATTTATCATATATAACCTGCATATTAGCTTTACACCCACATTTGACTGTCAAACTTTCTTTTTTTTTTTTTTTGTATTTACCTCGCTTGCATCTTTTCCATTGTGATCTTCTATAAAATTAGGCTTATTACTCTTTGGTATATACTTCCTGTGATAGGCAAAAGTAAACTATCCACTAGTCACCTTATTGCAACCCACTCTACTCTTGGAAGAAAATGGAGTTCATATCCAAAACCCCTCCATCCTACTGTAATCTTCGTATTACATTCTAGCCTTGTTTCAAAACGCGTCCCGACATATGGTGTCTCTAATTGTTCAAGGTTTTTTCCAACTCGCCATTGTTCCCCTATAATTTTTCAAACAATTGGAACAACATAATGATTTAATAGAATGAAAAGAAATAATGTATAAAATGTAGAGATATTGAAAAAAATTACAAATTGGAAAAGTTAGCTAAAATTAATTATAAAAAAATAAAAACAATTGTATAGGTATGACCACGTACCAAATCTTTTATATTTTTAAGCATCTTCACAAAGAATTGTGAATGAATGTGGAGAGAGTAAAGAAATTTTGTGGCTCAGAAAAAAATAGCAAGTGAAAAGTTAGAGATTAAAAAGAACAAAAGAAGAGAATAGAGGGTAGGGAGAGAGCACATCATATAAAGGGAGAGAGAAAGATTAGCCGTGGGATCTATATGAAGAGAGAAAATATTAAAAAATCTTAAATATTTAATTTGACAACATTTCATTTGTTGATTCAACTCAAATCTAAAGAATATTAATGAATGTAAAATTGAGAGTGTTTTTATTCAGCTACTGATTGCACTTTATCAAAGTAAAAAATTTCTTAAAAGATAAGAAAAATACACACTTCAAGATATTATAGGACAAAATATACTTTATTAGAATGTATATATTTTTTTATTAACTTTTAGTTTATTCTTTACTTTAATAATATAAAGAATTGCTATAGTGAAAACGTCCTTACTTTGTTCAAGTGATGATGCCACTAACAGATAAAAAAAGTATATTTAATATACTGACAGAGAAAAAAACATAATTTAGAATGTATTGAAATTTGAATATTTTGATATTTTAGTGATATCTTCACTTTAATAAATTGAGGATGCCATCATTAGAGAATAACTCTATGTCTATGTTTGTATATATTTTGAAATGAATAAATTACATTAAAATAGTAAAAAGAAATATCATCATTGCCCTCAACGCCATATTTAAGCTTAGGCCATCTAGGGTTCAAAAATTGCCTTCATTATTTTCACTATGTTTAGAGAAAATGCTAACTTGATCATTGTAATACCTCAAATTTAATAGGTGCAAAGTACATAACAAAAGAGGTTACTTGTAAATTAAAATTTTTATTTGAAAAATCTCAAACTGAAACACCTCGAATTTTATTCAAATAAAACTATTATTCCATTTATCTAATACTTAATAGTTTATTTTGAAAACATAAATATAATAAAAGTCTCCAAATTTTCCCCAATTATAAGTTCTTAAAATAAATAAACCTGAAAGAAATATAAGTCTATTTCTTCTTTTATTCGAATAATCAAGGGAAACAAATCTCTAACTTCAATGATAAGCACACCTTTCAACAAGGTACTTAATCTGTAAAAAGTAATGATGAGGGGTGAGTCATCAACTTGTTAAGTAAAACAATTCCTAAAACATTAGGCTTAGCGGTAAAAAAAATATTGCATTATTTTTTTATTAAAACATATATTATAATTCATAAAATTCATAAAACAACATATCATGATAAGATGACATAAGTTCATAGAAATCAAAATATCAAAAGCATAGTTAATCATAGAAGCCAATACTATAGCACATATGTAGAAAACAAAATATTAGCACATATCACATAATATTACTTATACTCTTAGTGACCCGGCTGGAAACAGAATTAGAATATCTTGTGCACATTTAGATAGAACTCAGTATTGGTCCAGAACATATAAGTATCGTATGATAGGGTCAAAATCAGAATTAGAATAACTATGATTAATGAGTTAAAATATTAAAATTAATTTTCATATATAATGACTTGTACGTGGCACTTTATACTATATATGGTATTTCACAGTACTCTGACCCTTGAGAGATGATCCCCATATAGTCTCAAGAGATAGTCCCCGTACAATTATAAATAATTCAAATTATACAAGGGTATCAGATTCATAAATGTATGTAACAATAATTTAGGCTTACAAAATAAATTCTATTATAATATTTTACAAATATATTAGTAAAAGGTAACCAAATAATAGAATAGTTTACACTTTTAAAGGCATGGAAAATATTATGTTCAAACTATAAGAAGAACATAATTTTTAGATTTCAAGACAGTTATACAAACTAATTTTGTTATGAAAAATAATTGATTTTAGAAAAACTATAAAAGTACACGTACTTATAGTAGTATTAAAATAATCATACCTATCTAGTACAACATAAATGTAGTTACTTACCTTAATAAAAGAATTAATATAACACACTTCTAAGGCTCTAAGAGTCTCAAACACTTTAGACACCTTTAACGAATATAATATATAACTATTAAGAACTTATTCTAATAACATGATTTCTATTTGATACCTGTATAAGGCTTATTCTCAAAATTTTAAATTTACTTAAAATCTAGAATGATATAATATTTCACAAAAATATTCTAGATAACCATAGGTATCATCTGTGAAATTTTTAAGAAGATCTAGTACCAAAAACTTTTTCAAAACTATTTGTTTCTTGCCAATTTTGAAATTGTTTTATAGTGTCTTAACTGAATAGAATTATGAGATTATTATAAAATTATAAACTAGTTAAAAGATTATGAAATTAAAGCTGTAAATAGTAGACATATATTTGGTGGTACAAGTAATTTTGTAAATCTGATCATTCTACTGAAATCATAGTTTTTTAATGCAATAGTGTTAGATTCAAAAATCCATATAAAATTCAGATCAAAGTCAAATCTTATGAAACAAAATTTATTCAATAAGCCCTACATGTCTTATTTTTAGAAATATAAAAAATATATGTTTAATTTTAAGATACTTATACTGTTTAGAATTATTTAGTGTGCTTAATGCATACATGATTGATTAACAAGACTTAGTAATAAATCAAAGCGACCCAAAATACAACTTAAACACCTCCTAAATCATGCATTGCAGTCTGTAAAAATCTAAAATCACGCCAATTAAAACCCTAAACAGAGTGATAGAAAAAATAATAGAGAATATAGAGAGTAAAACTTGCCAACCGTCATGAGTCTCTCCTAAAAAAGGGTTGGAATCCTAAGGTATGAGTAAGAAAGCAATGAGTAGTAGAGAAAATAGAAGAAAATATTGTGGATTTAAGGCAAAGAAAGATGGAAAAATATGAATTTACAGGGAGTTTAAGAAGCCTTATTAAATTTGAAAAAGCAAGTCTTTCTAAAATTATTATATGAATAATCCTTATTAAGAAGGGCAATATGTCATTTATAAATTTTAATAAAAAAATTTCATAACTTAAAATCAAGGAAATTTTTGGCGTTACAACACTAAATTAATAAATCTTTCTACAAAAAAAAAATTATCTCCAACATGAAAACATGAACCATAACATTAAAAAAAATCATATAACAAAATTTGATATAAAAAATTCCAATAATTATTTGCATAAATCATTCGATCACACCAACCAAACCCTTAATTACCTCCAACATGAACCATAACATAAGACAATAAAATCACAGAATAAAATATGATATTAAAAAAATCCAAAAATTGTTTATGGAATTCATTGCATCATATGAACTACTTTTACAGTAATATTCATCATCAAGAATTAACAAAAGCAAACCTACTATCATGGCCTCATTAAATAACTTGTTGATATATGCAGGGTCAGTACAAGCAATTACTAATATATGAACTAGCTTTCATCAAGTCATTTATTGATAAAGATCAAGATCGGCTACTTACTAAGCAAGTTCCACCATCATGGCCTCTAATATCTTTGCTTTTTTTTTTTTTTGTCAAATCTAGGGCACAATCTAAATGATTGGTGCTTAAATTCAAAATCAATTTCATATATTTCAAGAAAAATTCTTTTAAAGTGCTTCTTTTTTAAATTAGGCTTTAAACGAAATAGGAGATGAAGATATCATGCAAAAATTAATTTGGAAACTATGACATAAAACCCCTCTAGAAAGTATATCAAATATCATACTTGTTTATCAGTCCAAATGCCTATATGCATCTTGCTACAACCAATTCCAGTCAAATTTCGTTATGAAGAAATCATCATTTTATTTTTGCTTATACATGATCTAATTGTTTTGATTTTAAAAGGATGCTTATTTTTATTTAGCAGTTACTGTTACATAGGGATGAATCTAAAGCTAAAGAAAATAAAATAGATGTATATTTTATTGCCAATGACAATTTAATTAGTTTGATGTTGAGGAGCTTGATAATGCTTTGGATGACTATCAGTCTAGAGACGATAGTGATATTTGATTATAAGGATGCTCAAAAGGCTTATTATAGATATAACCAAACGTAGATGGTGAGAGGATTATACTTAACCCTAGTTAATTATCCAAGAATAAGGATAAATTCAAGAAGATTGCAAAAATATTTGCAATTAAGAATGCTTTAAACTTAAAAGATTGAACAAGGAGAAATCAAAAGTGACAATTAACTATGCTATTAAAGGTTATACTTGAAGGATAATTGCTAGTCCAAATTCGAATAAAAGGCATTTTCAGACCAAGACACACTATTCAGAGCATAATTATGTAAGAAACAAAGAATCTATTAGGTTACATCAGCCTGAATAGATATTACCTTCCTTTATCTCTTAAGAGCTAACATGCAACTACTAATAGATGTGCCTAGATAAGAGTTATTTAGAAGATATATGATAATTTGTTTTAATCAGAGACTTTACAAGGTAAAGAATGAGGCTTTAAGGCTTGTGGGAAAAGATCATAAAGCTATGATAAACTACTATATATATATATATATATATATATATATATATATATATATATTCTTACTTCTAATCCTAGCTTTATAGTCTCTTTAAATAGGTATTAGTTAGAAGGTAAGTTTAATCTTCATTTTAAAAGACTTTTTTGTGATGCTAATATAAGGAACTTCTTTAAGGGTAAAAGGTTAAAGGCGGTTTATAGGTGGAGATGGTTGTTTTCTAAAAGGTCTATATATAAAAGTATTATTGTCAATAGTTAGTGTAGATGGTAATTATGACATTTATCATTTGGTTATGTGTGTAATAGAGAATGAGAACACAGAGTATTGAGAACATAAAGTGTTAGAAATATTGTATGGAGTTACTATATAAGCAGATAAGCTACAATGGTGGAGAGGTTAATGTTTGATAAGTGATAAACAAAAAGGAATATTGAATGCATTAGACAAAGTATTCCCTTAAGCTTTGAAGAATAATAGTGTAGGTATATTTATACAAACTTCAAATGGTAGTTTCTAAGTATTTCACTTAACAGAGAATTTTGGTAGGCTTATAAATTGTAAATGCTATTACTTTTAAGGACCATATGACCGAACTGAATAAAATCAACATTACTACATAGGACTAGTTAATGGAAATATTAATATTTTTTTAAGCCAAGCATTTTCTCCCTATACATAACAAATATAATCGTGTCACTAACAACATGACTGAACCATTCAAAAATTGTATCACAAATTGTAAAAGCATGCCATTTTGGAGAATACTTAAAGAAATAAGAAACAAAATGATGATATTGATTCACAAAAGATAGTAATAAATTATAACTTGGCAGGATGAGCTGCTTTCAATTTGGTAAAAAAGAAGGAGTCTAGATCATTTTTTATGATCTTTGGTGATAGCCAAACATTTAAGGTGATGAATATATGTCTAAGAGGATTTTGTTGATTTAAAGGGAAAATATTATGACTATGAAAAGTAGAACATATCAAGCCTACCTTGTAAGAATGCAATCTATTGCATTAATACCATGAGGTATAATGTGAATGACTATATTCACCCTTTGTTGAAGAAAAAAACATTTATAAACACTTATTTCACTAGCTTTTCAGTGTTTGATGAAAGTAAGTGACCTTTTCTTTTACATGATAATCTTCTACAACCAATGATCAATAGACTGCTGGCAGGCCTCAAACCAAAAGAAGCGGGGAAGTTAGTGAAGTAAAGACCATTAGAAGAAGTTTAGGTGTGAAATGCTCTAGGTGTGATTAGTGGGACCACAATAAGAGGGTTTGTAAAAAACCTAAGAGGTGTTTGAAGATTTAGCAACTTAAAATAAAAAGAAGATCTATAAAGGTTGTTGCTTATCTTATTCAATTTTTTTTAAAAAATTTATCATTATCAAATGTTATCTATATATGTATCTTTTGTTACTCAACCTTAGGCATAAAATTAAAATTTTTAAAAATATTTTATAACCTTGTGATACCAACAAACTCGAATTTTGACAAGACTATGCATGTCTTATAACTATTAGTATAATTGCCTTTTTTTTATAAATAAATATGACCTACTCTAGTTGTATAAGCTGATGAAAATCAAGCATTTGTGATTGTTATAACTATTGGCAACTAAAATGCAAATAATTAATTATTATCTTTCAAATTAATGTGCCATTCTTATAAGTCCTCTTAAATGTCAAATATGTTGAAGCACTTGTAATGTGAATTGGGGGCATATTGTCATTGCTTGGTTTGATTTTTCTATAGAATTGATTGCTTGATGTTACTAGTTCAATGTTGATTTATGAACTATAGTTTATGCTTCGTATTGTCGCATTAGTGCTAGTTTAAGATATAGTATTTAAAGTAGAGCTTGTTAATTTGGTGTTGAATTGAGATATGTGGTTTATACTCGATCTTGTTGGTTTGGTATTGAGTTATAAATTATGGTATTTAAAGTGATTAATCCCTTATTTTTATAATTTAAAAGCTCATATATATATATATATATATTGCCTTTAGATACAATTAGGTTTTTATTTTTTTGTTGTACTTAGAGATAGTCAGGATTTGAATAGTTATAAAGGTTAAATTTTCATCACTCTATTACTAATTTAAGATACAACAAGATTTTTACAATTTTAGTTACATAAACATCTTAAGCATTATAACGTTGACTGCCATTAAACTGCATTAAAATATGTCATTGTCTTTACTGCACCATTGAAGTAGCCTCTTTGTAATGCTTTCACTTCCTTCGCATTAATATTAGTTATCTAAATGGCATGAGAATTTACTTTTGCCAACCATATTCCTTTTAAAAACAAGCCCTTTGTTGAAATCATCTCTTTCTACCACTTGAAGTAGCCATATTTTGGTTTGTTCATACATGTACATTAAAGCTTGTGATGATTATCATCTGATTCTAATATCTTCAATTAAGCTCTTGTATGGCATTTGCAAATATGGTTTGGAACCAAATTGGCCTACTATTAACTAAATTTCTCCAAGCTAGCGTATATTCTTGTTACATATTTGACTTGAACAATATGTCTTAGAGCTTTGAGAATCCATGAGTTTGTTGATGTGTTTCACCTTTTGAGTTGCAAGTGTATCAGAATAAAAGGATTATAAAGGACTGACAAGAGTGTAAGCATAAACTTGCTAAGTTTATGTAACAGTGGTGCTTTTTTTTCCTTGAAAATAAATGTGCAATGGTAATGGGAGCACATGATTGTTAATGGCAGAATTTATAGGCAAAGTTGCTACTAATAATACCACTGGCATAAATGGTAATATTGAAAGCTTTGATTTTTTCAAATTTTTTTCCTAAATCTTGTTATGGTTAAGGAATGTAAATTTTTAATTTGATATGAGTATTAAACTTATAAGTTTGTTTGCCAACAACTAATTGTATTTGTTAATGGTTTTTTGGTTTCAAATGTTGTTTTTCAGTCTATTAATGGCCAATAGATAAAAATAGTAATGGTAAGGAAGTTCTTTAAAGTACATTGATACTTTTCATTAAACTGTAAATGCATAAAACCTTAGGGGAGGTACTTAAAAATTACCCTTAAATAAAACTATGCTATGTCATTTTTATTAGTAAATTAGAAAACAACAAAACAACATTACTTTGGGTTTGTTTTCTGATTTTGAACTTCTAAGCCATAAACTGATGAAACCATTTTTTTGAATAAAAAAGATTAACTTTATTGTGAAATTAATTGGGTAGTATCCAAATGTGAATGTAAATAATATAAATGATATGAAACTAAAGGGAGGAAAATGATAATAAGCCAACAAATAAGAGAATAAATGGCAGAACTTCTTCGCATGCTATATTTCATTTCTCAATCTCTAAATACATTTCATCACATATCATGAAGACTATTTATAGCTAATAAAGCACATCAATTGGTTGTGTGTAGGAACACACTCTTTGAATCATAAGTTGTTGTATGCATAACACCCTAGTATAACATACAACTCATATGTTTCAGGAGGTATGATACATGTATACTTTATAAATCATGTAATTGTTTTTACAATTCACTTAGTGTGTAATAGATTATTTTATCAAGAGGTAGATGTCATATCTCATAATAAATTTCAACTTATCCTTAATAATTTGACTTCTTTTATAGATGGCCAAACTTGGGTTGGGTATGGGTGATGCAAGACATGTTTAGCTCAACCTAGAAATAAGGTCAAAGAAGAATTAGGCTTCACTTGACAATCCCGTGCCCAACTTAAAAACCCAAATTTTATGAAAAAAATTTAAAATATATTATTTTAATTAAATTATATTTAATTAAATTTTTAAAAGGGCAATTATTCACCGACCTTTTTTATATTTTTTTAAAAATACACAATTTTAAAATTTTTTTGTTGAACTCTACTTAAACTTATATTATTTTGCACTTGTCCACTTTCGTCTTCAAACTATTATAACTTTATTGGCATCATAAGGGTAAAACAATCATTCCACCTACGTTTCAAAAATTGTGTCATTTAGAATCTATGATTAAAAACAAAAAAAGAAAAGAAAAGAAAAGAAAGGCATAGTGGCCTATAGCACAACAAGTAACAAAAACAACCATTGTTTATTCACTACTACCATGCATAAAGAAGCAACAAAATCCTACTGTTTTTATACATTTTCATCAATGAACCACATTTAAGTTTAAAATCTTTTGTTAATTCAAAGATTCAGAGGCATTAAAGAAAGCGGTGAGCTATTAACAAGTTACGATGTTTTGGTTTTCGGGGGTTTTAGGCTACAATCAAGTAAGTTTTGTTTTATTTATCTATTTTCATTTAAATTTTCACATGAAACCATGTTGTTTCAGATTTCTATGTCAATTTGTTGTTAGTCATTGTTACTTGAAACCCTAGAATATAGATTGTGTTGATTTGTAAAAAGTTTTTTGGGGGTAATGATAAATTGGGGAGTAATATGTTGCTTTCGGTTGTTAAGATGCAAATGCATGAAACATTGTTGCTAGTATAGTTAAATGTATGCTTATCTCCCATCCACTTATGTATCTTTGCCTATGGTATATATATAAAAGTTTTGGCTTTTGAAAATTTTTAGTTGTTGAACTATGGGTCATGGCTTTTGAAATATTTTAACCCTTGCCTATCTATGTATCCATATCCTTTTGCCCCTAGTGAAGATTTGGTTGTTTCATGCAAAATTAGAATCTCTAAAAAACTAGCTATAATTTAGAATCTTATAAAGTCTAATATGATGTTTGTTTCTATGCCTTTTCTTTAAGTTGCAATATTAACAATACATTAATTGGAAGACCATCAGCAGATAAAAAAGAAAAAAACAATAAGGATGTTTGAAATAACCTTGAAGGCATGTGTTTGTGTTTATATAGTTTAATAACTGACATTGTACTATAAAATATAAGGAGCTTGAATGATTAATACTTGACTTTATTTCAATACTCAAGAATTATATCAGTGCTTAATCTCTCTTTTTTTTTTTTTGGACATCCAGGATATGACAATTAGAGTTAATGATATCCTTTCGAGGCATGAAGCATAATTTAGTGTTGCTTGAAACTAGTTATACCGTTGCAAAGACTAAGGATGTTGTTTTAAATATTATGAGTCCATATGGATCAAACTCTATTTCAAAAATTCTGTTAAATGTTACGAACCTGGAGAGTAAGGTTAAGGTTGTGTAGGACTCAAGTTTTAGGCTAGATGTTTACTTAGAATTTATCAAACTTTGGGTGTTAATACTTTTATAGTTGAAGTTACACCAATGTTGTATTCTCAGTTTCAAGATTTTTCATTACTGTAGGCATTATTGACTAGGGATGGCAAAAAGCGGGATTGGGCTAGGCTTTTTCAAGCCCAGGTCCAAGCCCACCTTAAAACAATCATGAGGGTCGGGCTCGGGCCGGACTTGGGCTTTTATTACTTTTAAAAATTTTTTTAAATTATTATAAATTTGAAATAAATTAATAATTAAAAATTTGTTATAATTATAAATAAATTAAAGAAAATAAATATTTCAAAGTAACACCATAAATAAAGTAAATAAAAGCTTACAAATTTAATTTTTTTAAATACTAAATTATCTAATTCAAGCACTCTATTAATTAATTAAAGTATAAAAAAGAGTTTAGTATTACAATTTTATTTTTTTAAAATCAAGGTTGATTTAAAAGTTAAGAATTTAAGTTTTCTTTTTTTGTATGTTATTTTTTAATATTAATTATATTATTTTAATTTATAAATTTATTTTATTTTAAAAATAGTGGCTTGAGCTTGGCCAGGGCTATTTTTTGTTGAGTCTTTGTCCAAGCCCTCATGTGTAAGGGACATTAAAAATTATGTTGACTAACCTAATCCATGGGCCTGGGCTAGGCCGAGCTGGGCTTGGGCCGTCCAAGGCTTTTTACCCACCATATTATTGACTAACCTAGAAGTTATGTTGTCTGATAAACTGATTAATCAGTTGAATGATTCTGTTAGGAAAAATGCTTTTATTACGAGACAAGCTACTATTAGGAGACAAGTTGTGGAAGTTGTTGTTGAGGGATAAGCTACTCTTTAGCTAATGAATCTAATGAAGATGCATTACTATATGACTATTCAAACAGAAATGATCACAATGATGATGATTGTTAATCTAATAGGTTATAAATATTATGATTTTGATGATAACAAACATATGCATTAAAGTGTTTCATTTTGTATTTCACAAGTTCATTAGTTTTGAAGGATAATAAATCAAGTGGAATCAAGTGAAATCAAGTTCAAAACACTCAACGGGTAACGGCGGCTCAACGGATAATTTATTGCGACAATTTCTTGTAAAGCCGGTATGATTTAATTTATACTTGGATTAACATTTGTGAAGCTCAATTTTATGTTAATAAAATAATTATTTTTTAAGTTAAATATTTTTATGTTTATGAGATAAAATATTTTGTGAATTAAAGTATTTTGGATAAAAATAAAAATGTTTTAATTTTTAGAGTTGGACTTATTTGCTAAATTCTAAAACATTTGGGCTTTATTGTAACTTATAATAGATTGTGGGCTTAAGTGAAAAGTTTTAAAAACTTTAAAGATTATGGTGATTTAACTAAAACTCAAAAACGACTTATTTGAAAAGATTTTCTTTAATTTGGGCCACACTATAATTTCAGAATATTTTTAGGAATTAAATAATAATTAAAATTTCTGAGATTGGGTCTGTTTGAAAAGTTTTATAACTTTTTGGGTCATAGCATAATTTAAATAAGTTTTGAGGTAAAACTGTAATTTTGTGAACAGTTTTACTGTAGTAAAATTCAAAATTAACGGTAACTTCACTGTTACGAGCGGGGAGCCGGTTAAATTAAGCGGCTAGCCGCTTGAGCATTGGAATTTGACAATAACGGCTAGTTTTCGAGCTTTAACTATAAAAACTCAACTCAAACTTCATTTCAATATTTTCTGGCAAGAAAAAACAAGTTTGTAAAACATATATTGAGCTTCCATATTGCAAATCACAATAGATTAAATCATTCTTGAGCCATTATTTGTAATCTACTCTTGTAGAGAGTGCTTTTCTTTGTAATTTATTTTGTATTGTATTAAGAGTGTTGTTAGTGAAAAACAGGGGGTAAAGAGATTAGGGTGATAATCTCTTGATTGTAAAGTCCATTGACACCTTGGAAGTCAATTGTAAACATTTGAAGCCTTGGGAGGTTTGGATAGTGAAATCCTTTTGGCCAAGCTCGGGTGGCTTGGGCGTGGGCGTATTAAAAATTCTTTGTGTTTGGCATTCTCTTTCATTTATTTTGCAAGCATTGCCTAATTTATTATATTTGATTTAATTCCTGTAAAACTTAATTTTTATTTGCATTAAGGCATTAGATTGAATTATTTATAAAATAAATTTTAATGACCCAATTCACCCCTATTAGGTTTCTTATTTGTATTTCAATTGGTATCAGAGCTTGGTTCTCTTATCAAGACTTAAACGTCTAGAGTAAAAGATCCATGACAACCCAAAGTGATTCAACCTTTAGGGAAGGACAGTCCACAACTAGACCACCATTCTTTGACGGAAATGACTATCCATATTGGAAAACTAGGATAAGAATTTATTTACAAGCCCTAGATTACGAAATTTGGGAAGTTTTTTGTGATGGTCCATTTATGCCATTGACTAAAAATGAAGTCGGGGAAGATATTCCAAAACCTTCACAGGAATGGAATGAATTGGAAAAGAGAAAAGCTTCTTTAAATTCCAAAGCCATGAATGCGTTATTTTGTGCACTAGATAAGAAAGAATTTCATAGAGTGTCAAGTTGTGAAAGTGCTTATGAAATTTGGCACAAACTTGAAGTTGTTTATGAAGGCACGAATCAAGTGAAAGAGTCTAAAATTAGTAGATACACTCGACAATATGAATTGTTTCAAATGGAACAAAATGAAAGTGTGTATTCTATGTATACTAAATTTACGGATATAGTGAACACTCTAGGAGCCCTAGGAAAGACTTTTTCAAATAGCGAGAAAGTTAAGAAAATCATTAGATCACTTCTTAAGGATTGGAGAGCAAAAAGAACTGTCATTGAGGAAGCTAAAGATTTAAATGTCTTACCTATTGATGATCTAATCGGTTCTCTTATTTCTTATGAGGAAGATTTGGCAGCTGAAAGAGGCAATGAAGAGAAGAAGAAAAACATTGCTCTCAAAGTCACAAAATTTGAAAGTGATGGAGAAAGTGAGCCGGATGATGAGGAATTGGCTATGCTTGCTAGGAGGTTTAGAAAATTTTTCAAGAAAACTGTTGAGCGAAGAAAATTTAAAGATTTCAAGAACCAAAAGGAGAAAAAGGAAGCAATTAAATGTTACGAGTGCAAGAAGCCTGGCCACATAAGATCGGAATGCCCTCTTCTCAACAAGTTCAAGAAGAAAGCAATGATGGCCACGTGGGATGATACTGATGAAGAAACAAGTGATGATGATGAGCATCAAGAAATGACAAATCTAGCTCTTACGGCGATTGGAGATGAATCGAATGATGAACTAGATGAGGTAAATGATCTTCCTACCTATGATGAATTACATGATGCTTTTAAAGAGTTACATGATGAGTTAATGAAGATAGGTAAAAAAAATGTATGCCTTAAAAAGAAATTGATAGATCTCAGAATGAAAATGAATCATTGAATGCAAAGATTACATGTTTAGAACTAGAAAATAAAATGTTGCATGATAAAGTCACATCTTCAAATGAGAAACTTAATACCTCATATGAGCATGAAAAATTACATGTTGAGAAATTGATAAAGAAGAATGAAGTTCTCAAGAAGAAAAATAATGAGTTAAATGAAATTGTGATAAAATTCACAAATGGCCAAAAAATGTTGGATAATTTACTTAACTCTCAAAAATGTGTTTTTGATAAAGGAGGACTTGGGTATAAGCCTAACTTGAAGCAAAAGTATTACAAGAATTATTTTGTTAGAGCTACATCCATAAGTGATCATAAAATTACTTGTCATTATTGCAATAGAAATGGTCACATGAAAAATAGATGTCCTGTGAAAAGAAATACTTATTATGGTATAAAATATGTTTGGGTTCCAAAAGGAACCATTGCTGACATCCAAGGACCCAAAAATATTTGGGTACCTAAGATTTAAAATTTCCTCTGTAGGGCTTAAAGAAGAAGAAGAATAAATGGTACTTGGACAACGGGTGTTCAGGACACATGACAGGAAATTATGCTTGGTTTTCAAGTTTTACTAAGATCGAAAATGGTGGAGATATATCTTTTGGAGATAATTCAAAAGGAAAGATCATTGGTATTGGCAATGTCAGTAATGTATCTTCTGCTCTTATTGAAAATGTGTGCTTGGTTGAAAAGTAATCTTTGATAAATCTAGATGCGTTATTGAAAATGCATGTGATGGAAAAGTTTTGTTTATAGGAAATAGATGTATTAATGTCTATACCATTAATATAAATTGTGCATCTACCATTAATAAATGTTTCTTGGCATTGCATGATGATGGATGGTTATGGCATAGAAGACTAGGTCATGCAAACATGGATTTAATCTCAAAATTTTTGAAAAATGATTTGGTTAAAGGACTTCCAAAAATTAGTTTTCAAAAGGATAAAATTTGTGATGTCTGTCAATTTGGAAAACAAATCAAAACTTCTTTTAAAAACAAGAATCATGTCTCTACTTCAAAACCACTTCAATTGCTTCACATGAATTTATTTGGACCCT
Source organism: Aegle marmelos (assembly GCA_030449875.1). NCBI lineage: Eukaryota > Viridiplantae > Streptophyta > Magnoliopsida > Sapindales > Rutaceae > Aegle > Aegle marmelos. The sequence continues at coordinate 19,188,485 of JASUUL010000143.1, forward strand.
CTAGACATGCTAGCTTAAGTGGAAAATATTATGCATTTGTAATTATAGATGATTATTCTAGATACACTTGGGTACTATTCCTGGCTAATAAAGATGATGCATTTGAAGCTTTTAAAGTTTTCTGTAAAAAGGTTCAAAATGAAAAAGGATACTCTATTACTTGCATTAGAAGTGATTATGGTAGAGAATTTGAGAATCATGCATTTGAAAATTTCTGCAATGATTTAGGCATTGAGCATCAATTTTCATCACCTAGAACTCCACAACAAAATGGAGTCGTTGAGAGAAAGAATAGATCTATTCAAGAAATGGCTAGGACCATGTTAAATGAAAATGCTTTACCTAAATATTTTTGGGCCGAAGCCGTCAACACCGCTTGTTATTTTTTAAATCGGGTGTTGATCAGATCTTATCTTAATAAAACTCCCTATGAGCTTTGGAAAGATAGAAAATCCAATATTGGTTATTTCAAAGTTTTTGGATGTAAATGTTTTATTTTGAACACAAAAGATAATCTTGGAAAATTTGATCCAAAATCTGATGTTGGTATCTTTCTTGGGTATTCAAACTCAAGTAAAGCTTATAGAGTGTATAATAAAAGAACTTTAGTTGTGGAAGAGTCTATGCATGTTACTTTTGATGAGTCTAATACCTCCTCTATGGAGAAAGTCGCTATTAGTGATGATGCAGATGAAAATATACAAGAAGATTCATCAAAGAACAAGCAAAAGAATGCAGAAAATCAAGTTGAGCAACTTGAAGAAACAAGCACAGAACAAAGTCAAGGTACTTCTCAAGTACTCCCCAAAGAGTGGAGGTATGTTTCTTCTCACCCAAAAGATGCCATTTTAGGAGATCCATCTAGAGGTGTTACAACTAGATCATCACTTAGGAATACATGTGAGCATGCTGCATTTATTTCTCAAATTGAACCAAAATCCTTTGTGGATGCGAAAAATGATGAATCTTGAATTATGGCAATGCAAGATGAGTTAAACCAATTTGAGAGAAATAAAGTATGGGAATTAGTTCCCAAACCAGAACACCAATTATTATAGGAACTAAATGGGTATTTAGAAATAAAATGGATGAATCCGATGTGGTTGTAAGGAATAAAGCTAGATTAGTGGTTCAAGGATACAATCAAGAAAAAGGAATTGATTTTGATGAGACATTTGCACCAGTAGCTAGATTAGAATCCATTAGAATGTTGCTAGTATATGCATGTTATAAAGATTTCATTTTATTTCAAATGGATGTCAAAAGTGCCTTTCTAAATGGATATATCATAGAGGAAGTTTATGTGAAACAACCCCCTGGTTTTGAAAATGAAAAATTTCCAGATCATGTTTATAAGTTATCAAAAGCATTATATGGATTAAAACAAGCACCTAGAGCATAGTATGATAGGCTTAAAAATTTCTTGCTTGATAATGATTTTTCAATGGGAAAAGCCGATACTACACTTTTTGTTAAGCATAAGAACCAAGACATACTTGTTGTTCAAATTTATATTGATGATATTATTTTTGGTTCTACTAATGAGTCATTGTGCAAAGAGTTTTCATCTTGTATGAGTAAGGAGTTTGAAATGAGCATGATGGGAAATTGAAGTATTTCCTTGGACTTCAAATCAAACAAAACAATGAAGGAATTTTCATCAATCAAGGTAAATATGTCAAAGATCTGCTCAAGAGGTTTGGAATTGAAGAATCAAACACTAAAAGCACTCCAATGAGTACAACAATCAAGCTTGACAAGGATGAAAAAGGTAAAAAGGTTGATATTAAAAAGTATCAAGGTATGATCGGCTCTTTACTTTACTTAACCGCAAGTAGACCTGATATCATGTTTAGTGTATGTTTGTGTGCAAGATTTCAATCATGTCCCAAGGAATCTCATTTGCTTGCTGTTAAAAGAATTTTTCATTATTTGAGTGGAACCATAGATCTTGGCCTTTGGTATCCTAGAGGAACTCATATAGATTTAACTTGTTACTCGGATGCCGATTTTGCTGGTTATAAGGTGGATAGGAAAAGTACTAGTGGAACTTGCCATTTTCTAGGTCATTCTCTTGTTTCATGGTTTAGTAAGAAACAAAACTCGGTTGCACTCTCAACCACTGAGGCGGAATATATTACCGCAGGTAGTTGTTGTGCACAAGCCCTTTGGATGAAACAAACACTTAGAGACTATGGCATTAAACTTGAACAAATTCCTATCAAGTGTGATAATACTAGTGCTATTAATCTGTCAAAGAATCCCATTCAGCACTTTAGAATCAAGTATATAGAGATTAGACATCATTTTTTAAGAGATCATGTACAAAAAGGTGATATTGCTTTAGAATTTATCTCTACGGAAAATCAACTTGCTGATATTTTTACAAAACCCCTTTGCGAATAACAATTTTCAAAAATTTGGCATGAACTTGGGATGATGAGATTTTCACATTAACATCTCTAATTATGTTATTGGATCTATTAAAATTATTTGCTTAATGTTTGTTAATGTTTTTGAAGAAGTTTGAGCATGATAGATAAGTAAGGTGTTATGAAATATTCATTTCAAATGCTTGTGTGCTCTATGATATATGCTTGATAGATGAATCATTTGCTTGATTTAATCATGTTTTAAATGTTTAAGATCATGATTCATGCATTAAAATGGTTCTTGAGAGGTTTCAGAATCAAGAAATGATGACGAGATTGATCAAAAATGGCCGAAAAGTGATATTGGTATGTTTGGGCAGCAACCAGGCGGCTAGCCGCTTGGAATGACACCCAAACCCGAGAGCAAGCGGCTAGCCGCTTGGTCACGGGTTTTACCCATTCTTCTCCCTCATTTTGGCCTTCTTCCTCATTTATCTCTCTCTCTCTCAAAACCGTGACTCCTCCTCCATTTTTCTTCAAAAAAAAATTCTTCATTTCTCAACCATTTTCATGTTAAAATCTTTGATTCAATCCATTACCCATCCATTTAACTTCCATTAAACATCTTCCAATCATCTTTTCAACTCCCTCTTCTCTTGTTCATCACTTTCTCTCTCTCCCGCGTGAATAGTGCTTCACCATCTACTACTCCTTCATTTTTCATCATCCAAACACCATTTTATCACATCCCCATAAAAAAATTCGAAATCCAAAAACCTAGTTTTGGCCGTTTCTCTCTCTCGATTTTCAAGCTTTCTCTAGCCCATCTTTAATCAATTCCACATTATATCTAAACCCCATTCATCTCTAGGATTACATTTCTTGGCTCAAACTTATCCATTTTACTCAAATCCGAAATTGTTCAACAATGGTGGGTGGAGAAAAAGCCAAGAGCAAACAAATGGCCAAGAGACGCAAGGAAGATTATGAGGATAATACGGAGTTTTTGTCAACTCATTTTCGACATCTCCCGCTTCGGAAACGGTTTATCGATAATTTCATGCCGAGGTCGGTTATTCCTCCTTACTTTGTTAATCTTAAGAAATTGGCAAATTTGAAAATTTGTGGTAAATCTCTTGATAAACTTCTTATTGCCATGAGCTGGAAAAATGTCTTAGTTATTCAAGAAGCATATTATGAGAATTTAGTTAAGGTTTTTTATTCGAATATGGATATAGAAGTTTCAGATAAAATTGTTACTAGTGTTGGGGGAGTTCGTATTGAATTTGATGTTGCGGAGTTAAATCATATTCTTAGGACTCCAAATGAGGGATTAGAAATTTATAGTGCTAGAGCTAGAATAGATCATCCATGGTTTTCTCTTGAAAATGTTGTTCAAAAAATTTATCGCCGACGTGATTTGTCCGATGAATTTTGTCGATCATCATTAAAATCTCAAGTTTTGCCTCTTCAAATTAGAATCCTACATTATGTTCTTCATCATGTAATTACTCCTAGATATGGTCATGGGGATGAAGTTAACCGATTGGATGTGGCTTTATTAGATTATATTTTGGAGGGTAGAAAACTTAATATTGGGTACATTATACTCAATCATATGCTTAGCACATCTTGTATGGCTAAAAGGTCCCTCCCTTATGGTAGTATCATTACCCGCATCCTCAAACATTTTCGAGTACCCATAACCGAACCAACCTTTTTAAACTCAAGAAAACTAGGAGATGATGCCATTGCCAACTTAGGATTTATTTGGGCCAAAGGTAAATAGACTAGGGACCGGAGATACTCCACCAAAGTTTCTGAACTTGCTTTTACAGATCATCGTTTCTTTAACAATGTTCTTCCACCAGAGCAACTTCCTGATCTTAGTGTCCCACAGCGCTCTCATTATCCATCTTCTGCAGGTTCTTCCAAAACTCCTTCAGCTACCCATGAGGATCAAATGCAGCAGATGTTGGCTAAAATGGATTCTCTTTCGACACAGCAAAGCCGACTTCAATCTTAGTTTGAAGCTTTTTCAGCTCAATCCACTTTAGAGCACCAGCGCCTCTTTGAGCAGCAGCAGCAATTATTTGACCAACACCAGCGACTTATAGCTCAGCAGCAGCAGATTCTTGATGGCCAGCAGCAGCTTTTTGCAGCTCTTGGGTTTCCACCACCATCATCTTCATCACATCCACCATCTCCATAGCTCTTTTATTTCTGTCACTCTGTACCACACATTTTTATGCATTTACATTTTCTTTATGGATTGTGGATGATCATTATGAGCTATTTGGTTATTCTGTATTTGGATGATTTGTCTTTGGATGTTTTATACGTGGGTGTTTTGTATTTGGATGCTATATTATGACTTCTTGATTTATTATTAGAATTTCATGTCTATTGCCTGTATTTGGTTGATTATTATTGCCTTAGTTTAAATTTTGATGATGAAGGGGGAGAAGTCATGTATTTCGGAGACAGGTATTATATTTTCTTTTTACGCACTTGTGCATGTTTTCTGAAATATTAAGGGGGAGTTTATAAATTGTTATAAATCATATTGTCAGGGGGAGTTTATTTTAAATTTGATTATATACGCCATGTATTAAGGGGGAGCATATATGTCAAAATACATGAGATGTTTGTCATCATCAAAAAGGGAGAGATTGTTAGTCTAATAGGTTATAAATATTATGATTTTGATAATAACAAACATATGCATTAAAGTGTTTCATTTTGTATTTCACAAGTTCATTAGTTTTGAAGGATAATAAATCAAGTGGAATCAAGTAAAATCAAGTTCAAGACACTCAACGGGTAACGGCGGCTCAACGGATAATTTATTGCGACAATTTCTTGTAAAGCCGGTATGATTTAATTTATACTTGGATTAGCATTTGTGAAGCTCAATTTTATGTTAATAAAATAATTATTTTTCAAGTTAAATATTTTTATGTTTATGAGATAAAATATTTTGTGGATTAAAGTATTTTGGATAAAAATAAAAATATTTTAATTTTTAGAGTTGGACTTATTTGCTAAATTCTAAAACATTTGGGCTTTATTGTAACTTATAATAGATTGTGGGCTTAAGTGAAAAGTTTTGAAAACTTTAAAAATTATGGTGATTTAGCTAAAACTCAAAAAGGACTTATTTGAAAAGATTTTCTTTAATTTAGGCCACACTATAATTTCAGAATGTTTTTAGGAATTAAATAATAATTAAAATTTCTGAGATTGGGTCTGTTTGAAAAGTTTTATAACTTTTTGGGTCATAGCATAATTTGAATAAGTTTTGAGGTAAAACTATAATTTTGTGAACAATTTTATTGTAGCAAAATTTAAAATTAACGGTAACTTCACTGTTACGAGCGGGGAGCCGGTTAAATTAAGCGACTAGCCGCTTGAGCATTGGAATTTGACAATAACGGCTAGTTTTCGAGCTTTGATTATAAAAACTCAATTCAAACTTCATTTCAATATTTTCTGGCAAGAAAAAATAAGTTTGTAAAACATATATTGAGCTTCCATATTGAACAATAGATTAAATTATTCTTGAGCCATTATTTGTAATCTACTCTTGTAGAGAGTGCTTTTGCTGTAATTTTTATTTTGTATTGTATTAAGAGTGTTCAAGTGAGGGAAACACTTGGGGTAAAGAGATTAGGGTGATAATCTCTTGATTGTAAAGGTCCATTGATACCTTGGAAGTCAATTGTAAACATTTGAAGCCTTGGGAGGCTTGGATAGTGAAATCCTCAAGCTCGGTTGGCTTGGAGGCATGGACGTAGGCGGGGATTGCCAAACCACATAAAAATTGCTGTGTTTGCATTCTCTTCCCTTACTCATTTATTTTGCAAGCATTGCCTAATTTATTATATTTGATTTAATTCCTGTAAAACTTAATTTTTGTTTGCATTAAGGCATGAGATTGAATTATTTATAAAATAAATTTTAATAACCCAATTCACCCCCCCTCTTGGGTTGCTTATTTGTATTTCAATGATGTTAATGCAGAATTCATGCAAGCTAAAGTTGATGGTACGGCTAAAGCAACTGCTATTGATAAGAACAATTGAGGTATTACTAAAGCTAAGTTGATTCCAATCTAGATAATAGTTCATCTGATGTTAATAAAGAGGTAAAAAGGGTCGTTGATTCTTTTGATGATAATATTGAGCTTGGCACTATTAAATTGACTAATTACATACAACAACAGAAGTATAAAGTAGGTGTTGATGGTAGAAATAAGCTAAAATTCAAACATGCATTTGGAGATGTTGCTCATTTTAGAGAGATATTTCATGACTGATGATCAGGAAAGGGTTTGCCATTAAAATAGTATATAACAAACCAAAAATATTTGTGGGTACTTGTAAAAAGGTTGACTGTTCATGGTATATGGCTGGTGCAAAACTAAATGATAGAACTAGTTTCATAAGAAACATAAGTGTAGACTTATGAACAAGACAGTAGAAGTTACTTTTGCCAGGGTAGCTATTAAAATAAAATCCAGATTACTGTTGACCCTAATGTGAATATTAATCTTTCAAAGAACTATATGCAAGAGACTTATGCTTTAAAGATTGAAAAGATGACATTGTATCAGGTTAGAGCAAAGGCACAACTGAAGGTATTTAGGGATCATTCAAAAGGACATAAAAAATTACTTAAGTATGTTACAATTGTTCACAAAGTTGATCCAGAAGCAATATACAAGGTATTGTGTGATGCTGTTTCTATACCTAATAAAATATTATTCTAAAGATTTTTTGTTTCCCTTCTTGCATAAAGAAATGCATTTCTTAGTGGCTATGGACCTTTCATTAAAATAGATGGATGTCACTTGAAGGGTAAATATAGTAAAGTACTATTAGTCACTGTTGGCATAGATGCTAATAATGAGATTATCCTATTGGTAGTTTGTGTTTGTGAGATTAAGAATACAGAGCCATAAGGATGGTTCATGGAGTATTTGTATAGTTATCTAGATGATCGATATGTGACTTTCATTAGTAACAAAAAAAGGGACTGAGTAATGTAATTTCAAACACATGGCATACAGCTTATCATAGGGCATGTTCTAGGCATGTTTTTGCTAATTTCTTTAAGTCATATGTTGGTGTACAGTTAAAATAATTGTTTTGGAAAGCTACTAAAAGTTGTAACAAGCATGGTTTTGAGGAGGCAATGGCAGAGATAAAAGCTGTAAAAGAAGCTATATTTAAGTGATTAGAAAAAGAGCTACATGGTTATAATTGGTCAATACACATACATGACAAAAATTGCATGGAAGGCCATATTGATAAAATGCATCAGAGTGCTTTAACAATTGGATATTACTAATCAAGACATATCTTGCTTGACAACGCTTGAAAAAATCAGATATAGACTTATAAAATGATTTACAAAGAAAAGAAATGAGGCAGCCACATGGAAAAGATAGGAAACTCTTAAAGTTTTGAGATTGCACTAAAAATATTAGACAAAAAAGTAAGATTGCATGAAAAATGGTTATACAAGCTTCTGGTGATCTGAATTTCCAAGTCATTGATATAGCTTGTGGTGAAGTTAGAGACCAAAACATGTGATTGTGGTTATTGGAAAATTATCGGCCTCCCTTGTCAACATGCGATTGCTGCCATTGGATATGCATGACATGCTGTTGAGGAGTATAATCCAACATGCTTTACTAGATAGACTTACCTTAATACAAATTCAATGATGTTCAGCCTTCTTTTAGATTAGTATACATGGGAGCGTACATGAAGACTACTGATTGATCCATTAATTGTACAAAAGAAGATTGAAATGCCTAAGAAATCCATTAAAAAAAAGTAGAAATCCATTAAAAAAAAGTAGAAAATCAGCCTAAGAAAGAGATAAGAAAATTCTTTGTTATTTGCTTATTCTGTGGTGGCTCTAATCACAATGTGAGGTCCTGTCCATTAAGGCCATTTGTTGCAATATGAAATAAAGTTGGAAATAATAATTCTTAGGTATACTTTATATACAACTATTCTTTTTTAATAGTTTTTTATTATACATTATATGTATACTATCATCAAATAGCAGGTATCATGTTTTGTAGGTATCAACTACTTCAAGCCAACCATTAAATGCTTCATAACAGGCAATAAAAAGAAGAAAACATATGTTGACTTTCATGTATATTTTATTTTTTATGGTTGTCTACTTTGTTTTATGCATAACATAAGATTCAATTATAATCAACATGTTTTATGGGCATTAATAGCAAAATCAACTACTCCAAAAACTACTGCATCACACACAATATGAAAGGTGATATCTTTATTACTTATTTACATTTTTTTGTTCTTTTTGTTTAAGTTCTTAAACTAACATAACATATATTTAGATTCCAAGTGGTCTAGGTCAAAGTTCTAATGTTGGAACAAGGAAAAAAAAGGGGCTCAAGCTGGCTCTGGGGATGCTGGAAAAAAGACAAGAAGTCTAGATCTCACAATCCCAAAATCCATCTCAAGCTTTAAATATGACAGCTTTTTTGTAATAATGAATAGGAAGAAACTAAACTTGTTTGAACTTATTATTTTGGTTGTTATTTTAGAATATTGCTAGTTATTTTGGAATATTACTAATTATATGGCTGTCAATTATTGTTTGGATTGTATTTTGATGATCTTATTAATAGTTATTTTGAAGTTTTTAAATAATTAAATATCTTATTTTTGATTTATTATAGTTGAAGATATATTATTAACAATTTATTTAAGAACAATCAAGTCTAGTATAATTAAGACACAATTAAGCTCATTTCATTCATGCAAATTTTGTAGGTTATATTTTACTTTAGTAAACACAATTGCAAAAACATACCCCTTTAGCCTTTTCTTCATCTTTACAACATCATCAGCTCGAAAGTTAACTACATTCAGCTGTAAATTTTGATTATTTGCTACCTGTCATTACTACTAGGGTATATGGGAACTTCGGTAGTAAACCATTGCAAAACTTGCATTTATTGAACCTACATGACAAAAGCATTGCATTATGATTATATGGTCTAGTGGAAACCATAGCACATGCCTGTACACCACACCATTAGTGAATAAGAGTGCATTTAACTTTTCTATGTGGCTATCCTTTGGTTGTAGAACTTGAATTATAACTTGATGCCATTTTAAATGTGTGGATGATGTGTTTGAATGAATGGTTGAATAGGTGATATGTGAATGATGGTTAAGCAAGTGTTGTCTTTGAATGAATAAATATTTGGGTGGTTATGATATTTAAATATGTAGATAACGAGTTTCAATTAATGGCACAATTGTTGGCTTGAATGTGTAGTTGATGGGTTATGGATTGTATGAACAGATTTTAGATTATATAATCACGTTTATATCGGCAATTGTGAGCTCTGGTTGGTTGTGAGCTTGTATAATTGCTTGAATGACTAGAAATTTTGTTTCATGCATGCTGGCTGTTGGGTTCATGTGTTTATATACCCTAAATTGTAGCCGTTAGGAGGTAACAGCTACAATGTTAAGTGAAATTTTTTTGTGTTTATTTAGGGTAAATATATAACTTTACATTTTAGAGTACAAAGGTCATTTAGATAATATTCCGTTAGGTTTCTTAACGATTTGAAGACAGAAGTAGACAAGTACAAAATAATATAACTTTAAGTAGAGTTTAACAATAAAAATTTAAGAATTATGTATTTTTGAAAAAGTACGAAAAACAGGTAGTCGGTGGATAATTACACTTTTTTAAATGTAAATATAATTTTATAAGTACAATCTCATTAAAACAAAGTTTAAAAATATAAATTTGCAGAATAGATTGAGAAAATATATAAAAAATAAAACAAATTTAACTCAAAAAAAATGCTTGGGCTAGATTCAAAAACCCAAGGTTTTGATATCGCTACAATCATGAATATATCTCTCTATTATTAAAACATTAACTTACCCAAGAAATTTTTATAAGCTTAACTGCTAACTAAAAATGACTTAATAAAGTATCATATTCCCCTGCCACTAAAAGAATATACACTAAGTAAGAGTTTTTATAATCTAATATAATTCATTCAATCCATAAAAAAATTGATCCATAAAAATTCAATTTGTGGATTTATAGATTGGATTGAATTGAAAATTTTAAAATTTAATAGATTGAATATGAATTTATTTTTGTAAATTACAAAAATTTATAAATTCTGTTTGCGCGTGCGCGTGTCTATGGTACTATTAATAAACAAATAGGTTAAAATTTAGTGAAATGTGGACATGGACAACAATCATCCAAACCTTTAAGTTTCAACTTTTGTAATGATTTAATTTTAGATTTTAGTTAATTTCATGTATTAATTAAGAAAAATCAAGATCTTTTCATTTTGGTGTTAAGGTTTAAAATTTTGAATAATGTTATTAGATGAAAGAGTGGTCTTCCAGGATTATTTGTTGTGTGTCACCACCTTCCACCTATCCTACGTGGAAGCTTAAACCACATTACTCCCAACTTTTTCATGGCTTTATCTAAGAAAAAATATGAAGTTAGGCTAAAATGGTTATAGGGCTTCCAAATTCTTTTTGTTTTGAATCGTATGATGATTGAATTAACAAGTACCACTTGAGGGAATGAAAACCCCATTATCATAGTGTTTTTAACACATTTAAATTGGTAATTTATTTACATCTTATTTAATTTTAAATTTGATCAGTAATAAAATAATTTTAAATTATATTTGTTTATTTAATTATTGTTTGAATTAGATAAAAAGAAAAATTTCAAAATTTGCATCGAATTTATAAAATAATAAATTAAATATGGATGGTGTCAAATCTATATTTAATTTGCAGACATAAATGCATTAGAATTAGATTAATTTTACTCATTTGTAAATTAAACTCAATTAAAAATTTATAATATATAAAATTATAGATCGAATATTATATAACGTGTAATCCACACGCCGCTAACAAGAGTCAATCTTTATATTAATTGATACAACTATTTCGTGACTTACACCAGCAGCCAGAATCGCCCGTCCGGCCGATTTTCAACCCATCCGCATGGCAGTTCCCTAAGCCTTGACATGCCAATCCCTTCACGCCAAACTTTATAATTGGTTCTTACCATTATTTGAAATTTGACTGCCTAGCATTGCAATTTTGACCGCCTAACATTTTTTGACATTTTGACCGTACCTTCCATTATACTCATATTTAAACATAATAATTTTTAATTTTTAATACAATTTAGAAAACCCTATTTTTCTGTGTAGTTTGACCAGGCTACCATCTTTTTGGAAGGCATAAATTAAAAATTTAAAATCAAATCGGTCTCAGTTAAGACCCCGACGGAGGTGAGCTCATGCAGCTATAATGATGATAAAATTTGATCACCTTTTCCGATCTTGTTATGAGACTGAAGGGCAAGAATGGTCAAAACTAAGTCAAAACAACGCAAAAATAAAAATTAAAGATCTTATAATATTTTAGTTAGGCTTTAATATAGATGCATGTTAAATTGCTAATGTTTATAGATTATAAATGTCTATTTATTATAAAATAATTATAGTTTGTGTAAAATGTTCTTTGAAGTAATTTTTTTCATGAACTACTCTTCATCTTTATAATTTCTACTAATTTATAAGAACTCACAACATGACATATTTATTTATTATATGATTGTAGAAGAAGGGTTCATCTGGTCTTTGTATATATTTGAGATTGTATAAATTTCTTTTGTAGACTATTTTGTCTCTTATTTATGTTCTTTTTTTCTCTCGTAAATTGTTGTACTCCTAATTAATGAATAATCTAACATTATAAAATTATATAAAAAACTCTTATATGAATGCTGAGAGAACTTAATTACTTTCACACCATCATGCAATACTATATTACTACTCAATTCCATTTTTATTATCTCATAAGTGTACAAAAGATTTTGAAATTGAATCTGTTCAAATTGAAATTAGAAGAGAAGTGATTTAAAAACTTTTTTTTTATAAAAGACGAATAGGTTATACTGGAAATATAAAAAAAATTATTACCTAATTAGTATAAAGCAACTGGTGTTACGATTGTTAAATTTTTATAGAGATCGGCAACGTATATATATATATTTGTTCTGCAATTAAAATCTTTGTTAAAATAAAAAAAATACAAACTCTTATGTATTATTTTTTTTTTACCTTTTAATTCGTCCTTAATTTTAATAAAATTAAAAATTATTGATTGAAAAACTGTTCTACATATACGTATATATGAAAAATGTTTTGAGGTGTTTACTTATGATTGCCATCTCACTGTGTTCGTTGGAGACTGTCAGACTGACAATAAGAGCGATAAAAGTGAATGAACGGAACCCACCCAAGAGGGTGGATTGAATTGAAATCCTTGAACGAAGGCTCCGGCTAAAAGTTACGTCCGTCTCCTTGAATGAAATTCCAGCAAAGAAGGAATGCATTGGGAGCCTAAAAAGAAAATGTTTGTGATTCTGTACGAGCCCACATGCACGTAGACCAAAACGGTACTAATGAGATATTTATGAGGTCCACGCAAAGCAATTATTATTGTATTTTTTTTTTAATTCGGGAGGTTAGTATATTATTATGGGGTCCGTCTACCTTCACCAATGTTGAGCTGAGTTTGATGTATGTTTTGCATAAGATTATAAAAAAATTAAGCACAGCTCAGTTCAGCTCCAGTATTTTATTTAAATTCTAATATTTAAAAGTTAATTGAGAATTTAAAATATTTATTTATAATACAACCCATGCATCTATCTAAACCAGCTCAAAAAAATTAATCTATTAATATTTGAAAAAAATAACCCAAATCATATTTCTGAAAAGGAAAATATTGAAGACTTCATAAAAATTTAAATGGTATAAAAAATTTTTGTTATTATAATAAAAAAATTAGGCCCGATGCATCATTATTTTTATCAATAATTTATCAGCATCTTATTTCTTTTTTCATTTTTCGTTTACAAGGGCACAAGATTTTTTACTGGGTCTCGTCCTTGGCGGCAATAATTATTGTTGTGTCAGACAAACTGTTGATTGGCAATGGCAATGCTTTTGAGCTGATAAGATTGTGCCCATGCACAGTTGACAGTCCACATACAGCCCATTACGTTGCGTAGGTGCAGGCACCCTGCCCTCTGTCTCAGAGCAGTGTTTTTTTTTTTTTTAAATTCTTTTGAGCGGCTTAAGGCTGCTGAGAGCTTTCGATTTTTCAGACAAATTAATCCGATTTGGATAGAACTCAAAATCAAGATCAGCAACTATGCAATCGAAAATAAAAAGTGAAAGTTTTATATATTCAGTTCATAATAGTTGTACTGCACATAATAAGCTAAGATGATGCTTCCCATTACACGCCCAAGAATCTGACTGAATGTTTTTCAAATGTCTGTAATCACCGAAATCCGAGTCTTAATCTCTAAAATTGTACTACTTACATCCCCCACTATAATGTGAAAGACCAAAACGACAGTATGTATTTTTCTTTTTACCCTCAATTTTAAGTCCATTTTGTAATTTAGTTCATGAGCAATCACAAGTGTCATGTTTGTTTGCTGTGTCGGCACAGATGTTGACGCCAGCATCAACCAATGCGTCCTCCTTCTCTCTCGGCAGTCAGCTCGGTGCCATAAATCCATGCTTATCTGAAAGAAATCACTTCTACATTCCCATGTGTCAAAGCAAGACACACGTGTAGTCATTCATTCGTAATTACAGATATATATTGACTAATTTTGCCACGTTTCATTCAATAATCATCGCATCGTAATAGGCCCTGCCAAGTGTAGTGGTTTCAGGCCTTTTGGCCTTTCTAGTGCTCTGGCTTTACTTTACGTTTCAACTCTTGACTGTTGATGCTCATCTCTATGATATAGCATTAAGCGATTTTTCCTAACAATTATTGTTAATAAATGCTAAAGATTACAAATCTTTAAACTCCACATAATTTAAAGCTTCACAGGACGTTTGATTAGACGTTTGAGAATTGAACTTCACCCATAAAGAGACAGAAAATTTATTGATTATTAATTGTAGTATACTTTAAAATGAAAAATTGAAAAAAAAAAACTATTTCACTCTATCGAATTTCTTAATGCAAGTATTTATATGACTCTATCTATGAATCAATTTTTTGTTGATTAAAAAATAACCCAAATGTATTTTAATCAAGTCACGAGAAAGGAAGGGCATTGAACTTTCTAATGTTAGTCCTCTTCAACCAGAGAAAAAAAGAAAGTTTGAATAAAGATAAAACTAACCATACACTATTAACCCTTCAAAACAATTTTACTATATTTGACCGCAATATCTTTTATTCTAATACACATCTATTATAATATCTTCTCTAACTTTGTTTTCACAGCCTATAATGGCATAAGCAGTAAGTTATAATTAAACAATGTTATCTTTATCTCGATCTACCCAAGTTAGGCTTGGCAGATTCATTAGACTTATATCGTATGTTTGGCAGCAGTTTTAGCCCATTTTTGTGAGTTAAAGTATTAGAGAAGATTGTCTTTTAGAATGATTGAAGGATGATAGAAAAATTTCCTTTCAAAGTATTTATGATGGAGTAGGTTTTTTGGCAGCATGTGAAAGAGAGCGCCATTAGAGGTTGGCATTAAGGTGGCCGATGATGGCACTCTTAGGTTAGGCGGATAAAAATAAAGGAAGGCCTTGAAATAACTATAAAGCAAAGGTACTAAGAAGATGAATGATGAGGAAGAAAAAAAAAATCCCTTTTAGTCTATAAATTTGACTGTTTATACAGAGTGTCTTTAAGGATGTCCTTGAGTTTATAAGGTGAATTGTCCAAAATACGATGTAGTCATTATTATATTAAGGTTATGAAACAATGTGGAGCTGACTTTGGAGAGGAAGAGACAAAATTTGAAACCTTGTATACCTTAGATCAGCTTCATGATCCTAGCTCTATTTCATCACCTCCTTGGCTTCATTCTATATATTTTTCACATTCTTAAGAAGCTTAAAAGACTTGAGGAATGAATGAAATATATTCTTCCGGGGTTGGTAAAATTACTCATTTTCATGACATGTGATATGCTTGTATAAGTCACTAAAATTAATAATTAATAATAATTATAGTTATAAAGTGTTTGATAAATATTTATTATTATAGCTTGAAAATTAAGTTAATTTTTATTTTAAGCGTATATTATAAAAAATCTTAATATTTTAAGGGTGAAGCTATTTAACTCATTAATTCTTTTTGAATGCCCATATTTTTTATTAAAATAATTATCAAATTATAATTTATTATTTTAATTCACCAATTCACAAAATTACTCTTGATTAACTGATTTCTCTCTTTTTTGTGACAATGATAAAAAAACCTAAAATAGTTTCTTTCTTTTTCATTTTTTTTTGGGTTAAATAAACTATACTCTTCTGTTAGTTTTTACTATAATATTATCAATTTTTACATATCCTTATTATGTAGAATTTGTGGTCGTGTACGAGAGTGTAGGCTAAGCCTAGAGCCCAAGCCAAATTTTGGAAAGAATTTTTAATTTTATTTACGGAATTGGCATTGCTTCGAATTTACGGAACCGCCACTGCTGTATTTTATAAAACTGCCAACTCCAGGTCCCGCATTCTTTTAATTTCTGGTTGTATTTGATTTAATTTTTTGGCATCTGTATTAGTGAAACTTTAAGATTTAATTGTCTTTGAGATAAATTTCATGTTCGAGAAAGTTCTGAGCTTCGTCCTTGATTCGAAACGGTACCGATACTTTTATTTTTTTTTTATTTTTACAATAAGGCTGAATTTATTACTGTTTTAAATTTCGTTTGTTAACATGTTACAGAAAGTAATTATGACAAAGGAGCCGTTAGTTGTCTTGTGCGTAGTCATACTATATTTCATAAATTATAGCTAATCCTTATTATAATTAATTGATGATTTATAGATGCACTTGCAAAACAGGAAAATCAGGTCAGAAGTTAGTTGGCGATGTGCGCGCCTCCTCACTTTTAAGAAAACGAACAGTTTGCTCAACCCAACAAATTTATAATGTGCTTACTACGTGCCACGATTAAACATTGGGTGTTAGGCTTTTAGCGGAAGAGGAAAAGTGTTGGTACTCAAATCAAACAACTTTTAATTAATTGTAAAACTGAAAAAAAACAATTAGAAAAGAATCTAGAGGTTATCAGGTTATCATTTTTTTTTATTTGAATAACAATAAATATTTATATTCGATACTATTACTATTTATCACTTAATTTAATTACCTAATAAATAGATGCCACGTAATATAAAAAAAACTGCAGCAATAGAATCCAAATGATTTAATGGAGATTTTGTGGGGACAATTAACCTCCTAATTTTCTATAATAATAACATTTGTTAAGGTATTATCCAGAATATGCAGGCAATCAGAGCACAAGCACAAGCATTAAAGCATATCATTAAGTCATGAGAGTCGACTGAAGAAATTTTATAATAATTTTTCTTTAGAATATTTTTTTCACTGTAGTGCCACCGACCCCTGGCTTTTTCCACCGTCCATTGTCAGCCGCTCTATAAAAATCACGCTCTCATTCCTTCAAAATACTGCAAAATACAACTGAGTAAAGAGGGGGAAACGATGGAGACCCATTCTCGTAATTCCTCTTTCTCAAGTTGCAGCTCTTACCTCAGAGCCCTGGCCCACACCCCGGCCCGGGTCTGCCGCCGCGCCTTGTCAGTCTCCACCTCCTACGAAGAAATGAGCCGGGTTCGGGCTAAGTCCGGCTCCGACATGCGCAAAACCCTCCGCTGGTACGACCTCGTTGGTTTCGGAATCGGTGGCATGGTCGGCGCCGGCGTCTTCGTCACCACCGGCCGCGCCAGCCGCCTCAATGCCGGCCCAGCCATCGTCATTTCCTACGCCATTGCCGGCCTCTGCGCCCTTCTCTCAGCCTTCTGCTACACCGAATTCGCCGTCGACATGCCGGTCGCGGGAGGCGCCTTCAGCTACCTCCGCGTCACATTCGGCGAGTTTGCCGCGTTCCTAACCGGTGCGAACCTCATTATGGAGTACGTCATGTCGAACGCGGCCGTTGCGCGTGGCTTCGCTTCTTACTTTGGAACGGCGATCGGTGTCCCGACGGCTAAATGGAGGCTGGCGGTAGATGGGCTCCCCGACGGCTTCAACGAAATCGACGTCTTGGCGGTCGCTGTTGTTTTGCTCATCACTTTCGTCATCTGTTATAGCACAAGGGAGAGCTCGATGGTGAATATGATTCTAACGGTGCTTCACATTTTGTTCATAGCCTTCGTAATATTAATGGGGTTCTGGAAAGGTGACCCGAAGAACTTTACCGAACCGGGAGACCCCAAAAACCCTTCCGGTTTCTTCCCGCACGGAGCTAAGGGTGTGTTTAACGGAGCTGCGATGGTTTATTTAAGTTACATCGGATACGACGCCGTTTCTACTATGGCCGAAGAAGTTAAAAACCCCGTTAAAGATATCCCTATTGGCGTTTCTGGTTCCGTTATAATCGTTACGGTTCTCTACTGCTTAATGGCTGCTTCCATGTCCATGCTAATGCCTTACGATATGGTAGTGTAAAATATTTTTAGAATTGTCTTTATTTAAATTTTTTAAAATGGTTCAAATAATTAGTTTGGAGTGATTGGGTGTGGCGGGGAACACGCAGATCGATGCGGAGGCGCCGTTTTCGGGGGCGTTCAGCGGGAAATCCGACGGTTGGAAGTGGGTGTCGATCGTGATAGGAGTGGGGGCCAGCTTCGGGATTCTGACGTCGCTGTTGGTGGCGATGCTGGGACAGGCTCGATACATGTGCGTAATCGGACGGTCCAGCGTGGTCCCTGCTTGGTTCGCTCGGGTCCACCCTAAGACATCTACGCCTGTCAACGCCTCCGCTTTTCTTGGTATCGTTATTTATTTAGTCCACACTCTCCAACGCGATTTCTAGTTGCATCGGTTTATTTATATTTTTCTAATTATTTGTTGTTGGACTTCCTGCATCGAATAATCAACATTTTGTTTGTTCTTGGAGAACGAACAAGAGCGTTTTGAAATTTTAATTTCTCTAAACTAATAAAATAAATAAAAAAGTTAATATTTTAAAAAAATATATCTTGAAATATTAGTAAGTTTGACATACTCATTGTTGTTGGTAATAATGGTGAGGTTAAAAATTCTTTTGGTAGAAAATTACAAAACTTCTTTTACATCGTTGTTGTGTGATGTGTAATGTTTATTGTCATTGTGTTTGAGGATTGCTTCCAGTTTGTTCTTCTATGCCTTTATTAATGGGACCTACTAGAACGGTTTCAGTTCAGGGTGATGTAATGTGTTTTTTTAGCGAAATTGAATAAATTTCTGAATGGCATAATAACCATAATCGAATGATACGAGGGTGAGGAAAAAATATTATTATGACTAGTTGGAGCTCTCATAATTGAAACTTAATTTAATATGGAACTTGAATGTGGTTTTTTCTTCTCTTTTGAAGGGTTAATTAAATATTTTTCCTAGGAAATGTCTATCCCTTGGATTTGTTCCTGATGATCACAGTAAACATTTCTCTGTTCATTGATAGGATCATAGGAACTGGTCTTCTGAAAATGGTTGGCATGTTCTGTAAAGTGACACTTTTGCCCACTAATGCTCACAAGCGTTGCAGCAATGTATTACTTAGAAAATTAATTTAAGATTACTGTTAAAGCTTTCATTCAATCTTTGGCGAGAAAAATAGGGAAGCTTTTGCAAGTAGGTTAGGCATGTGATTTGAGAGAAAAGGTGTTGAGATATGCATGAATCCGGAGAAAGGCACATGGAAAGCATAATGCTCTGGCTGATTTCAGCACCTTCCCAATTTAAACCCCATTCATTTTTGTTCTTAAAGTTGTGAAATGCCTAGTTATATGTATATGATGGGGTCTATATCCGTTGGAAAATGACCTTTGCTTGTCAGTCAAGGTCATTAGGGAAAGTTGCTTTTAAATGTTGATAAGGGCTGTGACATGGATGGATTTTGTTCGTATCCATTCTGTAAACCTAATGAAAAGTTTTTCATTTGCTATTGACTTTTTCATCATCTATCTGAAAATCTGGCTGTTGTTTAATATACAAATATATATCTGTTGAATCATTTCCGCCTTTATAATATGTGGTTATGCTTTTTCTTTTCAGGAATCTTCACTGCTGCTATTGCTCTTTTCACTGACCTGACTGTGCTTCTCAACCTTGTATCCATTGGGACACTCTTTGTCTTCTATATGGTGGCGAATGCCGTTATTTACAGACGTTATGTCAACATAGGGACGACAAATCCGCGGCCCACCTTATCCTTCCTATTCTTGTTTTCGGTCACCTCTATCATATTCACCCTCATATGGCATTTTGTACCGCCTTGCAAATCGAAAGCCTTCATGCTTGGAGCTGGTGCCATAGTTGCGATTGCTGTATTGCAGATGTTTCATTGCATGGTTCCACAAGCTAAAAATCCAGAGTTCTGGGGAGTCCCGTTAATGCCATGGATACCATGTATGTCAATCTTCTTGAACATATTTCTGTTGGGGTCACTTGACGGGCCATCTTATGTGAGATTTGGATTCTTTTCGGCTTTGGCGGTGCTTGTCTATCTGCTATACAGTGTTCATGCTAGCTTTGATGCCGAAGAAGATGGGTCTTTCGCTCAAAAGAGTTGTGAAAGTCTGAAGGAATCTGCAGAAAGTGAGGACCCAAGTCTTGACGTGTAAAGTCTCTCATGTTATTACATTTTTCCTTTTTGCAATGAGTTTTCTTACATTTGTATGGTTGATGGATACTTAGAAAAGTTGAAGAGAGAAAGAAAGGGAAAGAAGGGGGGGGGGGGGGGTTTGTGTGGAAGCCTTGGGAGATAAGGAATTAAGAATATAGAATATACTGCAGAAATAGCAACTTGTATATGGTTTGTCTCTGGGTAGGGTGTTCAGTTTGGTCCCTTTTTTTTTTTTGGGTTTTCAATTTGTTTCAGGTCAATTCATCCATTAACTACTAGTTAGGAGCTAGAATTTCGACCTCAATCGCTAATGGAAGAAAAGCTTGACTGAAATGAAACATCTCAATTCCAATATGCATAGCTTTTCATTGCTCTTAGTATGTAATCATGTCCCAACTAGTCTTATTCATAGTTTCTCTTTAGTAGCTAATTATTTTAAACTATAATTTTAATTTTTTTTATCCGACGAACTTGATTTGTTCTACTACATTTTGATTAATAAGAATTCATTTAGACATTTTTCTAAGAGATTTAAGATGCTTAGATATCAAATATTTTGTTTAAAAATTAATCTATCAAATGAAGGGCTTACTTTGCTCATAAAATTAAATAACTTCTTTTATTAGTTAATATAAGAAATAATTTAACGGCACAAGTTTAACATAATTACGTATATGAGTTATTAGAATTTGATAAAATTAACTATTTGGGTAATATTGACAAATAAAATTATTAAAAAGAGAATTACGAAAAGTGAAAGAAAAAAGCAAAAACAAGAAAATCAGAATCTAGAAAAAGACAACGAGAACATGGCTCATCTATGTTGAAGATCTATCTACCAATCAACATCAATCAGTAACTGTTGACAAAATAAACAAGGGGACAATTTATAATGGGCCACCGTGTTTGTTCCACGTTTGCCTTTCTATCCTAATTGAATCGTTTCTGTCTACTTCACCAGTCAATTGTCATTTATCTTTCATTTATTTTTTGGCTTATCACCATCTACATATATTCTTTTTCAGATTACAGGGACCTCTTAATACGGACAAAATAGTCAAAGCCACTTTTAATTTGCAAATTGGATGCATGTATATTATATTATTTTGTATGAGAGATATGGATCCTGAGTTTTGTATCATTTTGTCTAAAAAGAAAAGTAGGGCTCTGATTGTTTGACGTATATGTGTCATTGGTTGAAATGAAGCTCGAGCTCAATTCAGAAACTTGAAAAAAATAATAATGATACTCCCACTACATATTCTGTACCGGACTTATCTCCCTCGTATTGCTAGGAATGCCAATTGAATCAATCAGTTAATTGACTATTATTTTCGAAGCGTTTACCTTTGGAATTCGAGTATTGAAATAAGATATTTAAATGATTGATTGTGTTTATTCACTAGAAACATCGACAAATGTGAATATATTTTAGATACGGCCCACAAATTTAAAAATAAAAATGAGAGCATTATTTTCACGGTGGAGGTGGAATAAAATTTGAGAATAAATTAATACTTTTACCTTTGAAGAAGATTAAATATTTATTTTTATCCTATAATAATAATAATTTTATTCTACTATTACCATTATTATTATAATTGTTATATTGAGAACAAAAACAATAATCGTTGCTATTACTATTACTTTTAAAATAACATAATGATAGTACTAATAATAGTAGGCAGTGAAAAATATATAATTATAACAAAGAGTATTTTGATAACGTAAAATAACTCAATCCGATTACAAGACAAAATAAATATATAATATGATTATAACTCATTCCAGATCTAATTCCTACAATTGAAGTAAATAATTTCATTTAATTTTTTTTTCATTATAGCACTACTAATAATTTTGCTTTTCACTCAATGAAAATTAAATTTAGTTATCTTCCCAAGGCGGCTAAATAAATATAATTTGATGAAAATAATTCTAATTATAGTGCTTTTCTTTTAAAAAGAAATTGTAAAATCTTATATCAATCGAAGGATAAGGTACGATTGATTGAATTATCTATTATTCTCTTCTTTCTTTTTGTTGGGTCAAAATTTAGAGCATCAAGCATAGGATGCCCTCCAAGTGGGGTTGGCATTGTTGGATTCTAGTCCTCTCTTGGAATCTATATTTAGTAAAATCTCTTTATAGTCATTATTATATGGAGATCAATTATTTTATAATAATTAAGAGATTATAATTTAATAAAGATGTGATTATAAAAATTATTAGTTTGACACAATTATTCTTAGTTTAAGTGATATAGAGGTAAAACATGTATTATATTAATTTTATATGATTAGAATATGTAAAATTATCTTAAAAATTTAAATATTTGTGTTCTCTTTAATATTTTTCTCTCAATATCATTTCTATAAACATATCATAATTTGATAATATCTTTAAAGAATAAATTATTATCCTAAGTAACTTTAGAATTTTTTTTATTCCATCTTTAATCTTTAATGTAGCATAGCATAGCATATATATTACAACATACAATTAATTACTATTAAATAGAGGTAAGTTTCTTTAAATAGGATTTAGAGAAATTAAAATATTACTATGTGGAGTTTATTGTTATTTATAACTAGTCCAAATTGGACTATAATTTTATCTTTTACTATATAGAGATTATTTCTATAGAAAATATTACTATAGAGAGGTTTCATTATACCATTTTAAAGGTAAAATAAAGTTGCAAAAAAAAAAAAAAAAACCAACACAGCAAAATTATCGAACAATTAGAGTGCTGATGCTTCAAAACAGATGCTCTCTGGAACTTGGCCGAGTAATTTTTATGCAGCTTTTGTGATTGGTCACTCAAACTTAAATCTTAGAGTAGAGAGGGAGCAAAAAACAAGATTCAGGCTTTGTTCGCTTCTCTTATTTTTAAATAAATAAAAAAATTATTATATAAAACACATGTATCTCAATTTTAGCGTTAAAGTGTTTGCCCTAGTTATTTTTCTTTTTCTTGAGAAAAGTGAGTATACTAGCTGATTCAATAATAAATAAGACCCGTTAATTTCGAAAAAAAGGTTGAGAGTTTGAGTTCCGTCTATATAAATTTGACGAATAATTTAAATTTGCTACAATAACTTTATTATTAGCTATAACAAATTTTTTAGTATTAGTACTAGTAATAAAATTGTTGTCCAAGCAATTATTTTGTAACAAACACTGCACGAATACGTAAATTGTATATGCAATAAAAAAAATTACCAATAATAAAAAATTATTAAACGTAAAAAAAAAATGCTGGTGCAGCACTAAGTCACACCCAGCCAGAAATTATATTTATGTTATTTTTTATTCTTTATTTTTTTATGGACTCGTTGACGTGATACAAATTTTAGCAAACATCAAGTGTTGTGCTGTCGTCTTCTACTGTAATTTAAAAGTTAATGTGGCTTGTGAAAGAAGCCAAAATAGAAAAGGAACCTCTATGACTGGTCCTAAGCTGTAAGCACCATCCCAACCACAAATGTCGTTGAGTTTGGTCACCACAACTTGCGAAATCTCCTGACATATTGATAATATCCCTTCGCTTCGAAGACCTTTCATAAAGTGCTTGTGACTTCTGTCCGTGGTCATGAGCAGATTGAAATTTTGGATATCTCTTGTTTGGCTCTATCTTCAATTTGCCAACTTGGCAACTTTCAGTTAAGGTATGGCCATCATACGGAAAGCTTTCCAATTCCCATCTAAATCGGACCAAGCTTTGAAGCACGATAAGGATAAAACATCAAGAACGGTTCAATAATTCTTTCACAATCCTGAGTAACTTTTAAATGTCAAACTTGCAAATTTACCCCGCTTCAAAGTTTATTTTTCATATTGAAAATTTCATGTTTTTCTTCATAATCTCTATTAATTAACAACTATTTTTCGAGAATCAAGAAAATTTTTAATAAATGAATATAGGATATTTAAGTTTAAAATTAATTTTAAGAGCTCATTTGAAAGTGTGATTAAGCAGTTAAAACATAAAAATTACAATTCTAAAGTTTTTTACAAATACTTATTATTGTAATTTAAAAGTTATCTCAATATTGTTCCATACTTATATATAATGAAAAATTATAAATTTTTTTATTGTTATTATTGAAAATGTCATTTAAAAGTCTTAGTTACCTTGTATTATTAACTTTTATTTCAACACTTTAATTTTTTTTCATACAAAACTATAGGCCTGTTGCTTAAAAACCTGTATCTTTTGAACAACATTAGATGTATCGTTTTGATAATTTTTCAAATAATAACTAATAAATTGCCGATTGAAAAAAGAAAAGTAAAAACCCCCTAAAAAGGTGGTATGCTTTCCATCCAAATAATGCATAAATATATAAAGATGGTGGGGCTTGTAATGTAAATATGTAATTGTCGGTTAATGAAATTGAGCCTGTTTGCCTAAAATTTGTTCCCTTTGACTGTTCTCGCAACCCGATCAGCCATTTCAGCAAGACAATATTCGTGGGAACTCTCCACATGAAAGTGTTCATAAAATCGTGCCAAAAAATTTTCAATGTGGGCTCGTCATCCTAATCGAAGTCCTTCGACCGGGCCCATTTTCTAACAAGGTTCCAAAATTTTCAACGACTTTCATAGTTTTAAAGTCAGTGAGTTTTGTTACAATCTGTTTGATAGGAAACTGGGTCTGCGTCCAAAGGAACCTCGTCGCCGTTAAGTTACAATGTATAACTCACCCAAAAATAATTTTTTATAATCCTTTAACTGTTGGGAAATTTATAAAAATAACTATAAAATTTTTATATTTTTTAATTTTAATCACGCAAATTTTCTATCATAATTAGGTAAAAACTAATACTTTGGATGAAATTACCCTTATCACGTTCTTCAAATTTTCAAATAATACTATTTTTACGATATTCAAAATGGAAACTAAAAAAATCCTAACACACTCAATATACTTAAAGATTTTTCATCACTCTCAATAAATTTTTGACACTCTCTAAGAAACAAGTATTACATAACTGAAGATATAATCATCAATTGGTGAGCTTGTTAAAGTTAGTATATGTTTCTATATAACATAAACTTTTAATATATTGAGTTTGAAAACTAAGTTTGAAATTAAAGTTATTTTTATTGTAAATATTATTATTTTTATCAATAAAATAGTGTACTTTGTTTAAGTTAGGAAATTAAGAGAAATCATAGAAAAGAAAATAAAAATTGAGCAAAAAACAGAGTCTAGAATAAGTGAGACAAGTAGTGGGACAGACATCTACCTCACATAAACAAAGAACCATTATGTGCGATAGGCACTTGTCCCACTGCCTGTCTCCCATAAGTTAACTGCTTGTCTCACATAAGTTAGTGAGACAGACAGTGGGACAGGTGCCTATCACACACAATCGTTTTGTATTTATATGAGACAGGTGCCCCCTACTATCTGTCGCACATGTTTGTCCCACTGCTTGTATCACTAACTTATATAAGATAGACAGTAGAACAGATGTCTATCTCACGTAAACATATAATGAGATAGACATCTGTTCTACTGTCTCCCATAAGTTAACTGCTTGTCTCACATAAGATAGAACGGATGTCTATCGCACATGTTTGTCCCACTGCTTGTATCACTAACTTATATAAGATAGACAGTAGAACAGATGTCTATCTCACATAAACATAGAATGAGATAGACATCTGTTCTATTGTCTCCTATAAGTTAACTGCTTGTCTCACATAAGTTAGGGAGACAGGTGGTGGGACAGGTGCCTATCACACACAATCGTTTTGTATTTATATGAGACAGGTGCCCCCTACTATCTGTCGCACATAATCATTCTATATTTATGTGAGATAGACATCTGTTCTACTGTCTATCTTATATAAGTTAGTGATACAAGCAGTGGGACAAACATGTGAGACAGGCACTTGTCCCACTGCTTGTCTCACATAACCGTTTTGAGTTTACGTGAGACAGGCACCTGTCCTACTGCGTATATCATATAAGTTAGTGAGACAGGCAGTAGGAAGGCAGTGGGACAATCATGTGAGATAGGTACCTGTCCTACTGCCTGTCTCACATAATTATTCTGTGTTTAAGTGAGATTGGTACCTGTCCCACTACTGGTCTCACATTACCATTTTGTATTTATGTGAGACAAACGCCTGTCCCATTGCCTGTCTCACTGAATTTTAGATATTTTCATAATTCATAACTTGAGTTACATATGTCCGTTTTAGGTATATAATATACTGTTTGGAAGCTTATGACAAGACGAATCAAACTCTAACATTAAATACTCTACTTTATGATATGTTTGAACAAAAAATGTACTTAAATAAGAACCATTGCACTTAAGCACATAATCACAATATGTGCGGCATCTATATAAATGTTATGCATATTCACTTAATTATATTTTGTAAAGTGTAATCTTATTTTTTTTATTCTTTTAATTTTTTTAGGTTTAATAGATTTAGTTGTGACTCAATTGTGTTATGATGATTGTTGAGAGATATTGGTAGACGGCCATATGGAGTATATGAATGCCAAGAATACAACTTTTTTGGTTTGAAAAGATTGTATGTTTGATCAATTTTTGGCAAGAGTATATGAGGTTTTGCAGATAAATCCTAACAAATATAGTATAACGATGAAGACAATTTTAAGGTCTAGTAACACCATTTATCGTGCATGTTCACTACCTATGGATATATTTAATGATAAAATGGTTAAAGTTGTATTGCATATAGCGTTTGATGTGATCAACTATGGATACATCTCTATATTTGTTACCACATCTCCTCGAGTTCCGACAGAAGATCCTCAGTCACTTGTAGAACCTAAAACTTCATTTAGAGCAAATAACTCTTTTCCTGATATTAAAGAAGAGGTGGTACCACCATTGACGTCGTTATAGCAACATTATTCTCTACTCTATGAAAATAATGACACTATTTATGAGAATAATATTACATTAGTGGATGTCAAGGAAGAGATCTTACTAGTAGTGCAACCGTTAGAGGGACATTACTCTCTATACTATAACAATAATTTTTGCATCAATGATGGTCTTATTGATGACAACATCAATACAGAAGTTGATAATGTTGTTTGGAGTCATATAATACCATCTAAGGGATAAACTCCTATAGTGAATTTAATGATGGGGGCATTAGTTATTTTGATATTCCTATCAATAATGAGAATGAGTATCAATATGATATTCTTACTAATAACAGGGAAAACAATCTACTCCTTCAATCCCTCGTTCTGAGAGGAGGACAACAGTTGATCATTTCATGAATCTTACTATAGTTTTGCCTTCAAACTTGATTACTTTAGATTTAGTTGGAAATTACAATATTGGTGGTATTAGTGTGGAATGTTGTTTGTTGAAAAGAATGAGTTAATATTAGAATTGCACAAAGTTGCCTTACGAGATAAGTTTGATTTTAAGATTGCACAGTCTACAACAACACATTTTGAGGCTCACTATTCTTTAGAATCATGTAAATGGCGTATTCAAGCAATGAGAGCTTCAGATGAGCAAAATGTTTCTTGGATTGTGAAAAGAGTTGACAATATATACACTTGTTCTAATGACGTATTACCTAGTAGTCTCCGTTAAGTACGGAGTTGAGTTGTTGGTTATCTTATTACAAATAAATTTATCTAAGATAAATGAATATACACTCTTAATGACATTAGAATAGACATGCAGCAGAAATACAGTGCCTAATTAACATATCAGTAGGCCTATTAGGCTAAAAAAGTTAGTCTTGAAATAGTATAAGGGAATTGTGCAGAATCATACAACTTACTTCCTAAATACTCTCATGTCTTGATTAAAGCCAATAAGGGTATAGTTACTTCCTCAAAGTCGATAGAAATAATAATTTCTTATACTACTTTGTAGTACTTAGATCTTCCACCAATGGTTTCATGCAGTACATTAGGCCTATGATTGCAGTAGATGACACTCATCTAAAGGGGTTATATTACGGAAGCATATTTGTGGCAACATGTTTGAATGGTAATAATCAACTATATCCATTAGCCATTGAAATCATGGATTCAGAAAACAATAATGCTTGGGAATGGTTTATGACGAAATTACATAGAGTGATTAGCAATAAGTCAAAGTTAGTAATTATCTTTAATCGATATACTGTCATAAAGAGAGCCGTTCTAAAAGTATTTTGTACTACAGCTCATGGTGTATGCTTCTACCATGTCAAAGGTAATAGTAAGTTAAAATTCTGGATATCTAAAGCTCTTTGGGATGAATTTAAGTCTGCCTTTATTAATTCAGCAAAAGTATATGGACACAAAGAATTCAAAAAATAACTTGAAGGGTTGTGGGTGCTCTACTCGAATGCAGCTGATTACTTAGAAAATAATATGGATACATGTAATTGGGCAAGGTTTAAGTGAGGTACAGTATAATTACCAATAACATCGTGGAAAATGTGAATTCTTTTATGAGGGAACCTCATAAATTTTCTATCACACATCTTATTAATCACTTTAGACAAACTATGTAGAGAAAAAACATGACTGAATCAATAAGCACTCATCTAATGACATGGGCTAATAAGATAGTGATTGAGAGAAGAATTTTGACCGAAAGAATGACTGTCCGACCTGTGTCTCAATATCGATTTTATGTTTTAAGTGGTGTTATTAAGGAAGGGATAATTGACATACATAATAAGACGTACTCCTGTAGAGTATTCCAACTTAATCAACTTATCTGTGCACATGCAATTGCTGTTTGTTTGACAATTCGAGTGGATTACATAAGGGTGTTCTTAAATTTTTACTCCAAAAAATCATTGGTCATGGCATATACACAACAATAGAGCCGGTTGACGACATGGTAGATTGGGAAGTTTCACTAGAAATCTGAGAAATAAGGTTAACTCGCCACTCGAAACACTGCCACCTGGTCATCGTTCAGAGCTCAGAATACCTTCTATTGGTGAGAATGTAAATCGAAAGACTGTAAAATACGGGAGGTGTAATAAATCAGGTCATAACCGTGAGAGATGTAAAAATCTTATTGTTATAAATCAAAACTAGTTGTATTGTTGCAATCAATTATGAATTTTGAACTATTGTTTTTTGTTTGTTGTACAATTATATATAATCAAGTATTTTATTTTGTGTATAAATTATGTAGAATATTATAAAATAGATCATGATTAACCACAAGATTTAAATAAAATGATATAACAAAAAATTATTTCTATTAAAGAAGTAAATACCTATACATCATTGTTTAAACAATTATTATGACTTATAATCTAATATTGTCATTAAATATATCTGTAGCAATTTTCTTTCGAAAGTACTACATGTGGCTACTATCAAAATTAAATTTGAGTCTGAACATTAAATACATCGCAAACACCAACACAAAAATACCGCAGTCACCAGTTCCAGCCTCTTATTGTGGCACGTCCTTTACTATCCTAACTTATCAAGAATCGGTACTCTGCAACTCATGCCGGATGTTGTGAAATCTAGCATCTTCTAGCCATTGAGGAAAAATGACTTTAAGTGGCTGGAATTGACTTAAGTATATTTTTTCATCGCGAAATGCCACCAATGAGTCATTAATCCACATTCTCTTCGTGCGAAGATTCGCTTTGGCCAATATTCGATGATCACTGTCAAGATTCACAGGAATTAATACATACATATAAAAATATCATGAATTTTTATGTTCGGTTTATCTAAAATATTTCAAAAAAAAAACCTGATTGGATTATGTAACAATACTCACCATATCAACGTTTGTGAACCGCTTCGACATGATATCTTCCCAGCCATCAAAATAGTTATTGAAGTTGCTACTATACTGTAAAGACTAGACATTGCAATCACCATTATTCCACAATGTTCCAAGAACACCTAGTATATATATTAAGCAATTAGTGAAACTCTGAGATATTATAAGTAACTAAATGTAATATCATTGATTATTAATTTTTTGTAAACTCATTACCCAAAAAAATGTGTCTGTATGCATGACATGTTGAGATAAGGCTTTCAGATATTGCTGCTGCTTCTTGTTGACTAAGCGAAAATACACATGAATATGCTGTGGAAAAATGAAAAAATATTAACGAAAGAACTGAGTATGATACAAAAGAAAGTCAATAATGCATCATTAACAAAAAATATAATAAAAATATTTACTTCATCTTCAAGCTATCCCATTGAAGCATTTTCCAAAAGTATTTTGGAAAACATGGGTGGCTGTTGGATGATGCGGTCTACTGTAATTTTACGAGTAAACCACTGATCAAACTCCTAAAAAATGCTTAGATCTTTGAAGCTTCTAAGAGGATTTATATCCACACTCGTTCTTTCATCGATCTCATGCTCTGTTATTTCAAGCGTGGTATGTGGTATAACGTTTCTTACTTTTTTAACAGAAGGAATCAATAAAGGTCTGTTAAAGACATATGATGGTTTGTATAGATGTCCAAACTTGTTTACCCTAGGAGATGCTTCTGTGATAATCTGTACATTGTCACCATTTACATCCTCAAAGAAACTATATAATGACATAGATGTGTGATCATCATGATTGCGAACAGCAGTGTATAGTGCATGGTCATCCGGTAGCTGTTAATTTACAAACATAAACACTTAAGAGTAATATCAAATTTAAAATTTAAATAACACACAATTGTTTGTAATAAGAGGAGCTCACCGTGTACAACTGTCCAATTAGAGAATCACTGTATGAGTGCCTTGAGGAAGCCTCACTGAAAGAAGCCATAAATCTCATAACCGCTGCTCTATACAGTTGCTGTTCTCTTTGCTCAGCCTAAAACGCTTCTTTATACTCCTAATGTTCTCTTTGCTCAGCCTGAAACGCTTTTATATACTATTGTTGTTCTCTTTGCTCAGCCTGAAATGCTTCTTTAAATTTTTGTTGTTCTTTTTACTCAGCCTAAAAATCTGATCTCAGTTGATCGAGAGTAAGATCAATTCTGTCCATCTATTTAATGACATAATCATAACAGAATTTTATTCTCTCATATTATCATGAAATAAAATAATAATAAGAGAATACTTAAATCAGTTATAAATTAAATAATAAAGTGATCTTTTGAATTAGAAAGTTACCTCTGAATGTTGGGTGTCATGAAAATTATGAACAGATTTATCATGTTCAGCCACATCATTCTCATCATCAAAGGGAGACCATTCATTTTGTTTTGGGGTCATGGCATCATAAGACTCCTTTTTTGTCCTTATAAGACACGGCACGTTGATTGAAGGCTGATGCTGTATAAAGTAACATTAAACATTAGCCATAAGTCAGTTAGAAAGAAATTGAGTTTTCATTGTCTTTAAAATGTGGTAAAAGGATCAAGTAAAGATACCCATATTACGGACCCAATTAGGAATATATGGCACGTAATCTTGATTGCTCAACCAATATTGTAAGACTCTTTCCTTTGCATTCAGTTTAAGGGTTTGTAAAATGTTTCCCTCCTATAAAGAACATGATATTGTAAGTTAGCAAGAATCTCTGATATATTTGTCTAATGAAAAGTAGTTATCATTGAAATAATCTAACATATTACTTATAAGGCAAAACTTGTCATTGAAATGTGAATATACTTCAGTATAGTTTATCAGAGAAGAAACCTTTAGCCTTCACTAAACAATACGAGGAGTCTTTCTCTTTGTTTTAACCACCCACTTCTTAGGCAATCCTTCAATAGATTCATAAATCCACCCCTACAACAAACGAAGATATAAAGTATCATTAGTTTTGACAAATTAAGTAATAAAAAAAAATCTGTTAACATTCATTTCTCTATACACCTATACTCCAGACGTAAAGCCATAAAAATTGTATTTTTCAATTATATACTTCGATTTTTCTGCATGCTCGATCCTAAATTTGGTAGCTTTGTCATTCAATATATCATCGAGACCGTCATATATTATTTCCCAAGAGAAACGCCCCCACGGACAATTTTGGAAATGATCTATGTCATTTATCTCGTCAAGTCACGAGAAATTAATTTGACAGTGATCTTTTCTGCCATTCAGTACTCTATTCGCAAAGTAAAATAATGCGATCTTTAGAGCATCAATGTCATCTATAACCTTAAAATTTAAGTTCGTAAACATTGTGTCAAATTGTCCAAGATTTATCCCACGAAACAAAACATTCAAATACTTGTTAAATAATCGATGAGATATTTTTTAATTTTTCAGCGCAACATCGTTACCATTGAAAAGACCTGTCACTAAGCACCACTCTCCAATTGATAAGCGAATCAATTCCTCACCAATTTGAAACCATAATTCATTTTTCTTGTCACTTTCTTCGTGAGTAATTTGTCTAAGTAACAAGTTATGAACAATTACGCCGTTAAAATAATACTTATGGCACTTTAAAAATGCCCAAATATGTTATTTTTGAACAATTTTAACTGTTGTCTTGTTAATTTTTCTCGAATTGCTCTTATAATTGCATTTAATTTGCACATAATTGTTATACGGCCAGAGAAGAGTGAGCCATAAAAATACCTTCATCATGCTCGGTTCTTTAGTCGGTCCAGGTGGATTATACCTTGTACCTTCGATTTTTTCATTTATCTAATAAACAATACAAAATTAAATTGTTATTAAATAATTACTTAAGAATAAATTCACAACATTAAAAATAATAAAATAAAATAACTTAATATAAATAAATAATAAAATAAAATAAAAATTTTTAGTGCAAAACTGTTGCACCAGGAGTCTGCTGTCCCTTGGTGTGACTCCCATGCTTGTAGCGCGTAGCTCGACATGCAAGCTGCGCAATAGTTGCGGCTTGTCGCACCAGGAGACCGCATCTCCTAGTGCGATAGGTGCGGGTGTCGCACCAGGAGCCCGCATCTCCTGCGCACGTGAGCTACGCAATAGGCGCTAAATTTATTGTCGTATTTCACTTTAACAATAAAAAAATACACACACATCAACAAATCTCTCATCACACCTTCATTGTGTAAAAACGTAGCATTAATTTTATAAGAGGAATTTTGTCAAATACTTAATATGCGATATTTATAATACATCATTCTCACTAGATTTTATTTTATTATGCAATTTTAACAACCTATATCTAAAATTTAATTTTATTATACAATTTTTAGAACCTATAATCACTAAAATCACAATCAAATTTACTCAAATTATTAAGAAT
Organism: Aegle marmelos; assembly: GCA_030449875.1. Classification (NCBI taxonomy): domain Eukaryota; kingdom Viridiplantae; phylum Streptophyta; class Magnoliopsida; order Sapindales; family Rutaceae; genus Aegle; species Aegle marmelos. Next base: position 19,221,831 of record JASUUL010000143.1, read on the forward strand.
CTTTTTTAAATTTATTTACTTAGGGTTTGAGTTTTTTCAAATTTTCTAAATTTGTTTTGGAGATAGGTAGCTTAAGGTGGAGTTGGTTTCACCGTCGTTGTTGATGTTGTCGTTGCCGTTGCCGTTGCCGGTTGTCGATTGCTGATCGCTATTCAAGGGTTGGGGTTGAAGTGTGGCTAGAGATGGTTTGTGGTGAGAAAATGAGAAGGGTAGTTTTGGTCAAAAATTTATTTTTTAACTAATTATGATAAGAAAAAATTAAAAGGATTAACTTTAATAAATATAAAATTTTTTTATTATTCTTATAAATTTCCCTTAATTGTTTGAAAAATAACAATAGAATCATACGGGAAAACAAAGAATAAAAAACAAAATTGACTTTAAATTGACGTATGTTTTAGATTATGTAAATTAACCCGACCAACAAGGATTTGATAGGAGGACAACAATGAAAGGACAAGTGGCACAAAGGGATAAGAGAAATTTATAAGTATGCAAACATGACAAGAGCAAAAAGGCTACAGCCGAACGAAAGCGAGGGATGAGACTGAAGATGAGGGGGACCGCTTCACCCTTGCGTGATTTAGGAACGACAACGAGCGCCGTCTCGCTTCGCGATTGTTGTTGTTGTGCAAGTCGGTCATATCCAATGAAAAAAATAAAAAATAAAAATGATAAAGGAGCACAATCGTGACAGGAAATAATAATAATCACAACAATGATGAAGGAACACAACAGCGATAAAAAAAAATGTTTAGTGAATTTATAAGTTTTTTAATAATTTTACTAAAGAAATAATTTTTTTTGTTCTTATTGTGTTAGGTTATAATTTCCCAAAAATAATGAATAAATGAAAAAGTTTGCCAATAACGTACGCCTTTTTTTCTATAAAAGGTCGAGTATTTTCCCATTTTTCAGAAAATAAAATTTTAAATTTTTTTTAACAGCCAAAATAATTTTATAAAAATTCAATCTAAGTACTTTTAGTGGCCTTTTGCATTGGGCTTTAAGATTTTAATCGTAATTGGGTGTATTTATAATTAAAAATGGGTGTAAAAAAATATAAATTAAAAATTAATGTATCTTAATAATTGAAACTTGAGCTTATCTTGTTACATGCATATTCTTAATATGATTCACAAATATGTTACTTGTATTATCATTAAAATTAATAAATGTGGTAACCTCAAAATAAGTATTAGATGCATGTATTTAATGTGGCTCACATCCATAAATTGAGATAAGTTAAGATTAGTTATATTTTTATGATGAGATAATGAGAATAATAATTATTCTAAATTTTTTTAAAAATTAAGATAAGAATAATGTACTCACTTTTTTGATGGAATGAAGTGAGTAAAATCCATTATAAATACTAAGGGTCCTGTTGTGTAAATTTTATTGAATTTACAAGTGCACAAATTGATTGTACAATAGAATAATAGTGACGAGTGTCGATCTCACGAGGAGGTGAATTTTAATTATGTGTCAAATTAATTTTCTAAGTGGGTGGTTGAAATTATAATAAAATTATCCTAAATTTTGAATTAGAATGGCAGGAATAATTAAAAATGACAACTATTATAACAAAGTATTTGGGTATTTGGATCTGCATTAATATGCACCAGGGCTCAATAATCTTTATTATTATCAATTAAATCATGAAGGAAAAATTCACTTCTCATGAACCACGCTTTAATTAATATGGTGCCAAGGGCTTATCGTGCAAAAACAGTAATAATTATGTTATTATTATTTACCGACGAAAAGTTAAAATATCCACAGAAATTAAAAGAGAAGAAAAAATAAAATTACTAATTAAGCCCATGGAACATGTTGAGACTTCACATTCAACCCAAGCTTGAAAGAAAATTAGCTACTCATATTTGAACTAGAGATAAAATGAAAATTTTATTAAAATACATAGAAAATATAAGATGAAGAAGATATTATAGAAAATGGAGCTAAAAAATGAACCTAGGGGTGTCTAATTAGGGGGGAAGCCCTCCTTTTATATATACAACAAGTAAATCATGGCTATCAGATTAAAAGAAATTGAACGCACAAGATTGCACCACGTGGCAAGTTCTAACTGGTTTGAACATATCATCAAGGTTATTATCTGGTGTATATTCATATACTATATGCATATTTTTCTTATCTACTAATATATTGTCATGTCATCGGTAAACAGTTCATAAACATTTTAATCCAATAAGATTGTGACATCTCATCAGTCAAGCCATGTCATCAGTCAACGCCACATAATCAGTATCATAAACAGTACCGTACATGTGAATAGTGACATTTGTACTTTTATATTTTTCTTAAGGTTTTCGATCATTTTGAGTTCAAATTTGCTGTCACTTTTGTCATCCGATATCTTGTTTATTGTAAAATGATTATGATGCCCCTCAAATACATAAAATACTTAATTATAATAAAATACAGGTAATGAAAATTACAAAAGATTTGAATACATAAAAGTAAGAAAGTTAGTAGAACTTGAAGTGTAAAATGATAATTTTCTTCTTATAAATATATATTTTCTAGCACTCAACAGTAAGATACCATATTTTAAGATGTGGAATATAGTCTTAAGGCAGTGATGCCATATTTTTTGACTAGTTTTCTATTTTTGTGCTATTTTCCTTGTAAATTTCTACTATTTTCTATCATCATTTTTCCAATAATTGTTGCTCAACTTAAGTCACTTGAGATATAAATATCTGAGTCATTTTTATTCATTTAATACTTAATTATCTTTTAAACAAAAAATATCATACAACATACATAAAGAAAATTGGTCTATTAATGAACTCTTTACTATGTGTGTTCAAGAAGAAGAGAGATTAACACATGAGCAATTAGAACGTACCCATTTAAATACTTATGTAAAAGTAAAAAACCGAAAGGGCAAAGATGTTCCCAAGTATAAAGAAAAGCAAGTGCCAGTAAGGAAACTTAAAAAGAAGGATTTGTGCTTTTTTTATAAGAAAAAGGGATACATAAAGAAAAATTACTAAAAAATATTAAATAAATAGATGTATAAGAAAGGTAAATCTATCTCTCCTGTATCTTGAATTTCATATTGTTGATGTCCTTAATAATATATGGTGGGTTAACTCGGCACTACAACTAACATTGCTAATATCATGTAGAGTTTTCTCAACCCAGGAGTATTGAAGGCAAATGAGCAAGGCATCTATTTAGGAAATGGGATGCAATCAAGTGTTAAGGTTGTAAGAACTATTAAATTGGTTTTAAAATTTGATTTTTATTTAGACTTTCAAAACACAATTTATATACCAATATTTTCTAGAAATTTAATTTCTACTACTCATTTTTTTTTCATTAGGATTTAGATTTGCTTTTGAACACACAGCTTGTAACATGTATAAGAATAATAATTCTATTAGCTATTTTGTTTTATTTAATGGTTTATATAAATTAAATTTAGATCCCACATTTAAGTCTAATCTTTTTACATTGCATGATAAAAATATTGGAACTAAGCATTTTATTATTAATGAGAATTCTTCTAAACCTTTGGCATAGGAAAATATGACATAACTCAATCGAGGGAATCAAAATATTAGTAAATGATGCAGTTTTACAAACTCTTGATTTACTAATTCTAATACTTGTTTAGATTGCATAAGAGAAAGCAAATTAATAAGACGATTGATGGTGCTAAGAGGAGCAGTAAAGGTGCTAAGGGAATTAAAAGATTTATGGCGCTTTTTTCACTCCTTGTCTAAATGGTCAAGGATATTTTATCTCATTTATAGATGACCATTCAAGATACATGTTCCTCTCTTTTTTGAATTATAAAGTAGAAGCATTTGATACTTTTAAGGTTTATAGAGCAAAAGTAGAGGAAAAAAAAGAAAGAAAAATCAAAAGTGTAAGATCTAATAAGGGGAGGAAAGCAGAAGCATTTGATGCTTTTAAGGTTTATAGAGCAAAAGTAGAGGAAAAAAAAGAAAGAAAAATCAAAAGTGTAAGATCTAATACGGGGTGGAGAATATTATGGAAGGTATATAGAAAAGGGAAAAACGCCTAGTTCATTTGTAAAATTTCTCGAAGAAAAAAGTATTATTGCACAATATACAATGCTTGGCACACTACAACAAAATGGTATTATGGAAAAGAGAAATAAAACGCTTATGGATATTCTAATAAATATAATAAGCAATTCCAATATTCTCTTAAATTTATGGAGTGAAACCTTAAAAACTGCTATGTATATTTTAAACAGAGTTCCATCTAAGATTGTTTCTAAAACATCTTTTGATCTTTATAATAGATGGAAATCTATTTTGAGATGTGTACACATTTGGGGTTATCTTGTTGAAGGAAGGATATATAATCCTTAATTAAAGAAATTGGACCCAAGAATAGTTAGTGGTTATTTTAAAGGCTACAGGTTTTATTATCCTTCGCATACTATAAGGACAATTGAAACCAAAAAAGTAAAATTTCTTAAAGACTTTGAACTAGGTGGAAATGGATTTCTTATAAGTATTTAATTTTAGGAAAAAAATTATTAGTGTATTTCCTATGGAAATAATTAAAAACAATCAATTAAAATTTAACCACTTTATAAAGATTTTATCACTCAAAATTCATTAGATAAAAGTGAAATAATATAATTAAGAAAGTTTTCAAGAATAAAGAAATCTATAATTTTTATTGGTTATGAAATATCCCTTCAAGAGTGTGAGTTTGATTATGAATTTAATCAAAATCTAACTTCCTTTCACAAGTCATATATGGAGAAAATTCTAAACTATTACACGATGCAGTGATTGAAGAAATGGAATCTATAGCTAAAAATGAAGTCTAAGATCGTATTTAATTATCTTCTAGCCATTCAATTGTAGGTTATATTCACAAAACCAAAAGAAATACATCTAGTAATATAGAATGATATAAAGTTAAACTTGTGGCTAAGCGACTCATTAAAAAATAAGCATAGGTAATTAAGAAAAATTTTCTCCAATTTCGAAAAGGATTCTTTAGAATTATCATGGCTTTGGTATCTCATTTTAATTTAGAGCTACACTAAATGGATATGAAAATTACTTTGTTAAATGGAGATCTTAAAGAAATATTATACATGAAGTAGCCTAAAGATTTTTGTATTGACAATGACAGTCATTTGGCTTACAGATTAAATAAATGTATGTATGTACTAAACCAAGTTTCTTGCTAGTGGTATTTAAAGTTTTACAATGTTTTTGCTTTATATGATTTCACAAGAATTGTGAAATCATTCTTGATCAATGTATATACCTTAAAGCTAGTGGGAGCAAATTTATTGTTTTTAGTCCTATATGTAGATGATATCTTGCTTGCTTGTAATAACTAGGGTTTGCTACATGAGACTAATATTTTCTTAGCCAAAATTTCAACATGAAGAATATGAATGAAGTGTCGTATGTCCTAGGTATAGAAACCCATAGAGACAGACCTAAAAGGACATTAAGATTGTCTTAGAAGGCAAATGTTCAAAAGATTTTAGAAAAATTTAAAATGAAACGTTGCTTGCCTACTACAACACCTATTATTAAAGGGGATAGATTAAATTCGAAATAATGTCTACAAAATAATTTTGAGAAAGAACAAATAAAGAACATTCCTTATGCTTCTGTTGTTAGTGGTCTAATGTCTACACATGTTATTAGGCCTAACCTTGCCTATGTATTGGGCATACCCAGTAGATATCAAATTAATTCAGGATTGAAACACTAGAAAGCTGCTAAAAACGTGATGCAGTATCTATAAGAAACTAAGGACTATAAGCTCAAATATAGGCATTTTAATAATCTTGAAGAAATTGGGTAGGTAGATTTAAATTTTACTAGATGTGTAGATACTAAAAAGTCCACTTCAGGATATATTTTCCTTCTTGTTGAAGGGGTTATATCTTAGAAAAATGTAAGCAATCTATAATTGCTTCATCTATTATAGAGACAGAATTTATTGGATGTTATGGAGCTATAACACAGGCATTATAGTTGAGACATTTTAACATAGGCATAGAAATTGTTGATTGTATAGAGTGGCCATTAAAAATCTATTATGATAATTCCACTGTAATATTCTTTTCAAAGAACAATAAGAGTAAGAGCCATAGCAAACCTATTGACATAAAGCTTTTTATTGTTAGAGATCATATCAAGAAGTATAAAGGAACTATTGAGCATGAAAATACTAAGTTTATGCTTGTAGAGCTCATCACTAAAGGATTGTCAGCCAAATTATATAATAGTCAGTTTGAATATATAAGGTTTCTTGAATAAATTAATGTTTATTTACTACACTCATCTTTGATTATGTATATATTGTTGGAAAAATATACTTTTTAAAAGTGTTGTGAAAATTTTAATATACTTACAAGCGCACGAATCTTAGAAATAGAGTAGTGGTAATGAGGTCAAATCTATAGGGATTATTATAAATTGAAAAGTCTAATTCAAATATAAAATTAATAGTAATTCTAACTAGTTGAATAGAGTGAGTTTTTAAGAGAAATTAAATTAATTAAACTAAGAAAACAATTAAAGTAAAAGAGAATTCAATAAGATAAAAATTAACAAATTTTCAGAATCTATCACTATTCAACTAGTAATGATCAAATTATCAATTAATCCCTAATTTTAGAGTGACAACTCTAAATGAATCTATATCATCTCATAGATATAATAATTAAGCCCAATTAAAATTAATCTTGTGTGGGTTCTTTTTCTGTTTAATAGTATGATTTCTAAGCATTCCATGTAAACATATTGAGTAACAAAGAGTCAAAGTTTTCGTAAGCACTCAATGTAAATAATTTAATGAAAGATATAGAATTAAAGATAATCATATATAAACTTTATAAATTCAAGCATAGATTTAGTTGAATATTAATCCTAATAATCAACAATGCATGATAGAACTGATAAAAAGATTTTACCAATATTCAACTAATCATGTAAAAAAAGAAACATAAATATTAAATCACACTTGTAGGGAATTAATTAAATCAAAAAATAATTATTTCATTAAATAGAGTTTCATCTTTAAACTCGGTATAAGAAAATTAACTAGACATATTTAAATTAAGAATAACAAATAAAATAAAACCACCCATGGAAAAAAAACAACCCGAATTGTTACTGCATTTTCCTCTCTCTGCCAAGTGCTTCTCCTCCCTCAATTCAAAAGCCAAAGATCCCTTTTAGCCCATGACCATGCAATTTATTGGCAATCCGTGTGCTTCATTGCATGAATCCAATTTGGATTCTAATTCTACTCCTTTTCCAATTTAAAGTCAAGCCGCGGGTCCCCTTTAAATTGTTTTCCATAAATTGCAATGCCATTTACGTGCTCATCAATTATGATTGCATTAGGATTTTCCTTCATATTGTTATGAAGCAAACAGGAAAGCCACATAATTTCTATATTATTCTCCACGTGATGGCCATAATCTTCTTTGTCTTCATGTGCATGGATGAATTAATTTACTAGCTTCAGTTTCCTTGGCTTCCAATTAACATGCATAGTTGCATAATTGCTACAAAAATCAATTAATTAATGTCTCCGAAATTGAGCTCTTTTATGCCTTTTTAGCTATAATCTCCAATTAATTTCCTATTCAATAAAATAATTTAATTAATTAATATAACAAATAAAAATAACTAGTAGTTATATAATTAAAGGTAAAATGTGTATATAAATTTTGTTCATAAAAAAGTATATGTGTTTATTTAATTGTAATAAATATTTTTCTGATTAATAAAATAATCGAGTTATTTTATTTAAATATCTTAGATCCATTAATTTTTTGAGTAAAGTCTATTTGATCATATTATAAGTATTTATGTGATCACTACGTGGATTTACAGAATACATAAATATAAGTTATCTTATGATTTAATAAATTGAGTTCACAATTGATAAATAAAATTAGACACTTTATTTACGTATATGTTATAATAAATTCATTGAATGATTTGTTTTAATAATGTATGAATTTATTGATATAGTACAACTACATTGAACATAATCACATATTAGATTTAATTAACTTTATATTAAATCTCATAGCTATTGATTTTACTATAATCTTAATCTTGAGTTAGTTATAATTTTATTATTGCAATTGTTATTCCATTCAATGAGCACTACACTTACTTGTAATTAAGATTATCCGGTATCTTGGTGAGAATAATTATAAGTATTAAAGTTATAGATTAATAATATAGAATTTGTACAACACATCTCTTAATGATGGAATTCTCTGACTAGAGTGTGTCGATATGTTTAATGTATTGAAAATGATCATTAGAGAAAAATCAGTAAGTAGTAAGGAACAAGATGTAATCAAATTGATTGGATAGTTGAGATATCAATTTAATTTACGATATAGTACAAAGGATTGTGCAGTAAAGAGATAAATGTGACTTGGGACGAATTACTATTTGAACACATAATTATGGAGGTCAGTTCCAATCTCATAGTGGAGTAGAATTAGAATTAAATGATTAGACTTATTTAATTATAAACTTAATTATTGTAGCTACTATTGTGTATTTCTAAATGATTCCCAGCTTAGCTCATTTAATTAACTATACCACTATTAGACCTAAAATTAAGAAAATGATTATATTAGATGATAAAATTAATTGTAATATTTATTAGGACCCTATGTATTATATTCATGTGTAAATAGGGTCTTGTGTTATTTATTAGGTGGGTCCTAAGTAGTTACACATTATCTCTACACGTAAGTGGATATTTAATATTTTAAATTATTAAAAAGGATAACACATATTAGGATTTTACAAGGGGTATTATGTAAGTGTATTTTTCTAAAAAAAAAAAGAGAACAATGGCATTTGAGAAAAACACTATAAAAAAAAAAAGCCAGTTGATTTAAAAATAATGAAACGAACGGCCACATGTTCAGTGTGAAATGCTCATTCTAGTGTGGAATACTCATGGGGGACATGTCTTAAACCAAATGGCATGACTAACCTGAAAGGAATTTAGATCTATTGTAAATAGACGTTGGTAATTAAAATCTTAGAATTAATTAATTTTTAAAAATATTGTTCACTATTGTTGTTTTACAATTACTGTTCACTATTATTGTTTATGGTTATGCTCATTCACTTCAAAGATATTAATTTTCTAAAGCACAATAAATTGTAGAAATTAAATGACATGAAGATTTTTATGTGGTTCGAATGAATCAATCTTACATCTATGATACCATGCTCATATGAAAAGTAATTTACTAAGTTGAGATGTTGTAACTTGTGGATTTACTAAACTTAGGAGTCTTACTTACAGTTTATCACCATATAACTTACTCAATCTAAGACTGAATCTGCTTCTCTTGAATAATTATGACTCCTCTTGATCCATGATCTTCAAGGCATTTTACAATGTGATCAATAACAATTCTTAATGTCTAGTGATTTAAGATCAACATAGGCTTTTTGATAAAGACAAAAAGAAGAAAAGAAAATAAATCAACACAATATCATGTTCCAAATTTGAATTCTCTAAGGAAGAGGTCGAATTTTACTTTTCTACTTTATGTTGTATGTTATGCTACTTCAATTGTAAAATACCTCTCTTTATATAGGCACTAGGGTGTCATAAAAATTACAAGTCCTAAAAGACTTGAATTTTTTCTAAAATAAAAATTTCTTTTCTCCTATAATTCTTTTGAATTGGAATAAGAATAAATATGATATTCTTGCCTCTGTTGTGCAAATTTTAATGAACTCGCAAGCGCACGAATCTATTGTAGAATAGATTAATGGTGACGAGTGTCGATCCCACGAGGAGGTTGATTTTAATTATATGCCGAATTAATTTTCTTTTTAATGTGAACAATTAAATTATGGTAAATTTATCCTAAATTGTGAATTAAAATGGCAGGAATAATTGAGAATGAAACTTGTTATAATAAAGCACTTGGGTATCCGGATCCGCATCAACATGCTCCATGGGCTAAATATTCCATATTAATATCAATTAAATCATAAGGGGGGATTCCACACCTCATGAACCACTCTCCAATAAGTATGGTGTCACGGCTTATCGTGCCAAATAATAATAACCTTGTATTAGGGTGCCGGTTTAACCAGGGCTGTAACTAGACAAGACTATTATTATTTTTCGATGAAAAGTCAAAACAACCACAAATATTAGAGGGGAAGAGAAAGTAAATTTACCAAATTAAGCCCATGGAACATGTTGAGACTTCACCTTCAACCCAAGCTTGAAAAGGAATTAGCCACTCATATTTTAACTAAGGATAAAAAGGGAATTTTATTAAAATACAAAGAAACTATAAGAAGGAGAAGGAATTTCAGAAATCTAAGCTTAGAAATGGATTCAGGGGTGCCAAATTAGGGGGGGAGAGCCCCCTTTTTATAGATACATTGAGTGAATCGGACCATCGGATTAAAAACAATTCGGATGCTCAGGATTGCGCCACGTCATCGATTAACGATCAGCGATCAACCGTCAACAATCAACATTTATGACGAAGAACGCCGCTGAATAGTAAATAATCCCATGTAAGCGCATGTACTGTACACCCGATTTCTACTCCAATGAGATGCTGCCACGTCATCGATCTACAGTACATAAGAAATTTAGTCCAATAAGATCATGACACATCATCGGTCCGTATACATGAACAGTGTCTTGAAAGCGATTAGTGTCGTGAGCGACGCACGTATGAACGAACAAGACGTATGTTGTGAACAAGAACTTTTTCCTTTAATGCTCTTCTTAAGATTTTCGACCGTCCTGAGTCCAAATATGACGTCCGTTTTGCTGTCTGATCACTCGTTTATTGTGAAACGATTATGATACCCCTAAAATATATAAAATACACAATTATAATAAAACACATATAATTAAATAACAAAATACTTAAATAAATAAAAGTAGCAATGTTAGTGAGATTTAAAGTGTAAAATGATGATTTTCTCCTTTATAAATATACACTTTCTAACACTCACACACACAACCAACTAGCTTATTGCTAGTCCCTAGCAAATAAAGCGAAGATAAAAAACTTTTTTTTTTAAACACACGTGTTTATTCAATCAGATTAATGATAACAATCAAATAAAAGTTTAAGCATTATCTCTAGTCTAAAGGAATATCACACCCACATCAACCATCCATATGTATCAGTCCAGCAGATTTTGTTGTAGCAATAGTAATCAAGCTACTTTCAAGAAAGACATATCCAACCGCAAAATCTCACCGGTTGTAGTGACACTCTCACAAAGAAATTAATCCCAATAAAATTTTGTCACTACAATGAATGGTAAATTGAGAGAAAATAATAAAGAAATATCACACACTCTCACGAAGATGAAAAATATGCCCATAACTTAGAAATAGTACGATCTCAAATAAAGTATTAGTCAACCCAATGTATTCATCATTTTTTTTTCATTTTTTTTAATATATGCATCACTACATCTTAATTACCCATATAACTAGATTTTATGTTAGACTATAGTTCCCTAAAATCAGAAAGGACTTTTATTAGGACGTAACGTAGGTTAGGGACATGGTTAACAAAGAAAGGAAAATAGGGAAACAAAATATATATGTTTGAGAAAAAATTAAAGAAATTTTTACAGGATACATTTTGCTTATTTATTATTATTGTACATCTTTTTTTTTCTTTTTTTTCCCTTTTTTTTATATGGCACAACTTTACTGAACAAAATAATTATTTATTTATTTTTTTCTCAAACATGAATAGGTGGATGGAACTTATATGATATCGGGTAATACTCCAAATTGGAGTGGGTTAGGATGATAAGTTAATAAAGAAAAGGATTTTTTTTTTAAATAAAAGGCTCAAAAGGGGTAACTATGGATATTAAATAATAGGGATGGTTAGAAAGGCTCAAACGGGTCAAAAATGGCCTTCCATCATCTTTTAGGACTCTAAATAATCTTCCATATCTACTAATTAAGTGGACATTTAGATGCAGTAACACACACTTTTTTTTTTTTAAAGGGTTGACTCAAAGAAAATCTAGAGATCATGTATGAAATAATAAACTGTTAAGCTACATGAAGAATGGGCAAAAAGGGTTACTCTCCAAGAAAAATTAATAGGCTCAAAAACTCACTTGGAATTTATTATGACATGTGCATTCTTTCAAGCAACTCATATTTCTCTCCAACATCAACATGTAGAATAGTAAACATGGTGTAACATTACTCAAGACCAAAGATAATAAAAATACTAAAATTCAAAAGTCATCATATCATCCAATATCAAGAACTCAAAATTTTTTTTTTTAAAATAGAATTATTTCCTCCCAACCTATTCTAAACATAAAAAGAAAACATACATGCAGAAAAATTAAAGAAAAATGAATATTTTTTTCTTTTTTTTTAATTTTTTTTTTACAAAAGAAGATGCGTTTCTAGAGTTACTACACTCCATATTCAGCCATCTTCGACTTTAAAAACTTGAAAATATATATTTATAAAGGAGAAAAATGAAAGGTTAGAAACACACACAAATATATATATATATATATATATATATATATTTTTTTTGTTTTTTTTTGTGTTTTTTTTGTGTTTTTTTTAACTAAGAAGATGCGTTTCTAGAGTCAGTATACTCTATATTCAGCCATCTTCTATTCAAAAAGTTAATCATGGTTAGTTCAACATTCCACAATTGTCTACTATTCCCTCCCCCCCAAGGAAGCGAAACATTGTCCTCGATGTTTGAAAGGAAAGAAGTAGAGTTTAGAAGACATCACCCACAGGTCTTTGTAATCTGAGAGGAAAATATTTACAAGCGGAGAGTTAAATCTAATTTGTACTTCTTACTGCCGCTACTGTTACCATCATTATTTGAACACTCCAACACAATAACCTTGGGATCTGGCTCTTGTTGATAAGCTTGTAACAGATCAAGTAGCGCATTAGCAGTGTGTGTACAAATAAAGATGTTTTTCACTGAGGAAGGAAGAAAATAATTTTTTATTGCATGGTTAAGAAATGCGAGAAAGCCATCATAAAAGTTATTGACATTTAACAAACCAATGGGTTTTTGATGAATGTTCAGATGGGACCAAGATGCTAATGTCATTAGTGCCTCAAGAGTTGTAAGATCGCCTGGAAGGAAAATAAAAGCATCGGCATGATTTAACATTTCAGTTATTCGTTCTTGCATACCTGAGACGACTAACTCTTCTCCAGTTGGTGAATGAGACAAACAACCCAAAGGTTTTAGGATTTGAGGGATGATGCCTAACACTTGGCTCCCTCTGACAAAAGCAGCTTTTGATACCATTTTGGATAACCTTCAGTCACCTCCTCCATACACCAAGTGCAATTTTTCTCTGCTTTATTCTTAGACCAAGATCTATGGCTGCCTCCATGAACTCTTTATGTTTGCCATAATGGAACCGGAAAGCACACAAATGTTCTTGAATTGTTTATTAGAAGAAGCTGCCATTAAGATATTGCTAAAAAACAACTTGTGAGTGCTCGGTAAAAATAATTCACATTTAAAGACCTTGGTGACAGTTGGTTACTGTTTGTGTATGGGACATTATGTCAATTAACGTGTAAGGCACATAGCTCAAAAGTCAAAAAGAAAATAGTAAAAAGAAAAAGTAAATGAAATTATTAAACAACAATAATGCAAATAGTAAAATAACAGTGAAATAAAAGAACAGAGAGGTAGAAGGATATTTACAGATAGTTGTGATTGTGGCTCACATCTTCCTACGGTTTACGTCCGAAACGACTTGAACGCCCTCATGGGTCGAGGATAGGCTTCCCATCCGGTTTTCTTACAAAGCGCAAAAGGTCTTTTATAGTCGATTCGAGACTATAGTTTGAACATTCTTTCTGGAATAATGGCCATAACTGAAGTATTGCATGTTGGACGTATCCACTGGGATGCGTTTTAAGAGACAAAAGGATATCATCCAATGACTCCTTATTCAAGCCATCCTTAATGAATTGAATCTTATCTTCTCTGTTATCAGACACCATTCCTAAGGAACATGATTTTTTATTGCATATCATTCTGGCACATTTATGACAAGCAACAGAAAGTCTTCGAGCTCGTCGGTTTCTCGCATAATTTCCTTTACCACAACCAGGCATGTATGCAATAAATTTGGGAGGTAACTCACCTGCTAAGCGAACTTTTGCCTCGATTAACCAACGGATGTCAGCAGGGATGTTATTCTTCATAAGCAATCGCATGCGTTCGGATCGGGCTTTATAAATTAAAAGTAGGGCATTCTGAGGAAGCGAAGGGAATCGTCTGTGAAGCTTTTCTAAAATCTCATTTCTGTCCATACCTTCGTCTCAGAATATCAGTTATTGTGGGAAAACTGAAGTAACCGACTTGATTGTCACAGAGTACCGTTATCCGCCACTTGACCGGGGTTACAAACTTTAAACACACAAAGCAAACTAAAACACACAAACAAGAAAATAAATTAAAACACACAAAACAAATTAAAATCGTCCTCTTATTGAATTTACCTCGAGCTCCAATTGGATGTTGTAGATGCCTCTCTCAATTTCTCGGAGTTGGCTTTCTAAATCCTCAACATAGGCTACTAACTCTGGTGGTTGTAGCTGCAGGATCGATGTGTTTTACAAAATCGTATCTGACCTCTGAGATGAGATTGTATACGTCGAAATTGTCTAAGAATGTTTAAGAGGAACTGTCTCATGATTAAATGGATAAGAAAAACTTAACGGTTAAACAAACACAAAAAAATAATTTCAATCAGCAAAAGAATGAATAAAAGAAAGAAAATAAAGAAAATAAATAATCAAATCAGAAAAGTAAAACCTCAATTTAAAATAGGTTGGTCAATCAAATTTATTTCGCTGTCCTCTCCATGTGGTTGTTATTCTAGATATGGCTTTAATCTTTGACCATTAACTTTGAAAGTGACACCATTCATTGGATCTTTAATTTCAATTGCCCCCGTGTGGAAAAAACAAGATTATGAACAATAAATAGGCCAGACCATCGAGAGCGTAACTTACCTGGGAATAGGTGCAAGCGAGAATTGAATAAAAACACTTTCTGACCTGGAGTGAAAGATTTCCGCATAATTTGCTTATCATGAAAGACTTTCATTTGTTACTTGTAAATCTTGGCATTCTCGTATGCGTCATTTCGAATTTCTTTAAGTTTTGCCAACTGCAATCTTCTTTTTGAGCCAGCCTGCTGTATGTCAAAATTAAATTTCTTGATAGCCCAGTACGCATGATGTTCGAGTTCCGCAGGTAGGTGACATGCTTTTCCATACACTAGCCTGAAGGGTGACATCCCAATCGGAGTCTTAAAAGCTGTTCTATATGCCTATAATGCATCATTGAGCCGCAACGACCAGTCTTTTCTGTCGGGCCTCACTATTTTTTCTAAGATATGCTTTATTTCTCGATTGGAGATCTCAACTTGGCTGCTGGTCTGCGGATGATATGGAGTCGCCACTTTATGAGTGATGGAGTACTTTGTCAAAAGTGCTTTGAAAGGTTTATTACAAAAGTGGGCACCACCATCACTAATTATTGCTCGAAGAAATTCAAAGCGTGAAACAATGTTGCTTTTCAAAAATCCTATTACCACTTTATGATCATTGTTCCTACATGGAATATCTTCTACCCATTTCGAAACATAATCAACAGCGACCAATATGTATTGATGGCCAAAAGATGTGGGAAAGGGTCCCATGAAATCGATACCGCATACGTCAAAAATTTCAACCACGAAGGTGGGTTTAGTGGCATCATATTCCTTCGTGTAATCTGCCCATTCTTTGACACCTATCACATGAAGAACAAAAGGTGTAAGCATTTCGAAATATAGTTGGCCAATAGAAACCACATTGTAAAATTTTAGTATTTGCTTTTTCTTAGATCAAGTGGCCTCACAAGCTTGTTCATGGCAGAAAGAAAGGATATTCTGAAATTCATTCTCTGGGACACATCGTCTAATAATTTGGTCATACGAGTATTTAAATGGATAAGGATTATCCCAAAAGAAATTCTTTATTTCTGCAAAGAATTTGGCCTTGTCCTGTTTAGTCCAATGCTCTGGAAGTTGACCTGTAACAAGATAATTAACTATATTAGCATACCATGGTACTACTTCCACACTCATTAATTGTTCATCTGGAAATGACTCATTCAAAGGTAAATGTTCTTTTGTTGTGTCAAAATGGAGACGGGAAAGATGATCAGCCACAACATTTTCTGTTCCTTTCTTGTCTTTGAATTCTAAGTCAAATTCCTGCAAGAGTAGCACCCAATGAATTAGTCTAGCTTTTGCATCCTTCTTTGTGAGAAGATATTTAAGAAAGCGGATGATCTGTAAATATAATTATTTTACAACCAATGAGATAAGATCGAAATTTTTCTAATGCAAACACAACTGCTAGCATTTCTTTTTCAGTGGTTGAATAATTCAACTGTGCATCATTCAATGTCATACTAGCATAGTAAATCACATGGGGAATTCGATCAACTCTTTGTCCTAATACTGCTCCTACTGCATAGTCAGATGCATCACACATAAGCTCAAATGGTAAGTTCCAATTTGGGGGTTGAATGATGGGTGATGATGTCAACAACTGCTTTAGTTTTTCAAATGCCACAAGACATGAATCATCAAAGACAAAAGGTACATCCTTAGCAAGTAAATTGCATAAGGATCTAGAAACTTTGCTAAAATCTTTAATGAAACTTCTATAAAAACCAGCATGCCCAAGGAAAGATCTTGCTTCTCTCATTTGTTTTAGGTGGAGGAAGATTGGAAATGAGATCCACCTTGGCTTTATCAACCTCAATACCTTTGCTTGAAATGATGTGACCGAGAACAATACCTTGTTTAACCATAAAATGGCATTTCTCCCAATTCAAGACTAAATTCTTCTCGATACATCTCTGTGAGAACTAATGTTAGATGATGTAAACATTGATCAAACGAATCTCCAAAAACAGAAAAGTCATCCACAAAAACCTCAAGGAATCGTTCAACCATATCAGAAAAAATGCTCAACATGCATCGTTGAAATGTAGCAGGTGCATTACATAATCCAAACGGCATTCTCCTATATGTCGAAAAAGTGCAAAAGGACAAGTGAAAGTGGTCTTCTCTTGATCTTTTGGTGCTATGGAATCGATTGTATCCTGAATAACCATCTAGAAAGCAATAAAACTCATGACCCGCATTAATCTATCAAACATTTGATCGATAAATGGTAAAGGAAAATGGTCTTTACGTGTGTGAGAATTCAACTTTCGTAATCAATGCATACACGCCATCCTCGTAGTTATTCTAGTGGGTACCAATTCATTATCGGCATTGATGACTCTGTAACTCCCGATTTTTAGGAACAACTTGCACAGATCGACCCACGAACTATCGAAATAGGGTAAATGATACCGCATCTAATAGCTTGAGGACTTGATCGAACAACCTCTTTCATGTTAGGATTTAACGGACGTTGCATTTCCCTAGTAGGTTTAGCATTTTCATCAAGATGAATGTAATGCATGCAATCTCGGGTTTATACCTTTTTATGTCTGCTATAGTCCATCCTAATGCTCCTTTATGTTCTTTTAAAACATCCAACAACTTACCTTTTTGTTCGTCATTGAGGGAAGAAGAGATGATTACTGGTAAAGTGCTTTCTTCTCCCAAGAATGCGTATTCCAAAGTGTTGGGTAATGGCTTGAGTTCGAGTTTTGGTGGTGATTCGATGATGGGTGAGTTTCTTTTCGACAAAGACTATTTGTTCAACTCTCAATTTCCATTTATTAGTGTCCATGGATGGTGCTGAGTCAAGTAGAGCATTGACTTCATCAACTGAACTGTCAATATCAAAATTTAAACCAAAGTGAGTTAAACAAGTTTGCAAAGGGTCATTACTAAGGTTTGAAAGAAAATTGTTATCAACTAGTGTTTCTATTAAATCCACATTAACAATTCCATCATCTGCACTGTGAGGTTGTTTAGCAATGTTAAAGATATTGAGTTCCATGGTCATATTGCCAAAAGACAACTGCATATTTTCGGTTCTGCATTGAATATGTGCATCGGCAGTTGCCAAGAAAGGTCGGCCCAGAATAATGGGAATGTGCTTCTTTGAATCCTGCACTGGTTGAGTGTCAATTACAATAAAATCAACAGGAAAATAAAACTTGTCTACCTGGATAAGCACGTCCTCCACAATACCACGAGGTATTTTTATGGATCGATCTGCAAGCTGTAACACCACTGGAGTTGGATGTAATTCGCCCAGTCCAAGTTTCACAAAAACAGAATAAGGCAACAGATTTACACTAGCTCCTAAATCCAACAAAGCATTCTCAATTGTGTGGTTCCCTATACTACATGAGATAGTAGGGGAGCCTGGATCTTTGCTTTTTAGAGGCATTTTATGTTGGAGTATAGAACTAATATTTTTACATTAGAAAGGCCTTTTTACGAACATGAATATTTCTTTTTTTAGTACAAAGGTCTTTAAGAAACTTGGCGTATGATGGCACTTGTTTTATAGCTTCAAGTAAAGGGATGTTAACACTTACCTGTTTGAAGATTTCAAGAATCTCACCTGTGGATTTTCCTTTCTTCCCTTGAGCTAACCTCTGAGGAAATGGAGCTTTAGGAACATATTCTCGTGAGTTGGTTTCCTCTTTCTCCTCTGATAATGACTCCTCCGAGTTCATAGGTACAATTTGAGTTGATTTTGGCATCTCCACTTTGTTGTCAACTTCTTTTCCTTTTCGCAAGGTCATCACCGCTTGCTTTGACCTCTCCATCTTCTTTGTGGTGAACTAGAACTTGCTTCATTTACTGCTTTAGGATTGGGCATTGGTTGACTTGGGAATTTGCCTTTTTCAACGGTCATGGCTAATGTTTGAATTGAAGAGGCAAGTTGTCCCACCATTTTTCTCAAGGCTTGAAACAGATTGAGCTTGTGAGTTGAAGCTTGCTCTCATCTCATTTCGTAATTCATCAATGGTGCGGTTCTGCTGCTCGATCTTAGAGTTAGTAAGATTTCTGAAATTTTGGGATGTCTCCTCCCATGGTTTAGGTTGAGAATGGTTTGGGTTCTGATTGTATGGTCTAAATGGTGGTTGAGAGGCTTGAGACATTTGAGGAACTGGTTGCATTGGTGGAGGTGGAACTGATGGTCCGTTTTGTTGGAATCCTTGAGACCATAAAAAATTGGGGTGGTCTCTCCATCCAGGGTTATATGTGTTGGAGTAAGGGTTGTAGTTTGGTGGTTTTCTCATGATACCTATGGCATTGGCTTGATCTGAATATGAGTTATGGTCATGCGGCTCTGTTGATTTAGCAGTTGTCAAAGATGCTATTTGTCGAGCAAGGCCTTCGACCATCTCTTTGACTTCTTTAATTCTTGAGCTTGACTCGCCAATGTTAACCTCATTCACTCCCTTAATTCTCCTGGTATTTCTGAGTGATCGACTTCTTTATTGGGAATTATCCAATTGCCGCTAAAAAATTCCCAAATCTCTGATGCGCTTTTGGACACTAACTCTCCTCCACTGGTTGCCATTAGCCATTCTTGCATATGTGGCAATAATTCCTCCAAAAAGTATTGGCATTAGTGCCATTTCTTGTACCCATGATGTGGACACCTCAAGAGTAGCCCATTAAATCGCTCCCATGCTTCAAAAAAATGCTCGTCGTCTCGAGTAAACTCGAAATTTCCTGCGAATAGCATTGGTTTTATGAATTGGGAAATATTTATTTAAAAATTTAGTTACCATTTATTCCCATGATGTAATGCTATTAGCAGGCATTGTATTAAACCATGAACGAGCTCTATCTTTTAATGAAAATGGGAATAATCTAAGTTTAACATCATCATCTGAAAAATTCTCATATTTAAAAGTTTGACAAATAGCATGAAAATCATTCAGATGATTATATGGGTCCTCATTTTCTAAGCCATAGAATGTGGGGAGACAGTTTAGCACACTAGGTTTTAATTCAAAACTCCTAACAGCTACATTTGGGTACCTTATGCATGATGTGCTCAAATTAGCTAAAGGACTAAAATAATCCTTAAATGGCCTCTCTTGTGGTTCTGGTTGCTGATGTTGCAAATCCATTTCAAGTTTCTTTTGGAAAACAATTTGTTTGTGTGTGCGAAGTGTTTTTTCCAAATCGAGGTCTAAAGGTTCAAGATTGGGTGATAATGACCTTCGACCATGCATGCATGCAAAAGAACAAAATAAATGAAAATAAAACAAACAAAAATAAAAGGAGAGAGAAATTACAATACTAACCTTGTGAAGTTATTTACAATCTTACAATGAATATACACTTTCAAGTCTAAAAAGAAAATAACAGAAATAGATTAACTAAAAAAAAAATAAAAAGATAAATTACAATGAAAAATAAAAAATTAAATTACAGGAATATAAAGAAGAGAAAAAGAAACAAAATTAAATTACAGAAAAAAATTACTTAAAAAGAATTTAATTCTATGAAATAATAAATTAACAGAATAAATAAAAATTACAAAGAAAAATAACTCAGAAATTAAATTATTGAAATTTAAAGAAATTTAAATTACCAAAATTAAATTACAGATTCACTTTTTTTTTAATTTTGTAATTTTTTAATTTTTTTTATAATTTTTAAGGAAAGCAAAAAAAATTACTTAAAAAAAACTAATTCTATGAATTAATTCTACGAATAAATTAAAATAAATTACAAGATAAACAAAACAAATTACAAAAAAAAGTAAAGCAAAAATTAAAATACAGAAAATTAAAGAAATCACACAATAAAATTAAATTGCAAAAATTTAAATTACTGAAATTAAATTACAGAAATTTAAATTATAGAAATTAAATTACAGAAATTAAATTGTAAAAATTTAAATTACAAAAATTAAATTATAGAATTATTTTGTTATAAGGAAAAATACAAGAAAACAAAAAAAATTAATTCAACAAATTAAAATAACTTACCTTCCCGGCAACGGCGTCAAAAACTTGTTGTGCAAATTTTAATGAACTCGCAAGCGCACGAATCTATTGTAGAATAGATTAATGGTGACGAGTGTTGATCCCACGAGGAGGTTGATTTTAATTATATGCCGAATTAATTTTCTTTTTAATGTGAACAATTAAATTATGGTAAATTTATCCTAAATTGTGAATTAAAATGGCAGGAATAATTGAGAATAAAACTTGTTATAATAAAGCACTTGGGTATCCGGATCTGCATCAACATGCTCCATGGGCTAAATATTCCATATTAATATCAATAAATCATAAGGGGGGATTCCACACCTCATGAACCACTCTCCAATAAGTATGGTGTCACGGGCTTATCGTGCCAAATAATAATAACCTTGTATTAGGGTGCCGGTTTAACCAGGGCTGTAACTAGACAAGACTATTATTATTTGTCGACGAAAAGTCAAAACAACCACAAATATTAGAGGGGAAGAGAAAGTAAATTTACCAA
This sequence comes from Aegle marmelos, assembly GCA_030449875.1. NCBI lineage: Eukaryota > Viridiplantae > Streptophyta > Magnoliopsida > Sapindales > Rutaceae > Aegle > Aegle marmelos. The sequence goes on from JASUUL010000143.1 coordinate 19,243,384, forward strand.
ATTAAGCCCATGGAACATGTTGAGACTTCACCTTCAACCCAAGCTTGAAAAGGAATTAGCCACTCATATTTTAACTAAGGATAAAAAGGGAATTTTATTAAAATACAAAGAAACTACAAGAAGGAGAAGGAATTTCAGAAATCTAAGCTTAGAAATGGATTCAGGGGTGCCAAATTAGGGGGGGAGAGCCCCCTTTTTATAGATACATTAAGTGAATCGTGACCATCGGATTAAAAACAATTCGGATGCTCAGGATTGCGCCACGTCATCAGTTAACAGTCAACAGTCAACCGTCAGCGATCAACATTTATACGAGAACGCGCGCTGAATAGTAAATAATCCCATGTAAGCGCATGTATCTCGTACACCCGATTTCTACTCCAATGAGATCTTCGCCACGTCATCGATCTACAGTACATAAGAAATTTAGTCCAATAAGATCATGACACATCACCGGTCCGTATACATGAACGATTGTCGTGAGCGATTTGTAAGTCGTCGTGAAAGCGAAATGCGTATGAACGATCCGTATGTGTGAGTGACAGAACTTTTTCCTTTAATGCTCTACTTAAGGTTTTCGACCGTCCTGAGTCCAAAGATGACGTCCGTTTTTTTTGTCGATCACTCGTTTATTGTGAAACGATTATGATACCCCTAAAATACATAAAATACACAATTATAATAAAACACATATAATTAAATAACAAAATACTTAAATAAATAAAAGTAGCAATGTTAGTGAGATTTAAAGTATAAAATGATGATTTTCTCCTTTATAAATATGCATTTTCTAACACTCAACAGCCTCCCTTGTCTCTAAAGAAATATCTATAACATTTAATAAACTTCCTGCTTGAGCTAACTTCTTACTCTAAATAGATCCTATGCAGTAATTATAAAATTTTAATATTAATTGACTTACTAAATTAGACATATAATTAATATTTAATAAATTAGAAACTTACTAAATTAAGAAACTAAGAAATTAATTGCTATTACCAAATAAGCAATAAATAAAATTTCAATTTAACTAGATTTGTTATAAAATGCCAACTCTATAAATAATGGGCTTAACATAACCATTCAAAATATCTTTCCAAGTAACTAAAGCGGTCCATGGAACGTATTCTTCATGGAGTCATATTTGCCAAAATCTACTTTTACAATCAAATTTAGAAAAGTATCTAATGTTTTGTATACAATTCACTATTTCATTTTTATTAGGTATTTTATAAATATTGTCTAAAGTACTATCATTTAATCTTTTATAGTTAACTATCATTCTACTTTTTCTTCTTTTTTGTTCACTGTGATTATTTACTATAAATGTTGGATATCTACATGTACTAATTCTACTTCTTATTACCTTTAATTCTAGTAACTCATGTGCATTTTAAATTCAATTCGTATTTTAAATTCATTTCTATCTTCTAAACTATATGCTAAGTCTCATTCTTTTATTGATATATCTGGATTAATTATTTCTAACTTATTTACTTCATTATTATTTTTTCTAATTAGGATGTTACCTATCAATTCTAAATGTTGTAGCTCTTCAACTTTCTTCTTAGTATCCTTGGGCTATCTATCACACTTTATGGATTCTATCACTTCTTTTATATTCATGATAGCTTACAAATATGTCTCTGTCTCACTATTATTATAATTTTCATTTCATCACTTTCATGCTTATTACTTCCTAGCTTACTATGGTTCGAGGTGGGCAAATTAGATTTTGGTTTGGGTTGTTTGAGTTTCAGTTTAGGTTTTAACTCGATCAGGTTCGAGAATCCAACCTAATCAAGTTCAAAATGTGAACTCGAACCAAACTAAACCAAAATTATTTCAATTTAGTTGGTTTGGGTCCATGTGTTAGATTAGTTCGGTTAAAAAATTTAGGTCTAAATTTCAGTTTGGGTTCAATTTAGGTTGTAATAATTCCATTTTTCATAAATTTGCCAATAACTAGCTGCTCATAGCTCTAAAATCATAAATCTTAGGCTAGATCAATGAAGAATAAAATAAATATCAACTACTTCCTTAACATTTCAACAACTCATTGGATGTCCTTAACATATCTCCCCTCTTTTACTCATCATCAAATTGCAAACATAGCCTTAAGGCCATTTCCTTGCGCAGTTGATAATAAGAAGATTTTCTTATATAGCCGACGATAGCAAAAAATAAGAGAAGGTAGCGAGCCAATGACAACAATAACTAAATCAAAACTAATAGTAGTACAAGGAATAGAGCTGCAATGCTAATGAATGTGAATGAAACTGATGATGGAAGCATCATGTGGTTGTGTGTAAGTGAGACTGAGTGTATCTATTCCCTGTACTGTGTTGGGCTTGCTAGCTTAGGCTTGTGCGTGGCTATTTAGGCAGCTTGGACCAAAAGAGGAATTTGGTATTTGGGGATATTTTTTTGAATCTTTTAATTTTGCCATTTTTTCTTTCTAAATATATAACATAATTTATTTTTTCCTTTATTTTGATTTTCAAAACCAGACGGATTTTAGTTTTGAACCCATTTGAGTTTAAAAGGTCAACCTAATTCGAACATCCACCCCTAAATTATAGCTACCTAAATTCTTCTTATTGTTCTCTAATAATTAATCAAAATATACAATATTTATTTCTTTCAAAAGCATTATTGATTTTTTTTTTCATATGGCAAAATGTGTGTCTCACATTTAGGTTGTGTAAATGCTAACCTTTTTTTTTTAAAAAAAATTACTTCATTTAGAGTTATTAATGTACTATTATTATTTGTTGATATAAAATTTAATGTTAGAATAAATTTCTATCCTACTTTTGAACCAGAAATAAACATATGGCAAAATATATGCGTTTCTTTATTTATTTTAATAGGTACATTGTTTAAACATTTGTTGTTTTTATAAATTCTCTATTAAATTTTTTAATATTAATTGGGCTTCTTAAATTTTTCAATTTTCTTTTGGCATTAAACTATCATGTATAATAAATTTATTAGCTTCTATATCTATCATTACTTTACAATAAATTGTTTCTTATTTAAATAATAATTCTACATTTATTAATTTCACTATGTTCATTAACAACACATATCTTGTCATTATCTGATATTTCGTCTATAATAAATATTTCTCCTACATCTAATATTTCTTTTGCTATATTTCTAATTTGTTGACTTTTTTATTTTCTAGGTAATTTGGTTTGTTAAGTCCGTTATTTATAGAGTTAACATCTTATGGCAAGTTCAGTTAAATTGAAATATTATTTATTGCATATCTTGTAATACAGATTAATTTATTAATTATCTAATGTAAGAAGATTCTAATTTATTAGGAATATTTGTTTTCTAATTTAATAAGATGTCTAATTTAGCAAATCAATTAATGATGAGATTCTATAATTGGCGTATAAGATATATTTAGAGCAAGAAGTTGGTTCAAACATAAAGTTTATTAATACTCTAGATATTCCTTAGGAGATAAACAATGTAAGAAAATTAGATTCTTTCCTATTCAGATTCATAAGAATTATAAAAAGAAAGAAATTTTTATTTTGGAAAGAATCTGAGTCTTTTAATACTTGTTATTCTTGAGAAACCCTAATGCCTATATAAAGAGGAAAGAAACTTTTATTTTGGAAAGAATCAAAGTCTTTTATGATTGCTATTTTTTAGAAATCATAATGTCTTAGGAGACAAGCAATGTAAGAAGATCATATTCTTTTCTATTCAGATGCATAAGAATTACAAAGAGAAAAAAACTTTTATTTTAGAAATCCTAATGCTTATATAAAGAGAGATATTTCACAATTGAAAGTAAGTACAACACAGAGCATAAAGTAGAGAAGCAAAATTTAGCCACCTTCTTAGAGAAACTAGGTTTGGCACATAATGTTATATTAATTTATTTTCTTATATTCTTTTCATCTCTATAGAGAGTCATGTGGATTTTGGATACTAGACATTAAAGAGTGAAAAATTATATTTCAATCACTTTGCAAAGTGCTTTAAGGTTCTTATATAAAGAGGACTAGCAATTATTCAAGAGAAGTAGATTCAATTTGTAATTGTTTGAATTTGGATCCAAGGAAAGAAAAAGGTATTGTGTTTCAGGTTGAAATAGAGGCTCTCATAACCAAACCAAGTGAGAATGATGACCTATATTTATATACGGATAATTCACTTGTAGTCATTGTAAGAAATTTTAAGAAGATATTAAAAAGAAGAATTTTAACAAACTAAAGAAGACTTCTACATTAGTGACTCCTATGGCTCAAAAAGATTCTTCTAACTCTAATTTTAAATTATTTAAGTTTAACAAATTTGTAGGTATTCAATGTAGAGAATGTGGACTATAAGACACATACAAGTATATTATGTTAATGCTTTTACGAAAAGGAAAGTAATGCAATCCACTTAAAGTGATGATGATTCTAATGATAACATTGATGAAGAAGACCTCGTTAGAAGACTTGTTGTCCATAATGATGGCAGTAAATAGGAATCAAACATTAGAGATGAACCCACATCTAAATCCTCACGTTTAGCCTTTTCTAAGGAAGACACTGATTCTCGTCTTGACACAATTGTGCAACATGTTAATAAGAATAATAATTCAGATATCACAAGAATAATAATTCAGATATTAACATTAGTAACATTGATATAAATGATAACAAAGCTTTTCATGAAAGCTAGAAGACGATATTTGCCAAATAGGAATAAGTTTACAATGAAAATGTGACCTTGATGACTCAAGTATTCAATCTTTTAGATGATAAGATAAAACTTGAAAGTGCAGTAATTTATTATATATCTTTACTTGTAGGCAAAGATAATTAAATGCTTGCAATGACCACAAAATTCGAGAATACCAAAAAGTCACTCAAAATGATAAATTCTGAAACTAAAAAATTAAATGATATCTTGTTAATTGACAAGTTCGGCTTAAATCATCATGGTCTTAGATATCAATATGGTAAAGACTCAAATTCTCAAATGCGTTTATTAAGGTTTCTTAACTTATAACTTCTCCACTAATAGTTAAAGTTCTATATCTTCAAAAAAGGAAAGCTATTGCACATTCTTCAACAGTCTATCAAGGTAAGGACAACAGTTTTATTCCTACTTATTATTTTTGTCATATAAAAAAACATATAAGACCTAATTCTTTCAAGCTTATAAAATATATAAAAAAGGCTATGTTTTTTATTTATTCTTATGGCAAATTTAGGATGACACTTTGGCCTAAGGTTGAGATAAGTGAAAATAAACCTAAAATCACTTGGATATGGAAGACTAATTATAAGGCTTTTGTTTCCTTTATTTCCTTGAGAACTTATACTACTGACTTTTAGTACTTTGATAGTGGTTGCTATAGACAAATAATAGATGATAGAGGTGCCTTGATCAATTATCTAAGAGTTGAACAAGAAAATCTAACTTTTGCTAATGGTGTGAAAAGTCGAATGCTTGGAAAAGGAACTTTAAATGCAAAAGATTTTTTAAAACTTGATAATGTTATGCATGTCGAAGATCTCAAAGCAAATTTACTCAACACTAGTCAAATTTGTGATTAAAACTTGTTTGTCAGCTTTGACAAGAATAAATGTCACATTCTCAATATTGATAGAAATTGTATTTTGGAAGAATATTTATCCTCTGATCTTTGTTATAAATTAACTAGCTTTAAATATTTGTCATAAGATAACTCTTGATAACATATAATTATGGATCAAAAGTTAGGTCACTTGAACTATAGATTACTAGCTAGAATTGTGAAAACAAGTGCTATAAAAGGAGTTCTAATGCTTCAAAAGAAAAACTTGGAATATATGCTTCATCTCAATCTGGGAAACAACAAAAGGCATCACATAAAACCATTTTGGATAGAGCAATATCAAAGGCGCTATAACTACTTCATGTGGACCTTATGGGACCAATGCAGGTTGAAAGTTTAACTAGAAAAAGGTATGTCTTTGTGTGTATAGATAATTTCTCTAGGTATACATGGGTCGACTTTGTTAAAAAAAATTAGATACATTTGATGTGTTTAAAAAATTATATGAAAAAATTAAAAATGAACAAAATTGCAATATTACTAGAATTAAAAGTGATAACGAAAGAGAATTTGAAAACTCTAGTTTTGAAGAATATTATAATTTATATGGAATTTCATATGAATTTTCCTTACCTATTACTCTAGAACAAAATAGTGTTGACTTTAATGAAAACTTTACACCTGTTGCTAGGTTGGAATCTATTCATTTACTTTGTTGCAGTACTTGTTTAATAGACTTTAAATTATTTGAAATAGATGTTAAGAATACCTTTTTGAATGGCATCTTAAATGAAAAAGCCTATGTTAAACAACCTTAAGAGTTTGAAGACCCTTATTTCCTAAATCATGTTTTTAAATTGAAAAAGACTTTGTATAGTTTAATGCAGGCTTCTCGACTAAATTCTTACTTAAAAATGATTATAAGCAAAGGGAATTGATAGAACACTATTTATTAAGCAACTTAATGCATAGATTTTAATTGTTCAAATCTATATTGATGAAATAGTTTTTGGTTTTACTTTTTGTAATCATATGCTCAATTTATGAGTCAAGTGAAAAGAAAATTTGAGATAAGTATAATGAGAGAATTGACTTACTTTTTAGGTTTGCAAGTGAAACAAATGAAGAATGAAATTTTTGTTAATCAAAATAAGTATGCCAAGAATTTGGTTAAGAGGTTTGGCTTAGATTCTAACAAACACATGAGAACTTCTATGGGTACTAATACTAAGTTAACTATGAATGACAGTGGCTCTTGTGTAGATCCTAGTCATTATAGGAGTATAATTAGTAGCTTTCTTCCTTTGACTGCAAGCAGACCTTACATATGTTTCAATGTTGGTGTATGTGCTAGGTACCAAGCGAACGCAAAAGAGTCACACTTACCTATAGTCAAACAAATCATTTATTTTGTTAGTAAGACAGTCAATGATGATATTTAGTATACTAATAACACTAATTCAAGTCTTACAGGATATAGTGATATAGATTGGAGTGGCAATACTAATGATAGAAAAAGCACCATTAGAGGATGTTTTTATCTTGAAAATAACTTGGTGTTGTGGCATAATAAGAAACAAAATTTAATTTTTCTCTCCAGAGCTGAAGTTGAATATACTACAACTGGAAGTCATTGCACCCAATTGCTTTTGATGAAACAAATGCTCACAGATTATAGTATGTTTTAGGCTACTTTGACTGTCTTTTGTGATAACACGAGTGCTATAAATATTTCTAAATATCATGTTTCAACATTCTACGACTAAGAAGATTGATAATTGTTTTCATTTGATTAGAGATTTAGTAGAAAAGAAGAGTGCTTCGTCAAAATACATTGATACAGAAAAACTACTTACGAATATCTTCACAAAAGCTTTAAATTCTGAAAAATTCAATTCTTTATGGAAAGTTTTAGGTGTAGTCTATGTAAGTCAAAATGTTCTTGCATTTAGATTTTAGTCAAGCATTTATGCATTAGATTTAGGGCATGAATTTATGTTTTTTTATTTATTTAAGTTTATGTTTTTCATGTTTCAAAAATTGTTTTTAAGTTTTTTAAATAAACGACAAGCAGTTTTTCATATTTTTAAAGAATTGAAAGTCTTGAATAAGTTTTTATTAGAGTTATTTAACCTTTTTTTAAAAAGCACATAAATGACAATTTAGTCTTTATTTTGGCTCAAGGTTTTGATATTAACATAGTCTTTGTTGAGAATATTTAACTTGAGTTACGACTATTTATCTTATCTAAAACCTCAAATCTATATAAGTACAGTGGTCAAAAATAGCTACTTATAACCTTAATAGTGAAATTATTCTTGAGTAATTTGAGTTTGTATATCACAAATATGATAGAGAAAGAACTATCATGAGAAGAATGCTACCTTAAAGAATAGAGTGAAATTTTTTTACTGTAGATTAAAAAAAAAAAGAAGGCTATGCTATAAACAAAATCTACCACAATTAAAATAGTAAAAAATTAGAGGTCAAGATGATAAAGTTAGTTTAATAAACTCTATGTTTTATATTTAGATTGTGAAAAGATATAGAAAATAAACAACTCAAAAATATATCAATTAAACAAATTATCCATTCACAATTCAAAAACTATTCCAAAGTCTAGGCACTGTATACTCAAATCCTAGCCCAACAGCAAGCAAAATGCCATCAGATCATTCATTACAACAACTAATTTTCCAACAAAACTGCACTTTAATTCCAACAAGCAACAACAATTGAATCTATGCAAAACTATCCAATAGCTCATTTTCCTCCAAAATGACACTTTAATTCCAACACCAGGGTTATCATATGTAGTTCAACTTGTAATCTTAAACAATATAAGAAACCTAGATATACAAGAAAGCAAGTTATATAAACATAAGAATATGCTATTAGTTAAAAAAGTACTTAAAACAAAAAAAAAAATCTACCTTGTCTGCCTTTAAAGCATTAACTTTATAGCACTATGCACAAATTCTATAAGAACATGCTATATTGAGAAATTATAGACTTGTAAGTAAGAGATTTCTTTAATGCCAAAGCTTGAGAGTTGTTTGTAAAAAAATGCAAGATATCAACAAATCAACTATGGAAAATGAACAAAAACACAAGCATTCTCCATATTCGAATGATTAGTAGAATTGTGAATAAGTTTTGAAATTTATTGAGTAACTAAATCTTTTATTTTCCTTCTAGAAAATTATAATGGAAGTACTGTATCATGAGCAGATGCACAGAAGGTAGCTAAAGTGCTACACAAGAAGCAACCTTTTGTCTTTTATCATTCCACATCATGAACTTAGAGGAGCCAATTCATCCAATTGTAAAGCATATGCAAAACCCAGTACCATTAAAATAAAATTCTAGAAAGGTTTTATCATTTATTTTGAGAGAGGAGGATTTTTTAGGTTTTTGAATTATTCCTCAATTGAATAACAAAATAGCAATGCTTGATACTGCTACACATATGACTTGTGCTTTTTAAATTAAAAAAAACATGGTCGTTATCAATCAAGATGAAATCACTAATTACAGTGGCACTTATGTTAGTGAGTTTTTAATGGCATTTTATAATTGCATTTTTTTATCATCTCTACCAAATCTAGCCATCTCAAGTTGCAAAACAAAATCAGTGGTGACAATGACATCATTTAAATTGGAAATCACCAATTATAGTGGCACCTATGTGAGTGGGTTAGTTTCATTTTGTTAATTGTTTGCTATAAACAATAATACCTAAAATAAATAATACAGTCGAAGGCTAAAAATCATGGAACTCTGTATTATTTTTCTTATCCTTCATATTAGCTTCTTTTAATTTTTTTAAATGGTATTATTAAAACCACAAAACAATACTTTTTTAAGTGACTAAATTCTGTTGATAGTTTTGTTTCACACTTGCCTATTAGTACTAAATTCACCTCACACTAATTGTTACCTATGTCATCATTCAATAAGAAACAATAAGATAATAAGGGAGAAGGAGTAAACTCCTCTCCAAATCTAAACACAAACTTTCAAAGGAATCAGAATGCATAAACATGATATAATATGTACCTCGAACCACCAAATATTTACTACATTTTAGAGACATAAATAGTATCTACTTTGCCCATATTACTTTACAGTTCCAACTAAAGCCCAAAATTCTTGCCTTATGAAACTCAAGATACAGGTTATGTAATCACCAATTGTGCTTATACTGAAACATTTTAAAAGATTGGCATATGATAATGCTACGTATCATCTAACCTAAAATGAAGTTCATAGCTAGGTATGACTAGTTCGCAAAATTAGCCTCTTTTCACCCATATTACTTAAAATTATGATTTGAATTTGATACAAGGACCAATGGATTTTGTAGTGACATCAATTTATAACCCAAAAAAAAGAGCTATTGCAAATTGATATAGAATTCGTTATAACAAATAAATCTAATCTCATAAATTAAATAATAGCACATAAGCATATTAAATGAAATATACAAGCCATCGAATAAAAGAGGAAAATTAAAATAAAAGAATAAATATTTAAATTGGTGGCTTTGCTTTTTCATTATAGTCTTACAGAATGACAATTACTTAAATATATTCATTTTGTTAAAAACCCAATAAGTCTATTGATCTGGGTTTACTACATTTACTTGAAATGCATTTTGATAACATTATTTTTCGATTAGGTATGGCTTTAACTATTCCTCAAGCCTAAAACACTAACAAATTCAAAATAATAATAGGCAAAATCATAAAATTTGAGTGCAAACCCTGACCTGATCTTTAAAGCATAGCTAAAGCATACAGTAGCCTCACTATAATCACTCTGTTTGAAAACATTGTTCCTCTTTCTATTAACTCTTATGTAAAATCCACCATCTTCCTTCGCTTTTGGCAGTGATGACACCAGAACATTCACCATTAATGACGCGAACAACACTGATAACATGATTAGAAAATGCAAGAGTTAAGGTTTTATAGCCATTGAAATTATAGTGAACTGAGGGTTCAAAGGACTATAGAGATTGAGAGTTAGGGTTTCAACTATAGGAAAAGCTTGAGGGAACACTTAGAGTGAAATTTTAGAGTGCAATTTTGGTATAGTTAAAGTGAGGATAAAAAATTTTAAGTATCACAAAGAGAGCAAAACTCAGGAGGGAACAAGAGAGTGGGAAATTTTGGTTAAATTATGAAATAAAGGGTTTAAAATTTTGGTTGAACTTTTATAAGCATTTTTTTATAATTTTTAAAATGTAATGTTTTGAATTTTCATCTTTAGTTTTTTTATTTCATCTTTAAAACTCATCATTTTGAGTAGGTTCTAAAATGCACTATTTTATTTTTTAAAATAAAATAATATATTAATTGTTGTTCAAATATGGTTAAAACATATTTCTATCAAAATTTCTTGATAGAATAAAAATCTATCACAAACTCTACCATAAATTCTTGATACATAATAATTCTATCACAAAACTATCATTAATCTGTAATAGACTGAAATTCTATCATTATCTATTATATTTTTATGGTATAAGTCATTTATGTTAAAATCTATCACAAACTGCCTATCATCTATTACTAGTTTTTTTTATAGTGTCTTTTATATAAGGAAGTCCCTAGATTATTGTTTTATATTCAAGTTCATGGCTTCCTTCTTTTTTCTTTCGGCTGGCCCCAACTTTTGCTTCTTCTTATTTAATTTTTCTTTGTTTTAATAGTCTTCTTCCATGGCTCTTACTTTATCTAAGCTTAAAGTAAATGAGAGCTATCATGCTTAATATTGTTGTAAATTTTATTGAACTCACAAGTGCATGAATTTATTGTAAACTAGATCAATGGTGATAAGTGTCGATCTCATGAGAAGGTAGATTTTAATTACGTGAAAACTTAACTTCCTAAATAGGTGGCTGGAATCATGGTGAAAGTAACTTCAATTATCCTAAAATTTAAATTGGAATGGCGGGAATAAATTAAAATGACAGCTATTAAATTAAAGTACTTAGGTATCTGAATTTGCATCAACATGCAACATGGACTTAATTTTTCTTATTAGTACCAATTAAATCATGAAGGAGATATCTACTCCTTATGAATCACACTCTTATTAATATAGTGTTAAGGGTTTATCGTGCCAAATAATAATAGCTTTGTTATTATTATATATCAATGAAAAGTCAAAACATCCATGGAAATTAAAAGGAAAGAGAAAGTAAATTTACCAAATTTAGCCCATAGAATATGTTGAGATTTCACCTTCAACTTAAGCTTGAAAGAAAATTAACTACTTATATTTGAACTAGAGGTAAAATAGAAATTTAATTAAAACACATAAAAAATACAAGATGGAGAAGGAATAACAGAAAATGAAGGTAAAAAATAAATTTAAGTGTGTCAAATTAATGAGAGCCCCCTTTTTATAAACATAATGAGTAAATTATAGCCATCAAATTGAAAAAATTTGAATGCTTAGGATTGCGTCACGTAGCAAGTTCTAATTGGATTGAACATACCATCAAGACTATCAATTTGTGTATATACATATAATGTATGTATATGTTTTTGGTACACTAATATATTGCTACATCATCGGTCAAAACCTTATAAACATTTTAATCTAATAGAATCATAACACATCATCGATCAATACCATATCCTTAGTCAACATCACATAAGCAGTCAATGTTACATCATTCTTCCAATTAAATACTACCACATCATTAGTTATTGCACTTTATTGGTCAATATCATATCATCGGTCTGTATATGCAAACAATGTCGAGAACAATATCATAAACAATACCATAAGTAGTACTATAAATGTGAATAATGTCGTTTATCCTTTTATACTCCTCCTAAGGTTTTCGACTGTCCTAAGTTTAAATTTTCTATCTGTTTTGTCATCTAATATCTCATTTATTATGATGCCCCTTAAATACTTAATTATAATAAAACATACATAATTAAATTACAAGAAACTTAAATATATAAAAGTAAGATTTTTCCTTTTATAAATATATAATTTTTAATACTCAACACACCTTCCAACTAATTTATTGTTGGTCCTTAACAAATTAAACGAAAACAATTTCAAATCCAAAACACTTTTTTAATAAAAAAAATTATGTTTATTCAATCAAACTTATGATAACAATCAAATAAAAGTATAAGTGTTGTCTCCAATCTAAAGAAATATTACTTCTATATAAACCATGCAAATAAATTAGTCTAGTAGACTTTGTCATAGCTATAGTGATCAAGCTACTTTCAAGAATGATATGTCTAACCCAAAATCTCACCGATAGTAATACTCTCACAAGGAAATTAAACTCAATAATAATAGTCACTCGCATAAATAGTAAATTAAGAGAAAATAATAAAGAACTAATATCACACACTCTCGCCAAAAGGAAATAAATATGTTCACGGCTTAGAAATAATATGATCTTAAGTCAAAATGTGAGTTAGACCAATGTATTTATTTATTTATTTATTTCTCTTTATATATATATATATATATATATATCATCATTACATCTTTTCAGCTCATATAACTAGCTTGCACTTCAGACTATAGTTTCATAAAATTAAAAATAATTTTTATGAGGACGTAACGTAGGTTAGGGATATGAGGAAAAAGTAAGGAAAATTCCAGAAAAACAAAATATATGTTTGAAAAAAAGTTGAGATTTTTTTATAGAGATTACAAGATACATTTCGCTTTTATTTTATTTTGAACTAATATATATAAATATTTTATATATATATATATTGTATAAATTTATTGAACAAAATAATTATTTACTTTTTTCTCAAACACGAATGAATAACGGAACTTGTATGATATTGAGAAATATTTTAAATTAGAGTTAGGTTAAGATGATAAGTTAACAAAAGAAAGTATAATATTATTTTTTTTAAAAGCTCAAAAGTGTTAACTAAGGATATTTCACAAAATGGATGGGTAGAAAGGGTCAAATAGATCAAAGATGACCTTTTTATTGTCTTTTAAGACCCTAAATAATCTTTCATATCTACTAGTTAAATAGACCTTCATATAGCAACACACTTTTTTTTTTAAGGTTCTCTCAAAACAAAAGAAATTTGAAGATCCTATATAAAATAATAAACTGCTAAGTTGTATTGAGAATGGATAAAAAAGTTTTTTTCCTAAGAAAAATAATAGGCTCAAGAACTTACTTGAAATTTATTATGATGTGCATTCTTCCAAATAACTCATATTTGTCTCCAACATCAATATGTAAAGTAGCAGACATGGTGTAACATAACTCAAGACCAAAGATAATAAAAATACTAAATTTTAAAAGCCATAATCCCATTTGATGTTAAAAGATCATAATTTTTTTAAAAATTAAGAAGATGCATTTTTAAAATCACTACACTCTATATTCAGCTATCTACGACCTAAAAATTAAAAAGTATATATTTATAAGGGAGAGTTAGAAAGAAAAAGTTAGAAAGATCACACTTAAAATAAAACTAATAATAAGAGAATAAATAAAAAAATTGACTAGAAAGTAAAATTTATTTTTTTACTTTTGTTTTAAACTTTCAAATTGAGAAGATGCGTTTCTAGAGTCACTACACTCCATATTCAACCATCTTTGACAAAAAAGTTAGACACAATTAGTTTCTTAATAAAAATTAGTAAAAACTTTACCAAGATTGAGACATTCTACTATTGTCAATTATTCTCTCCCTCTAACTAGAACGAAATATTATTCTCAATGTTTTAAAAAAAAAGTAGAAATTAGAAATATCACTTAGATGTAGTAACACAGAAGAAAATATTTATAAGCAGAGAGTTAAATCTAATTTGCACTTCTTACAGTAGCTACTACTACCATCATTAGTTAATCATTCCAAAACTAAGGTCCTGGGATGTGACTCTGGTTTATAAGCTTATAACATATTAAGTAGCTCATTAATAGTGTGAGGATAAATAAAGATTTGTTTCATTCTAGAAGGTTATTGCATGGTTAGAAAATGAGATAAAACCATTATAAAAGTTATTGATATTTAACAAACAAATAGATTTCTAATGAATGTTAAGATAAACCCAAGATGCTAATGTGATTAGTGTCTCTAGAGTTGCAAGATCTCCTGGTAGGAAAATAAAAACATTAGCATGATTCGATATTTTAGTTATTCTCTTTTGCATATATGAGATGACTAACTCTTCTCTAGTTAGTGAGTTAAATAAATAGCCTAAAGGTTTTAGATGATCTCTAACACTTGGCTCCCTTTGATATAGGTAGCTTCAAAGATAAGTTTTAATAATCCTCGATCATATCCTCCATAAACTAAGTGTGATTTCCTAACTACGATACTTCAACTAAGATCTAAGGCTCCCTTAACAAATTATTTATATTTACCATAGTTGAACTCAAAGAGCACATAAATATTCTTGAATTAGTTATTGTAAGTAGCTGCCATTGGGATATTTCTAAAAAATAATTAGTGAGTGCCTTAAAGAAAAAAAAATCATATTTAATGATTTTTGTGACAATGGTTTATACCTGTATATAAGTTATATGTCTGTGTCAAATAATGCATGAAACACATAGCTCGAGAGTAAAAAAAAAATAGTAAAAGGAAAAAACAAGTAATGATAAAATGAAATTATTGAAGACAAAAATCCAAATGATCAAACAACGGTGAAATAAAATAACAGTGAAATAAAAAATATTTATTGGTAGTTGCGACTGTGACTCACATTTTTTTTTCTAGTTTTACGTTTAGAAATAGCTTGAACACGCTTTATGGGTCGAGAATAGACTTCCCATCTAGTTTGCTTACAAATTGACAAATAGCTATTTTATAGTCAGATTTTCAAGACAATATCGGCCACGCTTTTTCTAGAGTAATGGTCTTAACTAGAGTATCGCACTTTATATGTATCTATTAGGATACGTTTCAAGAGACAAAAGAATATCATCTAATGACTCTTTACTCAAGCCATCCCTAATGAACTAAATCTTGTCTTCCCTGTTATCAGACATCATTCCTAAAAATCATGGGTTTTTATTACATTTCATTCTGGCACAGTTATGATAAACATTAGAGAGTTTTTGAACTCTTTATTTTCTTACGTAATTTCTTTTGCGATAATTAGGCATGTATTAATAAATTTTAAAGGTAAGTCACCTACCAATCACATTTTGGATTCAATTATCTATTACATGTCAGTAGAAATGTTATTCTTTATAAAAAATTCCATGCGTTCGGGTCGAGCTTTAGAGATGTTAAAGAGAGCATTCTAAGGAAGTGAAGGAAATCACTTATGGACTTTTGCTAAAATCGCATCTTTATCCATGACTTTAGCTCATAATATTAATTATTATAGAAAACTAAAGTAACCAACATTGATTGTCATGAAGTACCATTATTTGCCACCGAATCGAGGTAACAAACTAAAGCATATAAAGAAAATTAATGTTGATTTGTGTTTTTATTGAATTTAGCTCAAGCTCAAATTAGATGTTATAGATACCTTCATTAATTTCTTTGAGTTGTCTTTCTAAATCCTCAACATGGGATACTAATTCCAGTGGTTGTAGCTTTCAAATAGGATGCGTTCTATAAAATCATATTTAACCTCTGAGATGAGATTGTACACGTCAAAACTGTCTATGAATGTTCAAAAGAAGTTATTTAATTGAATCACTCTTGATTAAAAATTATAAGAGAAAAATTAATAGTTAAAGAAAAATTAAATCACTGAAAAAAATCTCAATTCGAATTTAATAGTCACTATAATTTATTTCGGTGTCCTTTTTACGTGGTTGGTACTCTAGATGTGGCTTTAATCTTTAACCATTAATTTTAAAGGTAACACTATTCTTTGGATAGTCTAAATAATAAAATGGTCAGACCATCGAGAGCGTAACTTATTTGGGAATAGGTGTAAGTGAGAATTGAATAAAAACACTTTTTGACCTGGGGTGAAAGATTTTCTCATAATTTACTTGTCCTGAAAGATTGTCATTGCTTGCTTGTAAATCTTAGCATTTTTTATGCATCATAACGAATTTTTGTAAGTTTTGATAGCTATAATCGTTTTTCTGAACTAGCTTATTGCATGTCAAAATTAAATTTCTTGACGGCCCAATGTGCATGATGCTCGAGTTATACATGTGTGTGGCAAGTTTTTCCATATACTAGTTTATATGGTGACATTCCAATTGAGGCCTTAAAAGCTATTCTATATATCCATAATGCATCATCAGTCTCAATAACCAATATTCTCTATTTGATCTCACTGTCTTTTATAATATATGCTTTATTTCTCGATTAAAGATCTTAACTTGACCACTAATTTGTGAATGATATAAGGTCGCCACTTTTTGAGTGATGGAATACTTTATCAAAAGAATTTTAAATAATTTGTTACAAAAGTAGGCACCACCATCGTTAATTATTACTCGAGGGAATCTAAAATGTAAAATAATACAGCTTTTCAAAAACCCAATTACCACTTTGTTATCATTGGTTCTACATGGAATTGCATCTACCAATTTTAATACATAGTCAATAACAATCAGTGTGTATTAATGGCCAAAAAAAGAAAAAGGGTCTTATGAAGTTAATACCTCATACATAAAAAATCTCAACTACTAAAATGTGGTAGGTGCATTACATAATCGAAATCGCATCCTCCTATATGTAAAAGTGCTAAAAGGATAAGTGAAAGTGATTTTTCTTGATTTTTTTGGTGCTATGGACTATGATAATATCATGAGTAGCTATCTAGAAAGTAATAAAATTTATAACCTGCTAATCTATCAACCATTTGATCGATAAATAATAAAAGAAAGTAGTCTTTACGTATGATAGGATTCAATTTCTTATAATCAATACATACATGACACCCTGTAGTCACTCTAGTGGGCATTAATTTATCATCAGCATTGGTAAATATTATGGCTCCTGACTTCTTGAAGACAACTTATACAAGACTGACCCATAAACTATCAGAAATAATGTAAATGATACCTGCGTCTAATAGTTTAAGGACTTTGGTTCTAACAACTTTTTTCATGTTAGAGTTTAGTCAACGTTGCATTTCCGTAATAGGTATAGTATTTTCATCAAGGTGAATGTAATATATGTAGTCTATTCAGTTTATACTTTTGATGTCAACTATGGTCTATCCTAATACTCTTTCATACTCTTTTAAAACTTCCAACAACTTATCTTTTTATTTGTCATCTAAAGATGATGAAATGATTACGAGTAGAGTACTTTTTTCTCTCAATAATTTAAATTCCAAAGTATTAAATAATGGTTTGAGCTCGATTTTTTATAGTAATTCTGATAATGGACTAAGTTTTTTCTCTGATGGTACTATTTACTTAACTCTTGACTTCAATTTATTTGTGTCCATGGATGGTGCTGAGTCAAGTAAGGCATGGACCTCATCAACTGATCTATTAATATCAAAATCTAAACTAAAGTGAGTTAAACATATTTGTAAAGGGTCATCACTAAAATTTAAAAGAAAAGTATTATCAATTAATGCTTCTATTAAATCCAATAAACAATTTCATTATCTATATTATGATGTTGTTTGGCAATGTTAAAGATGTTTAGCTCTTTGGTCATATTGCCAAAGGATAACTGTATATTTCTAGTCATACATTGAATGTGGGCATCGAAAATTGCTAATAAAGGTCGGCCTAAGATAATGAGGATGAGCTCCTTGAATCTTGTACTGGTTGAATGTCAATTATAATGAAATCAAAAGAAAAATAAAATTTATCTATCTGGATAAGTATGTCTTTCATAATACCACAAGGTATTTTCGTTTATCGATCTATAACTTATAATACACCTGGAGTTGGATGTAATTCTCCCAATTTAAGTTTTACAAACACTAAGTAAGGCAACAATCCTAAGTCTAACAAATCATTTTCAATTGTGTGATTCGTTATACTACATGAGATAATCGGGAAGCCTAGGTTTTTATATTTTAAAAGAATTTTGTATTGAAGTATAAAGCTAATATTTTCTGTTAAAAAGCCTTCTTTAGGACATGAATTTTTTTTAGTACAAAAATCTTTAAAAAACTTGACATAAAATAAAATTTGTTTTATAGTATTAAACAAAGGGATGTTAATACTTACCTATTTAAAGATTTTTAAAATCCCACCTGTAGATTTTTCATTATTCACTTTAGCTAACCTGAGGGAAAATAGAGCTTTAAGAACATATTCTCATAGGTTCGTTTCTTCTTTCTCCTTTGATGATGAGTGCTCAACATTTACAAGTACAATTTGAGTTGTTTTTGCCACCGACATCTTTACTTTGTTATCGATTTTTTTTTACAAGATCATGATAGTTTTGACCTCTTCATACTATTAAGGTGGATCGGTACTTGCTTTATGGACTCCTTTAGAGTTAGACATTAGTTGACTTGGGAATTTACCATTTTCAATAATCATCCCCAAAGTTTGAATAGAATAAGCAAGCTGTCCTACCATTTTTTGCTCGTTTGTAGATTGAATAAGATTCTTGAGATTCTGAAATATATCCTTCCATGGTCTAGGTTGAGAATAGTTTAGATTCTAGTTGTAAGGTTTAAATAGTGGTTTAGAGGCTTGAGGAACTTAAAAAACTTGTTGCATTGGTAAACCTAGAGCTACTGGTCCAATTTGTTGGAATCCTTAAGACCATAAAAAATTAGAGTGGTCTCTCCATCCAGGATTATATAGGTTGGAATAAGGATTATAATTTGATGGCTTTTTCATTACATGTATGGCATTGGCTTGATCTGGGTATGAGTTATGATTATATGACTCTGTTGATTTAGCAACTGTTAAAGATGTAATTTGTCGGAAAAGTTCTTCAACCATCTCTTTGATTGCTTTAATTCCCAAGCTTAACTCACCAATGTGAACCTCATTCATTTCCTTAATATTTTACTATTCCTGAGTGATTAATTCTGTTGTTGGAAATTATCCATTTATCACTAGAAGAAATCCCAAATCTCTTATGTGTTTTTTGACATTAACTCTCCTCCACTTGTTGCCATAATCATTCTTGCGCATTTAGCAATAATCTCTCTAAAAAGTATTGGCATTGTGTTATTTTTCATAACCCTTATGTGAACACTTCAAAAGTTGCCCATTGAATCATTCGCATACTTTGAAAAACTATTTATCCTCTCTCTGAATGAGCTCTAAAATTTGCCTACAAATAGAATTGATTTTATACACAAGAAAGTATTTATTCAAAAATTTTATTATCATTTATTCTCATGATGTAATGCTATTAGCAGACAATGTATTGAACCATAAACAAGCTTCATCCTTTAATGAAAATGGGAATAATCTAAGTTTAACATCATCATTTGAACAATTCTCATATTTAAAAGTTTGAAAACTAGAATGAAAATTATTGAAATGATTATATCGATACTCATTTTCTAGACCTATAGAATGTTGGGAGATAATTTAGCACACTAGGTTTTAACTTTGAAATGCTAGTTATGCAATTTAAAGATGGGGTGAATTGAGTTTTTAAAATTTAATATAAGCAAACCACATAATAATTTAATCTATTACCCTAACAAAATAAAAAATAATAAGTTCGACAAAGTGCAATCATAAAGAATAAGGAAAGAGAAA
The DNA here is from genome assembly GCA_030449875.1 of Aegle marmelos. Classification (NCBI taxonomy): domain Eukaryota; kingdom Viridiplantae; phylum Streptophyta; class Magnoliopsida; order Sapindales; family Rutaceae; genus Aegle; species Aegle marmelos. The sequence goes on from JASUUL010000143.1 coordinate 19,263,585, forward strand.
TCAAACACGAGTATTTTCATATGGTTCGGCAATCCTCGCCTACGTCTACGCTTTCAAGCAAATCAGTCTTGAGGATTTCACCAAATAAGCCTCTCAAGGCTTCAAACTCTTTACAATTGACTTCAAGGTTACAACAAACCTTATCTCCTAATCTCTTCACTTAAGTATTTCTCTCTCTTAAACACTCATAAAGTTTACAATGAATTTGAGAAATACAATAAATACTCTCTATCTAGAGTTGATATACAAATAATAGCTCAATAAAAATTTAATATATGAAGATTTACAAATTAAAAACTCAAAAAATTATGTCTATACTTGTTTGTGTTTACTTAAAAGAGATGATTTGAGTTTATATAATTTTGACTAAAAAATGATGGTTATAGGCAAATTCCAACGTCGAAGCGGCTAGCCTCTATATTCTGGCAATTAGATGCATGCTACAGTGAACTTACCTTTAAATTTAAATTTTGCTACAGTAATAATATTCATAAAATTATAATTTTCCCCATAACTGTTCATAATTATACTATGACCTAAAAACTCATAAAAATTTACAAATAGATCCATTTTCAAAATAGTATGAAGTTGTTATAGTACCACTGTTCATAAAATTATAATTTTGTCTAAAATATTCTATAATTTTACTATAGCTTAAAATGTAAAAATATTTACAAATAAGTGTAATTTCAAAATTTCTAAATTATATTTCTCTTTCCTTCAACTTTCTGAAATTATGGTATGGCCAAAAATATTTTTGATTTTGTAAATAAATCTAAATCTATAATTAACAATTCTTATTAAAAACAAAGATTATAAATTTTTTTTATTTTAGTTCACATTTTGAAAAATAATTAATTTGTATGAAATACTTAATTTATAATTGTGAAACTTTAAATTAATGAATAATAATAATCAATTGATTAAAAATTTGAGCTTCCTAAATGCAAAATTATGCATAAACTAAATTATACCAACTTTACAAGAATTCTTACAATATTGAATCCATTGAGTTTCAAACTTCATTTTTTATCGAATCGTTGTCCGTTGAGTATTTTTAACTTGATTTCACTTAATTCACTTGTATAAATACTATCATTCAAGAACTTAGTAAAAATGTTAAATACATTAAAATAATTAAGACACATATTTATTATCATTAAAATTACATTATGTATGACCCTTTTTAGCTAACAATCTCCCCATTTTCGATGATGACAAATATCTCATGTATTTTGACATTTACACTCCCTCCTAATACATGACATACATGAATCAACATATTAAAGTAAACTCTCCCTTAATATATGATCTATAACAGTTTGTAAAACTCCCCTTAAATATTTCAAAAACATGTACAAACTCTTCAAGATTAAATATGTATTACTTGTCTCCAAGAGCTCAAAATACATTATTTCTCCCTCTTCATCATCAAAATTACCAATAAATTATACAAAGACCAATAAATATAAATAGTTAATCAAGAAACATTTAAAACTTAAGTATGCAATTAACCATAGAGTTATAAAATCCATACTATCCAACAAATATCAACAACATATCCAAATAACAAATAAGAAACATCCAAATATCAAACAATGATCATCCTAAATCCACAATTAAAAAAATAATGTATATGAAAATGTAGGTGCATAATATAATAGAGAACCAAGGTAAAATCCATAAGGATAGTACATTATACAACCGGTAATTTAAAACCCCAAAAATACACAGATTCATTTTGTAAAATAATAAGTGAAATGGGTGACTTTAAATCGATTATATTGATCCAAGAGATGATTTAAGATAATGGATGGTGTTAATTTGATCAAAGATGAGTTAGAAAGAACTTATGATTGAAGAGAAAGAAATGAGCAAACTTAGATTTTAATATTGAGATTTGGCGAACCAAGGGATGAATGATGATTGAAAAATATTTAATGAAGATTAAATGCATGAGTAATGATTTGAATGATTGATTTTGTCATAAAAATGAATAAGAAATAAAGAAAATTTGGAAAAGAATGAAGAAGAGATGAATGGCCATGAGAGAGAATGAAGAAAGCAAGATTAAAGAGGGTAGATGAAGAAAATGGGGGACAAACCCGTGAACAAGCGGCTAGTTGCTTGCTCTCGGGTTTGGAAACTTTTCTAAGCAGCTAATTGCTTGGTTCAAGCGGCTAGCCACCTAGCCTCTGTCTTTGCTGCACAATGTTTGCTTTCAATTTAGTTTGATCAATCCAAAGACTATTTTATGATCCCAAAACAATTTAAAAGCTACTTTTATTCAAGAATCACGATAATTAACATTCAAAAAGTTAAAAATTCAATCAATTAGCTCGTTAATCAAGCATAAGCTTTACGCACTCAAAACATATGTAAGCATTTAAAGATTAACAATTCAAGCATATTACTAATTAATTATGCTTAAACATGTATAAAAACATCAATACTCATTAGAGCATCAAATTCTAATAGTCTCAATAACATAATTAAAGATGTTAATGCGAAAATTTTATCATCTCAAGTTCATGTTATTTTTCTGTAGAGACAAACTTTAATGCAATATCACATTTTTTAACATGATCTCTCAAGAAATGATGTCTAATCTCTATATCCTTAGTTCTAGAATATTGAATAGGATTCTTTGATAGGTTTATAGCACTAGTATTATCATACATGATAGAAATTTGTTTAAGATTAACGTTATAATCTTTAAGTGTTTGTTTCATGAAAAGAGCTTATGCACAACAGCTACCTGCGATAATATATTCGGCTTTAGTGGTTAAAAGTGCAATCGAGTTTTGCTTCTTACTAAACCATGAAACAAGTGCATGACCTAGGAAATAATAAGCGCCACTAGTACTTTTCCTATCAACCTTATGGCAAGCAAAATCAACATCCGAATAACAAGTTAAATCTATCTGAGTTCCTCCAAGATACTAAAGGCTAAGATTTATGGTTTCACTCAAATAACGAAAATTTCTTTTCATAGCAAGCAAATGAGATTCCTTGGGACATTATTGAAATCTTGCACATAAATATATACTAAACATGATATCAGGTCTACTAGTGGTTAAATAGAGTAAAAAACCAATCATACCTCGATATATCTTGATATCAACTTTTTTACCTTTTTTATCTTTGTCAAACTTGATTGTTGTGCTTATTGGGGTAATTTTAGTTTTTAAGTTATCAATCTCAAAATGTTTGAGCAAATCTTTGATATATTTAGCTTGATTGATGAATATTCCCTCATTATTTTATTTTATCTATAGTCCAAGAAAATATTTCAACTCTCCCATCCTGTCAGTCTCAAACTCCTTACTCATATATGTTGAAAACTCTTTATACAAATACTTATTAGCATAATCAAAGATAATATTTTGGTTCTTATGTTTAACAAAAAAAGTAGTATCAGCTTTTCCTATTGAAAAATCATTTTCCTGCAAGAAATTTTTAAGCCTATTATATCATGCTCTAAGTGCTTGTTTTAATTCATATAAAGCTTTTGACAATTTACAGACATGATTTAGAAATTTCTCATTTTTAAAATTGAGGGATTGTTTTATATAAACCTTTTCCATAATATAACCATTCAAGAAAACACTTTTGACATTCATTTAATATAAAATGAAATCTTTATGACATGTATATGCTAACAACATTTTAATGGATTCTAATCTAGCTATTAGCGTAAATGTTTCATCAAAATCAAGTCATTCTTCTTAATTATATCTTTGAGTTACTAATCTAAATTTATTTCTAACAACACCAGATTAATTTATTTTATCTATAAATACTCATTTATGATAGATTGATGTTATAGTTCAAGAACTAATTTTCACACATTATTTCTCTCAAATTAGTTTATCTCCTTTTGCATTATCATAATGTGAAACTCATCATTTTCAGCATCTATAAAGGATTTTAGTTCAATTTGAGAAATAAATGCAACATGCTCACTTGTGTTCCTAGGTGATGATTTAGTGATTACACCTCGTATGGATTCTCCTAAAATTAAATCTTTAGGGTGAAAAGAGACATATCTTTGCTCCTTTGAGAGTGTTTGAGAAGTACCTTTTTACTGTTCTGTGCTTATTTCTTCTTCTTGTTTATCCTCTTGATTTTCAAATGGCGTATCATCTTGTTTATATTGTATAGATCCTTGTAGTAATTCCCCGTCTACACCATCATCAACAACTACTTTCTCCGTAGAAATAAGATTAGACTCATTAAATGCAATATACATAGACTCTTCTACAACTAAAGTTCTTTTATTATAAACTCTATAAGCTTTGCTTGTGTTAGAATAACTAAGAAAAATGCCAGCATCAGATTTTAGATAAATTTACCAATATTTTCTTTTATGTTCAAAATAAAACATTTGCATCTAAAAAATTTAAAATAACTAATGTTGGATTTTCTATCTTTCCAAAGCTCATAGGGAGTTTTATTGAGATAAAGTCTAATCAACACATGATTCAAAACATAACACCTAGTGTTGATGGTTTCGGCCTAAAAATATTTTGGTAAACCATTTTCATTCGACATGGTCCTAGCTATTTCTTAAATAGACCTATTCTTTCCCTCAATAACTCTATATTTTTTTTATAGAGTCCTAAGTGATAAAAATTGATGCTAAATGCCAAAATCATTACAAAAATTTTCAAATGCATGATTTTCAAATTCTACACCATGATTACTTCTACAATAAGTAATAGAATATCTTTTTTTTTATTTTGAACTTTTTACAAAAATTTCTAAACACCTCAAAGGCATTATTTTTATTAGTTAAGAATAATACCCATGTGAATCTAGAATAATCATCCATAATCATAAATGCATAATACTTACCTCTTAGACTAACATATCTAGAAGATCCAAATAAATCCATGTGAAGTAATTGAAGTAGTTTAGCAGTAGAAACATGATTTTTGTTTTTGAAAGAAGTTTTTGTTTGTTTACCAAATTGACAAGCATCACAAATTCTATCTTTTTTAAATTCAATTTTGGAAGACCCTTAACTAAATCATAAATCATATAAGACTAAACTTCATCAAGTACAATGTAATCATAAAAGCATATTCTTTATCATTAAAACTTAGGTAAAACATAAATACATAATAAAAATATATAGATCATCAAAAATCAAATAAGTGCATCTTGACAAGTTGATATGATTTCATCTTATATATCTATCCATGTATCATGATTAAGCATTCAATGTTGTATACAACGATAATTCAATTATATAAACATACGAGCATGCTTTCATAAATTCAACTTATCATCCATCCATCATGATCCATTCAACATAATCAATATGGCAAGAATTATTACCAAAACAAGTAAATCATCTTGCCTCATATTTTTCTCCTAGATCATAGTTAAGTGATTATCCTCACAAGCTTTCATCAAGAAACTCTCCACCATCTCTTGATTATGGTACCTATAAAAGAATATTCAAGTTATTTGTTTTGATACCCAAATACTTTTGGTACCCAAAATACCTACAAAAGAATATTCAAGTTGTTCATTTTGGTACTTAAATACTTTTGGGTCCTTGAGTGTTAGCAATAGTTCCTTTTGGAACCCAAATATATTCAACTCCATGATATGCATTTCTTTTAACATGGCGTCTATAACTCATGTGACCATTTTCATTACAATAATGAAAAATAATTTTATAATCACTTGTAGAGGTAGTTTTAACAAAATAATTCTTATAATACCTTTGTTTCAAGTTAGGCTTATACTCAAGTCCACCTTTATCAAACACACATTTTTTAGTGCTCAACAATTTTTTTAAGTTCTTTTGACCATTTGTGAATTTCAACACAATTTCATTGAGCTCATTATTTTTTTTCTTAAGTACTTCATTTTCTCTCAACAATTCATCAACAGGTAATTTTTTATGCTCATATGAAGTATTTTGTTTATCTTTAATTGATGTAATTCTATCATGCAAAGCTTTGTTATCTAATTCTAACCCATTGATCTTTTCATTTAATAAATCATTGTATTTTTGCAATGCATCATTTTCATTTGAAAGTTTTAACATTTTTTTTTAAGAAATACATTCTTTTTACCAATTCTCAACCAATCATGATGCAATTCTTTAAAAGCATCATACAACTCATTATAAGTAAGAAGATTATTTATCTCATTAAGTTCATTATCCAATTCATCTTTAATTGTCATAAGTGCCAAATTTGACATTTCATTAGATTCCTCCTCATATGCAACTTTACGTTTTCTCCAAATTTCATAAGCATTAGAACAATTTAAAACTTTATAAAATTCTTTCTTATCTAAGGCACAAAATAAAGTATTTACAGCCTTATAATTTAAAGACATCGTTTTCCTATCTAGCTCACTTAAAGCATTCTTCCTTGGGGTGAATGAACTATCACAAACTATTTTTCATATTTTATAGTCTAAGGATTGTAAAAAAAACTCTCATCCTAGTTTTCCAATAAGGATAATCATTACAATAAAAAAAATAGAGGTCTAGTGGTAGATTGTTCTCCCCTAAATGTGGAATCATTTTGGGTTACCATAAATCTTTTAATCTAGACAGTTAAGTCTTAATAAGAGAACCAGGCTCTGATACCAAATGAAATGCTAGTTATGTAACCTAAGAGGAGAGTGAATTGAGTTTTTAAAATTTATTATAAGCAAACCACACAATAATTTAATCTATTATCATAATAAAATAAAATAAAAATAAGTTCGACAAAGTCCAATAATAGAATAATAAAGGAATAGAAATCAAACACGAGTATTTTCATATGGTTCAGCAATCCTCGTCTATATCTACGCCTCTAAGCAAACCAAGTTTGAGGATTTCACTAACCAAGCTCTCACGGCTTCAAGTTCTTTACAATTGACTTTAAGGTGTCAATAAATCTTTACACTCAAGAGATTATTCCTTAATCTCTTCACTCAGGTGTTTATCAGACTTAAACACTCACAATGTTTACAATAAATTTGAGAAATATAATAAATACTCTCTATATAGAGTTGATATATAAATAATAGCTCAATGAAGATTTAATCTATGAAGATTTACAAATTAGAAGCTTAAAAAATAATGATATACTTGTTTGTGCTTACTTAAGAGAGAA